>CM023451.1:167459208-168756567 GCA_013339765.2 Haemaphysalis longicornis | reverse complement strand
TCCTAGTCCTGGCTCTGTCCGCTCGGTCAACCAAGATTATCGGAACTGTACAACACATGGGGGGGGTTGGGGGAGTACACACGTTACCGTTTGTCGTACAAAGCTGCAGTGCAGCACTGCGCAGTAAGGAATGCTTGCACATTCTGTGCGTAGCGAATGTTTGTGCACCTCTAAGGGACTTAATATTTTAAACTATCGTTATTTGTTCTCGAGTTTTGCTTGTTTACTTTTAGGAGTTGGTCTGCTTAATTCGACTGCTAAAAAGTTAAAACAATGTTTTCAGTTTATCTGCACATAAATGTTGCGTTGGATTTTACTTTTATTACCAGCATTTCAGTATTCCTTTCTTTTTTCGAAATTTCAGATTAATTAGCTTTCCCCTTTAAGTTGGCGCACAGGATAAGCTCGAAATTTAGTATGACTACTAAACATCTCACAATTCTGTCTCAATGTAGGGGTGCAGAAACAGTTGGGCAAAAGGCGGGTTAATTAGGGCATTCGCCCGATATTTTTTTCCTTAATATTTGACGAGTTCAGCTTTTCCCTGTATAATGGGGTAACCACAAATGCCTCAAGTTTATACTAAACTGAGGTACCTATTCGTTGAATCCATTACATTTTTAAAAATGTTTTGGCAATTTGTAGTTATGCCTGATCTTGGTTCAAAATTTTCGGACTGCTTTCGAGATTTTTACATGCTGAAAGCTATTTTAGCCTGTTCCCAGTTGTTCTGGTCTACCTTATTTACCTATCAAGATCATCAAGTAATTATATACTGCAATCTACCCTTATTTCCTAAAGAAACTCATCGGGCACTTAATGCTTACGTGCTTTGAGGGTGGAAGCTTTGCGATATTTATCAAGGTCTTTGCGGCTACATTGCATTTGCACCACTGTGTTCACTTTCATTTCTTTGTCTTCTAGTGCAAATTACTTCGACAGGCCAACTGGCCACACTTAAAGCAGCTTCTCCAGAATTGGGGCCCTTCTGTGGCTGGTGTGCACTTGTTCTACTCACCACCGTTACATTCACCAGTCATGCGGCACGCAGCAGACCAACTCTTGCCTCGCCACTGGCACAAGTCAACAGAGCATTTTCGTAACAAATACGGCTGCTAACGTGACGTCCCAGGTATAATTCCCACATGAACCAGAGTGCTTATTTTCTCTTTGGGTGCTTGGAGTTTTGGGCTATGGACATAAAAAACCTTTGGCAGGGTAGCCTAATAACCTCCGCTGCAAAACAATGACAAGCTATTCAACACAGCAAACCAACAGCCAACATAGTTTCATATGTAAAAGTACGGTATGATGTTTATTCCTTTTTCTTCGCAGTGAAAATATTTCGCTGACGCCCGAGATCTCCTCAGCCGAACATGTGCCATTTTTTTTTTTTTTACAATGCTCACAGCAGCAGCTGCTATTCACAGTTCTGTCACGCAACACTTGCGAATGCTGCAATGCCGTTCGGAAGCTTGTGCGCATTCTTGGGGGAAAAGTAAAAATAAACTTGCAATCATTGCACATGACTGTAACACAGTAAATATTCTTTGTGCAGCCAACAACACCCTTTTCCTGCAAAAGGTTTGAAGTCAATAAAACTCGGGGAAGGAGGAGTTTCTCTTAGGTTTCTGCAGTGCACACGAACTCCTTTGTGAATGAATAAAATGCATGTGCAGCTGCTAATGCCTTGTCACTGCCTCTGCAAGCCCACAGCAAAAAGCTGTGCTAAGATACAGTTTGAACAGCATCCCTGGTGGGCACGTACAGAAAAGCTTTGCCGTGTTGTGCTTTGAGCAGAAATAAGAATCTTGAGCACTATAAAGCTGAGCCAATGAACAACACTAAATGCTTAGCTTTCAGTAACTCTCTCAGGTTAAAACATGACAGCAGGGCTAAAAAAGCGAAAAAAAAAATGTACAGCTAGTCTGCAACAGCTTGTACAGTCCGCCGATGGCGTTTCCTCAGTTCACACTGTGTTCAAAGCCCGGTTCCATGATGAACAGGCACAGAAAGTAGCCTTTGCTATGCAGCCGCATGGTACTTGACAAAGGCCACAGCAGCGAGTTCCTTGCAAAACTCTTCAAGGACGATGATGGCTTCCAGAACACCGGACTCCGTTCCCAGTGCGCTGTCGTCTCCACTGTCGTTGAGGAGTGCATTGCGGTTAGCATGAGCTTCCGTTTCAAGTTCTCCATGCCATGGACGGCCACCTGAATCTCCTCCACAACCCTGACGAGGGAGCTGAACAGTGACCGGGCGCCCGGTGCCAGGGGCAGCAGCGGGTTCAGCAGGTACTCGTGTAGGTTGGGGTGGGCAAACAGAGCAAGGCGGGAGATGAGGGAGGTCACCAGGAGGTTCACGTCATACGGCTGTCTGTGCATATTCTCTATCCTCTCCAGCAGCATGGACAGAAAGGGGCCCTCGTAGAATCCGCGGTGGTGCGCACTGTCGGCCTCCGGCTGCGAGTCCGAGCTCTGGTCATCCTCAGCACCAGCCTGCTCTTCCCTGAGAGGCTCGCTGGGCCACTCCCACGTTTCGGTGACCGCCAGCATCTCCTGGTGCTGCCGGTGCGCGTCCGAGATGTAGGCGTCGTAGCCAGAGTCGGTCTCCTCGCACGACTTGATCTCGTCGGGCAGCAGCATGAGGAAGCAGTTGAGGATGCGGTGAATCTGCGCGGGGGCGAACGTGCGGCTCACCGGAGACGAACCGGGAGAAACCTCGAAGTCGCTCATGTTTGCCTTGCCCGCTCGACCGTACGATCCCTCGTGATCGTCGTCGCTGAAGTCGAAGGTGTCCGCAGCAGCGTCACTCTGGTAACCACGTGTGGTGAGGTAGTTGAGCAACAGGACGTCCAGTATCTCCCTCGAGGGCCTTTGCAAGAGCTCCTCAAATGCTTGAAGAGTGGTCATCACGAGCTGCGAAGAAGCGTTGGGGTCGCGGCCGCGCTCGAGAAGCATGTCTTTCGGCGACGCGCCTTTCTGTTCGCCCAACAAAAAGGTCCCGAAAGTGGCAACCAGGTCTTTCGAACTAAGGTTTCGCAAACAAGTGGTGACTAGTGAAGTGATGAAAAGGAAGCTCTCTTCAGACTCTGCCCGAGTAAAGTCATCGTGAAGAGGACCGAGCAGGAAGTCTTTCTAGAAAAGTCTTTCCGAGCTCGGCACCTATGAGGGCGTGTGAAAGTTCAACCAGCGTGTCTGTAAACCCGAGCCACTTGAAGAAGCAGAGAAGCTTTCGCTTCCCAGATGCCAGAACTTGGTGGTCTGACGAACTGCTTGAAGCGGCACCGTCGGCACTCCACGAACTCACTGCTTCGTCGAATGTCCGCAGCTTTAAGCGTGTGGGGTATGGCACAGTAAAGTTTGACTAGGTGGTGGACCACACTCGCACACATGTTAGACTTGGCGATCACATAATGCGCCACATCGTCATTCAAATTGGACGTGCACAGTATAAGGCACTCTGCCGCAAGCGTAGAAACGTCAGAGTCCGCACTCTCTATTAGTGTTAGGCAGGCTCGCAGCAAAGGAAATGACATTGCAGACACGTCACCGCCGCCGCTGGCCTCTTTTCCGTTTCCAACTGCAACGCACCGGCCGTCTTCAAGCCCGGTTGGCAAGAAGCAGGTGAGGAATACTCGGGTCGGCTCGGATTTTTTGGCAGATGACATTTAAGAACTCAGCCTGGAAAAAGAGACGAAGTAAGCAATGCAGTGAATTCATTTGTTGCAACATTACAGCAATGCATTCATCATCGAAAAGCAATTTCTTTAACACAATGGGCCTCCTCATCGAGCGTGATCTGGCGCTCAATTTTCCCATGTATTCCTATGGGACTTTCGGTCCGAACCTTGGACTGTCCGTGGATCATCCAGGACTGGCAAATCGAGGATGCCCAATGCGGAATATGCAAACCGTATTCCCTTTTTTATCCCCCGAAAATATATTTCACGGTATGGATATCTAGTTTTCAGGAGTACAATCTTGGGCGAGTTGGTATTCCACAGCCCGAGAACGGCTGCACATACAAAAACTGCAAACATATGGGGGATATACACAGCACAATTGTGCACAAACCATGGAATACAAAGCTCACCCAAAATGCTACGTTTGCCAAGTTAGTTTCCAAACTCTGCCCTGGTTGTTTGTCGCGACCCCTGCACCAGTTTCTATCATTGCTTTCCGCTGTGTGCATGCGCCTATCTCAAATCCGCGATTTTGGTACATTAGTGGTTGACGGAGTGCGATATTTGGACGTAGTATTGTTTAATATTATTAAATTCGGGGTCTCGAGCGATCAACGGCGTTGGTTATTTCACGGAACAGGAATTAAGCACGCAATCTTGTTGTAGAAAGAAAAAATGGGAGGGGAGCACGACCAGCATACCTCTTCGCGCTCCGTGGGCGCGGCCAACACCTCGCCGCAGAGGCCAATGAGTTTCTTGACAGCTGTGTAGATGCCCATCTGTGGAAGCAGCGCTTGCTTGCTGTTGGACAGCAGACGCGTGGTGAACACGAGCACGCACTTTTTGATCCCGGGGGGAGTGTCCGCCCTGGACAAGGCACTCATCTGCTCCAGCATCTTGTGCTGCAGGAAATGCTCCATGCAGGGCCCCATGTTCTCCGTTCCCAGCTCGGACTCTTCCTGTTCCAGTATCTTTGACATCTCCTCAAGGCGACCGGCCAGGCCCGTGAGCTCGATGGGCTTCTTGCTGTTCGAGTTGCGGTCCGTGTAAAATTTCATGATCGCCGTCCAATGCCAGAGGAACTCTTCGTGCAAAGGCAACGGCGGAGCCAGCGCGTCCACCGCATTAGAAAATGCGGTGGCCAGCCGTGAAAACATCTCGGAAGAGAGCGGCTACGTTAGCGAACGCTTAAAATAGCCACCTTCCAAACGGTACGCACAACTTGACACGACGTATTTACGTGTCGGTGTCAGACGTGGTCGCTTGCCTCCGCGGGCCATCGCTGCGCTAGATTAGGCACGTTACTTTTTCACAACATAAATGTAGCGGTGTTGAGTGCAGTCAAGTACGAAGCGTGTCACTTGCGGTTAATAAAACGTCCCTTAATATTATGTCCGTCAGCTGGAATCGTAGGCAGACATTCGAAGCCGCCATGTTGACCGGATGCTGGCAATAGCGCAGACAGAGCTTCCGGTAAAAAAGCGAGTTAAAATGTAAACCAATAATTTCTTTGTTTAGCACAATTTATAAAAACAATTTTTGTTAATAATTATTTACAAAAATAATATTTTTTTAAGTTTACTTTAGACACACATAGTTTTGCCTTTACTGCGGGGCAGCGCGTACTCATTAATGGCTATCGCCTTATCCATATTGTGTGTGCGCTGCGTATTGTGAGTGGCGAAGACGGTCCCGCTACTGGATTTCGCAAAAAAGCCAGGCTATCGCGATAAGAAGTGAGTATGAAGCCGTTTGTTTCTATTTTGACCCGGGGTAGAATGCAGGGCGGAAAGCCTGCGTAGCGCACCGTGACGATGAGGGCAAGGGAGGGCATTCTCCCAGGCTGCTTCTTTCCCCGTAGTGTATGTGTGCGTCCCCGCTCGGAAGGGACCTTGTCGACCCTTGGCTGGCAAACGGCACAGCGGCATTTGTCAGCGTTAGTCTCGGAAGGACGGCCAACCGACGCGTAAACTGCGCATCGTAAACATTTCTCGCAATCTCGTTTTTACGGTGTTTTGTCGCGAATTTCAACACTACTGCTCAGGAATGCGGCGGGAAGAGGGGGTGGGGCGGGAGCGGTCAGCGAGTGTGGTTACAATTGCCACGGTCTGTACCACCGGTCTCAACTGCAAAGCATCCAGTTTGGACTGTTTAAGCTGTGTGTGTGTTCAGCAAAGTGTGGCCGCTCTGACGTCCCGCCCTTCGGGCGCTGTAAGTAGTGCCTGTGAAAAACCGGCGGGTGCAACCATGCGTAAAGCCGAGTTTAACGCGCTGCCAGTCGCGCTTCTCCCAGTTCATGCTTAAACGTCTGCTGAGCTTGCTTCATAGTTTTGACCTCAAGCAGCCGCTATAAAAACTAATTTTCGCAGTACTGGGGACGTCTAACGAAGCGCTAAGCGGAACTTCGCGCCTCGCCGCGAGTTCCCGTCGGGGGCATGCGAAGGAAAAAAAGAAAAAAAAAAAATGCCGCTTTGCAGCAACAGGCGGTCTCTTCACGAGGTTCAAGGTCACGACGATTACTTCAAGTAACGCTGTTTGGGACAAATGGGCTCTTGCGCGTACCCGGAACAGGCGGCGGCGAAATGTTCGCGCTTTTTTTTTGCTGGTGGCTGGTTCCTTATCACGTTTGCTTTGACGTAATAATGCAGGAAAGTGTTGTCTTTGCACGCTTTGTGTAACTTTCGAGACCGCATGCTATATGGTAAATGAACGCATGTAGAAAAGTTGTGCAAACTCGGGTATTCAGCTTTTTACGCGCAGCAAAACCTTGTTGTAACAGTTCGCCAGAGCGGAGGTAAAGTTCGTTATAAGCGGTTTTTCGATATAATCGGTGGAGGCGAACGCAAGCGTATCGGGTTGTAACCGTGAATAATTAAGAATAAAGGGATTCCGTTGTCACGCTGGTTTACTTTTATCGCGTCAGCTCTTGCAAAATAGTTGGCTCCGTTTTTTTACGTAGACGTCGGGCGCATGCGCAGATTAAGCCGCGCCTGCGTGCAAATATGTCAACTCGCCTACGACGTTTACTTTCGCTGCATAAAAACGAGTGAATGGTCTGGTCGCACACGACAATCGGAAAGTCTGCCGACCGAGGTAGGCGAGCTTTCCTGATATGAGAAGGAAAATACACTCGACTTTCCCTTTCGGCGATTCCAGTTCTCGCACTCGTGTGACCTGCAGAAGCCCGAGGCGCTTTGGGCGTACTACGTGTTCGTCCACCCGAGCGCCGAGGAGTATCAGCGGGAAAATGTTTTAGGTGCGGCACATCCAGTCACGTTCTATTGCGTGCAGCAAAACAACGTCGCGTGCTGCAAGAATGGACTGCTGTGTATCAGCCGTGTTCGTACTTGGTAATTTGCGCTTGCATGCGTAATCCTTGCTTTAGGCGACTTAAGCGCGTGTAGAACGGATGTAGTTAAATCTCGGCGTAGCAGTACGGTAGGCCGACCTTCTGCTAAAATAAAGGAGCCGTCTATGCGGCTAGACTGGTGTCCTTATACGTTGCATTCGTGAACTCTGGAACGCCTGGATTCAAGAATTCCTACAACTCTTGCCAGGAAAGTAGTACTAGTGCGCTTATTTCTTTTCCTCGGCACTGGCCTGTCATGCTAGTACTGAGTCGCTCATCGCTTGATCAAGGTACAATACACCAAACCTGACGCCACTTACACTGGTTGCTGTTTTGCGCAGTCGAATTTTACGAAGGTATGTACTTCGCAAAGCTCTTTCTACAACCGATTTCGCGGTGACACCAGCGCTGTGAGCTTTTCGTCCCCTAAATTGGTGGCTTCGCTGACGACGGTGCAAGCCACGTGATTGGTGATTGTTTATGGTAGTGCATTGTGAGTGCTGCTGCCGATTGCGCGTGACGGCGCCATCCGCGTGACCGGCACACTAACCGTTTTCGAGGGCCCGTGGCGGTGAACCCGGTTCCGTTTAAAAATAGGTGGCTTTCCTTTCACCCGGAAGGTCACTAACCCTCTGCTTGTTTGTTTGGGTGAGCCCGGGCCGACTGCGAAAAACACTCTGCGACTCTAGCGCCAGTCCTGAATGAAGCGTTTGCTGCTCGCTGCAAGGAAGCGTCTGCAAAGCGCGCACCACGCCGCCCTATTCTTTCTTTCCCGTTAGCGATGGTTGGATGCACCATCATCATCAGCAGCAGCCTCACTGCAGGACGTAGCCCTCTCCCAGTGACCTCCAACCGATCCTGTCCTGTGCTTCTCGAGTCCATTTTTTTGCCCCCGGAGTTCCGTATTTTGTCTCACCAGTCTAGTTATTGGCCTTCCCCTTTTTTCTAGTCCCGTCACTTGGTATCCACTCTGTTACCGTGGTGGTCCACTGTTTGTCATTCCGTCTCACTCCGTGGCCAGCCCAAGGCCATTTGATCGTCTTTATTTGAACTAAGATATCTTCTACTCGAGTTTAGGAAGCTCGTTTCCTGTCACTCCTATCACCCTTCTTTCCATGGCCCGGTGAGCGACCTAGGTTTGCTTTCCAGTAGTTTAGTGAGGCGCCAAGTTTCCGCTCCGTGTGTCATCACCGGCAGTAAAGTACTCGTTTTAACAGAAGCCCCTCCATACTGCTCGCGACCGCCGTGGATGCGAGGGAGAAGCTGGACTTTAGTTATAACGAGGTGGTCGGGACTCGGGACAGAGAACTGGCTTTCAACCATTTTTTTTGGTGAAATCCCGAAGGTGGAGTAAGTTTCCGCAAGGGAGAATTAGATACCCGCGTGAAATCCATCCACCGATTTGACATTCACGTTGGGGACTTCCCCTAAAACTGGTCGAATAACTCAATTTCTCTCACTTGGAGTTGTTGATCGATTCGCTCTCGCTTAACATACGGCTAGACTACTGGCTGGCTCAGTTGGTAGAGCGGTTGCCCTAGGATAGGCGATGGTCTCCGTTTCGAATCCTGGACCACGGCGAATTTTGCTTCGGCTTCGAAGTTTCTGAGGAAGCTGTGTAGGTTCCTTTAAATGCAGCTGTCGGCTGCATTTAAAGTGGGTGTCGACTTTTCCCTCTCTGCGAACTTCGTTATAGACGATATTTTGTTATAAGCAATATTCTGTTAAAAGCAGTGACTTGCTCTTAGTATACATCAGTAAGGACGGTGAAACACTTCGAATGAAGGGATTTCGTTAAAACGAAAATTTACCGTTTACCCTTGCCAGGCAAATCCGGAATAAATGGAGACGCGTTGCGTGCCACTTCGCCGTAATAGCCGGCGTGTACCGTCCGCGGTGGCTCAGTGCGAGTGCGCTCCTGCCGCTTACTGAGCGCGAGGTCAGGGTAGGTACCCCGTCGCGGCGATCGTGTTTCTGATGGAGCGGAACACTAATACGGCCGTGCGCGCGATGCCCTTCGCGGAGCCCGCGGGACGGAAATTATTCCGCTAGCCTCCTCTATACACCACGCGCCCCCTTCCGCCTAATGGGCCGCTTCGGTGTTTTTAAACGCGTAATTTGAAATGTTCGACGACCTGCCGCCGTGTTGGGTGGTTAACCATGATTTAGCTCGCTGTTGATCGTGTTACGCGCGCGAGTTACGTGTACCCTGAGCTTCATTTATCGGCTGTCCGGGTGACGGCATTCCTTCGATGATGGAGACGTATGCCTCGCGCACTTGCAATAAACACCTTCATGAGGAAGATTTGTAAATAAAATTGCAAGCGCTACTCTGTCAGAGCTGTGGCGTCACGTGTACCCGCTTTGAGCCGCTAATTATTTCGCAAGGAGATCCCAGGGGAATTGTCGGATAACTGCCTCAGACGCTCTGCCATACAACACCGAGCCCCTTTAAACTGGGGATCACCGATTACACATGCATTGCTAGGCAGACTTTTTTTTTTTTTTGCGTCGTGTAAGCAGTTTGACGCCAAAATATGAAGGTTTTAACACCTTCTACTAAATACCTACAAAGACCCCATGTATCCCTATGAGGCGCTATACATTAGTCAAATGCTTTTCTTAGAATACATTTGTCCAGGGGAATATAGGAGGTCTATTACGAAAATATGAAGGCCCTAGGACCCTGCATGATGTATTTTCACATAATCGCATGTATCCCAAAATCAACTTCTACGTCGAGCGCTTTCAACGTCAGCTTCACTGCTATAGGCGGATGCAATCTGGGAAGAAGTGTTCTGTATGAACATATCAAGGTCAAGCGTTACGCATGGACAGACTGGTTTCTTCGTTGAGTACACTTCACAGTGCTTAATCATTTAAAAGGGATTTCGTTATAATGAGGGACCACCTCGTTCCGACTTCTGCTCTTGGAAGAACTGAGCCTCCTTCTGTCTACGGTGCCTCGCAGTAGCCCACGCATCGCCTTCCGCAGACTCGTTTTGATCTTGCCTGCATCCGTCGTACGCATAGATTATTAATTCAGCCCAAGTTGGTTCGTTTGGGTACAGTGTAAACGGCACTTCGTCACGTTTTGAGGCATGAGCTTGTGAAAAGATTGCCCAGAGCTAAGCAGAGCTGCCGCGGACTTGCGTTCAGCGACCGATTGAAGCAGGCGGACAACTTTCCTGCAGCACTAAAATCGGCCAGTCGCGGCAGCCGTATATGTCTGGCCTGCAATCGGGCAAGGAAGAAGAAAAAGTGAGTGGGGAGAAATGTCATCACTCTGGCCTTCTCGAGTGTGCCAACGCGCACTCACTTCCGTGTCCCCGGCGGCCATTTTGTTTACGCTCGAGTGGCATTTCGGGCGCACTGGCCGAAGGTGAAGGTATTCAATTTACTACTCCTCTACCTCCCTTCCCCCGCACTGGACCCGCCGCGGTGGCGCAGTGGTTCGATTCGAGCGCGAGGTCGCGGGTTCGATTCCCGGCCGCTTTTCTGATGGAGGCGAAAAGCGAAAACGCCCGTGTGTGCGAGATTTCGGCGCACGTTAGAGATCCCCAGGTCGTCAAAATTAATCCGGAGCCCGCCACTATGGTGCGCCTCATCGCCTGCGTTGCGTCGGCGCGTTAAACCCTACAATCAATCAATCAATTAATCAATTCGCCCGCTCTGGCTTGTATGCAGGTGAGCTCTCTGCCGAGCTCAAAAGTATCCCCAGTGCACTTCCTTTACCGCAAACCATATTCCCTTTCGGGCGAGTCCAACCTGGCCACGCTTATAGATGCGTCCAGCGTTGATATCTGTACCGAACTTGGACATCATGGCGTCTTGATTGCAAAAATGGCTAGAAATTATCTCTGTATGACAAACCAGCATGTTACCAGAACGTCCGCGTCAACGCCGAGGCATTTCCGGGCGGCTTGGTGCCAAGTTCGTCGGCACTGCGACACATTCTTTTTTTCAGTATGCGCGTGAAACCGTTGGGAGCGCGGTGCATACCAATTGGGTTTGCATCCTACCGCGAAGAATATCTGAGCACTTCTTCATAGTTGTCTCAACCTTCAAGGGTAGTAGCTGCTAAAAAGTAGAAGTAGCTGCTGCAGCTTTACGAGGACTCGACGGGCCCGATGGCGTATGTAATGAGAGCGCCGAACGCCTTCTTCGGGAACTTGCAAGCATCGTTTCCGCAATACTAGGGCCAACAGCCAGTACGGTAGCCGACCGATTTTTCGGACCTGGAGGGGAACGAAAGATAGTCGAATAAAAGAGCAGTCCGAAAAATCAGCGAGTCGCAAAAACGAACTTTATTTCATTTAAATAGGACTGAACACCATCCTTGTGATGGTGCACAGTGTACAGGCGATGGGGTGAACCCACTGATCTCCACTAGAGTAGAACCCCGTGAAGCACAATCCCCACGATGGCTACAGATCAATAAAAGAACGTGCACGACGCGCGACACAGGACAAACCTGATGATGATGTTGCTTGTCAGTCAGTCGCCCGGTGCCTCAAAAAAGTGATCGAGAAACGACTGACCGCGTATGACCCGCTTCCGGCTTTTGAGGTTGCTTCCTCCGCAGACTAATGCATAATTAGGGCCTCCAAGATTAAAGTTTGTTACCCCAACGAGAGTCAAGCCAATCCCCGATCCAATCCTAAGCTATACAGGTGGCTTAGGATTAAAAAATGGCGTCGTCCTGGAGTCGCACCGTGGCTCGGTCGCTTAAAATTTTGTCCGGAAAATCGGAACTTTTGGCTTTATTTTGTCCCAAATATCCGTTGTTCATGTACATTTTTCTTGTGGGACAGCTGGCGGTTCTTCGGGAAAGTCCGGAATATCTGCAGCAAGTCCGTATTTTCGGAGTCCGAAAAAACGGCCGGCTACTGTAGTCGCAGGCAGCATTTTGTCGAATGTCCGCAATTATGCATCTGGCTGTTCTCGCTAGTGGTTCTGTGTCGTCAAAGTTCCTGCGTGCATGCAGGGTTTTGTTTTTGTTTTTTCCCGAGGCGGAGGCAGCCGTAATTTAATGAGGACGAAGCGCGAAAAGCACCTGTCTGGTATACTTGTGGTCATGTACGGCGCCCCGGATGGTAGTAGTGTTTCGTAGCTTTCCAGTGCGTCTTGCCCGGTGACTGCAGGTGCCAAGGCCCCGACTGTAATGAACGAGGTTACGAAGATTCAGCGGAGAATTATGGGAGCAACTAACGGACAAAATTGAAGACAACGAGATGCGTGGGGTGTCTTCGCTACCTGCCTATCAAAGTGACGATGATGCAGACAGGAGGAAGTTGTGCCTCGACACTTGCGATTTATCTACGAGTTGTATATTACCGCCATAAAACGCGGAGGCCTGCGGGCACGAATGTCTGATGGGAGCTCGGTGGTGTTCAGCTAACGTAATAGGGGGATTGAGTACAGAGGAAAGCTTCAGTAAAGGTCCAGCATACCGTATAAAACGTATTGTTGGTTTGGTTTTCTAATGTATCACAAATTATTCGGGTGCCTATTCTACCACCATACGTACTTTGTGACAGCGCTTTAGAATGAGTTTGTCGAGACGTACAGCGCCGCATCCGCGGTTTTTAGGTGTCCATTCGCTGTTCTCTCTTTTCCGGTGTTGGCTTCACGGCTCGTTCAAAAAAGTCGCCCTTCGGCTGCGGGAATTAGTCCCGCAGTAAACGTTGATTTGCCGTCACGACTGCTGGTGTCACTGATGATGATGTTGTCGCATGCGAAAATGTCCTGGACGCGGAAGGTCGATGCAGTTAAAAGGTCCTCGCAAATACGTCCCTCTCAGATAAGCACCTCCTCACCGCGCAAGGGTGGTTGGTATTCGTTTCTATTTCTGGCCGCAGATTCGGTACTCGTGTTGCGCGACGCGCGCACTGGAACGGCGTGGGAGATACATAGGTGGATGCGAATAAATAAGAGAAAAAAAAGTGCGTGAGCGTTGAGCCAATTACGGAGTACACGACGGATTACACTGTATACGTGCCGCCTTGTCAGCGTGTTGCTTACAAACTTCCGTAAATATGAATCCCGGAGGACGTATAGGACTGTAAAAATCAGCTTCGGCAAACGCCAGAGTTCGTCGTTACAATGACGGTTCGGTGTAAAGCTAGACCGTTGGAAAGTTCGTTGCGTCATATGCGTTTTTTCGGGTACGTCTCTTAGCACTTATACCGCGAAAGCAAACAGCATTCACTGAGCGAACGTGCGAATAAAACGCGTATAGGTGGCTTTCAGTAGGGCACTGGAGCCAGGAGTTTTTGGCGAACGCACAATCCTTATCGGAATGCAGGACGCCTACCCTATAAATGTTCCGCAGAAGTATTGCGTTCTTAATCTGGTCGCAGCCGCTTATGCACTGTATTGCGGTGCGGCGTTCTATCGACCTCTGTGGGCGTTACATGAAAACGCGAACGGGGGCGCGGGTGATCGTTGCCCGCAGCTAGAAATCGACCCTGCAGCTTCTTGTTTGTTCTTCCGTGGCCGCTGGGATCTTTTTATTCCTTCCCTGGCGTGCCGTACTGGCCGATATTACTCCGGTATTTCCCACGGGGCGGCGAGTTGGGCCCACGTGTCCTTGGTCGACCGCACTTGGCCGGCAGGGAGATCCCCTTGCGGCGCTGTAGCTGTGCGCCGTTTTCGTTTCCTTCTCCGAGCACGTCCGCAGGCGCAATTTGGGCTAATGACGGATGCTCGTTGCTTACCGGTATTGGTGATCGGAGTAACCCAATTTCGGTCGGCTGGAGTGGTGCAATTGCGCTGTCTCACTTGGTTCTTCTGGGCGGTGGCGGTTGACATCGGAGTGGAATTAGTTCTTCATTGGAGTGAGAAAAAAAAAAATGTTCGGGGCGATTTGAGGGACTTTGAATTTGCACAGCCTATGAGGTGGATGTCAAATTTTCCTTCGAAGAAACTTGCTCGACCTTAGGGATTTCCCGTAAATCTGGTTAACAGCCAATCAGGTTTTTTTTATAATGGTGTACGAGGCTTACACTTCCTCATGAGGCTTCGTGTGCGTGGGAAAAAGGGAAGTGGGAGGGGAGGGGGGGGGGGGGGGGGCATGTTGGGAGAAGTCTTCGATTAGTCCGCTGAACGTGACATCTTGACAGTGCCGTACTGGGTACTTCACTGTTCAGATTGGTATGCTCCAAAAGTTGACCGTATACATTTGCGGGAAATCGCTTTATATAATTTTAAGGCCAAAGTCTCAGATATGTTTCGTGGAACGGGTGAGGTGCAGAAAATCGTTGTGAGGTGCAAGAATCGCAGAGAAAATCAGAGCTCTCGCTGGGAGAGGGAAACAGCAGCGCAGAGGGAGGGATTAGGCCGCAGCCGAACTTGCGGTCACAGTTGGCACAGGACCGGGGTAATTGGATAATAATGGGAGAGGCCTTTGCCCTGCAGTGGGCGTAGGGCAGGCTGGTGATGAACTTGCAGTTGCGCCGCCTTGAGAGAACATTTCAACAGCATATCAGCAAATTTGAAGAGTAGATCAACAGGAGGTCCAACTGGGCTTTTTCCTTCACATTCTTGGCAGGTTCTATTTCCTGTCACTGCGAATCCTCTTGACGCCGGAAGTGGCTTCACGGGCAATATATGCGTTTTTTTTTTTTTTTTTTTTGGGGGGGGGGGGGGTTGTAATTCGAAGGTCGCCCCCACAGTCTTTCTAATGCAGGAATTTCTGCAAATTTGGGGCTAGAATATAGGCGGCACGTTCGAAACTTTATCTAGCCGCGCTGTGATCTCGGAGTGTACGCGGATCGTAACACATCCTTCTGTGTCCCTAAGCGCCTTATTGAAAGTGAAGAATAAGGCAATGAAACAATTCGGGGCAATAGCTGTGACGGAACTCCGGTATAGTAAAATCCGAAAAAGGAGGGGGGGGGGGGGGGGTTGGTTTATAGCGAAGAAATAGCACCGTGGCATCCACGTCTCGCTTAGGGGACGCAGTCACATTTTCTATCCGTCCTTTCTCCGTTTCCTGCTATCGCCGCTGGGTATTAAAGGACCCCATTCGCGCCGAACCGTTAGAGAGGGAGAGAGAGAGTTGGGGGGGGGGGGGGGGTATACGTGTCAGGGAAAGCGCATGGGCGTCGCGCGTCCATAAGGAACGCCGCCCACCCATTCCGGCAAATTTGAGGCCCGTCGTTTTCGGCGAGATCGTGCCGCATTCTTCGGCGTGTTTCCGCGCCGGCTATATACGGACACGCATCGTATAGGGATAGGCGTTGGCGCGGCGGGCTGTGGCAGCGAAGGACGCTCATTTGTCGCCGCCGTCGTCGTGCACAGGCTCGGGATCAAGCGAGCGCTGTCTTGACGAGATTGCTCGCCCGACCGGGAGCGGAAAGTTCCCCCCCGCTGTAGTGGCGTCTTTTTGATCGGTGTTGCGCGCCTTGCTGCTGCTTCTTGTTCCTCTTATCATTCAGTGGTGATCATCCTTGTGTCGTACACGCGAAGGGGGTCCGACTTACGGAGTTGCTTGCTGCAGCCAATGCAGTGCCCCCGCCCCGGGCGGTGGGAAGCCGTGCTGCCTCTTAATCCAATTACTTGATCCCGGGACCGGTTGGCATGTAGCTGCTGCTGCTTCTGTCTCGTGGAGAAAAGAAGCGCGTTGGTGTTCCTCCTTCTCTCTCCCCCCCTTGTTTCTCGTTTTCTGCTCTGCGTGTCGCCTTCCCGTTGCTCAAATGAAGCCGTTGAACGCCACTCAGATGCAGAGGCCTAATCGCTGAGTAAGCGTCAGGGAGGGGGGATGGCACGTTTCACCCGTACAGATAGAGGGGAGAAACAGGGACTTCGTTTTCCGGTAGAAAGGAAATAAACATCCTTCGGGTCGCAGAATGTGGATGTGTACAGTTGATTATTCAAAACGCGAAATGTCCACACGCACTCAAGCGCGCCGGAGGGGGGGGGGGGGGGGGGGGGGGGGGGTTGAACGGAGTTGTACGGTTATTCAATTTTAACGGGAAAGAATCGAGGAGTTCGGAGGCGGTTCTCAGCAGGTTTGTCGTGTTGTCTAGCCTTGAAAAGTAATCTCTCTCTCTCTCTCTCTCTCTCTCTCTCTCTCTCTCTCTCTCTCTCTCTCTCTCTCTCTCTCTCTCTCTCTCTCTCTCTCTCTCTCTCTCTCTCTCTCTCTCTCTCTCTCTCAGAGGTTGCTTTAGATACCCGCTTAGTGTTTCTCAATTCAGCTCAGTTTTCGGGACTAACCGTATGCAGTAAGTAAACTGTATAGGTCTTCACTACATTGGGTCAAGTATCATTTGTAATGTAATTCGTTCGATTCTACGTTTGAATGGTCGCCGCAAGTCCGATGACGGCGTAGCCGGCTGGCCTCGTTCAGCCATCTTTGCCCTAATGATGGCCACGCGGTCCAACGTGGGGTAGCCCTGTCGCCTTTGAAGAGGGGTCTACGTAGACGTCACGAACTGCAGACGGGGACCGTCACAGCGCGCCGAGCGAATAACGGGCGCTGGAACAAATCGCTGACCTGGCGAAAAGCGAAGGGGGCGACGACGAGCTAAAACAGCGCCGGGGCCGTTATTATCCACGAAGCGTGCTCGGCCAGTCCCTCATCGTTCCTCTGCTGGCGGGGGCACTTGACGCACGCTGCTTGTGACATCGATGCAGCGCTGGGGCTCCGCCGCGGTGAATCGAATGGGCTGCTTTTGCTGTTCGATCCGTTGTTCGGCTTCGAGTGCGCGTTTGCTGCTGCTGGGCCTGCAGGAGCTATCGATCATCCGTATTTGGGTCGGGTGGAAGGTTGTCTCTTGAAATGCGACCCGCCACGGTTTTCTGCCGGCCGATTTACAGAAAAGGGCCGCTTTTATTTCACGGCTAATGTGTGTGTCACTTGGTTTTTTTTTTTTTTTGCCAAACTTGGTATATTCTCTTCGATTTTGAGGCGACCCTGTGTGTCACAACTGTTGTGTTTGACCAGGGTTTGATTCTCGGTGTAGCGTCGTCTTTGTGGGAACAGTTTTGTTCTGGGCGACGTACAGGAGCTTCCACCGGCGTCTCGTCGAAGGCTTTAGGCGGACTAGCCGATGTGGGAAATTTGCGCATCGTGTTTAGTGCCGTATAGGACAGCAGCGAGAACGCTACAAAGTTAAGCGTTACTTTGGCTATGGGAGCTCTTGTCGATCGCTGCGCATGATATGCCAGGTTTGTATCTTCTGAACAGTTAACACCTTCGTCACCGATCCACGTCGTGGTGATGGAACTGCTGTATGGGACACTCGGTAAAAGCCTTTGCATGGTCTCCGTCACATGGTCGGTATTTTTATTCAAGTAACAACAACAACAAAAAAAAACTCGGATTGATTCCTCTGTCATAGGAATCGGAAAAACACGAAAGTGAAATGTGCGGCGAAATCTACAGCTGAACATGATTTGCGGGTCGGCGGCTGTTTTGCGGGTGTGCTTGGCGAGCGACGGCCTACTGGCGGGTCACTTCGGCAAAGGTGTAGTGGCGTCATTTCCTGTGTGAAATCTTGGTGTATCCCGGCATAAAACACTTTCGTGTTAAAATATAGATCTCGAAAACGAACAACCCTAAGTATACGTACTTTAGTTCTAAAGCTTACTTCTCCGCAAGAAGGGGTGCACCCTTTACAGGGCACTTGCTTCGTTGTACTGGCGTCATTTCCGTGCTGGATATGACGTCACTCAAATGTTTGTGTATCCCGGAATAAAATACTTTCGTGTTAAAAAAGGTGCAGGTTGGATGATGTTGGGAGGGCAGATAATTGCGCGCGGCATACTATTCATGCATGCCGCTGGGATACCCGTAGGTGAAATTGCCACTTGGCAAAGCGAACGTTTTCCCGCTTTCCTATCAACTGTTGGTTTGAGATCCTTGTCGATCTCTTGGCATCCGGCGTGATTATCCCATTGTGTCTTCCTCAAGGGCCCTGCGCACTTCTTTTCACTTTCATGTTATTTCTTTCATATTCAGCCGGTTATGAGGAAAGAACGCTGCAGGAAGCGATGGAGAAAAAAAAAAACAAAAGCGCTGGTTCAGTGGTTTTTGAAAAGAAGGAACTTTCCTGCAAAGCTATTTCGTAGAGGGCAAACGGACGTTGCGCGAAGATGAAGTTAAAAGGCAGGCGCTGCACCGCAGTTTGTCCAGCTTGCTGTTTACCTCTTTGTTCGGTGTGTATATATAGATAAAAAATGTGCCTGCTCAGCCGCAATGAATCAAGCCCCGTAATGTCCATTCCAGACACGTATCGCGTTGTCTAGTACGTGCACACACACGCGACGTTCTTTTTTCGCGCTGCTGCGACCCAGCTGGCTCATCATCTTCTGGGCGCCTTTTCCCGTCCGTCAGAGCGCCGTCTCGTCGTTGGGACCGCGGTCACGTGCGCCGCGTTTGGCTCTTCTTGCATGGAAGGCCGGCCATCATCAAGCGCGCCCCCACAGGTCGTCCTGGGATGTGTCAAGGTCGCTGGCAGTGTCGAGGGCGGCAGCTTGTTAGGCCGCCGGATTCTTCGCTTCCCGACGAACCGCATTCATTCAGTCGGCACTCGCGTTCTTGTGTGGTTGAATCGGTGTTTTTTCCTCCCAGCCTAGCAAACTGGATGCCGCCTTTGCCTTTGTGTGAAGCCTCTTATGAGCTGCCGCGCCCGGCGTCCGACCTGGGTCCGCGAGGTTGTGAATCGGATGCCCTGTCGACTATGCCACGCCGGTTGGTTGTTCTCTGCGAGCAAAGCGTTGGGCGTGATGTCTGCGCAACGACGTTTGAGTGACTATAGTGTCAAATATGGAAAAGGAATCAGCATCGTCATCTGAAATGCCTCGAGAAGAACTTTGTTGCACCAGACCCACGGCCACTCCAGCGGCATATCCACGCGAGAGATTGACCAAAAGGGCGGACTAGATGTCCGTAAGGACATGCTGTTGGACCTATCTATGCCCGCGTGTGGCACATGCCCGCGCTGTAACGACGTCCCAACTGTACAGCATGTAATTAGCAATCGCTCGAACAGCGGCCTATCAATGCGTTACTTGGCTGCAAGAAAATGGGAAAATTCATTTCGCACGATGCTGGCGCAGCCAAACGGTCTCTTTTTTTCGCGTTCGCATCTCGATTCACTCCACGAGCTGGCGTGGTGCAGAGACAAAGCGGGGTTCATTTGCAACGCAGCTCTCGATGGTGTCTTGAATCTGGCAGAAATGACGGTAGTTGGTGGGCCAGAAATGTGAGATTTGGCTATAGACAGCCGTGTATTCTTAACTGTTTATTTGCTCCGGACATCATTGCGGAGTGATTTGATTGTAGCAGATCCTCCGGCGTTGCAGCTTCCACTTGGAGCACAGCGTTTCGCACCCACTTTCCATGCGCCTAGGGAAACGGGTACCGGAGCCTTTTCAGTGGTCGTCGTGTGCAGCCGATATTAAGGGTACGCGCGTACAGCCGACTTAAAGGTGACTATTTCACGTATCGACGCGATGGAAGCGGAAAGTGTTTCCGATACGAGCTTGTTTTGGGTAGAAATTAGCCAAGGACGCCAAACGAATGACGCAGATTAATCGTTTTTTTCATTTCTACCACGCGCGCGGAAACTCCCAAACGTCAGTGTGAAGGCAAACAAACGCAGCACGATCCACTTGCTTTCTATCGCATCGTTCATCCGTGCATCGTACCAGGGCCTCTGGGGCCGAGTTTGCACATGTCAGGTGTTTTCACCTGGTGGCGGCATATTGGTGATGCAACACTGCCAGCAAGTGGCGTTCGTTGCTTGTTTAGCCGAAGGGGGCGAGACTTTTTTTCTTTTCCCTATCTGGAGTGGTCGGTGTGATACACACACCCCGCGGTTCGTTTACTCTGCGAGTAGGGTTTACGTAAGGCTCTGTTCGGAGGGAGGTTGGGTGGCCGCGGCAGACGAGTGCATGTAGGGGCGAGCGTGTACGCGTGGTCGGTCTTGGCCGGAGCAGACGTGGCGGCGGTGGTTCGAGCATCGACCCTCGTGCGTGTGCGCCGGCGGCAGCCGAGTGGAGTGGGCTATCCAGTCGAGTGTGCTGTTCTCGAGGGCGCCCTCCACCACGGGGCTGTAGCTGCGTGCGCGTCTTTGCCGCACAGGCCAGAGGGACGCACTGCGTGGGAAGGGGCCCGCCTGTCGGCCGGAGGGTTTTGCCTCCGGGGACGGGGAAGGATGAACCGCTCTTGCGCCTCTCCCTTCTCGTGGCGGGCTCCGTTCGCCTAGCGAAAGCGAAGAGGCTACCCTGAGTCAGCCGTTCAATTACTGCGATTGTTGTGGGCGCTCACGTTTATTTTTTTGCTATTCGACTGTCCGGAGTTTCGTTATGGCCACGGCGTGCCCTAACGAAACTCGCGGTCTCGTACACACGCTTTCCATAGAGAAGGTGGGTTCGATTGCCATCCGCGGCGATGTTATTTCTGTTAAATGTGATGGTGGTGATGATGATTATAAATTGTGACGAATGTGACGTTTTGGTGCTGTTTAACACTAAATAAATCGTTCATTTACGAGCCCAGAGACAGCTGATAAGCGGTGGTATCTGCGCACGCGTACGAAACGTGCAATGTGTACACTGATAAAAGCATGCGCCCAACTCATGAGATTACAGAAAAAAAATGTCATCATGTGGACGACTGATAATATTGTCGCGAAGTGGAGGTCCGCTGATGTTTTCTGGTTGTTTTGAGTCGCGATGCCCACAGCCAGGGCTCTTGCTTCCAAGGGTTGTGCGAAAGTGGTTCGGACGCGGCGATGCCTTGGCCCCCCTTTTTTTTCTAAGAAGCGCATGCGTAGTTTGTTTCTGCGCGCTGACCGACCGAGAGAGAAGCCGAGAGTCGCGGCTGTTGGGGGAAGCGAACCTTCGTCTCGGCTTCTGTTACCGCGGCCGCGGCGTTCCATGCCCCCCCGTGGCGTGTGCGCTGGTCGCGTTCGGGCTCCGTGGTCTTCAGTGTTCTTCCGACGACCTTCCCTTTCCCCTGTTAACTTTAGTGCGTTTGTCTAACTACTTGCTCTACGCCCGTAATTCTCCAAGCGGCGCGTTTTCGAGTCGAAACCTGTGTCTGTGTTTTTGGTCCTTTTCACTTTGGCGGGGACATGTCTGATTGGAAAGAGTCTTCTGATTGGCTGCGGGTGTGCCTTAGCCTTGTTCCCTAGCGTCCGCACACGCTAGGATGCGCTTTTTCCCCCAATGCGTCCCCCCAAAGCAAATATAACGCGGCGTCTCCGGCTATTGAGGGCGAGCGGAGAGCGGCGTGCGGCCTGCACCAGGACTCTCTTCAAAAACTCTGCCGCCCGTCGTCGTGCCCTCCCGCCGGGAGCCCTTCGCCCGCCAGCTATGTCTCGCTAAGTACTCTGAATCTTTTGACTGTCTTTTTCATCTATGTAATAAGTGTAATTGTTTCAAGTTTGTATGTGCTAAATGTCACCAATGTCATCAGTAAAGTAAACAAGTTAACCTTTAAAACTTCTTCGACGCCTCGACTTTTTTCCTCCGAACGGCGTGCTTCCGTAGCGGCAGTATGTAACCAAAATACTACGTTACAATATACTCACTACGGACGAACGTTAGAACGACAATGATACATAGACAACGCAACGCAGGTGAGAACACAACTCACGTGACCCGCTGAAGTCACTTGCGGGCAGCGCTCGCTTCTCCCAGCCGGCGCGAAGCGATGTTGCGTCGCATGGCCTCGAGGGCTGGCTCACGTAACCGGCGTGGAAAGGCTATAAAAACAGCGCGAGAGGCGTATACTATATCATTGTTTACATTAGTGTGGCGGAATGGTTCGGCGAAGGAAAATGCCTTAGGAAGCAACCGCTTTGCCACGTTATCGCCTGCGCAGTCTTTTCACGTGGCTTCGCGGAATTGTGAGGTAATTTTTTGCACCTTCCTGTTCTATTTAATGCAAATCCTACTATTAAGGCTGAATTATTACTCCGCACGTCGAAATCTGCGTACTTGAAGCCACGAAGTTTTTTTTCAAGATCAGCAGTGGGGTTGTCCCGTGGGATTTACTGTTACCAAGTTGGAACCCGTGTGATCCGGGTTCGGTCGTTCACGTGGGTTTTATTTGGAAGTTTGTGCAAATTTCCCGAACGCGCGCTCAGAAAATCAGGTGGGTTGCGCACTACCCAATTGTTTTTATGCCTAAAATCACCCTGTTTGTTGCTGAAAAGATCGATGACGATGAGGCTTTCATCCTGCGAAGGAAGCGTTGGAAGTCATACGAGCCAGGAGTAGGGTTGACGCTGAGCAGGAGCTATACCGTCACTGTCGTGGAAAGGCCAATCAAAACGTTTCAATTGTGAAGCAGTTAGTTGTGCGCAAGCGGAAATCTGTCGTTTCCGTCAGCAAAAAAAAAAAAAATCCTCCACAACACGCCCATGTCCACCTCAAGGGATTGGCAAGTCAAGATAAAGCTAGCCACCAGAAGTTGTGGCTCCTCGGAAGCGGTTCACTGCCGGTTCACCATCGGCTCACGAAGATTAGGTGCGGCCTGAAGGGTAGAGAAGTCTTGTCAACATCGATGATGTTTACTACGGGCCTTAGTCTCGAAGATGGTTACGGGAGGCTTGGCCTTGTTTAGTGTGTTAGGTATGCCTACCGCCACTGCCACTAATGATGGGCCCATTGAATTGTGGTTCTGCAAAGAAATGGTCAGCTTCCCAGGACCATCTTTCGATCAATGTGCACTTTTCTTTTTCTTGCAAGAGAAAAAGAGAAACATTCGTGTTTGTTGGCCGCTCGCCGGTTGTTTATTCAGGCGCATTCCTTCCTTCAATTAGGAGACACGTCGTCTTCTTCAGCTAAGTGCATTGTTTGGAAGCTCCGTGGTTTTCTTTGCTGCACTTGGGACAAAACCGGGCGCATTTACTAAATGGAGCAGCGCGCGTCTCGTCTCCCGCAGTTCTGGTTCTCGTATCTCGCTGCTCAGAAGCAAAGCCTCTCTGCCTTCGAGATGGGCGGGTTGGGGGGAAGGGTCACTTTGGTATTCAGGGCCGCGCTTTCGTCGTCCTTTTCACCCAGTGCGTCGTATACCTACGCGCCGTGCGCGTGTACGTGGTTGTGGCGGCGACCTTCTTTTTTTGTCTGTTTCGGCACTTCAATCGTCCACCGCTACTCTCGTTCGGACCACAAAACGAGTGTCTGTCCCCCTTCTGCTCGCGCATGCGCGCAGCTTCTTTGCCGGCAGGTCAGTCGGCCACTCAGAGCCCCCGCTTGTTTGTCGAAACTGAGACGACTTCCTGAGTCCACCACCGAGGCACGATCGAGTCGAGTCAAGCGTATACTCACTTTGCGCGCTGGCGTCATCGGTTGGGGATGACAAAAGCGGGGCCGCTTTTTTTTTTTTTTGCGTCTTTTCTTCAACTGCTATCGCTCTCCCCCTCTCCAAGAGCGAGGATCGCTCTTTTTTCTCGAGAAAAGCGAGTACGTGCTTCTCGACGCGGACGCCGCTCATGCTAATGGTCTGGGATGCTCGTCTCTGCCATCTCTTCCCACTCTTATCCATTGAGTTATGGATGACGCCACCGAGGTAAGAATGCGTGCGCCAGAAACGCGATGTTTTGCGTAAGGCGCGCGCTAATGCCGTGTAGCAAAATAATGCCTGGAGCAAAACTAATTCGAGAGAGAAGAGAAAGGAAGAGGTAGCGGCTGGATTTCTACGAGAGTTACCCGAGGTTTGTGTGAGCAAAGGCCTTCTTGTTCGAGAGGGGTAGTGACACAGCTGACGCCATCGGGATGGCCGCAATTTTCTCTCCGACCGGCCCCTGTGCGACAACGATGCCCGTTTTTGTCGTTGACCGGCCGCGTGATTTCGGCGCGGCCATTGTTGTTGCCTGCTCCGCCTTCGGATGCCCGCGCTACCTGGTGCTGTAAGCTGTAGCTGAAGCGGCGCGCGCAGCAGGTTTATCTTCGCGTCAATATAGGGCACCTGTATACGCTGTGATGTGCGGGCTAGTTATGACGATCGCTACGTTCCAATAACAAACCTATGCCTTCCGTTCACCTTGTTTCTTACCCGGACAGTGCACGAATATCGGAGAAAAAAAAAAACGGAGCACTGAGGTCTATGGTTACTTTATTCCTGATAAAGCACACGGAAAGAGGATTATTGATCAAACGTCTCTGTCGATTTCTGTAAGCCCGATGTATAACACCTGGGCAGGAGAGTTTTTTTTTTTTTTTTTTTTTTTTTCGTGGTGTTTGTTCTGGCCAACCGGTCTTGTTTGCCGGTGTTCGGGGGCTTGACCGGCCTGACCGCAGCTGCCATCTCTGGTAATACCGTGCGGCACTCACACACAGCGCGCTGGCGCAATTGCAGCCGCAATGCTGCAGTCACGTCGAATCGCGTTAGTTGGTTGCTTTCAGGTGACTATTCACGTCGGAAGACTGCTGTCGCGCCTTTATAAGACTGGTTGTTTCTTGATGCGCGCGATTACGTGTACTTCTGGCCCAATATCGGTTTAATTCGTGAAGTAAAATAGAAAAAGGGCCGAGGGAGGGAATTAAGTGTGCAATAGTTACTTCGCCCACCCCCCTCCCCATTTTTGTTTTCTAAGACAAGGCTAGTATACATCTTACAAGTGAGGCCATCAGTGAAGTAGATCCTTAATATCAGCGTAGCCACGCGTAGCCAATCTGTCCACTTAATCTGAGTAATCGGTGGTGTAAACTATCGCGAAAGAAAAAAAAAAAAAAACCTTTCCTGAAAGAACATGAGCACGACCCAACGGCCCCCCTAGGGGCCCCACCATCTCTCGCGGTTCTTGTGCGTGCACCGTATTTGTTCGCGCGCTGGTTAATGCGCAATTACTCATCGTGACGGGCTTCATTAATTTGTGGAGCGTAATTGCCTCTGGCCTGCAATGGGCATGGCACGACGACGCCTCGTTCTCGCCGCGGCTTCATTTGCGGGCTTCCTTTGCAGGTTGTACCTCGTTAACTCCCGCTGCGGGAATTGTAATGCGGTTCAGTCTAGCGCGCCTGGCTCGCAGCCCACTTGTCCCGTTGCTCGCCTGGGTGGTTTTCTTCCCCTCAGAGCATGCCTTTGATCGCGTCAAAGCTGCAGGTTGCGATTGTTCCGACTCCGGACGATCAGCTCGGAAGTGAAGGATTAAAAAAAAAAAAAAAGAAAAAAACCCGCCTCCGAGGCTGAGGCGTCGCTCTACGGAGCACAATGTCGCGGGTTCAATTCCTGGCCACGGTCGCCTTTTTTTTTTTTTTTTTTCGGATGAAGGCGCGTGACGTTCCCGTCCAGATTTTCAGCCCACGTTAAAGGCCTCCAGGTTGCATAAATTAACCCGTGGCCCTCCTCTACGGCACGCTTTGATAGCTCAGGTTCGCTTGATAGTGCAGCACGCTCTGATTCGGCATTTCAAACGCGTTTTTTTTTTAATTTATTGGTACCCTCAGGGTAATGCAATACAAATGGTAGTGGGTTTGAGAACAAAAAAAAAGCATAAGTTTGTCTTCCTCTTTTGCAAGCGCAGTATTCCTTTGACTTTGCAGGGTTGCCTGCAAGGGAGCCATTTTGACCCTTTGCTTTTTAACATATCTGCCTGCCCTATGCACTGCAGTCAGGCTATAGCTTTGGGCGTCGCTGTACCTTTCGCTAGGGCAGCTCGTCTGGCGGTAGCTCTCCGTGCCACGGGTGCCGTGACCGAAGCGTTAGCGGGAGATAGACGCAGTTTATTTTAGGTGCGGAGTACCTTAAAACCGCACAATGTCCGTCCGCGTCCGTGCGCATAGCATTTACAATCGCAAAAAATCACACAGGCACCGGCAGTATTCGAGCCTGTGTCTGGTAGACCAGGCAGAATTAGTGTTACTCGTCTTACCAATTGGGCTACGACCGTGAGTTGGTACCCAAGAGTCGAACGGCTTATTCTTTCGCCTGTAATGGTGCGGAGTACCTTAGGACCTCCCAATGTCCGTCCGCGTCCATCCGTGCGCACACCACCATCAAGCGAAAGTCAAGCGAAATTCGATTGGTTACAGTTTCATTTAGGGAATAATCGAGGTGCAACTCACGGCTCAAATCGAATGACGGTCGGGGCGCAAATCGGATGTCACTCCGGGCGCAACTTGTATGTCATTTCTAGTCCACGTACTCCGCACCCTCGCCATCATCCACGGAGTGGAGATGCTGCCATTTTTTTCCCCCTGAATTTCCGTCTTGGCAATCACATGGGAGTGAGCTGGTCATCGTTGTAACTTGTTTCGCCCCTGCTACTTGTAATGTGTGTGCAACTCCTTCCAGCCAAGTGATAATGCCGCGACTCTTGCCCAATCGCGTGGGTTCGCTGTTTACGTGTGTGTGATTGGCGTCCTTGGTAGGTGGGCCCTGTGCATCGATGTATCCTCTGTGCCCGCTGGGCGCAGCCTCGATCCCCCCAACTCGCAAGTTCACGACACTGAACGCAGGCCTAGCCTTCAAGGCTACATGCACTGATTGCGCCTACTTTTCCTTACAACTACCGCGCTAGCGGTCCGGAGTCGGCACAACTTACGAAGTGCCTAGGCATTCTTTCCCGAGGAGGCGTCTGTGGAGGTCCCGTGGTGCGAAATCCCGGCGCTGGCCGCGTCCGCGAGGCCGCGGCGCCTTCTCGTGCGGAACCACGCTCCTTCGGTCATCCTCTTTCCGGCCGCCCGCGGATACGCGCGTACATTCCTCGCTCGCGGATGCGCGCCGTTGATGACCCGCCGTGAGGCATAATAAAGTACGAGAGCATGCAGGCGAGGTGTGCGTGCTGCGCGCTGACGTGTATAGCATAGGAGTGCGTATCCCGATTTGGAATCCGCTGCTTCTTCTTCTTCTCTTTGTTTTTTCGCCCGTTCTTTCGCTTGTCGCTCGCCACCCCTCAACTTCGCGTTGTTGTCGGGCGAGTTAGGGCCCCTCTCTGGCGTTCGTTGTGCGAAGGCCTCGGCCTGCTCTCCCACGCGCTGCTGCTCGTTGTGAAAGCACCGGCTGGCGGGTATGTGTATGTACGTGTGCTCGGCGCGCGCGCCGCCTGCTTGTGCAACGACGAGATTCTTCGCTGTTTGTGCGCGTGAAAGCGGCGCCGCTTGCTTCTCTGCGTATGCGCGCTCGTGCACGCCACCGTAAAGGCGTAAGGCCTGGAATGTCCGTGCGCGCGCACCTTGGCAACTGGCGCTGTTTCCTTCTTCCATTCCTGCTTGTTTCTCGATTGAGCTGGTTTTTGGAAGGGGGAGGGAGGCGTTTTATCGAGGAGGCGTTCTTGCAACTTCATGAGGCTTTCACCACCTGTGCCACCTGGTGGGTGGATGCCGGATGATCACGTCTGCGAAGTCGACGATACCTGCTCGCACCTACGTGGCCTTGGAGGTACTCGCTTGCGAGATGCGCCATCCTTACCGGCCGTGTTCATCATCTGCATGGTGTGCCGGCAGGATCGCGGCCTTACACGTTGGACGAGACTGCGATGCCTCTTCAAACGGCTTTGAATTCATTCGCCAAAGCGAGATGCTTTGCGGAAACCACGACTGTGCCGTGGTAATGGGCAGAAAGAAAGGCGCGTGAACTTCAAATACGCCGGCGTTCACTATCAACTTTCTTTCGAGGCCTCATATTCGTAGAATCCCGACTTTGGTGGTTGCGGCTTTTTTTTTTTTTTTTTTTTAAAGCTACGTCAGTTAGTAATGGCCTGACGTTTTGTGTAGGCGTTAGCGTTTCGAACGTTTCGGGCTTACTCCACCAAATATTGCTGCTGCTTTCCGACGTGAACTGTACTTTTTTTTCTTGCTTACATCGAAGTAAGTTCGGTCTCTAGCCTAGGTACATAGCCTACCAGCCGCTAGCGCATTGAGCCGAAAATATCGATTGCGTAAATAATTCTTGTCACTACGCTTCTCTTCTATGTCACACACCTCCGTGCACGTGGCCGGAAACCATGTGACATCACTGAGTGGCTGGGAAGCAATTTTTCGACCTGTCGAGACGGCAGCGATCAATATCTATTAAAAATTGGTTCCAACCGTCGCTTGGCGCCCATAATTGCCGGAAGGCATCTAGGTACCTTCACGAGAAACTGTCAGTGTTTGGAACTCAAACTTTTGTGCCTGCCTGTACCCTTAAAGCACGCAGCTCACTAAAAAGTTGCGGAAAACGCTAGTCCTGTCCTTGTACTCTCATAGGGATCTCTTAATTACATACGCCCGCGCATTAAACCTTTGTAGCTTTGGTGGATGGACTTCGCCTGTCCCTGTATACCGAGTGATGGGCAACGCTTCGAGGCATTTGGCTTATGCGGTCAGCTCACTGGTGACCGTCCGTGTGGAAAAAAAAAAAAAAAAATGGAGCCTGCTTCCTACCACGAGCGCCATTTTTCTTCATTTCAGCTCCCTGCTTTTGTTGCGGTGTACTGGCTGCCGGTCTAGAGGGACTGCGTTGTTCTTTATTCCTTCCGTCGTCGTCGTCGCGAAGCCGTGGAAAGAGCACGAAGTCGTGACTCCATTGTGGTAACGTCACCGCAGCAGGATGCCCGGAGCGAGAGGTTGCGCGTGCCTTGCGGGCGCCTGCGCGCGTCTCCACCACAAACCGCGTAATTGAAAGAAAAAAAGCGAAATCTCTCGGCGCGGCATTATACACAGTGGCGAAATGAAAACTCGCCGGAGGCGTTTGGCTTGTGTGTTCCCGAGACGCGCACAATGCGCGTATATCCGCCGCTCTGTATACCTCCGGCGACGTGGAAGTTTCTGACTGCTACCGAAGGCGCGCCTAGAGTGCTTTGTCCGCGCGGTCGTGGCGGTTTTGTTTTTTCTTTTCGAGGTACCCTCTTTTGTTTCTTCACCGACTTGCGGGGCGCGAACTTTACCTGCGACGTGCGCACGAACGGCTTCTTCTCCCCTCCCTTTTGAAGTGTGCGAGATTGTTGACCTGCGATAGTTTTGTGACCTGGGGGAGGATCCGTGCCGCCACCGTCGCCCGAGGAATTTCAGTTGAAGCACGTGGTGCCTTCGAAAGTCAGTCGACTCTGCGAAATGAGAATTCCAGCTGTGTGTTCGTGGAGTGAAGTGTTCCGTAGAATGGTGTCGTGCGCGCTTCCAGGGGTAGATTATCCATGGTTGAAAGGGTTCAAATGAACCAGGCCCTCCGGGCTGAGGGGGCCCACATAAGGGCTCGAAAAAGTTTAGGCCTCCCGTTGATTTCACCTGATTCAAACAGGGATTATCTATTCAAGAATGAACGCTTTTAATTGGCGGTTCGTTGCATAATGTGCATAATTCTGAAGTTGGCTCACAGTTCTTCAGTCTGACGTAAAAACGTTGCATAACCTAGAGCGACGGAGCTGATCCGATTGATGGACACGAGAGCAGCCGGAGCGGGAATGGCGGGAAGGGGGACTGGGCCTTCAGCACTTTTAATCCTGCCCTGCGCGCTTCGTGGAATGAAGTGAGGTTTGTGACCAACAGTTGTTACGAAGTCAGGCGATTTGATCCTTCGCCTGTCTGATTAAACACGAACCGACTCGCGCGCGTGCTGTCCTCTCTTGCGATTCTTGCCCGTATCATCATCATTGGGGGTTGCCTTTAAAAGCGACTTCCCAGCAAGCGACTTGCGACTTGGTCAAGGTAACGAGTTCCCAGTTAGGAAATATAATGCGGGGTTGGATTACAATTGCAAATAAAATATAATTTATGACGGAAGGTCATAGATGATATTTTTGTTCAGATTCATTTGATACCGAGGGATTCGTATCTGTAGTAGTAGCAGCGTCGTCGTCTGTAGACACTTGCCGTTCGTTCCCATACAAGATTGCCTCGTAATCCTGTTATGGAGCAATTTGGATGCGCCGCTATCACGTCTCTCCTATTCCCCTGCGGTTGTCACGTGCACTGCTCCTCCCACGCGGTGCCGCACTGGCCGAGAACTATCGCCGGGACCCCCGCCACGATTACGGCTGCTGTTTACCGTCGCGGCGTTGATTGCGCCGAGCGAGCGAGCGAGCGTGCGCCACTTAGTGCGCGTCGCCTCGTTGTCATCTCCTGGGGCGCGCGCGATCGTCGAGCTGCTGCCGCCGCTGCTGACCCACATGGCGGAATCCGTGCAGGCCACGTGTCGCCCGCTGCCGTCGCACCCGTCCGCCGGTTAATCGGCCGATGAGGGCGCTGATTGCGGAGCGTGGGACGCAGAGGGTTGGTAGGACCGCGAACCAAGTCGTGTGCGCGGGGAAGGATAGGGATAGGGAGAGGGGGCCGATTCGCACATCGAACGTGCGCACATCGAACGCGCGCGAATCGCTTCTGTGAAGCCTTTCCGATCTCTAGCATCCGTCCCTGTCGAAGCGTCGCCGAAGCGGCGACGATATCCTTCTGGATCCATTCCCTAAAGCAACAATTTGCGATAAAGACCGTTCTACATGTTGCGAATTTCGCCTGCGAATTCGCAGATGCGGCGCCTCTTGTGCGGCAAAACGATCCATTTTTCACTGCTGCTACGAATTGCCAAATGCCAAACGGCGTTCACATCATACGTTCCACTGTTCCAAGCATTTGGCAATTTGCCACAGCAACGAGAATAGACCGTTTTGCCGCACGGGAGGCGCAGCAGATTCGCAGGCGAAATTCGCACCATATAGAATGGGTTTTCATAGGTCCGCTCTAACTTGTCGGAGTGTAGATGAGTGGCCCGCGTGCCCACTCCCCGCCATTCTATTACTGGAATTTCGGCGTGAAACGTCACTTACAAATCAATAACACGAACTGAGAAAAGGCAAGAATTTACAGCGCAGACACGGACAAAGAAAAAACGTTATACCAGAGTCGCTTGTGGTGCACCTTTCTTCTCTTTCCTTCGTGTGTCTGCGCTGTAAATTCTTCACATGCACCAACAAGCCCGACTGGTTCTTTGTGAGAAAAGGCAGCGAGCTGGCGTTGTAATCAAAAGGCCGAAACACGGACACCGGCTGAGTGAATTGTAGTGCTTTGCTTAATAAGTTTGAATGCAGTCGCTTGCTCGCCTGCGCGGGGATGATGTGCGATTATGCTTAAAACAGTACGCGGGATCTTTGCATACTTCCGGAATTCGCATCCGTGTTCTACGTTAACCAAACTTTGAACGCATTTTTCCCTCACTGGAGGCCCTTCGTAAGTCAATGCCAAGTTTGCGTATTGAAAAGCACCATCGCCACCAATAGGAACCTATATTGTGGCCTGACTCCAAGAGGAGCCCGAGCGCAACAGTTGCCCTCTCTAGCAGTCTCGATGTTGGCCATGCGCCAAAGCAGTTTTCGAAGGCTGTCATCTATCGACATAACGCCACTTTATAACTCCGCCGCACCGCGTCGTAGCAGGGATACTTTGAAACTAGGTGAACTGTCGTCATTGTGACCACACGAACAGTGGGAGCTTTGAGCTGGGCCGATGTTGTGCAAGCAGTGTTTTGCGTAGGGTGTGCCAAATTTCATACAACGTATATACAGCTGCAAAGACGAGCGGAAGTTAGGTGTGACACCTTTGACAGGCACGGCGTGCTATTGTAGTGGTGCCTATCTCGTTTCTGTTTGATTGCGCTGTTTGACTGCGAGCAGCGAGTTGACGTACTTTTTCAAGTTGTTTTTGATCCTTCTATAAACGTTGCTAGGTTTCGCATCGCCACGTGTTTCCTTTTGTATATATAGGCCACAGCGATCAACTTGTTGGCGAGAAGTCGGTGTTTCTTCGCCGACCGGGCCGTATATCTGTAATAATTAAGAAAGCCAACAAGTACAAAAACAAAACAAGACTGTCTCCCTTGAGGTGTGCGAGGAATAAGTGAGTCGTAACAAAACGTTGAAACATTAATTCAAAAATCCTCTCACTGCAGTTTTGTAGACCTGCGGGTGGAAATTGATGCTTAAAGCCGACAAACTAACTCAGGCTCAGTCTTAGTTAGGGTTATTGGCTTGCTTTTGTTAGAACCAACGTTTAACCAAAGCGCCCTGTGGTTAGGGTCCTGTGCACACGAGCAAGAACTCTTCGAGGGAAAGCCCAAATTTATCGCGAATGCTCGGTAGAAGGCTGTAACTCGTGATTTATGAAAACTTTCCCTAAAACAATTGTTACAATTGTCCGCTAATACGACTCAATCCGTTGAGTTTCGATTACTTGTCATAATTAGTTACTTACTGAATCAAATGAAAAGCTTATATCAACATGGGCTGCATTGTCGTGGCCTCTCTTGGAAAAAACTAGCAGCCTGACGAGGCCAGAGAGCCGTGATACTCGAGCAAACAGCAGCCACTTGCCAGTAAAAACTATTTAGGCAAGCATAAAACAGAGAAAAGTCACACCAATAACTTAATGTCGCAAGCAGACTGGATCACCACATGTATGTGATGTCAAATTGACTTAAACGCCGTGTTTTGTTGAAGATATGTGGCACTGTGTATATACTGTATGACTGAAGAATTAGTCTACGCGGTGACGACGACATATTGTTCTATTTCGCTGAATAGCTCCGTAGCGATGATGCCGCGTTACATTTGACATTTGACTGCTGAAAAAGGTAGTTTGTACAGCAGGCGGTAATTATACATCCGCTGAGTGCTAACGCTTCGGTGTTAGTGGGGTGCAAATATGTCGGATCATTGTCAATGCACCGACATGTCTTCCCCCCCCCCCCCCCGAGATTCACAGCTCATCAATATTCTTTTAGTTGTCCCCCACACTAGCATGCAGTAGTTCAAGTGGGACCTAAACAAGTTAGGGTAAGGGTAAAGTTGCAGTTTCACAGAGGTAGGATATATACAGGGTTTCCCAGCTATCATGCATCAAGATTTTTTTTAAAAAAAGGAGCAACGGTGTTACTCGAAAAAAAGCCTAGTGCATAATGTTTCCAAAAGTGCAGTGGAGTAGCGGCCAGTGACATTTTAGTTAAATGGATTCAATTAACTGTAGTTAATTATCCAGCTCGGGAAGTACTGTCCTAATCATTGAAATGTCAAGGAGGCACTTGAGAGGCGTCTAGCTGCGGTATTTTCAGCGACGAACTAATTGCGTACTCATTTACTGTGACTGATAAAGAAACCCCGCGAGATATGAAAAATACCACGTGACGGCGCCCCCACCCTCTTCTTAAGCATGCGCCCTCAAAGAAGCTGATTGAAAGCAACTGCTTCGCCTGTCTACACGCCCGAAGAGACAGCGCATCACCTTGATAATGACATGCATCGAAGGAGCAGCAGCATGAAGTTTCGCTCGGCGCGTGTGGCAGATGAGGCACAAACTCGGTCGCGATTTCTTCTTTCTTTCTCTTCTTTATTTCATTCTGGCCAACTCAGAGGCAGCCTGCTAGAGGGCGCTGCTTTATGATGCGGGCGGGAACGCCATCATGTGGTATTTTTTTATAGTTCGCGCGGTTTCTTTATCAGGTCCCAATAAATGAGTACGTCGCCGAAAATACCGCGCAGTTATATATAATATGCCTCTAGTGGGTCTACAAATGCCTCATTGACACTTTCATGACTGGGACAGTACTTCTTGAGTTTGATACTTACGGTTAATTGAAGCTCATTCACGAACGAAATTACTGACCGCTACTCCGCTGTACCAGAAACATTATCCACTAGGTTTTCTTCCAGTAACTCCATTGCTCTTTTTTAAAATCTGGGTGCGTGATAGCTGAGATATATCCCGGCATCGATATATCGCACCAACTGCGCGTGATAGCTTTGCAGCCAAATGATCTGTGTGAGCGTCTCAAGCCATGCGGTGGGAAAGTATTACACCGTAAACTCTATGTATATACCTATGCACGACGTTCCCAAAATCAGATCTCGGCTATGCGTTTATATCGAACATCTCAATCACCGCTGTGTGTGCCGTGTGCTAAACACGTTCGCTACGCTCGACCATGCATTGCACTCAGTGCGTGCTCGAGCTGATCGGAAAGTAATCCGGTGCATCCCAGTGGGGGCATCATGGCTGCTTTGCGCGCTACACGCCGCCATTGCATCGGGAGCGGCTGCACAGCACCCCGGACACCGCGACGCCTCGCGCTGTCTTTCCCGTAGTCGGTGGCTAATGTGCGAGCAGCGTGCATTTACGCTCGCACGGCTCCCGGAAACGACGCGCCCGTGCATGCACGCACGCCTGGTGTATGTCGAGTACTGCCTGTTCGAGCCCGTACTCGTGTTGCTTTCTGCCCCGCACTGGCGTCGTATGCCTTCCGTGGGAAGCTTCTCGTGTGAACGCGGACCCGCGTGCGCGGTTCCCTCCTGCTCTTCGCCTTCCGTAAGATGTTTTGGGAAATGCTGCATCAGCCGATGAGAGGTCTTGTCTCCCGTGTTGTTATGCACGTATTGCTCGGCCAGTGATCCCGAGTTCTGAAAAGGCTGCAGTTTAGCAGATGCGCACGACGCGTGGAGATTTCGTTCTGTTATTTCAAATGACCTTAATTGCATCGCATTGGGTCTTGAAATACGTATCGCGCCAGGTTTTAGGCTTCTCGCCGGCGTAATTGAGTTAAAACTTGGTCGCGCGGCTTCGTTGAGCCTCCTGTGACTCGTCTATAGAATGCGAAGTGCTGCGATGAAACGGAAACTGTGGATCGTCTCGCAGGCACAGCGGTGAAATGCGCGCGTCTAAACACGGCAGTATAGAAACCGTGCACACAAACATTGATTTCTGGTCGAAAGTTTGTCCGAGCGAAGCTGATCGCATAATCGGTGAAATGCGAAAATCGTACAATGATGCGAACGTCGTCCTTTTTCCTCGCCAACGTCGTTTTTGTCAGCCGCGGCGTCCGATTTAGCGCTGTACTCCTCGGCGGAGTGTCCAAGCGGGCCAAGTGATTGTACTGTAGCGTTTTTTTTTTTTTGCTGCTGCTGCTGGAATCAACCACGCCGCTAAAAATTGACGACAGATTATGAATAAAATTCGAGTTCCATGAGTTGGTTGCCATGGCACCCGTCTATATAGCGGATGATTCTTGAAAAATTTGAATGGGAAGTTCACAGCAAAATGCAAATCGCGTAACTTTATAGGATGATGCCTGCTTACCAATTCTACGAAGTCAGGTAGCGATATTGTTCGCACTTTATATGTTTCATGAAGTTATCTCCGAAGCCTGCATACCGATCATTCACGCTGTACAGGTAGGGAAAAAAAGGCTCCGGCCTCGCGGTGCCCTCGGGGAAGGCACCTCTCAAAAGGGGAAGGATCAGATTGACGCTGTACATAAGAAAAATGCTCCTGCTTCGCGGTCCACCCCTCCTGAAAGGCACCTTTCAATTCCGAAAGGTTTTCCTTTGTGTAGATTGGCATACATAGCGCGAGCTTTCGCATAAGTGCACTTAGCGGACGCTGTGAGCGACCTTGCCTTGGATATTACGCATGGGCTCTTGCTTCGCTATTCTCTCCGAACAAGAAGGTTTAGCCCTCCTTTCTTTTTTTTTGTCAGCTGTTTGGTTACCCTCGCCTTACATTATGCTTTCAAGCACTTTCTCGGAGCCTGCGGTCTTTAATGCCCTGTATAAAAGTGCCGGGTTCTGTGCGATACTGTGAGGGGCCACTTTAGCACAATCTTATTTCATTGTTCGGTTCTTCGATTAGTTTTGTTTTCGGTTCTGTTCTGTAGTTGCGTAATCCAGTTACTTCACATATTCCCGTTCACAGTTGCATACTGTTATACTTTGCGTGCGTGTAGCGCTGTTTATCGTTTGTTTCTGTAACGCACGGAAAGTCGTCGGAACTTCTTTGTACAGGAAAATTTTTCACAGCGAGGCTGTATACCGCCTGGCCAAATGGTTCAATCGTGTCCGCCGGTATAAAACATTTTGCGGCGGAACCAACTTTCTCGCGAACGCTCTGTGGCTTTTGATAGTAAAAGTATCTTACAAAAAGTAATGCTGTAATTGGTCGGCCGCTTTGAGGATTGTATCAACACGCAGGTGTTCATTAACTAGCCATAACTAGTTAATTCACCTTGTAGTTGTAAACAGCATCAGGAGCCCCGGAAAAGAAAAGAAAAAAGTGAAACATGACCTCAAGTGAAAGAGGAGGCCGGGATTGACGCCCCGTCCCCACCGCTTTTACTGCTTATAGCCGCTTCACCTTCACTAATATGGAGTCCGAACTCGAGAACTCCGCATCGAAAGAACAGTACAGTGCGTCCTCGTGTGCACGTGCTAGGGCATAGGCAGCCGAGATGACCTTTAGTCGGGCGGGCCGACTGGAGTCCGAAATCTTCGCGACGCACAGTTGACGGCATAGCTGGATGCGCTGTGTCGAAACTCGATACGCATCGCGAGGCGCACAGATCAAGTATCGAGACGCCCATCTCGCTGCATCTGCTCTCTTGGAGGGTGGCTACGGTTTCGCTTTCCTAGTTAGTTCCTATAACTGCGCGCCTGTCGCAACCTTCGAAACGAAAGCGACAAAATTGGCGTGCGGACCGTGCGTGAATCGGTAGCTACTCCAAGCCGCTCCAAGCTCCAAGTCGCAGGGGGTGCCGATTCGGGCTGAGGTTCGTTCCCGTCGTCGGGCTCAGCCTGGGCCGGACCGGGCCGTGAAATTGCCGCCCGTGCGCGCCTCTGCGTCCGTTACGCCGCTCTTCGTGGCCCTGCTGGGCTGCCTAAGTATAGCGTTACGTCGCCCGCGGCGCAGTCCAGCCGAGTTCAAGGCCCGTGTGGCCCCGTTATTATTGCGATGAAGCACAATGTCCTCAAAAAGGTGCGCCCGTTCGGTAGCGCTTGTTGGGCCATTTTGGGCCTAGGTTGCACACGAGACCTTTCCTGGGGATTTTTTTTTTATTATTGGGGGACAGTTTTATGCGCTAACTTATCTTAGCGAACCCCCTCAGGTTTAAGTGCGGAGCACTTTAGGGGCCCTGCTTGTCGTCGTAGCTCGTCCGCGGCCACGCTATCTGGCCACCGCAGTCACGTGGCGTCACGCACCCCCAGAGGCTTTGAAAAGATGCCCGATTGTCCCTCGATTCAGCCTTCCGGCAAAAGTTGAGAGGACTCTTGAACAAGAGGTCTATACGTATAGGCAGATTCGTTCAAAACTCCTGGAACCGCGGCACTGGTAAGTCATGTCCCATTATTCAGCGCAAAGAAAACTGCAGGTGCATTCGAGGCAAAATATACGTACTCAACCGGCAGTCCCCGCGTTCATTTAGTTGGGAAAGCTCGTTGTGTTGGTTTTTACGATAGTAAGCGAAAAAAAAGTAGCAGTGGAAAAAAAAAATACGATGCGTTCAAAATGGCGCAGGAAGACTCCAGCACGTGCGATGTGAAAGCAAGTACAAAAAGAACAACTCCCGTTCATGCTGCTCCAAGCAGGACAAGGAACAAAAGATGAAGAATGATGCGAGCTGTCCCAGGAGAAGGTGCGCGAGCACTGCGAAGGAGGGACAATTGAATTGCATTGAACAAACCTTGTTCAATTCATCAAGAATGGAAAGAGACTGGGAGGGAAGGGCGTGAGGGTGACAAACGGCGCCACAGCTCCTCTGGCGAATCACTGCTCCGCACTTGACAGTTCTCACGTTGAGTCGAACTGATTTATTTATAGCGTCGCTTTTTTTTTTTTTTCGAGGAGCGCGCAGTTGTGTAATGCAGCTTTGTATAACCGTTTCTCGATAAAATTATCAGGCAAGTTTCTGAACCGTACAACAGGATTCTTGAAGGATTGCATGATATCGGGGTAGAAAGTAATAATCTTATGGATTTGTGGACGACTGCGGGCATTTCATTCCAGTGGTCTCCTCTGGCGTAGACGCCCGTGGCCACCACTGTTATAGGGAAGGAGCGTTTAAAATGAGTGAGCTCAGCGTTAGGCCTTATGTAGCCGAATACCGCAGACATACGAATCAAGGATCACACCCACACAGAGGGCGTAGCCCCAGTATGTGTAAGTTTGAGCCGATGCTCCTGTGTCGTTACTCGGAAAGCGAACCTCATCGTAGCCTGAGGACGTAAGGAGCGTTCGGGCCACCGATACTTGGGTGCGGACCTGCCGGGGGCGGGAGGCCTTCCTCTGAAGAAACAAACACGAAGCATTGTGCTTTGATAAAACTGCCACGATGCGCGCCCCCGTTGCGTGCTTTTCCTGCAGATCAACGCGAAACCGGCAATTCTCTTTCGTCCGGCGTTAAGTGGTTTCGAAGGGAGAAAGGCGGGTGCCGAGCCCATCTTGAGTGAATGGCCGCGCGTGCACAAGCGAAACAAAACGAAAAAAACTTCGGCGAAGATTGGCAGGATGGGCCGCGGATCTGGGGCCAATCTCTCTCCGAGGTCCCGGTGGCGGGTCACGGCGCTGCATTGCCGTCGTGCCTGCGGGTGACAGCTAGCGCTGAGCCGAGTGCGGCCGCAGAAACATTGCGGCGGGTCCGGCGAGGAGAAGGTGGAGGCCATCGATGGCTCTCGGTCGCTGCTTCCGGGTGAAAGACCAAGGGGAAGGAAATGGGCGAGGAAGCGAAGGAAGAAAAGGGGGAAGGCGGTCGCCCGGCGGCCTGTTCACGTGACGTGCGAACGGCTGACCCCGATTGACGGCCGGCTGCCGTCTCTTCCGGGGCGCCGCGGGCGAGGACGTCTATGGGACGTCGTCGTCGACGGAATATGCGGGGGAAGGTGGAGGGTGTGTATATGGGCTCTTTCTTCGCTGGCCTGCGTGGTCTGTGAACGCAGACTGGCGTGCAGCTTATACGCCGCATCGATTGCGGCAGCCTATACTCTCTCTCTCTCTCTCTCCGTCTGTCCGCGCCAGCCCCATACTTCTCGGCGATTTGCAGCGCGAAAGTGGAAACTGAACTGTCGGAAATAGAAGGTAATGCTGTTCTGGGACAAATTTGGCGCGTTATGTCCCACATAGGTTTTCGCCGCATAACACGTATACGATTCACACATCGGGATGCTTTTATAGCCTGTCTCCACTGCTGTGAATTGCAGAGTACATCATACACGATTTTAACGAAGTATCGCTTATAACGAAGTGAGTTTTCTGCCCACGAGGATTTCGAACACAAGGCAAAAAGCAAAAAACGCCCGTGTGTACGAGATTTCGGCGCACGTTAAAGATCCCCAGGTGGTCAAAATTAATCCGGAGCCCTCCACTACGGCGCGCCTCATCGCCTGCGTTGCGTCAGCGCGTTAAACCCTACGATCAATCAATCGATTTCAAACACAGGTATGGTATGGGCCGTGGACAGTGGCGTTGCCAGAAATATTTTTCGGAGGGTGTCGTGCCCTACCGGTAAAAAAAAATAGGGGTAATAGTCCGCGCCCAAGCAATATTCCTTTCTTCGTTTTATTACCTTATTCACATTTAAATTTATAGATGAAGTGTACAAAGAGCATGGGCACAGAAAAAAAAAAGCCTAATGAAGGGGGGAAGCCCCACTTTTAAAATTTCTTGGGGTGTTCTGACGTCGAAACACTCCCCCTGGGTACGCCCTTGGCTGTTGAGTCTTTTATCGTCTTCGCGCTCACAGAAGTGTACCGGTCAAAGTGCGGAACGCCGATTTAAACTTGCAACCTTTAAAAATGTATGCAACGAATTGCGGCGTAATAAAACGAGCACAGCCTATTAAAATAGTGATGTAATGCGTGCAAAGAGGACGTTCTCGTGCGAAATTCGTGTGATAGCGCAATTAATCGAGAACGCAGCATTTGTAAGCATCCATTTGGTTTGAGGTTTTAATACGAAAGTGTTTTATTCCGGGATTCAGGAAGATTTCACTTGCGTCATATCCGTCACGGAAATGTCGCCAGTACAACGAAGCAAGCGGCCTGTAAAGGGTGCACCCCTGCACACAGGGTCTTCTTGCGGGGAAGCACCTTTAGTACTAAGTTAGTTACAGCTAATACCGCAAAGCATTAACTCGTTATACTTACGGTTGTTCGTTTCCAGGTTTTATATTTTATATATTCCGTGACGTCATATCCGTAACGGAAATGACGCCAGTACACCTTTGCCGAAACGACCCGCCAGCAGGACGTCGCTCGCCAAGCACACCCACTAGACAGCCGCCGACCCGAAAATCATGCTCAGCTGCATAATTTCGCTGCACATTTCACCTTCGTGTTTTCCCGATTCCTATGACAGATGGAATCAACCACAGTTTAAAAAAGGGGCAGTCTACTCTGTTCCAAATGAAAGGGCATCACTTCGAACAAAACGGTTTTAAATGCAGAGCATTTCTTTAACTCACGATGTCACCCGTTCTGGTTGTCCATCGTCGTCCGCACCCCTCCCCCTACACTATATAAAAAATAATAATACTTATCGGCGCCTGGTTTCGATCCCACGACCCTGCGGGCGGAACGCAAGGTACACGGTGCTCTACCCACTGCGCCACAAAGCGACACAGAATGGAGGGCTACGACGCGCCTTATATCCTTGACTCATTCAAACTGCGTCAAGAAGCTGCTGATACAACGCATTCGCTACCTGTGGGCGGAACGCGAGGTACATGGTGCTCTTCCCACTGCGCCACAATAATCATACCCACCTGCTAATAAATGATGCCACGTGACCACGTAATTACGTCTCCTCATTTAATTACAATACAACAATTAACAGCAACAAGTGCAACAACATTAACGTAACGCAAACTACTTAACGTCGTGCGCCCCCGGAAATGCTCTGCATTTGATCGTGCCCCTCGCGAGGGGGATGTTTAGTTTCCTGCTGCAGCAAGAACCAGGCGGCCTCCTGCGCAGTTTGTGGCGCATACCCACTTGGGGGATTGGCCAGGATCGTCTCACTTACTACATGCCGGTTACGGCAGGGTTTTTTTTCTGATGGGGGCCCTAGAACGTTTGAATGCGGAATTGTGAGATCTGCCAGCCTTAAGTAGGCGGCCAAAACAAATGCTGACCGCGTGACGGCAGCATACTTTTAGCTGTGCGTGTACGTGAGGTGAAAACGGGTATTTATAAACTTCTCCCCAACTAGAACTAATAAACTGTAGCCTGTTGTATTCTTTATGCGGTTTTGAATAACGTATTGAAACCGAATGAGCTGTTTGTATACGAACACTGTGGCGTCACGTCATGGCGCCACCTTTCTGATTTCCGAAAGTTTAGTGCGGAACTAAAATTAATTAGAAATTCCTCGTGGTTGCGGCCATTATATAAAAATATAGAACGCTCGCTTTCATATGAACGAGAAGGTATGTACTCCCAAAAAAAAAGCGGTTCGATGCCCTTTTGGGGTTAGTATGAATGAGTGCAAATGAACTCTGGCGTCCCAGTAGTGTCGCTGGCTGGGCACGCTGCGTCCGAACTGCATGCCCAAGTCCGGCTTTTCGAGCAATGCAATATCGGTCGTTTAGTGCGCTCGTCTTGAAGTGTCAGTTTTGCGCAGCCTAGTTAAGGCTGAGCAATGTCGGCTCGACACGTCCGACAGTGTCAGCAGTAGGCGCTCGTGTGAACCCTGGAAAGGGCCTGCCTTCGCGTCGTTTGCGCCTCCTCCTCCCCTTCTGCCGTCGGCGTGGTCAGACGGCTGACGTTGAGCCCCGCGTTCCGTGCTTTCCGCAGGATATGCTGTGGCCTGCGTGACCCCCGTAGCGGGGAGGCGATGAGATTCTTTGGCAGCGGTTGGCCTTGCCCATTGTTCTAGGCTGACCGTCTGCTGGGGTCGCCTCACTGGAGGGGACGACCGGGGTAACCGTCAGCGGAGCTCCCCTCCTCCTCTTCCTGCGCTCCTCCCGCATCGGTCCGCGTAATTTTCACTCGCGCTTCCTCGTGTGCGAGGCTGTGTTGCGTGCGTGTGCTCTACAGAACAAGCAGACCTTGCGAACGCTTTTCGCGATCAATTTCGCAAGCGGTTTCACACGCTGAAACCTTTTGTTTTGGGCTCTCGCTTCTGAACTGGTATGGGAGCCCAGTTTGAGAGGGCAAATATATACGGGCGACGGCTGATTTTTGGTGCCGCACGAGGAGGGGGGAAAACGGTTTAAAAATTGGTAGGCGACGCGCGCACACATGCGTACACAAGTATGCATGCACATACATTGGTGCATACATACGTATACTTGCACCCGCACATGCATGCATGCTTAATTCTCTCTCTCTCTCTCTCTCTCTCTCTCTCTCTCTCTCTCTCTCTCTCTCTCCCTCCCCTCCCTCGAGGGGTTTTGTCTTAAACGCAGTCTCTCTTTACGTCTATTTTCGCTGAGCCAACAGTTAGCTTTGTACCTGTAGATAGTGCATCGGCTGCGACTTCTCTCAGACCCCTCGCGGGGACGAGAAAAGGTGGTGGCGATACGGAAGCCTTCTATGTATTCTCTTTTGCAGCTGAACTTAAGCAACAAAGAAACAAAAAAAGGGGGTGCGCGAAGGTCGAGAACCAGATCACCTTGGGCAATCGGCGTGACTTGCCCGTGCTCTGATTCCGTCGGCGACAGCAGTGAAATGTCGTCGTCCTCTGATCAACTGCGCGGTGTGCCCTCGGGGGAACGTTGTACTTCAGGCTGCGCCACCGGGAATGACCTTCGTGTCGTAATCCCCGTCCCTTTGCGCATGCCATACGTGCAAAGAATCTAGCTACAAATTTAACGAATACGCCATCCTGCCGGCTGGCTTTTTTTGTTCTTTTTTGCTTTGTTATCTTAGTTGCGTCATCGTTGCTGACTTTTTGTACGTCTTCGACCGTGCATAATTAATCTTGCTCTGAGGACATTGTGGGAGCGCTGCTGTGGTCACTGACCTTTTAGCGTATGCCGGACTTCGACTCGCCGGCGGGAAGCGCGTCCGCCCGTTTCAGTTCGCTTGTGCTCGGACTTCAAGCATTTATTTTTCTCCTTTAGCATTTTGGGCTGACGCTGACGAATTGGAAGCACTTCTGCCCGTTGTCCGCTCTCCAGAGTTTGTCGTTGTTCGCTTTTATTTTTTCGTATGGGTGGGGGCTGCAGCTGCGAACGACGTCGGTTCATTTTCCGTCGGGACGAAGTCTTTCTTATTGATTGATACCGCTTAAAGTCGGCTTTTTTTTCTTTCTCAAAGCTCCAAAATGAAAAGCAAGCCGTGAAGCTGAAAGGTTCTATCTTGTGTTTCCGCAAATTTAAAAAAGAACGAAACAGGCGACTCGTTTACGGCGAGAAACGTTCATATATCCTTCGCGATGCTATTACTTTTCCTCAGCAACAACAAACGAAGCATTCCGGGCGAGAATCGCATAACGAGGATGCCACTTCTGCACGTCTTGCGTAAATGTGGGTCATTCGCTCAGCCGCTCGCTCCTCTTCCGACGCCTGTCTCTCCCTCCCTTCGGAATTGCTACGCGGGATTGTCCTCGCTCGCTGCTTTGTCGCTTGCTTGGCTTGGAGTCGTATTTCTCCTCCTCTTCCGACGAGCGCCACCTTTTGTCGTCGTCCTTGCGTGCGTTCGCCGTTTCTGTCGTAATTGCGCCCGCTATTTGGAGGTGCGTCCGCCGCGTTCGTTGTCGAGAGGGCGAACCTTTTCCTCGCTGCGGCGAAAGCGAGGGGAACAAATGGAAGATGTGTCCGCGTGACCTCCTTTGTTGAACCGCGAGAGCGTTGGAGGAGATTCGCTACCTCGCGCCGCGGCGACGGCAATTACGCGGGAGCGTTGACGCGGCCGGCGCAATGGGCTAATCATTTTGCCGCCGCCTGTGCGCAGCCACCTTTTCTTCGTCTTCTTTTTCATTGTCTTGTTTATAATCCTCGACTTCCTTCCCTTCTTGGCGCGTCTTTATTCTGAGCGAGAAGGAGATTTAAGATCGCAGCTGTGCGCTGTTGTTCGCGTGAAGGCAGTAAAAAAAAAAAGGCAGGCTTAGAATGAGCACCTTTTTATTGTGAGCCCGTTTATTGTGAGCGCTTTTTTTTTTTTTCAGAGGAGGATTCTTGACTAGTAGAGGGGGCTGACGTAGACTGTGACGCTTAAAGGTCGGGCCAAGCCCACCAAGCTGTACAGGCGAAAGCATTGGTCAGCTTCCCCTCCCCCCGCTCTCCCCTTATTAGTTCTCGTTTTTTAGCTCCTACTCCTCTTTTGTTTTGGGTTATAACGCTCCCTTAAATGCATCAGATTTTAGAAGAGGTTTTGCGTTCTCTTTTTCCTTTTTATTGCTCAATCTGCGCGGCACCTCTCTGCTTCATTTTGTTACTGTCTCATTAATTTGCTTTCTATCCCTCGTGTTGTGAGGAAGCCAAGGCGCCTTCTTCACGGTGCGCACTTTCTTCGCAGTTTTTTAATGCGAGCCAAGGAAGCCAGGATGTACAGTAGTCAGTCTCGTGTGCGCCTGGCGCCGCCCCGAGAAGAGAGAACAAGCTTTATTGAAGCGTGTTAACGACGACTGGTGATCAGCGCTTGGAGGGTGCCGGGGACCTGAGCTGCTCGTTTAGCAATTCCTCGCTGGACTTGAGGATCCGAGCTGCCGAACGCGGCTTCCCAGTGCTACTCAGAGGAAGTGCGTGGATGAGTTGTGAGGGCATTGTTGATTGATATGAGAGACTGTTTCGGGAGCTCCGGAGACTGCGCGCGCCAGTGTCGTTCTTCGGTGATAGTGGACGGTGGGTGGGGGGTGTGGTGATGGCGGCGCATCTGCAGGCGGTGTTCCGACCACATGACCTGTAGATCCTATAGATACGGGAGGCAAGTTTCAATTCGGTATGAACAAATATCCGCAGTCATATCGGCAAATCTGCCGCATGGCACATCTGCGCTTCGGAAACAGTGGTGCTTGATTTTTACTGGCCTTGAAAATAGAAATTTTTTATCGCCTGGCAGAAAGAGCACACCAGCATGCACGAAAATATAAAAATAAATTCGGCTCTTCTCACGGCATTTTGCGGTGTTACTGACTCGGCCCTCTGCTGTACTGAGGGCGTCATTGTAGGGAATCTGACTCCACTTATCTGGAATAAGCGTTGGCGTCCATCCAGGGTCAATATTTCCGGTCTGCAAGTGTGGCACTAATTCGCGTCCGAGCCCACGCCTGCCCGAGCCCACGCACGCCTGCCCAAAGACGAATTGTCCATCATGCGTGTGGCTGTCACCTATATTGCAAGAACGCCTAGCAGGTTTTCAGTTTCGGGAGCTAGGTGTTTGCTTTTTTTTTTTTTCTTTTCTGCAAAGGGCTGATTATACTCGGTGTCGTGCGGAAACGTTATATCTGTGAGCAACCATGAACCCGTCGGCGTGGTTTTTATGGCTGGCTCTCTCACTACCAATTCGTCGTGCACGCGTCAACGAAAAAAGTAACCCAGGGGAAAGTAGGTTACGAGCCATAGCATGTTGTGCTCCTTTTCCTTTCTCGGCACGAAACGTTTGTTGATAATCCGGTAATTTACGGCCGGTGGGACGAAATTTACGACTCGACCGCGTTGTCCTTTCACGGACGGCGGCGTATGCGGCCGTGAACGCGCATGCTTGAAACGGCCCTGTTTTATGAAACTTCGCGGAGCGCTTTTGAGATGTGCTAGAAACACAAACATCATTACCATGAGAATTTTTTTTTCTTTGTCGGTATGGCGGACCTCTCTGATACGAGTCTAGGATTGCTCGCGAGTCTCCGGTGCCCCAGTTGAAAGCGTGATAAAAAAAAGAAAAGAAAGCGCGCCAATCCACCCTGTGGAGGTGGTTGGACAGCGAAGCTGTAAACGACGCCCACAATGATTACCCATGCGACGTCACTTTAATTCACACACGTAGCTCTTCAAAGAGTGAAACCAGAGACGAGTGAAAAGCACTTAACCACACCCTTTATTACTTCAAAAAATTGTTCTGCTGGAGTTAAATCAATGCATGGATCCATTAATGTTGTTTGGCTGAGTTGCATTAGTGAAGCACATGAATGGAAAGCCTTTTTTTATTTTTTATAAAATGAAAGGACGCTCAAACACCGTGTTAAACGATCTCACTTCTCCGTCTCTGCCGCCGCCGGCGGAGGCGACGAGATTGGCGGCAGAGACGGAAAAGTGAGGTGCCATGCGTGTGTGTCAGTTTGCTTTAGTTTTTACAAACTCCTAGCGCTTGCGCAAGGCGCGCACTCGGCCGCTACACGCGCCGTGGGTGAGCGCACAGTGGCGCGCGTGACGCTATCACATGGCTTTCCGCGAAAATGCAGGGGGTAAGCCCGCAGATGTGCCCGTGATTGCACCGTCTGTCTCCCCTGTCTCCGTGTGGGCTCGTAGCTCACCGGTAAGACGACGGGCTCTCGCTCCGTTTCTGTATTCTTTCCAGGTTCGATTCCTGGCGGTGCCAGTAACGTTTTATTTGTTCGCGGGAGTTTTCTGTTGACACCAACGGTTGCGAAATAACCCTTTGGGGTAGATGTACAAAGCTTCGCGTTAAAAGTCTGATCATGTTTGCGATTACACAAAAAAGTATCTGAACCGATGTATGCGAACTGAGCCTCCCGTCGCTACACTCGGGAACCCCGAGGTCGGGGTTGTGTACAAGAGCGGAGCGGCATAATTTTTTAGCGTGCCTTGTGTCATCTTGTAACGGGAACGCGTATACTGATGCAGCCTGCGGCTGCATCCCTTTCCATCTAAAACAGACCGACCCTGATCGGGTTATGGCTTTACCCAATGCTTCCAGCGTTGTGTGTGCGTGCCCCAACTAAAATGCACGTAACGCTCTGCTTAAATCAGTTGTGTCGAGTCACAAGCAGTGGTAGTAATTCGCTGTGACAACTGCTGCTATTGCCATCCTGGCTGGCGTCTCTCCCGTTCCGAGGCCGTTTAGCACGCACGTCACCAGAGCGTTGTCAAAAATAGTGGGCACCTACGCGATGAGCTTGCCAATGCTTGCGTGGAGAGCGGCCACATTGTTATGTGCATACAGTGGCCGACCGCGGGGGTGCTCGAGCGCAGCAGTACCTCCAGCACGCGCGGCCGCATCGAGTCCCTCCTGTGCGCGCATTGTTCGACGCCGTGACAATGACTGCGTCGCTGGCAGACGCGGCTCTTTTTCTGCTGCCCATAGCGTTGCGCGGATGCCGCCTCTTCCAGGTTTCCGCGCCTCCTTGTCTCCCGTCCCCTGCTGAGCTGCGTGATAACGGGCATATCTCTCTCTCTCTCTCTCTCTCTCTCTCTCTCTCTCTCTCTCTCTCTCTCTCTCTCTCTCTCTCTCTCTCTCTCTCTCTCTCTGCGAGTGCTTGTTCGTCCACCGTGCGTTTGGAATGCTTACGTCGCTTCCGCGTGCTTGCTTATTCGTAGCAAGTCTCGCACTCCCTGCTGCCGTACCGCTTACAGCGCCACTCGCTCTGTCCTCTATTCTTACTGCGTTATTTTTCGGCAGCAGCCGTCGTTTCGAACAATGACGGCGGCAGCTCTGGCGAGCTTGTTTGCTCCAGTGCCGCCTTCGAGCAACGTTCCTCGTAACTGATGGCTCGAGGGAACGACCATTTTCTCTTCTAATGTGTATCGGTTTTTTTAGATCGCACATTTGTAGTGTACAGTGCACGGACTACGCGGTATACAAAAATGTCTGACACGCGTTGTAACGTAATAATCTCCATCCGGCCGGAGCCCCCTTTTTTTTTAATGCAGAGCGTATCATTTAACTTATTCTGCGAAGGAAAAAAAAACGCCGTTTTGGAAACCGCAACAGACAGGCGTTGCGTCAATTTCCATTGGCTGCAACGCGTCATGTAGCTCTGTTGGACGCTGCCTCGCGAGCTGTTCGCTAGATGGCGCAACCTGGCCTAAGGCGCGTAGTGTCATCGCTCGCAGTCTGCACCACCAAGGGAGACAGCAAAGCTTGAGCGCAAGCGCCAGTTCTGTCCCGACGAAGTACGCGGCCACCGCAACGCTAGTAAACGACGTTCACACATCAGCGAAAGGAACGGCAGCGGTCTCGTCCTGAAGACAAGTTGCCGGTCTCCCATTTGAATTTGACTTCTCTTCTGACGTCACATTGGGGACGCCGCGTATATTCCGGACTCGAGCATTCGCTGGTCATCCACCCTTTCAGTGGAATTTCTCACGAATTTTTGCCTTTGGTGTTGCTTTGCTAAATATATTAATGACTAAACAAATGAATGAACGAAATCCTCTGCTAGTCCGACACTTGAAGTTTAAGAATACCGCATACCGCCCAAGACGTCAATTTGGCAAGTGAACGCTTGAGTCAAGAAGGCCTGCGGATATTGTACAATCATACGGGTGTGCGCCTTTTATACTGTTCAAACAGGGGACGCGAACAATATACCGAAATGGGGGCCCCGCACTTACTGCGCCCGTTCTATGTTCCGCGGCTCGGAGTGCTGAACCCCTATTCTCTCCAGGCTTATAAGGTTCCCTATTCTAGACTAATTAACTTATGAATATGTGAGGACCCAAAGGGAATTGTGCAGGGCTTGGCCACCTGTATTTTTAGCCAAAGCGTGCGCTACGCAGTGTGTCGCTGACGCAGGGCTTCGGCAGCGCGGCGGCAGCTTTATATGCGGGGCCGCGTTCGATATAACCCGCAAGGCTGCTTGCTGCCCGCATATGCGGCGCGGTTTCGAGAGCGCGCGAAGGTCGTCCCCGCTGCGCGCGTTTCTAGTGCCGGCCGCCTGTCAAGGGAAACGGCGTTGTCGCGCGCGCGGCTCCTGCTGCGTGAAAGTATGCGGTCTACAACGCCGGCCAGCTTTGTAGTAGTGGTGGGGGACGGAGTGGTGTGCGGTTTTTGCTCTCGTCGTTCCACCTCTCGCCGTACATTCCGCTGGCACATTCCCTCCCGCTGACTGCGCGCTACGTGTGCACCTGCTTGCGCGCTCACCCGATCACCGCCACCGCTGGAGCAAGACGAGGAGGAAACGCGCCGAGAATTACCCTGTCCGCGCCGTTTTACTGTTCCAGCACGAACCTGCCGGCTTCCCACGCGTTGCTTTGGGCTGTTGCCTCTGGCCGGAACAGGTTCGCGAGAAAGAAAAAGGGGGAGGGGCTGGTGTTATGTTTTGCTGACGATATCTGTAGTGGGCATTTGCAGAGCAGCGTGCTATACTACAAATAACCATTTTGACAATTTGGCTAATTATAGCACAACTGCGGTACCACTTCTCGGAAAGAGATAGTTCACGGTAGTCAAAAGTATATAGCACGACTGCCACCACTGCCGGTCCCGCCTGTATGGTACTAGCGTAGGGAAAGCTGAAACTTGATGGTTGATGGTCCCTTCTTCTGACCTCTCCGTTCCTCAGAAAAGGGCCGACGTCGTCGATAGCGAGACTCGGTAGACTGCACATTGTGGCTATATATTGATTAGGGGTTATATTAACTATATTTGCAGTATACACAATATTACATGCTTAAATACTGGTTGGTGAACAGGCTGGTTGGTTGGGTGGTTCGCCTGGCCACCCGCCTGGGTGGCTGAGCGGAAGGTCGCAGGTTCGGTGACGGCCGCGGTGGCTGCTTTTCGAATGGAGGCTAAAAGTCGAAAGCGCCCGCGTGTCGAGATTTCAGCTCACTGCAAAGATTCCCAGGTGGTGAAAATTAATCCGGAGCCCTCCACTACGGCGCGCCCCATAGCCCAGGCGTAGCTTCAGCGCGTGATACTCCACAATCGCGTTCCGCTGGCCAGGCGCGATCAGCTCCTCGTAGTCTTCACCCTATAGGCCCCCTTACGTGCTGCTCTGCAACGATATTTCCTTCTAAGCTGTCTAGGTGTCTGCACAGTCTCCTAGGCGGCTCAGTTCGATGCCCGCCGTTTCCAAACACCTCTTTCTTCGCACTTCATCTTGGCGCACCTGAAGGGGCCCCGTTGCGTGTATGTAGGTCAACGAGAGCGGCAGTGCGGTAGGAAGGAAGCGCAGCACCCAGTCGTACGTAAATGCTGTCCGCTGGTGGGCATGGTCACAAAACGGAGAAAAGTGTGTGCGCCCGAAAGCCGGGTTCGGTCGTGTAGACTCTGGATCCAGCGCGACCGCCTTGCAAGCAAATCGCTTGAACCTTCGGCGTCAAATGATGCCCGTCGCCCAACCTGTTCCACGGCTGCACTAGATATTGAGTTTTTCTTGGTCGCCCCCTTTGTGTTGTGGGCACAATTGGCAGCGCGACTGGTTTCTTCTTCTTCGTTTTGCTCCGTGCGGAAGACAGTGTATATAAAATAGTTCCCTTCGAAGAGCGTGAGAATTTGAATGTAGCGTGGCGTGATGGCTTCGGTGTGACGGCGGGTTGTCAGTTTTTTGGCACGTTGTTGGCATGCGTGACAGGCGCGGTTGGTGCGCAACACAATGGCTCGCCATCAACTGGCGAGGGCAGCTAATTGCCACTGCTGGCTCCCAAATATCCGCCCGTGCAGGCTCTTTTGTTGCTCCCGTCAGTTGTTGCGGTTCGATTATTCCTCGCGTGCGCGATATTTTCGGTGGCTCTGTCGTGTGGTGTTCTTTGGCAGATATTCTTTCCAATACCACCCTTCAGTAATCATCGCTGTGTGGGAGGGAGAGGGGGGGGGGGGGGGCGTCATTGGGGGACTAATTTCGGCGTACCGCGCGCGCCTAAGAATGGCCTCATCAACTCTGAATTCGCGCGGCGTGTCTGCTGATGATCTCCGAGTGTGTTACCCGTGTTCGTTTTTAAATTGCCTCGATGCGGGCTGGTCCCTGTTTTTAGGATTGCGTTCAACCCGTGAGGAGAGGCCTAGTTCAGATGATCTCGCTATGGATCTATACCTCGTTTACCCGATATCGCCTGATGCGCCCCCTGGATCTGCGGGGTTTAATATCGGCCTGGGAGGGCGATTCCAGTGGGCTGGGAACGAATGTTCACTGTTTCTGCAGATGTTTGACTTTCTTGGCTCGCGTGATTATTCCGCTCGACTTTCAGCGTCTTTCGGGACAGCCCGTATTATCGCGTCTGTGGTCGTATTTGTGTAAGAGTTGCGTGCAATTTCATTGCTGTAGCGAATCCTAAAATACCTTTTTTTTTTCAAGAAGAAAGCCTTAAAGGGCCCCATTGTAGAAAAACCGTCCGTCGTCGTCCGGTATCGAAAATGGCCGCGCTGAGTAGACACGTTTCAGTTCGCATGGAACTTGTACTCGGGTCTCAGAGAGGAGCCGAGTGCGTTTACCACCGCGCTATTTCCGTACGGCATCAGCGGTGGAACAAAAGTTAGCTTAATAATGCATGCCGCGCAGCAGGTGAGCGTGACTGCACATGAGTAGAACAGGCGTACTACAGCAGCGCAGTAATCTGATTCTTCGGAACCTATTGGCTTGAAGTGTCGCCAGTCAGCGTGTTGAAGTATTCCCTCCAAAAGGCGAAGAGACGCAAATAGCGACGTAGCGCCAAGGAAGTCTTTGATAAGTATCGCTTAGGCTTTCGCCTCAAACGCACGTAATACTAGCAAACTCGAGTTATGTCTTTCTTCGCTCGCCAAACTTGAGTCGGACGTCAGTATGACCACGAATCGGGTTGAAACAATGTAGCTCACGACTTAATCCTTCCTCTCTGGGAAGGAAGGAAAATCGCCGCCGGCGACGATATGCCACAGCGCTCGATGTGCGGAATAATATGACCCGTTAGTGCTAACGGCAGCATTGCACGTCGCTCGCTATACCAAGTGAATGCTGCACCCTGCCACTTGTACGTAATGAGCGGAAGATATTTACGCTCGAAGCCCCGGCGAGGTTTTCTTTTGCCTTTGTCCCTTTGTTATGCGGCGCCGACAAAGCCCGCTAGCCCGGCTGCTTGGGGCCGCTAAGTGGGCTAGCGAAAAGAAGCTACAAACGCCCATCTGATAAGGGTTGCTGCGGGAGTGGCTATTTTTACGGATGATCGACCGGCCGAGTCGGGCCGCTCCTCGGCCCCTGCCTGCGGGGGAGCTTATTTCGGTTGGACGGCCCCCCGTTTTGCCTTTGTTCTTTTTATTTCCTTCCATCTTTTACGCCATCCTGCCTGCTCGTACTCGCCGGGCCGGTGTCTCCGTTTGTGTGTGTCTGCGGAATCGCGGAACGCGGAATTTGATGAGGAAGAGATTACGCAATGGGGCGGCTGCTTTATCGTGCCCGATGCTGAGAGAAACAAAAAGCACGTAGCGCAGCCGGTGGGTCTTGGAGCATGCGCGGAATTTCTCCTGTTCTGCTTCGGTTTTTTGACGGAAACGAATGGGATCCGGTGCTTTCGAAGGGGGGCCCCCTCGCAAGTGCGAGGTGGAACGCTGTTTTGCCGTCTCGTGCGTTTGGTACGCGGTCGTCTCCCTTGGGGTTGTTGCTCGTGTTCGTGACAAAAGGAACGTATGCTACGTCTACCCTACGAACGCACTGACAACGTAGTGCGTAGAACCGTGCGTGCGCTTGGCTAAACAAGCGTTCGTGGTAGAGGGGAAAATTTTTTTTGTATGTATTGCATGTTTGCCTAAAATTTTGTAAACGCGGTGGTGGTTTATAACATCCAAAGCAATCGAATTTTTAGTGAAGTGTCTAACCGGTGTATTTACGGTCGTCACCTACGCGTGCGTGCAATTTCAGAATGCCTGTTCGGAAAGCGCTATTTCGCGCAGTTAGTGGGCAAAAAAATGAAAGGAAAAAAAATCTACAGAGATTCAGAGAACTGCCTGCTAATGCGTTACATTCTTATTCCGCTTGTCTAGAGTTCTCTTTACAGCCAATTTTCTTGGTTTTTCAAAGTTTTGTTCGACCAGTTATGTTCATTTACACTATTATAACTATGCGAAATCTGCATTGTTGTGTAAATGCAGAGCGTTACACGGTCTTGCAGGGTTCGCACAAGTCCTTGAAAACCTTGAAAACCCTTGAATTTAGAAGTGCCTATTTCAAGGCCTTGAAAGTCCTTGAATTTTTAAATGGTCCTTGAAAACCCTTGATTTTCCTGGAGAGAATCAATGGCCCTGTTTTTTCACGGGAATTTAAAGTGTTTCGTCGTGGATTTTAGGTGTTAACAAATGTAAAGAAACATTGCAACAATCAAATTTCAAGTGTATTGCGTGAAACTGCAACAAGTTTGGTGAATTTTCATTACGAGGCAACATTGCGAGCAGGCACTTCTCAATCCAATTCATGTCCGGATACAATCCAGTGAAAGCCGGCTTGTGTTCTCTATCTTGCATCTTCCATTAAGTCTGTGGACGCTCCCTCATTGCATGTTTGCTGTGCCTCATATGCTCCATCTGCGTTTGCTTTTACATGCAAATGGCAGACGTGTACATAGTTTGTCCTGCCTTGCAGCAACACTCGCCGATATAATTTCATCTGATACCCTTGCTGACAAGCAAGAGATGCAGGCAGGATTAACTAAGTTTTGAAAGTAAGACAGCCTGAGCAAAACAGCAAGAAAAAAGAAAAACGCCAATCATGAAATAAAAAAAGGTGGGGGAGCATTCATAAACCCGTTAGCACCTATCTAAATGTGCACTAATGTGCTTAAGTATTGTGCAATAAAAAAAACTTTTGCATTGTGTTGAAAAAGTTATAATCTCAGATAAAACATTAGATTGGGACCTTGAAAATGTGTTTTCTGGTCCTTGAAAGTCCTTGAAAACCCTTGAATTTTTGCTTTTGAAGCCTGTATGAACCCTGTCTTGGCTTTGGGGTCACTCGGCAAAGAATGCTAGCATTAAAAGCGACAGCGGGCAATTCATGGAGTGACCCCTCGCCAAAACCCAACCCCGTAACACCGTATCGACTTTCGTGATCGCGTCTGGTTCAATCAGCGGCCGTTTTTTCCGACGGATGCGGTTAGCGGGGCCGCGCGGTACGTGTGTGTCTGCGGCGGAATGCCGCCGGGAGCGCGTACGCGCGTGCGCGCACTACGCCGCGTCGTGGTTGCTGTCGTCCTCCTCTCTGCCTGCCCAGCAGCCCGCTGCTAGCCTTCGCTGCGTACCGGATCGCGAGATGTGTCGGACTGGATACGCAGTGGCACGCGGGTCACGTTTCAGTTCCGATAAAAGGGCCCACATCCGGCGCTTCTTCTCGCGAACACCTCCACGATTGAAAGGCCCAGTGGCGGCGTCGGGATTGACGACTCGTGATTTCATTCCTTTGACTTGCATGGGTTTTTTTTTTTTTTAAGCGTTACCATAGTAGCGACTGATGTGGCTATACATTCAGCGTGGAAGGCGGGTTTTTGGAAGCAGGGTGCGAGTCTTTTTCGTCTAGAAAGTGTTGTTATCCTCCGGTGATGGCACAGCAGCCCGAACCGCGTCCTCTGGCATCGCGGCCGCGGTCGTCCTGCCGACGACGATAGCGCCGCGCTTGCGATTCGGCCCCGCTAATGGTCCCTTTCTCGAGTGGCCCCGCTCTGTATGCGTTTCATCGCCGTTTTCTCTTTATCTCATCTGCTTCTCGCTTTCCGTCATCCCAAGTGCTGCGGTGGAAGTTTTGCTGTAAACTGCCTTTCAGTGGCTGGGGATTCCCTCCACTGCACCTCAGGTAGATCGTTTCAGGATGCCACTCCCCCTCCCCCATGCGCGCGCGCGCTACCGCGGAGTTGCGCTACTGAGCAACTTGCCCGGGGCCTTTGCGTCGATGTGGGGTCGCGCCCGCACCTGTGGCTTCCGAGGTCGAGCACGTGCTTGCTAGTTTGTGTGTGCGTATGTGAACGCGAGCTGGTCTTCGTGAACTCCGGCTTCGACCCGGTTGCCGGCCCGCGGGAAACATTGATCGCGTGTGGGAGGTCGACCGCTTTCGTTCGGAGGAAGCTGGCCCGCTTTTCCTTTGTTTTCGTCGATTACCGTTTTTTTTTATTTGAAGTGGCACCGGATGTTTACTGCAGATTGTGTCTCACCCATAAACGAAGCAGTCGGTGTAATCGCGTTCCCGGACCATTAAAGTCGCTTTAACGGTGGTTTTGTTACAGCAGTCTGCCGTTGTGTGACGTTAGGGAAGACGGGGGTAGTTTAACGGCTTTCTTGAAACATTTTATTGCGAGCGCAGCGTGTAAACGCTCGCAGGCTTGCTAATTTTGTGCTCTCACTGAGTGAGCTAATAACGTTTCTGTGTCGAGATAGCCAACGAGTGGCCGAACTGTAAGGAGGAGCTCATGGCGGCACTGCGTAATCCGAGAAGCGCAAAAAGAAAAAGGCACCCAGTGTCGGGCGCACATGGTGGGAGCTGAGATAAGTCCGCTGTGTCGGCAGCGTCGACGCTGGGCCGTGCCGCGTGTCCTTACAGTCGGCGTTCTGAACACGTGCGCTGCAGCTTTTAACCCTAAATCGACCGCCACATATGGACTTCGGCACGTGGGGCTCCTGCAGTTGCCGGCGTGCGAGTTGAAGGCCTTTGCGGAAACATCCCGCAGGCAAGAAATCTGGCGTTGTCCGTCGTTCTGTGGTTGGATATCTCCGCTGCGGCTGGACGCAAAATGAGCGCGAGCCCCTCGTGACTCACTGTCGCGCCCACAGAAAGCATCAGTCGGCGTGACGTTAGTCGGAAGCTTTCGGAGTGACTCGCGCCGTTTCTCGTAATGGAAAGAGCTTTGTCGTTGGGTGTACGGCCAGTTTCTGCGGCGGTTAAGCGCGGTCAACCACGGAGGTACTTCAACAGGGCGAACCGCAGGGGGTCGTACAGTGCAGCGAGGAGAGCCAAACGCCAGGAACTCGGCTGTACTTTAACGGTGTCATCGTGTCCCAACTCACGTATACGCGTACATGGAGTTGGAGTGCACGAGTCAAACGAAGCCATAATTCTTTCGCATTCAAGCCACGTAGGCAGACTTGAGTGCCCCGAGGAATTTCCTTTTCCTTACGCGACATGATCCTCCAGGTATTTTAATCGACGCGTCGCGCTTGTATCATTATAATCAATGTGGAAGTGAGGCAGTCCACAAACAGCGGACGCTCTTGTATTGTGTCTCTTGCATTTCATTACAGCCGACAATTTTTTTTATACATTAGCCTCGGTGATAACGCAGGATTTGCAAAGAATTGGAGCGCAGTGATGATCATAGTTTTCGGAAACAGCGTTAAGTTGGTTCCGCCGCAATGGCGACCAACCCGTGAAGTTCATTTCTACACTGCTTACGCTGAAAATATCCATGAGCTTCGCAGCGTGAAGACAGACCAGGGACGACAAGAGGGACTACAAACAAGTCCCTCTTGTCGTCCCTGGTCGGTTTCCGCGCTGTGAAGCTCGTGGATTACTTACTAGCCGGAACCCTCACGCTTTTAAGAAAATATCCGCATTGCGCGCGCACACACGCTCACGCTTACAGAGAAGTTTGAACGTAAATTGGGTCCTGGTAAAAGCACTGCACAGTAAGGATTCGCCGCATGGCATCCACTATTCTACTAGATTGGCGTTGAAATTGCCCATTGGCAACATTTGAGGTCGAGTAGACTGCATTCCGCATGCGTTAATTTCACCAGCTTGCCGCTGCTTTGTTCCGGCTTCAACATTTGTTGCAGTTTTTTTTTTTTTTTGCTTACAGTTTCTTAAATTACCAATAAATTGACGTCTTTTATGGTTAGGGGACAGGTGTTTTTCACCGCGCTGTTCCTCGTAAGTGTGGTGGAATGCGAGTTCAGTCCTCCTCCACATTGAATAGGGAACGCGGTCTTGCTTCTCAAATATTTGATAGGTATAGCGAAGAGCCGAGGAATCTCTACCGTGACAAGAATTTCATCCCGGAAGGCGAGCGTCGCGTACGAGCGAAACGACCACCAAATATGAAAAGGAAAGGTAATTGCCCTTGTCGTCGGTATTGTTTACCCAGACTGCACATACGGTAAGGTTCACCAGGAAGCGCGCGAGCGAAGTTTCAAAATTATGGTCGCATATTATCGCGCCTACGTTTGCGAGGTGTTCTTTTTTTATTATTGGTGGCGGGGGAGCACTTACCTTTGTCAACTTGACAGATATATTTCAAAACAATTGAACCTCGCGTCGTGTTAAGCTGCAAAGTCTCTGAAGAACACGTACGCACGCAAACACGCAAAATACAGACGTGAGGTGGACTGGCACAGCGCCGGACGCCCGCTCTGCTAACATCATCCCTCCCTCCTCTCCCATCGATATACGGAACAGCAATCCTTCGTCTCCTCTCCTGTGGAGATGGGGAGCCACGGACCCTCCAGTCTAAAATAACGACGCCATGTCACCTGCTGCTTACAAACGTAAGCTTTTTTTTCGCTGTATGGGTCATTTATTGCTGTCGCGTTCTATTAAGAAAGGCTACATCTTTTACACATAAATTTACAGCGGATATTAGAGAAGCTGCGCTTGCATTGTTTTACGTGCTGCCGACGGACGCTGTTAAGTGGCCGCGCAGCAGACGTCTTTGCGGCTCCATTCCTCTTTTTTATGTCGTTATCGCTATCTTTCGTCTATTTCTTTCCCCGTGAGTGGCCTACGTAATTTGTTTTCAAAAAAGCACGTATTTCTTGTCTTAATAAAAAAAAATTGCAGGTTCGGTTGGGTTTTGTTTTGCTTCCTTTTCTCAAAGTTTGCCTACACTGCAAAAGTTTACCGCTACACTCTGCAGTAGCCCCGCTCCGCCGTGCGTCGCCGCTGCATTGCGTGCGCCCCTTTTTTTGCCCTGCCCGCGGTGAGCGGAAGCTGCGGCGCCTCCGTATATGTTACCGTTATCGGCGCCGAAACCTCCCCGCGCGCCGGCCCGTCGTCTTGCATGGCTGCGCTGCCGTGTTGCCTGCGCACCGGCAGTGCATGTGCCGACCTTGATATCGTCCTCCTCTCGCGGCTCGACTCGGACCCCGCCGCGGGAACTTTTTCAGGTCGTGCGAATGTTTCGCCCAGCGAGGTGCAGGAAAAAACGAATGAAAAGGCGTGCCAGCCCCTGGACGACGGCGACCCCGAACTTCGCTCCACTGAGCGTGTGTACGCTGCCCGAATTAGGGCCGGCATCTGTGCATTTCGAGTGGATTAGCGTCTTCGCCGCTGTGTTTGCGTGCGTGTGCGTGTTGTGTCGGCCTGTCCGTGTTGAACGCTCCGTGGCCTGTGGAAATTTGAGGGACGCCGGCAACACAGCCGCCGGAACGAATTGCCGCGCTGTCGAGGGCCGGGAGGTGGGCTTTGTGGCGCTTTGAAGGACACGTCGCGGTGTACTACGGCTTTCAGAGCCGAAGAGTTGCCCTGAATTTTCGACGAAGCCTGGGTTGAAGCGAGCAGCAAAAGTCGGTCATTTATTACATTGAGCTTTCAGAGTAGATGTGCAATTTTTTGTACTCGCACGCTGCGCAAGCAGGAAGGTATACACGTAGAGTGTAGCCGAGTTTGGCATGCGTGCGCAGTGTGATCGGAGTCTGACCTGTACACTCACCTTTTGTGAACGTTGCCCAGTGCTCGCGGGTGAACAACGACCTTCTTGTGAGCCGCTTTTCAACGAGTTTATCGTCGACGAAAAGGTGACGCCCGTTTGCAACAAAACGGGCGTGTGAGCTCCTTTGCCATGTCGAAACTATTGACGGAGAGAGAGAGAGAGAGAGAGAGAGAGGAGAGAGAGGAGAGAGAGAGAGAGAGAGAGAGAGAGAGAGAGAGAGAGAGAACAACTTTATATTGGGCCCGGTATGTGGTGTAGCGACAGCTTATTTGTAACATTAGTGGCCCAAGGGCCAAGGCATTTATTCGGTTGTTGAGGACGAACTCGAATATCCCTTAACAAAAAAAAAGCGCGCCCTTATATGTGCAGGCGTGTGCAGTTATTTAATGACCGCCGGGTGCAGCTTCAAAGAGATATCGAGTCAAGAGGTCAGAAGATTCAACGCGTCAAAAGTCCAATATTGGATCTCTTGACTCGTTGGATCTCTTGAGTACCTCTTGACTCACCGTGGACCTCTTGACGCGGCTGAGGCGTTTCAAAAGGCCCAACGAGTCGAGAAGTCCAAGGTGTAACAAATAACCGCAAGCCCACGGGAAAGTAAAAGAACCAGGAACAGACAACCAAGCTTTACAAAAAATCCGAAACCCGATACACACTGTGGAGCGCCTGCGGGTGTCGGCCCAGTCGTGAGAGAGTTCCGCCCTCAACCGTGCAGAGGAGCTTTTCGTGGAACACTCTGCCTTGTGACCTCGACGAAGACGTGTTGCTTCTGTACGTGTGAAGATAATAGTTTTTAATAACAAGAACAAAATAATAACCAGAACAATAATAACAAGAACAAAACATTACGCAAATGTGAGGCAGAAAACCAATACATAAGTGATATTTCCAGTGTACCTTTATTATAAAATTCATGAATGTTGGATTTTTTTTTTTTTTGCGAATAGCAAATGAAATACTGCATCCACTGCAGAAAAAAAAATTCACTCCTTCGCCTGCTGTCGCCCGCGCCACTATAGCTCCTGGCGGCATTTTAAGAAATCAAACGGAAACAATAACAAAAGGTTCCACTAGATAGGTTCCACGTTCCGCTTGGAGCGCACGTTGAGTAGGGCAACGGGGTTCTATAAACGCGTAAGGTTCCTCGATTCACGCACGTCTCTGCCGTACGTCAGCGCTGGCATCGAGGCACCCGGCCTGGAACAGTGGAACGCGGTAAATTGAAATTGACCTGAGCAAACCTCTAGCCCGCTTATCTTGGGAGGAGCGAGACGGTAGAGGAATAGCATGAGAGTGGGAGCGGGGAAGATACGGGAGGGGCGCCAGGCGACTATCGTATTTCGTCGACATTTGCAACGCAAGAAGCAGATACGCGGCATACTCTTTTTTTTTTTTTTCATTATATTTATCCCCCACTCGTGCCGACGTCGTTGTTTTACGTAATTCCGTCGATAACCGATAACGCAAGCTTCAAAAGCCCACCCAAAGGTCAGGCAGCGCTACAGTTACAGTGGGAGATGGGAGAGGAACAGCATGAGACGGGAGCGGGGAAGATACGGGAGGTATCTACTTGGCAGGGACACCCGACGACTATTGTCTTTCGTCGACATTTGCAACTCAAGGAGCAGATACGCGGCATAATTTTTTTTTCGTTATATTTATCCCCCTACTCTCGTGCCGACGTCGTCGTTTTACGTAATTCCGTCGAAGGAACCGATAACGCAAGCTTTGAAAGCCCACCCAAAGGACAGGCAGCGCTACAGTTACAGTGCGAGTAATTTTCATGTCACTTTGTTACTCTTCGCGGCAGCTAAAGTCAACCCCACCGTCGCTTTTCGTGCGGAAAGACTGGCGGTCGAGGGGAGACGGAAGCTAGAACAATCACTAAGCATCACAAGGCAGCCATTAATCGCAATGCAGACCCGCATAACTTAAACGACCAAATATTACTAGGACATTTTATGGCATCCAGCCATTTTATAAAATGAGCTGAAGTGGTTAATGTATTAGAATGGTTTAAAGGTAAATTATAAATGGAGAAGACAAAAAAAAAAAAGCAAGGCGCGTTGGTCCTTTTGACGCGTTGTACCGCTTGGTTCGGCTGTCACGTGGCTGTTGGACCTCTTGGCTCTTTGGACCTCTGACCTTCAGAGACGCACCTGATTGCTCCGGTTCGTGAAGCTCAACTTGAAGTACCGAACTTGACATTTTCCGTTTTCATTTACAGGGAGTTCAGTGCCCATAAGGGGCTTTTAACTACCAAGGCAGCTTCAGTAGCAGTCGCTCGCGCTTGTCGTAAACTCTTGCAACGGTACTGTACACGCTAGGTCATTTGAAAGCAGTGAGTGTGTTCGGCAGTAGCCCGTGGCGCGCTAAAGCAACTGCCTTGTCCTCGTGTTTGCCTACGTATCCATTGACCGTGCAAGCAGCCAGGCGTAGCTCTTCTGTCGCCACAAGCTGTGCAGGGATGCGCAGCGTCGTCGGACCTGTTCTTCGTCAAACACGCAGGGTGGCCGCGGGTACGTTCGTCCGCACGTTTTGCTCGTTGTGGCGCATCACTGTCCAAAGCAACGACGTAACGCCACAACCGTTCAATTCGCCTAAGACGGCGGGGTAGCATACCTCCCGGATTACTAGTGGTGGTTGTCGACGATTAAAACGTTAAACCTGACCGACGGGCAAGTGTAACCGCTGATCTTCGATGCAGTGTCTCCGGCCGCGTGGAATTGAACCCCCATGAGAGACCTTTCTAACTATACTCAGCGCCTGTAAGACAACAGGCTAGTACAGTCGTCTTCTTCGTTACATGCGCCGTTATTCGTTGTAGTCAGCTGCGTTGTCTATAGAGTCGAGCTTTGAATTTAGTTTCAGCTGATGCGAAAGTGACCTTTTTTTCCCCCCGGTTTCCGGGGGTTTAAAATGAAACACGTGCGAAACCATGGTTTCGCATGTGTTCGTTTATATAGCCCATTATTTACAGACTCGCCAAGTGTTACGGCTCTGTAATAAAGCGAAGCTTACGGCGTGGTGGAGCCTCGTTAAATGAACGGCGGCAAGGGAGGATATCCTTTGCGTCATTCTGGATTATATCGGCATCGTGCCCCATTTTCGCAGCTAATATACGAGCGGAAAATTCTCGCGAATTTTTTTACGTGCCTTGTTGCAGTGGTTAAGATTTTTCGTTGGGTCCTGCGGGCAAGGGACATGTTTGGAGCGGGAAGCAGTGTCTTTTTGTTTTTTTTTGCGAGGACATTAGCCCACAGTGTCCTCTTCGTGCGAGGACATTGGGGGCTAAGCTTGACTATTTTTGTTACTAACGGCGTGGGAAACGTCTCGTAATCCAAATTTTGTGTTCGTAGGGTTTTTTTTATTCGTGTGGCCTGTCAGGCCCACCTCTACTACAGCGTTTTCCACAGGCCCCGGTGCCGTGTGTACTATTTTGTCGCGTTAAGAGATATATTGGTCGTTAGTTTTCGTTCACGCAGATTTCCTTAGCCGTAACTTTCAAACGACACTGGCTCTGGCGTTTCAATCTTGTATTAAGTATATCACCGTATGTGGGATGGAAACAGGTATACGTTGCTTCTATCATTGCAGCATTTCAATCTGGGGTGGAAGCCAGCTTGAGCGGGTGGCGCCAGGCTCTTTCGTCTATTCTGCAACCGAACCGTCGCTGTGAATGTTTATTCCCATGCACGCTGCGCTGAGTCTAATAGCTTCGCTGCGCTCTCCCCCACCGTATGCTGCTCCCCCCGCCCCCTTGTTTTTCTCAGCGCTTGTTGGCATAAAGGCGTGAAATGAGAGTGAGCTGAGTGTCTTCGTGGGGAAATTAAAAACTGGGCGAAAAAAAATTTGAACGAAGCGTGGGCGCGCGAAATATTTATTATACCTATATATATATATATATATATATATATATATATATATAAAGTGTTTGTGTGTAAAAAAATTCCAGCTCAGACCGTATAGTCATGTTTCGTTTTCCCGTTCGTTTTCGTGGGCGGGAGAAAACTTTCGGTTACGCCGCCCCCTTCGATGTTTTCCAGTTCTCCGGTGGCGTGGCGTGCGAACGCCTCTGCAGTTCTTTAAACTTTCTTTGTTGCGAAGCAGGCAGCAGCGGCGCGCGTCATTTCCCGCCCTTATTTCCCTCGAGGGTAGCGCGCTCGCCAAGGTAAATCACCTGCCTCGTAGAGTAATTTCGCTTTCCTCCGTTGGGCAGAAAAAAAAGAAATCGCGAAGAATGGCTTCACCCGTCACTGGTGTACCGGTAATCGGGAATTCAAAACGCGCGCGCATGCCACAATGGCTGGTGTGAAGGCCGGGTGTTGGCCCCCGCGGGCTCCGACGGAGCGCGCACCGAGCGACGCTCGTCGCGTTCGCTCGCGCGCCAGAACGCGCCGAGCCGTCAGTCGCGCTCTCACCGCTCCGGAAGAACCGAGCGCCGCGTCGCCTCTTCACGACGATCGGATGCGCGTTTCCTGCGCTACTTCTGCCTCCCGGCCGCACTTCCCCTCCTCCTCGTCGTCGTGGCTTTCTCCGGCCCTGTTGTGTGCCGACGGACAGGCCGCACGTGCCCGGCCGACCTCCTCGAAGGCTTGTGTGGTGTGCGCTGCGCGGTGAGTGTTGGCGCTTGTTTGGTTTGTGGAGCGCCTGTGCGGGCCGAACCCGGTCGCCGTGTGCCCTTTGTATGAGTGCCGAGTGAGCGCTCCGCTGTCCCGAGTGTATATTTGGCGTATTGTGGAGAAAACGGCGCCGGCGCGTGGGCCGCATGCGAACGAGCTGGTAGCAGTAGTACGTGACCCCCCCCCCCCCCCCCCCCTCGGCATTTGCGGTACTTTGCGCCCCCCCCCCCCCCTCTTTCGTCGTTTTTCGCTTTTATTTCGTGTTCTACCAGCCCCAGGATCACGGAGGATATGGCTCTGCGTATGTGCAATAGCGAGGTCGCGGGCTCGATTTCCGGTTGCTGCTATGGCTGTTTTAACGCCCGTGTGTACAAGATTTAGACCCGTCATGTCCCCAGGTTGCACCACTTTTCGGGCCTCCTCCACTAGTCTTGCCTTCCTTTCCGTCGCTGCTGCGCTGTATTTTCTGTTCATTTGCTCCCCCATGCAGTCCAGTGGGAACCGTGATGAAATACTTCGAATAAAGCGAACCTCCACTACGGCGCGCCTCATCGCCTGCGTTGCGTCGGCGCGTTAAACCCCACAATCAATCAATCAATCAATCAATCAATAAAGCGAAATTTCAAACGGAGCGATTTCGCCATAATGAATCTACGTTCTTGCGCATGGCCAAGTTTTTGCTTCATTCATTCATTCATTCATTCATTCATTCATTCATTCGAGCGGGATCATATCCTGTTTTTTTTTAAAAAGAACTAAGAAAACACGCTTTTCGTGTAACGGTGCGGGAAGTTTAATTACGCTTCTCCTAGTCGGCGAAATGTCGCGGTACCGTCTTTTATCTTTTCTTTTTTTTTTTCATTTTGTTTGGTGTGCTTAGATTACGCGTCGCCCGTGATGGCAGTGCATAATCGTCCTCTGCGGCGGAGGGTCGCAGTCTGTCGACCGGCTCGGACGACGTTAGCGCCCGCGCCAGCTGCTACCTCGCCTTCGCCGCGGCGTATCGGACATTTAATCGATTTGCCGAAGCGGAATATTAGGCTTCCCGTTACGTGTAGAAACAAATGTTTGGTATGCGCAATAAGCTTACGTCCGCTGCTTGGCGAACTGGGCGAGTGCACGCGGTTGATCATCGTACGCCATCGTCGGAGCATTAAGCAAACGTCTCCTCATTCATGTTTGTAGCGTGAAGGAATGGCGATTCGGCTAAAAAATAAATTAAATGCTCGGGTAGCTCGTGTTCGTGCCAATATCGTTGACTTTACTGTTAAGCATTGTGGTGCTGAGCCCAAGGACGTGGGTTCGATCCCGGCAGCGGTGGCTGCTTTTCCGATGGAGACGGAAAGACAAAGCGCCCGTGCGTCGAGGTTTCGGCGCGCGTTAAAGATCCCTGGGTGGTCAGAATTAATCCGAAGACCCCCTCACACCAGATGTAGCTTCGGCGCGTCAAACCCCGTAAACTTGAATTTGACTTTCCTGCTGACTCACGATGGCCGACATTGCGTTGCGCTGCTGAGCACAAGGTCGCTGGTTCGATTCCCGGCCGCGGCGGCCGCTTTTCTGATGGAGGCGAAAAGCAAAAACGCCCGTGTGTACGAGATTTCGGCGCACGTTAAAGATCCCCAGGTGGCCAAAATTAATCCGGAGCCCTCCACTACGGCGCGCCTCATCGCCTGCGTTGCGTCGGCGCGTTAAACCGTACAATCAATCAACGATGGCCGACATTGACCTTATAACCCTTTGGCTTGCCTCTGGGTGGTATCCGAGTACTACAGCTTTTTTCCTAGTCGTGGTAACGTTGCGCTAAGGCTGGGGCTTTCGAAGACTCGTAGACAGTCCATCGCTGAAGAGGGCCTGGTTACGTTTCTTGTGAAAGTAGGTCTTTTTTTTAAAAGACGGCGTTTGGCTTGGCGAGATAAGGTTGGCGAACTAGAGTCTTGACGTCCTTTTATTCGCTACGCTGGCTTCGGGCATTGACTTGGCGTTGGTTGCGACATTCCGATGGCAGCTTGCGCTGTCCACTTGACCGCGAGCGTGTGCCACTCCTATAGTTGGGCGCGTAGATACGAGGCCCTTGCATCACCCGCGCATGGGGAAAAGGCACGTGCGCGTGAGCGCGTTTAACCTCGTACCACGCGTCGGAGTTGCGGGTGTGGCTTATCTTTCTTTCAGCCTAATTCCGAAAACATTTTTTTTCTCTCTACTTTTAAGGAAAAATTCTACGAATAAGACTAGGCCAGAAGGTCTAAATGTTGCCGGTTTGTCGCCTCGGGTGTTTCGCGCCATCATAACACTCTCAACACTAGACTCGACAGCGCGAAACTCGGCGAAAATTGATGCTCACGTATTCTCATGTTATAAGACAAATCTTCGGTGTCCCCGTAGTTCCTTTTTTTTGTTTGTTTGCATTGAGTGACGTCAGTGGAAGCCACATTTCCTTTTAAGAGGGAAGTATTTTATGCCGGGATACACCAAGATTTCACTGACGTCATATCCGTCACGGAAATGACGCCAGTACACCTTTGCCGAAGCGACCCGCCCGCATGACGTTGCTCGCCAAGCACACCCACAAGGCAGCCACCGACCCGCAAATCATGCTCAGCTGCAGATTTCGCTGCACATTGCACTTTCGTGTTTTACTGATTCCTATGACAGAGGAATCAACCACAGCTTTTTTTCTGTTCTAATCGCATGTGCGGCTTCATTTGTCGTTTTTGCTTCCTTTGCCACAATGCATGGCCATGACTAACCGCAGTGCCAATCATATCATCACAGTGAAGAGGCCGGTCAACCTCTCTTACCGATGACGCTGTTCGCTCTGCTTGAAGCAAAGCTCAGTTTCTGCGCCGCATATCAGCACGAACAATCACGTGAAGAATTCTGTTTGAACTATAGTTTCTGTGTCGTTTTATTTGTTATTTTTAGTGTCGGGGTCCTACGCGTCATTTATGTTGTTGAAGGTTTGTGAGTGAATGGAAAGGGGGGGGGGTGCCATCTTTGCATGCGTTCTGCAAACATGTTCGAGAGATAATGGGAATAAATGGGCACACGCGGCTCGTCACCTTTGTGGGTCAAGCTGGCTCGCTCGTCTACGGCTCATTGTGTCCGTCCATGCGTTGGCTCTTACCCGCCGTTTGGTAACGGCGGGTAAGAGCCAACCTTTTCCCTAGAAAATGAACAGAGTTCGTAACTTCGTTCCTAGCTCGTTGAGCTAATCTACGTATGGCTTTGGCTCGTTCATGCTCTAACAGTCGCTTATCCGCCGCCGAGTGGAACTGCGAGCTACTCCGCATGGTGCCCCGTGGCGTAATTCAGCAATATTTTAAGGAGTGTGACTTGTCAATTTAAATAAATAGCGGAAAATTGAAACAAGGACACACGCAGGCAGACATGAGCATTGATACGTCCAAGGAGGCATATCAAGAATGACGTGCTATTAAGACCAGATTGTCATGTCGTTATTTCCCTCTCGCGGCTTTATGTGCCCCTTTTTTCCCGAAATTCGAATATTATTATTATTCAGTCGAGCGCCGTTTCATCTACTGCAGTCCATGTGCTCATTTCATTTTGTTTATTATGTCAGGAGGCTGCGAATTAAGACTACCTCTGCGCTTCGCTGAGGGTAAAGTAGTGTATAAGTTTGCAGAGCAGGCGGCCCAGCGTCCTTTTTTTCAACGGTATATTATAAGGAGCTATCTCCGCTACGGATGTTACTAGACAGAAGGGGTGCATTGCTGTGCAATCGCTGGTGAATGCGTATTGTGAACCCCACTGACAGCCGGGGTTCAGAACCGAGCTATCCTGACACACGTATTCTCAGACCATCCTTGTCGGTTATCAATTTTCACACGAATGTATTCCAATGGCAGATCGATAGCGGTCGCCTAGCTCCACCTGCTCCCTCAAAGAGCAGCTTCCCCGAAACTGTTTGGAACGCACGCGCTCCCGCCAGAGCAGACGCCGAAGCATAACGGGAGCAGAAATTTCCCGGCAGCCTTTACTTCGGGCCCTTCCAGAAAGGTATGCTTCCCTGCAAGTGTTTTCCTCTTGTCGGGTCTCATTTAAGTCCCTTCACCGGCTTTTTCCTTTTCTGTTCGTTTTTTTTGCCGGGGAAGGGGCTTGAGTAGCCTCGACGGCGTCCAATGGCGCCCGTGACGAAAGTTTCGTCGGCCTTTCCGCAGGCAGGCGAAAAAGAAACTCCGAAGGCACGTGTATACGCCATTACACCCAGTTGTCGTTCGAGCGGGCTTCTCGCCATTTGATTCCGAGTTTCAGCTGTTGCACTCGTTTTCGTTAAGTATAAGCATGAACGCGACACGGCGTGCAGCATCTATTTTCCCGTTGTGACTGTGGCTGTTGCGCGTATTTGCCGGAGCGGCGCCATGGTGATTCGAAAAGGGGAGTAGAACGGAAGCAGACGGCGACGACGTCACGTGAGAAAAGGCCTCCCGCGAGTTCCGGCCGACTCCGCCGATTTCGGCGGAGCAACTTTTCTTGCGCCACGGAGCGATCTCGACTGCGACGGCTTCTGGAGCTGCCATTAGAACAGGATTTGGTTGCTCCCGATCTGCCATTGGGACGTGTGTGCTCCAGAAGGAGCAAAAAAGCGAAAGTGCTCCGGATCTTCCCTTGGAATTCAACATAAGGCTTTACCTGGACTATGTTGTCCATATAAAACTCGCTTTTAATTTACAATCAGGCCCTTGCCAATACTCATCAGAACGGCCCTTTTAATTGCCCTGTTCTGTTCACAAACGCGAACAAGTTGTTCTGTTCAAACGTTCTGATGAAAACTTGCTGTCATCTCACGTTCGGCCTCATCGTGGCATCCGTTATGAAGTTTGCTTTCCCTCATAGTACATATGCTTGCAGTGAAGTACCCTTTACAGTCATCGACGCTTTTCGAATGGAGGGAAAAAAACGTAAACGCCTGTGTCGAGATATCGTGCGCGTTAGATTCCCAGGTTGTCTAAATTAATCCTTGGTCATTCACTACGGCGCTCCTCGTAGCCAAGGTGTGGCTTCTCGGTTAAAAACTGAAAATTAAAAAAAAAAAAACTCCGAGGCGTGTTCCCAGTAATAGCTGTCGCTGTAAAAAAATTTGCGGGGCCTCCCAACGTAGAAATTCGACGTGAAACCATGCCCTTCTTTCAAATGAGTCATGGCCGTTGGTTGTGTGATTCGACTACCAGTCGTTCGATTCGGAGTTGCATAATAGTGCGTTTGCGTCTGCAATTCACAGGATGCGCGTAAAAAATGCGTTCGAGTTTACAACGTCGTTTCACTGCTCGGGAAGCTATAGAATTCCTTAATGACCCCTGAGGTGCGGTGAGAAACAGTGGGAAAAAAGCCGACCCCCCACCCTTTTTTTTTTTAGTTTTGGCAGGATTGCTGAGGTGCGCGTCATAATATGCACATGTCTCGAGTAAGAAGCGGATTCGGGAATTTTCGTGCTAATCGAGAGCAGAATTGGGGTCAGGTTCTCTCTCTCTCTCTCTCTTTCTATTTCTCTCTTCCTCTCATCGAAGGGGAGAGACCATGTTCTCCGCCTCCACTGTGGCCCTGCTCACTACCGGTGTTGAAACTCAACTGTCTTTAATTTATTGGCGTTTTATTGCCCGCGTTATGTTTCGCGCGTGAACTCGCCAGTACAGATGATTTGTTAATGGCTACTCTTGCGTGTGGATTTCTTGTCACTTTGGGAAATTAATTTCTAAATGCGCAGTTGCGAATGTCGAGATAGAAGTTGGCTTATATGGAATTACCACTCTTAGCTTACAAATTTACCGTGCTTAGCGGTAACAGCGCTTCGATAACCTAGAAAATTAGAAGGAAAACCAAGATGCATAACCTGGCGTCGCCTATCCTTTGGGTCGTTACCAATGCTTTGGGTGTTTACCATCGGCGAAGCCGATTAGCGCACTTAGTTTAAATGTATAGTGTAAAGAAAAAAAATTGGGGCAGAGAAAACTGTGAAGTGAGACTGCAACCTACAGCTTTGTCGCTTCACTTTACCAGCTGCCATTCGGCTTGTGTTCCATCGATTCGTCGGCGATTGGCTTTACCCGCCATGTTTGATGGATTTTAGGGCGTTCGGACTAATTAGAGCTCGCTTTCCACGCGCGATCGCATTGCGCTTGGGTTTATGCATGCTTGTAATGGAGCGTTCTTGTTAAAGGAGCCCTTCGAATCTCATATGCTAGCGGCCGTGATCCTTATTACCACGTCGAGTGGGAGATCAACGCCGTCGTTCGGTTCCACCGTGATTTGTATCGCACGTTTGGCGGACTATCGCCTGTTTGGCGCCCGCGTTACGCATTCTGCACGAGCTTGAGGCACCGCGGCACGCGCACAGCCGTATAGGAACCGTGCCTCGCGTGGCGGCCGCACTTGAACCCTTGCAGTGAAATATGTGTGCGCGGAGAAGATAAACGTGATGGATGCGTCCACATCCGGCTTGAGCGCGCATGTATAAATAGGAAGCGAGCCTCAGCACTGCTCCTCCGAGGGGAGGGAGGGAGGGTGGAGGAAGGAAGCCTGTGCGTGGCGAGCATCTGGTATCGCGCCGTAAGGCAGCAGTTACAATTATGGATATGCGAACCGAGCCACTGTTCCGTTCGCCTTAATTTCCCGGCGGCGCCGACCGGCCGGCCGACCAACCCAGTTGGCGCGGCGCACTGCACGAGGAAGGATGTGGTGTGCGAGCGGAACGAACCGGAGCTTGCTGCGCCGTGGCACGGCTACGCTTATTATCGCGCGCAGTGGCGGAGGCCGAGGAAACGATTGCCTCGGGCCTCATTAATCGATCCGTCGTCGTCATTGGCACCGTGGCCGCGGCGGCGGTTACGCACACGCGCCCATTGAGAGCGCACCCACTGGGTTGGATTTATTGTCGTGATCTGGAACCCGTCTTCAAGAGAGCGCGGGGCCGTGTTCGTCGTTATGATGAACGCGGACGCTAATGAGGTGGGCTCGAGATATCTGTTGTGGCCGGGAGCTCGCCGGAGCTCTCAGGATTATGGAATATGCATGCGGCTTCTCATCCGTTTATAGCTCGATATGTGCAACAGCTTCTAGCGGAGCACTCTTTTTTTTTTTTTTTTTTTTTGCAGTTCCTTCTCACTCATTTTGAAACGTTCACCTCCCGCCGTAGTTCGGCTTCTCCGCAGCAATACCTGTCTGCAGTCAGTGATCAGTCTTCACACCCAGTACTGTGAAACAGGGCGGTAAGCATCTGCCTTCGGCCCGTATTAACATTTATTAACCTAGTTTTTCTCCCTGTTTACACGCATTATAGCTCGTATGTGCGCGTAAAATGCCGGCTTTCTCCTATTTTTTTTTTCTTCGAGGCATGCACTGCTCCCGGTTAACGCCTACTGTTTCTATGCTGCCTTCATTGCACGCAGGCTACGAAACAGCCACCCGGAGCCCGTGGGACGGACTCGCGCGCTTGCGCTCAATTCGTTGCTGCGTAGGCGTCTCCCTTTCCTCTTTCTGTTTTGTACCAGTCGTTTGTCCTCGTTAGCTGATGTCTCTCGGATGGAAGGACCGCTTGGAATTTTAATGAAAACTTGTCCGCGACAGGCCCGTGCCGCGTTGCGCAGTACTTTATACGGGACCCGTGCGTTCCACAGGTGGTGTTGCTTTCGCGTCAATCTCGCTGTACGCAATCTGCTCGGGAATGCGGCTTCGTGCAATAATTGCCATCGAACTGCGTCGTCCCTCGTCGTGCCATTTTACGGGGCTGTGTGTGTTACTGCGCGAACTACGCACTACGCGCATAGCGGCTATCGAAGGTTTCGCAGGTCTTAGTACACCGTCCCGGCGTTCGCTTCGCTTCGTTTATAAGGTATGGTGGCGTATTCTGTTCGAATTGTTTTTTGAAGTATTGTGTTGTGTTGCCGGCTCATGAAGTCTGTCTACAACTTGACTGTGAGCTTTTACAAAAAAAAAAAAAAAAATCCGGCTGCGTACACTGCGTCCGGTGTCAAATAACGACGGTGTGAACGCTGTGTCGAAATTTTTTTGGGAGGGCTAGCTCCCCTGCACCTTGTAACTATTTCGTGCGTCAAAGCGCGAATTTCCAATTAGTTAATCTTTTTTTATATGCGAAGCAGACTTTGACGAACCCTTGCAGTTTTTTCCTGGCGTTACTTATTTGAAGCGATTTCAGTTCGCGATGTCCGAACCGTCGCAAAAACCACGTGTGCCTCAACAATTCGCGTGAATGCGAAGACGGCGAATATGTAGGGTAACAACTTCCCCAACTTTCCCAACACTGGTGGCACGGTTTTAACCGCAAAGGAAGCTTCGGGTGCATTTAAGGCAGGGCACAAGCGCGTAACCGGGGTTACCAGTGTTATTTTAGTTTGAAATACGCATTGTTTTCACAATTCAAAAATCCAAAACCGGAACGCAGCGTACAGACTTAAAAAGCGCCGCGGTGGGCCTATGTAACTGAGCAAAAAATGGAGGAGCACGCGTTTGCCACGCGAGGGCGCCGCTGAGGGAGTTGCCGATATTTTCAGACTGCGCAGAGATACGACCGCGGCGGGACGATGGGGAAGCGACGTTGACGGAGGCTTTGGGATTTGGTGTGAGGGGGAGCCTCAACCTCAGGGCCACAGAGGGTGCGAAGAGGCGGCTGGAGTGGTGGGGGGAAGTGAAAGTAGGGAGGAGAGTGGGGCGTAGGAGCCAGTAAACGTTACGGTTCGCACCAATATTTGAAGTTATCACTACCACATAAAACGGAGGTGAATACTGCAGCAGCCCCCGTAGTTCAGTTTGTAACGCAGCGTAGTGTGTTATCTGAAGGTTGTCGGTTGGGGATGTTACCTACATGGTGCCGATGATGCCATTCTTCTGTCTTTCTGTCATACTTAACATTTCGAAATTATTTGTTTCACACTCAGAGATGAGCAACTTCTTGTATTTCCTTTGTTGGCGGTGTTGGTACGTTCCTTCTTCCTGCGCTGATTCGACTAGCCCTTCCTTCCCGATTATTATAAGGGGTGTAAGCGTGTGTGCGTGCACGCCCAGGAACGCAGTAGTGCTTGGAACTTTGGAATCCACAAAAATAAAGCCCCCTCCCTGCCTCCCACCGCCTTTTTTTTTATTGTCTCGCTACTAAACATAACAAGAATATCGATTACTGTCTGCGTACATATATGTGGACTTACCTTCACTTCTTCACAAAGCTACGCATCCCCCCCCCCTTCCCTTCGGTAAGCATACGGCATGGTCGCATTCAGTTCCATTCTGCTGCAGAGAAGGGGTAACGATGATCGGAAGCTGCTTTCAAATAGTTTGTTGGAAGCGTTTCGGTTCATCTATCCCATTACCCGTTGCTTGTGGCATCGCGGTTTGAGCTTTCGAAATTTTTAAAGCAGCTAGTCGTGCTCCGAGCAGCGACGGCAGGCCGCAGCTGGGCCGGGCAGTGGCTCGGGGCGGTGGTCGCCAGAAATGCGGTCGGCGTGCCGCGCTCAGTTCCCTCTGAGCGATTGCCGCTGCCCGAGGAGCCAAGGCTGCGTGCGCCACTACGGATCGCTGCCCGAATACCGAGCAGCCGAAGGGAATCGGTAGCGCGATTTGCGCCCCCCGTTCTAATCTCACGCCCACTGAGTTCGGCCGTCGCGGCCCGGCGGGGGGTGGGCTTTGCGCGTGCCGGGTCTCGAAGACTTTCGTCGTGGATGCAAGTTGTGCGCTCTCCTTCGGTCCTGCGCAGCTCGCTGTACGCGCTAATTGTACCGCGGAGGGTGCGAATGGGTTCCCGAGCGTCATCGGAATGCGCATTCGACGCGGTCGTGCGCGGGTCGTGATAACCTTCCGAAGAGGAGGGCGTCTTTGTGCAGCCTTAGCATATACGCGTCGTGAAGTGGGTGAGCGATAAAAAGGCAGAAGGAGCCTTGGCTTATATAATCGGATGTCTTTCACTGAGGCCGGAATCGCGTCTGGCGGACTAATTTCAAATAACTCGATGGGAACAAGCCAATGTGCGGTAACGTCACAAGATAGACGCATGTAAACGCGTCTAGCTAGTACTACATTCATGCGGTCAAGGCGTGCTGAAGGTCCGGTAGAATCATCTTTATGCCGCGACCATGGCGTGTACAAATAGTATTGAAGCGGCTCTGCGGAAGCCGTACACTGCACGTTACCCTTTGCTGGTTTTCTGTCTTCCTTCGTTCAATTTTTGTGTAGTAAACAACTAATTTCCAGCTCTCTGGTGGGAAGGCGAGGGGGAAAGGGCGTCTGGGATTGTCTATTTCCGCGCCGAAAAAAGAGGGTGTCTTTTCGTTTGCTCAAATAAATGGCTGGGGTTTCTGTGCCACTTATTTGTCGCTATCGCTTTTCTCGCGCGTGTGCGCGCCGCCCCACGTGTTAACGACAAAGCTTTGCGTGTAAAATTTATTCTACAGCGCTTTCGCTCCGTTTCACTCCAGCGTGGCTCAACGCACAAACAACTCCCCTTCGTGGGCCTTCGTTTTCAAACAAGGTCGAGGCGCGAATGCCGTAAACCAGCGTTGCACACCTCGTATTTTTCCGAAAACGCCCCCCTGTCGAGGCTGTGTTTAAACTTCTGAAGGACGCGAAGGGCCTCTCCTATCCGATTGAATATTTTCAGAGGCGAACCAAAGTCCTTCAGTCTGTGTACTGTATTCAGGAGGCTTGGGCAGAACACGTGTCGAACGGCCTGCTAAGCCCGCTCGCCGTTAACTACAGCGCACACGCCGAGTTCGTTTATTCTTGTTACGAAAGCCACCCTGGTCAGTTGGTGTGCCTGTCCGTGCGATTCTCTTGGCCGCTAATACTCGTGATTTGCCCGTAGGACAGATCGAGTCGCGGCCGTGGCAGGCAATGCGAGCGGTCGCATTCCGCGCGTTTCTCTGCCAGCTGTGTTGGCAGCACGCAGTGTCCCACGTACCGGCGTAATTCTACGTATCAGCCTGTTTTCCGCCGTCGGGATTGGCTTTGTCGAGCGGCGCTTCTGCGGGTCTGTCGAACGTGCCGGTGGACAGTCCCGAACCTTCCCCTCGGTAACTGGGTTGCCGATATTGTATTTCGGACAGCTAGCCGGGCGGGCCGCCAGCAAGGCCGTGTGGAGAACAGTGAGGCAACTGCGCGACTTCAAGCTTCCGCGGTGTTTTTTTTCTTTTAATGCTTGAAGATTGAAGAGGTTTTTTTTTTTTTTGGTTTGTGTGTGTGTGTGTGTGTGTGTGTGTGTGTGTGTGTGTGTGTGTGTGTGTGTGTGTGGTGTGTGTGTGTGTTGGTGTTTGTGTTTGTGTGTTGTTTGTTTGTTTGTTTGTTTGTTTGTTTGTTTGTTGTTTGTTTTGTTCCGCGAGGGACACCTGTTTGGTCCCTAACGCTTGATGTGTCACACATTCACTGCACACGAAAATTCTATTAATAAAATGCGCTAGGGCGGCTGCATACTTTGACATCACTCCTTATAGTTCCCAGGAAAAACTTCCTTCTCAGCAATGCAGTTATGTATAATAGTGAAGCCGACTTTCAGGGGTCTCGTTATATTGCTTTTCATTTCGGTAATGGGGTCTAGGTGTTTGATATAGGCCCTAGGGTCTTTCTAGCTACCTGTCACACTGCTTAGGTGGGACCTGGAAAAATGTATTTCTAGCAATGCATGTGGTTGTAGTAGCGAAGCCGACTTTAAATGCACGATGAGATAGCACTGCGGCTTAAGCATTTGTTCGACAATTCCAATTTGGAATTTTCCGCAACACTTTTTTTAACCGGTCGCGTCAGCTGTGCACACGGAATCGATCGTCGCGTGAATTGCGTCAGTGCGCTTTGCAAACTTTCTTACCTTGCTGTACCCGGAGCACGGTATACAGTAAAACCTTTGCTGCAGTGCAGTGCAGTGTTAGGTGTCTTCATTTTCCGGGAGAATTGGCAGTCTCCCAGTATGTGCACACTTCACACCATTATACACCTCTCGGGTTTGTCATACCCTGCAGTCGCTCGTGCTTTAATCTATATGACGAACATAATCAGTCGACCCGGTCAATCTCGGTTGTCTGAAACTTGATAGGCCATTTCTTGGGGGCGGGGCAGTGTTGCGTGTTTTAGATTTTGACGCGCGTCCGTTTTCACATGCGAATGCCGCAATCACTTATTAAGCATTCGAGCCCCTCTCTCCCCGCCTACCGCTGGCGATTTCTTCGTGCCTCGCAGTGAAGCACATCTCAGAAACCGGTCCCGTTTCTTCTGCCCTTTCGTCTTTTTTTCGCTTGCCTTCCATGATGCTTCCTTGCGATTCTCCCCCCTTTGGTGGGAAGTTCGCTGTTGGGGCCAACTCCTCGGGTGCTGCTCTTCCTTCCGCCATAACAAGGCCCATTGTGCGAACTGTATCAAAAGGGCCGAAGATGAGCGACGGCCGGGGGCGGCGAAATTGAAAGGTACAATGAAAGCTGCCCAGATATGACCTGGTGTACGTGCGCATACCTCGGCTCGATGGCGACGCGCTTAGCCATGCCCGAAAGATTTTTCCCCTCCCGGAAGTATCCGCCACCACCCAGAGTAGCCTAGCCTCGACGCGCTCGAGGAGCTTCGCGTGTGCGCGGCGTTTTTTTTTTTTTCCTGCGGTAGAGAGGGCCCGGGCGGAATCGCGCGATTCGGGAGTTCGTGACTGGCGACTTCGCCCCCTTCCTCCGCCGCGGCCCTGCCTGCGGTTCATTTGCGCGCACGTGTAGTAGTAGTAGTAGCGCGAGCCTTTACTTGTGTGGCGGCCGGCCGGTACCTTGACCCGTCGGCGTGCTGGCCGCAGTTCTTGGGGGAAGCCCTGCGTTTCCGAGTGGTTCGAAGGAGCAGGTTTTTTCTGTCTGTGTACAATATTGGCGCGCGTTTTTGTGTGGAGAGGCGCAATTTGCGCACCGTTGGGCAGTTTGTCTGGGGCCGTTGACTGGGCACCGTATGTTGTCGTGAGCTCTCGTGAGTGCGCGCTGTGGCTACCGAAGCAGAATACATCGTTGTGTTACATGCTGTGAAATGACTAACTGTTGTACAGTTGCTGCGCAAGTTTTGTCGGATGTGCAGGTGGATCTGCTAGGCGGGCTTTTTGCCGTTGATTGAATTTCTTTTTTACCCTGAGGAACCATTGGCGCGCTTATTAAGGAAGTTTTACGACTGAAGCTCTCAGACTAAACGCACAGGAACGGTAGCTTCATTTCTTTAGCGCGTATACGCCAGCGAAGTTGACTGTAACGCGAAAAACGAGACTATCTACATAAAAATGCATAATAGGAAAAGCTGCAACATGTTATCGTGCAAATGTAGGTGGGGAGTAGCTTGAGAATCGATGAGGAAAGATTGAAAAATAAAAACAAGCGCGTGGTGTGGTGCGCTAGCAATAGATGTGTGTCTAGCCGTGAAGCCGACTTTAACGGCGCTGCATTTATAGTGCTCTATGCATAGTGATACATGGGTTTTTGTACTTTGATGCATAAATGCCCTTAGTAAAACGTCTTCCCAACAATTCATTTGCGTGTAGCAATGAAGCCTACTTTAAATAGTCTCGGTGAGTAGCACATCGGCGTTCACAAAAGAATGCTTCAGAATTAGTACACAATTCTGAGAACTTTCGGATACGATTCTTTATGACGTATTCGTCCCGCGTGCATCTTGGAATGCTTCTGGACATTCCAAAGCTCATCGTGTGCTTGAAGACAGGCGTTGTTAAAGCGTCTCTCCTGGAATTTCACGTCCTTCGCGGCATTTCGGCCCGCGTAGTTTCCCTCATCGTTGGGCTGGTTGGTGACCGAAGTGTGAACACAGCGCGCATTTTGGCCAAGGAGCGATGTACAATGCACAAGCGCGTGTGCTGTGTACATCTCTCCCCGTTCCTTCATCAAAATGTGCGCTGTCCGCACTTCAGTTCCCGCCCACACTGGATGGCATCGCGCGACATTCGGAATCAGCCTCGTTCGCGCGTACTCTACGAACCGGCCGGCGCTGCAGCCTGCCTCCTCGGGCGATAATCCAATAACTCCAGCCGGCGTAACGTGCTGCGAGGCTGTCGCCGGAAGCGCTCGGCGCCGCTCGACCGCCTCGGCATTGTTCCCGTTCGAGAAGGGGTCGCCGGCGGATGCCATTCCTTCCGTGAGCGGCCGTATAACAGCGCTTACGAGCGCCGTCGCCACACAGCCGCGAACAGGCGTCTCCGGGACTCCGAGGGACATCACGCTGGTGGAGACGGCACTCGGCGACCGATGTGCCGCCCGGGTGTACTGGCAGTCCTCGTCTCGGCGACGGGAGAGAGGCCGAGGCTCGGAAGCGTTACTACGTGACCTCGCGTGTCTTTGGGCGGTGGCGGAGGAGGGTAGTTGGCGTGCACGTTGTAGTACTGTACCGGCCCCGCCGGGCGCAGAAGGGCGCGCGAAGAGAGAGCGCCGCCGCCGCTTTTTGATAGCGGGGTCCGTGAGAGAAGAGGAGTACGGTGTGCCTTGCCGGCGGCCCATCAAATCGCGTCCTGCTTGGCAGTCTCGCCGGATCTGCCCATTTAGCGGGCGACACATTTCGCCTGGCGGGCCGCCCCGTGTCCCCCCACCGCGCGCGACCGCCTTCCGTGGAAAGCTCTCGCCCCTGTCGTGTGGCCCCTGCACCCTGCTCTGGGTGGCTTCGCTACTCATTTTAAAGCGAAGCTTTCTTTGGGTCTTCCCCGGTTTTATGGGGGCTGCTACTGCTGCTTTCTGGTAGGGTGGGCTGCCTGTAAAAACTTCTTACGTTAACTTTTTTGCGGCTTATCTGGGAGTGGGGAAGAACTTCGTGCTCCAAAATGTGGCTTCGTTGTCGCCGTCTGTCGTCCAGTCACGTGAAGCGCGCAGGTGCTGTTGTCACGACGGAAGGGTGACAGAACGAGGCGTTTGGACGTGGTGCGTGGGATGGCTTGCTGGCTAATTAAGGCTAAGATCGACGTTATCCACCTCTACTTCAGTGTCCCAGCAACGAGCTGATTCAGAAGAGCGTCGATGTTGTATCGTAACCTCATTTCTGAAAAGAATAGATGCGGTGTACGCTACTTTTGTATAGCCGTGGAGCTTCACCTCGATTAAACATTTTACTCGGTGCGAGAAAATTCGCGCAAGATTTCGTTACTTTTGGATTTTTGGTCTGTATTCCTGCGGGAAACCCACGTGTTTGCTTGGTTTCTATCGATTAAAGACGGAGCGGAAATATCTTGGAAATGCGGGCAAGTGAAGTGTTGTTCAACGACCACGCGAAAAACAAAACAAAAACAAACTTTTCGGGCTGCTGTTGTAAATACACGTGTTTAAATTTGAAAATTGAAGGGGACTACTAATTAAAGCTCACCGCTCTCTAAAAAAAAAATTCTGAAATCCGTTTGTGCTAAGATATGCATCGCCCAAGACCTTAATTAGTGAAACGCAGTGGCATTCTAGCTCGTGTGTCGCATACTTCGGCCCACATAATCACAAAATACACGTGAACCCAAATGCATTCGACGGCGAACAAACGGCACAGATTGGTTTGAGGGATTTTATAGAACTTGGGAGTTTGATTAGCAGTCAATTGCCTTCAATTTTGCAATCTAAACATGTGTCCTTGCAGCCCAAGTTAACAAGTTTTGTTGTTGTTAAACTAGTGAAATGTTTCATTACGAAATGTCTGACTGGGCGTTGTGAACTGGAATTCTATTCACTGTAGTGCTACTGAACCAGAAGACGCGGGTTCGATTCCGGCGGGCGCCTTTCATACGAAGGCGAAATCAAAAACGCCAGTGTGTCGAGATTTCTGCGCACGTTGAAGATCCCCTCTAGGTGGTCATAATTAATCCGGAGCCATCCACTACGGCGCGCCTCGTCGCCCAGGTGTAGTAGCTTCGGCGCGTATACCCACCCACAATCGATCAAAATGTCTGCCCGGCCGTACCGACCACCTGCAAAAACCGCATTTATCACGTCTCGAACAATTTGAAACTCGCGGTATCAATCCACGCTGCACCTGCAATGGTGATTTTGTCTTCCCTGCGGCATCAAAGGAAGTCTGAATGTACGGGCTTACTCGCAGCGACGTTCTCGCGTTCCGTGAGGTCGTAGAACTGCGCCGTGCATGTTATCAGACTTATCTGCTCGTCCTCTGGGGGGAATGCCGTAATTCTGGCGTGCGTCCCTTGTCCGAGGGCGGGAAAGCAACCCGTTCCCAATGCTGGACGCCTTGCCTTCGACACACCGGGTATCCCGAGCAACCGCCTTTCTTTCAGGCGAGGCGGTAGACACACCCCTACCTAATTGACCTGCGTCCCGCCCTTCGCTCGGGCTCTTGTCCTGTGGGCTTCGGCCTTATCGGTGCGTGGGCTATTGATCTTCGCCCCCGATGCCTTTATCCCCCCCCCCCCCCCCTCGACTTTCAGGCGCCGACCTCGTTGGGCAAATACCGTAAGCGGTCGCCTGATGATAGCCCGTCAAACGTGGCGGGTCGTTCCTTGCATACCTTCGAACGTGATGCGGCTGCCATAACACGTCCTTCCCTCCCAAAAAATGCGCGTTATTCCTGCCATTCACTGAGAAGACTGTATACTGGCACATTTTGTGTATCTTCAGTGCTTTAAAGAAAAAGCTGGTTGCAACGGAAGTCGGCGTGATATTTGTGTGCTGTATCACGTAACTAGGAGCAGGCTTGATAGTTAGGGTCATTACAACTAGTTATCATTCACAGTGGTGTGGACCATCTCGCCGTAGATTAACTACCGAAGGAACTGTGATAAACTGTTAACGGGTGCAAACAGTCGAGAATAATCAGCCACGTAGTTATAACTTAATCTAGGGTACGTTCACTCGTTGAAATGTTTATATTTATTTATTACTCGTTAGTTTAATTAATAGAAACCCCAATGATTGGGAAATGGTCCTCCCACAACCGTGAAAAATTAGTCGCGATTTTTCTGCATACTTCACATTTTTATTTTTCACGCGAGGTTCAGTTTACGCGAAGCACCCGGACACGTCTTTATTAAACGGGTGGGTAATTACTCCTTTTGCGGGAAAGATGGCACGATGACAATGGCTTAATCGTCCGCCAGAGGCCTCGGGGCGTCCGTAAAGAAATAAGGCATGAGTGAGGAGGGAGGGCGGGTTCGCGACGGTTAATTAAGCCTCCGGTGATCGTCGGACGCGTGCGTGCGCGCGGGCGCTGCAACTAATTCTTGCACGATGACACCCTCAAGTCGGGCCCGACGGACGATCGTCGCCGCTTGGGAAACGCGCCTGGAATTCCGCGCGTCTCTTCCGTTCCCTTCCCCCCGCGCGCGCGCGAACGTGCTCTTATCGCGTGTGCGATTCGGCGTGTTTGTTTTCCGGCATGCCGTCGTCCGTGCATCACCTCGTAAGCGGGGCGCTTGCGTCAGCGCCGGGTTTGTATTTGCGCTCCGTGCCGTTCGTCCCTTTTCCCGTGCTAGATCGTACTGGATCAATCGGTGCAAACACAGCCGCGGTACGAACTCGGTAGAGTGGACACAGCCGTTCGCACTGGTTGTAACGGCAGGTATAAACGTTGTTGTCGTGAGCTGTGCTCTCGCGATTGTGGGAGGCGTTATCGTGGTGGTCTGTTTTCATGCCGCCTTCGATGTTTTCTTGCCCTGACCTTGTTCCATCTTTTCGTCTCATTGCAGCCAGCCCGCCGTGTGTCGTCGGACTGCCATGCTCTGGGATGCCCATGGCACCTGTTCTACAACGGCTATCCTGTGTGAGTGCTACGCCCTTCACCTTTCTAGGGCCTTCACTCTGTCGTCATAGAATACCTGCAGCCCACACATGCCCGTCATCATTATATCGTGCCCCCCCCCCCCCCCCCCTCCTCAATCTTCATATTGTTAACCTTTTTCTTAAGATCTGACGAGCCGTAGCGATCCGATAAAACGGCCAATTTACCGAGAGTACTGCCTGTGCATTACACTCTGACTGGCTGCTACGGTCACCTCAAGATGAAATTTTGCTCTTTGCTTTTGTTGCTCGTGGCGCGGGCACGTGGTTTCGCTTTGGGCCGGTCCCGTTGCCGGGCGGCCTGTTTACGGTACAAGCGGCCGCACAGCTGACAGTGACGGCTCCCGTCCGATTCTTTGTTCCATGCTGCGCCCCCCCTCAGAGCGCGGCTCTGCTCCGCGAACAGCGGGACGCTGTTGTTCGCCGGCATGTAGGTACACGAGCGCACGCGTCGGCTCCTTGATGCGCGCTCCTTGCTCCTTTGTCCTCAAAACGTCCGACAAAGGGGAAGAATGGGGGGACGGGAACTGTGCTTAAAGCTTCTCGCGCCGCGTCCGCCTTGATCGAGTCGCGCACGACACCGGTCAGCGGCACGACACGTCGCTGTAGCGAGCGACTTGCCCGCGGGAAGCTCTTACGCGCGCTTCCCTCAGTTACCTCTGCTAAGCACGTAGACCCGACGCGCGCCTGTTGCGATGTTTTTTGTAAACGCTGCTCGATTGAGACGCCTGCCGATGGCGTGACAAGGCGCACGGCGCGCCCAGGGCGCCTGCTGCCCGGGCTTTTCGCCACCCGCTCGCTCATTCCCCTCCGGCCCTGTGGCTTTCGGCGACGATGGATGGCCTGCTCTTGATCGTTGCCCGGTGTGGTGCTGGGGCCCGAGGCGCCACCGTGGCGTTGGCATATTTTAGGCCCGCTTCTCCCACCCCCTCGCCCGTTCTCTTTCTTTTTGTCATCTTTTCTTTGTGTAGCATTATAGTTCCAGTCAAAGGGCAGTCAAGGCAGGCTAGAGGCTATGGGCTTGCATTGCACTTCAGAAGGACTACCACTCGGTCACAGGGAGCTGTTAAAAATAAGTCCAGTTCCAAAGGAGGAAAGTCACTCGCATTTGATGTTATTCCAAAATTTACTTCTGGTTGGAACTTAATGCGAATGAGCTGAGGTTTTAAATTTAGAGGCACAATCTATTTTCGCTTCAGGAGTGGACATTGGTTTGGTTCAGTTTTTCGGTGTTTTGGGGGGTAAGGCAGCTTGTTTGGCCCGTGTTTAAACTGAAGCTTTAAACGAGATCTAAACGGCACTTTCTCGGCTGCAATATTGGTACTGCCATGACCACATCTCGGATACTTATTTTTTATCCATTTTTACCCAATTGGCGAAACTAATGGAAGTATACAAGATGCGAGCAAACTACAGGCTAGGTCTTCCAAACCTACCTCAGCCATGAAATGTTCCACCATTTGCGGTGCCATAAAAAGTGTGACAGTAAATTTGACTTTGGGGGCAATAGAAGTGATAAAGCAAGACATCCACATTTTGGGTGTTGTGGCATTAGAGATGGCATTTTTTTCGCTTACATTTTTGGTCTCGTATGGCCCCTACAATAGCGAAACTTTCGCAAGTTGTGGCCAGGACTCGTGGAACTGAATATACACGTTACATGTTTTGCTTGTGACTGGCGAAAATGTAAGTTTGCTTTATTTCATTAGAGCAATGAGTATAAGCAGTAAAAGAAGTTATGCCAACTCTCGACTCTTTTTTTCTAGGCTCATTTATTTGTTTTAAGCATATTGGAGACTCACTTCTTTTGTGTAAGGCTACCAGTATGTAACTAGTGGCCACTGACAATGTCCGTTTGATCTCTTGGTGGTCTCTTCCACGCTAGATGCACACAATGCTGTTGCTAGCTGTTGATTATTGTGTTCAGCCTTGAGTGCAGAAAGACAATGGAAAAGTGTCCGTACCTTTTCTTCTAACAGATGTGGTTAAAACTCTTTAACCTCTGGCCTCCGCTCCTTGTACCCAACACTACTTTCAACAAAGAGTGTTTCCCAAGGCCAGTTTAAAGCATTCAGCTATTAAGCTATCGAAGTCTTTGTTATACATCACCCACGCACTCCCCCTATTAAGGGTAAGCTCTCAGAGGAGGGAAGATAATCGGTGCCCTATATTTAGGGGCCAAGTTCCGGTTTACCTAGCAGCTTGTCCGCACTCGACCTGCGAAAGAATGCTGTTTGATAGGCCGCTTGTAGCGTTGCGAATCAACTGTCTGGGCTGCCTGGGATATCGGTAGTCCTTCTCGAACATGTCGGGCAGGAGGAGAAAAATGCCGGCACAGCTTAGTGATAAGCCATTGTGGGCGTTATCTGAAGAATTCTTGGCTTAGCCTCTTGTTCGATAAGAAGCCTTAGTACACAGTGCGTCACAGCGCAAGGTGTCGCGTCTGTGGAATGATAGGCTCTCCATGTATGTTGAAGGTGGGTGTTTCCCAGGAGTCTTCGTAAACTTGTGAGTCTCATTGGGCCTTTCTTTAGCTACCGCTGCACACGGCTGGTTGTGTGCTGTTGAAATAGTCGATTGCTGTGCCGTGCACGGCTGTTGCAGCTCTGTTGATAGGGGTGTGTTCGTATTGACCCTTCTGGACGTCCGCGTAACTGGCATTTGTTGTGTGTGATGTCCTTTTTTGTGTAATATAACCAGCTAATACTAGGCTGTTTGTGCTGCTGTAGTGTGTCCTTGGTCACTATTATTTGCTGTGCTCCCTTTTATTACCTTCAAGTTTGTGTTCTCAGAGCAGAGCAATAAGCATTTAACGTACCTTTTTTTTGTACTTCTTAAAAACATGGGAGCTATTTGAATTTAATGAGGGCCATTTCCCTTTCATTGTGTGTATTGCGCTTAGCAGGACAGGTTCAGATAAGATCCATAAGGAAGTTTTACTGAATAACTTTTATACAGATAAGGCAAGGCAATTTGGCCACTGCTGCTGCACATGGTCTCATGCGTGGCAGTCGCTTAATCTGCCTAATATGTCTTCAATGTGTGAATTGTCGCCACAAGTGGCCCGAACATTGGGTGGCATGACATCACTGTTGTCTGAAGTTGTTCAGGTGACTGTCAATTCACTGTTTTCAGGTAGTTCATATTTTACTGCAGAGAGATTCGAAGGTGTGCTTCATGGAGTGATGAATGTAAATTTCATATTGTTGCAGTTTATCTTCACGTTTACAGGGACAAGGATGCCTCTAGTTGACGCAAATAGTTTTCGATTGTTTACTTTTTTTTTTTCCGTTTAAGCGGGATTGATGTTTTGCAACTGAAGTCGTTTCAGGCACTTCTAATTGTGGATCCTTTATATTGTCACTCTAAAAACTCAAACTGGGGCTTATTAGACAAGCATCCACGCAACCATTTCATAGCACAAGCTCGATACAATACCACAGCATGGAAGTGAAATGGCAGTGCCTTTTCAATGGCGCTTTAAGCTGAATGTGAATGTGGGTGAAATTTCAGTTCTGCTGCTATCCCCGTATATGTAGTAGAGCTCAGCAATCTCAAAGTTAAGTTTTAGTGCAAGTGAACTGACCGTACCTTAAAGGTGTTAACCGTGCACCGTGGAAGTATGCTTTCATCATATGCGCAAATAACGAAATAGTTGTGTAACATAAGTGCTTCGCTTGCTTGTCTGCTTGCTTCTGGCAAAGCACTTGCTTCCATGACATCAGCAGCATAACATGACAGTCCATACAAAACTGTGAGCGGTAACTCTGGTTCGAGCACTGTTTAGCTGGGCAAGATCTCCGCAAGGAGCGTGGGGGAACGGAGCAAGAACTGAAGTTTCTTGCCCATGTGTGCTTTTGTTTTTTGTTCCTTGCAGTATGCCCTAACACTATGTAGAACTGTGTCAAAAAGTCTCTTCCCGTTATGTGCAGGTCCTTTTGTTGTGCTTGCATGTCCACTCCTTTCTTTCCATTGGTACAGTTGAAACCCAATCCAGTGAAATTTACAGGGCCTGCAACTTCAAAAGATATTGTAAGATAATAAAAGATAGTTGTCTTGTCATTGACTGGTGACAGGAAGTTAAAAAAGTTTTGTTGAATTTGCAGCTTTGCAGCCTTGGCTTTGGGTTAAATGGAATTTCAACTGTACCTTTAATTTGCCGTCATAACACTGCGGTACTACATGATCTCTTTCCTTAATTTTTCAGAGCTGACTCTCTACTAGGGTGCTGACAGAGCAGATGTTGGCAGTGCTTCCACTAGGTCATTGTCGTGAAGTCTAAGGACTGGTAAGCAAAGCTTGCCTGCTGCTGCTTCTGCTGCCATTACTACTAGCGAGACCCCCCAGCATTGTTTTGCGCTAATAGTTGACCCTGATAACCGCTTTTTGAAATTTCTCAACTTAAGGTACAAAAGAAGTGTATTTGAGTATTTGATTTTTATTTCTTGGCAAAACCAAGGGGTGGCTGAGACTAAAGGCGGACGTGGCCTGACAGGGGCCTCAGCCACCCGATTTACAGCGTACATAATAACACGTCTGTTATTAATATTAATAACATAGCACGTCTGTGGTCGGGAAAGTGACACCGAACAAACTTTGTTTGGGGACAAATTGCACAGCTGTAACAAGTTGGCAACACTGGATAGCTTCGTTTAGAGCTGTAATCTCTCTGAAGAAAAAGTTGCTTACAGCAAGGCTGCCGGCATATCAACACTGGGCTCTAGCCTGTAGCTTTTCAATGTGTATATAAGGCTTCATAACAGTTAACAATCAGTTAACAATTTTGGAGTAAGTTTTTACGTGGCAGTAACTTAGTTTTATGTGGCAGGTAACTTAGAAAGAGAGGCTGCTGTTGTAATTTCTAGTGTGTTTCTAGTATATATAACTCGCAGAGCAGTTAGTGCTGTGTCAGTTCGTTGAACATTGGAAATGACTTTGCTCCCCTGTACACTGTTCTATGTTGCCAAACTTTTGGGGTCTAAAAAAGCTTATAGGACTAGCATTCAGCACAAATTTCTTCTTACAATACTGCAAACGTAGCAGTCAGCTTTTAATCTCTGCTGAACTATTGTAGTGGGCACACATGAAAAATTTCATTAAAGTGAATGTGTAACTTGTGTTCGCAAATTTCCGACCACCATCCTCTTGATTCCGTGCACTTAGCTCTCGCAAGCTTTTCTTCAATTTAAGAAATTTGTACGCCACAGCATGGCTTTTACTAAAGCCGGTCAGGCCGAGCGGTCTAAATATGGCTAAATCTGCTTTTCAGTTTTCTATCAACGCCATCGAAGCAGCATCCGATTTAAAGACATGAGCTTGCTTGTATTGCTGTACAGAAAGAGGGGGAATCTTCGCAGCAATGCTACTTACAGGCATTCGTGTCCCTGCGACACTCATGGCAGCATGACCGCCGACCATGTCTGTCAGCGCTTTTTATGGGTATGCAAAAGACCATTCTGAGGCCGTATGAGATTCCTGCGACTCTGGAACTAATTCTCTTACTTCCATGTGCACTTTGTCCAAAGGCGCTCATTTGTTTCTACCAAACATTTGGGGCCTTGGCACTTTCACCATTACCCCCCAAGTGACAATGAATGTTAAATGTGTGTCCAAGTGTGATTTTAATCGTCTTGTCTTTTTCTTCAAGAAGCAGTTAAGTTGTTATTATGATCACAAAAGAAAAATAACTGGTGCATGCTTGTGCGTAGTAGCCTACCCTTTTTTCAACATTTTAGGAGGGGAAATGTTGTTTCTAGTGCTCTGAATGCCTGTGTTGCCCTGGAACAAGTCATTATGCATATATATGTAGCCTTCAAGATAAGTTTAGTGTGTAATATAGTAACAATGTATCGTGCAGTATATCGCATTTAATTTTTTCTAGTTACATTTTTGCTCTATGATCGCTCTTTGTTGCGGCTCAACAGCTGACCTAGTGCTTTGGCTGTGATTTTCTTTTATCGGAGGCAGGCTCGCGACGACGAAAGGGGATAAACAGGTTTACTTGTTGCGGACAGTATTCACGAGCTTTCCCTAACCTCGGCCGTGTGGCCACCGCCACCGTGCGCAGGGGCTGTTGGGCAGCATGTCGCAGCACAGTGACGAGGCGCTGCTGGTGGCCGGCAGCGACAGCTTCTGGGAGCCCGGCAACTACAAGCGGACGAGCAAGCGGACGGAGGACGGCCACCGGCTGTGCTCGGAGCTCATCCAGCTGGTGCAGGAGCGGTCCGAGGTGGAGAAGGCGTACGCCAAGGGCCTGCGCGCCTGGTCCCGCAAGTGGGCCGAGCAGATCGACAAGGGCCCCGAGTACGGCACCACCGAGGCGGCCTGGAAGGGGGCCCTGCTCGAGGCGGACCGCACCTCGGAGATGCACCTGCGCGTGCGCGACCGCCTGCTCAACGACGTGGTGCCCCAGGTGAAGGGCTGGCAGAAGGACAACTACCACCGCTCCATGATGCAGCTGCGTGAGCGCCGCGAGCTGGACGAGGCCTTCAAGAAGGCCCAGAAGCCCTGGGCCAAGCTGCTCGAGCGGGTGAACAAGGCGCGCGCCGACTACCACAGCGCCTGCAAGGGCGAGCGCTCGGCCACCAACCAGGAGCGCAACGCCTCGGCCGACTCCTCCCTCTCGCCGGACCAGGTGAAGAAGCTGCAGGACCGGGTGGCCAAGTGCAAGGAGGAGGTGGGCCGCACCCGCGAGCGCTACGAGGCCGCCCTGCAGGAGATCAACGACTACAACGCCAAGTACATGGAGGACATGACCGTCGTCTTCGACAAGTGCCAGGAGTTCGAGCAGCGCCGGCTGCAGTTCTTCAAGGACGTCCTCTTCAGCATCCATGGGTGCCTCAACATCTCCGTCGATCCCGAGTGAGTGCGCCCCGCTCCCTTCCCTTTGCTGGGCCTGTGTGGGCATCGTGGCGTTGGATGCCCCTGTGATGTCTGGTCTGTTGGGGCATCTCTAAAGCCGTGGCTGTGCTTGCCAATAGATCAGTGTCGCAGTGCTTTGTGTGGAATTTTCAGCGTAGCAATAGTAAAGCCATCATTGTGGGCTGTGATTCCGGGGTGGCTTGTGTTGCAGCTCAATAGAGTGCAGTATGGTAATGCGTGCCGTTTTCTTATTGTGCTACCAAAGAGGAAAAAGTGAGACTCCCCCTCCTCTTTGGACAGGACTTGCTTGCTGTGCTGCCCCTTCACATTAGCAGCCTACCTTTGTGATTGCCGAGGAAGGCAGTAGTTTTGTCGTACCTGTCGTGGCGCTCGGTATAACGGCTTTCTCTTCGGAATCTCCTTGCTACGTGCAGGCTTCCACAGATCTATGAGGAATACCGGCATACAATACAGAATGCTGACGCATCCAAGGACCTCAAATGGTGGTCCAACAACCACGGCGTTGGCATGGGAATGAACTGGCCGCAGTTTGAGGTGAGCCTGGCCTTGCCGTTGGGAATTGTCCTAGCCTGTTGGCATGGTGTAGCTTTGGCATTGCTTTTACTCATGCTTTGATACCTTCCCTTCTCTGGTACTCCTCCTAATTTTTTTATTTTTTTTTTTGCAGTGATCACTTTTACATTGCTTTATTTTGCAGCCTTTCACATGCTTATTCTGTCATACCCACCCGCTTTATGCTTTTCTAGTGATTTGGAGCCTAACCTACGTGCTTTGGCTTCCCTTCAGCTTTACTATGTGGCTAAAAGTTGCGTTGCTGTTGCTTATTGAAAAACGCAGCTGTTTAACATAGACCAATGACAGCTAGTTATTGTCCATGCAGAAATTTTGCATGTCACGCTTGATATTTTGTCACTTTGTGGACCAGCTGACGAGCTCTTCGGTATGCAGTTGCTACTGTTGCGCTACTTTATCATTGCTTACTGATATAGTGCACACTGCAAGAAGATTGAAGATGCTTTATCAGCTAGTATCTAAAAGTCTCACTTTGAAGTACTCCGCTGCTAAAACAAATGTCGGTATGTAAGGAGTGAGACCCAGACGTGCATCTTTTTTTACTCTGCTCAAATACGTGTAGGGTTGTTCATTTTCTGGTTAAACCCGATTTCTCCGCGAATCGGATCTTGTCAAAGTAGCAATCTGCACAATCGTGCGCTGACGGTCTGCCGATCTCCACAAGTACTTGGTGAAAGCAAGCCCCAGAAACACAATTTTCGAATTCATTGAGTGTTGGCATGACTCTACCGCTCATTACTGCTGGCTGGCAGATGTGGCACTGACATTATTGTGCCTAGCTAATGGAAGTTGTGATGTCGAGAGAACAGGTCTTGAATGAGGACCAACTTGTTGCACATGCAAACGATAATACTATATTTAAAGATAAGCAAAAAAATTTATGACCAGCTTTTGGTGAATTAAATTTTTCATTGCTTTGAGGCTATCAATTCCCTTTACAGTCATTCATTTCCGAACAAATGCCAAATTTTGGAGAGTAATTGCGAGAAAGCCCTGATGCCCCTTGATTACCAGCTTGAAACAAGCACCAGTTTTAATGCGTTAGAGTTAAGAAGCCTGTGATACCTTCTGATAAAATAAACTCAGTATTACTCTGTATATCTGTAGATTTAACCCGAAAAAAAAAAAAACGGAATTTCGGAATCGTTTTAGAAGAAACCCGATTTCTCCTCGTTTATGAGTTTGAAAAATACCACCCTGTTTTTACCCCCCAATTTTACAAAAATATAAAACCCGAAAACAAACAGCCCTAAATATTGGTATGTGATCCACTGATCCTTTTAATAAGCGCTGAATGTTTCCTGCATTTGCGCTTAAATTTGTCATTATGTTAACGGTTCCTGTTAAGGGTATGTTAAAATAACGGTGCTGCAGATCACGCGTTCCCTATTTTCACAAGGCTTTTGAAAGATGCACCGATGAGGTTCTACTCTTATTTTCAGTGGTAACGCGCTTCTAGTTTCTCCAGGTTTTCCCCTAGCCACACTAGCCTGCTTGTATGGCACATGCGTTGTTCATGCCTTTTCCACAAGCTCATCTATTGTTGCAGTAGTAGTAGTGGTGGTAATAGTAGTAATGACAGGATTTCCCAGCCTATTTCTTTCCCAGCTAGTATGCCATTGTCTACGTACATTTGCCATACAGGTAGGTGGATACCAGTGCTAAGGCTCGCCTCTTGTGCATGCCTGTGTGTGCCTGGCGCTCGAGCATAGGCGAAGAAGGGAACTGACGCTGTGTGTGCCTCCTCCTTCCCCCCTTCTCTGGCTGCCCCCGCTTCTGTGTGGGTTGTGTGTAGGAGTACTCGGAGGAATTCCGGGACATCGTAGGCAAGAGCAGCAAGAAGGCTGCCATTCCCGAGAGCGGCATCACCCTCGTCAACCAGCACAAGATCGGCGAGGAGCTGCCTGTAAACAGACAACGCCTGCCCCTCTCTCTTCGTCTCTCTCTCTCTCTCTTTCAGTCTCCCAAGCTCTCGCTCTCCGCTCCTTCTTCTCGCCTCCTCTTCTGTGGTCTCTCTGCCAGGTCCCAGATGGCCGTGCAACCTCCTTTCAGCTTGCGCATGTGGTGGCAGTTTCCCTTTGTTCTTTGGTGGTTGGTCTTTGTGGTGTTGACTGACCCCTGCTGCGGTCAACTGCTTTCTCCTCCACCAGCAGTACTCGGTCATGTTTGGGGTACATCAGTGTTCCAGGCCCGGATGCCCGCAGAAACAAAAAAGAAATTAGTGGGCTGGGTGTTGGTCTTTATTAGCACAAGCTTAAACTGCAGACACCGGATGAGTTGAGTGCATTTTAATATAAGCTGAAGTAACTCCTCTCCCCCTTCTCACAGTACGGATCCACTTCTGCTGCCAGGTGTGTTAGCTTTGTGCCCGTTGAATCATTGTGCAGAGCTAGGCTTTCTCCAGCTCGAAGAAACTAGCACTGTCTTTGTGGTTCGTACAGCTGGCTACATTGAAGTGTGCCTGCTTCAATGCTTTCTGTAGCTGCAGCCTTCTGGTTTCATAATTTGTCTGTGCGTGTGTAGCCAGTTTTCGTCCGTGAGAGTTCTTTCATAGCTTTCCGTGTCATGGTCAAAGTGTGCTCCTTATCGCGTCATCATCTGCATGCTGCTGCTGCCATCTGGTGCGCTCCAGGGATGTCGCTTCGCTCTTACTGCCTTGAGAGACCTGTCTGTCTTGTGCATTTAACCGCCCTTTGTTATCCTTTCAGATTGGGCCTACTGGTCTCTGACCTACCTACTAACTCTCCCTTTGTGCCGCTCGCTGTGCGTCTTGTGCTTAACAGAATGGCGGCTGCTAACGCCGATGCAGGCTGTTAGTGCTTGCTGTTCAAAGGAATGTCTTGCCTGATTTTAACCGTTTGCGTGCGGCATACGAGTGCTGTGGACCTGGTCCTTGCATGCATTGCATTTGATTCTACAGGGTACCTGCCTATGGCAGTTTTGTTTTTTGCCTGCGCTCTTTCCTTAATCTGCTGATGTGTTTGTGTCCCACGGGGGGCATTGTAATAACCTGCTCAATGAACACTGTTGTTTGGGTTTACTTAATGATGTGGCCACTGTCTGAGCAAATGGTTTAACCACGTCAATCTTTAACAATAAGATGTAGGTTGCTAGCATTCGAATTACTGCAAATGCAATGCTTTGCAAACAAAGTTGCCAGCAACAGTAATGCTGACAAACTTCGAAATGTGCAAGTAGTATTTACAAATTGAAGAATAACAGCAAACTGATTCATACCATTAATCACTGCTGAATGGCTAACTGTGGGGTTGTATCCGTGAGGTTGGGGGTGCAGTAAAATGCAGTGCAGTATATTTCACTGTCATAAAATCTGGTGGAAGTGCAGCTGTGTTGCCAAAAGCATGGGAGGGTGCAGTGAAACATTCATACAGGGAGGGGGTACTTAAAATATGCTATGCAGCCAGGAGATGAAAAGCTCTATGGATATGAGGGTGTTAGAATTAATCTAATGTTTGCTGGCAGCATGTGCTCAACAAAAGCACATGCCAGTGCATACATGTGTTGCAAGCATTCAGTGGTTATAATTGCACCATGAAAGCTCTAAGCTTCCACGCAATGCCCTTATGAAGAGGCAAAACACCACAAAAAAGCAACACAACAGCTAGTTACAAAAAAAGAAAAATGAATGTGTAGCAAGTGTGTCATATAAATACAAAGGGAGCTGCCAGCCATTCATGGGCTCATGTAGTTTGTGTAAATTTCCTCAAGCATTGTCGGGAGCTTCACCCATAAGTCACTTAAATTTTTGGCCTTGTGCTTTTTGAAAAAGAAGTTTCAATACAATAGAAAGTGTTGTCCCTGAAATAGTTTGAACTCTCATTGTAATGCAGCTACTAAAACGTAGGGCATTGCAGTTTGCTGCTACAGATATGATGTAAGCATGCAATACTTCAAGCTTTACTGTGTTGGAAGCATATTTAGCCGCTGTTAGAGACATACTTTCATCCTGAATGCCAGCATTGTCTGGACTGTCTCATGCAAAGCAGTGGTGCATGGTAGGGTCACATAATTTACTTCGTGCTAGTCTTACCATGGATTTACCGTTTAAAACTAGACAGTTTATGATAATCTACGGTGGGCACCTTCTACACAGTCATTAAACTTTGGTGTTTGAAATGGGCATTCGAAATGGTTCCTTCCCACTGGTGCCACCAAAGTTTAATGAGCTGTAAAATTATTTCCAGGCAGTGCAGTTTTATGGCTGACACTGTTTAGAGATAATTAGCCATTTTTGGAGGAACAATAGATAAAACAGTGTTAGCCGTAAAACTGCACTGCCTGGAAATAATTTTACAGCTCATTAAACTTTGGTGGCACCAGTGGGAAGGAACCATTAGTTACCAAGGTAATTAGAGATAATGATCCATTTTTGGAGAAACAATAAATTACCTTGGTAACTAATTGACTGACCCAAAAAATAATGCCAATCTGAAGTCAGTGGTAAAAAAAAAAACAGCAAGGCTGCCAAGTTTTGCAGAGTTTACTTAACAATTAAAAGAAGCTGTTTTAAGAGCAGTGTCCCCCCTTAATTAAGCCCCTAGAAGACCCGTTGGCATGTTTGCACTATGCAGCAGCAGTAGTACAGTGTTTTACGGGCTCCCTCCCTCCCCCCTTGGCAGGAGTACACGCCCGAGGTGCAGCACATCCACCGCAAGGAGAAGAAAGGCGTGGACCCCGGGGGCATCACGCTGACCAGCGTGAGCACGCGCACCGACGGCGTGGTGTCCACCGCCCCCAAGAACAACCCCAACAAGGCCGGGGGGCCGCCGCCCAGCACCAAGGAGGCCGGCAACAACCACTCCACACCGGCCACCACCAACAACAACTCCGCGCCTGCGGGCACCGCTAACACGTAAGGGGCTCTCCTCTTTTTTTTCCCTGCCCATCTCTGAGTGGAAGGGTGTCAGTGTGCGAGCCGTATGTCCGTGCGTCGCGGTGCGTTGTCATTGTTCCTTATGGTGTGGCTGTTATGTACAATGGAGTGTTTGCTGTATTGACTCCTAATAGGTGTTTCTTCACACAGAATTGTACAAGGGCTGCAAAACCTGTAGTATTGGGCACTTTGCAGAGTGCATTAGTGAACACTGCCAGCGAAGCTTGTAAGCCTCGGGAGGGAGCGGAACCCTTCCTAGTACTTTGGGTGTCCAGGTGACATAAAAGCTGCAGCGTGCCATACTACTGGTGGTGTTGGTAAGAATCTAGGTGCACTGTCGTACAAAAGGGGCCCAGAAATACCCTCTCCTTGTCTATTTCGGTACGTACAGGGGAGAGGAATAGGCTAGGGCACTGGCTATGCCAACCTAAAAGCGAGGGCATGGTGGGCTGAGATATTGTATTTTCTATCTTTGGGGCAGTCTGTTAGTGAATTCGCATTAGTAACAGAGGAGTCTAAACTATTCCATTCTCTTATTGCAAGGGGAAGAAAAGAGTTCTTGAAAGTGTCATTTTGGAAAGAATATTCTTAAAGTCTGGGGGTGTTTATGCTGGGTTGTGCAGGTTTCTGACAGGCGCATGTGCCTGGATGTGTTGATTTTGTAATGGTTGTGAATTAACTGAAAAACTGAAAATAGGTTGCAATACACATTGAATTGATTGACACGGACAAAAATGTTCATGTTAATACAGCCAAACAAGTGCTATCGCCACAAAAACTAAGATGCCAACATGTCGTTGCAATGCGTCCTGTGTCCGAGCCAGGCAGATAGAGCAAAGCCCGCTTCACCCTCGCCGTCCGTCACCGAAGCGTGTGCCAGCGAGATGTGTTGAGGATAGAAAGTGACCCCTAGCGTGAAGCGCTCAAGGCTATCAGCTTTGCCACTTGAAGGGGAGGAGAAGACAGGATAGTATACAGGGGTTCAACACCAGAAATGCAACGTCAGATGGCGCGGCGATGCATTTTGCCATGTGCTCATGTTCTCCGGCTTATTTTGCTGCTGGGTGTACTATTGTGATACTTTGAAATACGAACAACTGAAGCGCATATGCGCAGTATGAACATGTTGCGAGAGTTCGCAAACAACCATGGTATGGAAAGACCATCGTTTGGCGTGTGAACATTTTGGTTTATCTTCTCGCTGCGATGGGCGCCTGCTCACGAGCGTTATCTAACTTTGTCGCTGCGCTGAGGGAAAACGGCGCACGCAGCAACATTTCTGTTTTTCGGGCCGAGTGGCCAACAGACGATGGAAAGACGACAGTCTTTCCATAGCAAGGTTGGTCACGAACTCTTGTGACTTGTTCCTACTGGGCATACGCGGCCCGTCGCCAGGATGTGTGGCATGTACTGATATCCACGCTCTCCTTTGTTCGTATTTCAGTGTGTCACGAATAGGTACATTGGTGTGTCAGTGGCACACACCAAATGGGGGTGTAGGGGGATGGTGAGAAAACTGGCAGTTATTCAGAGGTGTCTGTGTAGCACCACTACAAATGGGTCGTCGTGACCTTGCTGGAAAATTCTGTACAGCACCCTGTAGGTTACCGAATAAGACGTATGTGTTGCAACTTTGAGTTTCAGAGTGTAAATGGGCCTCGCGTTATATTTGCGGCTGCTTTACTTGAATAATTATTTCCCTCGAAGCATTATGCTGAACTAGCAGTGAAATGTTCATTGACGTCATCTCGCCCAATGCTTCAAAAGGTGGGGAACATGAGGCCATGGCATTCTTTCATACTAATGTATAGTTCCAGGGAGGAAATTGGCACTAGTGTCTACGGAAGCTATGCTTCAGCAAGCATGGCGTCATGAACGATGGATGGAGAAACATTCTATTTTTACTTGTTATGGCTCGAAAATGAGCCGAAAAGTTCAACTACAGAAAACCACAATATTCTTGTTAAAAAGGTCTTTTACGTTGTTTGTCTATTATAACAGAATAACTTTTGAGAGACTTCAGCTTCTGTCTTTGCAAGTGTTGTTTGTTTGTTCATTTGTTTCCATAAACGTACACACGTTATGGCAGAAAATAAAGTAAAAAGTTGCACACAGGAACTTTTGAAGTAGTGTTCAAAGTCACATGAGGTGTATGCAATGCTGTCAGCTGCAGTGGGGCTCCCACGGCGGGGCCAACTGCAGCAAGATTCCCCTCTGGTACGTGTTCGTATGAAACTCTATGGACCATTGTGCCCCCTGTACCTGCAGCCTGCGGACAATCCTTGGCATGGGAATGCTGGTGGGGGTTTCTGTGTGATGTCTCTCGCCATCGATGCAGGGAGAAAAAACCGTACAACCCCTTTGAAGAGGACGACGACAACGGTGATGAGGTCGACGAGCGTCCCAGTGACATGTAAAGTGGCCCTAATGTAGCCGCGCCACGCACCTGCTCAGCAAAAGCTTGTTTGGCCCTATTCTGAAGCTTCAGCCCCTTCCTGTTCCTCTTGCGCCTAGTTTTGCCCCCTACCCCTTTGCGCTCTCTCACGTGTGCTACCTGGACACTCGCGTCCCCCAAGACCCTGAACTCGTCTTGCTGCCACCTGCCGAGAAATATCGCTGCGAGTTACCACACGGCGTTGGAGCGACAGTTCGGTTATGTGGAATCTGTGAACAGTCTCAACAAGCAGTCCTATACCCCTGCCACACGGCTAATTTAATGTCATTCTCATCGAATGTCATTCATTTCAAAATCACATTTGTTTGCTGCCACACGAGAAAATGTAATGACATTCGATTGAAATGACATTGGGGACCTAATGAGTTTGCGGAACCCATTCGACAGAATTCTGCCAGCAAATGTATTATCTCGACACCGTAAGACTCAGTGGGAATGCCCAACCAAAACAGATAACTCTAGCGTCAGTAGCATTGAAATATTTTTGCGTGCATATAATAATTTTTAGTCATTTATTTGTTCATATGAGACAAGCCGAATAGAGTTGTAAAAATAATACTGCTAGTCTCACTACCAGGCCAGCCTCAGCCGGTGGGGTGGGCGCCAGCTTAATTAAAGTGCATTCAAAAAGTGCCTTCAAAAGTGCAGTAAAAGTGTTTAAGTTCTTTTCGCTGTTCTCGCAAATATTGTAGCGCTTTTTAAGATATTTCCTCTATGCAAGATTACCCATAGCAAGTGCCATCATTTCCAAATGAAACAATTTTGGCCGTGCATCGCGTCAAGAAAATGCATTACGTCGAACGAATGACATTCGGTGGGAATGACATTAAATTTGCCGTGTAGCCAGGGGCATTAGATGGAATGCTCTTGTGTCTTAGAGACGCTGTTTCAACATTATCGTCAGTTTTCATGCTAGTGTATTGCTCCATGGCAGGATATTCAGAGCGATGTAATTTCGGCCTCTACATACATCAAGACATATTCCTGCACTTCATTGGATTGACAAAACAGGGCCTTTAGTTTTTTTCACTTTTGGCACTGAGGTGGATGCACCATTAGCTGCAGAGAAGTCACTTGCTCTACAGGAAACATGTCAATGACATCCTGTAGAACTGTAGAAAAGACTATGGATGAACTTTGTTGGAACACCATTATTTATTCCTGTTCTTCATCAACCGATGCATGCTGCAGTTGATTAGAGTAGAACTTAGGCTGGTGACCTGCGTACTGTACTTCTTTGCATGCACAACGATGCATTGTATGTAGTACATTCCTATTAGGTAGTTGTGTGCAGTAGTGAATGAATGCATAGTAGTTCTGCAAAGGAACCTGTAGACTGTTTCCGATGTTTTTGAGTCCATAAGGTGACCTTTGCCTTGCTTGTTCACTAGTTGTGTTCTAGTGTTCTCCTTTTTCTTAGCTTGCTTTTACCTTCTTGCGTTCTTTCGTTTTGCTATTGTTACTAGCCCATCAGCAAGCTTCGGCATAAGCTTTTTTTGCTTTTTCTTTGTGCTACGTTTGTAGAAATTTTGTGTTGGGAGAGTTGTCAGCCAGCCATTTTACAAGCACTGCAAGCTGCCCCTCTCAGCACATCAAACTATTTATTGAGCATGTCCAGTAGTTTTACTTGATGTTGGAGTTGTGTGCGATCCGCTTTCACGATATATAGCAATAATTTGCAGTGCCTTTTAGACCTTGTTGTGAAATTTCTGTAATCTAAAGTTTTGCTGTCAAAAATGGTAATTCAGGCAACCTTCTTAGCCTGTTTTTCTTGTGGGGTTTGAAGCAGCTGTGGCTTATTAGTGAATAGGTGTCTAGTTAGTGTAGAATGTCTATCTCGGGCATGCCAGGCATTGCCTGCAGGGGTAACGAGTAGCTGAAAGTGTGGTAGTTTGGTATCGAGGAAAACGAATCGGTGTGCGTGTGTGTGTGGGCAGGTGCTGCTGCTTCCGAGGTGAAAGGTGCTAGCTGACTTGCGGTCCCTTATGCCTTGCAGCAATGGTCGTGCCGGCGAGCCGAATCCATTTGAGGAGGACCACGAAGATTGGGACGAAGAGTCAAACGATGCACTTGTCGACAATGGCGAGCCAGGCGTGCCGGTGAGGGCGCTCTACGACTACGATGGAGCTGAAGCCGACGAACTCTCGTTCAAGCAAGGTAACGTGTTTTGATTGCCTGCGGTTCCAGCTGTTCCACTCTGACGGCTGTATTAGCAGTCGATTGACTGTCAAAACTTGGGCCAAGTGGTGACGCCAGATCCAAACATTGAGGCAGAGATAACTAGAAGGATAAGAATGGGGTGGAGTGGATTCAGCAGGCATTCTGAGATAATGAATGGCAGCCTACCACTGTCCCTGAAGAAGGAAGTGTACGACAGCTGCATCTTGACAGTACTTGCCTGCGGGGTAGAAACTTGGAGGCTCACTAAGAGGGTTCGACTTAAATTGAGAATGACTCAGCGGGCAATGGAACGGAAGATGATAGGGGTAACATTAAGGGACAAGAAGAGAGCGGAGTGGGTCAGGGAACAAACTGTGTTTTAAGGACTTATTAGTGGAAATTAAGAAGAAATGGGTGTGAGCAGGGTATTTAATGCGAAGGCAAGATAACCGTTGGTCATTAAGGGTAACAGAGTGGATCCCTAGAGAAGGCAAGCGTGGCTGGGGGCGGCAGGAAGTTAATAGGCAGATGAGATTAAGAAATTTGTGGGGATAAATTGGTCGCAGTTAGCACAGGGCCGGGTTGATTGGAGATCCATGGGAGAGGCCTTTTCCCTGCAGTGGGCTTAGATAGGTTGTTGATGATGATGATGATTACTATCAAAAGGAGCGAGGCAGTGACGTCTTCCAATTTTCTCGTGGTTCTAATTCTTTTCCCAACCAGGGGACCAGTTTGAGAAGCTAGAGGACGAAGACGAACAGGGCTGGTGCAAAGGCCGCAAGGACGGCCGGGTCGGTCTCTACCCCGCCAACTATGTCGAAGTCGTCCCCTAGGCCAGAGGCGAGCGGTCGACAACCGTGCGACGACTCGTCCGAGCGCAGGCTCCCCTCGTCCACGCAACGACCCCCTTCAACGAGACGAAGAGAGATACGAACTGTGCCGTTTCCCCGCCTCCACGCGAAAGTGTCGCCACACGTGTGTCATCGTCTGGTGCCCCCTCTCCCGTCCCCCATACACTTCCGGTGTTGACACGCCAGAAGGGACAAGCTCGGCGTGCGCAATGCCAATGTGTGTTGTCGAGGGTCTACACTTCGGCTGTGGTGTCTGGTTTTAGTTGTGCCGGCAACAGCAGCACCGACGGGAAGAAACTGTTGTTTGTGGGTGTACAGTGGGGGAGCGTGTTCTTCGTGTGTGGGTGCCGCAAACTGCGGTGGCTTTGCCAGTATACCTGCAGATAACCCAGATGAGCGAGATTGCTGCCGTATACTTCTTTGTTTTTGCGTAGGATAAGTGTAATAATTGTCGGGAGAACGATAAAAACGCATGCGCGCACCATGTGTCCTGCACCTGGTAGTGATTGCAATGCCTTCTGTATTGGCTTCTGCATTGGCGTGGCTGCCTCGGAGGCAGCCAGTGCAGAGGCTTAGTACATTAGTGGCATTTATTTAACTACCAGCACTTTCTCGCGCCACCTGTTCTCCATAGTAGCCGTGCCGTTGTGCTAAACTATTCTTTTTTCTCCCCTATTTGTACATAACGTCTAATGTCATGTTGCGTGTCAACATGTTGCAATGATGTAAAGAATTTAAGGATTGTAGGTGTCGATGCAGCCAGGCAGTCTTTTTATTTTTTTTTTTCAAGTTTGTTTCGGTGGGGCATGCCTGTTCCAGTGGCTGGCTTCCATGTACAGCCTCGAAAGGTGTTAAATGTCGCATTCGAGAATCGCGGCAGGGTCTTCCTGTGGTTGGTTCGGGCCTCTTTTTATGTCTGTGCATTCGCCCGTAAGAGGCCTTGCCAAGAGAGGGAAGAAGCTTTTTGGAGCGTTAAACTTCGTCTAACCATTCACGCGAAGCCCTTTTGTTTTGAGCATTGTTCGCGGCGCAAGGCAAGCCGTGGTGCGAAGCAGCTGTCCTAGGTTTGGAAAACTGATTGCATTGTGCGAGGACTGGGCAGGAAACGGTTTTACGGCGTCATCCTTTTATGCTTTTTATGGAAGAGCATGCTACCATTTCTAACCAACCAAATAACGTTGATGACCCCCCTCATAGTCGCTGTATAAAAAAAAAACATACTTTTACTAGTTCAGTTTACTTTTTCAACCCAAATGACCAGCTGACTGTTGCATTGTTAGGTATGGTCTCACCTTTGTGTTGCTGCAGGAATTTGCTGTAGTGCTCTGCTCTCAAGCATCTTTCGTTTTTTCAACTTTGTTTTGTTTTTCTTTCTCGTCGTCTTTCTTTTTACTGCAGTTAGCACGGAAGGTGCCCTGGCTGTGTTTTGTCCTTGTTCTGCGCGACTTTTTTACACTGTTTTTTAACGTTTTGTTCTTCGCCTGGCTTGTTGTTTTGGCATATTGTGCAATTTTTCTTGCCTCCGCGAGATCTTTGGAAGAGATCTTCCTCCGCTAGGCATGTTTTTCAGTTTCCGGTGTTGTTTCGTGTAGTACCGCTGACCTGTTCTCATCTTTAAATTAGTTTTCAGGCATAGGTGAAAGTTTTTTATTTTCACGGGTGAGATTTTGCCGCACTGCTCACTTCCTTGCACAGGATGCAATGCGAACAATTTAGTGACACACGAAGTCTTCTCTCCACAGAAAATATAAGAATTTTGGCGCACTTGACTTTTTTTTTCTTTCTTTTAATTAAGCTGTTTTTTTTCTTCTCTACTTTGCCGTAATATTCGGTTTTTACTGCCAGTGGTGCGATCTCCCATTGAAAAACATTTTCTTTTTGTTGGGTACAGCAGGCCATGCTCCCATGGTGCGTGGCATGCGGGGTTAGTGCTGCTAAATCGTCAGGGGAGTTGTACAAAGAGGTTGCGCATTTACCCTGTCGTTTTCCCCCCTCCACCTCTGTGTATGGCCGTATAACAGAAAGCATAATGTTGTTGTTTGCCACTATGTATATGGAGACTATTTTTATGAGCCGAAAGTGAGTTGGTAGGCGTGAAGGCTCGCGCTTGGAACGTCTGTAAATAAGTTTCGATTGCTGCAAGGGGGCTCGTGCTTGAAAAGAAAAGCAAATGTGCGGACTTTGCACGTTGCTTGTAGGAGACGCTTTCGTATAACTTCTTCAGCCAACATTCTCGTCTCCACCGTAGTTCCGTGTGGGCTTCATTTTTCGGGGCAGAATGCCAGTTTATGTGCAGCCTGTGGGAAAATTGTGCTGGCAGAGAGGTATTGTTTCTTGGGGGATGTGCTTCACAGCCAGTGGAAGTGTCTCCCCCCCCCCTACTGACAACTGCTAACAACCTCTCTATCTGCATTCTGGTTGAGCCACACCAAAAGTTGTCTCACTGTTTCTCGTTTCACTGGCACTTGTGGAGTAGTGACTGGGACTTAAACGATGCCGCACTAGGAGGTAGTAGTCAATGCTGTCTGCGCGCATGTGGAATTCTTGATTGGTTCAGAACGTTGTAAATAAAAACGATGCCTGCGAGAGCATGTGTACTGGTGTAATGTTGGCAGGTGCGGCACATTTGCCGATGACAGCGCAAAGTTTTGCGCCTTGTTTCGCGAAGCCAGGCACAGAAAAGTTAGCACGGCTGGTTCCGGCTTCTTTCCAAGAGTTACACATTTGATAAAACACAACACTTTAGCTGTGGTCTGCCTTGGTGCAAAGGAAAAGTGCGAGAAACCCGAAAAGTTCTTCAAGGTGTACACGAAAAAGTGTCAAATCTACATTTCTAACATATCTTCTGCTAAGACACATTCCTAGATTAGTGTTAACTTTCTACTGCATTGCATCGGTGTGTTAAACCCTACAGTCAGTAAATCAGCGTGAGCCTCATGGGGCCTTTTCTGCACGCAAAAACGCGCCTTGCGAGCCACAGGCGCGCTGACGCAGTCATGGAGACCACCGCACGATGTGGGTGGCTCCAGCAAGCGCTCCTAATTGCTCGCTAAAACACAACACAAGGGGCAAACGAATTTGTTCATGTGGGTAAAAAGCTGATAATGTGGGCGAAAAGTGCACTGTAAGACGTCATTTGCGCCGCTTAGGAAAGTGCCCATAAAAACGGCTGCGAGAGCTACAAAATGTGCGCTTGGGAAGAGGCACTACAAAGTCGCGAAGTGTAGCTCCTTTTTCACATGGGACAGAATTGCCCCATTCAATAATGAACTGCCCAGATGACATTATAATCGCTTAGTTGTGCACAGGTAAGGAGAAGAGCACCAACACATGTACCACCTCACCACTTATGCATCATCGTGAAAGAACAGTGAGATAACAATGCACGCGTACCAAGCTGACTGCGCATCGTGGCGTCGCCGGCCTCAGTGACCCGTGTTTCGCCGTGTCGAGCATAAAATTTTGGTCGCTACTTCCGGTACGAAACAACTTTCTGCAAGTTGCGTGATGCACGTAAAGTGTTAATTTTTGAGTAAAACAATAATACATACCAAGAAAACTTATACATCGAAGTTAAAAAAATTACATTTAAATTGCAAGGTTGTGAAGCACCTAACTGAAGCCTATTTCGCAAACAAGCGAGGTATCGCGGGACTGCCAACGCGGCGACGTCGGCTCAACTCTGCTTCCAGAGGTGCATACCTCGCTCGCGAACAACGCTAATCAATGCACGTCAGTTGCGTTACCCATGGATGTTCTGGCATATATTTCCACGCGGTAAGTGGTAAGTACGAGTCGTCACCTTGCCCTTTTTGCACCTCTACTCTGCCCAGATGATAAAAATTTCTGAGTGCGCAACAGAAAGATGTACAGCCTTCATCTACACAAAAATGCGTAATTGGTGAAGCTAAGCCAATTAATAGTTTTGTGTGACTGTAGACGATCGGTACCTTTCAAATTCATAAGGAATGATTGAAAGTAAAATCGATAATTGGCTGGCGATTACGAGTATGCTTCATTTGGGCGCAGCAGCAGTGCGCTGAGGCAGCACTCGCTCATGGGTTCTCTCAACGGCAGCGATGACGAGTCTCTGCGATGGTGGCGCGAAGTGCGTCCCAGGAAGGGACCGCGAACTGAGTCTTTAGCGAATGCACGTCATAGACGCGCACGCCCCCCTCGCGTTTTCGCGAAGCGTTGCGCCATCGAGCGCCTCGTGCGGGCACAGCATACTACCCTCTTCCCTCCCCCACCGCACACTTTCGGAGAGCGCTGGTTCGCGCCGCCACGGCAAACTGCCCTCCCCTCTCAATTTCGCGACGCTCTCCTCCTTTGCTTTCTTTCACTCGTTGGTCTTCCCATCATTTGCTCGGTCACGACGATGGCGACGCAGCTCAGCCCAGAGGCGGGCGATAACGGGCTGCTCCCTTAAACAAAAACAAAATCCTCGAGGCATTTAATTAAGCCTGCTTACGTTCTTCGATGAAGGCGATAAGCCTGGTGTTACTTATGAGCAACTCCTTTACTGCTACATTGCATTGCATTTGCGTATCTTACTTCGCATTCGTTTCTTGGTCTTGTGACGCGAATTGCTTTGAGCGGCTTCTTCTCTACTACACCGTGTTTGCGTCTTTCTTCCCTCTGCTGGGCCCAAGGACGTGGGATTGATTCCGGTCACGGTGGCTGCTTTTCTGATGGAGGAGAAAAACGAAAACGCCTGTGTGTTGAGATTTCAGCACCCGTTAAAGATCCCCCGGAGGTCAAAATTAATCCAGAGCCATCCACTACAGCACGCCTCATAGTCCGGGTGTAACTTCGGCGCTTTAAACCCCAAAAGCAATCATTCAAACCCCTTCTCCGCTTTTGTTTCTCTGCCTAACGGCACAAATTACGTCTTTACGTATCCAATTTGACGTTTGCAGTTCACAATTTTGTGAATTTTGGGAAGCGGGCGCATCAGCGCCTCGAAGCTACAGACTCCTGGCCAATCCCTCTCGTGATATGGGCCAGAGGAACAACACCAACAGTTTTTGTTCCACCGAGTTTGATTGACTAGCCCGTTCTTCAGCAGAGCGAGAGTGAGAGAGAGAGGATGAAAGTCTTTATGAGCAATAAATTAGCTAAGTGGTGTCCTCATTTCAGGATCCCATTGAACCAGAGAAGTGAACTGGAGAACTGTAGGCCGTTTGGCCTTTGGGGCGCATGGTTATAAGCAACTAACGAAGCAATGCAGGGAGATATGGGCTGGGTGTCATTTGAAGTTCGAGAAGCTCAGATTAAAAAAATGGCAGCATCTCCACTCCGTGGATGATGGCGAGAGTGCAGAGTACGGGGACTCGAAATGACATCCATGTTGCGCCCCGAGTGACATCCGATTTGCACCCTGACCGTCATTCGATTTGAGCCATGAGTTGCACCTCGATTATTCTCTAAATGAAACTGCGACTCACAGGTCAAATCGAATTTCGCATGATTTTCGCTTGATGGCGGTGTGCGCACGGATGGACACGGACGGACATTGGGAGGTCCTAAGGTACTCCGCACCGTTACAGGCGAGGGAGTAAGCCGTTTGACTTTCGGTTACTAACTCGTGGTCGTAGCCCAATGGGTAAGGACGACTGGCACTAATTCTGTCTGGTCTACTAGACACAGGCTCGAATCCTGCTGGTGCCTGTGTGATTATTTGCAATTGTAAATGCTATGTGCACGGACACGGATGTACATTGTGTGGTCCTAAGGTACTTCACGCCTAATATGTTTTGAGGGGAGGCTGAGAGCAATGAATCAACGTAGGTGGACAGCTAAAGTTTTTAGGGACATATACATGAAAAGTGTGGACACGCAGTGGCTAAGGAAGACTAAAAGGCGAACGATGAAATGCCTAACACTAGAATGTTTTTATCTCCATGCACAAAAACACGTACTAAAATCCCGGGCCATCTCCACTAACGTGAAACATGAAGTTGTAAGTATTCTTGACACCTTGGCATTTTTACCAACGGAGATGAAACCGTTGGGGGGGTAGAAGTATACAGCTCTGCTGGTAAGTCTGGTGTCTGAAGCACGAAAGCGTTCTAGCGCAAGGTGTAAACGAGTGTCCCGGTGTTTTTTTAGCACGTGTTACATTCTAGCGTGAGGGGTAACCAGTGCCCCGTATTTTAGTACCATGACTACGAAAGACGACGGTTACGATGATGACATCAGACGCCGACAGCCCGAGCCCCTGAGGGGCTTCGCCCCTGATATACTCCACGGTGGTAAGCCTAATCGTCTCTGGCGGGGCCAGCCAGCATCCCCGAGCGCTTCAAAGCTCCCGCCGTACAATACGCACCTCCCCATTGGGGAAAGTCGCCCGCCTCCTCCCACTGCCGTGCATGGTACGAGTTGCTTTCTGGCAGAGGCAGAAGCTGGCAGCGGCATGCAATCGCGGATGCGAGCATGAAAAAAAAACGCGTGCGCAAGGCTCATAAAGACCCACAAATGGTTTGCCGAGCACTTGCCGCAACAATGGAACCCAACAAGCATGAGCGAACTCAAAACGAAGGACAAAGCGCCGGCATACGGCGGCAGCGCCATACGGACTTGTAGGCAAGGAGCTCACTCACGTACTCTGTGGCTCGCTGCATCCGCGGCATTGGGCGGCCTGAGTCTCCATTCGCATTTTACAGAGACCCCGTTTTGGCGCTTGCATCTCCCAAAATCTACTTCTGCAACCAAATTTCGTGCCTAGTTGTTCATGAAACTTCGTTACATTGAAATTTCAGCAAACAGGACTTATTGCAGAGGGTGAAAATACATGGTGTGCCCACACTTGAAGTTGAAAAAAATTACGTGGCTCGTTACATCGGGGGTTTCGTTACATTGAAGTTTGTTACATCGAGGTTTGTATTTGTTTAAAAAAATGTGAACTTCAATAGGAACAGTATGCTTTGTAGTTTAAACCGTATACGCATATCAGTTGACGCTAGCTTGCTTCTTAGCTTACTTATGCTGAGCATTAAATCATGAACAAACACATGAATGGATTGCCAGGGCATTGTCCACAGAAAGTGGCTCACTTTTTTCAGCTTTCACCCTAGCGTCGCTTGGGCTGCTACCGGTACTGATGGGTGCGTTAGCAGCCAGTGCACTGCCGTCGAGTGCTGCGTGCCGAACCTTCAGTTTTCTCAAGCGTGTGGACGCGGTTTCTTCCACGAATTTCTTTGACTTTCTCTTGATGAGGGCCGAGCAATGCACGTGCCAATTCTTCCCGAAATTTTATCGTGGGTGTACAATTTCCATGAATCATGCCACGAACGTTCCACGCATTTACTATGCACTTCTAACCAGGAACTCAACGGCTACCTTCCTGTACCACTTCAGGTCTTTTCTAAGACAGCTGTAGTGGGACTCCATTTGGTCGCTATAGTCAAGAATAGCCCGAGGTTTGGTGACCGCCCCTTCTTTTCTTCCCACTGTCCACCAAAGTTGCTTCATGTTTGGCCACAGAAGTGAGCATCAGAACGGGTTTCTTGTCTATCCACTTCATTAATTTGACACCATCTCTGGACTGAAACCCAATAACACTGCCTTTCGCAACCTTCGCTTGGGTGGCATCTTTTGGCAGTCCTTTCCTCGTTGAGCGAACTGTACCTCAGATGAAAGTGCAGTCCTTTAGGAGGCGAAGAACAAGTGGCAAGCTTGTGTAGGAGTTGTCTATGTACAGTGTACGGCCGAGTCCCTTGCAATTTTGGTAGAGTTTCATGCATACATCTTCAGCATGCCCGACGCCAACTTCTCGATCAGACTTCCCGACGTACACGTCAACTTTTAGCGTGTAACCATCCTTTGTACATGCCTGGAAGAGATTTACACCAGACTTTCAGGCTTTTCCTGGAACATACTGTCTAAACAAAAGTCTGCCACGCCATGGCACCATTATTCCATCGATCACAATTTCCTTTCCTGGCTCAAGCACAGGGGCAAAATTTCAGTTCAATTTCTCCACCAGAGGCCGGATCATGCAACTCCGCAAGCAGTTCATTGGCCGCAATATGCCAGAACCTCGAAAGCAGGAAAAAGTGGTCATGACTTGTATTTTGACAAATTATTTCAACACCATACAAGTCACTTTCCGCCCAGTAGTGACTCAGAGTAGAAAAGACGAGCAAAACCAATGCAAATGAGTATTCCAACGAGTACTTTCATTTCTTGCCCGCTGGTTTCCGTCCAATTCTTTAACCGCAATTTAGCTTCAGTAGTAGTAGACGCCAGCACTTGCTGTGCTAACCTGTTTGTCCCATCGACCATCATTTGCCTGATATCATACGTAATAAACATTGCGTACAATGTCAGGCATCATGGCTAGATGGCAACTGAATGACAGTGGGTAGCCTAGAGTGCAGCGCCACACAAGGAGAAGTTGCCAGAATCTATTTCTCTAGATATGGGCTGAGAGAAATGAGAGTATGATTGCCAAAATTGCCTGCTTCGGAATCACCCTTCAGGTTCGACTCATCATTCGATGTACTGGCTGACATTTTTTATAGTTTATAAATGCTGTCTTCGTCACTGTCTGTTCACTACTGCACATCTGACACTGAAGCACTTGACTCGTCGGCTAATGACCGCACAAAGCTCACGATGCTTCCTGCCAAAACTAAGTTCACTTGTTCCCTCTGCGTTGCGCTTTCTTTTGCATCCGTAAAAGGCATGAGGATCTATCAGTCGCATTAAAATCTTTGGGAGCAGCAGGAAATAAGAATGAAACTTATTTCAAAAACTGCGGCGAAATGTTGGCAAGCAACACGTCAGAGAAATAGGACCGCCACTCTGCTCTTTCAAAGCAGAAGTGCCGCCCCACATCCTATATATATATATATATATATATAGATTAATATATATATATAGAAAGATTGGTAGACTGCCGACCAATCTTTCTGTATTTCCTCAACGAGCACCTCATTTTCCTTACTATATATATATATATCGTGGGCTACCGGTGAGTCACACCGTATGCAGCCTGCAAACGTTCTCACTGAGTGCGTTGTGGGATCACGGATGGGTCACCCCATTTAACACCAGAAAAGTATTCTTCTGGCTATTTATAACCTCATGCAACAAGAATCTTATCTCTGCATTCAAGTGTGCTGAAGTTATCGCATCCGCAAGAAGATGCGTGCTCGTAACTTCGCTGCCGCGTAGGAGGAGCACACGCCATGACCCACAACGCAGTGAACGTGTTAAGGGCATTTCATGTAGATGGTAATATGAAAATTCTCCCCTGTTACGTGTGCCGAAAAATGTTAGCCTGCAGTGCACGGGCCCAAATAGAAATGGCAGAGTCGTCCAAATTGATCAACAAAAGCAAGACTGCCACCCTCTGCGCATTCAATGTTGCAAAAGTCGAAGCAACATTGCAACACAGAGGAGGTTTGAAAGCAAGTAGAAGAAAGCTCACTATTGGCGAAAATAGAATGCACGCACTGCAGGACGCCAATGGCAACATAACAAACAATATTGATAATATACTTAAAATAGCTGAGGGATTCTACACAAAACTGTTTGCTTCTGCCCCTGACTCAGAGCCAAGTTTTTCCGTAACTGGTGCCGGTCAAGTTCCACCAATTAAGGTCACAACGGCCCTCCAAGCAATGAAGAAAGGCAAAGCTGCAGGAGACGATGGCATTACGGCCTGATACACTGTGCCTCGGCGAGCAAGTTGTGCTAACATAGTTTGCAGCCCCATTCTTTCAGTGCTTGAAATCTGTAATGGTGCCAAATGCGTGGAAAAATGCGAATTTAGTTCTCCTACATAAGAAAGGTGATGCCAAAGAACTTAAAAATTACAGGCCCATCAGCCTCCTCTCTGTTACCTACAAACTATTTACCAAGGTAAGTATCAACCAAATAAGTGCACTTTGGAATTTCAACAGCCACGAGAACAGGCCAGTTTCAGGAAGGGTTTCTCAACATTAGACCATATTCACGGTATCATCGAAAAGTGTTCAGAGTATAATGCTCCGCTGTATGTGGCATTCATAGACTTACGAAAAAGCAGCCGACTCAGTGCCCACAAAAGCAGCAATAACGGCGTTACGTAAGCACGGAGTAGACGAGCCATCATTGCGCTCTTCCAAGATATATACGACGGATGCACGGGAACTATCCAGCTCCATCACAGAACTGTTTCCTATACAAAAAAGTATCTGACAAGAAGACACAATATCTCCACACTTATTCACAGCCTGTCTGGAGAATCTGTTCAGAAACCTTAGGTGGAGTAAAAAAAGGGGATCAGAATTAACGGGGAATTTCTCAGCCACCTAAGGTTTGCAGATGACATTGTCCTGTTCAGTCAAAGCAGTAGTGATTTGCAGCGCATGCTTTGCCAATTGTGCTCGAAAGGCATGGCAGCAGGCTAATCAAAACAAACAAATCGAAGGCAATATTCAATCAGCATGCAGAAGCATGAGACTTTAAGGTAGGCAACGAAGTGTTGGAAACAGTAGGCGAGTAGGTGTACCTTGGGCAAATCATATCTGCTAATCCAACCATCAAAAAGAAATTACCCGCACAATTAGCATAGGGTGGGCAGCTTTCGGTAAGAATCTGAGGTATCCTGACTAGTAAGCTTCCTCTGCTTCCTCAAAAAGATGGTATTCAACCAGTGCAGTTCTTCCAGTAATGACGTACGGCTGTGACAGGGGGCTGCCTCTGTCAGCTGTTGCCCTTGCACCCTTGGCATGGCTGATAGCCCTGCTTGGTATGAATGTATGTCGCAACTGCTGAGCACCTGTTATGGTGCTGCATCCATTTCACAACACAGCAACCAGTGTCCACCTCACTTGGCAAACTAGGCGATGGTCTCCAGGCTGTACAGGTGATCTTGAATCTCTCAAGTAACAATCACTTATTCCGATAGCCTCACGTAACTCCTAAACCTGGGCCACTTGGATTGCGTTCACAACTGCAGCATGAAGGATGTGGATGAGGCAAAAGCAAATGACACAGATGACATTTCCTGTATCATTGGTATCCTTCATGGTGCGCAGAACTTTGAATTTGCCTATTATATTTTGCACCATCTTTCTGTCTTTTGCACATGTCGTCCGCGTGCAAAGCCCCGTGCCGAATTCTTCCCGACAACGATCTAGTGATAACGCCCGGGGTGGCAGTCACTTGAACATCAATCAATCGTCGCATGTGCCAGGCCCCTGTGCCGTCCTTCGTCTCAGTTCTTCGCGCGAACACCACTGGGCATGCTTCTCCATCCTAATAAGCTCTCCACTCAACAAGAACTTCAAGCCCACCACTAAACCATGGCCTTGATTCCTTTCAATAAGTGCTGTTGACTAGACCATCTCATTCTTCTTAAGCAGGTCAGGTAGCAATATTCCTGACTTTTTTGTAGTACTTCATATGCGTCAAGTCATCACGACACACTCAATGAAATTGGATGCCTCAATTCGTGTGGCACTTTAGGCTGTTCTTTTTTTGCTGACTCTCTTAAAATATAAAAGTTTTTTTTCTTGTTTTCTATCGTCTTTCGAAAGTCCCGGGATGCTAGCGGTGGTCTTGAGTATGGACACCCACCTTCTACGTTTACCTGGAACATTTTCTAGCGCAGTGTGTGGGTTGCACGCAAATTACTCTTACTGTTAGCGCTGTTATCAACCACTATAATTACTACAGGCTAGCAGTATGTTTTTAACATTGGAAATAAGTACCAGGTTTCCCTGAAACTGCTATGCTAATGTCTAAGCACAAGCTGTCTCTCATCACCCCGTGTATGTTCAGTTTCCAATCTGACTGGCATTTATATTACAATCCCCTCTTTCCAAGTCTGATGCTTGACTTCTCTTTCTTCGATGTCCCTCACGAACTAAAAAGCAGAACATAGAAACAGCTTCTTTATTGCTCTATTAACACAGAGTGAAACAAGGTTTGTAAGTTTACAAGCCAAAATTGTAAATACTGCAGATGTATATATACATACACTCACACAGACTGCAGCTATGGTAGTGACAAGCGTGCAAGGAAGCAACAGCAATTGAAAGGAAAGTCAGTGGGTAGCGTGAACTGATGTGGGTAATGCCATTAACCGGAAAACAAATTTACAAGTGACTTAGTCGTCGTCATCTTTCATATACTTGGTACGCAACCGCTCCTTGATTAAAATGCCCTTGATGAGCTTCTTCCAGTTTCCATAGACTCGTTTCAGTCGTTTCTGAAAAAAAGAAAAAAAAAAAAGGGACACACCTGTCAAGAAGACTCTGCAGTCTTGCAATGCTCTCAGGAGATTTTCATAAATGTTGCTGGTCACACATTCAGCAGCATATGTCCGTAGCCTCGTAAGCCATCCAGCAGCGACAAGTCATTCAGCACTTGGGTTTACTCTTAATTCTAATTCTATACTTAGTTATAGAGTGCATCCCTAAAATCTTCAGGCCATAAGGTGTTATGAGTTTGTGCACTGGGTTTAGGGTGGCCACCTTTCCCCCAAAAGAAAACCAGCCCTCTGGGGAGAGGGGGGGGGGGTATATAGAAGGTTGAATTTGTGTTGGAAAACAGACGCCATGTGTTTTTTGCCATGCAATGCCGGTTATTGTAGCGTTTTCCTAGTGAGAAATCAACATAAAATTTGTGCAGGAAGTGCTTAAGAGTGTCTAAAAAGGAAACCTAAACGTGATTTTCTAGAAAGCGCGACGTATTTTCTTTGCTCACGTGTCTTTGCGCAGCTCGTCGCCACATATTTATTGTCGTAGTCGCAAATTGACGCTTACAAAACGCCAAAACGATCATAATCGTGGCACGATGGCCAAAAAAAAACGGCCAATGACAGCCGGTTTTAGGTATGGATCGGCAACCGGCCTGCTGTCTAAAAAACCGGTCGGGCCAGTCAAAAACCGGCCAGGTGGAAACCCTGACTGGGTTACAGAAGCACCAATATATAAACAGCTACTTGTCAAGATTTTTGTCCCAAGACAAGGCAAACATGCTAAAAAATCTCCCTGAGCACCATACCACAGATATAAATGTTACGACGCCTAATGCATTCCATACTTTCACAGAATTGGATGAAACCTTGCTAAAGGGGGGACGCTGCTCTTAAAACAACTTCCTTTAATAAGTAAACGCTGTGAAACTTGTCACCCTTGCTGCTCCCCCCCCCCTTATTTCAAATATGCCATTATTTGTTGAGTCAGTCAATTAGTTCCCAAGGTAATTAGAGATAATTGGCCATTTTTGGAGGAACAATAGACAAAACAGTGTTAGTCATAAAACTGCAATCTTTATTTTTTCGATGTACTATGAATGAACACTGGTGAACGTAGTAAGACAAGTGGTTTTTGATGCATCGCTTGGAACTGATTTTACAGCTCATTAAACTTGCACCAGTGGCAGGGAACCATTCCGAATGCCCATTTCAGACAACAAAGTTTAATGAGCTGTAAAATTAGTTCCAAGCAATTCATCAAAAACCACTTGTCTTATTCCATTCACCGTGGTTCATAGTATTGGAAAATATAAAGATTACAGTTTTATGGCTAACACTGTTTTGTCTATTGTTCCTCCAAAAATGGCCAATTATCTCTAATTACCTTGAGAACTAATTGACTGACTCAACAAATAATGGCATATTTAGAAATAGGGAGGGGGGGGGGGGGAAGCAGCAGCAAGACTGACAGGTTTTACAGAGTTCATTTGAAAATTAAAAGAAATTGTTTTAAGAGCCATGTTCCCCCTTCAGCACACCTGGCCGAAGGCAAGAAAAATGATACACAATGCACCGTAGCTTGATTAGTTTTGCTAGAATTGAAACAACCAGGCTGAAGATTCGAGGATTCTGCACTGAAAGCCAAACTACAACTTGACCACTACAACACTCATAACAAAGACACGGAAAATTCACCGCACGTACCTCCTCTTCACGGCTGCTGATGTTAGCTTGCTCCTCTTCCCAAGCTGCCATCAACGTATCCTGGAACTCCTCACAGACGACAAACCCGTCAAATCTGGAGGAACAACAACACGCATCAGTTTACCTAGCCCTGAGGTCCCAGGTGACCTTGGAACAGACACTTCCAAACAAACAAATGCGCATAAACTGGCATGCCTCGTGGCAGGTTGTAATGTGCGCCCAGTACGAAACAACAACTTCATTGGCAAGCATTTACGTATAAAAAAATTCTCAGCCCCAACTCAACCAAACTTTTTATAGTATTAAACCACAAAACTAGCAGAGAAATTAGGCCTGGTTTTATGGCGCAAGCTGCAAGGCTTGCGCTGCAAAACTACACAATTAGAAGTTGGATTCAGCTGCAAATAAGGCAACTGAAGAAACATTGGCCTCGGAAAGGTGTTTACGAGCATTCCATTTGACAAAGAGCGTTTGGTATAGAGGAAGCAGTACACAGTAGCCTCACACTATGGTCTCACGTAAATACACAGTGTCAAATTTCCACTTTTAAGCTGTACTTACCTGTATCACTGGTAGCGATGGATAGAAAGGACAGACAGCAACCCTCCTCTCATCAAAGGACTAAAGGGGCAGAACGGGATTTCACTGCCCAGCCTAAAGCGCGCAATGAAATCCCATTCTGCATGTTATGTTTAGCATAAAGTTCTTTCAAAACAGGGATGAACGCTGCAACGTTTTCCTTCTGTGTTCAGTTTGTTGTTTGGAGGGTTTGACAGGACGGGCTACTCACACTGGGTGACAGCCCCGGTGGTGACCTTCAAAGCCGACGACAGCCGGGACACAGTCGATGCCCAACTTGGCAGCCACTCGAGCCAGCCCTGGGGCTGCATTCATAAACACCACCATCACTGATAGGCGCAGCGCTTGACGCAATGCCTCTGAACATGTACGCATGCAATAAAACAAAGGAGGCAACTGAAATTGCAAAGTGACACCAGCCAGACTGCGCAACAAATTGGGAAAAAGTCTGAATAAAAATTTTGCTGAAATACAGCCAAATTGCAAGTTAATGTTAGCCAACCAGAAGGGTTAAAACTTTAGACTCATCAAACTTGTTTCGGGCCTAGACCAGGTTACAGGACCGAACTGGAATCGTAAAAACGGCACGTGTAAGCGGATTACGCAGGAAGTTTCGCTACCCTACCAGAGTGGAGACATCCAAAAACAAGGTTCGTTCCAGCACGACTTCAGACATGCCCCAGCAGCCCAGTTGGTGGCCCACCTTTGAGGTGCACGGTGCCTACGGGGAGCATGCAGCTCTTGAAGAGCTCCACGTTGCCCCACTCGTTGCGGGGCACCTTGCCGTTGAAAGCGATGGGCGGCATGTACTCCTCCGTCTGCCACAGGCCAAACAGCTCCAGGGGCTGCTCCTTCAGCATCTGCCCAGACAGCTGCAATCATGTGGGACAGGGGAGAAAAGGCGCCATTTAAAAGGGAGAAGTGAACGCACTGCAGAGTGAGACAACATTCACAAGCCAGTCCCTTTAAAGGTGTCCTGATGCAGCCTCCAGCAATGTGTTGGAGCACATAGTTCAATATGCCCCCCCGAGAACTTGCTAATGTGATTATCATTAACAGAGTTACTGCATACCGAAAGGGCGCCGACTTCTTTCCTAGTCCCTCACGCCATTCGTGACACTATGAAAAGTATCGCTGCGCTGGTTCAGGGTGATGACACGCCTTGTCCTGTACCCAACAGCTTAGACAGTTCGGGTCTGAGTGGCTTCATTTTGTTCCGGCTCAGTTCTGGCTCAACAAAATCACTTACTGAACCGGTCCGCCAGTGAACCGGTTTGCACACCGTCTTAATAATGGACCTCTCCAGGGGTACGTCACGCGGCGGCCGTGACGTCATGGAAAGCGCACGTGCTGGGTGTGGCCGGGAGGGTGGTTGGCAAAACATTCGGACCGGCGCGCGGGGCGTATCCAGTGAGGCTGCATTAGACGCGCGCAAAAGTGGAGTTTTTGTTTACGTGTTGGCTTTTCTGATGCAGGTGGGCTGCTGTGCTCTCGGCTAAGCAAATTTTGAGAGCAAAATCAGCGGCATCAGACTTTTTGGAGACCCCAAAGAGGTGAATTCGGCGTGCATTGTGGATGCGCGCAATGTGCCGAAGAGGCTGGCAGCCAAAGCAGCGACATAGTCTGCTCTTACTCGTAGCAACATTTCCCATTAGCTGTTCTCCAAAGCGCAGTCATACCGTCTACATTGGCAGTCCGCGCTGATTCGTGTAATGAAATTATGCTGTTTATCAACCATCTGCTATCATGCAGCACCAGCAGAAGTTTGGTCAAGTGAAATAGTGCCGGGGGTAGGGGGCAGGCGGAAATTTTCTTGCTGCGAAATATTGTCATGTTTTGATGAGGTAGAGCACTGTATTAAAAACACAATGAATGCCTACCGTGCTTAGGCGACGCGAAATAAATGTTTCGACGAGGGATCTGCGATAGCCTCCTGATCGACAACGACAAGTTTGGTCTTTTGTTGTGGGGGGATCTGTTCAAGACGAATGAAATTCATTGCTTGTAAGTGCAATAAATTTTTACCTTGATCAATTATACTCTGCCTTGAGGATGCGGCAAAACAGAGATGCTTGCCGTGCTCACATGTAGCATCGTGCCTTCGGCGCGAGATGGGCCGCTCACGCGACTCAAAAAATGTGTTTGCCCTTAGCGAACAGACTCAGTGAATGTATTCATTTGTTGCAGCCTCCCAACGCTGGCGTATGAAGCGGGCGTACAAGGGCACTAACTTTAACTATCATGAAATAATGACTACCGAAAATTATTTCAGTGCACTGTCGCAAGATATACGCACTAACCATATGTGGCTGCTATGTTACTCTCACAATGACAATGAACTGTTTCGAGATTTCACTGGGGAAAAAGGTAACAAAACAATCGGTCAATCGCGTAGAGAACAACATCATTGCGATATTTTATTGGAATAATTTTTGCCTTTTGCTCTTCGTTGCTGTTTTTTTTGTTTTGTTGCTGCTTATTTTACTTTTTAATCCTTTCATGCTTTACCTTTCCTTTTTCCCCTCGACATGAAATCATCGTGTGTGCACCACTGTCTCCGGGCGACGCAAGGAGACCAAGAACAGTTTATGTTATGACCAAGTTTATGCTGCCTGAGGCACCGCGCTTAGCTTAAGCGGACCTTGAAAGCAACAATAAATTAGCTTTCCTCGGTATGTGTCCGAACACAAAGAATCTTAAAAACATTCTTGGAATGCGTCGCAACAGCACCAACCTTCAGAATGACTCGTTTAGGCTGTTCTGTCGCGCACTGATTATCCGAAAGCGTCGCCCTTCAGTTGACCGTTTGGTAAACGAAAGTGTTGCGGAGGTTGTAGATGCGGAAAGCTACATGGAGGTGCGACGGCCACAGCTAGGATAGCTAGACCCCCACCTGCAATGTGGGCGGCCAGTGACGGCCCGAACCAACGGCACATCGTTCCTTTCGGGCGCCGCGCGGCCAGGCCGGGCCGTCGGCGCAGGCGCGTTCTGCCAACCGCCACCGCACTTCGCGGCTGCCAGCAGGCGCCACCCCCGTCGCTGCACGTGCGCTTCGTGACGTCACGTTGTTTACATACAGGGAGAGGTCCATTGATAACCAGCAAGTTCAATTGATAACTAAGTGCAAAGAACAAATGAAATGCGTGGAACTTAACACCCTAAACTGAATATGTAGGATATACTCAGAGGAATTGTGCTGACCATGAACTTTCGACAGTTCGGCACTGAGTTACCATTCAGGCCCCTACTACTGCGAGGAAATGCTACCCCACCCCTCAAACACTAGCAATCGACAAAAAAGTGTGTGTATAAAACACATACATGGATGCATGCACAGAGAAACAGGCTCTTACATGCACATCAATACACCAACGGGCCCTCGCACATGCACATGCACACAAAACAGCTTAGCATGCTGGCAGGTGATGAAAAAATCCCGGGCCATCTCCACTAACGTGAAACCTGGTGAGGGGCGAAGCATGCAGTGTGCAAGTGTATTCTTGGTGCCTTGGTGTTTTTGCCCACGGCAATGAAACCGTTGGGGGGTAGAGGTATGCAGCTTTGCTCTAAAAGTGTCTTGTCTTTGAAGCACGAAGCTCTCTAGCGCGAGGTGTAAACAAGTTCCCCGTTTTTTAGTACCTTGACAACATGAGACAAATGACGATTTTGACCACTACCGGAGATGCCAATAGCGCCAGCCCCTAAGGGCTTTGCCCCTAAAAAGTGTGTTTGCTCCGTTAGCAAGAAGCAGCTTTCCTGGTAAACTAATTTTCATGCGGACATTTACGCAGAGTTATCACAAAATGCAAACACCAAGCTATTGGAGAAGCCATGGGAATACACAGAACAAAGGGCATGTCAAAAGTGTGCGACTACACGAGAAAGCTGGGACACAATATGCGACTTGGTCATGGGGGAGAGGGGGGGGGGGGGAGTGTGGATTAGAAGTGGTTGCAATGTGTTTTGTTACCTGTGAAAGTGTCTAAAAACTTGTATAGACTGATTGTAATTATCTAAAACCATAAAAAAGGCTGTTGCTGTTGGCAGGTAAATAAACAAGAGAGTGAATATACAGCATCCAGGGGTGAGACAGCTGAAACAGATTTGGGAGCAGTTTTTGGAGCAGCGAAATCTCGATTTCGGCGCAGAAGAACCTTGATTTGGAGCAGAATGATGACATTTATTATGTCACCTTAGGAGCCTAGAAATCACACTTTTGGCAACTCGGGGGGAAGGGTGGGAGTGCACTTTTTAATGGGTCTTGAACATACATAACACTGAAGCAGCCTTTTAATGAAGTTTTTTCTACTAGAGTATCACAAGGCACGAACTGCACTACCTTTTTACAAGGCATTTATAAATTGTAAGGCTCTATGCATAGATAGCACGGAGTGCCGTTGAAAATATCGAATCGAAAAACTAAGCAAACGTAAGGCATTTTCATTATCATGTGAATGCTGAAATTATTATTTTTGTAATTCCAGACTCGGCTTTACACATAATTGTAGAGGCATGGCAAAAGTTTCGCAAAGCGAGGTGACAATCTTCGCACCCCACCAGCCCTCCCATTTCAATCCCCAACGTGCGCATTCACTGCGATCTCAATTTGAATAACGTTGGTATGTTTAGCCACCTCCCTGTAGACATTAAATTTCACTTAAGATAGATTCCCGCTATCGGTCACTGCTTGAACATTTTGCGGCGATGTAGCCTGCGCCGCCACTTCTGCAGTGTCGATCGTCCCATTTCCGCCACTGGCAAGCTCGCTGTCAAAGGCAGCAATAACTCAGCGTTTTATTATAACACCGCAATGAGTTCGAAATTTCACTTCAAGCACGCACCGCGCCTCCCACTCGAGGCCGAAACACGGCGAATTCACGGGCACCCCTTTGTTTTTGATGAACTCCCGTTCTTCGAGTCACGCAACTTTCCTCAACAGATCAAACGAATAAATTAAAACCCAGCCACCCCCATAACCAAAACCACGGTAGAAATCAGTGAAGAGCACTCTGCCTGAACCACGAGCAAGTGCTTTGCCCAACGGCCATGTTTTCCAATATTCACCACACCAAGATGGCGGGGCCCAGTAATGTCGTTCCGGAGATACGGCGCTCCGAAAATTGCCGTCTTTTCATCAATTTTCACCAGTAGTTTGTCGCCTGAGTACACATACGTATTTTTTCTACAGTTCTTTGCAATGAATTTCCATGGGAAAACTTTTAAAAACTTGCAGAATATAACATGTGCAACCTGACATGGTGACCTTCGAAAAAACTATCTTGGGGACAATTTTATGCGGGTTTTTTATTGAATGATCATCACTTAAACCTTTACAAACAGGATCACCTTGGGGGGTGCTGGAAAATTATGCCGCCAGTAAGCATTTTGCCCCACTGAAACTGGCGGGAGCCTTAAAATCCTTGGCTCTCGGACTGTTTTGGAGCAGTTTGGAGCAATTTTTGCCATTTTCAAGCTTTTGGAGCAGCCTGGCGCAGGAAATCGGATTGGTATCAGAAGTGCGCAATATGCACAGCTGTCTCACCCCTGAGCATTCTCGCCCCATGGTTGGCTGACAACTTCCATTGCCAGTACAACTGGAAGTGAAAGCCCAATATGAACCCCAATTCTTTTACGACACAGCTTGCTTTCTCGCACGAGCCCTTGTGCAGTTCAGGAAGCACTGCTGAGTTTCACAGCAAACCTTTTTATGAGGTAAGGGAGGTAAGCTTAACAGGAGTCCCACACCTTACGTGAAAAGTTGGAATACAACAAGGCTCCCCCCATACACAATTACTAGCCCCAGTTGAGATGCCAGTGCGCATCACACTATAAGGCAACCCGTCACTGCAGCAAGCCTCCTTGCTGCAATTAATTGCTTCGACCAGTTTCGTGCGATTCCAGTTGCCAGCAGGAGAAGACGTGTTTCCGTACCTTGTCATACTTGGGCCTGGCCTTGACGACCTTGTAGGGCTGTTCCTTGATTCGCACCATGCGAGCTTCCCTCAGCCAGGTCTCCCTGGAGCGTAGGGTGTGGACGCACTCGCGTGCATACACGGCCTCCCCTCGTACAAACCCAAGGGTTGGAGCGTCCGGTGGGTAGATGGCTTCAAACTTGAGGAGGTGCCGCTTCAAGGCATACAGGGGGTGGTTCTTGAACCTGCATGCAAAGAGGCAGGCCACATCTTATTACGCAACACTAGTACTGGCTAGTGAGACAACTACACCCCTGGTCACTAATCAGGCCATGAAAGCCCAAAAAGTCATCGTGACACAACTCCAGACCAACACATACCCACACACACAGCATCCATCCCTCTTGTCGACCCCCTCGGTATTCACCACCAACATGCAGACAATTTTGATCCTTTTCTGCGTTACTTCCTTCCAAAAACAAGAAGGAATAAAGTTGGGAACACTTGCACCTGTAACAATATGACAAGTTTACAGGTTAATTAGGTATAAATGAACAGGGGCAGCCACCCAAAAGTTAAATTTTAGAGAACAGCCAATCAGTAGATTAACAAAGGAAAATGCATACATAAAACAAAATGGTGATGACAACACCACCTCATTACACGGCATTAACCTCACTCCTCTGTGCTCACTGCCAAAACCCAGCCACACTCAATCATATTCTCTGGGAATGTCAAAGAACCCAGGTCTTTCCCATTTCCAGCCCCTCATGTGGGCAGCGAGTGAGTGAAATGGCCAGCTCTTGCCCCAACACGCAGTTACTGCTAGCAGAAAGGGTGGAAGTGGCCGGCTGCACCAGTAGCTGCACCAGGCAGACCTCGAATACGAAGATGTTTAATTTGGCTCTAAAGTTCTCTCTCTAACTGCGCTAATACAACACGTGTGCTATGTAACCCACCTATGCAATACCCCGTCACAAGGGGCCTTTACGGGTATTGTGAATAAATAAATAAATAAATACATGCAAGCAACACAATTCTCAGCAGCAGCAAACTAGTACTATAGCTTCATTACCCACGCATATTGATAAACTTCGTTTTAGAATTTCGCTTCCCTTTGGCTAATTTTAACCCTATGCTTGCTTCAGGATAACTTTGTATGTAGGTCTTAAACCATGTACCGTTAGCATGAACCTTACCGCCAAAATTTTTGAATTACAATCACTTGTAATTCCATAACATGCAGAAGACAACAGGTAAATTTGACCAATCCGCGTATGCATGTGTGTAGCTTCCTGCACAGGCCAAGAGGCCAATAGCTTATCATTCTTCAGCCAGGCGTTGGCAGATAGCAACATTGTGTGGGCTACTGTAACAGCTACTGTGATTGTTGCAGCAAGTTTCTAATACTGCTGCTTCAAAGCATTTTTGCCTTTAGTCCGCACTGAGAGTTACTAGTCGCGCTAAGCTTTCAAGAACTATGATGGAACGAAAAAAGCAATGAAATCAGCATTGTTTTAACCGTTCCTTTTCTTACTTGTTACCCACAACCACTCGAACAATTTGTCCAATGAGGCTGGACCAACATTCGCGCAGCCTAAAAAGTACAATAAGTTTTCCTTCAACAACAAGTGTCAATACTCATTACGGGTCTCAGGAAGAAAAACTTTGTTTAGTGGTCCGAAGCTGCAAAGGACATGGAAGTCCGGAAAAGCACGACTGATTTGACTGAAACAGACCAACTGTTCGGTATGTGGTAGCATTGCATTCGGCTGCTTCTATACGACTGCCTCACTTGCGTCCAGTTTACCGTGCCGCAAACAGTGGCTGCAGCAGCCACTGTTTGTGTCGTGGAATCTCTGCGAGGGGAAATGAGGAAGGGAAATGCGTCGTTTGATTAGCGATTTCTCAGCAATTAAGGCATCTTTCGGCCCCGAATCAACACTAAAATGGCTATGAGAAGGTCAGACTTGCGTTTGAAACCAACTTGCTGCTTGCCTTCACGTCCCTGCCCCTATCTGACAAATTCCAGCATTGGCCTGTCTGGACCCAGAGATTCTTAGCCCCCTCCACTGTACCGCCGATTTAACCGCCGCCTTGGTCAGCTGTTCCACAGATGCTAGGAATCGAATGCCACAAGTGCAGTCATTTAAAAGGAAGGCTGTGGTTGAATACAACACTAGGGTGACCTGATCCTCTCTGGGAATGCTGCTTTGTGCCCCAGGCTAGGGAGCCTGCCTAAACCTATCTAGTGATGCCTCATTGGTATCTGGGGCTGGTATTTTCTGCTTGTATAGGCTGCACTCTTGGTATGTCATGCCGTCATTTCTTCCTTGCAAATTGAACGCCAGACATGCCGATAGGCTCTTATCTACCTGCCCTGCTATGATCCCATGCGGATGAGAGCACGGGGAGATCTTTCATAACATTCAAGCAATACAAGCTGAAGGTGACTCACTCTGCAATACTTGCGGGCATTGGCTGCCGCTGGAGCTTTGACTGAATCTGCGTGTTTTCCACCAGCTCACGCTCACACCCGGTGGGGGGCGCAAAGGGCTTCAGGGACTCTTCCCACCACGCTGGATCGATTCTCTTCTTTTTCGTCGATGTCAGCCAACCCGACGCATATTTCCTCGTAATGTCCTTCACCCTGTTGTTGTCGTCAAAGCCCAGGACATAACACAATGGCTCACGGATGTAGCTTTCCGTTATGCTGCCGACAGATCCGTGCACCACGTCTACTGTGATCCACTTTGAATCCTTGGGCGTGAAAACCTCGACCCAGTGTTCTATGCAGTCAGACACCAACGTGGTGTCTCCCGGCTTACGTGGCTTCTCTTGCTTTGTGTTTGGTGGGGCCTTTTGAGACTTCTTCTTCCCTTTCTGCTTTTCTTGTTTTTCCTCCTCGAAATCGCTGTCAACCTCTTCCGCCGGTTGCTTTTTCTTCTTGCGAGGCTCCTTCGTCTCAACAGTTTTTCTTCCAGGTTTCGTGTCTGGTTTCATAAGCTTCACAGCGTCAAGGGGCACCGGATACAGCGACATGCACAGGCGGGCTTCGATTCTGAGACACCTGACAATCACCAGAAACATAATGGCGTAGTCTCTGACGTTCTGGGCTAGTTTGCTCGTCAGCGCCAGAGTAAGGTCATCATGAAGAGTTTGGATCCCAGAGTAAGCACCAAGCTTGCACGAGTATGTTTTGACAAACTGCCGCGACATGCGCTCAATGTCGAGGAGCGTCACCACCCTGCCGGCGTACGCTAGGAACTCCTGAGGCAGCAGTGAAAGAGCCACAGCATGCAAGCACTGGTCCGCTAGCAGGGCATTCAGCCTCAGCCCGTGTGCAACTAGGCAGAGAAGGTGAACCTTGTGCTTGAGTGTGTGTATTTCTTTACGAACCCGGTTTACGCGTCGCCTCATGTAGGCAACTGGGTCAAACTTGGCCTTCTTGTGTTTTCCCATCACCGGAGGCTGTTGCAGGGTTATCGTGATTCCACTTTCTGGAACTACTGGTGCATAGCTGTCCAAGTCTACATCCTCAGGAACTTCCTCCCAATCCGATGACTCACTCGAGCTGTCGTTCACCTGCTGCCCCGCCTTCTTGTCTTTCTGTAGGCTCTTTTTGGCTTGGAATGATTTTTTTGGCGTGCAATTGCCTGTTTTGTCAACATGTTTGCCACTTTTTACAGCCGGCAGTGGGACCTTGGCTTTCTCTTTGGCTGGAAGCTGCCGGCACCTCGTTTTGACCGGTGATCGCATTGGATGAGGTGCAGCAGTCTGTTTCTTACACGAAACGGGTGCTTTCTTCGTAGGCCTCTTGGTTTTGGTTTGTTTTGAGTCTTGAGCATCACTGACACTGTAAGAGCAAGACGCCTGCGGTTCATTCTCAAGCAGCATAGCACTGATAACATCCTTCAAGCATTCGGCAGGCTTATCACTACTACCGTTCACTTCTGTTACTTCAGTTTGGTTTGACCTACTTGAACTTGACGCAGTGTCAAGGGAGCATTCTCCAAGCTCCTGTTTCACCTCTTCACGCAGGGGTTTGCAATGGCCAGAAAAATCTTGCGATCGAAACGTTCTGTGAGAAGGTTTGGGATCAGAACTGTCAGTGATCAACTTCACTTTCGGGGCCTTCACTATGTCTGACAGCTTTGGAATTTTAACAGTCTGCATCGCTTTCCTCATGGCCAAGGTCATCTCTTTGGAGCGCTTAGTTTTGCGCGCCGTTTGACTGTCGCCCTTACCGTCATCACACTCATCACTAGACGTTCCGCCTTCCGACAAATCGAGCTCTATATTTCCAACCTCGAAAGTTCCATCACCGGAGCTTTCAGATACTTGGGTTGGCAATACGTCCTTGTGTTTCCTTTTCTTAGCAGGTATGTCCTCCTCAAACTCATCTGAAGAGACGGCTTCTTTCTTTGGTGGTTTGTACTCATCTTCTGAGGCTGAAGAGCTCGTGTAGCTGACTTCGTCGTCGACATCCATGTCGTTGGAAGTTTGCTTCGTATCCGAGGCTGTTGCCGCCGGCTTCTTACTGAGAAGCCTGCACGATCGCCTTGTGGCCATTGTGTCAGCTTCCAACGACTTGTCAGTGTGCGGCACCGGTATTCACTAATGTAGCAAACGACGTTACAGCTCTTCTGGAAACCGGCTAAGAAACGGGCGCTTAGATTACACTGCTCTGTCAACACGAACAATCACCGGTACAATGCAAAAAGCACGTGCGCGAACGCTGTCGCATGGCAACAACCGCATCGCAACATCGGCAACATGCTCTAACAAGTTTCCCTGTTCGGCTTCGTTTTCGGCTCGTAGTTAGTCTTCGCGTTAGATCGTATTGGCACTAAAGAATTATAAAAACTTTCTTTTGAATGTGTTGAAAAATAATTTATTCAACAATAAGAAAATTGCCTGAGTTTTTTTATAGGTTATAGGTTAACTTTAGGGTATTGTTTTTGCATTGCCGCTTAGCCATGCGGCGGCGCTACTGAGCTTCAGCGGCCGACTCCGCTCTGATGGAGCGTAGCAGACGACACGGTTAACGCGTTTTTGGTGTGGCCGGAGCGTGGTGTGTTGTTGCTGCATGAAAACTAGCCTCCCAGGTCACCCAGGTCAGGAATAACGCGCGGAGCAGCAAAGTTAACGGTGCAAACAAAGCACGTAACTATGGCATATTTCATTGTTTATAACTGCGGCCGTCGGTTCAGTATCAAATCGAATGACAAAAACATTAAAACATGTGGACTGTCCCTAATCAAACCGGAGAGGGTAATTGAGTGCTGAAAGACAGGGCTATGGTCAAAGCGGAGACTATCTGAGTTGCAGCGCGCCAGCCGAGAAGACGTTGTTGTGACTCGACGTTGCAATATCACATGCTACCACCGTAATCGTATCCGCAGCGACGATTTCTTAACAGATAAGGGCTGTAGGCTGTTAAATACCATAACCCTATAACTCACCAAAAACTGCCATGCGTGCGCCTTGCGTTAGCTGTTTCAAGGCATGGTGTGCATCCCTCCGAAAGCAGCCGCAGGTGTATCCACGGTAGGAACAAAGTTTATTTTAGTTTGGCCCGTCGGGATAAACGGTATTGCAACATAAAATGACCGCCATTAAACCATTTTTATCAATAAACCGCTGAATCCTTCGCACTAAGATTTTGCACGAAGGTTTCAATTTGGGGTCTTTTTCGTTTAAATATAACGCAGGCAGCGCCAGTTCCCTGTTTTTTTTTGTTTTGTTTTTTTTAGCAAACAATTACAAACCAGCTTTCGCGTATTGCAGAAACCACAAGAATACTTTCTTGCGGTTTCCTGTGCGGATACATACTTTCCTGTGCGGATACATTTAAAATACATCAAAAGGATTATATTGTGATCATAGACTAAAATTTTCTTAGAATTCAAAAAGCTAAGGCACAACGGCGGCCTGCTGCTGTAGGGCGTCATACGTAATAGAGCTTGTACTTTAGCTTTCGGTTATGCATAATTTTTATTACACCCTGTAAATTTAGTTATTCAGGAAAAAATGAAAACAAATACTCCCCGGGGCACTTAACTATGTTTTACGTGCTTTGAAGGCGAAATCTCTGCTATACTTATCGACGGCTTCCTTACTACTACATCGTGTTTGCGTCTCCTCGCTGTCGTGCCTTCGTATTTTGGGGCGAAATTAACAGGCAGGCAGGTGACACACGCCACATATTGCTCAGAAACAGAGTTCTGAACTGCTGGGGTGCACCAACTCTACTTACGTGCCGTCACGTTAGTTTGTCACGCGGCACGGCCTGCTCAAACTTTCGTTCCAGTGCGGACAATGTGCGTAGACAGGGCAGTCCCTCTCCCAAGACATGACCACGAGCCCAATGCTGCCGAGCTTCATTGAGTGCTGTGCAAGAAACAAGCAATGAAAATTAGCAGTGGCTTAGCTCGGCTATGCCAGGATATACGTAGCGTGAGCTAAGGTTCAGCACCCGTACTCCAATTGGATGGGATTTCAATCCAATACAATCCAATTTAATCCAATCCAATCCAAATCAAACGCAATCCAAGCCAATCCGATCCGATCCGACCCAAACCAATCCAATGCTTCTCGCGTTTCCGCAGAACGGCCCTTCACGGCACACGCTAAACCGCTCAACCTCGGCCAGTGTAGCTTACGCTACAAAAACAAAAATGCGGAGATAGAACGGTGGTGACGCGCCGGGCACCTATTCTGGAGATCCGGGTTGAAATCGCGTATGTGTTCTCAGATGAGTTCCTCCATGCACGCTTTACAGCCTCGGCAATTAATCCGACAACTTCAACGACGACTACGCCAAAGGAAGACGCAATAAATATCTGGCGACGGGCCCTGGCAAACATTGCGCCAAAGGCACGAGCTTTTCATGAGTGTCCGTAAAGCTGTTTTGTTTTTTTTTTTTTTTTTTGAGTGAGGCTGGGACTCTTGAGAAAAATGCCCTGGTGTGTTCGTCGCTGGCAGACGATTACAGAAATCCTTTTAAGTTAAAAACAAGTGTTCGAAATGCGCCTATCTTCACAGGTAGTTGATGCCGACTTTCAAAGCAGCGCAAGTGCAGAAAGTCAGAGCAAATTCAGACGAAATGAAACTAAAGTATCGTTTGACGATAACGACACTAGCTCACGAAGCAACACGTCCCATTCATTCCCTGACTGCTTTTTATGGAGGAGCGGGAGGAGGAGGAATAAACTTTTATTGAACAGCAAGGTGCTGGTGTTAGAAGCACCCTCCCGGTGAGAGGAGTCCTCACTCCAGGGCACCTTGGAATCTACCGGCATTCTTCGCTCTCCTCACCAATGCTTGCTGGTCGGAGAGGTCAGGGCCGGTCACCATCTCCACCCACAGCTGAAAAGAGTTCCGACCATAGAGCAGGGGTTTGGTGTGAGTTCCGGCGGGAGGGGGGGCACTCAAAAACCACCGTGGTATACAGGGTGCCGGTCTGCGGGCACTATTCGCAGTTGATAGTGCATTGTGTCGTGAACATGACGTGAAGCAGGGGCGGATCCAGGTTTTTTCCTGAGAGGGAGGTATGTCAGCTTCTGTGATGATGATGATGGTGATGATGATGATAATAAAATAATAATGATTATGGTGAGGAGGAGGAGGAGGAGCTTTTTTATTCGCCGATATTTCGCAAAAAGTTCAAGATACAGAAAAAGTCCAATCAACTTGACTTTTTCTACAACCTGAAGGATCATCTTCTTGGGGGTATAAATTCAAAATGGCGTGAAGTACGCTGTTTCGAGGAAATATGTTAACTTGAAGCCTTCGTAGCGTAGGGGCGTCTTCTTTGGCTAGTCGGAGGTCCGGCGCTGGGCATTTGCGACGAGCCTGTCAATATTTCTGCGTATGTGTGCAGCGGCATGGACTTTGACTAGGGTTTTATCGGTTTGTTGTATTCCCTCTCGGAGGAAATTTAATGTTTTAATGTGTGAATGTTTTAGGGAAAAGGAATTTATAAAACAGGTCTTACGGCGTCAACCGGTACCCACAGCCAGGAGAACAATGGGTACAATGAACACTTTTTCTATGGGTACGGGTTGACAGTGTTCGACTTAAAAGCATGACATCGGGCCCAACGTCCATATGTTTAGGCTTGACGTGACCTAAATTTAAAGGGGCCATGAAGGTAAAATACAACTTTGTTCAATTTGACAGAACTAGCCTTTGGTAAGTCACTCAACTACATTTTAGCCACGAAAGACGTTTTATAACCGGGAAAAACACCTGGAAACATCGAAAAACTTTCCGATTCTGCGCTAGAGTGAGGTAGCATGGGCAAGAGTGACACTGTAAAGGCCAGCACTGAAAACATTGTCATCGGTGTGTTGACTGCACGTTAGCATTCAATGGGATACGATAAAACGGAAAAAAAAAAAGGCTTCGCTACAATGGCCCACTCATGCTTCTTGGCGGTGGCTTACGTCGGCGGTCGCCACAAGAACCTGTGACGTCATAAGAATGTGCGACGTCATGACGTCAACAAGAATCTGTGACGTCATAAAGAAATCACCGGGAAGTGGCTGGGGCGTCGCCTCTGCTTCATATGTTTTCTTTAATATCTCGGTTATGTTTGGTGTCATTGGTGTCATTGTTATCGGTGGATTGATTATGACGTTTAGCACGCTGACGCTTCACAGGTGGTGAGACGCGCCGTATGTGCAGGGCTCCGGATTGATTTTGCCCACCTAGGGATCTTTAACGTGCGCCGAAATCTTGAACACACGGACGTTTTGCTTTTCGCCTCCATCAGAAAAGTGACCGCCGCGGCCGGGGATCGAATCATTGTTATCGGGGGACAAAACAACCTTTTTAATGCACCGAACTCGGTTTTTTTTTTTTTTGCCTCTCTTAGGACAGAGGGCCGTCGCAAACCAGAGTCGCCCTTCCCTCTGCTGCGAATCAACCTTTGAGAAAGCGACTTACAAACCGCAAAATACATGGCGGGCTTCCCAAATGGAGCTTCACAAAACGGGCTTCATGAAGCAAGCTCCCCGCATTGCCGCGAAACCGGCAGAGGAAGGCTTCTGGCGCGTTAGCACTATAAAAGCCTGCTCCTACGTTTAACTATAGCCGCAAATGCAGCGTTGAATCGGTTGAGTAATTCGAGGAAACTTTCGTGCTTGTGAGTCACAGTATAGCATGCATGGAGCACTGCAGCAAAGCTTCTTCACGAAATACCCTCTGTGCGGTTAGGGGAAAAAAGTAGTAGGCGCTTTCTTTTTTCAAAAACGGTCGAATTTTGGGCTCGCTGCACCAGCACTGAACGTAAACGTGCAGAGTTTGCGCAAAAGGCTGTTTTCCCTCCACTCCAGCGGCTGCAAATTAATCACTGTCCTACACGGCCTATATAGAGCACCATTTTTTTACTGCATTGCGTCACATGCAAAAAATAGCGCCTCGTAATTTTTTTTTTTTTTTGCCCACAACTATACAAAACACTTCTTCTGAAACAGCGCCATAAATTACAGAACATAAAAACGCACAGAAGACGCGTGTCTGCCTCCTGCGGAGAATCGCGGAGTATCGTTTTTGTCTGGTGATGGCGATGAAAAAGGTGCTCACGAAGGCGAAAAAAATAACGCCAGAGAGCTCTGAGGACATTTCTATGCAAGACTTCCCGATAGAGCCTTCGCTGTCCCCGAAAAAATATTGAGATATGGCCACTTTGAAAAACGGTCTAGTCGGCTCGCGAGACCATCGGCAAGAAATACGAACACTCCTACGACATTCATGGTAATGGAGGGCCCTGCGAGGTATTCGCCTTCGATCGGCAGGCTGCCAGTCTCGTTGCAATATGCGAACCCTGACAAAGGCCACGATGCCTTGGGCTAGATATTAACCCGAGCGGCCCTCCGATGGCCATGGAAGTGCATTGATCTGAGGGCCACTCCACGAAGGATCCGCTGCGCTAGACCCGCCGCCGTTCCCCCCATACGATAGCGTATAGTTGCGAAAAGACGCTGTAAGGGTTTCCGCGTCCGTGTGAGCGCGCGAATGCATTCAGGGGGACCACCTGATAGCGGTAGGTATATTATGTCAATTCGCCTACCGAGGGCCGAACGCTTCAATAATTGTTTTAACAGCGCACAAAACAAAACGCGATGTAGTAAGTAGTTCGTAGTAGTAATAGTAAATGAGGTAGTAGTAGTAGTAGTATTGGTTCATAGTATAGTAGTAGCAGCACCAGTAGTAGTAGTAGTAGTAGTAGTTAGTAGAGAGTATAGTAGTAAGTAGTCTAGTAGTAGTAAGTTAGTAGTAGTAGAGTATAGTAGGAAACCTGGATTTGAGCGGAATATGTTTTTATTGTATCAATACTGTGTGCAATGGGCGGAGGCCGTTAGTCTAGGACTCCCGTTGATTTCGCTGCTGTCGTCTTCCGATCCACCATGAAATTGACAGGATAAACGCTCTCGGGAGAGCTGACGTATGAAACGCGTGTTTAGACGTGAAAGGCGCCGGCTAAAAGTCGCTCCGGTAGCCTCGTTCGTGTCTTGAACAGCGCGAAAGGCGAAACAAGAGGCGATGTGTAAGTCGCGTGTGTACTGTCCACAACGTTATGCGTTTTCTCTCTCGATCAACTACCAGTTAAGCCCAATTCCTCATGACAATATCTTTTCTAGAACGCAATAAACGGCAGAACACTCGATTTTATTTTACTTTCGTCAATATCCAAGGCATCTCTAGCGCCCCCTTGAATGTCCTTTGTACGTAATGTATGTAAATTGTCAAACTAATAGTTCGTCGTCTGCTGTTAAAAAGATGGGGCAGGCGCAGCAGTGGCAAACCTAGTCATCACGAGAGGAAGTTTGTTTTGGCACGGTTTTGCAAAGATATGCACACGACGTTTTATGGAAGTCAGGCTATTGGATGATTGGATTCAGCCTGTCGCTTGCGCTGAAGCGCACGCAGAGACGGCCCAGCCGGCACGCCATCCACGAAAATACTGAGCGACCAAGCGCCGACGAAGCAGCCTTTAAAGGGACCCTACAACACTTTCTTCCGGTTTTCCTCCAGTTGCAGCAATGAACGCTTTTCGATAGAAACTTTAAAAAACACGAAAACAAAAGCACAAATGGAAGGCATATCTGGTGCGACGAGCAAATCACGCAGTGCCGCTCCGTGCCGGCGATAACTATAGCTTTCGCAGTGGTTCCAGACGCGAACGAATGACTGAAAGCGCTTATCGAAAGTGTTGCAGTGTCCTTCTAAAAACCACTGCTTAGTCACGTGGTACCGCAGCGGTGAGGCTCCGAGGGAACGCAGCTTCGACACGTCTCCGCAGCGGATCACGTGGCGTGACGTCACACCTGCCGCACCCGCGCTCCGGCGGCTCAAGGTCATTGCGACGCGATGAATGACATTGCGAGACATCGCTCAGTCGAGCTTTCGTTCTAACAGGAAGCTTGATTTACTCGTGAAAACTGCTGAATCTGCTCGTACGAACCTGCTTGCGTCCGGGCAGATGTGTTTGTACAATGAAACAATGTAAGCAGTATGTGACGGCACTTTCGCGTTTTCACCGAAAAAGGGAACGCTTTGAAAGCGTACGCGCACAATTTTTAACTAGCTCACGTTTTAGAAGCAACGTTTAACTAGCTGGAGAAAACGGCATCATGACCCACCACACTAAAGCGCAAAACGTTTCACACAAAGGAGACGACAGATGAGGAAAGGTGCTACTTGCAACGGCGGTCACTTCCTTCTGTCTGAAAATACTTGAACTTTGAATACCAGCCATCCCGGGCCCATACGTTATTGAGGCATGTAGCAGCTCAGTTCAATGCGCTATTGAGCTATCGTAGAATTGTAGTGTGTTAAGATTTGTTGAGCTAGGATAGCCAGACTGCTACGTATGCAACTATATGTGCAATTCGGCTATGCTCGTCAACAGCGCAAAGTTAATGACGACCTGGAGTGGAATGCAGGAAAGGAACCGAAATATGCTTGATTAGTTGTAGGGTTTAACGCGCCGACGCAACGCAGGCGATGAGGCGCGCCGTAGTGGAGGGCTACGGATTAATTTTGACCACATGGGAATCTTTAAAGTGCGCCGAAATCTCGTACACACGGGCGTTTTTTGCTTTTGGCTTCCATCAGAAAAGGGGCCGCCGCGGCCGGGAATCGAACCCGCGTCCTCGTGCTCAGCAGCACAACGCCTTAGCCACTGAGCCACCGCGGCGGGTGAACCGAAATGTGCAGGCAACGTCGCTCATATACTATCCAGTGTACGCGCTGCCATCATATCGTATGTGTCGCGAAACAAATAACCGTTATATATGTAATTGATTGGTCACCTTTACGCTGTATCCCCAACCATATCGCGATGCAGAAATTGCGGTTTCCTTGATGAAGTTTTTATGTACTGGGACGTAGGCTGAGAGAAGGGTTTCTATTTGTTTCTCTAATGCCGCGTGCTCGTAAGACTACTTGTGAGAGAGTGAGTGCATGCGGAGTAAAGGAAATTGAAGGAAGCATTTGGGGGCGTATTCGAGCGGTTAATATTCTTTTTGTTTTGGTCCGCTACGCATAAAGGTAACGAGTTACAATATAACTCTTACCTAAACGGGTACCCCCATTACATACAAACGCTTCGCACGAAAAAAATGTTGTCTTGGGTTGAATTTAGGCTGCTGCTAGACGTGTAACGGCCTAAAACAGCTTTCCTGACTTCTAAGGAATTACGTGCTGAAAGTGTGGATACACATCCGGACGCAAGAACGAGCGTTGTGTTTGTTACAATAATTTACGCACTCTTTTATTTATTTATTTATTTATTTATTTATTTATTTATTTATTTATTTATTTATTTATTTATTTATCAAGCCCCGCTGCCTTTGGGGGACCCCGAGACAATCGGCACTGGAATTAGTTGGTCTGCAATGGCCACTTTGCTGAGTAACCATCCTCGCGCTCTATTGTTTTTATACCTCGAATGGTACGGCATTAGTGCCGCTAATTATCTGCAAATCACTCCTGTGCCTATTGCCTTAATACGTTGTGTTGAAGTAAGTTGACGTAAACCTGCTACCTTTTCGCGTACTCCATACAGATTGCCGCAGCCGTTGGAAGATAAGCCGTCGGCGCTATCACTGCTCGGGGACAGGTTGCGGCGAGACGTCGCAGCGCGTGCTACAAAGGAAGTTGAGGAGCGGAAGCGTGGTCTTCCAAATTTGCCACGCTAAATCCGGTCCCCGAGACCAGCCCCTTCTTCTCAACGGCTGCGGGCAGTCCACCGTGTGTACGGCGGCCAATGCTATGTATCATGACTTGTCATATATACACCCTATGGCTTGTATATCACCCTCGTTATAACACAGTCACCGGAACAGGAACCTGGCTTCGTTATAAGCGGTACTTCGATAAAGCGGAGATAATTGGACCTCTCTGCACTGCTGTTTGAGTCATGAAGAACTTCGCTGAAAGCGATAATTCGAATAAAGCGATTTTGTTATAACGAGGGTTTGCTGTGGTTTAATGTATCATACCGTATCATACTACATCATATCATATTACCACACTAATTACCCCCCCAGTAATTACGCCCGCGAGGATGTGCGCGAACTGTGAAGAAACCGTTAGAACCATTAGGCGGAGTCAGCAACCTTGCTAAAAGAAGAAGAGGCTCTGCCTTCTCGCTCGCTATCCTGTGCGCTGCCTACTGATAAAACCAAGTCATTTGTCCCGCAAATCAGGATCGTCTGTCTCTCTCATCACGGCGGAGAACGGGACACATTATATCATCATATGTAGGCCTGCAAATCTGACCCTTTCCCTCTCATCCCCTCCCTCGACCAGTGGGAAGCAGCGCTGGGTTGCTCAAACCTGGATCTCCAGAAGTCGCGCACGGGTCGGGCAGACATGGTCACCGAAGCTCTACGGTCTTCGGCCACCAAGCTGCGCTAACTCTTGGTTAAACAAGGTGTTCTCTCTCTCTCTCTCTCTCTCTCTCTCTCTCTCTCTCCTCTCTCTCTCTCTCTCTCTCTCTCTCTCTCTCTCTCTCCTCTCTCTCTCTCTCAATAAATAAAAAAAATGAGGTGGAGGGGAGTGGGAGCCGGAGGAGAGTGGAAATGTTTAGTTTGCCCTCTCGGGTTCCGTTCAGATATCCATCAAATGCATATAAGCAACACTTCAGACGAAAAAAAAAAAAAAATCCCGGGCCATCTCCACTAACGTGAAACGTGGGGAGGGGCGAAGCCTGCAGTGTATAAGTGTATTCTTGGCGCCTTGGCGTTTTCGCCAACGGAGATGAAACCGTTGGGGGTAGAGGTATGCAGCTTTGCTGTAAAAGTCTCGTGTCTTTAAAGCGCGAAGCGTTCTAGCACGAGGCGTAAACGAGTGTCCTGGTGTTTTTTTTTTTTTTTAGTACGCGTTACGTTCTAACGCGAGGCGTAAATGAGTGTCCAGGAGTTTTAGTACCGTCGGTTACGACGACGACAGGAGACGCCACCAGTCACAGCCCCTAATGGGCTTCGCCCTAAAAGAAAAGGGAGAAAAACACAACAATAAAGCGACGCGCACCATTCATACCACGTCTATCGCCCCGACATCACTTTGTCGCCTTGGCTACGCGTCGTGTCGGGCGCTCGTTCGCCCCATTTCGCCTGCAGCCGGCAGAACAGAAGGCTGAGCAGGCGTTGTCATGGACGTAAACAACGACATACACATTGTAAACACTTGCCTCCATTTCGCGTTCAGGAGGAGGGAGAGCGGGGGAGATCCCCGCACGGAATAGATTGCCCCCTTCGTATCGCTCCGCCGATTTATTGCTCAGCAAGTGACGCGAATGAGCCTCTGGATCACTTCTTTCCCTGCTACCTGCATCTTTATTTTTTGCCCATTGAGTGCCCATATCTCCACGCTCGCCGGTCGTGCTTCAGCCCTTGAATGGGTCGATGTGCCAAAGGCATTGCAATTTATCCTCGCACGCCGCGAGGCCACGTTTTTACTAGAGCAAAGTATAAGCATCAACGAATGTGCTTTCCCGCAGCTACGGGGGTCACACTTTCCGTTCGGTTAGGTAAATGCGAATCGGCTCAGCCACGGTGACCTCGCTCGCGCGAAGGCGACCATAAATTATCATCTCATTATTTCTCCCTTTTCGCAGTCGTGCTCGATGGCACGGACTCACAGCCTACTGCTTATATCGATGAACGGGATAAGCGCTGTTACTCAGCGCAGAGGCTGCGCTGGTAAGCATCTTTTATCGTCTCAACTTATCGTCCAGTGTACACCGATACTAGTCGGCGGTCAGTGTAGTTCTTCGAGGTTGGAGCACCCTTTTCGCAGCGTCCCGCCCCACGATCAAAGTTGCAAGATGTTGGGAGTCGAATTGGGGTAATTATAGGTTCTTTCTCACTACCGACGTTATTTCTAGCCGTTCACGTCCAACGAATCGCCGCAGAAAGCGACCTTCGCGGCGCTCCTCTGACGTCACCAGTAGCGTCTGCTGGTGGGTTCGAAGATCGCGATCGTGTATTTTTTCGACGGAGGCTACCCTCGATGCCGGGCGACAGCGTCTGCAGCTCTCCGGAGGAGGTCTATTGCCAACCGATCGAACGCTGACCCTGTGTCCACAGAAAGTGACTCGACGCTGTTGTTTACTGAACGAACGGGTCGAGCCAATCTCGCTGAATAGAGGTTCGCTTTCTGCCGTGATGTGGCGGGCCAGAAATACCTGCACCCCGTTCGATAAGGCGCTCAGATACTCTGGTGATGTTCCCCGAAGAGTTGATCCTCAAGAGAATCTCGTTCAGACACGGGACGCTGATACCTCTCGATAGGTCGTGATAAATATCGAGAGGCATCAGAGGTGTTTCAGTGGTAAATCGCTTTTTTGCCCCACTGAGGACAAAGACAAAAACCTTCTGTGTCACGTAGTCTCCTTTGGATATAGGTGCGCGCGACCATATCATAAGTGAAGTAGCAGTACGTACTGCTTTTTGATGTAGAGGTTGAAAACCCAGTGCTTCCGACGCGGAATTTCATTACTTTACTCGTTGTAACAAGTCCATGCACGTACAAACATATCGCAGCATCAACATAAGCCCGTTTAGATGAAATCTGCCGTTTCAGTGCTTGCTAAAATCAATCAAAGCGAAGGCGTACTTTTATTGAATAAATACAGTAGCAAGAAAAATTCCGCCTATGCTCAGAACTCGAAATACTTCTGTTCTCAAATTTCCCTCGGAGACAACTTTATTAGTACTTAAACTTCGAATTCGAGATGCAACAACGAAATACGATATTTGTTCCACGGGCCTTGTAATCCCGGAGAGGCAGATTACGAAAGCAAAGGCTTAAAAAGAACAGCAAATATTTTGGCGGTAAGTTTTATATATATCGAGAAATGGGCTCTCAACTGTTGATTCCATGCTGGAACCTGGAAAAACACGTTTGAATATTTATTCATAGCTGCTTCGATCCTTGTCGGGGGTATTGCAGATCGCGCTTCCGTTGACTACCGGTGTTTCTTCCGGAACACTTCTTTCCGAAGCATTTCTTTGCTGAACGTTTCCTCCCGAGATTCCAATACGCACCATATATGGTGCGTATTGGAATTTCGGGAGGAAACGTTCGCTTATGAGCGTACAAATCAATCTAGAACCATCACTTCGAGCTTTTAAATTGGGAACCAATTTTTTGATAAAGGCATAGCTTTTCCCTGCTTTTTCTACGAGCAGCCTAACTGACCCCCCGGGTAGGAGGTGCCCCACAGGGCCGTAGCCACAGATATTTTTTGGGAAGGGGTTATGGGTTATCGAAAGGGAAGAGTTTTGCCGAAAGAGCTAAGCCTCGTTTACGCGCGGCCTGGAAAAAAAAATTTCGGAGGGGATTCTAACCAGTCGTGGGCACGTTACCAGTAAAAAGTAACTATGTTACCGTTACAGTTACCTAAGCCGATTAGGTAACTCTGTTAAACACAGTTACAAAGTTTCCGAAGGTAATTTGTTGCAGTTACAATGAAAAAGTATAATGTCGTTGCTTTCCGTTACTACACAAAAGATCACAAGCCGCTTGATAGAATCTATGTACTAGAAACGTACTAAGGTATGCGATTGGTCAAAATTGCACGTGGTAAAACCCTAGGTGGAGAAAACCTACAAGGGGCACACTCAAGCCCAATGCCAAACATCGTTGTGCACGCCTCATCTTGTCGCATCAGCTTTTTTGTGCCCCTGGTCTTTCTTTACAAGGGTAGGTTAGCTTCCTCCTCGGCGGAGGTCTAACTGCCAGTTTCTATTTTTTTTCTTGCTTCCCCTCAACCCAGGACGAAGGAGAATATTCAAGAAATCACCTTAAAAACTGACTTACAACCTCGGTCTTCTCCAGGGAGGATAATCCTCTGGCGACATCGTCTCCTAAACTTTGAGGGAAGCCGTGTTGTGGAAAGGTGGAAAGTGGAGAGGATATGGCAACGACGGAAGTTCGAAAAAGTGCAGAGCCTCAACTCACATCAGCCCTTTAACGAGTGTTGCTGCTGGAAGAGAAGGAATAACGTTTATTATTTTTTTTTTCAAAAGGAAGAGGAGAGGGAAAGGAGAGTGGGTGGTGGCCTCAGTCCAGACCGCCTTCAGGCCCCCCCCCAGCAGCCGCCGCCCGGAAGATCAGGCACTCCTGATCCTCGAGCTGGAAGCTGGTCAGCCTATGTTCCCACTGCTCCAATGTAGGTGATGGAATTGGGTTGGGATGTTTGACGCATTCCCATACGACGTGATATGTGGTGTTTGGTGTATTGCATGTTGTGCAGTTGTGAAATGTGATGTAAAATTGCCATGTTGTAGTAAGTCTGTGTTTGGATTCGGCGCCAGATTCGTGAGTCTTGTGTATTGAGTGATGGCTGAGGAGGGGGTAAATGAGGCGTTCCCGGCGATAATTGTATAAAATGTCCGTGTATGTTTTTGGATCTGAGTGGCTGGCCGAGGCGATTGAGGTGTACATGTCGTCGGCCTCCCTTGGGAATGCCCGGGGAAAAATGTCGCGGGCGGTGTGAGCCGTCTTATTCCCGAGGAGGAAGGCATGACCAGGCGTCCAAACCGTATGTGAATGGTCGGTAGTGTTTTGGCGTCTTGTAGAAGTGTGAGCGCATGCGGAGATATTCGCCCAGATAGGTAATGCCGGCACACCTGTTGTGAGCCAGTGATGACTAATAATTTGCTTTTTGCTGGAAGTGACCGCTAAGGCGATGGCTGTCTCTTCTGCGACATCGGTTTCGTTTGTTCGCAGCTGAGGTTGCCATCCCTTCGGAACCCACGACCACTGCAACGTGGGCCTGGCGGTCGGGATTTCTTGCGACGCCTGTGTAATAGACATCCCGGTTGTTGGTGAATTTATTGCTTAGCTGTCTTGTTCTTACCTGTCTTCTACCTTTGTTGTATTCCGGGTACATGTGTCTTGGAATGGGGGCGACTTTGATGTCGGTACGTATGTTTGATGGGATCCGGGTAGGCGCGTTGGATGGTGTAGGGATGGGATAGCCCAGTTTGTCCAGAACCACGCGGCCCAAATAATTTTTTTAGGGGCGAAGTCCCTTAGGGGATGGGGCTGTCGGCGTCTCATGTCCTCGTCTATGTCATCGTCGATGTAGTCACGGTACTAAAACACCGGGACACCCGTTTACGCCTCGCATTAAAACGTAACGCGTACTAAAAGGACACACCGGGACACTCGTTTTCCAACGCTTCGCGCTAGCACGCTTCGTGCTTCAAAGACACGAGACTTTTGCAGCAAAGCTGTATACCTCTTGGCAAAAACGCCAAAGGCGCCAAGAATTCACTTATACGCTGCATGATTCGCCCCTCCCCATGTTTCACGTTAGTGGAGATGGCCCGGGATTTTTCCAACAAAGCCAATTCAGCGTCTGATAACATGACAGACGGTTGACTTACGCATGTATCTCCACTTTCTTAATAAGATAATCCTCTCTTGTGGCCCGCTTTTTATAAAAGGGAAGTAACTAAAACCGTGTTTCCCGTTACAGCTACTGTGTAAAAAACTAACAGTGTTACAGCAACAAGTTCCTCTAACTTAACAGTAACTAGTTACATGTACAAGTTACTGGAAAAAATAACCAATTGCCGGTAACGCGTTACTAGTAACTAATTACTGCCAAAGACTGGTTCAAACATTCCAACCCCCACTCTGGCTACGTCCCTGGCACCTAATATCTGCGTTGCATGTACAAACACGGGCAGAATGGACATCGGCAGGGGGTACAAAAAGCGTACTTGCCCCCCCCCCCCCTCCCCCCCTCCCCCCTCCCCCTCTCCCCTTCTCGACTGTTCCTCAGTTCCGATGCTCCACTCATGATTGCTTATTTTCCCGCTGGCATTGATTACCGGAAATTGTCCGAACGTTCACTGCGACCACAAGGTCACAGAAAAGGAGGGGGGGAGGGGGGTTCTTCTGGTTTCTCTTCAGCGAGAACGTAAGTGGGCACAGCCAAGAGGAGCGTAGGCCAGCCGCCCCTGGACACACGTTTGTCGTGAAAATTCTGCCCCTGCCATTTTTACCCAGAAAACTGAAGTTTGCGCCTCTTTGGAATAGTTGGAGACTATTAGGTATACATTATCCGTCCCGGGACGAGCCATGCTTGGGTGCTTTGTTAACTGCCCTCTCGCGAAACGGCAAGGTGCTGAGCCACCTAACAGACTGTGCCAAGTGTGTTCAAAAGGCTGGCTTCTGCGCTCTTTACTTCTGCAAAATGGTCTGGTCAGAAACTGCTGCCTCGAACCAGAACAAGGTTCCGGTAAATATGGTAATTAGTTCCAACCCCGCGGGCCGCCATCGTGTTCAGCAGTAAAAGGCTAGAGAGACCAACCGAATCAACAAAATAGATGCATTCGTCAATGGGAGGGAGCTTTTGCAACTTGGGCAAGGTGCCTCTCAGTGTGTGCTCGAAAGCATTCGCTGACTGCCACGGTTGAAACTCTTTTAGCCCATCCTGCTACCTCCTTGCTACCTTTTTTTTTTCCCGAAAGTGGGCTCATTGTGAGTTCATTGCATCAACTGAAGCTGCACTGGCAGCTTTCGTTCGAAAGGCGAATGACTTCATGCCTCCCCCCCCCTCTTTTTTTCTGCCTCAGCTATGGAGCAGGTGAAATCCGCAGCACAAACGCTCAGATGTTCGACTAGAGCGGCGTCGCAAATTGAATTACTCCAGCAACCTTCTCACTAGAACCAGTAAATAAGTTACGCTTAAGAGTAACGACACTGACGCACCCCGGCAGCCATTTGAGTGCCTGTCGCCAGGGTGGCCAGCTTTATGCGACCTAAGATGCCTTCCTGCAGTTGAAACACGACATCCTCAATCACAATCACGACTACGATCAAATCGTATTAGCCCTCGATTAAATCGTATTAGCCCTGGATCTGAAAGGGGCATTTGACAACGTGTCGCATGAGTAATATTGGAAGCAGCTGAAAATGCAGGATACGGCAAGAAAGTTTATGATTACATCAGAAACTTCCTGTCAAACAGAACAGCCACGATCTGCATTGGGAACACTAGATCCGAACCCAGTGAAATGCCCAACAGGGGTACACAACAAGGGGCAATCGTCTCCCAATTGGTGCTCAACCTGACGATGTTTGAAATAGCCAATAAATTGGAAGAGAAAGAGCACATCGGCAAGTCAATCTACGCAGATGACGTCACCATCTGGACCAAAAGTGGAACCCTTTCAGAAAAGCTATTGATTACACAAGAAACAATCAACGAGCTACGAGAACCGATACGAAGAAAGGGCCTAAAATGCGCCCCGAAAAAAAAAACACGGACTTAATTAGAATAAGACCCTTTAAAGAAAAAAACTCCTCATGGAAGCATAGTAATTGACAACCAAAACATTCTCTTCAAAGCTGACAATAAAAATATTAGGTATGCACATACAAAAAGACAACAAGGCCACCACCACCTTGGACAAACTAAAGAAAACAACACAGCAATTGGCTAGAGTCATCTGAAGGATCACAAGAACAAGAGAGGCTCGAGAGAAGGATACTCTCAAGCTGGTGCAAGCATTAACCACGAGTGGAGTTACCTGCAACTTACCGTACCACCACGTCGACGCAAATCAACATGAAAGAGCTGACACACTTACCAGAACTGCCTACAAGACAGCCCTCGGCCTTCCGATATACACCCCCGATAAAAAATCTACCAGTTTGAAGCGTGTAACACTCTCCGGGAGGTCAAAGAGGCTCCCCTGGAGGCCCAGAAAGAACTACTACTGAAAACCAGGACTGGAAGAGAAATATTCAAAGAGCCGGGTATTCAGACCACTCAGAGTACATACAAAGGATGACAGCTTTCTACTCAACAAAGAGCAAGTCTCAAAATTCCACCTATTACAAAAAAAAAAAAAAGACTCCTACATACAACAAGGCAAGAGTAGCAAGAACAAGATACATTAGGACGACCTACAACAAAGACCCGGACGCAGTCTACACCTACGCGGCAACTAACACCGCGGCAACGCCCCAGCAGTGGTAGTCAACTGCGACGGGAAAACCCTAGACTTCCTAATGAGCAACAAACAGAACATACAAAAAGCCGAAACCACCGCCATCCTAATGACCATAAGGTTGGGCGAGCAAAAAACAAAAGACCATATCATAATTACCTATTCCACGAGACGAACTGTCGACTTGATGAAATAGCTTGGTTCGCCGCGATAAGGCTGATTTTGGAGAAAAAACACAATAGTATCACCGGAAACTGTTTTTTTCTGTACCAACTTAAGTTGATCGTTTTCCTGCTGCTTATAATGGTTCCACACAGGGGACGCATACTCGAACACAAAGCGGGTAAGCGTTCTGTACGCAGTAACCTTAATGTCTTTAAGTACGCCATGAAGTACGCTCTGAAGTATGAACAGTATCTTAATCATTTGCGCCACCGATCCCTCCCAACCCCTGACGTGATTGCCCTGCAAGAGACAGAGGTCCCTCTCGGCCCTCAGGTCCCTCAGAGGTCCCTCAGAGATGCGCCTCCTCACGGACCCGGCACACCCCACTCGACAAGGCAACAGCATCCAGAGAGACACCACTCCTGATCTGACCATCATACATAACATCGCCAACTCAGTCTGGCGCAACACTGGTCATGATTTGGGAAGTGACCACTATGTGGTTGAAACCCTCGTTCAGGACGGACCCCCACAGCCGAGCACCCGTTCCCACAAGCTGGTTGACTGGAACGTCTTCCGATCCCTCTGTGATGCCAACTTACCAGACACCTTGGAAGATTTGGATGACTGGACTGCCATACTCCTCGAACAACGTGATGGTGCAACCAAAACTGTCCCTGAACAAGCTCACCTTGATGCGGTTGATTCTCGTCTCCTCCACTTATGGGAAGCCAAGGAGGGCCTAGTGCGTCTACTCCAGAGGCAGAAGCACAACCGCTCTCTCCGTAGCCGCCTGGCTAAGCTCAACCAGGACATTAGCAGGCATGCAACAAACTTGACCAACCAGCATAGGAATGGCCTTTGTGACCGCATGGAGGGCAACATGAATGTTCCGCAGACCTGGAATGTTCTCCGCGGCCTGCTAAATCCGGAGAAGAAAAGAGAGCACACCAAGAATGAGATGATCACCCTCCTCCACAAGTCGTCGGGTTCTGCGCAGGAACTTCTTCGACAGCTTCAGGAGCTCTATATTCCGTCCGCTGCCTCCGTTCCTCCCCAGATTACACCGGCGGACCCAACGAGACCTTAGATCGCCCCATCACGGTTGCCGAGGTAAGGGCTGCCCTTACACGTGTCAACGTTCGATCAGCCCCGGGTCCTGACGGCATCGCCAACAAGATTCTTCGGAACCTCACTGGAGCCGCAGAACAGGCGCTCACTGACTACATGAACACAGTGTGGTCGTCGGGCCTTCTTCCCGCCTCCTGGAAAACAGCGAAGATCTCTCTTATACCCAAACCAGGCAAGGAATTGGCTATAACCAATCTCAGACCCATTTCCCTAACCTCTTGTCTGGGCAAGTTACTTGAACATGTCATCCTGGCCCGTCTCCAAGGCTAAATGGATGATCAGGGTCTGTTCCATCACACCATGCTGGGCTTTCATCCTAAACTGCCTGCCCAAGACGTTATGCTGCAGCTTCAGCATCAAATTTTGGATAACCCCCTTATCTCCCGGCAAAGACACTAAAGTCATCATGAGCATCGATTTGACTAAGGTATTTGATAATGTCACTGATGAAGGTACACTGACCGGGCTTAACCAACTTCACGTGGGATTCCGCACCTACCAGTACATCGCCAACTTTCTCACTGGTCGCACAGCGTCCCTCTCGGTCCAAGGCCTTGAATCGGACCCCATGCCCTTGGGCAGTAAAGGCACACCTCAGGGGTCAGTAATTCCCCCTTTTCTATTCAACCTGGCCATGCTCCAGCTCCCTCCCCTCTTGGAATGCATCCCGGGCCTGCACCACAGCATATACGCGGATATCACCGTTTGGACAGCTGGGGCCATGCGATGGTGAAATTCAAGACCGCCTTCAGCAAGCTGCCAACATCATCGCCACTTACGCCCATGTACGGGGGCTCAGTTGCTCACCGCAGAAGTCTGAGCTCTTCTTCTACCACTCGAGAAAGCGTCGCCATCGGGGTGCCTGTGCCCCTGATATTCAGGTCATGCTACAAGGAAACCTCATTCCGCAAGTCCCGTCCATTCGCATTCTCGGACTCCGAATTAAAGAAAATGGGGCTAACACTGAAATTATCCGCAGCCTCGAAAACACCACCGACCAGATTGGCAGACTCCTCGCCCGTATAGCCAACTGCAACCATGGTCTCAAAGAAGCCAACCTCCTTCGCTTGGTGCAAGCATTTATAACCAGTCGCATCACATACGCCACTCCCTTTCTGAAGTTTACCCAGACCGAAATTGGACGCCTCCAATGCACCATCCGCAAGGCGGTCAAGCTGGCCATGGGTCTCGCTCGTCATACCTCGACTGACAAGCTTCTGAACACTGGGACATACAATACCTTCGAGGAGCTGGTTGAAGCCCAGCGTGTTGGTCAACTCGTCCGGCTGGCCTCTACACCGACGGGTCGCTCCATCCTAACAAAACTGGGCATCTCCTTTGCTACGCAGCACGGAGATAAGGTCAGTTTGAGTGACTCTCTCCGATCCCGCTACAGTGTGGCCCCCATCCCACGGAATATGAGCCCTGCCTTCCATCAAGAACGCCGCCTTGCCCGGGCCAAGACCTTACACAAGGCCCACGCTTCGCACCCCACTACCCTGTACGTCGACGCAGCGGAATATCCCGACAGCGGAATATCCCGACCTATTCCGAATAGCCTGCGTCGCCGTAGTGGTCAACTCCCGAGGAGACTCTGTAGCTTCGTGTTCGGTCTCCACGCCTTACCCTGAAGTTGGTGAAGAAGTCGCCATTTCCCTGGCCCTTACAGCTGCCCCGGCCACCGCAATAATCTCCGACTCGCAGACGGCTCTTCAGAACTTTGCGACGGGTCGTGTATCCCCCATCCCCGCACGTATCCTGCAGACTGCACAGACTCTGCCTGCACATTGCCCACGCCTGATAAAGACTCCGGCCCATTATTCCCTTCCAGGTAACGAGCTGGCCAGCGAGGAAGCCCGAGATTTCTGCTGTCAGGATGTCTCGGATGCTGCCTCTCCACATCGGGCGGGAGGGAGGGATCGCCTGGTTACGTATCGGGAAATAACGCAGCACTACCGCCTTAGTCGGATGCACTTCCCCGGCCCGCTCCCACTTTAAAACGCAGGCAGGCTGTTCAGTGGCGTCGACTGCAGACTAACACCTTCCCGCATCCCGCATTGTGCCACCTCCACTTCCCCACGCGATACTGCCACACGTGCACGTGGTGCGGCGCGCCTTTTGCTTCCCTCCACCACATAGTAAGCACATGCCCCTCAACCCCCCCCCCCCCTCCATCCTACTCTGTTCCTTCCCCTTACCACGTTAGAGCAATTGGAGGCTACTCTGCTCATCCCCGACCAACAAGTTCAAGAGTGTGTGATTCAGCTGGCCGAACTCGCCGCTAGGGCCCACGGGCTCCTGGCCGTCGACTAGGGGACTGTAGTGTGCCGGTGTTCCCAGCCGGTGCCTCTTTCTTAACAGCTCTGGATAAATAAAGCTTTTACCACCACCACCACCACCCAGTCTTTTAGAAAGTCTTGTGGTTAGGTAATCGATATCACTGGACCAGGACACATTGTGAGGGAATGGCACGCCAAGGTATTTGTGTTGTCGCGTGGGTATCGGTAATGGGTTAAGCCGAACAATCCTCTGTTTGAGGTCCACACTCGCCACTGTGCCTTGCACAATCTTCGAGGGATATGGGCCATGTTCTTTAGTCAGCCGGTGGTTCGAAGACGACGTCGTAGCTGCGCGTGCTCCGTGCTTGTCTGCTCGAGTTCGTCAGCCATTTTCGCTAAGACGCGGCCTGCTGCTTCGCCTCTCCATTTAAACACTGCGCTTAATAAATAGGTGCATCACCGTACAACCGACTTTGCCTGCGTCTACCGGGACGCAACAATATTGATAAGCTGTACGTAACAAAATCCATTAAATAATTGAGATTTGAAGGAACACAATTAGTAAATGACTGAACAGAGTTTCGTTGCACTTAATGTTCATTAGCCAAGTATGTAACCAGTTGCAGAAACAGTTGCAGAACGAGCAAAATTAATAATTGAGAATGAGGTTATCATGAGGTGAGAATGACACACACACCCGCACGTGCGCACACGCACACGCGCTCACGCACACACGCACGCACATACGCACGCGCGCACGCACACGCACATGCACGCACGCACGAATGACGGAGATATGCCACATGCTAGCGCTCTGGTGGGATTGGATCGCTACGTTGGCGTTCAGCTATATTGGGTAATCACGTTTTATTACATCGCTGTTACACCAATCACGGCGCGGCCTATAGGTGGCCGCCTAAGAGCGGCGTGATTCCGCAATGTCAGGAGGAGAGAGACGCCGCGCGCTGGGGAAAGCGGGGGAGGGGGTGGGAAGGAGTATAAACTGGGTCTGTAACCTTGATCCTTCCGTATGTGGCGACGCCTCACTGTGCGACAAAAAAAAAAAAAAAAGGAAAGTCCACTTACAAAGACCAAGCTTACACCGATGCCCGTAAATTCGGCTCCATCCAATACACAAACGCATTGCCGAGAAGGCATTTTTTCAGAACGGCCTATGTTTTCCTGGAAAATATAGGCCGTCGTGTGTCAAATTACGGGGGCGCCAGGATTTTTTATTAATTTTTTATGAATGCTTTCCATACGCTGAAAATTGCTGGTCTACGCTGGGTACGTCGCCGGAGACCATCTTCTGGATTGTAACCCTAGACAGCTTCGTTTTAAAAAAATGTATGTAATGTTCCGGGCATTTGACATATCGCTAAACACATTCAGGGACGTGTCAACCTTTTTCTGAGTTTCCATCTTTTGGAAAGTTATTTTTCTTCATCGTACTACTAAGTTAGCCAACTTACCAACTTACTAAGTCCACGCGATGTGCCAGTTAAAAAATGACTGACTGCAACATTTAGATGTTCACAACTGCGGCGTTGTAGATGTTCCATCCCACGTATGAAGGCGCAGTACAAGTTCGACATACGCCAAAAAAATATGAAAAAAAAAAACGAGATCTTTTAGCAACCCTTCAGCAATGCGCACAGCTTTTCCGCGATACATCGGTCCCATACCAGTGTTTTGGCAGCTGTTTCAAAGGCGCAGCTGCCTTACACGAACGTAGAATGAATAATTTTATTCGAAGAAAAGCCGCCTTTCAATATGTGTCAGAAACACGAAATACATTTCCAGTAACGGCTGCAACGTTTCGTTTTTATTCGGGGCAGGCTCAACTCGGTACGCGGTTGTTTAGGGAACACCATTTGCATCGACGTTCGGATTTATTAAAGCGAAGCTTTCTATGGATACTAATGGTGTCCGATGTCACACCAGAATGCACTGCAGGAAAGCCAACGATGCGTTTCACAAAACGATGACGATACGCGAAGGCACATCAAGAGGCTCACGAAAAAAAAGCTTTTCCCGTGTTCGGAATCGAACTTGGGTTCCTAGAGTTACGAAGCCGTCTATCCGATTGCGCAATTCTGGCACTGTCTCGTAGGAGCACGTATTTTGCACTTTGACTCAGGTTGCATGGAGAAAGCTTCGCGTTTTAACCGTCTTTCTATTAATAAGAGTACTTGTTTTTCATGAAACTGGAGAATGTTGCAACGCATCGCTAGCCCGTCCGCTAGAATGATGTGAATGAATACTAAAACCGGGGGGTAAAAACTACAGGAAAACGAAGAGAAAGGCTATACCTGTGAGGGAATAGAAAAGAACAGAGGAAAGTGCATTCGCCTTTAAAATGATATAATGTCGTCGTTGAACGCATGTAAGACAAGTTTGTCTTGTAATATCGAAGTTTTGATTGCGTTGGAAAAAAAAAAAAACGACACTTCATTGCATGTCTTGGTTTACAAGGGCCACGCGGGGGTCGAAAGGGTCCCAGGCGGGGATGTGGCACTGGGATGTACGGATCAGGTAGCCACTGGCCGCGAGGCCTTCGTCCTGTTCTGTGCGGAATTACTTCCACCGGTTGAACGAGGGGAGCACGGTCGTGTAGCGAGACAGGAACAAGATGCACAAGCACCCAAGCGTGGTGGTCAACGCGAAGGCCCGACACATCACGCACTCTGTTCGGGACCTGCGTATGAAACACGGGAACGGGGAAGTTAGGGCAAAGTCTTTGGCTCCGCAACAAGCTTAGAAAACGCTTATCCCAGACGCTACTACTAAAAAGGACACTGATGTGTAAAAGCAAGTTGGCGGTATCGGTAGATCAGTGTTGTGAATACAAATGTCCCGCTCGCAGCAGAAGCAGTTGGTTTTTAACGCAGAAACAGCGAAAAGCGATAAAATGGCTGTGGACACCCCATACCCTTTCCTGCATCACTACAATTTGTGACATCAGAAATTGTGAACGCATGGTGCAACGGGATTCCTGTAGCTTGCCTACGAATTTTTCTTAAACGTTAACCGTGGTAACAGGAACAAATAAATGTATGAAGAAACTTCTGCTGATCATGCGCCGCCAGTTTTAAACTGTTCAGCTGTTTTTTATTTGCTATCGCAAACAAACTACTTTAACGTGTATTCTCAACTAAAAGAGCGCTCGTATTTTCGGTTATATGCCTACACATTGCCTCAAATACGTCAAAAGTTTTCTTAGCGCGGAACAGTTGGGCATATATGAGCCATGCAGCAGCTTTAGCAGTTCGGAACGGTCTTGCCTATACACGCTTCATGCTTGAGTGTATTTTGAACTGTTTTTAGGCCGAGCAATTGAATCGACCGACCGACAGACAGACAGACCAGACAGACAGAACAAAATTTTCGGCTTTAATGCCCCCCCCCCCCCAAAAAAAAAAAAAAACATCCTCTTCAGAACTATATTACCTACTTCGACGCAACTCTACCTGCACGCAGTCCAAGGAAGGATAGACCGTCTAAAAGGAGCACACATGGTCACCAATTGGGAACACATGGCGGGGTAGGGGTACATAATTAGACAAAAAAATAACTGCCCTTCTGTCGAAACTACAATGGGGGAACGTGAGGCTTTCTGAAATAAAGTCGAAAACCAAACGAACCAACCAACCCAAAAGCGAACGGACCCACATTACGCCACCTTGGCTCATTGATTGATTAAACTGTTTATTGAAATACAGGGGATGGGGAACGAGGGCGAAAAGAGAATGAGCTGTGGGTGGCCATCCTAGTCCGGTAGGCCGCGTCGCAGCCGTACTAGCCCGAGAGATCAGGAACTCCTGGTCTTCAAGCCGTCTCTGCGCAGCAAGCTCCCCACTGCTCGAGGGAGGGGGGAAAGGGGGAGGGGGAGTTGATGGGACAGAGCAGTACGACGTGGGGCGTTGTGTTAGGGGTATCGGGGCAGTGAGGGCAGTAGTAGGGGTAGCTAGTTGGCGAGATTCTATGGAGTTGAGGGTGATGGTAGTAGGTGTGGCTTTGCAGTCGGCGTCAGATGCGAGCGTCCGCCGTGGAAAGGGAGGGGTGAGGAAGGTGAAAGGTAAGGCGGGAGGCCCTGTAGTGGTGAAGGATGTACGTGCAGGAATTTTTTTATCGGGACGGTTTACTGCACTGCAATCGTGCTGCCCTAGTGCTTTACTGATACAGGCTTTCCCTAGCGTTCAACCATCGTCGTCTTTAGACGGAGGGTTGCATTTTCTGTAATTTTGCACGTCCATGTAGCCCTCTCCAAATCCAAACTGGTTCGAGAAGACGCAGTGGGCAGTGGCCGCCCTTGACGGGCCTGATTCAGACTCTGAGCTTCGTGGCGTACTGGCGCGGGGCTCGCGAGCTCTCGTGGAGTTCAAGGTAAAGCAGCAGGGAGACTGGGACTCAGTTTGAGGGCTCGAACAGGGAAATCACTGCAGCCCACTTCTGCCCACCAACAACTTTTTTCCAGAGCCCCTCTGCTCATCCCTTCGCTGCCATCCCGTTCTATTGACGCTGTTCACAAATGACACCACCGCCCATTTAGAAATCTTTCTGGCATAAACCTCGCCAGCATTCTGCGTCTTTGCCAGCATTACCTCTTGACTGTTTTCACTTCCCTGGCATAACATGCCTGACTCTTGGGCGGCATAACTCTCCAATGTTTTTTTTTTGTGTGTGTGTGTACGTAAAGCTATCTTCTTTTGTTCTCTGAACCATCTGCAATCACTCCGTCTGGCTCTGTATCTATATCTGTAAATGAAGCTACTGTTAAAAAAAAAGTGCCGTACTGGTGCAATCGGTAAGCCTCGTCTTCATAACTTGAGAGACCCAGGTTCGAGGCCGACCTCTGGAAGCGTTGTAATTTTCCTTCACCCGCGATCACCATCATTGTCAGGGAAAGTTGAATTTCTTGCAGTGAGTTTTGGTGGACTACAGCTGAAATCCCTGACAGACTGAAAGCTTCACCTTAAAAAAAAAGAAGCACCACTGTCGCATGTGGCGTTTCCCGTTATGGGGAACCGCGCCAGTCACGCTCTTAAGAGCGGCAGGCGCAATCAGCCAGATAAAAGAAAAAAAAAAAGGGGGGGGGGTGTAGGCAGAATAAAACGAAGCGCTCGCCTGAACGTCCCACAATAGGCAAAAAATCGGATTATCAATACATGCAAATGCCAGTGACTCGACATTGACAGCCACACTGTTCCTCCTGGAGTGGAACCATGACATCCTAAACGTGTGAAATCAAACGAGATCAGGTTACCTGGTGACGCCGGAGGTTATTTTAGGGAAGGTTAGGCTCCCTCGGCAGAAAGGAGCCAGGCATCATGCCGTCGGACGAAGGCAAAAAGAACGACGTATATCACCGAAACAAGCACACAGCAAAGTACACAAATGAATATCCAAAATTAAGCGAAACAGGAAGGCGTCTATGTGCTTGGCAAAAAGTCCAGCCACAAAAGTAGGAACTCACGTGCAGCGTTCCAGTTAAAGGCTGGTCGCTGGCGTGGGTGCGCTGCCGGTTGGCGCAGTCATGGCCGAGTGATGATGCAGGGTTCTGGCCCGCACGATTGCTGGTCGGAAACCAAAAGCACGTTGCTCGCGTTAAGGAGCCGTCGCCACTCTTGGAGGCCAGGAGGAACATTCGGCTCGGCGTTGAGTTCTACTTGGCGTTCGCGTCAAACCGATGACTCGCGAAGAACCGTGCTTCTGATGATGATGATGATGTTCCTTGGTGAATAGCGCATATCCAAACAGAGGACGGGCCAAACATCAAGGGTATGAAAAAGTGCTTATTTATTCCCAGGCTCCTGTAAATAGGAAATTTATAGCGGTTGAAAATACTTTTTGAAAGTAAAATCCAAGATAAAAAAAGAATTAGGAAGAACTCAAGCCAATTACGTAAGTTGCCAGCGTAAAAGAATCCAATCAGAGCGGAAATCGATTAGAGTTTTCTATGGAGCTCAGAGGGGTTGAGCCCACGTACCGGTGGCAGAACCCCGTGTCGGACACCCAAGCGAAAGAAGACTCGGCACAGATCATGCAACTTCAAGAAGCTGAAATCTGATTCTAGAAAAACATCGACAGGCCATCAGGTAATGGTCGACGGGCTCATTTTCATTACAGTATATACAAAGAAGAGATTGCGTTAAACGTGACCGATGAAAATGCCTGTTTAATTGTGGAACACGACAGTGGATAGTGGTTAAAATAACCTCGAGGTTACGAGAAGGGCGCCAATCTGGTTTCCAGGGAAAATTTAAGGTGATTGAAGTCTGCCAATGATAATAAAACGGATTCCTGCTGGCCCTGAAGTATTAGCATTCTGCGATACCTAGCCGCCGTAATTAACGCGGTTGGCTGGATGACCTCAACGACTGGCCCAAAGAGCGCTATCCGTGCCAGCGAATCAGCACCTTTGCTTAAAGAAATACATGCATGCCTAGGAACCCAAAGAAGGTTAACCTCAGTCAGATTAGGTGACACTGGAGATCGAAATGTCAATTGGAGAGAGTAATCTAAAGTGCAGTTAGGGCAGAGCAGACTGAAAGAGAATATGTGATTACAACCAGGAGAAACAATCGATGCACCGAACTTGTGTAGAGCCAATACGATCGCCAAAAATTCGGCATAAAATATGGGGATGAAATAAACTAGATGAAGCAAAAAGAACCAGTTAAGGGAAGGAGAATATATATCTATTCCTGACTTTTCGACGCACTGTGAGGCATCGGTGGCAATAATCGCACCAGGCTGAATGGAGGCGAAATGATCTTCGAAGACTTTATTGAGTAGACGAGATGGCAATATTTTGGCATTTTTGTTGGGGAAGATGTTCATCTAGAGAGGAGTACTTCTATCAATAAGAGGAGTGATCCTATTGATCAGTACCCGTAATAGAGAAATAAAGCTTTGTGCTAAGGGACATTGCGGGCGATACGATGGAGGCCACTGGAGGGCATAATATGGAGCTGGTTCCGTTAAAAAGATGTACATCGACCTTGTTAACCACAGATTCATAGGCTCGTAGAAAGGTATTCCCAGTGAGTATACGATATCTGGATAACAGTGGAGGGATGCGGGCTGCCGTATATAGTACACCATTAGTCGCACATTTAGGCAATACTATAGGGTTCAGGAGGACCACTCGATGGAGCTTGTATGCCGCAGACCCAGAGAATAACATGCATCCAAACTCTAAAATAGGGCGAACATACTATCGGTATATCATGAGAAGTGCGTCCGTGCGCATATCTTTCCTTCTATTGCTGAGACACCGCAACATTCCTACTACACGTGAACCTTTAACGGCTGTAATAGCTATAAGTGGGCTCCAATAAAGCACGCTGGTATGTATGATCCCAAGATACTTTAATGAAATAACCTGTGGGATGATGTATTGGCGATAACAAAAAGAGTCATATTAGCTGGCGTAGGGACTGGAAAGTTTAGTAATGAGCATTTACTGGCGTTAATATAGAGATTAATAGTGCCTAGCTAGGAGCCTAGAATATTTAAACATGATTGCAGTGAGAAGTAAAGGGATTGAATACCAGACTCTGCAGTAAAAAATTAAAATATTCAATATCATCAGCAGAGACATATGTATGGACTCCCGAAAACACAGGGGCCGCACTTAACAGTACGTTAAAAAGCACAGGCGACAGAACTGTCCCCTGCGACACTCCTCTTGTTTGCGGCCGCCTAGAAGAGCAAGTACTACCCTTTGCACAACAGAATCGTCTATCTTTTAGAAATTCACAAAGCGAAGCAACTATGTATTCCGCAAAGTTTAAACTCACTAATCTAGACAGCAACGAGAGTCACCAAAGCATCAACCTGGTTGTAGCGACGGGCAAATTTTATTCGGCTTTCAATGTCGATGTCCGCACTACATATATGGAACAGCCAGGGGGAAAGCCAGTTAAGGCATATTCTACCTCTGCACTTCTTCTTCTTCTTCTTCTTCTTCTTCTTCTTCTTCTTCTTCTTCTTCTCCTCCTCCTCCTCCTCCTCCTCCTCCTCCTCCTCCTCCTCCTCTTTGGGGTAATGGCACATACCACTGAGGGGAATTGTTATTGCTTGAGTTTGGTCTAATTATTTAAAATGTGTTCTTTAGAATTAAGAAACTATGACAGCTCAGAGAAAACACTTACCACGTATCTTCTTGCTTCTTCACGCATTGTCTTTTGTTTCTTCCTGTTTTATTTTCCTTTGACTCGCGCTCTACGCGGGAAAGGCACGCGCGTTTCTTCTTCTTCACTTCTATTGCTCCGCCGCGGAAAGCACCTCCTCACACATGGTAACCTCTGTGCCACTGTGTCAGCTTGCAATACGCCGTCCGTTATGTGTATTATGATTAGAAGCACACGCTAAACAAAACATCAGGCGCGATCCCCGCTAAAGTAACAGAATTAACCTTAACCAGAATTGCCAGGTCCCCATAAGGAAAAGTCGCCGGGAAATTGCCGAAAGTACAGCTAAAAAAGTCTCCACTATAAAGTGAATGTTCGAAAAGGTGCCAGAAACGGCGCCATTTTCAGCAAGGCGATGCTGGTACGCACTTTTTGATTACATTTGCCGAAAAAATGCAGAAATTTCGAAAAGTAGAAAACCATATTACAAAGTTTATTCGTTTGCTGTGGTGCGGGAAAGCGACAGCGACTGACTAGCGACTGACTATGTCTACAAAAAAGTTACAATAGGCAGATTTAAATGAAGCATTCAAATAATAAGAATGCCTTGGAATGGGCGTTTGCTGCACACCCGGTTTGTTTATTCCGCATGCCTCTTTACATTCCCGGGCCTATTATACAACGTGAGCTGCCTGCGTGAGCGCGAGCTGCCTATGACAACGCCGGCGATACCAAGACGTGGTGACGTGGTGAAGTTGCGTTTTCTGCCCGACGCCGCTGCTAGTGCGCCGCCTGCCGCGCAAAGATGCTTTATCACGTTGCCTTCGCTCGCAGACGGTTTCAGCTTCAGCGCCCCTTGGACGCTGCAGCTAATACTCTCGTTCCCGTGCTTGGATTTCGAGCATGCACATTGTTGGGCATACTTTCCTCGACTGGTGTGAGTTGTGTGGATATGTTTAGCATTGACAGAGACCTGTTCCCTGTGGACCAAACGATGACTGATATCCGTCCGCGGCGCAGTTTCCATCGGTATCCACTGGCCTCTGATCTTCGGTGAAAAGAGCTTTCCTGCTGTTTGTTGCCTAAGGTGATAACTGGCTAGGTTTACCATCTTCAAACTAGGTACTGGTGGGCAAGTTGGCCGCGACGAAAGCTTCCGCGCCTCGGGGGCTGCAGTGCACGTAAGGGCTGTTTTTGCGTCAGCCACAGTGGTGATGGAGGAGACTGCAGGCGAGAAGCAACTTAGAGGACATGTGTTTGGACTTGCGCGTTGACTGATGGGAATGCTGATACAAGGACTTCCTGCGAAAATTGCGCGCTGCCGGCTGGCTCGGAGGTTGGATCAACGTGGAACCAAGATGGCCGGTGAGCTTACTATTTATAAACCGTCCTTTTCTCCCGAATGGAAACTGTGTATAACCCGCTCATGCATAGGAAATGAATAATAGTCACTATAGCTGCGACAAACGGGTTAGGAAAATAGCAAAATTTTTCTTGCAGCATTTTGCGCACCTTGTTGCGCTTGGTCTTCCGTGACTGCGTTTTTGAATTACACTAAAATATATCAGCAAATGGCAGTGTCAGCACTTCGTAAGATTTTGTAAGGGCAGTAGCACCGTCTCTATGTTTTTGCGATTTGAAAACCGGTAATTACGGTCGAAAGTGGCTCTCAGAAGCTCTCACAGAAACTTCTACATATACATATAAGGCGTAAACTGCTAGCGATAACGCCAGTGACGCCGGGACATGGCGAAGTTGGGCTTTGAATGCAACGCCATTGCGCCTGGTGAAGTGCTTCTTGAGCAGCGCGCAGACGCTTCGCCACTAGAAAGTTTTGGTGTAGCAGGTATAGCGTATACGCTACGCTAGCGGCGGCGGCTACCGGGACCCAACCGACTGCATGCACTGCGCGCATTCGTGCGCGCATTCATGCTAAATACCAAAATTACCCCTAGCTTCCCTTACGCAAGTGCCCCTAAACATAACGCAAGTGCCCCTAATCCTTTCTTACCGCAGAAGCTCGCACTAGGCACTGACTTCATCTCCACAACGTTTCTTCTGCTACTTACCCAACCATCTTCCCCACTGCGATGAGCCTGACACTACCCCTCATTTCGTGTGGATGTGCGCCACCAGCCCAACATTACCTAGCTCTACCACCAATAAAATGTGTGTGAGTGCGCATGGCACAGCTGCCTGATCGAAGGCCGGGAAGAGCCGCTGCACGCGGCCTAACAGAAAGGGTGGCCAACCGCTGCCCGTAGGTTTTCCTTCCTACGCCTCCCTTTATTGTTGCAATAAACACCCTCTCTCTCTCTCTCTCTCTCTCTCTCTCTCTCTCTCTCTCTCTCTCTCTCTCTCTCTCTCTCTTCTCTCTCTCTCTCTCTCTCTCCTCTCCTAAAATGGAGGCGACAGTCGGAACCGAACGCTTTTCAGCAGGAGACCTCTATCCATTGTGGAATTTAAAAGCGCGCAAGGAACCAGGTACGGACAGAAAAACACAGCCAAGTGCTTACTGGCAAATACACAGTTAATAAACACACGAAATTTATACATAGAAACAGGCCATATATTATGTTTATATAGAAACAACATAGATTAGCTGGAAACATGTATTAGACAGAAAGAAAAGAATCTATGGTTTGCTTTTATGTATAAATTTTGCGTGTTTCAATAAATCTGCGGTTGGGAGTAACCGTTCGTTTCTGTTCTTTCTGTCCATGCCTCGTTCTTGTACAAGGGAGAGCTACGGCAGTATCATCGGCATACTTATAAACATGGGATTGAAGGGAAAGACCGGTCATGTCATTAATATAAATATTGAATAATAGCGGTCCAAGGATTGACACTTGGGGTACCCGTGTATTCATTAGAACCGGCTTACTTTAGCAATCACCTACCTGGACGCGTTAAAAACGTCCAGAACAGTAATCTTTAAAAAAAGGCAAGATAAGGACCACTAAAACCAATATCATTTAATTTATGAAGTAATACGCAGTCGTCTATCGTGTCGAATACTTTTCGCAACTCAATAAATAACTTTAGCACAAGGTTGTTTTTATCGATTTCACTACATAAATGGTAATCGAAATCTTCAAAAAGATGAATAGTACTTACCACCTACAAAACCAAAACTGATGAGATTTATTTATTTATTTTATTTAATACATACTGCCAGCCACCTCTTGGTGGCCAAGGCAGGAGTGATACAAACTTGCATACTTGCAGCCGCACAACACAGTACAGTTCACGGTACAGAAATAAAATCACCACATAACAGGCTTACGTGGGCACATGTATACTCGGGTTACAGGAGCAACACAAGAGCGGTGTCGAAATACAATCCAACTTTTGTTCACAACACGAAGTGGAAAAGCATGATAAGAGGAATTGAAACCTGCACATGTGACCGGACAGCTTTTAGTACAAACAGGCAGTGGCAGCTGATAAGAATGCGTCGGGCGCTGCAATGCTAGTGACGTCACGGGGTAGTTCATTCCAATCGGAAATCGTTCGTGGAAAGAAGGAATATCGCCGAGTATTTGTTTTTGTAACGGCATCACTATGGTTTTATCATCTTTGTTCCGAGTTTTTCGTGATGTATTGTACTGCATGTATGTGTTAAAGGCGAATCCTGAGTGTACATTGACTATGTTGTACAGGAATTTTATGCGATGTAGCTTTCTACGGGACTCTAATGTGGGAAGACCGGATCTATTACGGAGTTCAGTGACTGAAACGTGTCTACTATACGTGTGGTAAATAAACCGAAGCGATTTATTTTGGATTCGTTCAAGCAAGTGTTTTTCTGTTTGTGTGTGAGGATCCAATACAACGTCAGCATATTCCAACAATGGACGTACCAATGAAGTGTAAGCGACTAGTTTTGTTTTGCTGGTACAGTGTCTCATGCGATGCCTTAAGAACCGATGGCCGTAGTGCTGCTGATGTTATATCTTCTATATGCGTTTTCCAGCTCAAATTAGCAGTTATTGTCAGTCCAAGGTATTTGTACTGGTTAACGGTTGTCATAGCAGTGTTGTTTTAACATGTAAGTGAATTCCGAGGTTTTTTTTTAATGTGTTATGGTCATCTTGACGCACTTTGCTATGTTGAGGCTCATTTTCCAGGAGTTACACCATGCTGTAATGACCGATAAGTATTCATTTAAGGTGGCGTGATCTCTTCTTGATTGAATGGGCAGGTACGCAACGCAGTCATCCGCGAAAAAACGACACTGCACAGTAGATTCGGAGGACATGTCGTTTAGATAAATCAAGAATAAAAGTGGTCCTAGGACGGAGCCCTGCGGTACCCCGGAATGCACGGGAGCAGAAGTAGAATTTTTATCTGCTATCTGAACGCTTAAGTATCCCTGGGACTCGTGTAAAATGACACCTTCGGTGTGATATTGAGTAGAACACAAGATTTTACCTTCAATGCGAACTGTTTATGGAACTAAGGCGGTAAGTTGGGCGAGTTGGTTACTGACTAAAAAAATCATCGTACTAGCGAACACTAAACAGCGACAAAGGAAAAGAGGCGACGAAACACACGCTAGAACTTCAACTCAGGTTTATGCAACAGAAACACGAAAAAAGGCTATATGTACATGAAACGTGGAAAGGGTAAATAGAGCAGCGAACACAAACAAAATAAAATAACATAGAATCGCACTCGTCACACTTGCTCATATAACAGAGCCACCTCACAGTGCCTGCCAATATCACTCGGCGTAAATTAAACTTACACGTGTGTTCGGCTATCACCCCTCACCCGTGCACAACCTGCTCCCCCTCTCCAAAAAACCGATTTCCTTTGCAGACAGTGCCAAGGATGGTGAACTGATGCACCTTTCCCTTTCTCTGTTTATCATGAAAACCTCAAAAATTTGGGAAGTGCGGTGTGCAGGTTGTATTCTCGGCACCTGAGAAGCTCTCCAAGATGCTGCGTAAGGTGAACAACCCTTGCACAAAGCCCCGCTGTGACACGAAGCACAAAAGTAGGTTTGTGGATTGTGCGATGGGCGTAGTCTACAGGATTCCCCTGTCGTGCAAAAAATGCTACGTCGGCCAAACAGGCAGGTGCCTTAATGTAAGGCTGCAAGAGCACCAAGCGGCTGTGAAGGCGCTGATGGGGGCTGGCAACCTGGATGATCACTGCCGGAGGTGTAAGGATTGCACTCCAGATTTTCTGCCCACGGGCATCCTATACAGGTCTTCCTCGCAGACAGAACGGGAAATTTTTGAGGCCTTCATGATAAACAGAGAAAGGGAAAGGCGCATCAGTTCACCATCCTTGGCACTCTGTCTGCAAAGGAAATCGGTTTTTTGGAGAGGGGGAGCAGGTTGTGCACGGGTGAGGGGTGATAGCCGAACACATGTGTAAGTTTAATTTACGCCGAGTGATATTGGCGGGCACTGTGAGGTGGCTCTGTTATATGAGCAAGTGTGACGAGTGCGATTCTGTTTTATTTTATTTTGTTTGTGTTCGCTGCTCTTTTTACCCTTTCCATGTTTCATGTACATATAGCCTTTTTTTCGTGTTTCTGTTGCATAAACTGAGTTGAAGTTCTAGCGTGTGTTTCGTCGCCTCTTTTCCTTTGTCGCTGTTTAGTGTTCGCTAGTACAATGATTTCTTTGTTTATGGAAACTTTGTTGAACACTCAACAACTTTTGAGCAGTTGGCGGCGCAAGTGCCTTGGAGTCCAAAAATGACATGAGTACTGTGAGGGTATAATGGCGTGGCATTGTTCGCGCAGACACTAAGGCTCCCTTTCGTAAGGCTCCCTTAAGACACTAAGGCTCCCTTTCGGCGGTAAACTTTCTGTACCAAACATAACAAGACACACTGAACATGACACATGACAGGTGTGTAGGCGCGCGCGCGGCGTCTAGATTTTTGAGTCTCTTGTTACAGTGTCTTGTCCCTTAAAAACCACTCTGCGATGGCGCACGAGGAAAGTTACGGAGATATGCAACAATTCACTGCGCTAATAATGACAGCGCATATCCCCGAATGTAATGACATAACGTTAGGAATCTGCATGCAGGTAACGAATCTGATGAGGACGGTATCGTTTGTTTCCTTAAAAGGAAATGGACGTTCAAAGAAATTAAAAGCTTCCACGCTGACCAGATCTCTCTGGTCAGCCGTGTGAGGGCTGGAGCCCAGGCCCAAGGCTTCGGGGTCTGAAACCAACCCACTCCGCCGAGTGACGACTCAACCATCACCGCCGAGAGGCTCTCTCTTCCTCTCTTCTGAGCCGATAACATTATCTCTGCAAGTCACGGCAACTTCCATAAGTGGGAAAGGCACTTACGTAAACGGTGGTGACAGGGATCTCAACGGGGTTGCTACCAGATCTTGTCCTGTTGGCCACGATCTATAGCATGTTAAATTGCGATAATTCCACTGTAATTCCCTTCATCCTGGTTTTCTTTTGTGTTTAAGGTGTGTCCTACAAAAGCAAAACTTGCGCATGGCAGCGTCCGAGATGCAATTTCCCTGCCTACCGTACCTGTTCAGCCTACTCACGTCACCGAGCACAACATACTGGTCGCTGCGCTCGTAGTAGCGGATCGTTGCCTCCAGACGGGCGCCGCTAGGCCGCACCAGCACCGTCACCATGTAATCCACCGGCGCGTTCACTCGCTTTCCCAGCGCCACTCTGTAGCCGATCCCGTCGTGGTAGTGGCGAACGAAGCGGAGCACGTGTTCGTTGGGCTGGGACACCGTGGCGTCGATGACCCTGTCGAGAACGAGTGTGCTGCACAGGTTTGCCTTTGGTTCTAGCTGGGTGTTGATAGCGCTCACGAGGGCGCGCGACGCGTTGATGACTCCGGGGTCGCTGATGGAAACCACCGTCCGGTTATGACAGGTGCACCAGTGCGGAAGGATGAAGGCGTCCTCGCAGCTCCGGTTGAGCGGAATTTCCTGGAGTAGGCTGATGCCGTGCGTCGTTCGATGAGGCCTGTCTGGCGGGAGGGAGGCCAGGTGCTGGAGCGTGGCGTGAACGTCGAACGGGGTGGTGAGTCGTCGGGAGTTTTTCCGCAGCCGAGACAGCTCGGTCGAGTAGCGCTGGGCAAAGGCTTCGGGAAAAGCAAGGAACATAATTGGCATGCGCTCCTCCAGCTTACCGACGTACGTCGACCGTATCGGTCCGAAGCGGAGGCCGTGGTCGCTGAAGAACACGAGCAACGTGTTCTTGAGCGCTCCGCTATTGTAGAGGCGACTCAAGAGGCGCATCGACGGCGCATCGGCGTAGCCGGCGTTGTTCAGCACGTCGTGCGTCAGTCGCGCCACGAACACGAAGCCGAAGTAAGGCCTCGACTCACAGGTCTCGGCAAAATCCGCCAAATAGTCGAACATCACGTCCATTTCCATTTTAGAACCCCAGCAGTGACGTCGTGACTTCGCCCTCATGGTGGAGTTTTCTGTGGCCAGGACGAGTGGCCTCAAGTAGTAGTCTGTAGGCGACATCGCGAAACCACGCCTGAGATAGTTGAAGGTGGCCATCCGTGGAGCATCTTCGGCGAAAAGTGTGCGGTAACCTCTCGTCGCGAACTCTTTCCATGCGAAGTCTAGTCCGTCGAAAGTAAAGCGGGTGAGGCTTTTGTTCCAGTAGTGCTCCACGAAGTGCCCCGTGAGAAGAGCGACTATGTTTGGGAACGTGTTGTCCGCTATCTTGGTATAGCCGTGGAGCTGTACGGCGCCCAGATTGTCTTTCAGGAACGCCTTCGTTCTGGGCATATGTCTCTCGAAGTTGAGGTTTGAGATCGAGTCCACTCCAACCATGAGTACGTTGAGGCTTGCGAGTGCCGAATTTTCGGAGGCCTTTTGGAGCCATAACAGACGGCGCTCGACTTCCGGGATCACAGGCACGAGCGGAACGTGTTGCACGAGAACTTCCTGGCGACCGTGAAAACAGTTAATGATAGCGTGGTGGGTCTTCAGGGGGTGGTCTAATCTGAGAGGTTTAGGAGCGCTCAGGTTGTAGCGACTGTCCACGACATGCGGCTCAGCGTTGTCGTCTCTGAAGACGTCTCTGTAGGTGCACTTGACTTGCGGTGGCTTGAGCTTGTAGTGGCGCCACAGGAGCGTTTCGTCCACACCGATTACGGCGTCGGGGCGAATTCGGAGGAAGCTGGGTTTTCCGGGACAGACGAAGTCGGCCACTTTGCGGTACAAGTGGGCCACGCTGGGGTCGAAAGGGTCCCAAGCGGGGATGTGGCACTGAGATGTACGGATCAGGTAACCACTGGCCGCGAGGTCTTCGTCCTCATCTGGGCGGAATGACTTCCACCAGCTGAACCAGGGGAGCATGGTAGTGTAGCGAGACAGGAGCAAGATGCACGTGCACCCAAGTGCGGTAGTCAGAGCGAAGGCCCGACGCATCACGCACTCCGTTCGGGACCTGCGCAGGAGACACGGGAACGGGGAGTTTAGGGCAAAGACTTTGGCTTGGCAGCAAGCATAGAAAGCGCTAGCCCCAGATGTTCGCACTTAAAGGAATCCTGCAAAACTTCCAATATACGTTTTCACTCTTTCCTTCGCATTTGGAAGCGCTGCGAAAAGCTATTGTTATCGCCAGCACAGAGCGGCACTGCGTGATTTGCTCGTCGCATCAGATACACCTTACGTTTCTGCTTTGCCTTTGCGGTATTCTTATTAAACTTCCTATCGAATGCGTTCATTGCTGCAACTGAAGGAAAGCCGGCCAATAGCTGCTACACCGCTGTAATGACGTAATTCCAGTGGTCGAAGAACCCCAAGACCAGGAAAGAGAGAAAAAACTTCTAAGCACGTTTTTAAATTATCTGATGGGGATTGAGCAGTAATTTATGACTGAGGTACTTTGCGACCCCCTAATCTAAGTGCTTAATGTGTTGTTGAGTACATCTTGCAAGCATTTAGGTTTTTGAAAGTTGAGGGAAGTGTTGTAGGGTCCCTTTAATGAGATGATGTCCCACTTTAACAAGTAAAAGATATAAATTTATTTACAAAAGTCTGATTCGTTACAAAACCTTGTAAATCTCCGGTAGGAATCATAGTCAACCGAAAAGGTTTCGCTCGGTCACTCAAAGTTCGCTAATGATCCGTGCAATGCATATTTCACAGGAAAGGGTCTTTTCTGGCGCATGTACGGAGTCACAAAAATAGGCCCTACATTGAGGCACATGTCAGGACTGGGACTGTCTTCGTTTTTCGAAAAGAGTAATGAAGAACAAAAGCTTGTAAAAGCAGTCAACTACATAGTTTTCTTAAGCGAGCATAAAATAAAGCTAAGCTCGAAATGGGGTCTAAGTTTGGAAACAGAACAGGCAACTCCATTTTAATGCCAGATATGGTGTCCATGATGGCCAAGAAGGCACTCGCACCTTTACGAAGAAAAATGAAACGTGAATAATTTTGGCCATCGATATAAATGCAAACGGGAAAATATGAATCAGAACACGCAAAATTACAAAATACTGTTAGTAGAGGTCCAATGACGGCACACTATTGGTATAAAGTCTTGTCCACTTATAACGATACCGTTTATAACAATATATCGGATACAACGATGAACAGCTATGGCACCGTCAACTTTTGTATTCTTTCTATGGTAAAATAAACCGCTTATTACAATGCTCCAGTGCCACGATATCGGATATAACGATTGAATCCGGTTATATTGTGCACAAAAAGTGCAACAGTGACGACTCTAATGACGCGGTTGCTCAGCCTACTCAGGTAGTGGCTTCGTAGGAGACCCAATGCATGACACAGTCCCTCGGGGACCTTGTTTCCGCCAAGGACGTTTACCTCAACTAGGTGAAGCACCTGTAGATGCTCTTGGAAAAGGTTTGCGCTAGCTTCACACGCGGCAAACAAAGGTGACTGACTGTGGCTTCTTCTCCGCAAATTGGCATGCGAATAAATTGGCAAATTGGCATGCGAATGAAATGTTTCGAGCTCTGTTCCGTCTTTTTATTTCGCAGCCCGCTTATAACAATTATCGGATATAACGATGGGATTTCCTTGGCACGTGGATATTGTTATAAGTGGACTAGACTGTAGTTGGAAAGCCACATTTCCTGACCTTAATACTGTAATTAAACAATGCGTCATTTTAACTTGCATGGAAAGAAATCACGCTATTTGTATGTTCCTGTTCATATTTTAGTGTTCGCATTTCATTCGTCCATCATTGCACACAAAGTAGTCGTCTTTTTACTTTGAATTAATGCTTACAGCGCGAACAATTAGACGAAGGACGAAAGAGGGTGGCTACACGGACAAGGGTGACTTCCAACTGATGATTTATTTCGGAAAACACCGATATACGAGGTGTTTTTCTTTTCGAAACGAGCCAGATCCACCTAACGCGAATTTGAGAAACAAGCGGAAGTTTGTTACAGGACCTAAATGCAACGCTGCCGAAGCTATTATATGATATATTTTATATGCCAGCTAGGCGAAGTTTATGGCCACAAGTAATTAAAAATTATGTCGTAAATTTTAGCAATATTGGGGTGATAAGTTTGGATGTAGCTAATATTGAATTGAAACACTCAAGTTGATGCGGTATTCTTACGAAAACTTTATTTAAATTGACTTTCAAGCATGGTGCGATTGAGTTTCGGTGGAAAAGGCGTCAAAAATATGCGACAGGGCCTCAAGGACAGTAGAAATATGCACGGAGAGCAGGTGAGTCTTCTTGGCACCGTAAGCAGGTCCTTTCGAATTCTTCTCTAGGTTAATTTTCTTGGGCACGCCTGACGGCACTCACGAAGTCAGCAAGCTTTTCATTGCCTTGCCATGAATTTCCAAGACGCTTCACAAGAAGGCTGCTCATATATTCTTCTTCACCTCAATGAAGTGGTTCGTATGGGGAGATTTTCCAGGGCTTGTAAGCGGCAGATATTTAGTTAAGTACTAAAATAATAAATACGGGAGTGAAAAAATAAATATAACCAGAATTATTTCGTAGGGACGGGTGAGACGAAATGAAATCATTGCTTCATTTCGGTCTCAGTTTCATTTAGTTCACTTCGTCGTTGACATCTGGGGACAGATCTTTCGCCCATCTCCTTTGTGCCGTCTGAATTCATAATAAGCCAGCTCCGAAAAGCAGAAAAAATTACACCATCTTCCCACGTGGGAACCCTGAGGGGATGCAAAGCCGTGCAAACTCGAGATGCTTTGCATCTCCTCAGGGTTCCCACGTGGGAAGATGGTGTAATTTTTTTGCTTTCCGCCTCCATCAGAAAAGCGGCCTCCACGGCCGCGAATCGAACCCGCGACCTCGTGCTCAGCAGCGCAATGCCTTAGCCAATGAGCCACAGCGGCGGGTCACTGCCAGAATCGTTGGCGGTCCATTGTCAGCTCATCGGACGGGTGCAGACCGAAGCAGCAAGTGAACGGGAGCAGCGGCGCGGACCTGGTTTATCTGAAGTGGCCAGGAGGAGGGGAGAGAGGAGCATGCGCCAACAGCTGGTTGGGGAGAGGAGAGGGTGACGTTATATAGAGCAGACGGAGTGAAGAGGAAGAGAGGAGGAGCAGCGCACACAGGTGGTGTTGGAGAGGGGGAGGGGAGAGTGCGTCATCACAGCTGGCGTGGAGAGGAGGAGAGGTGCGGACGGACGCCGGAAGGACAACGGACATAGCCCCGAGCAAGAGATGCTTTGCATCTAAAAGAAACTTCCGAAAACACTCACGACGAAACAGTCTGAACCGTCAAGCCAGGACAAACTCCCATTGAGCAAATAGATCTGGCTCATTCTGATCCGTGGAACAGCAGGATCTGGCTCATTTTCGATACGACCTACGATCTCCGTACACGTTTTCAGTGCGTTATCTACACTATTTTCTTGTCACCCCTTTTATGGGGGGAAATTACCGAGTTTTTCGTGTCGTTGCAGTTTTATTCGATTTAGTTTCGGTTTCTGGATCTGGCTCCTTTCGAAAAAGAACGCCTTATATAAGTATTCACGCATTATCCGGGTTGCGCGAAAAAAGATGGGAACCAGACGGGCACTGCACATAACAAAGATAACTACCGTATCTATACAAAACCAGCAAACAAACAGGTGTGATTTAGCGCGTGGGGAGCACCGCGGCGGAGAACAGATAACCCAGTTCTTTGTCTGGAAGACTGAGGGACGGCATAGTGACGCATGCGTCGCCAAACCGTGCCATTTCGGCGGCTTCTACTATCTCTCTTGTTAACTGATTGTTGCTCCTAAAAATGATCCGACACTCATTGTACAGAAGGGCACAGTCCTTACGAAGGCCACAATCTTGCAATGGGCGCTAGGTGCCCGGTGTGGACACTCTGAACATTCCTAAGGTGTTCACGAAGGCGGACGTTAAGGCACCTTGAAGTCTGGCCGACGTGCTTTTTTTTGCACGAGAGTGGAATGACGTAGACGACGTTCTCAACGCAAGGCACAAACTTATTTTTATGTTTTATCTGGCAGCCTTTTTTCTTTGAGTTGGCAGGAGATGTTTCCTTGCAAAGTTTTGACAGTTTTTGTGGCGCTGAAAAAAATACATTTACTTGGGAATTCGCCCCTATTTGCATCAGCCTGTGAGACACCTGGTGGATATACGGAACCACGGCCACCTTTCCACGGAAACCACGGCCAGTAGAGAAAATCATTTCATAATAAGGAACGCGAACTTGTCGAGTTAAAGCAAGTGCGGAGCCCAATAAAACAACGCAAGCACGCAATCAATCAATAAATCAATCAATCAACAAACACGAACACCTCGCTTTTCAAAGACACGCATATAAAGTTGGCTTTGTCACACGGGGTTTTTTCAGGACAGAGATAAAAAAAAACTGAATGGAACCGTAGTCATACATACCTTCGCCGTAACAAAGCCGCCGCAACCCCTGCTGCAGTAATAGAGCTCCCCTGATCTCCAAGGTCTTCCTTCCGTTTACGATTCGCTGTTGTCCAGGGCTCGTTGTGAAGAGCCCCTCTCCCTAGAAGTTCCGCACAGTTCTGCAACAAGATTCCGTAATTTCGGAACTACCGAAGTACTAAGAACTGCTGATGAACTCCCAAAAAGATGTCAACATCCAGGAGCACCCGTCTGGAGCTGAACCATCGGCAAGGTGGCGAGATGGCTCCAGCATAGCTATGTTTCCACCGTATGCAGTGAATTGGCATCCCATGTCCCCCCAAAGAGGGTTTTTATTGTCCGGGCGTCAATGTCAGCGTTCAGCCACGGCTGACAACCGTTTCAAAGGCTCGGTGTTTCAAAGGCTCCGCAAAGGCAGGAAAAACAAATGTGGAAACAAAATTCCGGCTGCGGTCCCGCATTCAGCGTAAGTTCATTTTGTAAGACGCCTCACAGAATGTGGGTCTGTGCGGCCGGGGCTCGCGCGGTACCCCGAACACCTATTTTTTACCGCGTAATTAATGATAGCACTTTCCCCGGGTTCTTCGAAGTCTGTTGTCGTCGTCAACAACAACAAAAAAGAATCACAATTGCCCTCCCTCGGTATGTCACTCCTGTCACTCCTCCTCACAGGAAGGAAGACACATCATTATTCTTCCTTAAGGTGGAGGGTTGGGATTCCTCCCTTCAACAGGAAAGACGCTAGTGAGGACCCACCTCCTCAACGTGACAGAAGAGTGGATGAAATAGCATTGTCCTTTTAGGGACGAAATGTTGTTCTGCCTCATGTAAAACGGAAAGAGGAAGGTTTGAGGAGCAGCATAACAGCCACTATTGTTGTGGTTCATCGATAAAATGATGGACTGCTTCACAGGACCACAAGAGATCGGATATCATGTACACTTGATTGTCGCTCCTTGGGCGATGCCATTTGAATTACAACTTAGAAGAAGCTATCTTTTATTTCATACCCTAAAGGCCCAAGCATTACATAAGATAGATGGGGTTCCAAAAGTACAGTACATTTTCCACAGCTAAATGAAGGCTAGAAGTTACATGACTATTGCATCGAGAAACTGAAAGTCATGAACAACGCCAAACAACAATACATTACATTGAAAAAAGGGCTTCACGCGAAATACATTAAACAGTCAGAAAAAACAAGAGCGCAAACAGTACACTCTACTGGGGCAAAAAGATACAGAGAGAAAAAAAAGAAGAACACAAGAAAGATTTATGCGACATCAAAGAACTTCAAGAAGGTTTTGAGCATGTTGAAATGATGAATCGGACAGTTCTGCTATGTGAGCAGTAACGATTCCATTCTGCGATTGCAAGGACTAAAGGAGAGTTTTTATATCTTTCTGTTTTAGCGAAAATTGGTTTAACTTTGAAAATTGGTCACCCGGGCGGAGATTGAGGCGGTGAATGATATGAAGCTGGGAAAACGGCGTGCTACTGTGGTACAGCGAATAAAAAAGATAGTCGAGCCAACTTTCGGCGCGTGGCAAGCGAGGGAAATGAAGTGAATCCTTTAAAGAAGATACGCTTTGGTAACGCGAGTACGAGGACGTAATGAACCGGGTTGCCTTGTTCTGGACGGATTCCAAGAGGTTAGTTAAGTTTGCGCCCTGAGGATGCCATATGATTGAACCGTATTCTAGTGAGGGCCGGATAAGGCAATTATATGCATGAAACCTGGTTTCCTGGTGGCTAAATGTAGGCGCCTCTTGAGAAGGCCAAGTTTTTAAGGGCTTAGTAGTTATGTTTCTATATGGCACGTCCACTTAATCGCCGTAAACACCTTTTTTAAACGATTGAACTGAATCTATTGGATTACATTTATTTTGTAATTAACAAGTAACAAATACCAGTATGTGTCGATACCTCCCCCCCCCCTCCCCCAACACCCCCTAAACATAAGATAAAATGCGGCGTTCCCCAAGGTTCAATACTTGGTCCATTGCTATTTAACTTATACGTTAATGACTTGTCGCTAATACCTAACTCTCCATGGTTGTTTTGTACGTAGATGATACTGATATGTCCTTCTCAAAATCACTTCCTAAACTGGACATAATGTTAACAGATACCATGATATTCTGTCAAATTGGCTTGGTATGAATAAACTTCAACTAAATGTCAGTAAAACGAAATATTTAATTTCTCCATAAATCAAAGAATACTAATATAACGATACTGTTTCGAAATTGTAAAATAGAGCAAGTAGAAACCAAGAAATTTTTCGGCATTTAATTGATAAAGAAGCAAGAGACTATGTCAGGCCGTATAGCTTTTCAGTAAGACCATAAAGAACTGATTTGAATAAACTTGAAACTTGAATAAGAAATGCGTCGAGAGGTTTCTTCTCTAACCTTTGCGTGCATGCGTCCATCGCCGGCAGTAGACACAGCGCTGAGCCCACCTCAAAACCTTCCGTTTCTCCAAGGTAGCTGCAAGCGCTTGTGGTCGCATTTCTGTGCGTCATGAACTCTAGACATACGTAAAAGAATTATTTCCTGAAGACGTTTATTTCTTTTTTTGTTAACTGATTTTATTTCACATTTACACATTGTCGAATGACACGCAGGCAAAGTAAAAGCTTGCCCATGTTGTGAACGCCGGGAACCCCGTTTGAATAGCCTCATTTTCCTATTTCAAAAATTTGGCTCCGACCCACACCTGCCGTTCGTGCTCGAGATGTCAAACGAGACAGAAAAGACAAATAAATCACCGGAAATAAAAACAGCAGACAGTGGTTGCAATCAAAGCACGGTTTCACACGGCGGAGGAGGGTGCTCCTGCCGACTAACTACGCACTTTCTTCGGACACAGCTACCGTGTAACGCACACAGGGTGGGCGCGCACCTGTTTTTAACAAATCAGGCCGTGTTCAGTTCCAAGGACTGACTTTACTATTCTATTTTTTTGAAATTTTATTTTTGCGGGTGACCGTATGTGCCTCAACTTCGAAAATGCGAGTCACGGCTGATTACGTGTGAAGCCTGTCAGTCGAGAGTGCTTGCACGAGATCCGGAGATGAATATGCCGGCGTTTGAAACCATCGGCATGCCTCCACGGTAGCTGTTGACAGTAGCCAAGAGAGCGCTTTACCAGGCAACGCCGTTCTGTCAGAGTGTGAAGCCTCTCAATGAAGGTCACAGAGGTAAATAAAGCGGCGCGAGCGAGAAAACGCGTTGCTTGACAACCGTGACCCCGGATATTCCGTGTGTGGCGCTGCATGCATAGGCGGGGGTGTTCTCACCTGGTGCAGCGAGCAACGGATGCAGTGAAGGCCCATGGCCACCAGGACACAAAAGACTGACCCCCTTGTGCTATCCCTTAAGCTCTATAAAGTACGTTTAAATTTCATCACAACTACAACAATCCTGCATCGAATCCTTTTCTTTCCCCTATTTTGTTCATGGTCCACTGGTAGCCGTTTGTTTAAACGGACGGCCCACGGGTTCTCCGGCAACGCATGACGTGTCCTGCCCAACCGCGTTTTTGCTTAATTTGAAGGAGAATGTTTTTTACCCGAGTTTGTCCCCAGATGCACGCTGCTGCTTTCTTATTTAAGTGTGACAGTTTGCGACACGGAAACAGTGGTGGAGGCGAAACGGGAGGCTCATCATGAACACTCAGGGGCTGCTTGCCTTCACCTGAGTCAGGTACGTACCCAGGATTTTTGTTTCGGGGAGGGAGGGGGGGCACCCGCGGTGAATTTTCTATGCAAAGCCAGTGTACAGCGTTACTTACTGCTTTGCCAGTAGACGGAGCAAACAAAACTTGTTTGTTTTACGTATTTACCTAGCTTCCGACCAATGTTGATTTCCGAATAGCCATCAAATCAAGGATTTATATGGTGGCGCTTTACAATATTCGTGCGAGGACAGGCGGCTGAAGGCAAGGGTATGGTGCTTAATTAGCGATCCTCACCCCTCGGAGCCATCCCCCGGTACGTCCCTGCCCGGAGTCATTGTATTCATGTCCTTATCGCAGGTTACAGCATGTTGGGTCGCACTCATTGTCGCTGCAACTCGCGTTTGCCTGGTTATGTACCCACAATGCTTCCATCTTGTTCTCGCTTCCTGTTTTCCCGCTGCTGCATCATCAAGGGTAATATTGTAGAGGCAGTACAAAGGAACGTCATCCGTGGTGTCTGTACGCCTTTCTTGCAACTGTAGTCTGTGCTCTTCAAGACATTAGTGCAACATCTCAAAAATTGACAATTGTCTGCGATTCAGGGGCCATCCTGTAGTCTGCAATCGGCACACCGACACCAGTATAACGAGCAGCTTGCGATAGAGATACGTTATTAGGAACGGTCACGATGTCGTCTCTGAAGGGCTTCCGCCGGAAGCGACCATACCGACCGTGCTCTTCACAGAACTGCTCGTGATGGCGCCCAAAGTGAGACTATACCCTATCCAGGTTGGATGACTCACGGACGCCCCGTGTCCAAGAGTATCCGTGGGCTACTCTTGTCGTGCGGAACCTCAACGAAACGTGAAGCGCACGCCTCGATAGTTTCTATTTCTGGCGCCAACGTGAACAACATTTAGGCTACCACAACATAAAGAAACTCTTTTGTGCCGCCCTTGATTTGCAGTAGCATTAACAAACGTCTGCTTATTTCTCAAAGTGATGGCGGAGAAAGCCTTGTCTGAATCTTGTGAGGTCGAAGAGACTATTGAACACGCCCAAAGTTTGCGTCCAGGGCACCCCCCTCCAATGAAATGATCTTTGAAATGTCATGAAAAGACCAGGATAGCTGGCGGTTCAACAAAATGAAAATCCTCAGACACTGGCCAAGCTTATCGTTTTCAGTAATGGCACTTCAGAGTCTTCTTTGAATTCTTACAAAGCAGTAGATTGTGCGAGCGGCTTTAGGAGCTATGGCAGCAGCGACGAGACGTTTACGCCTGTTTGTTTTTTTACTCCTCTCTTCTGTCTTCTTTCTTTTCCTCCAAATCACGTTTTTAAGTGCAGCGTAGCCAACCGGACGCCATTGTCTGGTTAGCCTTCCTGCATTTACTTTTACTTTCTCCCTCCCTCCCTCCCCCCCCCCCCCTATCTCTCTAGACAGCACCGGCCAGAAGCGTCGTCTAGAAGACAATGAGCCTGATGACCAATGAGATGACTGTTTGGTCTTACTGCCCACTCGTCGATAAGGGCGTTAATTGTGATGATTTGTATTTCATTTATTGGCCTGTCTCTTGCGTCTGCAAAGACGGCAAGTTCATTTGTTGGTCGTTTAGTGAGCACTGACCGAGAGAGCGAGCTACATGCTTTCGACAACGTTTACCTTCTTGGCCGGTCTCCTGCTCCGATCGCCAATACTACGCCATTCCTCAAGGAACGTGGCCATAATGGACTAGTAATACTGCTCTGCGAATGCTAAAATTTTATAACTTAAGGCATCATTTAAAAGTGTTACTGGGTTTGCCAGCGTATATAAGCCTCCACTCGGAACTTGTGAATATGTACTCATGACGCCATTTCATGGGCAACAACTGGCCTCACGAGCACTTTTTCCGTAGACTTGTGACTTTTGAATCGGGTTCCTGACACCTTATTCATCCCAATGCAGTAGCCAAAAGATTATTGGCTTCCAACTTCTTCGGTGAATAAACAATTAACCTGCTACTACAACGAACATCGTAACATAACGAAATGCATTTCTTTATATTATGTTCACTTATGCTAGTATTTCGTGCCCAAATACCTCGAAAGATAATAGTGATATATCCAAAGCATGCTTGATTTACTAGCAGCTACGGTGGTAAAAACAACTGGGACAGTTTCGCACTAGTGGCGCGAAGGTTCGGCAAACAGCGAAGCTGGTGGACCACTTAGCTTATTCTTGGTTAGGCTAAGTTTATGCGTGGTTATGCTCGGAGATTCGGCCAAGTTTTCTGCGTGGCTATGCTTCGAGACTCGGTCAGGTTTTCTGCGTGTTGTCGTCGTTTAGTCCTCCAAAGAGTAATGAACATCGCTCATTAAAGTATGTACAATGTGTTGTTTTATTTTAAGTACCAGTCATTTGGTTTCATGTTGGACCGAAGTCGTCGCATCCGTTCTCTAGTAGCGGCGTGGCGGCTTTCACACCGCGCTTCCTCTTCGGTAGTGACGCTCGTCTTCTGTCACCCCATCTCTCCGTCTGTCGGAGACCCGGCTGTTGCACTTCGCATGGATTCCCAAACTAATCGCTTAGAGTTCTCCGTGACTGGCAGGCCCGGATCGTTATGCCCGCAGGCAAATCTCTCATTTCTCCCAAGGTGGACCGCGTGAGCACGCGTTCGAACCGGCGGAAACGGGCTTCACGAACTGGGCGTCTGTAGAGCGAGCGTTTCCGTGCTTCCCACTTGAGGCGCGAACGCACTTCAAGTGGAGAGGAAAAGGCCACGCGAGCGATCAAGCCGCGAACGCTAAGCAGATGTACTGAAAGTCGAGCAGTGCCAGCGCGCGGGCGATGACGTCATCGCTTGGCGACATTTCATTTTCATGCGCACCTTCGCCGGCCCAGCGACAGCTTAAACAGCATCGCTGTTAAAAACACAACTGAACAGGACGTTTTTTGAATGATGAGCTTTGCTACCTTTTCACGGTGCGCAAGCCATCAACTTGAGACCTCTTACGGAGGTCATTCTTTGTAGAGCTACCGTGATGCGTGCAGTATTAAAAACGGTAATAATAGCAACGGCTTTTTGTTGTCGGCATTTAATGATAGCGGAGTTAAAGCACAAGTCCAGGTATTGACTTGTTCGTATAGCACTCAACATACGCGAACGATCCGCTGTCCTTCTCCGGTAGAAAAAGTCGTCGGGGTTCACCGTTCCCCGCAGGCTGCTGATACGTTCTTCTATTTATGGAAACGGAGGGGCCCGAGTAACTACGACGCCAGCATTGGGCGAATGCGGAAGGATGTGAGGTACACAAAACACGATAAAGCGCTGAGATGTGCAGTCTTTTAGAGATTTGTTCTTTTATTCAAACCACCTCACGTACCATATCTTCCACTCAGAAACTATAACAAAACCATTCGCTGGTCGACAGTTGGGCTTATTACGTCAAATGCCAGCGTGGAAACTCCAACCAGCCAGGAGACAGTGACTGCACACGTCCACCTTTTTGGCAACGTCTTATATAACAGATGATTAATTAAGTGGTTTGACCTACGTCTAGTACATAGGCAGTTAATACGAAGTGTATAGTGCATATGCACCTACTTACTGTACAGGTAAGCCAATGTCCTACACCGACAATGCCCCCCAAAATACTGGTTGTAATGTTTGCAGAATTGCGTGGCCATATTGCTGAGAAATATTCAAAAGGACGTCATTTTTCTTTGTCTGCGTCTCAAGTTTTGAACATTGCTTTTTATTTTTATCATTGAGTGTTAGAACCAAATAAGATAACTCACCATCCTGCTATAACCTTACAATTATGCTAATTTAAAAGAAATAACTAACAGCTACGTTCAAATGTTCTCAAATACGGCTTTATATACCCGCCCCACTTATGCAGACACAGTATAGTATAAAAGAAAGTTCTAAACCATTGTAAGGTTCCAGCGCGGAGGTCGTCACACTGCCTGCGCACCCCAGAACGCCAGTCGGGGACCTCGTTAGTCGCCAAAGGGGCCGCTGGAAATTAAACCACCTGGACGCAGGGTGCGTGCGGAAACGAGCGGGGGCTGCGTCCGCCGTGACAAAATCCGTGGCTCCATTAAAGTCTTGGGTGGCGCGTCCACCGCGCGGTATGTCACTGAGCTCGGTTAGCGCGCAATGCAGGCTGTGCCGTTGCGTGCTATTCGCGCTCGTTCATACTGCTTTTTAACACCAAAGTGTTTTATCCCCGGGTATTCCAAGATCGCGGCGTCATATCCGTCACGGAAATGACATCGCAGAAGAAGTTCCACTGACGCGACTCCACCCGGATTCGAGCCAAGAATTCCATCACCGCAACGGGAAGTACAGCGCTATGCCAACTGAGCTATGGGTTCAAGTGCAAGTAGGTCTACGAACGCGCCTTATATCTTTCCACTACTTTCTTCATTCAGATGGTGCTGCCGTCTAGGGGAGGCGAAGCGAAGTAGTTCATCATGACGCTAATGAGCGCCGACAGTTGGCGCCTCGATGCCAGCGTCTTTGTGTACACGGACGCGAGTGAATTGAGGCACCCTCCGCTACCTACTGCTTTCGGTTTTGGTTCGGTTTCGTTCCCACGGTTTTCAAGAAGCAGTTGTACGCGATGTTCCGGCACGTGCAATCCAGTGTCTAACGTTGATTCGTCTAACAGTGCCATACCGACGTAATATAAATAGAGATGTGCAAGTTCATATGGATGCACAATAAACATTTAAATGCTCCTGTGAAGACACCTTTCACTTTCGTGTTTTACCGATTCCTATGAAAGAGGCATCAACCACGTTTTTTGTAAAGCTACCCAGTCTCCCACGATTGTGTACGAACGTTTTGTTCTTCACACATCTCTTTAATAATGCCCTAACCATGCCTGTTTATGTCAGGATAAAGAAAAACGCATCGTTGCTCCGATTGTACTACCGCCCAGAGCAAACTGCGAAGCCTCTGCGTAAACGATACCTTCCGTTGTCAGTGGAGGGAACTAGAATAGGAGCTGTCAGTAACACTAGCTACGTATAGTGAGCCGCGTTTACAGCCAGAAAAGAGAACCCTTGCTGCTTGTGACTGCTACAGTCGTAGAACAAAGCCACTCAAATTCCACCAGAGAGGTTGCGTTACACGGACACATCACACCAGCAGCAGATGCAGCCTGGACGTTCTTGGCAGGAGGTAGGTGACGAGGTTACGCATAAAAACAGCTCACCACGATTTCCTCACGTACAAATAACGACTTGGCAAGACACACGGGACAAACGACGTTAAAAAGCTTCATTATGCACTACACTCGTAACAGTTAGTACGCAAACCGAATATATCGCGAGACGTCATTATTATTATTATTATTTTTGCCGCGTTTTTTCAACCACTAAAGAACGCTCGTGGCGCATCCGCACCACTTGCAATCATACGTGAAATGTTTTGATGCAAATGCTTACACGCGTAGCAATAGTTTTACTTTTTTCTGATCATCCTTATTACTACTTAATGCATAAACGGCTCCTGCGTATTTGTTTTTTTTTTTTGTTCTTTATTGTTGTGTGACGTCACCTGAAGTTTTAATGGTGCAGCGTTTTGGAGATGGAAACACGCCTTGCCGTTTCCTCGCCTTCGAGATGAGGGGAGTCTTTGGCTGTAGAACTTGCTGTAGGTCGTGGTCCCGTGACGCCGGATAGGTCGGGCGAGCGCTTTCTACCCCCCACGCCGGGCTATTTCAGTGTACTGTATATATTATTATTATTATTATTATTATTATTATTATTATTATTATTATTATTATTATTATTATTATTATTATATTATTATTAATTTATAATAAAGAGGTGACTCAAGGAGAGGAATGGGGAAGGTTGTAAGGGAGCCTGATGGCGTCTACATCGTCTTCTGTATCTTCATGGTGCTTGCGAAAGTCCACAGGGACACGACAGTCTGTTTTGGGTGAGCCCGGCCACGGGGAGGCGATGCCCACTCCTGGAGGGTAATCTTGTACACAAAGTATACATACTAGTTTGGACTCCGAGTTGCCTCGTCCCTTACGGCGGCACGAGACACGGCGACACGTTCCTGGGAGACAAGAAGTCCTGAAATTTGCTACCAGGAAAACCTAAAAAAGGGTGCTTCGCATTTAAAGCACATTCAACTAACGTGCATGCCCTTCACGCGATACACCGTTCTCAAATGGTATTTTGGCCGTCGTCACGAAAGCGCCGTCTTTCTCAAAAGTAAAACGAGTGATTTCTTCGAATGGAGGCGCCGCACTTCAGTACGTGTCAAATACGTGAAATACGTTCCTAATACGGCGGAGAGATCTTTTTTTTCGGGGCAGTCTCTAGGTCGGCGTTTGTCTTGTGAAGCGCATTTGGATGGGTGTATGAATTTATTAACGAAGAAACTAGAAAATTTTGGCACCACCGGGTAGCGGCTTCTCCACAAAAAGTAGCAGTGAATGATTGATGTTAACGGGGCACTATAGACATGTTGGAAGACAGCGGGAAAGAAAATGGCGGGGAGGTGAACACAAAGGAACAGAAAACCGAGAAAGGCGCGAACACATTTTAAGTGATTATGCAAAAATGTATACAAAGCCTCACGCCTGAACTCCACCATGCTTGAATTATTATCCGCATTAGTACATGTTGGAAAACGAGCATTTGGATCTACTCGGAAGAGTAAAACATTGCTTAGAGTTGCTCTCGAAATGCGCCTGGTGAGCCATTATTCCACCCTTCTCTTGGCGTCGGCTCACGCAAAAAGCAATAGTGCATGTCAACGCCGACATATGTCGGGACTCGAATACTGCCGGTCTGCCCGCGTCAATGTTCCCTCCATCCCAGACGTGGCATCCATTGCAGCTGCGAGCGATGACGTGTATCGAACGTGCCTCAACAGTCGGGAAATTGTCGCGCTAGCGCTCGAATTGTAGACTATTGTGTATCTGGTCGGTCGTTACTCCGGAACATCTTCTAAGGTATGAAACAGTGCGTAAAAAAAATAATGAACCGAATTACCGATCCTGTTGCGGTAAGTCAAGCCTTCTCCCACCCCGTAGATACCAATCTATTTTAAGCTTTTCAATACTTCAGGGAGACCTGTTGCGTAGTCTTTTCGTTGCCTTGTGGGGGCTACACATTGCGGTGCGCGTTGTGTTGATCATGTAGCAAGTGACTTTCCTTAAGAATTCGATGCCCTAGAATCTGCTTGACTCTACAGAAAACCCAATTACGCCGCTACAATGCTCTAACTTGGACCTAGAAGCCGGTGTCCCTGTCCATTCGTCTCATCACACTCAAGAGGCTTCTCCACTGTGGTGCGGGTGACCAGGCAAGCACACATAAAAGACGAGTTTGCTTTTTTTTCATGCCACGCCGTTAAATAATACTTCCTTTTTACGTGATTCAGCTTGAGTGAGTCAGCGTAACGACGTGGGGCCTACCACCACGACTCAGAGAACTTATGAATAATGTCAATTGTTCTGTGAAGGGAGCATTGTGCGCTGCTGATTACGTGAGGCACAGTATGATTCATTCTTACATTTTGTGAATGGTTAATTTATTTTTCCTTCTCCTTTTCTTCTCACTTCAGTTTTATGAACAAGTTTAATTGCTTCCCTTGGCATTAACAAGGTGTAGAGCGTTCTGGTCTGAAGAGACTGGTGCCTTTGTTCATTACGATAGCTTCCAGTAAAGCGATTTACAACTGCCCTCTCCAGCCCCGTGATATATATATTACCTTTTAAAAAATATATATATTATAATATCAAGTATATGCAGTATATATATAAAAATGCTGTAGCTTGATTCATTATAATGCGAAAAATAAGTAGATCGCTTTTCGGAGTCTAAGCTGGTGCCTTTGTTCATTACGATAGCTTCAGTAAACGATTAAATGCCTCTAGTGATTATATATATATATATATATATATATATATATATATTATACAAAGTAAGAAACCTCGGTAACAGCAACAGCGGAGGGTTTATTTCGACGTTTCGACTTCGAGACAAGTCGAGACGTAAGCTTGTCTCGAAGTCGAAACGTCGAAATAAACCTCCGCTGTTGCTGTTACCGAGGTTTCTTACTTTGTGTTCACCACGCCTTCGGCCCCATCGCCAGCATGCCAGTTATATTATATATATATATATATATATATATATAATATATATATATAATATGCTGCTTTGTTAACACGACCCCTTTCTCTTTCTTGCTCCCCCCCTTTTTTTTGTTTGTTTGTTGTTGTTGTAACATAGGCGTAGCCCGACTGTATGCGTACTCTTCTTTCCGAACATTTTCCGCTCCTTCTCACAGTTTTCTGCAAACCTATATAAGAAATGTGTTCCAAATGTTTGCGACAGCAAAATCATGTAACTTTACTCTGATGAAGGCAAGTCCCGTTGCCGCTACGTAAGTAAACCTTGTTTGTTATTGTTCTTGCTGTGTATCAGACTCTTTACTTATACTATTTCTGCGCGCTTTGTGAGTTTTATCTTTCTCTAGATTATATATATATAATATATAATATTATATTATATAATAGATATTATATATATATATATATATATATATATATATAATATATATATATATAATTTCGATGAGTTTTGCAACGGGCCAGAAGAAACGGTCAGGTAAAAGACAGTTTCGGAAGTGGAACTTCCTTCCTCAGGAACTTCCTCCCTGAGGAAGGAAGTTCCACTTCCGAAACTGTCGGACTAATTTATAATAAACAAGTTAACCGCAAAGTTGTTCTTATCTTTTACCTGATATATATATATTATATATATATTATATCAGAAATGGGAAATGAGGGGCTCCGTCAAATAAGACAGAAAATGAGGTTGGCAGTCAAGAAAACCTCGGTGGGTCATAGAAAGAGATGAAGAATTTTTTGAGTCGAAAGAAAGTGGTGAAAAAATCCCGCCGGGTGGGATCCGAACCCACGACCTCCAGAATACCGGTCTGGTGCGATACCACTACGCTACCGGCGGGGCTGTTTCTTTTCACCACTTTTTTCAGGGCATTTTTTCACCACTTTCTTTTCGACTCAAAAAATTCTTCATCTCTTTCTATGACCCACCACAACCTCCCCTTTGCTTTCCGAGGTTTTCTTGACTGCCAACCCTCATTTTCTGTCTTATTTCACGGAGCCCCTCATTTCCCATTTTCTGATTAGCTACATGCTTAGCGAGGGCCTCTGTTCTGGCAGTCTTGGTGCCAAAGGGAGCTTAAGAGGGTTCAACGCTGGTCGACCACTCTCGACATGTCGTAGACACTCGAGTCACGGCCCGGGGGTTAAAAAGAAGGTCCCCTTCACCCCGAGTAGTCCGAGTGGCGCTGGCTACCACCCCCAAGTGCAGGAAACAAAAATTACTTAACATAAATACCCGAGAAAGTGCTGGGAAACAGCCCGCCGGTAGCGTAGTGGTTATCGCACCAGACCGGTATTCTGGAGGTCGTGGGTTCGGATCCCACCCGGGGGCATTTTTTCACCACTTTCTTTTGATAAAAAATTCTTATCTCTTATCCCCCAACCTCCCCTTTGCTTTAGGTTGACTGCCAACCTCATTTATTATATATATATATATATTATATATATATATATATATATAATTTATATATTATATATATGTATATATTATGTATAGTGTTGTGTGTGTGTAGTGTGTTGTGTAGGATAGGGCAGACACTGATGGTTCGGTTTGTTTGTTCGTGATGCGGCTCGCCTGTATGTATGTATGAGTGTTGTGTGTGGTGGTGTGTGTTAGTGCGCAACCAGTGCAATGGTAATGGTTAAAAGTTCTTGTTGCGATGAATTCAATTCGCCGGCTGATCGGTCATGAGTCGGAGGTGTGTGTGAGCATGACGGTATATGCACTACTGTCCACTGCTGCTTCTTGTGACACGACACACACGCACACCGAACCCCTCTGGGATCCGGTCGAGGCCGCAGCAAATGGACGAGCGCGGTGAGGATCAGAGGTAAACTGGGGCTGTTTTTGTCGCTAAAGGTGACAACGATGGCCTCAATGAAGACTGGTCCCGTAACAGCGACGCCGTCAAGGCAACGACTACGCGTCGTAGAACCAGGCCGGGCGAAATGGCGGGGGACATGACATCGTTGGCTGCTGTTGTCATGTGGGGGGTCTCAGCTGGTCTTGACGGGATGCTCACGGCGTTCATGGAGCGGGGACAGGCTGGGGCTGACCCTACAGGGCTCGCGTGCCCTCGACGTAATGGTGCAAAGCTCGAAACAAGGATGGAGATGATGCAATGATTGCACAGGCAACACGCGCGCGCACAAGTGCGCGTGTGTGTGCGTGCCTGTCTCTCTATGTGTATATGCAGTTCGCTTTTGCATACCGGCATGTGCAAGTCGAAGCGTGCCTTGACTTTGTACTGGAGGCACCGAAAACAACACAATTTCTACCTTTCGTAACAACAAAGTGGAGCAACGCGGCCTTCATGGCTGTGTTCGCAATGCTTTATTTCTTTCCTCTTGCCTAGCCATGAACAAAAGGAAGTGCTGTGAAGAACACGTATTCACGTATTCGCACCTGCCTCGCTACCCCAGCTGTTGAAGGATAAAGAAGCGCCCGGCGTTGCGTGCCTGTTTTGTATAAGCACTAGACGCATATCGAATGCATGGTACGCTTTTATACCCACGGGGCGCTAGAACGCCAGCTGTCAGGCGATTTCCCCAACTGATGTTGGTGTTTACGACATGCTTTCTGGGAGGCGGCGGGAAATGGATACACCAGCAGTGCAGCCAGTGGGAGCTGATAGAGGTGCAAGAAATGATTTGAAACTTCGGACAAAGTCTATGCCGCGATGTCCCGCTGCGCACCGTGCTCTAATTTAGTTTAGGAATGACACATTGTGGGCGAGTATATCACCAAAGGCACGTTGCAATAAAACAGCTTTGCTCTCTTTCAGCCCAAAAGAACACGGGAAAGGTTGGATCGACAAATAGTGAATAGGATACCGAGGCTTACTGATTACTCATCGCCTCCAAGGATTTCGCTGAGGAGGTGCGCTAGTGAACTTGATGTCAAACAAAATCGGGAGACTCAGTCCTCCCTCATGGATGGTAGTATAAGTAAGTGTTAAAAATTCCTGAGCTTTGCGTCTTTCGTGGCAACATTTACTCAGTGACCCGTGGGTTAACGAGGTACCTGCTTGTGTCGCGCCAGCCCTTGTTCGCTTTAAGCGCAGCTACGGTTCAAAGACACCACCTAATCCACTCAATGTGGCAAATACTCCATTGCTAACTTTGCTATACGCTGCTCCTTGCACGGCCGCGTAGGCGTAGTAAACTACCATATTTTCTTAGCTATCTTCCTTTCGGTAAAATATTGTTGCTGCGATATCAAGTTTGAGGACAAACTGTTGAAAATCAACAAATCGAACCACATCGACTGTGCTCCACTGTGGCTCGATTTGGCAGACACCGTGAGTCTGCTCGCGGCTGAAACGTCATTCTTGCATCCGCAGTATAGAGCTGGCCCCGAGAATAAGGGCCCTTGTAATCAGCAACACAGGAAATCTAGAGTACGCTGTGGATGCAGCTTGATGCGGGTAACCTCCCTTTCCATCCCGTGTTCGGAGATCGTCGGCGTCATTATCCAACTGTCCGCGCTTGCCGTTGTAGCTCCGCATTATCCGCTTGCCGTTGTAGCTCAAGCTTATCGTAATAGTACTTACCTGCTTTACAGGTACGTCCGAATGCTAGTTCACACGTGTATTAATAAGTGATTGCATGCTCGCAAACGTACTATCTGACATTCGTACGGACATAAGCACAGACCTACGGACCAAAAGTACGTCTGTGTATACTTACCTGGTTAAGTGGATGTAGCCGTTTAGGCATGCTTAGTTCGTTCGAACTGTGCGCTTGCGTTTAAATACGCCCACGTATATGCATTTTAGTACGCATGTGCTGGCTCATTCCACAGCCTTCTAAATGTCCGCTTCCTGGCAACGAGGAGTATTTTTCAGGGCTCTCAATAACGCAAATTTTCCGATCTCCTAGAGACGCAAAAGTGCAAGTGGAATTGAGGGGACCAGAAAGTACCGGAGACCCGCCCCATTTAGGAGGGCTGATGGAACTATCACTACTATAATTATTACAACTTCCTCGGACACGTTCATTCCTAAGCAGATTTTGCTAAAGCCGAGCGCATCTTGCCCCGTGGCGTTTTAGCCCCAGGCACCCTTAACCTGAAAATAACCTTCAAGCATGGGTTAAGTGGTTGCCGGGGATCCCAGTGTTTAGCCTTTGTAGGAGCAGAACGTCATCGTATGATGGACCCAGACAACACCATGGTAGCTGACAAGCTGGTCGAAGAATATGACCTTCAGGTAGAGGAACATTCCCGTCCTTTCCGCGGGCACCTGACGCTGAATGTAGAGTTAATTATGCAAATGGGATGTTCAACGTCCGCGTGGATGAAGCCTCCACCTCTTTCATTCCTGTGATTTACTGGAGGGAAGAGGGCGAGATCGCTTTTGTCCGAGAAGGACAACCAACGTGGTGGTGCTAACCTTTGTGGACCGAAGATTCCCCTGTTACATACAATGCAGCTATGAATGCGCTCCGCTCAGGAAATATAAAATCATTCCCGCGTGCTACCGGGTGTGCCGGAAAATTCAGGAAGCTCCAGTTGCCGCGATAAATGTGCGGAGGAAGCGTAGCGACGGCTTGATCAACGCAGCAGCAACGGTGAGGACAACAACCTGCCCAACTAGCCCATTCGTTACATTTTCGATACAGGTACTCACTATTTACTGCTCACCCTGACGTGTGAAATTAGCTGATATTTTTAGACGGAGCTGAAGATATAAGGTCGAGAGCCCGTAATTGGCGTAGCAGATTTTAACACATATAGCCGACTTTGTGGCTACAAACGAGAGGCAGTCCTTGGACCTAAGCTCGCAGAACTTATGCCCACCCTGGGCATCACTTTCCGTACCGAATCTGACAACTATTACGTGAATAGGCAGCCTATTTACCCGGGACACCTGCCCTGATCTCGCACTCAACAGAAATATGCAACGCGCCGAGTCGACTAAGATAGAGGGCACCCTAGGCATCGACCACTGCACCATAAATACGTCAGGACATACAAGACTCTGAGACGACCTCTCACCCAGGCTCATGTTCCTGACTTGCAGGTTCTCCGCATGTCCCAATAGCCCTCTAACATGCTTACGCAAGGTTTCACATCCTCAGTCCCCTTACTAGCCTCTCAGGAAACACGAAAAGCTCATCCAAACCACAGGACACCCTACGGTATACAGATAGCCACTTACTCCGTCTGCTGTATATTTGGACAGCATGCAGGAGGCATACTAAACACTCGAAATGCCGGATAAACAACCTCACCCTTCGCAAACGAATGCACGGCGCCACCAAACAAGCAGCAGAGAATGCTTTCCAGCTAGTTTACTCTGACTGGATAGATCGGCGCAAGACAGCGGAAATCAGGTGCCTCAAAAGAACAAACGACAGCCTTATTGATCTTAGAAAAACTAAAGGAAAGAACACTATGAAACTTTCAGAGCACGTCAACACAACTGGAACCGCGAGGACACAGTATTTCTGGGCGGGCATAGATAATCCGAAGCTGGATCAACATTTCCACCTTTGCAACCTCAAAGCGGTCCTGATTAAACTGAGAGGGGGAGCAGTGTGTGGGCGGGACAGGCTAGGTTACAGTGAAATTGTTGGCCGATCTTCCCCACCGGAGTGTTCACGTCCTGGAATACATTATAACCTTCTTGAAAGGGGAAATCCCCTTACCTATATACTGGCAGATAGCTTTTGAGACCTTCTCGCCCCTTTATCGGAGCACATTATGGGGGCTTAATTACATATATCTAACATACTATTTACATACAGGGCACGATACGGGTACCCAATTTATGGCGCCATGTCATAATAGCTAACCCCTCCCCGCAATTGAACGGATCGCGAAGATCACAGCAGCCTCCGGAAAGCACGTGCGCAGGCGCAGGAAAGGTGCCAGGTGTAAAAAGACGGAGTGTACCATGTGGACGTCGCAGGCAAAGCTCACGGGGGTGGTAGACGGCAGTGCTTATCCACAACCGAAGATGAGTTGGATCAACACTCTCCTCTAAAGCAACAGGTTCAACACAGGTGGAAAAAGTATGCTGTCGCTTCCCCGGATACTCGCTCTAAATACATTATCATGAACTCACACAACGCATTACGCTATTATGAAGCCTGGTGGATCGCACCACTGGTGGACGACTGCGAGGTTGCATGAGGGACACTGGCCCCTCCCAAAGCACATAATCTGGAGTCCGGGTCATCAGGGTTTAAGTGGAAATGAGGACGCCAATGCGGATACCGGGGCACTCATTTCACGGACCTATCCCTTCAACCATCCAGACTAGAAAGAGGAAGACCTCCTTCTTAGGTTTAGATAAATTGCCGACTACTATATGGATAGTCACCGTCAATTTCCCACGTAGGCTAATGGTTTGGGAAAAGTGAACTAGCACGAGGTCCTGAGACTCCTTTCTTACACGATGCTGTGCCCCGCTATCGTGTAACCCTTTGACCTTGTGGTCAATGGCAGATGCCAGATGCCAGCAGATGGTCAATGGCAGGTCTGGGCCTGCCCATATAATCCAGATCTAATCTCCAACCCCAATCCTAGCCGAGAGAACGTGAGAGTATGTCTTACTTGGTTGCTGAGACCTTCAGACCCCCAAGGCTTTGGTCTAGAAAGCCAGGCTGGTGCCTTTGACGAATGGGGGTCTCTGAATAGGAGCTCCACCTAAACAGGCAAGCCACCGAGCACGCCCAACCTACGCCCGATCTTGCTCACATCGTGCGTGGGAAAGGTGCTGGAGCACGTCCTGCTAAACAGATGGCGGGAATATCTCTAAAGAAAAGAAAAAAACTATACCCAGATACAATCATCGGCTTCAGAGCGTACCTCAGCACTCAGGACGCCATGATTGAACTGAAACAACAGATAATCAATGGGGACTCCATCGATACAAAGGCAATGCTTGGTCTCGTCCTGCAGAGAGCCTTCGATAAAGTCAAGCACTCGGCAGTCCTGAGGCAGATACCCCGAATCAACATGGGTGAGAGGACGTATAACTACGCCAAGATTTTCTCTCGAGCCGAAAAACCGAGCTGAGAGCGGTCGGCCTAAAGATAGACCAGAAGAACCTCGGCAGCACGGGCATACCGCAAGGCTACGTTATATGACCGATGCTATTCAATCTCGTTAAGATAAAGTCGCAGAGAAACTCAACCAGATCGAGGGACTCGGGCACACAATCTACGCGGACGACATCACGCTGTGGGTTTGCGGAAGCAGCGACGTCCACATGTAAGCAACTGTACGGAAACAGACACATGGAAACAGCCATCGACGTGATTGAAGACTGCAACGAAGGCATGAGACTTCAGTGCTCCTCGAGCAAGTCCGTACTCCTGCTGAACCTCCCGAGCAACAGATACAACAGGAAAAGAATGCGGAAGGAACACGAGAAAATCTAAAAATGAAACAAAGTAGGTGCGGTGATCCCGATGGTGAACAGAATCAGAGTCCTCGGGGTGACCGTCAAGGAAAACGGGAGAAAGGGAGGCACCGTCACCCGCCTCATCGGCAACGCGATGAATTCAAGGAGACTCCTCAACAGAGTCACTCAATCATTTGTGGTCTGCCACATAGCGTACGTGGCGGCCTTTCACAGATGAAAGAGGAGCGAAAAAAAAGCAAGGACGACATAATTATACGCAGGGCCTACAAGACGGCACTGGGACTCCCGGCAACCACCAACACGAACCGGCTATTGCAACTGGGGGTCCACAACACGCTGGAGGAAAATAGCCGAAGCACAGCGCGCAGCCCAGCTCGAAAGACTGTCGATCACTAAAGCAGGCAGAAAAATCCTAGACACACTCAGTATAGGATACCACGGCCAACAAGGCACCAACAGTCCTATACCGGACGAAATAAGACACGGCTACAGGGTTGATCTTATCCCCAAGAACGTGCACCCGGAATACAAGGTGAGAGCCAAGGCACTCACGGACTTACATGCCGGTGACGAGGGCACCAAATACGTGGATCTGGCCGAATACGCCGGCAGCAACACCTTGGACGTAGTGGTGGTCGACGCCAATGGGAACACTCAAGTGGCGGACAGCACCCTATGCACTCAACCAGAAGAGGCCGAGGAGACAGCCATCCGTCCATTTGGTCGCAGCTATCAGCCATTTGACAGCCATTTGGTCGCAGCTATCAGTACGATTGCGAATGACAATCCCTAACGCCGTATTTCACCACGCTATCATCCCCTTTCTCGCATGTGGAACTTTATTTTCACGATGATTGACATTTTAGCAATCGGTGCTGTTTTCAGTCTTGCGCGCAGGTAGCGCCGTCGCTCGGGCTCAAGCCGCATCGCGTGCTCGGGCAGGTGCTGTTGCCGAATCCTCACCAGCAGCCTCCGCGGTGGATAGGCGTAGACATAAATTTGATCGCCGCTTTAAAAATCACCAATCCCCACCACGATTTTTTTACTACACTATCATCCACAACGTGCTTGTCGCGATTGTTTTGATTCTTGACAGCAGGGGTGAGCGGCTGTTGTCGCAGCCAGCGCCGGTTCGAGCCCAAGCGGGGCCGTACGGGCATGCACGGCTAGCGTGTGTGCGGAACGCCTCCGCGTGCAGAAAACGCTTTATGCTTGCCACATTAATTGATTTTGCAAATGGATATTAGGATATATCCATAGATTAGCGATATATTATGAGAATAAATATATAATATATATATATATCATATATATAATATATATATAATATATAACATACATACATCACTACGCGCGAAACCTACATAGTTAAAGGGGCACTGACACAAAAATTTAGCATCTTGCTTTTTTCGTTGCGATAAGTAGCTAGTGACCTATTATAACCTGTAGAACCTCATTTGCTTCAGCGTGCGACGGTTGTTTAATTAGAGGGATTTTAAATGCGGCCAGTCGCAGTTTTGGTTTCAGCGAGTGCCGCGAAACGATGGATTTTGTGGATTTTGTTGAACAAAGCTGACCACGTGACCGTCGGAGGGATATCACAGAGCAGAGCGCCGTAGCACTGTCGAATCCGCATCGACGGCAGTTTCTGCGAATGCCCCCACGTACTGATCTCGTGAGGCGCTTAATTAAAAAGCGACCGTGGATGTGACGCAGGCGCTGCGAGTGCAAATGCCTACCGCGGCTAAAGAACGACGCGCGACGCTCGAGGCGGGGTGGCAAACGCGCGCTGGGAGCAGCCGGCCGGTCTGCCTACAGGTCCGCCTACAGATGTGTTCGGCTCAGCACTGCGGCGGATATTCGAGTGCCGCTCTCGTAAGCGGTGCAGATGACAATTTTAATGCAACCCGCCATCGCATCATTAACTCCTTTCTATTTAAGCCACTATGGTCGGACTTGGGGACAATTCGTGCAGCGGTAACAAGCTATCACTCGAGCTACTGCGCCGGCCTGGGCACTTGGCGGCCGTGGCCGCCGCCTGCACAGCTACCGTGCGGCTAGCTCAGTGGGCTTTTCGTGCCTCCGGCGCGTTTTCGCATCCAATGGTAATAAAACAGAATAAAACAGAGTGCCTGGAATCGCTGTAGAACTTTGGTCGCGGCCAGCTGCCCGATTAGCTGACGAAATCACGGCGCCTCCGCCGCCAACGATCGGGTCGTTAGTTCTCGAGAGCAGAAGCTCCGCCCTCCGGCCTCCGATTGGAGCGGCGAGCCGGGCGAGCCCGCGTAAAACGCCGGTAGTGCGGAAGCGGCAAACACAAACTCGTGACGTGTTTGGATGTTGTTTATTTACAATTGCGCGTGGTCCTCTGCTGGCTGCTCGGTTGCGTTTCGCACACTTCAAAATTGATTTTAAATATGTTCTAGGCTGTATTCGCCGCTGATATTTTGCAGATGATGTATATGTGTTCCAACCAATCTATCTCCGACGTTATCTCGCCTTCAAAATTTTGTGTCAGTGCCCCTTTAAGCTATCGTGATAGACCGCAATGGCGATCGGGAAAACGTGCAGGGCGTTTGGAAAAACCAGAGCGTTGCCGGTCGCCTAAATTTTCTAAAACCCTTATAATAATGGATCAGGAACTTGGGGTACCTCCGTATTTATTTGAGATTGTCGCTTCGTTGATGAAGTACAGAGCACCCGACGACACGGTCGGCCCGAACTGTATACTCGTGAAGGCAATGCAGCAGCCACGGGAGTTCGGGTAGGGATTTCTAGTATCTAGGAGTCGTTTTAGGGAATCACTAAAACACAGTACCATTACGGCTAGAAATGCACGCGAAGGCAAATAAAGATGATAAAGGTTAATAAAGTTTAGATTGCATGCCTGCTTAATTAAGAACTTCACCCAGAAATCTGGGAAACAGCGAAGCGGCGGCGCACGTCGCTGGCCGTCCGTTCCTAATATGACGTTACTTCCGGTCGCTGCCTCTCGGTTGCTAGCTCTTCCGGCGGTGCTGGAGCAAACAGTGGGCGGGGTATGTGGTCAACTTTATAGACGGATACCGCTGTTCCCCAGGGTAAATATGCTGAAACAAAGATTACAGGCGGGAACCGACCAATGTATATTTGTAAAAGAAAATTTTACCCGATTTTAAAAGCACTTCAGTAGCCCTTTAATGCACTTCTGTAAACCAATTTCTGTCTCACCCACGATCACTTGCGGTATAGTCGATTTTATGCTTCTTTTTAAAAGGACACGAGCAATTATGTCGATGAAAATTCTGAGCTCTTATGGGAGCAAGTGCGCCGTCATTAGGAAGGCCAGCAATATCCGGTGAAGCGTGCCCGCCCACATCCCCTTGCAATATACGTAGTGCGTTGGTCGGGGAGCAAATGGGCTTCTGACGACGCTGTCTCGTCGGATAATGATGGAAAAAGAGCAGAATGGGTGACAACAACAACAAAAAAAAAAGAAAAACAAGGGACGACGCGTTTCCCTGTCGTCGTAGTCGTCAATTCTGCGCCCCTTTCGACGTAAATAAATACATACTCCCCCAACTTTTCATGAGCAGAATACCGACTGGTTCTAAATACTACAAACGCAGAGGGAGTCCGAAGTCCGCCCACAATTTACATTAAAATCAATCTGCAGTTTGAATTGTGTACTCGCAGTACGTTGCTGTTCGAGCTCGGAACGAAGTTATCATGCCAAGTCCACGTTACCGTTAGCTTAGTCATTTTTATGCCACTCTTGTTCACATGGTTGAACTTTTCCGAAGTCCGTCCTACGAACAAAAATCAACAAAGCCACCAAGCGTAAAGAATCTGTTTTATTGGAAGACAAGATATATCAGTAAGTGCGTTCGCACCGCTACCTCCACTGTGGGAAACATGAAGCCAGGTTCGTTCGCTCCGAACAATGGCGGCAACATCCAGAAACGAACTCCTTCCGGCCGAACAAATTCTCTCGTATCCATCTGCCAACAAAATAACCACATCCACTCGTTCCCAGCATTTTGTGTCATTCCTTCCATGCCTTGCTGCTCCTTGCATCAAACTTTGATGCTAGTGGAGTTTGTTGGCCATGCGTACAGGGTCACAACAGCGGACATTTAATTGACTCATGCTAACCATTTTTGGAAGTCCGTGGGGGCTCATCTCATGAACCTAGAACAACCAGTTCAGAAAAAAAGATCTCATTCTTGCAGCAGTCCTCTATTCGGATATTTTCTCAGCTAGATTACATTGTGAAACTGTGTCGAATTCTTATATAATCGGCCGTCGAATTCCGCTGCACGTTGAGTTCTGGTGACTTAAGTATCTCTGGGAGCTGGTAAAATCATCTCTTGGGTGTGACGTTGAGTACACGACCAAAGTTTGCCTTCAATGCGAATCCTTCATGGGAACTTGGTATAACACTCAGAACTTTTGAGCGGTTCGCCACGGAAGGGACGTAGCGAACAAAAATGATATGAGCAGTGTGGAGGAAGTGGGATGGCACTTCCCTGGCATCATCTCTGCAAGACGTTGCAAGGAGACACAGCGAACGTGATCACATGGCAGCGAGCTGGGCAGGCCAGTACACGCCGCCTTCTTTTTCGCGTGTTTTGTTGCTCAGTCTGTTTCTTTCAAAAACGCTCTGAACTGGAGCACGGGCAAGTTACAGAGATATGCGAGAATTCACGGCACCGGTAATGATAACGCATTTCTTTGATTCTGTGATGCCACGCCCTTGCGAGTTATTCGTGCTTGAGGAAAGAAATGGAATGGGGTATGGCTGTCACTTTCTGAGAAATAAATGGACGTTCCAAGATACGAAAAGCATGCAGTTTGCTCCAGTTCTAAGCTGTAACATTTTCTGGGCAACCTACGGAAACAGCACTTCCACAGGTGAGAAATGCACGTGCGTGAATGATGGTCACCGGGATCTCAATGGTGTTGCTGTCTACGTTACCAGACCCCCTCCTGACTGGTACCGTCTGGTGTGTACAATCGTAATGCAATGATTCTACTGTAATGCACTTCATCCCGGTTTCCTTTTGCGTTTAAGGTGGGTCCTACAAAAGCAAAACTTGCGCATAGCCGCGTCTGAAATGCAATCACCCTGACTGCCATATCTGTTCAGCCTACTCACGTCACCGAGCACAACGTACTGTTCGCTGGGCTCATAGTAGCGGATCGTCGCCTCCAGAAGGGCACTGCTAGGTCGCACCAGCACCGTCACCATGTAATCCACCGGCGCGCTCACTCGCTTTCCTAACGCCACTTTGCGGCCGATCACGTCGTGGTAGTGGCGATCGAAACGGAGCACATGTTCGTTGGGCTGGGACACCGTGGCGTCGATCACCCTGTCGAGAACGAGTACGCTGCACAGGTTCGCCTTGGGTTCCAGCTGGGTGTTGATAACGCTCACGAGGGCGCGCGACGCGTTGGTGACTCCGGGGTCGCTGATGGACACCACCGTCCGGTTATGACAAGTGCACCAGTGCGGAAGGATGAAGGCGTCCTCGCAGCTCTCGGTTGAGCGGAATTTCCTGGAGAAGGCTGATGCCATGCGTCGTCCGATGAGGCCTGTCTGGCGGGAGGGAGGCTAGGTGCTGGAGTGTGGCGTGCACGTCGAACGGGGTGGTGAGCCGTCGGGAGTTCCTCCGCAGCCGGGACAGCTCGGTCGAGTAGCGCTGGGCGAAGGCTTCGGGAAAGGCAAGGAACATAATTGGCATGCGCTCCTCCAGCTTACCGACGTACGTCGACCGTATCGGTCCGAAGCGGAGGCCATGGTCGCTGAAGAACACGAGCAACGTGTTCTTGAGCGCTCCGCTATTGTAGAGGCGACTCAAGAGGCGCATCGAGGGCGCATCGGCGTAGCCGGCGTTGTTCAGCATGTCGTGCGTCAGCCGCGCCACGAACGCGAAGCCGAAGTAAGGCCTCGACTCACAGGTCTCGGCAAAGTTCGCCAAATAGTCGAACACCACGTCCATTTCCATTTTAGAGCCCCAGCAGTGGCGGCCCGACTTCGCTCTCATGGCAGAGTTTTCTGTGGCCAGGAAGAGTGGCCTCAAGTAGTAGTCTGTAGGCGGCATCGCGAAACCACGCTTGAGATAATTGAAGGTGGCAATGTTGGGCGCGTCTTCGGCGAACAGCGTGCGGTAGCCTCTCGTCGCGAACTCTTTCCATGCGAAGTCCAGTCCGTCGAAAGTAAAGCGGGTGAGGCTCTCGTTCCAGTAGTACTCCAAGAAGTGCCCCGTGAGAAGAGCGACTATGTTTGGAAACGTGTTGTCCCCTATCTTGGTATAGCCGTGGAGCTGTACGGCACCCAGTTTGTCTTTCAGGAACGCCTTCGTTCTGGGCATATGTCTCTCGAAGTTGAGGTTTGAGATCGAGTCCACTCCAACCATGAGTACGTTGAGGCTTGCGAGTGCCGAATTTTCGGAGGCCTTTTGGAGCCATAACAGACGGCGCTCGACTTCAGGGATCACAGGCACGAGCGGCACATGTTGCACGAGAACTTCCTGGCGACCGTGAAAACAGTTAACGATAGCGTGGTGGGTCTTCAGGGGGTGGTCTAATCTGAGAGGTTTAGGAGCGCTCAGGTTGTAGCGACTGTCCACGACATGCGGCTCAGCGTTGTCGTCTCTGAGGACATCTCTGTAGGTGCACTTGACTTGCGATGGCTTGAGCTTGTAGTGGCGCCACAGGAGCGTTTCCTCCACACTGATGACGGCGTTGGGGCGAATGCGAAGGAAGCTGGGTTTTCCGGGACAGACGAAGTCGGCAACCTTGCGGTACAAGTGGGCCACGCTGGGGTCGAAAGGATCCCAGGCAGGGATGTGGCACTCGGACGTACGGATCAGGTAGCCACTCGCCGCGAGGTCTTCGTCCTCATCTGGGAGGAATGCCTTCCACCAGCTGAACCATGGGAGCACGGTCGTGTAGCGAGACAGGAACAAGATGCACATGCACCCAAGCGCGGTGGTCAGAGCGAAGGCCCGACGCATCACGCGCTCTGCTCCGGACCTGCGCATGAGAAACGGGAACGGGGAGGTTAGGGCAAGGACATTGGCTGATACCAAAGAAAACGCTAATACCAAAGCTAATTCCAAATGACACCACTTATTTAGCTGATGTCCTAAGAAGTGAAAGATATACGAGTTCGCACTAAACTGTTAATTCGTTGCTCAAACGTTCCAAACATATGGTACGACTCACATTGCAAAGATAAGGTTTCATTTGGTTGCTCAAAGTTTGCAGATGTTCAGTGCAATGCACAACACTGTTCATAAAAACGGGTGTTTCTGGCGCATGCATAAATTTACATGAAAACGTCCTGAATCAAGGCACATATCAGGAATGGCACTGTCTTCATCCGTCGAAAAGAAGAAAGGCTAACAAAAGAAAGGACTTCAAATAGTAGCTAAATACACAGTTCCCTCAGTATACCTTAAGATTAGAAGTAAGCCTCAAATTTGTTTTTTGGCTTGGAAGCAAGGCAGGCTTTTCAATTATACTGTGGGATATTGTAACACTCGTGATGGCCGAGAAGTCACTGACATCTTTTCGAACCAGACTGCATTGGAGCGACTGCCTTGAATAATTATACTTGTATGTTAACTATCATTTATCGACTAATACTACCAGAAGTCTATGAAGGTTGTCCCTTATCGTATATAGTCGTTGCATTCTTGCTTCTTTGAAATTGCTTCCGTCTGATTGAATGAGGACTCGAATACGACAACTTTGGCGCCGCTTTGCACACACACATGCAGACGCCGCATAGGCCGTCCGGAAGGATCCATATGTTGATTTGATTGATATAGTAAAGTTCATTCGAAACAGCAAGGCGATATCAGGGCGCCAGCCCGGTGGAAGGCGTCCTCACTCCAGGATGCATCGAAGATTTCCTGCTCGTGCTGCCCTCTCTGCCAAGAGGCGCTGGGCACAGGGGTCGGAGCTGGTCAACAACTCCACCCGCTGGTGTGTGGTAATGTTGGTGAGTGTTGGGCGGGTACGCATGTAGGGGCATAGACCGCCCCCATGTTTGGACAATAGTAAAGTATTTTGTGTGGCAGAGTGTATTGTGGGGAAAGGTGTCTTTCTGCCGTTTGCATGGTGTAAATGCGTCGGATTTGTAGATAGTATGGTGAGACTGGGTGTATTTTCGTTGTTGAATCTTATAGTGCGTGGAGATATCGGAGCAGGCAAGAAGGGAAGATATCGGAGTAGATCGTAAACGCAATAGGGGTCGGCCAAGGACTCGATGGGGGGATGAGCTACGGACATTTAAGGGGGGTGGGGAGGGTGGACTCAGATAGCACTCGATAGACGCGGCTGGAGATTTTTGGGAGAGTCCTTAGCCTTGCAAGGGACACAACCAGGCCGGTGCTGCCGCTGCCGTCGCCGTCGCCGTCGCCGCTGCTGATCATGATGATGACGCACATTGTCCAGTTGAGACCTATGAGTACGGCATCGTGAGAAACATTGTCAAACGCACCTCTAATATCGAGTGTTAGGATTGCATAGAGATCGTTGAGGTCTTTTTTTGAAGTTAGTCGAAAAGATGTTATTTCAGGTATAGGCAAGTGTCCTGCGTTGTGAGTTGGGAACGGAAGTTAAACATGGTATCTATGGAGTGGCGATCATCTTGTAGATATGCGGAGATGCGGTTGTGGACGAGGTGTTAAAGGGTTTTCCAAGGACGGGATGTTGAAAGAGGAAGAAGGTCAAGGAGAGGCGACGGAGATAGTGTAGGCCCAGGGATTTGTTGGGCTTAAGTGACCATCTGTGTGCTTCCTTTGGGGAGAAATAGTGGCGTGTGTTCATTTCGCATTGAGATAGTTTAGCAGCAGATAAAGACTAGTTTGCGAGGAATTTGTTAGGTATCTTGTCTTTTCCCTGTGTGGCATTGAGTGTGAGCTTGTAGAGGGTGGCTTCGGGCTCGGATGGCGTGAATGTGGGAGAAAAACTTGTGTTAGCTAGTTCTAGGTACAAAGAAAGGGGCGAAAGGGAGTCGGAGCTTGCATTGCACTGCATGAGGTCGTGGAGTATTTCCTGTTCCGTTCCCGGGTAGTTACGGATGAGGCGAGGAAATTCACGAGTTGAAGAGTTGCAGTCATATTGGTTTCCTGGAAGCGTATGAGCGTACGGAGTACATTCCATGTTTTGCCTGTCGTAGGCTCACCTTGCAGCTTACACACAGGACTGGTTCCAATTTAGTCTTCTTAGGTATTAGGCGTACTCAGGTGCTCCCTTTGTTTCGCATGTGGTGCGATGTTTCAGTTTTCGATTAGTACAATGTTCTTCCATTATTTAATAGTCTTGCGCGGACATCCCAGAGATGTTGCAAATGAGTATCTATTTCAGGTTGGGTGATGGGAATATCAGTGGTGTAGTTATCGAGTTTGGTAATGAGGTCTTGGTCGCATTATCATATGTTTGCGATTGGTGCAGCTTGTCGATGGTAGCGGAAATTCTTTCAATTGGTGAATCAGGCGGGGCCAAAACTAAGTTGCACGCATTTATGATTGGTGATCGTTAATGCAAGGATGTAGTGGTGACTTCCGAGGGTTGTGGCGTGCATTCCCAATGGGCGTCTTTGATATTCTTGGTAAACGTGAGGTCAGGGGAGGTCTCGGGAAACGATATTGCCTATTCTAGTGGAAGTTTAAGGGTGATATTGAAGTGTAAAATTAAATTGTTGCACGGCCTCTTGTAGTTTGGTGCCCTTAGTAGTATTGCAGCCGTGACCATAAGCCATGCGGGGTGCGTTAAAATCCCCCAGGGCAATCAGCCAGCAATGTTTCGCTCCGGTCGTGGCGCGTTTTAGTAAATCACGGATGTCGGGAGCAGATGCTTAGGAGGACAGCTAATATGAAGTACGAACGGGCTTGGTTGTGAGTCTTAGGCAGCAAGAATTTCTTTAAATGTGTGGTCTATTGTGCTTAGTAGTGTTACATTTGCACAGCAAGGAGCGCGCGGGTGAGGATTGTATGCAGTGCGGGAATCGGGGTTCCGGGGGGAAGTGCCGGTTTGCTGTCATGTGGTGATTCCGGTTTGGTTTGTTGAGTGAGCGGAACAGGTTTGGCGCGTTTATTGGTACACTAGCGATTTTATTGCCGTACAAGCAGGGCTGTAGGACCTCCGGAGGTTCTCCGGCCAGGTGGAAACCACGTAAGGGTCCCCATCGTCGCAGTGATTCTTTTTGGTCTAAGTTAATAGGAAGAGATTGTTGCTTGGGTTTTTTGTGTTTTGGCAGTTTTTGAAGCGTTTTTCCGTGCGGTCGATGCGGGAGTGTATGGTTGTGAATGCGTCTGTCACGAAGACCTGGAAGCTACTTTTTGTCAGGTCTTGCATTAGGGGTATCTTGGATAGGGGTATCTTGGATAAGGGTATTAGGGGTATCTTGGCATAGGGTGATCTTGGATAGGATCATCTGGGCTAGAGAGTTGCGATTTGTGCTTTGAATTGCAGGCGTTGTTTTGCGTAATGAATTGTTTTAGTTCTGTGATTAGTGCCTTGCTAAGCATTAACCTGATCAGCCTGTTGTTCGAGGTTACAGTGTCGGGTTTTGGTGGGATTGTGTCGGTTGTGTGAAGGGTAGTTGGTGCAGTGTTTTGTGCGAAGCTTAAGTGGGTGGAAGAGAGACAATTGCTGACAAGCTCACCTTTGTTAATTCAGGGGGAGAGGGGGGGGCAGTTCTGGGTGGTCAGCTTACGTCAATGGAGGGAGTGTAGGTAGGGGATGGGTCGCCAGGTTTCGGGAAGCAAGGGGTGGTGGAGGGCTCCAACTTGCGCTTGCACTCTTTGCTGGCGGTGGTGTTGTTGAAAATGGTGTTGAAATAAAATGTTTATTTATTTATTTATTTATTTATTTGTTATTGATTGATTGATTGATTGATTGATTGATTGATTGATTGATTGATTGATTGATTGATTGATTGATTGATTGATTGATTTCCCCACATACATCCTCACATAAAATGGGACGTGAGGTCCGTCGATAGTAACTGCTGCATGCGACGTTTCGAGCATTCCTGTGTCCAAGATGGTTGGTCCAGTGATAAGGATGGCACGCGGAGTTCATTCGGGGTGGTGCCTGGGGTGCTGCCTTGAGTGACGCCACGGGAAGTATCCGGAGAGGTTTTCATGTAGGCCGTTACTTCATTTACGCCTCTGGAGCGGCCGGCACAAAGAGCCGGACAAAAAAGTGGAAAGAGGAAAGCGCAACACACAAACACAGACACGCAGACGCACAAAAACACACGAACACACAACACACACACATACACACTCACAAGCAGATATGTGTGCACGCACACGCGCGCGCGCTCACACAAACAGATACATGTGCACGCACACGCACGCACGCACGCCTACATGTTCTACGAAATAGGGGACGATATGTCATATTATCATTACATGTACCGCCCTCGACTCGACATTAGCCATCCCATGCACTGTCCCGCTTAGAGCTCAGCAATGACATCAGAAATTTGTAACGTCAAACAAAGTAATTAGGTAACTGACAACCTGTTTGACAGCTGATAATAAGGCCATTAAGATATAAAAAAAATCATGGGCCACTTGATCCAGTAAAGGTGAATGACCAACAGAGATGTGGTTCACACATGAGTTTGGACAAAAGTACGAGTGCTTGAAAGAAGTCCTGCTGCGACTAGCCGTTTCAATGCGTCACTAAATCTTGGTAGGTGATCCGGAATCGGAGGGTAGACGTAACTTTTCACGGCGGAGAAGCGAGCCATGACACCCTTATGCAGTGTCGCTACATGTCCCGCACAATTGGAAATTTTCGGCGTCCCCATCTGGACGGCAGAAGAGAAATGAGATTTATAGTACAGAACGGCAACTTTGTAGGGTTAAAGCAAGCTCGGAGCCACAGAAACCCAGCAATATCACAAATAAACAAACAAACAAACGAATAAACGCATCGCTCTACACAGACGTGTGGGTAAGTTAACTATGCTGCGCGGCGTTTCTTCAAGACACAGAAAAAAATGCACGGAATACTTAGCTGTAAAGAAGAATGCGGTACGCCCGCCTTAGTGACAGAGCTCACCTTAGGTGTGAAGTGCTCCCTCCGTTTACGAGGCTCTGTTGTCCAGCATTTGTTGCGAAGCGCCCCTTTCCCTAGCGGCATTGTACAGGTCCAATAAAACACCACGGTCATGGTTGGCTCGTAAGGGGAGATACTCCGCCACAAGATTCCGTAACCTTGTCACTACAAAACCACTAAAAACTCGGAAACACCCGCGGGAGAGCCCGTCGAGAGCTGCCCCATCGGCGAGACGGCGTGATGTCCCGTGCATGGCTCTGCCTCCACCGCAATGTGAATTGGCATCCCTACCTCACCGACGGAGGGCTTTCATTGTCCGGGCGTCAATGTCAACAGTTCAGCTGCTGAAGCCAACCGTGTCAAAGGTTCGGCGCCACGCGGGCCGCATGCATACAAGCGGGCGCAATTGGTTACATTGTTGCACCTTTGACATTTTTGCCAGGTCGCTCGAGTCAGTAAAAAGAAATGTGGAAACAAACCTGCGCCGATTGCGGGCACGCAATCGTCGCGAGTGTACTATGATTTTGCAAGACGTCTGAAGGATTGTGAATCGATGCAGTCGCTGCTTATTCGGTACTCCGAAGGCACATTTTTTTACAGCGAAGTGAGTGATGCCGTTTTCCCCATGTTATTTGGAGTCTGTCTCGTTATCAACGCAAAAACAAAAGAGAACCACATTGGTCCCCTCTCAGTCTGCCACCCCTCCTGACAGAGCGGAAAACACAACAATGTTCTAAATTACGAAATTTACGAAATTTTCGCTAACTGGACCTGCAGAGGAAGGAAGACAAACAATGCGCAACTCACAACTCTGTTGTGAGTTGCGCATGTTGTGAGTTGTGAGTTTCGCATTGTTTGTCTTCCTTCCTCTGTATGTCCAGTTAGCGAAAATTTCGTAATTCATAATGCACCAACTAGCCCAACAACACATTTTACTACGCCTCGCATGTGGTGCTTTTCGCACTAGCCCTGTCCAAAGTCTGTATGTAGAATGCAATAAATGGTCCCTAGATCCCCAGAGGGTGTACATGGACGTTTTATATGCCTCAAAAATCATGTCTATGACAAATCATCCTTTTACTCCGACCATTTATGATGCATCCTCACAGCAACTCTTTTTAAATCGTCCATCAATCTCCATGCCGTTTCCTCTAAGAGTGCGAGAAGAAGCTTCTGAGCTAGAAGTCTCGTTTTCAGGCATTCACAAGACGCCCATACAGTGATTCAATTCACCATGGCATCTCCGCCCTAATGTCATGTGACCTGTCTTTTATGGTAATTTAGACAGGAACAGGTCACCAAGGGATTGCGAATTCTGCAGCCATTTCTTGTTTGGTGGCTGCATAAGTAACCACCCCGGAAGGTTGCTGTGAAAAGTTTACAAGTGATTCGTCCAAGACTGCAACGGCTGTGGGCTTGGTGCTGCGCATGGGCCAAACTTGCACGTCAGTAAAACCAATGAACCTTTGTAGCAGTATATTCACAGGCGAAGCAGACGTATTGGTGTGTGGGGTTGTGGTGGTAATGGTAATTAAATCACATAGCCCGAACATCAAATCCTAAAATCCATCGTGTTACAACGGACACTCTTAATCGTTGTACAAGCACTTGCATCAGGAAAACATTCTAAAATAATCCTTTGTCAATCAATCATGTTTTTAAGGCTATCATGTCTGCATATGCATCAAACCTTCAAATAACTTTCTGTTGGGTTCCAGGGCACTCTGGAATTGCCGGAAACGAACCGCAGATCGAATGGCCACTTTCAGCTACACTCGTGAATACAATGGACATAACAACAGTGCCATACACAGACATGAGCCACACTCATGGACACCAACTTCGAAACAGATGGCAAACACACTGGAGTGAACAAACAGATAACAAGTTACACGTTATAAAACCACGCTTGGGGCCATACACCACTGACACACGCAACAGATACACAGAATTGCCCTTGCTAGGCTACGGATAGGGCACACGCATGTCACACCTCGTATCTCCTCACGGGCGACTTCAAGACCCCAGTGTGGCAGGTGTGGAGAGGCCCTATCCGTAGTTCACATACTCATTCAATGCAAAGCACTTCAACACACACGACGAAACACTTCCCACAGGTATACAGACTACACGTCCCACTACACCAAGCGTTTTTTCCTTCTGTCTGACGATCCCATGTTTTCTATCAAGTGCGTTTTTAAAATATTTAGAAGAAGTTCAATTTTAGACCTCATTTCAATACCACGCCGTGATCACTCCCTGGCCCTATACACCAGCCATGGCCATTGTCGTTTTGTGATTTTACTTTTGTTTTTGCTGACTTTTCTTAGTGTTTAAAGGTTTCACCCCTCATATAAGACTATTGTTTTGGCGCTCTTTGCCCCAGTTGGCCTTGCGCCATAAACATCCAACCATCATCATCAACACATTTTACTACAACAAGTTCTTCCTAAATGAGTACTGACGCGAAATTTTCGTGTCGTTTTTCCTTTCGCTGCTATGGGTGCCTTCTTGCCCAGTAATCATAGAATGGCACATTGGATGGTCGATCACTGCCTTAATAATTATTTACAGCCTCGTTTATGTCTGTCAGTTGCGGTTTTGATGAAACGAACAACGAGGCGGCCGCTATGACAGGAAGGCGCTCTTGACGTCACGGTTCTCGTCGCACCACAGCCGGTCTGGACGCGCGCGCGCGCGTCAGACCGGCCGTGGTTGCACAAGCCGGGCAGCATGACGTCAGTCCCAAAACTGTGACGTTATTCACAAGGCGAAACAGCGCGCACCAGCAGCAGCAGTCAGCGCCTTGGCTACGTCACGAGAGCCGCGACGCCAGCAGTTTGGTTCCAGGCGCACATTGTGTCATGCTGATGCCGATGTTGAAAGGGTATCCGTTCTGAGCTTTCTAGTGCGTGCAAATATTAAAATTGATAAGAAAGGTATTATACTATATGGTTATGGTCGAAAATTTCTGGAATATATCTCCACAAACAGAGGAAGCTATTTACGTAGTTATTACAGCTTTGAAATTTCGTATCAGGACCCCTTTAAGGAGAGGGCGTTGGGCTTCTTCTCTTCGACAGGAATGCCGCTAGTGAGGACACTGATGAGCCACCTCCTCAACGTGACGGAGGAGAGGATGACATAGCATTTTCTTTTTTTGACACGAAAGGTTGAGCTGCCTCATCTAAAATGGAAGGAGGACGGTGTGTGGAACAGGAGAACAGCCACCACGACTCGCCGGTTTATTGTTGTGGTTCGTCAATCAAATGATGGACTGCTTCGCAGGACTTCAATAGGTATGATATCAAAGTGCACTTCATTCAGCTCTCTCTTTTCGACGACGGGGATAGGGCAACGACATCTGAGTACAAAGCGCATGAAGACGATTCTTTTCTAACCGTGAGTGCATGGTCACAAAGCGGAGCCTTGATAGAGTGCCGCTGCCAACCCGATACTTCCGGTTTCGCCACGCAGCTTTGAATCCTAATGGCAATTCTGTACGGCACAATTCCAAATATATCGTAGGGGCTATCTCTAGAAAACTTTTTTTTTTGTTTTATGTAATCGTTTTGTTGCACATTGCAAAACGAGACGCAGGCAACAGAAAAATAAAGCCGTCCCACTCAATGTGAAAGCTGTCGGAAGTGCATAGCAGTGATTCGCCATAATGGGCTGTACCGCCGTTATCCGCTCTTCGCTACCACCCCATGCAATTCAAATTTGCCGCCTTCGCAGTGCTTGCGCGCCCCCTGCCTGAAACTGCATCAGCGGGAGTTCTGTTCTTTTTGTGGTTGCTTTATTTTCGTATGCTGGAGCTGTTTTGCGTCATTTCGAACGCGTAATTTTTTTCTTGCGCCGCTGGAGCCTTTCTGCGTCATTTCGAACGCGCCATTTTTTAAATGCAGAGCATTTCAGTAACTCACGATTTCACCCGCGTTGACGTCCGTAGTCCGCACCGCACCCCTCCCTACTATATAAAAAAAAATACTATCCGGCGCCCGGTTTCGATCCCTCGACCCTGCGGGCGGAACGCAATGTACATGATGCTCTACCAACTGTGCCCCAAAGCCGACACAGAATGGGACGCTACGAACGCGCCTTATATCGTTGACTCATTCAAATTACTGCTGACGAGCGCTCTCTCGTCAGCAGTTGCCACAAGTGCAACAACATTAACGTAACGCAAACTACTTAACAGCGTGCGCCCTTAACTACTTAACAGCGTGCATTTGATCGTGCCCCTCGCGAGGGGGATGTTTCACTGCGTCTTCTCTCGCTCGCGGGACCCGTGGCGCCATCTGGCGGAGGCGCGGCACAACTCGTAGCACTTTCTTTGAAAAAGCGCCTCGAAAGCGCGGCAAATATGAAATAGGGATGACGCGCTTTCGAGGCAATCCGCCGACGCGGCTGCTTTGTGTACAGACTCGGCGGCGAGCGTCCCGGGATTCTGGTGCCGACCGAACCCCATTTTCTTTCAATGTTTGCTAAAGCGACTGTAATGTTTTCTTGCGCGGCCACTTTTTTCGCTTACTATAGTAAAAACCAACCCAATGAGCGTTCCTAACTAAATGAACACGGGCGCTGCCGGTTATTTATACGTATATTTTCCTCAGATGTACCTATAGTTTTCTTTGCGCTAAACAACGGTGAGATGTAGGACAAGCGACAGCGGTTCACGAGTTTCGAACGCTTATAACTATATAAACCACTTGGCTTTCGAAGCCTCTGGGGCACGCCGCGACGACAGCGCTGCAACGGAACGCTCTGTTGCTCTACTTGGGTCCAGCGAGCGAGCTACGACGACAAGGCGAGCGCCTAATGTGCTCTGCACTTAAAAGCTTGCCCATGTCTGTGAGCGACGTGAACCCCGTTTGCACAGCCGCATTTTCGTAGTTCATATACACTGGCGCTTTGACTCGTACCCAGCACCTGACGTTCGGGTGCGCAATATAAAATGAGACCGAAAAGGCAAATGAATAACCAGATATAGAAATAGTCAGCCGTGGAAATCAAAGCGAGGTTTCACACAGCGAAGGAGCTCTTAAAAATTGTTCGAAAATTTTATATGCATGAGCACATAAACCCCAACTTTGAAGATTCGCCTCATGACTGTATGTATAAAGCCTTTCAATCGAGGGCGCTTGCACAAGATCGGAGGATGTATTTGCCGGTGTTTCAACCGATCGGAATGCCTCGACGGTAGACGAAAAAAGTAACTGTACTTCCACAAGGAACCTCTAGGCCGGAGCTCCAGGGACAGGGCCATCTATCTCAGCGGGTTCGATCAGTTCTCTCGGCACTTCCGCACTGAAGTCGGCCAGATTCCTCTCCCACGAAGTGGAGGTAGCATTGGGTATGGGGGCAAGTGTGGGGTTCTGCGGGCAGGTCCAGAGAGTATGATAAATGCTGGGGATTGGTTCCCGCAGTTCGGACACTTGAGAGTCCCTGACAATCGCTGGAATCGGTTTTTGTGTGGTGTTGGGTGCTTATGTCTGTTTTGACGACTGTCCGTAGCAGATCTCGGGTGTCAACTGGCTCTTGACTCTATATTTGCGTCCCACGTTCCTTTGTGTGTGGCAGTTTGTGGTCAGGCGCCCGGTGGTTTAACGCTCGGGCGAGGGCGTGTGCCCTCTCATTTCCTGGCATGCCTTCGGGCCCAGGTACACAAGTCACCTTGTAGCCCTTTCTGACTTGTAGCGAAGACATTGCTGAGTATGTTTGCGGTGTTTCTGTTTATTCGGTTGCAGATGAGTTGTCGCCATGCGGCCTCTGAGTCTACGGTAGCTGTTGCCGGCAGCCGCGAGACAGCGTTGAGAAGCAACGTAATTCTGTCGGAGTGTGAAGCCTCTCAATGAATCAAGATCAAAGAGACAAAGAAAGCGGCGCGGGCGAGAAAACGCGTTGCTAGGCAACACTCAGGATAGTCGGTGTGTGGCGCCGCAGGGGCGAGCGTAAGGGATTCTCAACATGGCCACACTGCAACAAAAATCCAACACTGTACCACACCACCTGGGCTTGCCAGAACACACCGGCCGCCCCAATTATAAAATGAAATGACCTTATTTCCCATGAAGTATGTACAAAACTTTATGGAGGAAAATAGGGAAAAATTCCCGGGCCATCTCCACTAACGTGAAACCTGGTGAGGGGCGAAGCATGCAGTGTATACGTGCATTCATGGCGCCTTGGCGTTTTTGCCAACAGAGATTAAACCGTTGGGGGTACAGGTATACAGCTTTGCGGTAAAAGTATCTTGTCTTTGAAGCACGAAGCTCTCTAGAGCGAGGCGCAAACGAGTGTCCCGGTGTTTTTTAGTACGCGTTAGTAACGCGTACTAAAAAACACCTAGCGCGAGGCGTAAACGAGTTTTCTGACAACGACAGGAGACGCCGACAGCCCAGTCCCCTAAGGGGCTCAGCCCCTAAAAAAGTTGCTCAATTGCAACTTGAAGGCACCAAAAACTCGTGCAGCAGCAGGATAGTGGCCGAACACAATCGTCTTAAATGTAGAAGAGAAGAGAAAGAGTACGTCGCACGTTCGATTCCCGGCCGCTGTGGCCGCTTTTCTGATGGAGGCGAAAAGCGAAAGCGCCCGTGCGTACGCGATTTCGACGCACGTTAAAGATCCCCAGGTGGTCAAAATTAATCCGGAGCCCTCCACTACGGCGCCACTTAATCGCCTGCGTTGAGTCGGCGCGTTAAACCCTACAATCAAATCAGAAGAGAAAGAAAATTACAACATAAATAAACTATGGCATACAGACGGCTATCAAACATGGGGTAAAGAATAAAGCAACAATAATGCCTTCGAACTGCAGGTCATCAAAAAAGCAAAATGAAAGAAGACATACGCATAACGGCGATATAATCACAGACATCGCTGCAGGCAATGGTAAATCAAGTAAACTAATCAAAACGAGATACAGGCCATAAAAATTTGTAATGACTGTTCTACACGGCAGCGGTACAAAAAGGCGAAAAAAAAAATGAAGGAAGTTCACACTAACGCGTAACTAACTCTTCAATGTAGCGAAGCTGTACGCAACCTTCACGACCAACACGACGGTTTAAGTCCATGATTGCAACCAATTGGCTTCTTCTTCGCCGCTGCAACAACCTTTACTCCATCATTGTTGCTGTAAGTGTGAGCTTCTTTCATGTTATGAAAGCGATAATCATTGGACATCCCCCTGGAGAGGCTTACGCTATGACGTGTCTTTCTCGTTCCGGGCAAGTATTGCCACAATTACGGCGAACGCTGGAGTTTTTTGGGTTTTTTTTTTCCAATCTTGGCAAATCTCCCTAAATGAATATGCTTGGCCTGGCAAACGTGCGCCGGGGACGCTGGATGTTCGCTGCTAGGCCAACACACACGAGCGCTCGACATTTTCTTGCTTTTTTTTTAACTGCCGTGCGGTCGCCGCGAGGCCCGCGTTCACATGCGCGCGCTCGGCAATTTCTTGATATTTTTAACTGCGGACACGAAAAATTATGATTTGCTAAACAGCTTCGCTGTTAAAAATATAAACAAAGCAACTGCACAGGTCAAGGTTGAAAGCGTTCACACCATACTGTGAACTAAATTAATCTGTTCAGCTAGATAAAGAAGTTATATCAACCTTCTTGGCGGCTGTTCAAGGTTGTTCAGAAGAGTCGGCAATGTATGGCGAAGCATTTGCGCACCGTAGTTTGTTCGTGGGCGAGGCATTAGGCAGTATTCTGGTGACCTTGTGCTGTAAGACGCAACGAGTCGATTTAGGAAGGCTATGTTACTTAGGCCATTTTGGCCAGATAATTGATCCTTTCTATATGCTAAAGCTAATCGATATCGGAATATGTGATGAAGTTTGAGAACATGTAGCTGCCGAAATAACGGTATGGTGAGGCACGCGAATGTTGATTTGCATGTTTTAAACGAATTATTTTCTTCTGCAAAAGAAACAACTATTTTATATTCGATGGTGATGTCGCATCTGAAACGAAGCAGCAGTAGTTTAAATGACTGAAAACGAAAACATTATAGATTTTACTTTCGAAGAAAGGTATTTCACACAGAACATTATTCTTACAACTGTAGAAAGTGTCCGCAAGGAAGATTGTATGGTTATTTCATGACCGGCATTCATCAAAGGAAGGACACTCAAAGGCGCTCGTTGAATTCTTACAACGCAGTAGCCGGTGCGAGCAGCTTTAGGAGCCAAGGTAGCGTAGACGAGGCGTGTGTGTCCGGCTTTGAAGTGTTTTATGTGGGAGCCTTCAATGCTCCTTAGTGCGAAAAACCGTCGTTGTTGTTTTCCGGTTCAGAAAATAAGCACGTCTGGAAACAATAGTTTAAAATATGCAGAAATTCAAAAAATTTGCTACTATTAATACGTAGCATTAATACGCCGCTTGTATACATTGTGAGTTGTTTACAACCATATTTGGCCATGAGTAGCCATATCATCATCATCATCATCATCATCATCATCATCATCATATACGTTGGATTATTTCATCATATACGTTGGATTACGTTGGAGCCATATACTTTGGATTATTTCATCGTTTTTTAAGCATATTTTTGTTTGTTTACGCCAATAATGTAAATTTACACAATTATAGCGATAAAGTTTCTTTACTTGGCCGTATGTGTTTTTCCGAAGATGCAAGGCGTATTGCAGGGTTGGTTCGTTTTTGCTATTTCTTATTCGTATTTCAAACGTACTTTTTCAGGCTTTTTTAGCTTGCCCTCCGATGCGTATTTTTGATTACGTCAGTTCATTTTCGTAAAATTTTAATTTCTAATTTTTTTTTTTTTTTGTTTTTCAAAACTACGTTTGAGCAATTATCTCCGTTCCTACTATTACATATCCATTACATTTGTTACCTTCAGCAATTCTACACTTCTGTGCAAATGCGGTGCGTTACACGGTTCCGCCTGTAGGGACGTACTCGGCAAAGAAAGCTACGCATTGATACCTGTTTGGGTTCATATGTAAGCGAACCCCGGTATCCAGAGTAGGACCCCTGTGTGCCAGGCGATAACAAAATTCAGAGCGGTGAATTCCGCCTCACACGTGAACATGACCTAATATGAGTAAACGGTGCAACCAAGCTGCGCAGAACTCTTATTCAGCAAGTTGTTACGTGTGTCACCCGTCTGCCTGTTGAAGTGTTTCCCCCCAAAAGACGAAGCAACGAAAGAAAGTAGAGACGCAAACATGGTGTAGAAGTAAAGGAGTCGTTGACAAGTATCTCCAGGCTTTTGTCTTCAAAGCACAAGCAGACTCGAGTAACCCGCGGATTTTTTTTTTGTTTTTGTTTTTTACCTCCCCTCTTCTGCCTTCTCATTTTGTCACCATATCCTTTTTTCCAGTGCGAGGTAGCCAGCCGTACACTCTTAATAAAAAAGGTCGTAAAAAGGTAGTAACGGCCGTATTTACTAACTGCTTACGAACCTTACTACCCCGCGGTTTTGTACGTAGGCTCTTCCACTAACAACTGCATGGTTAGTAAATTAACTGAGTGTAGGAAGTAGTATGCACTAGATTAAGGTCGTGCTTGTGACTCGGTTATGCATGGCCAGTTAGTAAACGCATGTAGCTCAGAAGAGTGCTATCGCTGGGACTTTACTAGTGGGGGCAGTGGTGCTTACTGCCTGCTTCGGTTAGTAATTCTCACAAGTGCTACATTTACTACCTCCAGTTTCTAAGTACCTAGTGTATACTGGGACAAGTAACTTGTTAGTATTCCATTAGTGAATGCCCCGACCTTTTTTTAACAGTGTACACCACTGTCTCCTTAGCCTCGTTACCTTTCCTATTGCTTTCTCTCTCTCTCCCTCCTCTCTTTCTCTCTCTTTACAGCACCGGCCAGGTGCGCCGACTTGACAACGAACCCGATGACCAATGACGGTGATTGCTTTGGTTTCTGATTGTTCACACGTCAACGAAGACTACAATCGTGAGGGTTTACAGTGAACTTATTGGCCCATCTCCCACGTCTGCAAAGACGGAAAGGCAACGTTTAGCTCTTCTTGCCCAATCTCTTGCCTCGATGAAGTACACCGCGCTATCTCACAGGGAATGTGGCCATAATGCGCTTGTTAGTAAGGCTGATCAGAAAACGCTCACATATGATAACGGACGCATATTGCTTCAAATTGAGTTTATTGGTATTTTCTACCCACACACTTCGTAGAATAGTACAGATATATCATAAGCGATCTTGATTTACGCGCGGCTATACGGTGGTAAAAGCAGACTCGACAGGACGTTTTTTTGAACAATAAACTCTCCTACCTTTTCAAGGTGCGAAATCCACCAGCTTGAGTTCTCCTACGACGGACATTATTCCGTGGACAGCCGTGATGCGTGCAGCAATAAAAACGGAGATAATAGTAACGCTTTCTATGGTCGATGGTCGATGATGGCGAGGTTAAAGCACAGGCCCCGGCACTGACTTGTTACTGTAGTAATCAACATACGCGAACGATCTGCTTATCTATAGGACAGCGGATCGTTCAACTTGTGATGCTATAACATCACAAGTTGAACCTCGCGGATAGAAAAAGGTGTTGCGGTTCTCTGCAGGCCGCTGATTCGTTCTTCCATTTAGGGAATCAGAGAGGCCCATGTAAGTACGACGCCAGCATAATGCGAGCGCGGAAGGATGTAAGGTAGACAAAACACGACGGAGCGCTGACATGTGTATATTTTAGAGTCTTGTTCTTTTATACAGACCACCTCACGTACTCGCCCTTCCACCCAGAAACTATAACAAAACCATCCGCCAGTTGACAATTACGACGTTAAAGGCCAGAGTGGAAACTCTAACCAGCCAGGAAGCAGTGGCTACACACCTTTTCTTTTTTTTTCCGTGTCAGCATCCTGCTCGAGCTGTTGTGACGGCAACCATATACCACTAAGATAGCCGTGGATACAGGGGCATATTGTGTTCACACGAGCATGTTCACTCAAAGGCGTTCTCGCTCGCCGCCGTGCTGGAAGTCAAGACGGGCTTGGGTCTCGTAACTGTTGTCAGGGGCTCGAAGCGGTCAGCCTTGTAAACGAAAGACGTCACTACGGAACAAAAGCTATTCACACAAGACAAGGCAATATCCAAAGCAGTGGCTGCACTCAATGTATCCGAATAGGAAGCCAAGTGCGATGCGACAGCTTTTGCTATGCTTGATATATAGTACAACTGTAGTTCTTTATACATTTTGAAAAGGCTACAATGTTGAATGGGTAAGGAGGACTTTGCTAAATTCTCCGATGTGAGCTCATTGGCAGTTTTAAACAGTACTTTCTATTTTCTGACTTTCTGACTTTCTGCCCTTACTAACCAATGCTTAGGTGGTTTGCTGTGAATATGTCCGTTAAAGTTTCCCAGGGACGAATGGCAGTTTGTACACACAGGTTGGCCTGTTTCTATAAAAGAATTGTGCGTGTGATTAGGTCTACACATACTGTGGTACGCTAAAAACGTGTTTGTAAAAAAATGAAAGCGCCTCTTAAAAAAGTTCCGTCGCCCACATCTGCTGTTCCCTTCATAGAGAAGAAAGTGCTACAAAACGTTGAATTCGGTGGAAAATATGCATGCTATAGAGGTTTTTAAAGTTGGAAAGCTTTCTCAGCGTTATTTTTCTTTGCCGCGGTGTAGTATTTATGGTCAGAGATCCCTGTTTTGAACAAGCTGTTATTTTCAGCCCAATGAATGTCACAATCTTAAATACAGCAACTTAGCCATCGTCGCAAAGCCAATTATTTTCGTGCTTCGGGTTCACTGTGATACATGAAATAGCATTGAAAAAAAAAATCCCGCCATCTCCACGAAGTGAATGATGATGAGAGGGGCGAAGCTAAAATTCTTAACGGTAAAACCATGAAACATTCGCCCACACATCATATAAAGACTCGACACGTCAAGCTTTCCACCGCTCCTTTGACAAGCCCGTCGACGACGTCGATGTTTGTGGTTATTATGTAGGGCTTGTTTGGGACAATGAGAATCTCGATGGGTAAGTTGGCGAATTCGGTGTGTGACATTTTAGCCACCTTGACCGTCACCTTCTGCAGAGCGTCTTGTGTCGCGTACCCCCGGTACGTGTCTTCAGCTCGCAGGCGACGAACGACAACCTCTTCTTCTTCCTATCCTCCTTGTTGGCTAGCAACGAACGCATTGAACATTTTGACCTCTTCGGCCAATCTTTGGTTAGCCAATCCCTAGGGGGATCCTGCTCCTCTCCTCCTTGTTGGCTAGCAACGAACGCGTTGAACGTTATGACCTCTTCGGCCAATCTTTGGTTAGCCAATCCCTAGGGGGATCCTGCCACAATCATCATCAATGTGCCGTGTACAATGTGCCGTGTACTGCCGGGACAGGGACCGAGCAAGAGGAGCTTCGCCCCTAAAAAGCAAACTGCCACCGAGAAGGACGGGTCGGGTTCACGCAAACTGTCACGAGAAAGCTAGAAGCGTTGCAAGAAGGTCGATACTGGTGCTTCGAGGACGTGTCGAGCGCGCGAAATGTGAAGAAATTAGGAAAACAGTAGAGAACAGTTAACCGCCACAATTGCGTGGTTCACCCGAAGGGTGGAGGGCATTATGACGTCACCGGGTGGTGACGTCATAATGCTCTCACGAAGCTGTTATTACACGCTGAGCGCTGACGCAGTTATGGCTCATAAATTATTCCCGTCGATAACGCCTCGGCTTTTATCTCGGTTTCCACCTCCTTGAAACACCGGGCTACAGACGTTCAGAGCACGCACTCCTGTTTGGCCTGATCGTCAGTGTAAAGATTGCCCATTTCTCTTCACCCGTTTAATCCTCCGATCTAAGCACTCGTTTGTAAAAGAGGAGTATGTGACCACAAGTGGTTGAAGCTGGACTCCGGGTGGCTGCAGGTCAACGCCAACAAAATACACCCGTTGACTTTGAGGGCCTCGACGTAACTTTCAGCTCGCGCTCTTGCCGTACTCTGCAAGGATTCAGGCCAGGTATAACGGGCTCAGCTCTGTTCAGGAAATGTCAAGAGTGTTGTTAAGGAGTTATTGACTATCCCCAGCGGATTGTACCAAAAACCTCGGAGAGCGAAGCCGTGGAAAGGACAAGCGAAGGCACGTGAGGAGAGCAGACGTATCCTAGCCATGGAGCACGCTGGTTCTGAGAAAGTAGCGGAGTAAGGTGACTGCGTTTCATCACTATCATCACCAGCCTGTCTACGCCCACTGCAGGGCAAAGGCCTCTCCCATTAATCTTCAATTATCCCGGTCCTGTGCTAACTGCGACCAATTTATCCCAGCAAACTTCTTGGTCTCATCTACCCATCTAACTTTTTGCCGCCCTCCGCTACGCTTGCCTTCGCTAGGGATCCACTCTGTTACCCTTAATGACCAACGGTTATCTTTCCTTGGCATTACATGCCCTGCCCACGTCCATTTCTTCTTCTTGATTTCTACTAACATGTCCTTGACACGAGTTTGTTCCCTGACCCACTCCGCTCTCTTCTTGTTCCTTATTGTTACACCTACCATCTTCTGTTCCATTGCTCGCTGAGTCGTCCTCAATGCATTTCCATAAAACTAAATAATATAAAATAAAATAAAATGACATAAAATAAATTATTCCTGGCCACTTATTTCTGCATACGAATTGCCAGTGGATGCCATAATGTTTTCGCAATCAAAGCACGTGGGCAGACTTGAGTGCAGCGAAGAATATTTGCCTCTTCGAACGCAAGATTTGCAATGCCAAAATATTTCACCGTCTTGTTAAAGCACGAGCTTTCTTAATGGGACGGATGGCGCCCCGTCAGAAAAGTAATGAATTTCCCAATAGACCGGTTGGTCGACCGAAAAGCTCTGAATTGATCTCTAGACACACGGCGCGTGCGTGAAACCGGACTTCCATTGTGTCAAGACGCTTACTTGAAAATCGCGAATGAACGGCTCTAGATAAGATAAAATATAGATAAGATAAGATAGTATACCTTATCTCATAACCCAAGTATCGGTATACATAGAGGTTCGTTTGCTTAGTCGCACGCGCTCGTTCTTTGTTCGGGATTAGTCTTTGAAGGTTTGGCGATCGATTGGACGCACTTTCAGCGAAGGGTGGATGGACACAGCTTTAGCTCGAGTTCTGACGGAATTTTGACGCAGTTTTGGTGCGAGAAAGCTTTTTTCGACTCTCTCAACTTTCTTTAGGAAGGGATGAGAGAGAAGAAACATTTAATAGAGCAAACGGTGGTGGTTGAGCCGTCACTCGGTGGGGTGGGTTCGCCTCAGTCCAGGTACTCTTGGGTACCCTTGAGTACCAGGTACCTTGAGTACCTTGAGTACTCAACAGGTACCTTGGGTACCTTGAGTACTTGAGTACCAGGTACCAGGTCTTGGGTACCCTTGAGTACCAGGTACCCTTGGCTGCAGCCCTGGCACGGGTGACCAGAAAGGTCATGGTTAAGTTTTTTTTCTTGCTTAAACATTGGCGGAGTCTTAGATCAGTGTGTCTAAGCTAAGCCATGTTAAAACTGAGCTGCGCTTGAGGGCGTGAGGCATGAACCTAAGCAAGTAAGAGCCGCGCGTGATCGTGGGTAAACTGTGTAAATGAAAGCAGTAGCGTAGCACATACCTTTCGGAAGAATTCACCGGGAACACATTTACGCTCACAGTGCGATTTCGTTAACGACTAAAACTTTCGTTAACGAGGCGAACAGTTGAATAATTTTGCACTTTATGTTTTTTAAGCTAGTCTGGCTTGAAGGAAGCAGTAGAGTAGCACACATCTTTCGAACGAGTTGCCCTAAGCCACACTGTCGCGATGCGTCACGTTCCCTGCTCTGCGAAAGGCCTCCTTGTTAAAATATAGCTTTCATAGCTTTCAAGATCCCCCCAAAAGAAGAAAAAAACTCTCAGCGATTGAATTTTTTTCTCATCAATAAATTCTGCCTCGTTAGACCAATTGTTCCGTATCGGGCTGTAGCACTTTTTTTTTTTTTTGGTGCGGAAAAGAATCCAGGGATTACGTTCTTTCGCCTTATTCACTTCTAGTTTTGCTACAGTTATTCAGATGCGAAAGCAAAAGTAAATAAAAGCAAACGACGGAACATGTACATACACCTTTATCCATTCCTCCGTTTTCTTTAAAGTTCAAATTTAGGTTTGTATGCGCCGAAGCAACACTTTGGCCTCTTCTGTTGTCCCCCATTGAGAGCTAGGGATTTATTTCGACAAGAAGGTAGATTTAACTTTGACGTATTTTCTCTTTATTTCATTCCCCAGGCCGCGCCATATTTTAAGCCGTTTTTCGAATTGCTGAATAGAGGTGTCTGAGCTCCGCTGCCCGATTTATCAACAGCGCAGTGCGGTTTAACAAAATTTGTTCCCACGAGGGCTATGGTCGGGATTCTGCTTAAGAGAGCTGCCTTTGAGTGCTTGTACTGTGCATATACAAAGTGTGTTATTTCTAGTGTTCACCCTGCAAAATCATTTTTTCGTGTGCTGGGATGTGCTTCAGTGAGGCGCTTTGAGTTTGAAAGGACGCACCACTGGCGTGTATCAAAAGTCAAGGAACTAGCCTAAAAGTTAACCTTTGGGATCTGGGGGCTTCGACGACGTATGATTATAAAAAGGTGAGAGAAACGAAAATCAGAGTACCTTGGTACAAGTGTCCCGCCACACACGCTACGCATGCGCATAGACACACATGCATGCATGTACGACCACACACACGCGCACGCACACATTCTTACGCTGACACGCACGCACGCAGATGAATGCACATGCACACCTAAACACAATTATTTCATCTCCCGCCTATGACGTCATTGCTACCGCATATGGGTTGCTCCGCAGTCAGCAGCTGGGACATTGAAATTCTTTTCCTGCTTTGTAAGACATAAGAACAGGTGCAGCAGATATGCTCGTTAAGCACCGATGAGCGCAAAGGACTTGACTAAATATTAAAAAGAACAACTGCTACTTAGGCCATTTTTGTCAGACTGAACGCATTCAGCATCTGGGCTCGTAGTCATCCATCATGAAAGTGGGCCCACGCAGTAATAATCTCGAAACCTCTCTACAAGATATGATAAAAAAACGAAACAATCGAGTGTGCAAAAATAAGGTTCTTATCAGTACTTGCTTACCTATATAGGCAATGAGCAATATATTATCATAACTGCACTTATACAAGTCATTGCAAATGAACTGTCTGATAGGGCTTACTAAGTGGACATTGATTCCTTAGAGTGAAGGCGAAATATTTCAGATAAGAGCATGAAAATATGCTTCAGTGTGTTTACCACATCCTCCTGAAGAGCTGAAAGATAGAAACACAAATTCGAAGAATTTCGCGTCTCACGCGCTGGCCAAAAAGAATTCAGCACTTGGAATGAAGGGAATATCGTTTGAAAGCATGTTTGCAACCATACAAGCTATTCTTTGATTCATTATATTTTGAAGTGTTACTATGTTTCAAGCTTGAAATAAGAGAGAAAAAAATGTGTTTTATTTTACATTATTTTGATATTCTAACCGCTCCTTTTCACACATTTCTAGGTCTCTTTCATTTGCCATTTTAGACTGCTCAGAACTGCTCCAGAGCGGCTGCGTATTTTTTTTTTTATTTGAGATTTTTTTTTTTCGCCAGAGCAGATTTTGGCGTCCGGGGACTGATTGGAACTCTTTTGTATGGACAAATGAAAGACACTACCTGGCGCAGTTTAAACATAAAGAATATGTGAAGCACGAATTTCCGTGCAATTGTAAATTTTGCAATGAGAAATCGACTAGTAAATTATTTTCAAGTTATGTAGAAAAATATATGCCTGCTTTTTAGCAAACAAAAACTCGATCTACTGAGCTGGTTAAATGAGTTCATAATATGTTGTTGAAGATGAAGCCAGAATCTAAAGTTATTTCTAGGTACTTGTGGTCCACCTGTTTAACAAGACTTCCCATCTATTGTATTAGACAAAAATCCTTGTAGTTACAACAATTCCGTTTGAGTTATGGAGCTATGTAAAGGCCGGAGAATACTGTACATCTTCTTTTTGAGATATTGAAGGTTAGTTTATTGTTGATAAGCAGTTGTGGCAGATGAAATAAATTCGCAGTGGCAGCGATTTCTATTCGATTTAGCTTTTAAATTAAAAACAGATCTCCCTATCATCTGCGTACATAATAGCATGGCAGCGTTCGAGTACTAAAGGATGTACTAGTTGATATACAAAGAAAATGGCATTGGCCTAAAAATTTGTCCCTGTGGCACACTAGTTGAAACTGTGCTGCCTAATTTCATAAATTGTTTCCTTCCCGTGATGCGGATGTGACGTATTTGAAAAATATCTTTGACCTGTAAATATATGATTCCATAATAAACTTTTGTGGTTAACGCAATCCGAGAATTTTCGATGTAAATAAAAATGCCGATTGCATATTGTTCGTTGTTTACAACATGATGTAGTCATTCGCCTAAGCAGACTATACTGCTGCAGCCTTTATTTTTGTTTTGTTTTTCAATGTCAATTTCTGTTGTGCGCAAGTATCTCATGTTCTTCTCAGAAAGAGTTTTATTGTTTCACTAGTAATTTCTCGAATATTGCCTTCCTATAACTAAAGATGAACATTGTTCTGTAATTATATCTTTTGTATAATCATTAGTATATTGGTAGGCGACCTGAGCGAGTTGAGGACAGCTAACAAAAATGCCTATGTTGCTGGATGATGAATACAAGAGCTTGAACTGCTCCAGGATTTTTTGCTCCGATTAAAGCTTTAAGTGCATAATTTCAGTGGTACCTGTACTATCATTCACAAACAAATTCAACATATGAATACGAAGGATGGGAAAATTGTGAGTTGGAAACTGTGAGGACAGGTTATAACCCATTAAACTTCAGCGCAATGTATGTTTCGAAAAGTTTTGGCGAAGCAACTTCTCGTAGAATTCTCGCGCTGTCATTTCTATTAATTGCACAATTAATAATTTTTCGCATCTAATTTGATACTTGTTCGCATATCTTGATCAGTGTACTTTCAATTTAGGTTTTCGCACAAAGATAACATTGTATTTCTGAAATATTAGTACTGGTTCTTATAGTACGCGCTGTCTTTAACTTCTCTGTTTTTTATACCTCTTGCCATTGGTATGTATAGCAAAAAGACACACTTAGTTTCTCACGGGACCCGCCGCGGTGGCTCAGTGGCTAAGGCGTTGCGCTGCTGAGCACGAGGTCGCGGGTTCGATTCCCGGCCGTGGCGGCCGCTTTTCTGATGGAGGCGAAAAGCAAAAACGCTCGTCTGCATGAGATTTCGGCGCACGTTAAAGATCCCAGGTGGTCAAAATTAATCCGGAGCCCTCCACTACGGCGCGCCTCATTCGCCTGCTTTGCGTCGGCGCGTTAAACCCTACAATCAATCAAATCAAGTTTCTCACGGGTGAATGCACGTAGAATATCATGGTTTTTTAAGATGTTTTAAAAACCTAATTCTCGTGGATACATTAAAATAAGCCGAAATCTCGTTCTGCATGATGGACGCTCATCTCTAAAGGGGCCATGCATACAAAATACAAGTTTCTTTTATTCGAAATATTTGGTGTTTTATAGTGATCCGAGCGCTTTTCCGGAAGCAAATGATGCTTTATTCACTGAGAAATTAATCAATTTAAGTTAAAATTTTGATTCATTCTCCTACCAAATCGTGGGTTTCGTGACGTATGCCATGACGTCACATTTACGGGTCTTCAAGCGAACTCCAAGTGTGCTGTTCAGCCTGCAGCGGGCTGCCGGGCCTTGTCTTCCGTCATTCCTCCTAGAGAGCGTCAGCATACTGCTCCGCAACGCTATTCGCCTTTTCTTTGACCTCATTTGCACCTGGCTTGTTTTTGTTACGGTAGGTAGTAATTGCTTCTTGAAACATGGGCTATGTTCGACAAATAGGGTCACGCAAGATAATGTCGCTCACGCCAATTTGCCAGTGTCGTCTGAGACAACCCCAAAGCGGCGCTCTGCTGTGCAGCTATAACAAGCATAGTGCGCGCAGTACCAACAGCAGTACGCACTGGTACTTCTATGTTTATGTGTACTTTCGTAACTTCCATTGTTTCACCCCACCATTCTTACTGCTATAAATTGAATATGCATTACACTCAAGCGAAAATAGCTCGCTCGGCAAGCTTATAAGCCCTGGCTAATCTGCGTTTGCTTTTGCCGGCCTCAGCCAATCGCACAGCTGGGCATATGACATCATAGGTTCTGTTGCGGGAAATGAGCTAGTGAGTCGCATGGCCATTCCTTTTTTTCCTAACTATATAGCTTATTTGAGCGGAGTTTGCGTTAAAAGTGGTGTCAGTATGATTCCGACGAGGCAATCTTTCGAATGAACCAAACTTGCGTTTTGTGTTCATGGCCCCTTTAATTGCCCCTTGCAAGCACTAGTTGTAGTACTGCGGGTCACGTACGACGCAGTTCATATATTTGGTCAAGCTACAACAAAAGCTTAAAAGCAGTTTCGCTCAATGGGAAGGAAAAGTTCCTGTGTTCGGCGGAGTGAGGATTCCCATATGAGCCGAATGTTGGAGGTGCGCCAGTGAAGCAGTTCGTTAATTTACACCTTACAGCAATTTACAGCGAGTGTGGCTAATATATTTGGTGACCTTGCAGTATGGTTACTGGATACGGCAAAAGAAGAACATGACAAAAATGCGATGGTGCCATTTATTCTGAATCGCGCTGATAGGCGGCACCAACGTTTCATAACGTGGAATTGGTTCAGGGTTTATATATCGCTCTCTCATTTTTTAATGTGATCCATTCCCACGTCGAAGAACTAATCGTTTGTGTGAAGAACAGCATATAATACAACATGGATAATATAACAGCCGTAATATAACATGAATATACACTTAAATGACGGATAGCAATTACGGCAAGCCTGTAAAAAAATGTGCAAACCTCAGGAACGGGCAGTATGAGACCACACCTGCGAGAATATTTTCCCTGCGGAAGCTTCTAGCTCGTTACCCGTGAAAGCCCGCCGCACGACTATCCATAACTCTGCGCCGTTAGCTGTAAAAAACTGCCGCTTTCAGAGCTGCTCTCTCTGAATGACACTATCGAAAATTCTCCCAGAGCAGGGAACGCGTTAGCCCGTCGATGCTTCAGCGATCACGCAATTTGTCGCTATTGTTCTTTCCGACTCCCTTCGATGATGATCAACCAACGGCAGAACGACTACATTCGAAACAACAGCGTGGCGACGGCACGAAGAAGGGGATGCGAGACTGTCCGCTGAACTAACAACGGCTTTATTTTGCCGTTGCGAGGTATATACTCCAAGAAAAACTAGAAGAAAATCGGGAAGGGTGAAGGAAAACAAACACACCTCTACAATATTTCCCTACAGTGAAATAAACTCGCTTTTGTTAATTGAGCCCCCAGGCTCGTTTGCCTTCTTTGTCCCTTCGTAGCGCTGTTTTTTTTTCTTTTCGAATTCGTCACGTACCAACAAACCCGCACTTGGCACACGCTTTCAGTTCATGGCACTAAGTAACAAGCTACACAAGAAGATTGCACAACTGCACCTGCCTTTGGCGCTATTCCTTGGCGGAGACCCTAATCCCCGGCTGAAGAGTAGGAGGAAGAGGCGGCGGCCTTGTGGGCTCCCATCGTCGCGAGTCTTGAAGCAGCAGGGTATAGGAGGGAGCACGTCCTCAGCGGAATGGCGTCCTGGGCGGCATATGATGGGATGCCGGTGGCGGCGGCGTGAGCTGTCCAGGTCTTGCCCCAGCGGCGGGTAGCCACATGCGGGAGGCGCTGCGGGCTCTGCACGGCCCCGGTGCCGGAATCCCGGAAGCGTCAGCGCTGGCGGCGCCCCCATCGCCGTGGTGAGCCCGAGTCGACGGCGGCGGCGGTGGCTGGGGATGCGGATCCCGACCGCGCGCTGCCGCCCTGCGCGCGCGGACCGAGAAGCCATCGATCCGGGCTCGGAGAGCGAATCGATCCAGACGCGCACGCCGACGTCGGCGCTCGTGCGTTCGCCTCTGTGTAGCCGCGCAGTACTAATAGCGATTTTGAATTTGTCAGGACGGAGTGAGGGCGGAAGAAGAGCAACGTATCCCTTCCGCGCGACACGCTAAAAAAATTATTCTAAGGAACGCGTGGCCAGTGGAAGAATTTTCCCGTGAGGACAGGAGCGGGCCGCGTGCGTCGAGATGGGAATGAAGTCAGGCTTTTCGAGCCCGGCAGTCACTTAAAGGGACGAAGTGAAACGAAGGGAAGTCCCTTCAGGTTGTGAGTTGACAAATGATTCTCAATAAAGGAAAAAGGTTTGCTGCCTTCTCGGGATGCTTCTGTCTATCATGCGTAGATGCTGGTGCGATTTAAAGATCTACGTGTAATTTTTCTGAAGTCGTGAAATAAATGCTTCCAGCAGTAGCTGCAGCTCATATCAAAATATTTGTGCTGCGTGGACATAGCCAACAAAATAACTGGCCCCGTTTCTGCTCGCTTCAATGCAAATGTCGCCGGAAGATGATAGTCGTCTTCTGCACCTGCCCCGATTCCCCTCCCATGTATTTGTTTTAAAGGATTGTTTCAACTTTTCGCCAGAAAGCTGGATCGGGGGACGGACGGTCAGACGGACGGAGAGTCCAGACCAAAATAACTAACCCAATTGGTAACCCAGTTTTAAGTAACCCAAAAAAGACTCGTCTTTAAAAGAATTAGATGGTTGTTTCACGAACTTGAACGCGTATTCCGCGCGAGTGTGCCCTTCCCCTCATTTCTGCCACCATCCTTTTACCTCACTCTCCCAGTAGAAAATGACGACAAGTAAAAATTTCTGTAGTTCGTCGTATTTTCGCGTGTCGTACTGTCGTCTGGTCGTATTCTTGACGTGTCGTGATTCTGATTTTCGGTCGTGTGTCTTATTCCTGTCCTGATTTTGATGTTCCGTCATGCCGAATTCCTGTCTTGTTGTAATCCTAATGTTCCATCAGTAGCTGCGAATGGTTTGAATTTTATAGCCCATTCTGAAGAGTATATCTTCCTGTTTAGCTGGTTGCTTGTGTTATTGTTTGTGAAATTATTTCTCCTATTTTCTTGTCCGCTTCAAGACAGCACCTTCACGTACACTGTTCCGCCGTGACAGCTGCGCCTAATGCACACCTCATTCTTGGCACCGGTACAACTTTGCTCACCGAGCTTCATACTCCGGCAACGCGAATATTCAAAGTTAGGCGCAAATACGCTCACGCATATCCCAGTCGAAAATGACGGCAATAAAAATTTCTGTGGTTTGTCGTATTTTCGCGTGTCGTATTTGGTCGTTTGTCGTATTTTCGCGTGTATTGTCGTATTCTTGACGTGTCGTGATTGCCGTATTTTCGCGTGCCGTATTTTGTCGTTTGTCGCATTTTCGCGTGTATTGTCGTATTCTTGACGTGTCGTGATTCTGATGTTCTGTCGTGTGTCGTATTCCTGTACTTATTTTGATGTTCCATCATGCCGAATTCCTGTCTTGTCGTGATCCTGATGTTCCATCAGTAGCTGCGAATGGTTTGAATTTTATTGCCCATTCTGAAGAGTAGCGTAAATGGCAGTTCTGTTGTGACTACGGGAATGTTTGTCGTTACGACAGAAATGTGTGTCGTAACAACAGATGTCTTAGTCGTAAGAACAGGACATGTTGTGACAACGAAGTTTTTTTGTCGTAGGACAAGAATTCCTGTTAGGTTTCTGCGGTATTTCTGTTGTAATTTCAGACTGGGATAGAACTTAAAAGTCGTTTCACTAGGACTAATTCGGGTGTAGTGCTCGAGCAGGGGCAGCGCCGTTTGGGTATGCGCGGTAGCAGACGATGCACATCCTCCTGCAGCGTCACACAGCGAATATCCTGGGTGTTGCCAAGCAACGTTTTTTTTTTTTTGTTGCTCCCATGGTATACTTCTTATCTATGAACTTGATTGAGAGGCTTCACACTCCGACAGAACGATTTTGCCTAGCAACGCTCTTCCTTGGCTGTGGTCGACGCATGTCAATGAGTTGAAACACTGGAATATTCGTTTTCCGGTGGCACGCACCCTTGGCTCTACTCACACGCAACACGAATATCCGAAGAGAGGGGGGGGGGGGGGATATACGCACGAACGCACATGCGGCGATCGATCAGACGTATTGGCCCCTCGTGAGGTCACTCATCGGTCGCTCCCGCATTGCGTGAGAAGGGCAAGAGACCGCCGTGCTGTTTACGCTGCTTTCGCGGGGAAAAACTGCGCAGGGACTCTTTCAATTTCTCACGGCGCTGCTGGACGGCAGGAAACCGTCAGTAGGTAGGCCCGGCAGGCTAGCGTGGTCCCGTCGCGACAGAAGCCGTACGCCCCGAAATCGGGGATCGGGAGGCGCAGGATACAAAGAGGACCAATCAACGCCTCAGAGCACCACTGTAGCCACAAAGTTCGTTGCGGTCGCCCAAGCGCGCGGACGGGTACTACCCGATAATGCTACATTTGTTGGTTGGTTGTCTTTGTACTGGCCGTTGGAAGGCTGCTATGCGATTGAAGACCCCCGCCCCTCTTTGTGTCTCAGCGCGCTCGCCGCCTGCGCGGTACGTATGTACAGGTGCCGTCATGAGTAATTGGAACAAGGATCATGAATTTCACAAAAACTTGTCTTAGTGGCTTTACGACAGCCCTTCCCGGTTTACAGGGAGCTTTTTGCATTAGGGAAGCCTCCTTTAAACACACACCAATGCAACCAAGCAGTTTCCGTAAGAAGAAATTCTTGTAAATTTATGAGACCATGTTTCAATTAGTTTTCACGCCACCTGAACATGAATTCGCTTAGTGCGCCGTGGCGGCTAACTGATCAGCAGGTGACTATGAATGGCGGCTGTCTTTGTGAACCCGGAACACTTCGTTGTAAGTACTACCGGGATAAATTGAAATGCGAACAGCGGTGCGTGTGGCTTTTATATGTGATACAAATTCTAATATATAATACTAATATATATAATATGTGTATAATACATCATATATAATAAATATAATATTATTATATATAATATATATACTAATATATAATTAGTATATGATACACCGGTACTCACCTACGGGGCAGAAACTTGGAGGCTCAATAAGAGGATTCAACTTAAATTGAGGACGACTCAGCGCGCAATGGAACGGAAGATGATAGGTTTGTACATTAAGGGACAAGAAGATGAGCGGAGTGGGTCAGGGAGCAAACGCGTCTTAAGGACATATTGTATAGTAGAAATTAAGAAGAAGAAATGGACGTGGGCAGGGCATGTAATGCGAAGGCAAGATAACCGTTGGTCATTAAGGGTAACACAGTGGATCCCTAGAGAAGGCAAGCGTTGCAGGGGGCGGCAGAAAGTTAGATGGGCAGATGAGATCAAGAAGTTTGCGGGGATAAATTGGTCGCAGTTAGCCCAGGACCGGGGTAATTGAGGATTAATGGGAGAGGCCTTTGCCCTGCAGTGGGCATAGATAGGCTGGTGATGATGATGATGATGACACATTCTAAGCGAGGGGCTACGCCTGCACAGTAAGAACAAGTTACCAGAGGGCTTTCCCAACCTTGTACCTGCTGTGCATACACGGCCCTTCGCCAGGGAGCGCAGCATGTTGTACTGAAAACCACGCGCACCGTTGTTTGCATTTCAATTTATCACGATAGTACATGTGGGAAACTTTCAGGGGCGTCTTCAAGATCAGCGAGAGAGAGAGAGAGAGAGATGAGAGAGAGAGAGAGGGGGGATTTTATAACGCTAAATTTGCCAAAAGGGGCGTTCACGTCTTAGCTTTCCAGCTACAAATCTCGTCCGATATTTCCAAGCGGATGAATTTGCTCTTGAAGCTAAAAATGGAATTCGAGAATGGAGGTTCGCGTCGCAAAATTAAGGGTGCTGCTCCACACCGGGAAATTACACGGATCCCGCGGCAGGAAAAGAGATCCGACTTGTGTAGCTCAAGTGGTTTATGTACACCTGGAGCAGAAGAGAGCTACATTTGGAATATGAGGCTTTCGGTGCATTCGATGCGGCCAGTGGGGCCCAAGAGCCGCCACCGTTGAACAGTCAATCGCCCCATGGACGCATCGAGAGTGCAGGCCACCGAAGATGCGGATGGAGTTCAAGCCTTCGGCTGATGTAACGGAAGGAGACGTAAACTGTCAGCACACGAGGCGCCACCTCAACGAGGGACGGCGGACGGGTACCCCAAACTGAAAGCAAGGTGATAGTACTTTTGCGCCTGGAATTGGAGCATGACTTTCGAAAAGTGGAGATAGAGCTGTAAAAACAGAAGTTCGAAGAGGAGAAAAAAAAGTGAGAAGCGCGAATTGCTGAGCACGAGGAGGCGAGTTCGATTCCCGGCCGCGGCGGCCGCTTTCTGATGAAGGCGAAAAAGCAAAAAACGCCCCTCTGTACGAGATTTCGGCGCACGTTAAAATCCCCAAGAGGTCAAAATTAATCGGAGCCATTCACATACGCGCGCGCCTCATCGCCTGCGTTGCGTCGGAGCGTTAAACCTTACAATCAAGAAGGCGGGAATCGAAAATGTGGTTGCAAAAAAAAAAAAAAAAAAAAAGCCATCCCGCCTTGCTTTCGAAAGTGGATGTCTCCAGCCCCACAGGCGATGGGGGGAGGGTATTAAATGTTCCTCATTTTCTCGGCGGGCTTGTCGCTTGCATTTGGCTCCTCTGGCGGCAAATGCTGGATCCTGACGCATGCGCTCGGTGTCTTGGGTGAGAACTGCTGGGTCTCCCTATCCTGACGCATGCGCTAGCACTCGAACGACGTCAACCCACCCCTCCCCTTTCGAGAGCAGCTGCAAACCTAATCTTTACCAGAACACATGGGGAAGGGGGGGGGGGGGTCCCATTGTTCACCGTGGACTTATTATCCATCATGCGGTTTCCATGCTTGTTTTGTCTGTTTTTTTTTATATGAATACTGAGCTCTATGGTGCACGCCTGATGAGCCTGACGCATGCGTTCGGCAGTCTTGGGCGAGAACTGCTGAGTCCTGCCTGGTTTTCTTGTTTACTACACAAAATTTTCTTACCAACGATAGGCGAACGCCTTCGCTGTAAAAGCGAAGTTGGAGGTGCAAAAACAGCAGGTAGAACTGGAAATACTTAAGCTTGAAACGCGCGAGCAGTTGCGACGCTTTTAGTTGGAGCTTGAGCACGGTAGACGGAGCCCCTAGGAGCCGGACACAAGCGAGCGGCGATGGCCGAACGGTGCCGACCAGTTTTTACCAGCGGAGCTATTGTAGCTGGCCGTAATGTGTGGTGCGTAACGCGTAACGCGTTAAAAATACAAAGAAAATGCCGAGTGCTAGTTAGTGTGTGCCTCGCGGCGGCCGCCGACCATCCCCGGCAAGCGCAGTGGCTTTAGCAAAAAAAAAAAAAGAAAAGAAAAAAAAAGAAATACTGCTGAAAACCCCGAGGAGCGCCTCGCGTTGCCTAGCAACCAACAACGCCACAGTTGGCGCAACACCTGCTCTACGGAACCTCGACGTGACTTCAGGAACGCCGCGCATGCGTCGTGTAGGTACGCGCCGCCGCTGTGCCCCAGCTGTCGTCAAGCGCTACCGCGCATTCAATGCTTCTCATGAGGAACACGACAATATCGATGCATATGACGATGACTACGGCTAGTTCACTGCAAATCGACGACGGAACTTGTAATGTAAATAAAAAATTTCTAACTTGTACAGATGCGGGGTGATGTATCCTTCCAGTGCTCACGCGGAAAGAAATCCTGCAGCTTCGCTATGGTTCAAGCCTTGCCCGACTCAGTACAAGCTTCGCCAGTTTTTTATTTTAAAATTGTATGTTCATGACAACAAAGTGAGCGTCCGCTGCACCGTATACGAGTAAAGCAATTCAGCGAGGGTCATTTTCGTCGGAACGGAAGAGGGGATGAGGAGCGTCAGCGTCAGAGCGTCCGGTGACACCGGAGAGTTAAAGCGTGCTCCCGTTGGTATAGAATAGTGTCAGAAGTTGTTTTAGAACCAGAAACGGAGCTATAGGACACGCCGTACCAACTCGCGCAAGAAAACCTTGGTGTGAGCCTCGATCTGATTTCGTTCAAAATTCACAGGAGAGTGTGAAGTGTGGGTTTACCTCAGGATCCCATTTAGCAAAGGGCTTATGAAGAGTTATATAAATCAAGTTCTTCTCTTTTTCCGTGCGCCACAGTTGCAAGTCGATAAACGCAAACTTTTTTTTTGCTGCTTTTCCACACATCGCCGTCCATCGTCTGCAAGTCTGTCTGTGACACGTCCCACGCCGAATCAGCTTGAGCCTCGAAACAGATACCGATGTGAAGAACCTCAAGCTTTACTCTACGCATATACTTTTAAGTGTAGATCACTTTAGGGGCCTGGCTTGGCATCGTAGCTCGTACCGCGGTCACGCTATCAAGCCACCGCAGTCACGTGGCGTTACGCATCCAAACAAGTTGGTCATGATCCAAACAGACGCTTCGAAAAGATGCCCGCTTGTCCCTCAATTCAGGCTTCTGGCCAAAAGTTGAGGATACCTGAACAAGAGGTTTATATAGGCAGAACCGTTCGAAATGCCTGGAACTGCGGGTACTAGTCATAGATGTCCATATTATTTAGCGCGAGGAAAGCTGCAGGAACGTTTGAGGCAAATATATATTCACTTAACCGGCAGTCCCCGCGTTCATGCTCGTTGGGCTGGTTTTTACGATAGCATGCAAACAAAGTGGCCCACGGAAGACAAAAATATGGACTCGTTCATAATGGCGCAGAAAGGCAGCCCGTGCGAGATGAAAGCAAGCACAAAAAGAACATAACTCCCGCTCGTGCTGTTCCAGGCAGAGCAAGAAACGAAATTTAAAGAAGAGGATGCACGCTGTTCCAGGAGAAGGCACGTAAGCAATAGCACGTAAGGCACGTAGGGAAATTGAATTGCATTGAACAAACGTCTGTTCAATTCATCAAAAGAGGAACGAGAGAGAGAGGGGAATATCGTGATGGGTGTTGGCCAAGAGCTTAGAAGGGCGCCACACCACCTATGGCGAATCATGGCTATGCACTTGCGACAGCTCTCACGTTGAGTGGAATTGCTTTAATTTTTCGTTGTACGTACAGACCAAACACTATTAGCCCAAACAAAAGATTGGCGCGCTTACAAACGATGTGTTTAAGTTTTTACAAGTGAAGCTGGCTACCTCTTGCCCGCTGCCACCGAGCGAATGAGCCGCATGTGTGCTGTTGTAGGAAGGGGCAGGGCTGGTATCTGGGGTGGCTGACGCTTGGGGTGGCCAACGGAGATGCCTTGCGGCAAAGCCAGCTTTATCGCGAGTGCTGTGCGGGAAATGGCTGGAAGCCTGCAACTCCTATTTTACCAAAACTATACAGCAAAATGGTAGAACAATTGGCCGCTAATGTGATTCTACCACTACGCCGACTTTCATCGGCTTTTCATAATTAGTTCACAGCGAATTTTTATCAATTACCAAATTGCTGTCGGTGCGGGGCATCTATGGGAGTAGGAGTTACAGTAAACGGCTGTAACTCTTGTTTTATCGAAACTATCCAACGACAAACTATATGACAAGTATCTGCTAAGAAGAAGGAAGGAAGGAAGGAATAAAGGCAGGAAGGAACAGTACAGGAAATGCAGGTTGTTAACCAGGGTACTGTCCGGTTGGCTACCCAACACATGAGGATGGGGACCGGGGAATTGCAAGGGAAAGGACCGCGGTACGTATTAAAAGAGAAAAAAAAGGCCTAAAATTACGCCTAGCTTAATTTAGTGTTATTAATTAGATAGTTCGCTGTGAGTTGTAACATTGCGTAATTCCAGTCTGCTGCCAATAGACGAGCTCTTACGGGAGGGTGGTAGACAGCCCCATGTTTGCCTGCCAGGTTAAAAGTGTAGTAATTCCAAGTTTGATCAATTCATTACTAGGAAGAGTGTCCATTCGCAAATTACACACATACGTGTTTTGTTTCGTGCACTTGTTTGCCCTTGGTGTCCAGTCACGTTTACACCATAAACTGGGGCTAATTCGGGAGCACAACTACATATGTGCTGTGGCGAAGATGTTACAACCTCGATGTACGCCCCCCCCTTATGTAATGCCTCCTGGCCCTTAAGGACGAATAAATGAAATGAAATAAATGAATTACACCAGCAAAGAGTTGACCGCACTCAATTTTCTCTCTTAAACCCGGGACGCGCTTTTGACACTTCAATCTTTTCACCTTAACTTGTAGTATATCTCAGGAAACCGTGACAAACAATGGAAAGGTATCCCATCAAGAAAAACAGACCTAACAAGGAGGAAGCGCAATACCCCAGACATGGGACCTTGGACGTTCGCTTCTCAGCCTACCGAAGTTTCCCTTAGCGCACAGGGTCGACATCTGCTGCTGTAATCACTGCGTCTGCACGCGTGCGAATTGGTAGTGGGTACCAGAAAAACTTCTGTATGTCAATGAACAAGGTATTTTGCGAGTCCTGCCGCGCTGCTTCCGAACACTGCCGGGTAGAATTAACGACCCTCGCTTGGCGTTTCTGAAAAGGGACTTTTCTTAACTGGAACAAAGATTTTTTTTTTTAAGGATTTAAGAGTCATGAGGCCTCGGAGCAAAACCGCAGGCTGTGAAAAGGGGTGTAGCAACTCCTTGTGAAATTGAGAAGGAAAATGAAATGAAAGAGCAAGGAAAGAAATTAGATAGAAACATTATCTTCACTGCAGTACTTAGCATGCAATTGGAATTGGCAGTGCGGGGTCATGGTGATGCAAAAAAAGTAATCTAAGATGGCGTTTGTAACTTCACGCCAATGTCATTCCGTGACCGCATTCCTGGGTTAAGCGAACCAAGTACGCGTGGCTCTACCACGACATTATTAGGAAAACGTTGAAATTTTAGGTCGTGATGTTTTCGGTCACTCACAAATGAATTTCGTAGAGCGGAACATTATGTCGGATGAAGGACGAGACCGCGGATATATTTGCCGAGGAGCAAGTGTTGATCTGCTTTCGCATTCCCCGCAAGAACTCCAAAACATGTGGGGTGTTCTGTGGATTTTTTAACTATGGGGACACAAAAGCGGCCAGTCTTTTTGCCCTTCTTTAAGACGTCCTCTGCCGCTTTAACCTTAGCACTGACTATCACCGTAAGGCTGGGCTAGGATGCTCTTGCAAACAGGACAGAAGAGCCGGGCGGTCTACAAGCCCTCATACAACAGGAGAAGCCGCAAGCACATTACCTACACTGTCATGCGCGCATACGTCGCCTGGTGTTGTAGGACATGAGTCAGGAAGTGCAAACGTGTCTCGATTTGTTAGAGACAATATCAGGGAGGGTAAATTTTGTTTCGTGTTAAGTGCCACTTTTCTGAAATCGATCGTTCAGAAACTATAGAACCTGATCTCTCTTTTTTTTTTTCATTTCATGGCCTTGCATCAGAAGTACAGTACGAGGCCAGAGCCAAATCAAGTGGATTTTTAGAAGCGTCGTTAAAACTCCCTCCATACTTTATGGCAAAGCTACTGACACCTATTTTAGGGATTAGAAACAGTAAGTGCTGCGTGTGTAGAGAGAATCCCTGAGGGTTGATCAACTATAAAAATGATCAAGGCAACCAGCGATAGAGTTGGTGAACTTAAGAAGGAAGAATTTTGCCAATTTTAGAACTATAGTCACACGCAAGGGCGCGTAAATTGGCGCTGACTGTTACAGCGAAACATGCTAGTGCGCCAAGGCAAAGGCAGACTCCCCGACTGTGCTACGACGGACCTGTATTTCACGCATTTCCTTCAGCCGAGGACACGTACCGCCAGTGGTTCTGCGAGTTATTGGACACAGTACATTTTTTTTTCGACAGATATTCGTCAGAATGAGGCAGCACATCACGCAGGTTGAGCAGTTTGACCCCGAATGATGACAGCAGTACGTGCTGAAATTCTACGCTCATAATCTTGAGCCTCAGCGGCTTAACGCTTGCCGAACTATGCTCGTAAGGTATCAACGCAACGCAATACACCTTCGAAAAAACTGGCCGCGGTCACTCAGTGACTAAGGCATTGTACTGCTGAGCCCAAGGACGTGCGTTCGATCCCAGCCGCGGCGGCCGATTTTCGGGTGGAGGCGAAAAGCGAGAAAGCCCGTGCGTCGAGATAGCGGCGCACGTTATAGATGCCCAGGTGATCAAAATTACTCCGAGCTCTCCACTACGGCGCGTCTCGTAGCCATGGTGTAGCGTCAGCGCGTCAAACCCCACAAATCAATCACACACTCGAAAGTGTTTCAGGATGTTGTAGACATGTTTTCGGGCGACAACTGCGAGCAGTTGCGATATGTTTTTCCCGAGGTGGCTAAGCTTGTCAAAATTGCTTTGACTATCTCAGTCACGTCGTGCACACCTGCGAGCTCGTTTTCGTACCGCCGTCGCGTCAAAAGCTACCCGACGTGAACAATGGGGCAAGCGTGATTAAATCGCATGGCACTTCTCTATGCGCACAAATAGTTTCCCCGCGAAAGCAATCTCACTGACACATAGATTCTAGATTGTGCAGTAGCCTTGCTATAAAAGGACAATGAATTTCATAACGGTATAATGCGCCAGCTTTATTCAAGCTGCGACAGCCCCTAGCTTTAATTCATCCTGTCGCATAAAATATGCATTTTGCCACTGCGTTATTTCCACTGCCTCTGCCTTTGTTCTTATCTTTATTGTTTATTGCTCCGTATCGAGTTAGGTATTTGGTTTACATTTCTGACCGGTAAAAGGTTTATATTCTGTCTTTAGACTTCATACTGCTAGTTTATTTGGGGCAATGTTTGTGCTGTCTAGTATTCCTTAGACACGAGGAACTATAAAACTTTTTTTTTAAATTTTGGTAGTGGTAACCTATTGTGGAAATGTTTGTATTATTCAGCGGTTCTTACAAACTAAGGGTTTGTAACAATTTTGTAATGTTTGAATGTTTAGCTTGCAGAGGAAACTTCCGTGTTGCCCACTGTTTTCTTGACTTCGACTAAGGGCATTATGAATGTCAATTCAATTTCAGTTTCAATTCGGTTTATTTCTTCTATTACAAACAGCGGGCACTGGAAGAAAAAACTCGGCAGAGCTCGACAATCTACCGGCCGCTTCACAGTTCGGCAACACAAGCAGAAGATGACATGTGGGGATACTTACACAGGAAAACGCAGGGAAACAGCAATGCACACATTGGTGCGAAGACTCTTGGCAAACATCATTGGTAATATTTGACTAGTGATGCGAGAAATTCGGCTCAATTGTGATGTCACAATTTATACGCTTGAGAGGCGCAGGAAAATAACAAAAAACAACGAAGAAGAAAAAAAACCCGGGAACCCACAGAGCATTATATAGAGTACGAATTCATTGATATCGATTCGACAGCACAAAAAAAATGACACACAAATAAGAGACAGGTTACGCGTCAAGAACTACAGAAACAAGAAATGAACGCAAAGCACGATTCGTATACATGACGAGAGGTTTAGACCAGCATCTGATGAACAGTTGGGAAGGGTGGGAAGACTATAACGCAGCATCTGTGTTCCGTAAGTGGTGCGTGGCGTATAAATAATCCATAATGTTTTTTTTTGCGGAGCAGTGAGTAAGCTGCCACGTGGTGCTACTAGCACAGACTGGTGCAGGTTCTGGTACAAACACCCGAAGAAGTAATCCGGCATAGAATTAGTATGGCCTAGAGTGCACTCGGCTAGCATTATGAAGTAATGAACACAAGGCTGCCTCTGTCACTTGGAAAAACGCATACCACCAATGCGTACTGCCGGTGGTGACTACAGGGAAGGAACTTGGGGACTTACTAAACACTCCAAATGAAAATTGAGGTCAGCATAACGAGCAGTCGACACAATACGGATAGGAGTAAGGCTCGGGCATAAGAAACAAGCGTATTGGTCACGGTGCGAACTAGAATAGAGTTTGCAGGCCAAATTAAGACATGATTTGATCCAACGCATTTAATGCGGAGAGCTGTCCATCAGGATTACAGATAGAATTAATGAAGGGCAGGTACGTCGACAGAGAGCGATATAATAAACTTGGGGAGCAAAGACTGGATTAGAATAGCGCAAGTTATGTCCGGTTGGAAGTTCGTAGGAAAGGGCTTCGTCCTTCAATGTACAGGGCCGTCCACTTTAGGTGCGAACACGGTGCACGTGGCTGCGCTCCGCGGAGCGCCAGCGCACAAGCCGCGGCCGCGCATCGAAGCTAAGTGGCGCAGGCGCATAGGTGCTTGGAGGCGGAGCTTCGTGTCGTCTGCTAGCGCGGTAGCGCAGCGTGCTTGCTTTGCTGTGAAGCACGCCTGACTCTAGGTATGCTTGTAGTCTTTTAGCACGCCGCGACCGCGTTAAGGAAAGCGCACTTCTCTCACTGCGCCGGGTTGTGTAGTTTCTACGTACGGCAACTGAGCGGTTCTTCTATAGGTCTACGGTCCCAGTTACATGTATGTATTTTCATGCCGAAAAACGACTCTTGCTGCGAAGAAGCTGTAGGGAAGGGCCCGGGATAACCCCCTGAGGTTCTTTACTGTACACTGATACCGCGCAGCAAACGCGCGTTCTTGCATTTCGCCTCTTTTTTAAAGTTACAACTGCCGGTATAGGATCGAAAATGGGTCTCTCGGCTCAGTATATTCGAGCACCCTATCCACTGAGCCACCGTGGCGGGTCAGGTCAATTCCTGGCGGGTGTCTCAGGACTTCACCGTGGCTTAGAAGTAAAGAAGGGCAAGGAACACAGCTTTGTTTTCTGAGTGTGCTCTCTAAAGCAGATGGCCATATGACCGGATATGCCGTCCGGTCCGCTTTTTTAACATTGGAGCTGTTACAGCCGTAAGTTTGTCGTTGTAGAAAAAAATACGAAGAAAATTCCGAGCAAGCGTGGGCTCGAGCATCCCCAGCACACGCACTGGATTTAGCGAAAATAAAAAAAAACTGGCAAAAGCCTTGAGAAGCAAGGAAATTTCGAGCGCTCGTGGGCGCGTGCCTCGGGGCGACCGCCGAGCATCCCCAGCACATGCACTTGATTTAGCGAAAATAAAAATCTGGCAAAAGCCTCAGAAATCAGAATATGTCCAGTTCACGATGCAAGTGTTTGTTTATAACTACGGAATTACGTGCATTATTAAGCCCATTGAAAACGTATTGAACATATTGGTGATTTTTCAGTTCATAGCGTTTGGCAGGCCATGCGTTATAGGATGGTAAAGAAAAGAATGCAGAAGTTGGGGACCTCAAGAACGGTGAAGCTGTTCCACAATTGTGTAGCATGGAACTAGTGACGACAGCTTCACTACTCACGTATGCTTATTGCGAGAAAGTGCGGGTTGTACCAGAAAGGAGGATACGTAGCAGGTGGCAACAAAGGGAATCGGCGCTGTCTCCCAATAACTAGTGAGGTACGCAGCGCCACCAATGACATATGCATTTTAATGTAGCAGGCTAGAGTGGGACCAGTCCAAGACTCGGCCGGAGAGTAGGACGATTGTGCTGGGTGCGTAATTCCCTGGCTGGGCCACTGCTTGAACCATCTCGACGATGCCCGATATTATATATATGAAGAAAGCCAACACACATGGAGGCCGAATTCGCGGAATCGAAGCCCAGTCACTGTGACCAAAATTCCGCGGAGGCAAAATGCCCAGACTCCCATGTGCTGCGTAATACCAGTGCATATTAAATAGATCCTGGTGACCGAAATTATACGTAGCCCTCCTCTACTGCGTCTCTCATTAAACCAAACCAAGCCAGTACTGAAGTGTTTGCAACAATACATGAGAATGTAACTGGGACCGTGGACCTGAAAAGATTCGCTCAGTGGCCGTACGCAGAAACTACACAACCCGGCGCAGTGATAGAAGTGCCGCTTTCTTTAACGCGGTCGCGGCGTGCTAAGAGACTACAAGCATACCGAGAGTTAGGCGTGCTTCACAGCAAAGCAAGCACGCTGCGCTACCGCGCTAGCAGACGACACGAAGCCCCGCCTCCAAGCACCTATGCGCCTGCGCCGCTTAGCTTCGATGCGCGGCCGCTGCTTGTGCTCTGGCGCTCCGCGGAGCGCGGCCACGCTGCGCCGTGTTCGCACCTAAAGCGGACGGCCCTGTACATGCATAGTCTGATTATGCTACGACAGCGAAAAAGGTGTTAACGATTAATATAACGACGACAGTGACAAAATCGCAAAGCCTTTTCCGCTGGTCTTTTACCCATTCTCCGCACAAGGCATGTCCTTGCAGCTCGCTGAACCGAGAATTCTTAAATGGGGAAAAAAAAGCGAAAAAAATGATACACGATGAAGATAACACGCACAGCCACAGCGCTGTCTCACAACTTATTCACCGAACGGAGTGTCTTTTTATGGCAGTAACCGGACCAGGAAGAAACAGCGTAGAATAGGGATCAGAAAAAAAAAAGGGCCAGCAAAAAGACGGGTAGAAAAGTTTGTCGGTCAAAGATAGACATTGATTGCTACGAACGGGGGCTACAAATAAAACGAAAGTAAATGCACGTTCATGGTAATACAAGACCATGGACAATAATAATGGAATGATGCAAAGTGCCGAAAACACGTAGATGCCGAAAACAGGACGTTAACCGAATAGTTAGTGTGATAAGCTTAAATTCAGGAAGTTTACTTTCTTTTCAGAGAGACAAAGTGAGGGCCCGGTCATTAAATTTCAACGGCCTGCTAAATTTCTAAAACCAGTTGATCGCTATGCCTGCCAATAACAGCCCACCTTTCAAAACGTCGGCTGCAGCCACAATCATGGCAATGCATTGCTAGATGGCTGCACATAGCCGTGGACAGGTTTCGTTGGTGGTACTCTTTCAGGCGGACGTTGAGACCCTAGTGTGCCTCCCGCATGAAAGCGGCGTAGAGTACACGACTACCTCGGGCATACGGCACGAACGGCTAGCGGTGCCTGTTTGGTTTTGAACAAGTCTCTTTTTTCGGGGTGAGGGATCACCGCTGTAGATAACCTGGAGATCCTACCAATGGCTGAAAGCCCACGTCAGCATTGCAGCGCTGCCGATCTTTTATCAGGTTGTGGGATAACCCATATGCATGTGGCACTACCAAGATTCTTTATTTCTTTATCTATATACACGGTGGCTGATCCCTGATCTTTGCTGATGTTTTATATCTCTGAGCGTTCACTCCGCCACGGCCATGAGCACGTGCGAGAAGTGCTCTGCCAAAGTTACACTCGGGTACAACAAAGAACGGCAATAGGTCATGTAGTGTATCACTGCGCCGAAGCTACAACCCCGGATGTCAACGAGCGCGCGTGTTTTGAAACGAGAGTGAGCCTAATGGGTGACATAGGCCGCTTTTGCTCGCCTAGATTGTACGTCATCGCTGCATGCAGTAGATTAAAAGCAAGTGAAGTCTGTAAAATCACGAAACAAGACTGTTGTCACGTTCAAAATACTCGCAGTAAGTTAACGCACTTCTTGCGCAGTGCGGAGGAACATCCGGCTGCGGTGATGAGGCGCAGGGGAACCGTCCGCTGTCGTGCTAAAATTGTAGCCAAGTGTAGGAGCTATGTTCGTTTTTGAAAACTTGACTCAGTGCACAGAAAGCGAGAATTGCGCAAAGCTTCCGTGGAGCAAGCTCTCACCAATGTCATCTTTACAATCTCACAGAGCCCATAGTCATATCCGGCAGCGAAAGTTAACGCATTTCCGGACCATTACAGCTTCAAAGCTAAGTAGCAGGTGCTCGGCTCATGTGGCGCTTCATACGCCATTTGTGAAACATTGCGCAAAAAAGCGTATTTTTGTATCTGCATTGTTTCAGCCCTTCTCATCACTTTGTTGTAATTGTGCTGCTGCATTGCATCCCTATGAAGGTGCATTTGCTTTGGTTATGTTTTAAAGGGGCCATGCATGCATAATACAAAGTTTATAGTGCCCTCAGCGCTTGTCCGGCAGCAAACGATGCTTTGTTCACTGAAAAATTCAACATTTTAAGCCAAATTTCAATTCGTTCGCTGAATCTTGCATTTTCATAGCGTCGACAATGACGTATCCAGAACAGGGCCGTAAAACTTAAGATAGCCTGCTGGCCAGGGCTGCTACCATCTTAAAGTGGCGGTTTGGTTATCTTGTTACTAGCGCACTTTCAGAGTTGGCGCTGCAATACCGCTGAAGTGCCAGTGTTCGCACTTGGCTTCTGGCCGGACTTCTATAGCTGCTGTATTTTTATTAGGGTTCATACTAATCATTTCCCCAAAACGTAAGCTATGACTCGACAAACATTGGTCATGTAAATGACCGTGCCGCTTATGTCAGTCGGTCAGTGTTGTGTCACCCAAGTCCAACGCGTCCGATGGCTGTGTTAGGCAGGATCAGGCGGCAAAGTGCCGCACTATCTGTTTCGGTGTTTACGTGTTCGTTCGTAGCTATAATTGTTCACCTTACAATTATTGCTGCTATAAAAAGATTGTGCCCTAAATTTAAGCGCAAACAGCTCGTCCTGCAAGCTTATATACCCTGCCTAATTTGCGTTTGCTTTTGCCGGCCTCAGCCAATCGCACAGCTGTGCATACTACACCATCTAGTGCGGGAAATGAGCTAGTGGGTCGCATGGCCATTCCTTTTTTTTTCTCCTAATTATGTAGTTTATTTGAGCGAAGTTTACGTGAAGAGTGCTGTCAGTATGATTATAACAAGGCAATCTTTCGAATGAACTAAACTTGTGCTTTGTCTGCATGACTTCTTTAAGTGCCCCGTTATGCGAAAAACATCTGAGCTGTTGTTGTTGTTGTTGTTGTAGTCTGGTGCAGAAATTGGCCGCCGCCTCTGCCAAGAGTAAATAAAACACACCTTTGAGTCCGTGTGTAGCGGGCCTCCTCGATTTTCAATCCCGTACTGTCCGCGGACTCCACGGGACGCGACCCGGCGCTCAATTTTCTCAATTATTTCTACGGAGCCTCCGGTCGGAGGGCATTCCTCGGACTGCCCGCGGACTATACAGGACTGGTAATAGAGGATGCCCAGTGTTGAACCCGGGTGCCCGGAGTAGGAGCCGAGTGGGTTGCCTCCGCGCTACTTCAGCACGTTGCCAGCGGCGGATCAACAGTTGTCTTAGTGCGCGTGGCGCTGACGTCATATCGCGTGACAAGGGAACATGACGGCACGGAAGTAGAACAAGTGCACGCCAGCAGCGGAGAACTATGGTGTTAGGGAAGCTGTGGCGTGAGTGTGGATATTCCACCGCAACACGAAGAAACGAATGCAAAGAACTCTTTCTTTGCATTTGTTTCTTTACTGTACATCGGACACATTGCACAGTAACAAAATCTTTCATAAGTAACGCGAGGCGAAGCCATAATGCTTTCGGCTTCCTGTAAGCAGACTTAAGTGCCCCGTAGCATTTTTAGCCGCCCTTCACAGTAATCGTTGTTCAATATTTGACCGGAAATCCTTTCTACACGTGTTTATGTCGGAGCATTTTTTGTTTTGTTTTCGCGGTCCGACGCGTGCCATAAAAGGGCACTGCTTTGGGTGAAATAAATTAGTCTTGAGCCAGAGCGGTGTCTGTACGTGTTCTCTTCCTCGTGTGCACTTTTTTTGCGCAGTTCATGTTATTTTACATTCATATGTTAAGTTATGTTTTATTCATATTATATTCATATTATGTGCTTTCATATTATGTCAAACTCACCAAAGTATCTATTTCAGCGGAGAATTTTTCGTTCCACGACCGTGATAGATAAGTCAATGAAAGCGATGACTATCCAGCAGTCAGGGCCTTTTGCCGCCGACGTTACATAATACCGAGGTTAACGCGCCACACCGACGCTGACTTGTTAGGACACTACTTAACATATGCGAACGATTCATCGCCCTTGCATCACGAATTGCATCTTGCGGAGGATTAATGGGGCCATGCTCTGCGGGCCGCGGATGCGTTGTCCCGTAGCTAAAAGAGGCGAGGTTAAACTTGCTAAGGCTGACACTATAACCGTAGCGTGTCGAGCGCGAAGCGATTAAGATCTACACCTTAAAAAGGTCAATGAGTCTCCTTCGCCACAGTGCCCTCAAAAGGCCAATCACGGTGATAAAGGCAGCAATGTAGGCCACTGACGAGGCCACTGACGAGGCCAACGGCAAAGTCAAGCATAAGATCTTCCTTGAAAAACGTGGCCTGCTGAGTGACTTCGCTCACGGACAGAATGCACGGACAGAATGACAGAATACCCCAGAAAGTGGAGGGGAAAATCGCCCCGCCGGTAGCGTAGTGGTTATCGCACCAGACCGGTACTCTGGAGGTCGTGGGTTCGGATCCCACCTGGCGGGCATTTTTTCTCCACTTTCTTTCTTTTTTTTTCCAAATTCTTTATCTGTTTCAATGACCTACCACATCCTCCCCTTTGCTTTCCGAGGTTTTCTTGACTGCCAACTCTTATTTCTGTGTTATTTTCAACGAGCCCCTCATTTCCTATTCTGATTCGCTATATATATATATATATATATATATATACAGCTTTTTAAAATATGCAGCATTTTTGAACCGGCATTGGTGAACTTTATCAAGGATTTAACATTTTTTCTCAGTAGTAGTAGTAGTATTAGTAGTAATAGTACTAATAGTAGCAGTAGTAGTAATATGAGTGTAGCACGGGGGTCAGGCTAAGTGTTTTCAGTCATTACTGCACAGTTACAAGGAAAACAATTAGTGAACCGCTTGAAGGTCATATTTTATGCTTTTAATTTTGTGTGTGTGTGTGTGTGTGTGTGTGTGTGTGTGCGGGACAGGTTATCCTGATGCGTAACCTCTTACCAGAAAACTAACTCAATTCTTGAAGGTCGCATGTCCAACATTAAGGACCGATCATATACGTCCAGGTAAATAATAATAAAAATATAAAAAAGTAAGCAGCCACGTGCCAACGGAAAATAGGATTCCCCCGTAGAGCTCGTAGGCACTACGCAAGCGAACCGTATCTGCGTATGTATTTGTGCTTGCGACGTCTCTCGGGAATATCGCCTTAATACGCGATGAGCGCAATCAATAGTTTGCTGCCAAATGACGCCCGCTAACTTCTTCGTGTTCGCTTGCTCCTTTTTCCTCCGGGCCTTCTTGGAAAGCAGCCAGAGATCGACTTTCGCAGCCCGCCTTCCCGCCTAGTCTAAACGTTATGAGAGCATGCATGCGTTTCGTTTTTTTTTTTTGTTATTCTTTTTTTTGTATTAGCTTGTGTCCACTATTTTTTCTGCGTTAATTGTCGCCTGCTCTGTATGGAGAAGACGCACATGCAGAAACAGGCTGTGGGTACGCTACGGCTGATTTGATGTCCAAAAATAACAAAAGCGCAGTAATCCTTGCCTCTTAAAGCTTGTAGCTTGCGTTCACATCGAGTTCCACAAGGGTCCTGAGTGTTCAGAATGCAGGGCTCCTCAGATATCGTTAAAAAGAATATTGACGTGTATGTTTAACATTGTTCGCGGCAAAACATTCACATTTCTCGGTGAACGTTTTGCTAAAAGTTATGTCGAGGCTATAAAACAGAAGCCATGCGCTATTTTTTGTTTTTGTCTTGCAAAGGCGCGGTTACTTTCTTCGGTTCCTGAAGCATAAATATACACTATGAAAGAACTCACTGTTGCGGATTAACCGGAATAACATCAGACGATATGAACTTATTCTGTGCGAATTCTCTATCCAGAACGAATTGCAGCCAGAAGTCCTCATCCTTTTTCTAATGATTAATTAGCCCTTTTTAGCGCAGTGTTTTAGGGGCGAAGGCCCTTAGGGGCTCGGGCTGTCGGTGCCTCATGTCGTCGTCGTCGTCGTAACCGTCGTCTCATGTAGTCACGGTACTAAAACACCGGGACACTCGCTGGCGCCTCGCGCTAGAACGTAACGCGTACTAAAAAAATTGGCCGCGTTGCTCCAAAATTGCTCCTTTCGTTGCAAATGTCGACAAAAGACCATAGTCTTTATCGACTTGTGCCAAGTAAACGCCTCCCTTCGCCTCCCCGCTCACCTCTCATTTTGTTCCTCTCGCGTCGCGCTCCTCCCAAGGTTTGACGCTTTGGCAAAGGTTTGCTAAAACCATTTTAAATTTACCGCGTTCCACTGCTCCAAGCCAGGTGTCTCGATGCCAACGCTGCCGTACGGCGAAGACGAGCGTGAATCGAGGCGCCCTACTTCAACGTTTATAGAACCGCGTTTCCCTACTCCACGTGCGTTCCAAGCAGAACGTGGAACCTATCTAGTGGAACCTTTCGTAACTGTTGCCGGTTGATTTCTTAAAATGGCGCCAGAAGCTATAGTGGCGCGGGCGACAGCAGGCGACGGCGGAGTGAATTCGTTTTCTGCAGTTGATGAAGTATTTAATTTCGCAAAAATCAAGCATGTATGATTTTTTATAAAGGAACACTGCAAATATCACTTCTGTATTAATCTGTTGTCTTATATTTGCGTAATGTCTTGTTCTTCTTCAACAATGTTGACAAGTATGAACATTACACCGGGCTTAGATGGGTATACTATATAAGACTATTGCACAAGCATTGTTTTACTTTGGCCGGTTGGCTGAATCGAGTCACAGCAGACAGACGGACAGACAGACAGACAGACATACAGACAGACCAAAATTTCTGGGTTTAAGTAGCCCAAGAAAGACTATCGCCTTTAAAAACACCGGGACACTCGCTTACGCCTCACGCTGGAACGCTCCGTAACGTTGTTGTTGTTGTTGTTGAAAACGTTTATTAAGAAAAGAGGGGAAGGTAGTTGGGTTAAAAAGTGTAGCACCGGGTGGCCATCCTATTATGCTACGCCGCGGGCTGTGGCTGCAGTCTTCGCCCGGAGAATCAGGGCTTCCGGTTCTTCGAGCTGGCTGCAGCGCAGCGCGCGCTCCCAAGAGGGGTGGGGAGGGGTGAATTGGACGGACGTGTCCAAACTAGGTGGCTTGTAGTGTTTAGAAAGTTGCAGTATGGACAGTTGAATGGGTAGAGGGTTGGGGAGACGAGTACTAAAAAAACACCGGGACACTCGTCTACGACTCACGCGAGAACACTTCCTGCTTCAAAGACACGAAACTTCTGCAGCAAAGCTGTATACCTCTACCCCGCAACGGTTTCATCTCCGTCGCCAAAAACACCAAGGTGCCAAGAATACACTTATACACTGCATGCTTCGCCCCTTCTTAGGTTTTATGTTAGTGGAGATGGCCTGGAATTTTAATCTTATTTTTATATCCCCCATTCTGTCCCGCAGCAGGTAAGCCATTAACCTCAAGAAAGGTTGTATGTTATTAAAGCTCATACAAATGTCACCGAAAGTGTGTTCGTCATATAAACCTCCGTTGAGACGTTGGGGTATTATGGGACTAAAGGAAGGAGGGTGGTAATGCCGCCTTTTCGAAGCCTGATAATAGCTAAAATCACGAGGTGAAGAGGCATTGCTTGCTAACAGCTTAAATGAACCATTAGGCTGTAAAACGTAATACATGGCAATCAGGGCCGACAGCAGTTACGATTATTATACCACAGATTCTGTGCGCATGATAGGTGTGCTGGAGTTGGGTTCATTTTTGCTGTCTTCACCGTAACATAATGGTGAAACTAACGAGCAAATAGTCTTCTCGTTGTATGTATTCATACTTGCGGGAATCAGGGACTGTTGTCCTGCGTGATTCCCGTCATAGCAGCAGAAACCACCAGCGCTATGGTGGCCGAGGCAAGGTTGACGTGTGGTACTGCTTCCTTCTGGCGTTTATTCTTGGTTCAGAACCGCAATCGGGAGCCCTGTCTGTGACCGTCTATGATACCTAGACCTCGAAGGAAGATAGACGTATTCCCGTGCGTTCATTAACAATCAAGCAAATGCTGCAGCACAGCTTAGCAGTGCGTAGGTGGGTTCTTAGCGGAATGACCGACATATCATACACGGCATCGGTGGTATCACTAGCGATGGTCTTGACAGCAGCGTCCGTCTACACCTGCGTGGCGCTGCATGCATCTCTCTCCTACCGGCTGTGCAATTTCGGAAGCGGCGATGCCTGCGATGGCAGCGCCCAGACTGCAGCTGCGAGCCATGCTGGCGGTTGTGGCTGCCCGATGCGGATCATTTCCTCCTGCGACCGCCCCCCGCACGTGGACCGAAAAACCACCGATCCGAGGCCGGAGAGCGAATTCACACGGCTGCCGCCGAGCCAAGGCCTGCATGCCAATGCCAGTATGAACGCCTCATCGCCGATTTTGAACTTGTCAGAAGTTACTGAGAGCACACAGAGAGAAAAAAGTATGCCATCGGGGTGAGAAAGTCGGTTATACGTTATACTAAGGAACAAGTATACGCGCGCAGTGGATTGTGCTCGCGACAACGCGGGGCGGCTGACAACTGATGATTCCGCCAAAAAGGGTACGGTTGGGCAGGAATGGGTAAAGTTCCTACCAAATAAAGGAAGCACAAACGTTTACCATGACACTGGGACGTGTATACTGTGCTGAAACGTGGTCTGAAGTGTCGGTCAGCGCGTTGCGTCACCCTAGCGCGAGGTGTTCATGTGTGCGTCTTTGCTTGCTTGCTTGCTTGGATGATTGCTTGCTTGTTTGCTAGCTTACGTACTTGCCTGCTTTCACTTGGGTCCGTGCTTGCTTTAACTCGAGGTTGGCCAAACATTTGCTGCTGTGCGCCCGGCGTAAACGCTTGCACCGCCCTGTCCGAGCGCTTGCGAGCCTATTTTCCTTTCTTTCCGTTCCCCCGTGGTGGCGGGTACTTCGCGCGTGTCTACATTCCGCCGGAAGGCGGTCACGTCGAAACTCATGCATGTCTCGTTTCGCCTGCAGGCTCTTTTTGCCGGCGGCAGTTGTCGACGCGAATGTATATCAGACCAAAAAGACACAACAGTAAATGTGTTTTTACCGGTGACCCCTGATAAAAAGAGTAAACGCGTTCGTATACATTCGTTCAAAATAATCTGTAACCTCAACATCGCTGCTCATTCACCTTCAGAGAGTGAAATGACTCATGACATTTTGTCAGTAGGACGGGGACATCATTTAGCTATTGCGGGAGTGACGGTAACTAATCGGAAAAGGGCTGGCAGGGCTGCTGTAGGTTCACCTACAGTTCAGGTGACAGAAGGTCGCGCAGAATTCGTTTAACTTGGATTGCATAACCAATTTGTGCCGCTAGGAGGTGAACCTTCTGGGAAAACGCAAGGCTACCAGCTATTAAACGAAGTACGCGAGCGGCTCGAAGGGCAGCGGTACGCATCACGATGCGTGCTTTGGGTGGTAAATCGACTCAGAATACAGACGGAAGTACCCTTCGAAGGGCAATGAGTTTCGCACGGGTCGACGAAGGAGACTGCGGAGCCTGAAATCGCGACGCCTTGCTGAGGGCTGGATGGCAGTTCCCACCGCAATTTGCTCTGAGTAAATGGCAGGTGGGAAGCACTGTATCGAACGCTGGCGTCGGCCGGCGTATATTATGGTGGAACTAGTTAAGGGGTGGCGATTCATTTCGGCAATGCGTGGTTGCAGAAGTGCAGATGGAGAATTACTGAATCTAACTCGTTTGGCTTGTTGTCGCAGCCATGAAAAAATGGCCAGGGAGTAGAACTAGCTCCGGCAATTATGGTAGCACGTGGAGACAGCGTAAGCTATTGGTCTTGATCGTCAGGCTGTCTTGGAGTGGCCAGTTGAAGCCGCATAAAACAAGCAGCAAGTTTTCGGCGGTCCCGGGGCTTTCCAACAGGCGTGCACGTGTTTTTATTGCGGGAAACTGAAGGTGCACTAAAAAAGCAAACGGTTCGGTGACATCGATGGCCTATTTTACGGCGGTCGCTTGAGGCGGCAGGTAGTGAGTGTTTCGCTCTTTGATATCATCGGCGTATACCGTAACTTGAACATCAGGTACAGCATGAAGGCTCCATGCCAGTAGAATTAAAGCAATATTAAACAACGTCGACACAACATAAAATGAGACAAAGGACCCAAAAGCTTCATGATCCTTCTCCCTGGACAATCTGCCGCACCAGCTGGGCAGGTAGAGCATGTCAGTATAGTTCAGGATGACCAGTTACTGTTACCAGTTACCAGTTACCCAAAACACCAGTTTTGGGTGTTCATTGCTAAGATGATGAGTACGCCCTGACTGCGGGTTGACGACAAGGTTCACGCTGCTAAAACTAAAGCAGTCATTCCTCTGTACCTAAGGACGTCCAAAAGCCAATTTGTGCAGGGTGCTAGTAGCTATGCTGTACAAGCCAGTAGGACAAGTGAGTGGTTATCGTTTTCACTTGACACTTGGAAAGCTTCGGCGTAAGCAAGACTGGCTGAACGTGTTCTATAGCCCCATCGCCAGCTTGTCAGCTTTCAGAATAGGCATTACATCCGGCGGTCAATGGTCAGGGTTGCAAACTATGCACCAAAGCTGCCGCATTCGTTGCAATTGCCCTTTCTTTCTGCTGCTCGAATTAAGTGGATCAAGCCGTGCAAGAGATCCAAGGAAATCCAAAAGTAAGAAAAGGTAAGGTGACCACAACGAAGTAGCTGTACATATCCGACCTATTAAGAGTTCGTATATGTGGGGCTCGCTTGCAGACCTGAGATAGTTACTGTTTCATGCGGTATCCTTCCAGGCAACCATGGGTTTTGCAATTGTGTGCGCACAAGGTGTGGGACTGTAAGAGCCATGAAGGCCTCATCAATAAAAGTCACACTGTTGCTGCTCCTGCAGTCAGCGTGTTCGCATGAACGTCTTATGAGCCAGCTGCTGATGGTACAGTCCTACAAGTTGCTAATATTCGCTCCAAATTTCTAACGGCAGAAAAGGTACTGTGAAGTATTTCGTTCCCCTTTCAAACAAACCTGGTGGTCGAATAGGAAGGAAGGAAGGAATAGTATAGGAAAGGCAGGGAGGTTAACCAGAATACTGTCCGGTTGGCTACCCTACTCAGGGGGGAGGGGATATGGGAAATGAAAGGGAAAGAAAGGACAGCGGTACATATTAAAGGAGCAAATAAGAGAAAGAAAAGTAGAAAAAACACAAGGCGTGACCAGGCAACTATAAAGGCGGTACAAACAACGCACACAACCAGAAAATGCACAAAACTAATACGGTCCACTGATAAAATGGGTGAACTAAGGGCACTGCACTATAGTAATGTCCTTACAATCGTTGAGACAGGCCCGTGTCCTTCAAAAAGAGCAGTAGGGCTTTTATAGCCTTTTCGGCCTGTGTCGGACAACGCCTATGGCACAAAATTGTCTGCGCTGTAAAGGGGAGGTCGTCGAGTCGGCGAAGTGTGGTGGAGAGCTGTTGCCTCGGCGTTATGAAGCGGTCACAATGGCACAGAAGGTGTTCAATCGTCTCGTCGGTGGCGCACGCATCACAAGCAGGGCTGTTGGCCATTCCAATGGTGTAGGAGTAAGCACCGGTGAAGGCAACACCTAGCCACAGGCGACAAAGTAAGGTGACGTCCGAGCGTGGCACATTATTAGGTAGGTGGCGCTGCAAATCTGGGTCGAGCGAGTAAAGACGAGCGTTGGAGAACTCGGGTGTATTCCACTTGGCGAGAGTGACTTCCCGGGCAATGGACCGCAGCGACCTTGCTGCATCAGTGCGTGATAGAGGAATGCGGGTCAATCTTGCACTTGTGTGGGCGCCATGAGCCGCTCTATCCGCCTGTTCGTTCCCAGTAATGCCGCAGTGGCTTGGGAGCCACTGGAAAACGATATCATGTCTATGCCTGACTAATGTGTCATATAAGCATCGGATTTCAGCCACAAGTTGTTCGTGTGGGCCGCGGCGGAGGGCAGATTGGATGCACTGAAGAGCGGACCTCGAGTCGCATAGCACAACCCATTTTTCTGGCGATTCCCGCTGGATGAATAGAAGGGCCTCCCGCTCACAGTGGGAGCTTGCCATCGAGCTATACACCTCCGTCTCGGCCCTCGTCGCCACTTTGGTGCCTGTCACAGCCACAACTGCACTTAAACATCCCGGGGTCGAATAGTATTTTACAAAGACTGTATACGTGCGATCTGCTGCGCTATGGGGGTGCGATGTCGCCAGGCGATGCCATCGTTTTGGTTTTTGGTGGCGGACAGAACGCGCCTACCTGATTTAGAAAAATGAAACTACAGAAGTTCACGAGACATCGCACGCTATGGACCCACTGGTGGCCTAGGGTAATCCGTAGGCCCCAGGTAGGGCAGGTGGAGTTACGGCGCCAAAAACCGGTTATATGTGGCTTCGCAGGCAATACATACATACATACATACATACATACATACATACATACATACATACATACATACATACATACATACATACATACATACATACATACATACATACATACATACATACATACATACATACATACATACATACATACATACATACATACATACATACATACAGCACATACATACATACATACATACATACATACATACATACATACATACATACATACATACATACATACATACATACATACATACATACATACATACATACATACATACATACAAGAAAACTTCGGCTTGCCCTGATGAAGGCGTCTCTCGCTGAAACGTTAGCAGAAATCGTGGTCGCTACCTTGTTCGAAGTTTTCTTTTCTTGTGTTCCCTACGATCTTCCCAGTTTTATTGCTCCCTACATACATACGTACATACATACATACACACGCATACATACATCATGCATACATACATGCACACATATACACATACACACATACACATACACATACATCATCATGATCATCACCGCCAGCCTATCTACGCCCACTCCAGGGCAAAGGCCTCTCCCATTAATCTCCAATTATCCCGGTCCTGTGCTAACTGCGACAAATTTATCCCCGCAAACTTCTTGATCTCATCTGCCCATCTAACTTCATACATACATACAGCATGTGCCTGCATTTGTTCTAGTTTTAAAGAGCTCGGTTACCTCTGTAATTCCGGGGCTTCCGTGTCTCCGTGGTTTCATGCCAGCAGGCGGCGGCAAAGGCAGTATTTGGGAAGCAAATGCAAGTGAACAACGGAACTATCAGTGCCTGGCTGACTTCATTGTTTGCAAATGGCTTACACCTTTTCTTTTCGTTGAAGAGAGTTGTAAATATAGGTCTTACCAAGATACCTTGTATTATCGATGCATGTGTTTTGTTGATTGAGCGTTTTTATATTGTGTTCTTATTTATGTGGTCAAAAGCATTTTTACGCGTATGTAATTCCTGTGTGCACAAAACAAACATTTCATGTTTTGCCATTCAAATGTTCGAAACAAAGCTAGAAATTACACCCAATGCGGTTCCTTGACACTCCTAAAGGAAAACAAAATACGGGCTATGAGCCCAATAACAATTCCCAAATAAAGTCATAAATTCCTCTACACCGCTTCTGCAAAACGCCTAAAACAGCTGAAATACTCCGAATGCTGCTGAACAGGACTCCGAACGCGTCTATTGAAAACTCCTAGTTGGAGAAAATAATATGCTTACCTTGATAACTCTGATTTTAGTGTCAGTAGATCTTTACTGCGATATGCCACTAAATAAACTCCCTAAAGTAAGACTATAATCCCACTGGAAGGAGTACAGTATACTCCAACTTGGGATTGACTAATGCTACAAGCCATTTACTATCATTTCGGCTTGTTTGTGTTCTGTGTGTACATTCATACACGTTTCAGTGATAGCTCGCAGCAACAGCATAGAGCATCAATTAATTGTCTTTTCACGTACAAAAATTTCAGGAGTGTTTATCGGCGTCGAACACATTTATTCCTCTACGAAATGACGTTTCCACGAACACGCAGACACACACAAGAATAAGCATCGGTAATCTTGCGCACACGCAACATTTCCGCATCTTCAAAGACTTCAAGCCTTGGCAGTTCAAGGACACGCTATTTACGGAAAGGTCGCAGGCGAGAAAGCGAGAAATTGCGGAGAAGCGATCGTCACTTCCTTGGCTGTTTTGCACGAAAAATTTCCTGCAAAGTTCGCCTTTCTGAATGCTAATGAGAAACGAAGGTCCAAAGGGTTCGATGACGTCCTGAGTGCCGTGCTTCTCCACCGTACCGGGGCGATTGTTTGCGCTACGTCACTGGAGAACTCAAGGCAACATTGATCAAAACGAGGTGTTTTCTTGGCTGGACACAACAAAATTTAATCCGGTTTATCTCTGCGAAAGACAGCCAACCTGTATGATAAACACGCCGTTGACGCAAGTCGTTTTGTAGCTTTACAGCGCAAAAGAACATCACCAAAGCGCGATTGCGATGTTCTTGTTTACACTTAGTTTTCGTTACAAAAGTACCGTTCGGCGTTTTCTGTCGCTTTAATTTTCCGATATTTGATTCGATTCTGAAGAAATTCCGTGGTCGACGTCGTTCTTGTGTAGGTTCGTTTTTTTATTATATGTATTTAAGCCTCCCCTATTTTTTCTTTCCGAACTCAAGACTGATGGTTTCTAGTTTCGACTGCACAACTGCCCAGTCCTTCGCGTCGCTTGTTTTCTCATCGTAAAATCGTACATGAGAACTAGAATCGCTCAAATATCCAAGAGCCGAATACAGTTGCGTTCGCGGGCAGGTTGTAACCTATGCGCCTCCTCTGTTCGTGCGTGACATGAAAGCGCTTTCCATCATAACATCATTTCGGAATGCTTTCTTTACGGGCAGATACACAGAATTTCGGCGCGTAAATAGCTTCACGCATTGGAAATCTTCAAATTTAAAGTTGCGGGCACGTCTGATGCACGGCGCAATCTCGCAAGCAATAATTCACCCCCGAAATCGTGCCATTCGCCGAGAAAAGGTACATCCTCGACTGCTTGCGCTCCAGTGCGTACTTCGCGTTTCTTGGCAGACATACATCCCTGGTATACAAACTCGCTCACTGCTCGTATTCGTGTCGTCGAGTTTAGAAAATCGTCTGGTAGGTTCGACGTTCCGACGATTTTAAAAAAAAATGCACGTCAATTATTTATCACAGCGACAGTCGTAATAGTCTCCTGTATGGGTGTACTTTCTATCGGCGCGTGCCCATCCCTGTCTGGCTGTCACTATGTGTGTTCGTCTTTCTTTCGTCGCGGCATCTCCGTCTCACTCCGCCTTCCTTTGGTTTCAGCGATGGCGCTTTTAAGTATTCGCGGAATGCGATGTGTCGCATAGCTAGATCAGATCGAGTAAACAAGCGGCTACACCAATGTCACATGCTGTTCGACATAACGGAACTAAGCCCCATCTGGGTCCCTAACGACGAAAGATAACCGCCAACGACAGTTAAGACGTTTTGTTCAGGGTGTGTTTTGAGCCGGTGTTATTCGCGATCACGGTGCTTCCCCTGCCACATGACGAAAAAAATATCACAAATGGCTCGATCGTGGCGCCTTAATCTTCTTCCTCGTTGTTACGTGAATGTTGCGACGGGTTTATCGCGGATCGGCTTGCGTAAACGTTAACGCCAATGGCTTGTAGAAGCGTCGGCGTGGTCGGCTACGTACGTTCCCGCTTTGGCCGGGCGTCTGCGGAAAAACACTTTACGTCCGTCCTGCCGGGCGTTCGCATCTGGGAGGCGAGGGCGTCCTTGCGTCAGTCACGCCCTCACCTGCTCTCACCTGAGCGGCGGGCGGCTTTCCCCGTTTGCGTGCGTGGAGCGATGCGATCGCCGGCTGCGCTTTCCCTCGCACATTTTTCTTCTCTTGAGGCCGTTGGACGATCACCTTCTCTCCTAGCGTCCGTCGCTATAACAAGTAGCTGCTCTCCGGTTCTCTCATTCAGTCAGAAAAAGAAAGCTCGGCCGAGACAAGAGGTCGCGTGCTTGTGAAGCTACCGGTTTTCATCAATCTCGCGGTGAACTGTGGTGGGCGCTTGTAACGCTGGAACAGACGGAATGAAACAGAAACCGACCTCTGCTAGGATCCACGTTTCCTCGGACGGCAGCAAGTTCGTCGAGTTCGGCATCGTGCGACCGGCACGATGCGGCGCATCGGAGGTCCAGCTTCGCTGCAGGATCACGGCAACGTCGCGGTTGTCTCCGAGGCACTGCAAAATAGCGTCGAAAACACCCAGTGGTGGCAGCAGCGTCCGGAATGGCCACTGCTACAGCGTTGCGTCCGAGGATGCTACGGCCGTTGAGGGACCAGTGTCAAGGGTGTCCGGGCTTGTCAGAAGCGCCGCGAATAGCTTCAGGTGCCTCGGCCGGCTACTGCCATCTGCCCCACTGGCCGAAACGAAGAGCGTGATTCCAGAGGACGATGAAGGCGTCCTATCCGACCTTCCAGACCAGGTGCCCGTGGAAGAAAAGGTGCTGGAATGGGCCGAGGGCGTGCTTCGAAGCGGCCTTCCCAACATCCATGTTTCCCCTCCGGACAGCGGGGACGACGGATCGGATGCGGACGACGAATGCGACGACGAAGAGGAAGAGGATGGAAGTTCCGGTTTCTTCAGCGACGACCTCAGCGAGACGGACAACGACGTTTTGTGCACCAGCGACAAGCAGATTCAGTGCTGTTTGGGACGTTACACGCTGAGCCAGTTGCAGCGGCGCGAAAGCGCTAAGCTAAGGCTCGTACCCCACTCCGAGCTTCCGGAATGGTTGCAGAACAACGAGTACCTGCTGAGGCACCACCGACCTCCCCTGATGAGCTGGCGTGCTTGCGCCAAGTCCATCTTCAGCCTCCACACAGAGAGCGGTAACATTTGGACGCACCTTCTCGGTGCTGTGGGCTTTCTAGCCCTGGGTGTTCACTTCTTTCGCTCCGACGCCGTCACCTTAGACTGGGCCGGACGACTGGCCTTCGGCGTTTACTTCGCGGGAGCAGCGCTGTGCTTGGGGCTGTCGACCTCCTATCACACCTTCAACTGCCACTCGGCCAGTGTCTGCAAGTTCTTCTGCAAGATGGACTACTGCGGAATAACGGTCCTCATTCTGGGCTCGTTCTACCCGTGGCTCTACTTCCAGTTCCTGTGCGAACCCACCAAGCGACTTGTCTACGGCTTCCTCGTGAGCGCCTCGGGTCTTCTTACGATACGCGTCGCGATGTCGCAAAAGTTCGGTGAGGCCCGCTACCGCGCCCTGCGCGCCGGCATCTTCTTCAGCTTCGCCCTGGTGTGCGGCATCCTGCCGGCGTCCCACTACGGGCTCCAGCACGGCTGGGACGACCTCATGTACAAGAGTTCCTTTACCTACATCCTTCTCATGGTGGCCATCTACGTGAGCGGCTGCTGCGTCTACGCTAGTCGCGTGCCCGAGCGCTTCTTTCCCGGGCGCTGTGACCTCGCCTTCCAGAGCCACCAGATCTTTCACATCCTGGTGATCATGGGCGCGCTGGCGCACTACTACGGCATATCGAGGCTGGCGGCGCTGAGGATGTCTCAAAGCTCGTGTCCAGCCGGCCAGACCGACTCCCTCCTCCGGAGCCTGGCGCTTGTATGAGCAAGGCCACGACCTCGCCGAAGAGGGAAGACGTGTGATCTATATTTCTCAGGTGAGGTCACGTGGTTTACTTCTTTTTTACTTCTGTGGGAAATATATGTTAGCTACACTGTTGTTGTTGATGCGCGTGTTAATCATACTGGGCAATTTTCGACAAAACTGCGATTACCGGAGGCACAATCATCCTCACAATCATCAGCAGCAGCCCATTTATGGACACTGCAGGACGAAGGCATTTCCTATTGATTTCCGATCGCTCCTGTCATCCGATGCCCCAGTATATTATTTTCCCCTGAGTTATTTAGTTCAAACTTCGATTGAGATCATTGTTGTCTTTTACTTAGAGCCTAGTCTCTTGGTTTGCTCTTGCTACGTGATTGGCCCATCTGTTGTCAGTTCTCCGCACTACATTACCGGTGCAAGTACACTTCTATTAATTTGAGTTATGACGTCTTCCATCTAAGTAGGTTCGCTCTTCCTATATCTCTAAGCGTCACATCTGTCATCCTTCTTTCCGTAGATTGTGGGGCTAACCTTTCACGGTTCTATATTTCTGCCCCATAAGTCATTACCTTCAGTGTGTATTGGCTGGATGCGGTTCTTTTCGGTGGCAGGGTCTTCATTATTTTCGAGTGCTTACCGAATTCTCCCTTACCCAAACTAATGATACGGTAGATTTCTTTCTCGTGGTTTGGACCTGCCACCGACAACCTATGTCATACATCAATTCGATTTCGAGAAGTTGTCGAGAGCTACAAATCATTCCGCTGAATGAAAAATTATGTTGCATCAAAATTGGAAAACCTTGCTTATCGAAATTGACATTCAACAGTAGCGCGTTCGATAGGAAATTTCATAGGATGTGGTTTCGAAAAGTTAATAATGAAGGCTGAATGTGCAAAGATGCGGATTTTTTTAAGCACTGGGAGCTCTGTTTTAGTAGACAACCTTTCCTATCATCCGAAATTTTGGTGGTAAAAGAGTTGTTGCTTTTCTGTGAACCGAAACAACGTTAGTTTATCAGGTGAGGCCACATATGACCCCTGATTGCTACCGCGATGCTATTCTGGGCCGCAAGTCTCGATGCCTACGCTATTCAAGGTGGACGGGGGAGGACGGGACAGAGATGTCAATCGTCTGCTGCAGCGACGGCAACTACGATAGCGATCCACGTCGCGACGACCTCGAGTGATACTCTCTGGTCAAGGTTTCCAGCAACTCTTGCTGCGAGCGCGAAGTGGGGCAGTGCTGGGAAGCTCTACCTTGGCCTCGAGCGCGCCAGTGACCCTGATTAAAAACCCTGTAAGCCTGTAGCTGTGCGAAACCGAAAAAAATGATACGGGGCGGCGCGATCAGATAAGAAGCGAGAGCGGGGCCGCAGGGCTTGATGCGCTCATTAGCGTCCGTTTTCACTGTGAAGGAAGATCGCTGACGAGATTCAGGAGTAAGTGAAGTGGTATGCGTCGTAAACACCAGTGATTTCCTCGCGAAGTCTGTTCGGCATTATTGGTTCATCTTGCGCCTTTCATGGGGCGAACCTGACAACACGTCCCCCACAGCCGGCCCGAGTTCTGTGTGCTAGTTATTCCCGGCTGAAAACAACGCCATTTCTAAATAATTTGCGACCAGTGGTCACCAGGTTCTTCAAGCCAAGGATACCTATAAAACAAAATGCGAACACACATTGAACATTTCAGGCCAGTGTGGCATTCCGTACGACCATAGTTCGAATCCCACCAAGCACGAAACAAACACAATTGTCTTTTCAACAGCTTTCCTTAAAGAGTGCGTGATTGAACATTTGCACATACTCAGCTTTTTTTCAAGTTCCCAATGCAACTAACACACCTAAACGAAGTGTATTTATGTAGTAAAAATGCTGCAAAAGGCGAACACCCTGCCAACAGGGGCTGTCAAGATGTGTAGGGAGAATGCAGGCAATGGTCAATCTGAGGTAAAATCTGTAGACAACCTTTGCACAATTCTCAGGAGATCCATAGACAGGCCCACAGTTTGCAGGTACGATTTGATCGATTTTGATGGTTTGGTTTCCCGCACTTACAGAGAAGCGCCCTCTTTCATCGTTTCTTTCTCTGACTCCCTCCCCCCCCCCCCCCCCCCCTTCCCCCTTGCTGCCCTCCCCAGTACTTTCGACGTCACTGACGACGTTCCATATGAATGGGCTCACAGGGCAAAAGGGGGTGCCTCGAAAACGCACCGAAGTGTACGCAAATTGCGAGCGTATCACGTGCTCCCGACACCCCGGTATACTATAGGCCGGTCGGGGGTCGGGCATGCAGGAAGTACAAGCCGCTGAATCGCCGCCGCGGCGACTGACAAGGCGTCAGGGGCTTCGCGGAATAGCTATTTTCAAATACCCCGCCCGTAATTCAGAACCAATGTGCGGCTGCCGCTTGCTGCCGGAGATAAAAGTTCGTGTCGGACCGCGTTTTCCTCGCGTCGTGTCCACTAGTAGAGTACGCCATCTTCCTGTTTGTTCGTTTATTCTGATTTCCTTTTCTCCTGCTGCCACGAGTGACCCATTTCCCGTGAGGCCACGGAGCCGTACATAGGTTGGTGCGCGCTCGTGCGCACGTTGACTTCCTTCCTTCCTTTTATAGCCGAATGCGGAAGCTTTAAGCCGGAGCCTTCCCCTCGTCTCGTACGCGAGCTTACGCGCGACCTCCCGAAGCCATGAGAAAGAAACAAAGCGCGCGAAAGCAGGTATTTGCTGAGAACAGCACAGGGCTAAAGGACTTATTCTTGTATATTGCTCTTTGAGAATACACAGAAAGCAATTGCAAGACGAGTCGGCTTTACACACACACAAACGACAGTGACGTGTATAAAAAGCAAAAAAAAAAAACATGTTCGAACAAACGGCTACACAAACAGCCACTTTCGGTCGTACAACTGAAACCTCGGGCTTTCAATTTACAGAAGGGAATTTCGTCTTTATTGGAGAGGAGGCGTATAAGGAGTTTGTTCACGTGTAAGGAAGCTTTCGCATTTGGATGCTTTCGGCGTCTCAGTGCGCGCGCAGCAGAGCGCTTTTGAGAAATCGAGTCAGTATTACAGGCTAAGATGTTTTGTTTTACTATAGTAGCCTCACGTATAGGCGTCCATCCGAGGTCGTTCAAATTTAGCACTCGGTTCCTGGGATGGCGACACAGCGCTGATAATACGGTAGCAGTGCACCTTTTACAAGGGTACCATCTAAGAGAACTTACCGCCCATGAAACGCGTCGTTCATTGTCTTCCACACCGGCCGTCGCCTAGTCCTTGGGCTGGAGGGAGTTAATTCGTTGTTCAGGCTCCTTCACGCGATACGCCGAGCTACCTTGGCTGTCAGACACGCTCTCACGCGCAAAGAGGAAAATTGCCACCCTCGCGGTTTCATCTAATGTTTACGCATATGCACGCTCTTTACGGCATGGGCGGCCGTTGTCCGCTATAGCTTCCTTAAGCGTGAACCGCGTGGCGCTGACGTCATAGCGCGAAAATTAGGACCTTCGGTAATTGCCGGTCACTTACAAATAGACGAAAGAAACAATGTTCGCCCAAGCTTCCTGATAACGCTTGACATCATAGAGGTCTCAAAGGCGTTTTTCAAGGGTGTTTGACTTTAAAAGCGCCCTTGTTGGGCTCTTTAGAAAGGTGCTGCCTAGTTTATCCGCACTGGGTTCATTTCTGAACTACTTTTTTACTGTTTGGAGGCGTTAGTTTCTCTCCTTTTCCCCCGCGATACTGCCGGTGAGTGCAGTACGGTGTTTATAAACACGCCACTCACAAGCATGCCCGTTTTGTTGTCACTATACAACGCGTCTTACAGCACGCCGAAATCGGGGCAAGAGTTTGCCGTTAGCACTGAACCAATGCAACTATGAAACTGGGCCAACCGCACATTACCTGAGCACGATGGCACCTCAGTGGAAATCAGATACAATTAGCCAGCTAAGAGGCTAACTACAGCTTTAAGAAAAAAAATTCTGTGCCAGGAATGTGCTTTAAAGTTCATTCATCGTTGTGGAATCCGGCCTCTGAATTGTGTAATTATGATGAGAAAACAGAAAAGTGCCCTCTTGTAAAGCGAAGTTTGGTGACTGTTAAAAAAACGTGGACGTTTTGTTTTATCCACCGATTTCTATGACGGTACACGCTACCAGAACTCGAGGTTAAGCTGAGTGCATTAAGTTTCCCATTTTGAATTCTTGTTGTTTAGCCTTCCTTAGAGAAAGCCCAGGCGAACAGGTCGGATAAAAATCTCGGTGCAATACGTGGACGAAAAGAACACGACCGCGAACCCACTCTCTTGAGATTGTTGCCCCACAAGTGTTTTCCCACCCAGTTTGTTTGCATCTCAAGTAAAACGACCAGACGGGAAATACGGCCAGCCGGGACTTGGCGAACTGCCCGGACCGGCCGCGGCCGCTCTGGCGACGTCACTGCTGACGAAAGCACCGACCTTGAAGCGTTCTCCCAAATGAAATACCTAGCTTCGGGTTTTTTTTTAACTTCTTTTGGCCGCGTTCCCTTTAATCGCGCGTACATAACAACGTCTTCATTGTGTAACAGAGTTGCACGACGCGGTCAGGGCGTTTCAGTCAGACTGCTGACGTAGCGGTCCGCAAGTTTATGACGCTAAAGTAGTTTGCCGCCACATTGTAAATAATTTTGGGGTGGGGGGACGAAAAGAGGTGGGCTTCTTTTCTTTCCTCCCATCCTCCCAACGTTTCCATATTTCTGTTTCTGTATCAAAAAAGACGAAACTGTTCACATATGAATCCGTTGGTGGCCTTGACTCCTCATTCTGTTATTTTTATATATATATATATATATATATATATATATATATATGCGCTCGGGGGCGGAATGATCTGACTCGCGTCTTGTCCAAGCAAGTGCAATGCATACAGGAATTCGAACAAGAAATATATTTTTCTCGTACGTACAACTTTGATACTGTACTTGCTCTGTCAGCAAATGCAATAACAGCATTTGTAGCTTCATTTTCACCTGCTTAATCTCGCGACCCATTGGACGACCGCTACTCCCCCTCGACCAGCCAGTAACACCGAAACTATTTATCGATACAAAGCCTACAATAGCCTTGTAACGTGTATCAGACCCATTTTGAAAGCGAATAATGAGACCTTGCGGAACGTGAACTTTATAACTGCGTGGTCTTCTTATCACCACCGTTGGAGCCAGATGAATACCCATACATCGCCGCTTTTTTACATTTCTGGCAAAAGTCACCTGCTATTTTGTAGCCGTTCATTATCTCTTCACCAATGCTTGAGCTTGAAGACACTATCGCTAGGTTTCTCTCTTCTTCAATAAGCATAAAGCCTAAAAGCATAAAGCATAAAGCCTTCAATAAGCATTTCTGTAAAATCTGATGAAATGCTTTCTTAGCGATCAGGGTAAGGTAAAACAGAACTGATTTTGAAATTAAGGCCGCATCTGTTATTTAAGCAACGACGCCCCATGGCGAGGTCCGACTGACGCCAGATTTAACATTCGCGACTCTTTATCTCGAGTAAAGCTTCCGCGTACATTACACATTCAGGCCTGCAAAATAGATTCCTAAACCAAGCTCGTATCTGTTATTCAAGTAACGACGGCCCCTGCAAAGTTCGGACGACACGACTTCCGATATTCGCGACTTTTTACCACAAAATCAAGGCATCGCGTATATTATGCATGTGGGATTACAAAACCTGATTCGCTAACTAGGCCTACATCTCTTATTTAAGCGGCGAGCGCGCCCGTCCAAAGTCCGAACGACGCCCCTTTCAAAATTCGGAACTGTTTACCGCAACTCTAGGCCGCGTGTGTATTGCGCCCCTGGGGTTACAAAACTGATTCGCAACTAGGTCCATATTTCTTATTCAAGCGACGGCGGTCCACGGCAAAGTCCGACTTGCGTTATGCATTTGGGATCACGCGGCGTTCGAATATCGGCGGCCGCCTCGTGCCCCGCATCGGCACCGACACGTGCACGACCCTGTTGGAGTCATTTAGCGATTGCGTAATTGAGTGCGCCAGTATCAACACACCTCGAATCGGGAGACGCTGTCACCCGTAAAGGAGGAAGTAGCGGGCTCCGCTTAGAGAAGTCGCGAGCGACGCGGGGGTAACGCTCCTAGGAGGAAATGTGGAAACCGCAGCGTCGATAGAGCAGGAAGAAGGAAGGAAGGAAGCCGCGGAGAACGCTTTGCTTTTTGCCGCCTCCGAGTACACGTGGAGTAATCTTGTCTCTGTAACCGCTGCCGCAGTTATGCTCGGGGCCCAAAAAGAAGGTCAAGTATAGAAAGAAAAAGTCGGTCCTGTTTTAGAAAACAGCGTCGTTACATCACTTGAGATTCCTTCCGGTAGCTGTGTAGACGGCGGATGTATACACACGCGGACCGGGTTGCGTATGCAAGCGATAAGTGCCAGCTGCCACGCCCACGCGAAAGTCGAGACTTGCGAGATGACGGACGTTTTCTTCCAAGTAGATGAAAATGCTGGACGCCTGATTCGATGATGGGGGTTCACTCACCTCGCCCACGTACCACGGTGGAGTTACATTTTTGTATTTGCACTTCAACGCGTATGAGGCTCACCCTGGGAAGGCCGCACTACTTCTCGCTGTTATATACTTCCAGGCTACTGTTTACGCGGGCTACACTACTTCTGGAAAAAAAACTTGACTGAAAGCTATTAGTTTACACGGAGGCTTATTTCACGTTAACAAAACGCCTTATAGATGACCAATTCCGTATTTAGTATCATCACGTTCAGTGCTCCTGAACTTCAAGAAACTACCCGGTAAAAGCCGCGTGTCGCCTACCAGTGTAAAATCAAACTTTACTATAGTCACTACTCCGTCACAACAGGCCTTAACCGATTTATTATCCATAAATCCGCGAAAACTGCGTTATTTGAAACTTCACAGCCAGCAGTGAGAGAATGTTGGCTGCAAAGTGTGGTATTGGGCTAGTTGGTGATTCATCTTAACAATACAGCGCGACAGAAACAAAGACTTAAGCGAGGCACACAGGACGAGCGCTGACTTCCAGCTGAATTTTTATTACAGAAACAAGCCATATTAATACATATTAATTGCTTCATCGTAGGTGTGTGCATGCGTGTTTGTATTAATATGGCTTGTTTCTGTAATAAAAATTCAGTTGGAAGTCAGCGCTCGTCCTGTGTGCCCCGCTTAAGTCTTTGTTTCTGTCGCACTGTATTGTTAAGATGTTGGCTGAATAGTTAATGGCCGTTTATATAATAAGCGCTTGCGCTACGAACACCTATTTTGGGAGTTTTTAAGTGATGTCATGCTCGTGCCATGTGCGCCCCATTTCTGGTCCCCTGCGGCGATACATTGAATTTTGTAGACACATGGTGTCCCACGAATACTCGCCGTTCCTGGGATGGAAAGACCGTAAGCCCGTGCAGTTTCGGCGGGCCCGATTCATTTATTCTGTGCGTAGCTTGGACGTACAGTCATAGACAAATGAAATGTGTCCTCCCTGTGTCCTTGTCGTTTTTTTTTTTTTTTGGCGCTACACGAAGTCATAAACCAAAACACACAAAACTGAAAAATACTGTTCATGACGGTCCAATAATAGCGCGCTATTGGTATATTTGGAAAGCCACAGCTCTAAACTCTGTTGCTGTCATTAAGGCACGCGTCAATTTGACCTAAACGGAAATGGAAGAACTCGCGCTATTTGTCTGTTCTGGTTCGTATTTTCGTGATCGCGTTTTATTTTTCCATGACTGTGAAGTACACACTTGTGGCGCTACTATGCCTTTACAGATCTTGACGAATACATAGTGCAAAAAGAACGAGGACAGAGAGAGAACACACAACACAGCGCTGTGTTGTGTGTTTTCTCTCTGTCCTCGTTCTTTTTGCGCTATGTATTCGTCAAGATCGCCACACCAACTTGCCCAAGAATCCGTACTAGTGACCTTTACAGATCCTTCACGTAACGTTACTGCGTGTGTTCTAGATGCATAACTCTAGTTCCTATCGTAGCATGCGATGAAACAAGCCTGCTGACATTGTTCCCTTCCTTATTTTTGCTATCTTTCTGTTATCAGGTTGGAGGATCCAGGACTCAGACACTCGACCAGCGTGCCGAGGGTATACCTCCAAGCTGACATTCTCGACTGCGTGTCGTCGGAGCAATCTTTGCAAGACGGCCACCTATGCTAGTACGTGACCAACCAAGGACATCAGAGGATACGGCCGTCTTGGTGCCGGCTACACCCGAGTCGCTACAATAGTGGTGAAGTCGATAAACAACCCGACATCTTTTTCTACGTGCCCTGGAGTACCATGACGGAGAGTTAACTTCAGTTATCACTCAAAGTACAACGTTGCCTTTCTATCGAATGAGTTATCAAATTGCTCGCCTCCCTCATCATATCTGAGACGATGTTAGCGCTGCATTTTTTTTTGCATGCGCGAGGGAGAGAGAGAAAACTGTTTAATGAGATTTAAAGGGCAGGAATGCATTTTAATTCCAGGAAGCCTTACGTGCGCGACAGTTCTTTCTCTGGAAGAGAGCTTGGATGTCATGTTCCCATGTTTGAAAATAACTCATTCCCATCGTGAACGTGTGAAACACCAGCCACTTTTAACTGGACTAAATGTGTGATGTTTTGCAGACAGAAAGGCAAGAAGAAATCGCTTGTCTGTGTTACACGCCACGTATGTGCCACTCGTGGGTGAAGTCGGCAAGTCGTTGGTCTTTGTTCAGCGGTTAACTGTGCATGTGCATGCTAGTTTGTGCCGAGAATTTCGGGACACTGTCATAACCTGTTGCGGCCACTGCCAACACCTTGTATTAAATACTCCACAATTCTTCTGTTTGTTCGTCATTGTTAAGCAGTATTTTGTTGGTGCTTCACTGCATCATTCGCTAATAACTGTGCCAACGGCGCTCTGTACGCGATTCTCTCCATGCCAAACGGAGTATGTCGAGTAGAACTATGTATATAAAGAGCTAAGCACGAGTATGTGTTTTATGTTCTCATGTAAATTAATAAACCGACATCTTTTTTCTACACTGACACAAATTTTATCAATGTTATGGAGATTGTCACCGGTGCTCTATACACGATGCTGTCCATGCCAAACGTAGCATGTCGAGTAGAACTATGTATATAATGAGTTAAGCACGAATATGTGTTTGATTCTCCTGTAAATTAATAAACCGACGTCTTTTCTCCACACTGACACACATTTTATCAATGTTATGGTGATTTTCTTGTTTATTCATTGTTTAGCATCAGTATAAATAAATTATATTTTCATCAAACCCGGATATCTCGTGGTTCTTCACTTCTGATCAACCAAAGAACTGTGTTCGGTAGTCTAGACGGAACTCCTCGGTAACGCATGAACTTGTAACGGCCGCGAAGATTTAAAAAAAATTGGCTCATCTACGCACGCACATAACCAAAGTACACGACTGCAAAACGTTATTAACGCTCCACGTGGTGTTCGTTAATTTCAGTGGGTTTAGAAGATAGCTACCCGCTTCGGTTTGGAATCAGTGCTTCGGGAAAATCTAGGCCACTTTATACATACATACATACATACATACATACATACATACATACATACATACATACATACATACATACATACATACATACATACATACATACATACATACATACATACATACATACATACATACATACATACATACATACATACATACATACATACATACATACATACATACATACATACATACATACATACATACATACTTATGCGTCCACTACACGCTGTTCAATACATGATGGCAGGACCATGTATCGTTCAATCATATCAGTGCTACACTATTCATTTCGAGACGCTGAAATGTGAAATGGTCACTTTCTGTGTGATCACTGTAGGAAAATGTTGATATAAGCCTTTCACATTGCCGTAGCTCCATAAAAAGCCCAGGTAAATGCACGTGCGGCATGCACATGTGCATGCACGCTCCACGGGATCCTGTCGACGATTCCCAGCTGCGAGATCGACCGTTTACCCCCAACTCTTGCGACACCAAACGAACAACCTTACGTTGCCCGGTGCATTCCATTGAATGCACGTAGAACTTTCCCACAGACAAATCGACAGATATTAGCCGCATTCTGTGTGGACTGTTGTGAGCGTGAGCAGAATATTCGCTTTCTTTCCATTCCTTTCTGTACGAACGTTATACTGAGAGCGCATAAACCTGACCTTGAAAGTAATTGCAGCGCGCGAATCTCTACATGGTGCGAATATGTCCAATCGCGACTTACGCGGTTAGTGCGTTTGACCACTCAATATATTACATAAAGCCAACTCATAAATACGAATACAGACAATATAATTCGGCTGAACGATATGAAGAAATCATGAACCACTGTGTGGGTTTTTTTTTTCGTTTATCTTTTAAGAGGAGGTTCGCTGGGCGGTACAGGCTAGCGCTCCACTAATCTCGGAATTTTCGTGCGTGAGTGGCGGCCACTTCTATCACAAATTTGACAAAGCACGCATAAACACACACGCACACCCTCTTTACTAAAGAGTAAGACCCAGGGCTGACGGGACGGCAATGAACCACTCAGCCACAAACCAACTTCGCTTAATAAAACTTTTGGTTTTATGCGGAATTTTTGCGTTAATTATTGAGTCCAGGAGGCAGGGACAATTTCTCTCTCCAGGAACCAGAAGACGGGCGGCAAGGGCCGCGGGTATCGATGTTGCAGGAGATGGTGATGGTCACACCCGCCTGTGGGAAAGAAGCAGGACACAGTTAGGTGTAGATATGACGTCATGCGGTGCCCCTTCCTTTTCCCTGGTGCGCCGCATGCCTTATCCCCCATCAAAGGCGAAATTTTTCGGTGAGCCCCGCGCGCGACTATATTTACTCTCTGCCATCGCCCTTTTATCTCTTTCAATGACCAGGTCTTGGTCCTGTTCACCAAGAATTACACTGCCATGTTCTTTTTTCCCAGAAGTGTAGGAGTACCGGAAGGCAGAGTAAAAGTGAATTGAGTTTAAGCCTTAGCGTCTTGGGCTCAGAACTACGACACCGCAGAGAAATGTTAGGGGGTTTTCTGTCCTGTCACTACAATATACACTTTTTACTGAAAAATACTTGTATTCCGGCAAGCTTCCTAGCAGCTCCAACGAACCTTCCTGTAGGTTGCTAACAAATGGAAGCTAGAGATATTGTTCGTGCTCTGCTGAGGGTGGCAAGCTGTTGGTATGATGTGTACGAACAGAACAAAACACGACGAAACACACAAACACGACAAGCACAAGCGAAAACACGACAAAACACAAGGAACGATAGGACGCAAACAATCACTGCTGAAATTTCTTCCCCTTGGGCAACGCCCAAATCTCAAAACTATATAACGCAAAACAGCTCAGTTCTTAGTTTATTGGTTACTGTTGTCCCCTTTATGCGCGTACCTGTGTTTTAAAGCGCAAAAAATTAAACCCAGTTACACGCAGTGTGAAATCTGGTGAAACAGCGGAGCTGTGGTTCTCTTGTCAACGGGTGCTCGTCCGAGTAACGGAAGCGCCGTAGCCGCGCAAATCCCACTGTTCGCGCAAAGGAATCGGCAGCTAAACGTCAGCAGCGGGAGTCTCCATCCCCTTGCTTGAGGGAGAGGAACCCGCCCCTGTTAGGGTGCCTCGATGCGCGCCCGCTCCACTGAGGGTGAGGACAACCCTCGCGCATCGAGGCACCCTAGCCCCTGTGAGATTACTGCGCCCTCTATCGGTGAGCCTGGGAACCGGTTTCTGCGAGGCCGCCTGCGTGACGCACGACCTACAGCAGACTTGCATATCTAACATATCTTACAGCAGACTTACATATCTCTCTGATTACATATCGACATCGAACATCATTTCCAAAGCCTGTGGAAGCCACGCTTGGTCGGGAAGTGATAGAGTGAGAACAATGACCGCCGGCGCGGATGAGAGACGACAACGACCTAGTGTGTCAAAATTCAATGCGTGTGGCCCTGCGGAAGATTTTTTTCGGCAAGTGCCAATGAGGTTCTCGCAAATGACTCTGAGACAGAAGAATTAATAAGGAGATAAGAATGCGATTGTTATCGCCACTAGTATATGCATGGTACGTTAAGCCCTAAAATTGAATTTTGTGGGAAGTGTATGCATGCCTATATAAACACTACGGAGATGGTAGTTGGACTTGTTAGTACGTTTAAAACAAAAGAGGACAATGTAATAACGAAACACAAGGGGAGGAGGTAGACAGGCACGGAACTAACGAGCAACTTATCAGCGCCCTGTCTGTCCACCTCCTTTGATGGTCTTTCCGCCATCGTACTGCTTTGTCTTCCCATGATGCGGCGCTTCAGAAACTGCCAACAGAACCGATGGGTTAACAGTGACCGATGCTTATATACCTGCATACTAATGCCGTGGATGGAGTTCGTCGCTGTTCTAATGTTTCATTTCACTGAGTGATACTTTTAATCAGCTGAGGCACTTATAACATTTCGTGTCCCCCTCATTTCAACCTCACTTGTCCCAGCAAGACTGAGCCGATTTTGCTGAGGCAGTGCATCCCTTTGTTCAAGCATTCTCGATCGGAATCCTTTCCTATCTGTGAGGTCAAAGAGCCTTAAGTCTGCCCTCGCATCCATGTCGGCTTGTCCCATAGCCCGGCGCTCACACTGGGCGGACATTGCCGCAGGGAGTGATGATATTTGGAACGCTCTACGCAACGTAGCGCATGCGTGTACACTGTACGGTCACCCACCAGGTGCAGGCACGCCCGCTGGCTGTCCCGGTGTAGTACTCCGCTGCGTGCATCTGAGCGGGCTCGACGCGCAGGCGGTGTGCATCACGGAGGCTGATCCCGCAGGAGTAGTCGCCGGAGTGGCCGGGCAGAGCGTGCGCCACGTACAGGGTGTTCATCTGCGGCATAGACGAAAACAAAACACCCCTTTTGAGATGACGCACCGAAGGTTCTGAAGCGAAAGTTTCGTTACTCTAATCTGGGAAGCAGGACACCGCAGTGGTAATGATAAGCCTTCATTTCTTGTAAAAATAGCAGCGGCTTCGGATGGACTGCCACCTTTGAGCTGCTATACTAGACGTTTTTAAAAGGCATTTGGTTCAAATGCCATTTGAGTCAAAGGAGCACCACCAACGACCTTTGAGGCTCTCGAAGTCCTTTGAAACCCGAACGCTCGTACTCTCGGGTGCAGTTTCCGCATTCCATATTTGCAAAAACACTTATTTACGAGTAAAAATTTGTTTTTATAGTGCACGCACTTACTAATTTTTCACTTGCTTTGTTTCCTATCACTCAGTCTACGATTACAAGGTATACCTTGCAACTCTGAACACCATCGATGCGAAAAAAAAAAGAGAAAAAAGTGCCCCTTTTGAGCATGTTTGGTGCGCGTTTGTAGGTTATTACCAATTTTAGCACCAATAATCGTGTTTTCTGGCCCAGTTTAACTCTAAAATTACATTTTTGTCACGTTACGAGGTCAAAACTGGGAAGCAGTGGTGACACCAATACAATGTGGGTGAATGCGGAAACTTTTAGTTGCCTTCCAGAATTGTGTGTAGATGGGCGAAACACCTTCAAGGTTGAATGCCATTTGAAATTTTACAGGTCATTCGACTCAAATGTCTTTCCAGACTCTCGTGTTGCACAGTTATCACTCACATGAGTGGACTATTCTTCACACCACTCCTTACATACTTAGTTCCTAAGAGGACCAAACGTGTCAAATTTCTGTGCAAACGCTTTGAACTTCAAGTTAACTATTGACTTAAAACGAAGTGCAATTCCATTTGAGCCGTAGGTTACGCAGAAAGTAATAAAAAAACTGTGGTTTGATTCCTCTTTCATGGGAATCGGTAAAGCACGAAAGTGAAATGTGCAGCAAAATCTGCGGTTGAGCATGATTTGCGGGTCGGCGGCTGTCTTGTGGGTGTGCTTGGTGAGTGACGTCCTGCTGGCGGGTCGCTTCGGCAAAGGTGTACTGGCGTCATTTCGGTGACGGATAGTACGTCAGTGAAATCTTCGTGTATCCCGGCATAAAACACCTTCGTGTTCAAATATAAAACCCGAAAACAAACAACCTTAAGTATAACGTACTCTTTAGTACTTAAGGTTGCTTCTCCTCAACAAGACCCCGTGTGCAAGGGTGCACCCTTTACAGGTCGATTGCTTCGTTGAACTGGCGTCATTTCGTTGACGGATATGGCGTCATTGAAATCCTGATGTATCCGGGAATAAAACATTTTCGTGTTAACAAGCATGCGTTTGGTTTAACAATGCAACCAGGCCGAAAATGTTCCTACAGCTCCTGAGTTAGAATCCCAGGCTTTCGGCGTTTACCCGAAACTGAGCTTGTTTACACACTACAACCAATAAACAACTTAACTGGCTCTCAAATAACAAACTTGTGCAGCTTGTTCCTAATAGGTGTACTAACACAACGACACAATGGCTGTTCCCCCCTACGATCTGCAACTGATTTCGCCCCGTGCTACCTGTTTCAAGGGTTTATCCGAAATTTTGATTTTTTTTTTTTTGGGGGGGGGGGGTGTCAAAAGCCTCTGGGTGTGTTTGGGGGCAGTTTGGAGGGGGGTGTATAAACCCCTGGGTAGGGTGCTTATGGTTGTGGAAACTTTTTTTGGGGGGGAGGGGGTTGAAATCCCTCTGCGGGAGTGTTAGATGGTTGTTGGGGGGTGTATAAATCCCTGACCTGTTTGCATGTGCGGACTCTTTCGCGTTACGTTTTTAGGGAACACGTCTGCCGTTGGAGATTCTTCTTCCTACCTGCTACACTTCCGTGCGCTAAGTTCAACCATGGTGTGTGGGCTGGACAAATCAGTATAAACGTAGCTTATAAACACAGCTGGAATGATCCCTTAAACGCAGTTGATGGCCCAACGTGAGCCTCAGCAGTCCCCCCTCCCAAATTCTCAGACCTCGTTTTAACTCTGTAAACACGTAGACCAGCTACGCTGTTCTGGACACGTCGACATCCTTCTTTACTGCACCTCGAATTTGAGCGATGTTATACGTGATGGTAGAACGCGGGAAATAGGTGCTACGGCGGCGGCGATCAAGCGTGTCTTAGGACACGTCATCTGCGGGAATGCAAAAGGACATAGACGGATGCACCTTTGGGCGGGTGTCGGTGATGCTCTCGTGGAAGAGGAAGTGTCCCCAGGTGGGCAGCGGCAGGCCGTCCTTGTGCCAGGCGGGCTGAGCGTGGGGCCCGGTCACGCAGGCAACGAAGAAGCTGTCCCCCTCGACCACGCGCGCAGCTCAGGTACGACGCGACCCGAACGCCGTGGGCAACCGGTATTGGCGGCGCCTGCAGGGGTAGCGAGGGCGCCTTGCAGATCGGAGCTTCGGCCATGGCTGGTGCTTTACCTTAGGTCGAGAGCGAACACGAGTGAAGATACGCCTAGACGACTATGATGATATGATGACGATGATGACGATTATGATGATGATGATGATGGTGCCCATGAAGTGTTTGAGCACGTACCCACAAGGGTGGCTTGGCCAGGGCTAAATCGTTGTTTTTGCTGCGGTTGGAGCTTGTAGGATTAATTTATTTTGCAGAAAAAAAGGGGCTTGAAATGAAAGTCCACTGTGACAAAAAAAAAAAACGAATATCATTTTTCTACTTCTCGTATTTAGGGGTGGCTCATATCCAAAGAGGGAAATTGGCCAGGGTGTGAGAACAGGCAAGTCAGGAATTCATTGATAAGAATAAGAAAAGAAAAGAAAAGGAAAGTACAGAAAAAAAACGCAAATACCATTCAAAGGGACGAGGGGAGGCCTAAATGAAAGCACGTAGTCGTTTATAGGTGCTGTACGTGGGCACTGTCATCACATCGATACACTAGACTGGCAAATATGCATTTCGTGCTGTTGTACCCACAGTGCCTTGGGCGCATATAAAGGTACAGCTATCCTAACAAGCGGAGTTATTTGGTTTTGGGCACGTCGGTGTCGTGCCTGTCAATATTTGGTCATTCAATTATTCTTAAGAAGTCCATGCCCCAAAGCAATTTAGTCTCATTGATCGTAACACCCGTTCGTCCTAGAACCCACACAACGCGCAAATATATTTGATTCGGCAGTCAGTTAGACGTTCGACATAGAACTGGAACCTGTTCTTATAACCAGAGCCACATCCAGAAGCTCTTCATCACGGATGGATGTGTAACGCGTTAATCTACAAGTAAAGCTCCCATCCAGGTCACAGAGCAAATGCCACCAGCTGCTTTATTTTCACACTTGACCATCACTAGCAGTAACAACACGGAAGGTGTGCAATGTGTTCATCCAAGCAACTGTGTATTTATAAAATCTCTCTGTCTGTCCTGTCTGTCTGTTGTCTGTCTGTCTGTTGTCTGTGTGCGTGTGCGTGGTGCGTGGCGGACGTGTGGAGTGGTGATGAGTGTGTGTGTGTGTGTGTGTGTGTGGTGTGGTGTGTGTGTGTGTGTGGTGTGTGTGTGTGTGGGTTTGTGTGTGTGTGTGTGTGTGATGTGTGTGTGTGTGTGTTGTGTCGTGTGTGTTGTGTGTGTGTGTGTGTGGGTGTTGTGTGTTGTGTGTGTGTGTTGTGTGGTGTGTGGGGGCTGTGTGGTGTGTTGTGTGGTGTGTGTTGCTTACCTGCAGAAACTACTAGTTTTATCGAGGAGTTCACGCCGATTTTGGAAGGGACTGAGTTCACGAACTGAAAGAAAGCGGAGCAGCTCCACGCAAACACGTGGCACATTCTTCTCTGAGGGGGTGGCGAAATACAAATACAGGCTTCGCACATTATGCTGGGCATTTCAACCTTCTTGATCGCTTGTTTTCTCCTTAACGTGACTCCTTTTTTTTTTCATTTTATGCGCTCGACAACTTTCTCAGCAAAAAGATTGTTGCGGATTCATGAAAAAAAGATAAAGACGACCAAGCCAACTAACCGCCTACTATCATCACCATCGGAGGTAGAGGGAAAAGAGGGGAAAAACCGGTTCCCGCTCTGAATGAATTCCTTTACGCTGGAACTTACGTAATTGGTTTGAGGACCTCCGAACTTTTTTTTTAATCTTGGATTTTACTTTCGAAAGTATTGCCAGCCTCTAGAAATTTACTATTTACGGGAGCCTGTAAATAAATAACATCTTTTTTCATACCCCTCATGTTTGGCCGATCCCCTGTTTGTGTATGTGCCATTCACCGAGCAACATCATCATCATCGGTTCGGCTCAGTCATGGACTCACGTCCGCATCCCTTTTTATAATGTGGTGCCGTGAAACCCGAGAAGAACGGACCAGCAAACTTCGAGGCACAGCGCCTTCAAGTTAGTGCGTGGCCTCGGGTACGTCGGATCTCCTTGTTCTGGAGGCCTCACTCTTGAACGGTGCCTGCCATGGCTGCGTGCTGGGCGAATTTCGCCTGAAGGAAACCCGGAGATGAACCCCAGCCTCCGTGACCCCAGCTATCAGACACTGCCGACTCCTGTTTCGCCGCGCTTCCTGCTTCTGATGACAGGTAGGTTGGCGGCCGACTTATCAGATCACGGGTCATCGTCCGGGAGGACACAACAGAACTAGCCAACATACCTATTGGTTTTGGAATCGTCAACATGAAATATAAGTATTGTTAATGATTTGTGAACAAAAACAGTTTGAACTTCGAAAGCGGAACGGACAGACTCAGAGCCTTCTCCATTTTGGCAGCTTGGTGAAGGGCTTAGAAAAAGCCGAGAAGTATGCATTCGTGATCAGTAGTAGTAAGGTTTTACTAAAGGAGCAAATCTCTACGGCAAATTTGAGGTGGTGGGGAACCACGACAAAGACTGTCGTCACCTCAATGCCTGTAGCGGCACACCAGGGGCGCCGCCTCCCGGAGAAAAGATGCGGCCAACTCACTACTCCAGTTCGCAATAAGGACTACCGTCGAAGCAATGCGTTCGTCGTATTCACTGCAGAAAGGGACGAAGCAGCCCAGTGCCCCGCCCATCGCACCGTCGTCAGTGAACCAGACCGCGGGACATAACGGGATGCCCACGTTCGACGAAGGAGCCGGCGCCGTAGCAATCCACTGAAGCGAGGACAATATCATCGGACAATCGGTTGCTCTCGGGACCAAGCCCAATAAGCCATCGCGCATAGGCAACACGAAGATTACGTCAACAGATGAACGACCTGGAAGTGGTCCTGCGTGCAACGACAGCAAGACATTCACTCGTGCTCCGCCGTTACGGAACGAGTGGATTAGCAGCAAACCTTGGAACATGCGAATTCAAGCACGTTAAAGTGAAAATTCCGTTCGAGCACAAGCAAAAAGAAAAGTGAGATACACGGCGAAGATGCAGACGGAAGTGGGAAAAACTCAGCCAGTACGCAGAAAGGAACATCGAAGACGAATACAAAGGGTAAAAGGGACCACAAACCAGAAGATTCAGTGTACATCCCGAGTAAGAATCATCTATGCTCGAACGAGGACCAACTTAATAATGCGTCATTCATGAGACAATCTGACTCGAGAGAAACAGCCTGCCAGGTAGCAAGAAGACAGCATCGCGCCTGGAAACACCGATGGGTGACCTCTCATCTCCACTGCAATGATATCGGACTAATATACGGCAAACCCACACTAACGTGTTCTACACTTTCCCGCCACTAGTGTCACCGTCGAGGTGGGAGTATGTTGCGGATTCGTGAAAAAAGAGGAAGACGACCGGGAATGCTAACCGCCTACTATCGTCACCATCGGAGGTAAAGGAAAAATTGACCGTGTATCTGCTCCTTTCGTTGCAAGACGATCGTCGACTTGCGCCCCTGGCCTCCCTCCTCTTCCCCGCTCACCTCTCATGCTGTTCCTCTCTCGTCTCGTTCCTTCCAACATAACACGCTAGAGGTTTGCTCAAGTCAGTTTAAGCCTCGATGCCAACGCTGCCGTACGGCGGAGACGCCCTTGAATCGAGGCACCCGACTGCAACGTTTATAGAACCACGCTGCCCTACTCCACGAGCGTTCCAAGCGGAACGTGGAACCTAACTAGTGGAACCTTTTGCTGCTGTCGCCGTTTGATTTTTTTAATGCCGCTAGGTAGTGCGGGCAACAGCAAGCGATGGGTATCTGCAGTTGATGTAGCAGTTTATTTGTTATCGCAAAAACCAAGCATCCGTAAATTTAATAAAGAAACACTGCACATATCACTGATGTATTGATTTTCGGCCTTATATTTGCGTAATTTCTTGTTCTTGTTCGACAATGTTGACAAGCATGAACATTACGCAGCATCTGTTTAACTTTGGCCGGCTGGCTGAATCGAGTGACAGACAGACAGGCCAAAATTTTCCCGTTCAACTAGCCCAAGAAAGACTATAGTGTTTAAAAGATGGGAAAAAAGGGCCCATCTCCCCGCGAGGGGGACTCGAGTAAATGCGTCGCATAGGGGGTGGGTGTATTGCGTTAACGTTTAGTGTTTGGGGAGTTGGTTATAGTGAATGCGTTGTATCAGCAGCTTCTTGACGTAGTTTGAATGAGTCAAGGATATAAGGAGCGTTCGTAGCCTTTCATTCTGTGTCGGTTTTGTGGCGCAGTGGGAAGAGCACCATGTACCTCGCGTTCCGCCCACAGGTAGTGAATGCGTTGTATCAGCAGCTTCTTGACGTAGTTTGAATGAGTCAAGGATATAAGGCGCGTTCGTAGCCTTCCATTCTGTGTCGGCTGTGTGGCGCAGTGGGTAGAGCACCATGTACCTTGCGTTCCGCCCGCAGGGTCGTGGGATCGAAACCAGGCGCCGGTAAGTATTTTTTTATATAGTGTAGGGGGAGGGGTGCCGACCTTTGTTGAGAGCGAGGAGGGTAGCGTGATGCGGGAGAGGAGGAGTGGGGGAGAGGGCGCGCCTGCGCGCTGAGCTGTTGCGGACGCACGGCGGACGCTACATGTGAGTTAAAGAAATGCTCTGCATTTAAAACTCGATTGATCTCAGCCATGGGCTCGCGTCCGCGTCCCGTTCTATAACAGGGAAACAGTGTGCTAGAAGTAAGGTAAGTCCCGCAGTTCAGCTTCACCACAATACACTTGAGGAACCAACTCATGCTGCCTGGCCGACCGAACTTTTGAGACGAAGTTATGCTCGGCATCGCCATTCGCCGAATTTTCCTTGTTAGCTGAGTGGATTGGTCGATAAAGTGCGTTGCAAGTAAACGTGTGTGACAGGATTGTATATTTGTAAGGGTATTCCTGAAAACAAACTCGTTTATCAACACCAGACGACCGCGCTGCTTAATGGAAGCAATAAACATCCTGTGACACACGCAGCGCGCTTCGAGAAACCTGCAGTTTCGTAATAAGGTGCGACACTGCGTCCAGAAAACTTAATAAGACTCACCCGTTTTAGTTTTTTTTTCGTTGTGCCCGCTAAGGCGTACGCGTAGGTCCGCTTTCCTACAATGCTTCTGAACGACCAATCAAGAGGATCACGCGTGCAAATTCTGAGAATTAAGATCATATTTTAGTGAATTGTGCGGTTGGACATCGTGCAATGCGAAGCGCCAAAACCGCCTTGCCCTATATGTCCTCGAGCATATCCCATTTTTTCTTCAAATCACACGCCACCACTCCTCACACGCCCAATTTGCACATTCAATTGCACCGCTCACTCGTAATGTTTAAGAACGGCTGAAACGGTCCTCCCCAAAAGACGGCATTCATGCCCAACCGAAACCTCGGGTAACGCCTTCGGCATTGTGCAGCCGTGCTGCTCAAACTGGCTCAAATACCTCTTTATAAGAAGCTTCACCCATTGAGCACAACTGGCTGTTGCCACGAACTAATTTCGGCGCCGATGCGCTAAAGAGGAGTATTCGACACCCGGCCAGGAGGAGAGCACATTTACTGAGTGCAGCCCGTGAGGCTGCGTCCTCTATGCTGGCGTGGCCAGAGCCTCAGGCGGCGCCTGTTGCTCGGGGGGGACCACCTGGGCTTCTCCCACGGACTGTTTGCTCCCTTGCTCGCTTGGTTCCCGGCCGGCGTCCGCGGCCTGAGAGCCTGCAGTGCCAGCCTCTGCGGCTGCGGCTGCGGGTGCCGGGTTCGCCTGTTGGAGCGCCCTCTTCTCCGCCCTGTAGATGATTAGACAGAGTACGACCACCTCGGCGCAGATTCCGATGAAGGGAAATAGTGCGGCGTACTTGCCCTTGACCGTCAATTGGATCTCGACGGTGACGTGCTCCTTGGGGCTCGTCACCTCGCACGAGTACTTTCCCTCGTCCCCCGTCTCGAGCGGATGGAAACGGAGCTTAGCGTCGGGGATACCGTCGAACTCCTCGAGGGTCACGCGGTCGCTGACCGCTAACGCGTCGCCATTCTTGGTCCAGACCAGGGACGTCGGCTTTGGTACTCCCAAGATAGCGAGCACAATCTGAGCGTCCTTTCCCTCGACACAAGCCGACGGCGCAGTCGAGTGGTGGGGGCTCACCTCTGCGGATAACTTGAAGCCGACCGTTATGGTCGCCTCCTCGGGAGTTCCGGCCGCCGGCGCCGTCTTGCACGTGTAGTCGCCGACGTCTTCGGGTGTCCCTTTCTCGATGGTCAAGGTGGACGTGCCGTTGGCCAGCTTGTCGATATGTTCGGTGATGTCCTTGCCATCCTTGGACCACTGTATGGGGTCATTCGGGGACCCCGCCGTGCAGGCCAACACGAACGGCTCACTCGGGTCGATGGCCTTGCCTCCGCCCGGGGGATCCTCGTTCGTCGTGATTGCCATAATGCTGGCCAACAGATTGGTGGACACCTGGGACGCGAATTGGTCCGCGCAGTGCATGTGGGCGGCCCTGCACGTGTACCTGCGCACGTGCATGCCAATGAACTCTAAGAGCCGAGATAAAATTATCGCTGTCCTCGGTGAAGTTTTAATTTCAACTTGAGTCCCGGGCCTTGAAGAGGCCACATAGGTTTGGGTGGATTGAACCAAGGATAGAATTGATCGAGTTAAAAATACTCAGCGTTCGAACTTGACCTGTCCCGACTTCCATATTTGGTGGCTTGAATGGCGGTGCCGTGGAATTAACGGAAACCGTACTCGAATAAACCTTTAAATCGTGGATTAACGCGTGGTAGCAGCACCTTCACTATGAGACGTAGCCTTGGTAAAGGGCTACAGCCAAGTTTTGTCTATCGCCTCCATCAGAAATTCAGCACCCACAGTGAGAACGGAGCCGGTGATTTCTTTTGTAGGTTAGCGTAACGACTTAGCGTCTGCGATCGCAAAGTGTACAAGTAACGACGGTTACCGTTTTCCCTGTCTATAAACCACTGCCTTGTGTACAGTCTTACGGCACATAGATAAAACACTAAATGAACACCTTTTTTTTTTCTTTTGACAATAACTGTAGCAGTATCTATAGTAAAACACCGCTGCGTTTGCAGCTTAGCGTGAAAATTTATATTCCTAAAGGTATGTGTTATGGGGGAAGTGAATTATCAAGCACAGCAGTTTCCAGTTGGTAATAGCAAGCGAATATTGCACCTAGCACTCACTCACGGTGCGCAATCTCTTCACTCAGCACAGAATAGAGAACATACAAATGGAGGTGACGATAGAGCTGAAAATACGGCTACGTATTCACGACAAACAGTGGTTTTTCAGTCAAGTGCATAGTTTTTTCGCGCAGCCGCAATCGAGTGTTGTTGAAGTGCATATCCGGGGAGTAGTGCACAAAGTGTGCCGCCACGTGGACGAACCTGTTGCGGTCCTGAAGGTTCACCCGGTGGATGGTTAGCTTGGCGTTCTCGACGCCGTTCTTGCCCGAAGTCAGGGTGATCCGCTCCGTAGGCGTCAGTGGTGTGTCTCCCAGAAACCACGAGACGCGTGGCAAGGGCCGCGTATCGATGTTGCACGAGATGGTGACGGTCCCATTCACCTTCGGGCAAGGGAAATGGAAGTTACGTGTTAGTGGCAGCACCATGCGGTGTCACTTGATTGATTGATTGTAGGGTTTAACGCGCCGACGCAACGCAGGCGATGAGGCACGCCGTAGTGGAGGGCTCCGGATTAATTTCGACCACCTGGGGATCTTTAACGTGCGCCGAAATCTCGTGCACACGGGCGTTTTTGCTTTTCGCCTCCACCAGAAAAGCGGCCGCCGCGGCCGGGAATCGGTGTCACTTCCCCTGGTGCGCCATATACACTATTGCACACCCGAGGCAAAGTTTCGGGCGAGATCCACGTGCGGGTGACTTTTACACTACCACCATCAGTGGTTTTTTGCTATCAGTCCGTCTATCCGTAACCTGTTACGCCAGGTTTCCTTTTTACTGCAAAGCAGTATATGTCTGCACCCCCCCCCCCCTCCCCACCCAGGTTTTCATTCCGATGTCATCGATTTACTCGGCACCGCTCCGGGGCTCCTCCTCACCACCGCTGACACCTCTTTGACAACTATTTTCCCCCACCGACGCCCCTTTGGCAAGTTGTGCAGCCGGCAGCTAACGGCGGTATGCGGTTATCAGATGATTGCGAAAAATAAACTGAAGCGCGGATGGGCGTAAAAAAATGCACTGACGATTACTACACTCCCTAATGTGAAATTTGTGCGCAGCGTGAGATGCAGTCTTCTCGGTCACGGCGCATTTCTGCTGTGTCTCAGGAAGTGTTCGCGTCATCAGCGAACGTACGGCGGCGTGCGCTACTCTGCTGCTACCTCGCAGTGCGCCGCCGCCACCGGCTAGCATGTTGCAAATAGTATTTGAACCTCCCGCTGAAATGTCACGTGGTTCGTATTAGCCCCGCACAAAGGAGCAGCGAGCATGTTGCATATCGTGTTTGAACCTCCCGCGCAAACGTCACGTGGTTTGGATTAGCGGAGAATGGAACAGCGTCTGGGGAAAGTGTCAGGAGGAGGGCGCTCCTTGGTGGCGACATGAAACATGTGAGGGAAAGGCAGCGAGAGATGACGGCGTAGCCGCACGTGTAGTAGTACTCCACTTCACCCTTCGCTAGACGCTCCTCTACGCTTTCTTTCTTTCGTCGCTGCTGCGATCGCTCACTCGGTTACATGGACATAACCAGACGCCGCTCCCGCGAAGCCCAGGTAACGGCTGCCAAAGGGCTGCCCCCTAAAACTACCGAAACCCGCCGTCGCGGCGTCTGTCACTTCTAAGCGCGCGCACATGACCGGTTGCCGGTTTATGCGTGCGCAGGTTTGTATTGAAAAATAGTAGGAGGCGTGCACGCGCAGCTATAGGTTTCATGCCCGTAATGATGGATGGATGTCTGTTGTGCTGGTACGAGATTTAAACGCGGACGTTAAACGGCCCATTGGGACCTGTCCGGAGTACTTAGTGGTAGAGCGGATTGGGTTTGTGCGTTAGGCTATGTTCAGATCACCGACGCAAAAACCGTATCGTGATCTATGGACGTGAAAAAATGCCATGTGACGCAGTTCGGTTGGCTGAGACGTGAAATAACGTCATTCTTTAAAGTCATCACGACAGTTGCGGCAGCAGTCTGAAACCGGCCTTACGCAAACAGTAAGATGCTTACGACGCGGGAGGGACACAGGCAGTTCCATGTTTATCTGCACGAAAAAAGCTTGGATCCTTCAGGGGTTCAATCAGCTCATTGGCTAGGAAGTATGCTTCATCGCAAATTACGATAAACGGGTTTTGCTTCGTGCAATCCGTAGACTGTGCCCAGCTTTGCAGGTCATCCTTCTTCACAGAGAGGAAGGGCTGTAATTTTTTATTAGATTCACTCGCCTTGTCCCTCCGGCGTCGTCGTCGTCGTCGTCGGCGTTGTCCGCCCCTCCCCCATTCTCCTCGGCGCGCCAGCTGCGCTCTCCGCCGCTCACCGCCTCTCCTCTCCGATAGCGAACACTCTCTCGCGAGGGGCATTGGATTGGACTCGATTGGCTTGGTTTGGCTTGGCTTGGCTTGGCTTGGATTGGATTGGATTGGATTAAAGTGGATTGTGTTGCGTCATAGCCGCGGCAGACGCGCTGGGGCCTGCGCATGTGCAGTATTCTCTCTTCCGCGGTTTCCTCTCCTTCGGGCGCGCTGCGCATATAACCGGTGTGCCGTTCTCCGGCGAAGCAACATCCACGCTTGGCTCAAACACCTAGAGTCCACGCCGCTTTACATACGCCAACGTCGTCATCGACTGGGACCGGCTTACGCTGTCCCCTCAACGTTATGCGCGCTATAAAACGCGGTCCCTTGGCCGCTCCGCCTATGCGTCGCATCTACACAGGGGTTCCCGCGACGGGAGGTGGGAGTTTTTTTTAAAGCAAAGCTTTTGACTAATCTCATCAAGCGGTTTCGCCGTCGCGGTAAATTTGACCTTCAATCCACCGCTGCGGTGCTCGACCGTTGACAACGCATCACGTGACTCGCCGGGCCGAGCTCCGCCGACGGCCGCCGTTACACAATAAAGACGAAAAAGCAGCGACGTTCACCGCATCCGCCGCAGCTGCCGGCTCGGCACATGCACTCTCCGCAGCTTGTTCACGCCTGACCACGTGAATCGGCGCGTACATAGGAGTTTGGCCATGACTGAGAGCGAGGCTAGGCCGTCTTCACTGAGCGTTGCGCGGGAGCTGGAGGCTTCGAGCCGCCATCGGCAAGCGGCGTCTGCACCTTGCGGATATCTCCCGACGAGCCGTTCGGCTCGGAAAACGCCGTAAGCGGGACCACAACTGTAGAAAACGGCAGGCTTTGGACGAATAGTATAATAATTACCGCTAAATCAAGGGTTAAGCAAGTCAAGTCATGACTCAACCAGGCTAAGCAAAGCTTTTTGCTTTGCATACCCAGGGCTGCCTGAGCTAAGCCGCAGCCATTTTTCATGCAATTTTCCCACCTCGACAGAGTCGAGGAGGAGGCAAACGGGGAGGAGAAGGCGTGAAACGTTGCGATTTTATCAATGAGATATCCGTATACCTCAAACTATCTTCGCCCTCCACGACGCTCCATCAGATCAGAGGCAGATCCAGACTCTTTTGAGGGGTGCGGGGTGGATGATCGTGCATTTATTAAACTTTTAGCCTCTCACGGATGTCTGCCGTCCACCCAAAACGCACTGCAAGAAAGCAAACTTTCTCTGATGATGATGTTGATCGCGGAAGAAAAAATGGCAGAATCGCCACTCCGCGGATTATGGCGAGAGTGCGGAGTACGGGGACTCGAAATGACATCCAAGTTGCGCCCCGAGTGACATCAGATTTGCGCCCCGACCGTCATTCTATTTGAGCCGTGAGTTGCTTCTTGATTGTTCCCTAATGAAACTGCAACTCACGGCTGAAATCGAATTTCGCTTGATGGTGGTGTGCGCGCGGATAGACGCGGACGGACATTGGGAGGTCCTAAGGTATACTTCGCACCGTTAGAGGCGAGGGAGTAAGCCGTTGGACTCTCAGGTCGTAGCCCAACGGGTAAGACGACTGACACTAACTCTGTCTGGTAGACACAGGCTCGAATCCTGCCCGTGCCTGTGTGATTTTTTGCGATTGCAGATGCTATGCGCACGGACAAGGACGGACATTGTGCGGTCTTAAGGTGCTTCGCACGTAAAAGTTCAAAGAACACTCAAGCACGAAACCTGTATCAGCGAGAATACCCAATGATATCAGACATTTTTGCAGACAAAGCATTGCTAAGTGTTTTTGTTCCAACCGCGGTCATTTTTTCAGTCTCGCACCCTGGCTGTGCTCAACAGACCTTGGCATTCTGGTACGCCGGCATCGGCTCGATGGCGATGGGCGCGGCCACGCTGACGCTGACTCCCATCCCTCCGCTACCAAGGCAAGTGTAGGTGCCGGCGTCGGAGGACTTCGAGTCCCGGATTTCCAACCCTCCCGGCTGGATGCGGATGCGCCCACCGTCGCCCTGGGACAGCACGTCATCGTCCTTGTACCAGGTCACCGAGCGGCCAGAGCTGGACAACTCGCACGGAATCTCCAGCGACTTGTTCGGCACCTGCCGCCCACCAGAGAAAACACACTTTGACCGTAACGAAACAGTTGGGTGGCACTTGCTCGGTTTTAGACGTTTCGCAGAAGAACGTCAAAACAGCATGTTCATCGCATCCAAGGGATGATTTGGTGCGCGTGAGTGTGTACAACGGATGAAACTAGGAATATGAGACTTGGGCAAAGACGAGACATACTTCGGACACGGTACTGGCCGCAGCCCAATACCAATGTTTCGACGACGGCAGGTCTTCTTATCGAAGCGTTGGCACTGGAGTGAAGCCGCTGGTTATATTACATTTTACAGTATTATATATTATATGGCATGGTATTATATTATATTGCCGCGAACCATGTATGGGATTTGTTTATTTATTGTTTGTTTTTACTGCCCGGCCACACCCGGCTCTGTTATCTGTGTTCCAAACGAAGCGCGTCTTCCATTCTTTATTTTTATGCCGCACGGGCTATCTCATTCAGATAAGCAAACTGTTTCGCCCTTACGTCACTAGCCCAGAATAATCTTCTTTGATCTGCAATGTTCTGGATGTAAACACTCGCGCCTAAAGATAAAAGCCTGCAGAGCAGACACCACGGCATTTGAATCGTCGACGCTCGCCTTCGCACGTCACTTCCTTGACTGCTGCTTCGCCGCCTGTATTCTTTGAGTTGTTAGGGGAGCACAAGTTCGCTCCAATAAACTTGTTTTCCTTGAAGACAACTGCGTCGTCTTTGGCCACGTCACAATATTATATTATATTATATTATATTATATTATATTATATTATATTATATTATATTATATTATATTATATTATATTATATTATATTATATTATATTATATTATAAACACACGTACACGCGAACGTACGCTTATAAAAAGCCTGGTAGACTGATGCGCGAGCCCGTTGAAATGCATCCCGGGAGCTTCCCCGGTTTAAATGTAGTACAGCGTGTGTAAGGCCAGGTTGATAACCTGAAACAATGCGATTACAACATCGACTAAGCGGGTGCCGAGTCCTTTTGCGGAATAGTTCTGTACGCCGTGCAACGCGAGCCAGCACTGGGAATACGTGCTGCCTTATCAAGGCTGCTGGCGTCTCCCACTAAAAACAGCCACAGGTGAAAACAACTTGCGCCGCACTAGAATGTGACCCTCCTTGCGCGGGATTCAGAAACCCCCGCAACACAAAAACATGCCCAGACAGGCATTAATGCTTCCAGCATTAAGCATTCCTGGGAACACTTAAGTGAAGGCGAGGGCCTGGCGATACGTATTAGCAACCTATTTGCTGCTACACCGTATTTGAGCCTCTTTCTTTGCACTCGCTTTCTTTTCCCCTTTGGTGCGAGTTACTTCAAACAGCTGCTTTTCTTCTACTCCAGTGGTATTACGTTCAGGTGCCCCGTGGCACGCACTGCTGTCAACAGGTTTGGCGTTTCCGATGTGCATTTGTGCATTTTGTGAAGCCGGCACTAAGTCGCTCAATGTTTTCGATCCCTGGCCCATCCAAGTTTGGGTATGTGCCCAAATTAAAGGAACAGCAGCGGTAGCAAGTTATGTTCTAGCGCTGGCAACTTGCTGATATAGCGAAAGGGGAGTGAATCGGGCCCCTACATGGTGCTACTGTGGGAACCTGTGTTCAAACCCCACAGGGTCGCACATGCATTTCCCCCGCCTTGGTGGCTCAGTGGCTATGGCGCTGTGCTGCTGAGCCCGAGGAAGCAAGTTTGGTTCCCGGCCGCGGCGGCCGCTTTTTCGATAAGGCGGAAAGAAAAAAAAAAGAAAAACGCCCGTGTGGAAAGAATCTGGGCCCACGTTAAAGATGCCCGTGTGTTAAAAAATTATAGCCGTTCCACTCAGTGTGAAAGCTGTCGAAATTGCAGAGCAGTGATTCGCCATAAAGCTGTAACGCCGCTTACTGCTACCACCCCATGCAATTCAAATCTCCCGCCTTCACAGTGCTCGCGCGCCCCCTGCCTGAAACTGCGCCAGCGGGAGTTCTGTTCTTTTTGTGCTTGCTTTTCCTCCCGCGCGGGCCGGCGTTGCACTGCCACTTTTTTTCGCTTACTATCGTAAAAACCAACCCGACGAGCGTTCCTATCTAAATGAACACGGGCGCTGCCTGTTATTGCGTTTATTTTGCTCAAATGCACATATAGTTTTCTTTGCGCTAAACAACGGCGATGTATGACAAGCGCCAGCGTTTCACGAGTTTCGAACGCTTATGACTATATAAAGCGCTTGGCTTCCGAAGCCTCTGGGTTACGCCGCAACAACAGCCGGTGTACGACGGAACGCCATGCGGCTCTACTTGGGTCCAGAGAGCGAGCTACGACGACAAGGCGAGCCCCTAAAGTGCTCTGCACTTAAACGTAATCTGTAGCCCTCCCCTACGGTCTTTACAGCGGCGGCCGTTGTTCTGACCGGCCAACAACGAACGGTTTCCGGCAGGATGGCGCATTTAAAGCCTCCGCCCTAAAACCAACTCCACATAACTGCCTCCATAAGCGGACGAAACGTTAATGGCACTCTTATTCTCGAAACCCTTGTGATCTGCGATGCAGCTGTAACGGCCAATACTCTCAGAGTGACGGAAGCAACTTCTTTATGGTTAAATACCTTTACCGAAAACGTAATTTTAATGCCCCTGCGAATCATTATGTAACCGTGCGAGAATTAATAATGACTTCCAGGGTCCATGAGTGACGTTTAGGCCGACCTCCGAGCTTGTTAATTTAGATAAACGTGTCGAAATTCACTGCTTGTAGCTTAGTGGAAGATTGGCTTGGGATGGAACACTCGGAGCCCAAGAGGGTCTTGCAATGACTCAGGGACAGGGTAATTAATACGGAGATATGGACGTGGTGTTTACCAGCCTGGTAATGGCACGTCCAGCCAGAAAACTGTATTTTGAAGGAACTGCACGCTTCGAGCTATATAGACATTGCTGAAGTGTGGAATTGGGTTGTTTAGTGCATTTAAAACAAAATATGACAGCACAATAACGAAAGACAAAAGGGAAAGGCAGGTATACATGGAAGTAAGCAGCAATTTGTCGCCACCCTGTCTGTCTACCTTCGTTTCTGGTTTATCGTCTGGTTACCGCTTTGTCATTCATTATTGTAAATATTGCTAACGTCGCTGGGGAGATTACTGACCGGGCCGATATGTTTAAAGTCGCCGAGTGCACCTATCCCTGCTTACTAATTTCATGGGCGTACGGTACGTTGTCGCTCCGCCCTCGCGTTTCTGCTAGCTCAGCGATCATTTTAATCCACCCAGAATAACCTCTTTGTAACATTTCGTGGTTCCCTGTAATAACTTGTCCCAGCAAGGCTCATCCGGTATTGCTGAGGCAGTTCACCCCTTTGCTCCGACCATCTTCGATTAGAATACTGTCAATGATGTAAACGAGGGTGAGCAAGAGAGACAAACGTTCTATTGAGGTTTGCCCTTTGTTACGAATCAGCGCGCCGCTGTAGTGCAAGCTTCGTGCAGTGCTTTTCTGCTTTGTGGCGGAGCCTCCACTACGGGCGCCTTTCGAGTGGCCGTCTCTGTGTCGGTGACTCAGGCTGACAGCCAACGGATCCCAACAAGCCGCTACATGCCTGGGAAAGGCCGGATCGCTGGCGCCTCACTGTCTGCGTCCTTCAAACTTCCGCATCGGAAAGCGCGACGTGCGACTACATGCCCAAAGGACGCGGACAGCGTTGCGAAAACCTCCTTTTTCCCCTCTCTGACGGGTCTTGCGGCACAGGTGCAGGTGGGGAACGTCTTGTCTGCACGTCGGCCAGTGGATGTCGGCACCCCACAGGGCTCCGTTATCGACCCTTCCTCTTCAACCTAGTAATTGCAGCCCTGCCAGGCTGCCTACCCAGAGGAGGGGGCACAAGGTACACATGTCGGTGTACGCCGACGACATTGCCCTGTGGGTGCTGGGACCGAAAGGAGACGGCAAGGCGGTCGTGCAACAGCTGCAGGCAGCCATGGATGCGGTGCGGTACAAGCTCGAAGGTGTTGGCCTGCAGCTGTCAGCTGCAAGACAGAGGCCATGCTGGTACACCCGAGTGCAGCCGCCCGCGGACGGACGAGGAAACTCCAAATAGATGGCGCGGAGCTCGCGTGGAAGACCAGGGTGCGCTACCTGGGGCTCACCCTGGACCACAGGGTGGACTTCCGCCAGGCCGCCAATGAGCTCCGTGCCAGGGCACAGCTCGCCACCTCAGCCGTGTGGAAGATGGTCGCCCGAGACAAAGGCTGCTCCCAGCAGACAGCCCTGCGGCAGTACAGCGCCTCGGCAGTGGGACTACTGATGTACGCGCTGCCGCTTATCACCCTGCGGAGACCCAACTGGCGGCAGCTGGATGGGCGACCATCGGAAGGGCGTTTGCGCCTGCCTGGGCCTGCCCCGAAACTCGCAGTGCGACAGGACGCTGGCTGAGGCAGGGGTGTGGGACGCTGGAGGATGACGGCCAAGCAGCGGGCCCTGGGCCGCATCGGCCGCTGCGCCGAGCCGAGAGGGGAGGACCCCTGCTGCAGCGGCCTGCGCACCCCACCGGCACTACACGCATGGGGCGCATGCTGGTCCGGTACGAGCAGTTGGTAGGCACCAATAGACATAGGGCCCTCCAGCCACCCTCCGGACCTGGCGGCGAGCTGCACCTGGAGATTCCGGGCCATGCGCAGCAAGCGGCCGCACGCCCCAATGCGGGCTGCTGCAGCTTGGCCCGGGCCGTCGTCTGGAAAGACCTGGAGGGCCACACCCTGGCCTATTCGGATGGCTCTGTGCGGCAGCGGCAGGGCTCGGCTACAGCGTGCCCGCCGTGCTGGGAGAGGCCACCCCGGCAGGCCAGGCTGCACTACGCCGCATCCTCGGCCACGTCAGAGCTTCTGGGGGGTCCAGCTGGGCCTGGACCTGCTGCTGGAGCTGGAGCCCGCAGCCGAGCGCTGCGCCCTGCTGTGCGACTCCCGGGTAGCTCTGCTGCGCATCCGGGAGGGCGACCCGCACTCCTCTATGGTTCGGGGCGTGCGCGAGAAGGCGGAGGGGCTGGCAGACAGGGGTGCCGGCTGCGGCTGCAGGGTGCCCTGCCACATCGGCTCGAGGGCAACGAGCGGGCGGACGAGCTAGCCGCCGAGGCCACGAGCTGACCCCCTCGGCTACGGATGCCCAGGCAGCGGCGGACGACGCACGCCCTGCTTATACAGCGCCACGTGCGGGCACAGCACCCGGACCTACGGCTGGCCGCTGGAGAGGCCCCACCACCGGTGCAGGGCTGCCCGGCTGCCCCGACAGCAGCGTTCGGCCCTCCTGCGCCTCCGCGTGGGGGCTGTCTGACGGCCCTGAACGGAAACACCGCCTGGGGCTGGCGACAGCCCTGCCTGCCAGCACTGCCGCGCCACATGCTCAGTCCCTGCCGCACCTGCTCTTCGAGTGCCCTGAGTATGCGGCAGGGAGGCCGAACTGCTGGCAGCCCTGGGGGGAAGGGCTCGGCGCTAGACGAGCTCCCTATGGCCAACGGGCACCACCAGGGAGAGGGACAGCGTCCATGGGGCGCTGGGCGGATACCTGGACGCCTCTGGGCTCCGTCTGGCGCTACACTCCCTGTGACTGTGGACCCAGTGACTGTGTGCCTAGACTTTTTTTTCCCTCTCGTGGACCAACCAGACTGTTGTGTGTGAGTGTGCGTTAACTTGTAAATATGCCCCTCTCTCCCCTGTCTTCTGTAAATATGTCACTGCTATCCTCTTTCTCTCCTCTCTATGAATATCTCACCCCTGCCCCAACCCCCATACCAGCAGGCGTTCCGGTGTCCACCCCTAGGTGTGACAATTTACGCCTGCTGGTGGTCTTTCCTTTCCTTTGCCTTGTCATTAAATTCATTCATTCATTCATTCTCGGACTCAGCGTGCGCCACTACTACCGACCCGTCACGAACTCTGAAAAGAGCGTTGTGTGTGTGTCTGTAGAATGTCGCGCCGTGTGCAAAAACCAGGGGGAACACTTGTTTGACCGTTAGCGGTTTGGGCATAAATAAGAGCCCCCGAAAGCGCAGAAGTTCATTCCTGTTTGAGCAGTGCATCAACGCTGTCACTCTGCTCGAGCCCTGTACTGTAACCTCGCCCGTCAGGGCATTGTTATTGTCTTGCTTCGGCTCATCTCTCGCCATGCAGTAAACAAGTTTGCCTTCGGCTTCTTGTCATCTTCAAGGCAGCAACATTTGCTGGCCACCCGCTTCACTACGCTACCACTCGCATCTCGGAGGCGACGGAGCTCGGCTAGGGTACGCTTTCCCGAATGCAACACCTTGCACCCGGTGGGCCTGTCCTATAGCCGTGCGCTAACACCGGGCGGACATTGCCGCAGGGAGTGATGATATTTGGAACGCTCTACGCAACGTAGCGCATGCGTGTACACTGTACGGTCACCCACCAGGTGCAGGCACGCCCGCTGGCTGTCCCGGTGTAGTACTCCGCTGCGTGCATCCGAAGCGGGCTCAACGCGCAGGCGGTGTGCATCGCGGAGGCTGATCCCGCAGGAGTAGTCGCCGGAGTGGCCGGGCAGAGCGTGCGCCACGTACAGGGTGTTCATCTGCGGCATAGACGCAAACACCCACTTTGAGATTGTGCACCCAAGGGTCTGAAGCGAAAGTTGTGTTGCTCTATTCTAGGAAGAAGGACACTGCAGTGGTAATGGTAAGCATTCATTTTTAGTGCATGGGAGCGGCATCGGCAGGATACCGGCCCCAAAATCTATTTACGGCGGCCCCATAAATAAGAATCCATTTCCAAGCCTCATAGTACGTCTAAAATTTTTAAAAAATTAACTGGGCTTTAATCGAAAACTTGTCCAGCTCGTACTTTCTGGGCATACTAATACCTCAGAAGGATGACCATACTACCGAATATTTGGAACTGATTACATTAAGTTCTTGAATGTGCGGGTTCGTTTGCGTGTCGTTTTCGGTTAACAGTTCATCAAGGACAGATTTTTATTAGCACCTACTACGTTTACTTGTGCTTTTTTCCAACTTGAAGTCATCCCTGGTATATCTTAGAGCAAACCCAATAGGTAGCCCTACGTGAGCCGTTCTTTGCTCCGAATTTTCAGACCTCGTTTTAGTTCTCATGCACATGTAGAGCAGCTATACACGGTTCTCGACACAGACCGTCTAAAATTTCAGCTATGGTAAACCTGGTAGTAAAACCGGGTCGATATATGCTAAAATAGCAACTAGCCCTCCGCGTTGGCGCACGGACTAAGGCGCTGGGTTGCTATACTCGGTGACAACTTAAGAACAGCACCGGAAGTTGCCGCTGTGCCTTATCACCGTAGCCGGACGTTTCTCCGCGCGGCGCAAGTAGGGCGTTACTGGGAATATTTTGAACATGGCGTGAGCCGTTCCCGTGATTTTTTTTACTTAATATGCTTATAAACGACTCCAGTGACGGCAAACAAACTGCGTGAGACAAGGCAGACGATATCATGCATTCATAGCAAACCCCTTTCAAAACGCGCGCGCACTGACGTCCCGGGTCCGGCGCTTTAGCGGAGTGATACACTACATGAGGTGGTGCCGTTCTTGAGTTGTAACCGAGTATAAGCCCAAGGACACAGGCTCGACAACGTGCGCTGCGACCATTTTCCTGAAGGCGCAAAACTTAAGGCCCCGGATCGTCCGCGGACTGCCCGAGGCGCTATCCGGCGCTCGATTTTCCCATGTATTCCTATGGGGCTTCCGGTCCGAACGCAGTCCTCGGACTGCCCGCGGATCGTCCAGGACTGGTAAATCGAGGAGGCCCAGTATTATGCGGCCCCAGCACGCCTTCAGAACCTCACCCTTCATCCTGTCACTCCGTATTTGAAGGCCGACACGCCAGATTTGACCTCAAATGAGGTCAGGCGGGACACAAGAACACACAATGATCCCTTCCAGTTAGCATTGTCCCCTGTCTATACACTTACTGATTGTTGTCAATTATTGACAAATATTGTTTTCAAATCGCTTATTTTTTCTGTTTGCCTACAAAGCCATCTGCGCCTCCCCACCAGATTTGCCATCCGGCCCTACGTCGTGTCGGCTTCATGCCACTCTGCCCTCCACCTCAAAAGGTTTCCCACCCCTGGTCAAAATCAATCTTCAGCCCTCCACTGCGGCGGGGCTCAGCGGAAATGCAGCTCGAGCGCATTAAACTTTCACAAATAGTGATTTAGAGCGGCGACCAAAAAAAAATAGCAGTGGCTTAGCTCGGCTATGTCAGGATATACGTAGCGTGAGCTAAGGTTCAGCTGGTTATTCTTAGGTTTCCTGGTTGTCTAGGATTAGCTGATTCTCATGCTTACTGCTGCTAAAACCATTTCCAATCCAATCCAATCGAATCCAATTCAGTCCAATCCAATCGCGGCGGCGGCGGTATAGTGCCTAGAATATTCTGGGCACTATAGCGGCGGCTCCGGCGCTCCAGCTGTGCGCCGCGAGACGTCACTGCTCCCCGCGCATGCGTAGCACGGCTCTCGAGGAGCCAGGTGAAACTGCTCAACCTCGGCCAGTGTAGCTCACGCTACAACAGCGCGTATCTGGGGCCGCAACAGGGGTCACGAGGACGTGGGCGGGAGGAGGAGGCAGCACCTTTGCGCCGCTGTCGGTGAGGTCCTCGTGGAAGAGGAAGTGTCCCCAGGAGGGCAGCGGCAGGCCGTCCTTGTGCCAGGCGGGCTGAGCGTGGGGCTCGGTCACGCAGGCCACGAAGAAGCTGTCCCCCTCGACCACGCGCGCATCGCCCAGGTACGAGGCGGCCCGAACGCAGTGGGCGACCGGTATCAGCAGGAGCAGCAGGGGTAGCGAGGGCGCCTTGCAGACCGAGGCTTTGTCCATGGCTGGTGCTGTAGCTCTGCTCGAGAACGAACGCCACGGAGGACACGCGCAGACCTTCTTCCCTTTCGTCGGCGTTGGTTGGTTGGTTGGAGCCATAACAAGAATGGCACGTACCCACTCTGGGGGATTGGCCAAGTCTGGCTGTGGTTTCATTGTTGAAGAAACTTTTGAATTCTAACTAAGGAAAAATATAAGTGGGATAATAGTGGGTACAGGGATACTTGAACAATTTGAGAACCAAAAAAATTCAATACTGACGTTACAACAAGTATTTTAAAAAACGATTAACATAGCATAACGAAACTTTATTACAGAAGGTGGACGCGTGGGTCAGCATGGGAATAAACGATTAAAGGAATAAACGTTTAAAAATTGATTGATGCAATTTATTAGCAAGGTAAGCGACCTGATTCGGCAATAAAGGAGTGAAGAGGGCGGCACACATCCCAGTTGCACCAACCAGGCCCGACTGCCCCAAATGACAATAAATTAGGCACCGACAACGTGAGACCCAGGCGCCGGAGGGGAACCTCCAGGTAACGATTTCGGAGGGAGGAGGACCGCCGGAAAGACAACAGAAAATGGTCAATTGTTTCCTCCTCTTGACAGACGCGGCACATGGCCGAAAGCGATATGCGTGCACGGTGTCGATAAAAATTCAAATTAGGTGTTCGGCAGCGAAAGCAAGTCAGTGTGACCTCGCACAGTCGAGACTGCGCTAAGTCACATTTCCAAGAGTACCGGAGATTCTCAATGTTGATGTTTGATGATGTTGATGATGATGATGATGATGATGATGATACCATCAATGTTTATGGCATGTACCCACAAGGGGATTGGCCAGGGCCAACTCAATATCTCAAATTCGCGAGGACCTCAAAATAGTAATTTATTACCGGAAAGAACGAGGCCGTGAAATGAAACTTATGATTAAAACCATAATTACCCATTAATTCAAGCGACCTCAAGCAGAAAGAAAAGCTTGAATACCATTATTAGGGTCCCTAGAAATATGTGCTAGTCTGCCGTCCGCCGGCCGCGAAGGGGGCTCCTCCGTGATGCATGCAGCGGCGGCGCTGCAGTCAATCGGAGCGCGGTGGCCGGCCGGCGCGATGGGCAGCGGCGGACGGCGCTCTGCCGTGCCGCTGCTGCCTTCGTAGTTCTGCCCTATTTCTGGGCGGGTTCAGCCCATTTTAACTGCCCCTTTTCGAACCCTATCCGTTTCTGTCGACAAACCAGATTAGCCAAATAAGTTGGTTCTTACCAGTACGAAGTGTTTTAACCGGAGCGTGAAGTGACAGGAGTACGTTTTCGCGTATTATGAAGGATCGAGCCTTGTAAAAACCGCGGAATCGTGTCGCTATGCTAGCCCCCGAGTATGTGTCGAACCGATTTCGACACATACTCGGGGGCTTCGGGAACACTGCCGGCAAGGCATCGTTTTCCAGCTTGGAAATATCATGCGGGACTTCAGCTAGCAAACAACCGTTCTTTGTGAATACCCCCGCCGTTGTTAACTGATGGATTAGTCAGCGCGTGAAAATGTGTGTGGTGTGTGGCGGCGCTCCGCTTTTTTCTATGGCTCTTTGGAACCGTCTTTCTTTGCAAGTTTCCCAAGATGTTGTCCCCTGTACGTGTATGTAAATAAAGCAGCTCGAACCGGTGCCTCCTGACCTTTCGCATCGTTGATCTGGAGGCCCTTAAGCGCACGTCTTCGCGGCCCCCTCAGTTACGTCCAGTCAGCTGGGAATCTGTTAAATGTAAATGCCGAATAAAAAAACAAGACGTGTGCACATGCATACGAAGTTTTATCACCTTCAGTCATCAGATACAGTGATTTCTCCATAACTCGAACTCGGATATCTCGAAATATCGGTTAAGTCGAAACCTTTTTTTGCCGTGCATATACCTGCCATAGGCGACATTTTCCACCCTTTGTCTCGAAACGTCTTTTCGGGGATCACGGATATCTCGAAATGTTGACAATAGGACGCAATGCAACATCCGCTGCAGGCAGCTGATAAGCTCTCGGTTAAAGCTTAGCTCCCATTACGCGCCGAACACCGTCGCGAACGGCAAATTTGCACGGGGTACGCACTGTGCGCGGCCGATGTCCCGTTAGCGGAGTGCTGTCCGGCGCCTACATCGTTGATATAGCTGGGGAAGACGCTTCTGATCATGTGGACGACGACGTGTCTCAAAAAGTCCCAAAAACGGCAGGAACAAGAAAAACATATGCTTTGCCTGCTTCACAGCAAAGATAGAATATAGCGTTGGCGACCAACAGTTGATGCGGCATTGAGAAGCTCGAGAACACTTTTTTGGGACCAGATGCGAACGCGAAACAGGCGAGCATCACGCAGTTCTTTTTCCGCAATACCTAAAAAAATTGTTTTTTCTGCAAATTATTTTTGCCTGTATTCCGGAAGCGTCCCTGTGCATTGGAGCGTTTGTTACCAGCACTAGCTCTTATTCCAGTGATCTGGCCATACATTTTTCGCATTTCGCTTAACCCAACACTCCGCTTACCTCGAAATTTTCAAAAATTTGGGTACTATCAAACCTCTTCTGCGTGCCTGTAATTTTCGTGAATACCACGATTTGAAACATTCGCCAGCATTGGGTACGTGAAACTGATTTTTAATAAAACCCGGCTGCAAATCAGTAACTTCGCTTGCAAGTCATTACACAGGTTCTTTTTGATCACCCACACACTCGGAGAGAATTGCGAGACGCACGCGGGGAAAGCAAAACGGGAGAATATTTGTGTTATGGCCAATCATATAATCGTGGCTGTTTGAAACCAAGGAGTAAAAATATTGAGGTTTATTTATACTGTCATGACCATATATACCTTGCTTTATCCCCCCTCCCCCCGCACTCTGCCCAAAGTATATAGGAACAAGTTTTTGCTGGCACAACATTTTACTCAAGCTTTCGCTTTTCTTCTTGTCAGCCTACCAGCCGGCTGCGTGCTTGTCACCGTCAATGACGTTCGGGAATGACCCGGTAGTTTCGATGTGGAACAAACACAGCTTCTGGTGCCGCAGGGAGTTCTTTTTGAACGGGATCTCACTGTCTGAACATTGGTGGTTGAACGCGAAGCTTTCTTGTGAGCGCTTCCTTGTCGTCTGAGTTTTGACTTTGACTCATTGAGCTTTCACTTTGACTCGCACGCATTTTGGACTTATGATCGCGCCGGATTTGAAATCGACCCTTTGCCGTTTGATTTCACGCGAAGAAAGCTTCGTGTTCAACCATCGTTGCGGAGTGGAGGAGTGGATAATTTTTCTGACTAATTACATGTGCACGTCCATGCACTCCTCTCCAAATCCAAATTGCTTTGACCATGTTGGAATTGCGCATTGAGATAGACGTCGGCTTCAAAACGCGATGGAGCCAGCTTCGATTCTGATCACGGGAAGCGTTTTTTTTTCCCCTCTCACTTTACTCACAAACATCACCGTCGTCAGAGACAGTTGGCTTTCCCGCAGTGCTTTTTCGAGGCGACATAGGCCATCAGTGAGACATAGAAAGCTTTACTTTAATAATGGTCCAAGCGGTGGTAGTGAAACGGCTACGCTGGTTGCTGCGGTTTCATCCTTCGGTCTCACTCGCGAAATTCAACGGCCGCAAAGAGGCTCCGTAGCCCAATTCGCGAAAAACTCGGGGCGTGAAACTAAAAGGTCTTATAGTACTATCGTACCTTCAATTGTGAGCTGATGTACCTCGTACCATTCCATTTCACCGCTCTAAGTGGCCGACAAACCCCGATGCGCGCTCGCGTTCCGCGGCAGTATAGCGCGCGGCACAGGCCGGCCTGCGGCCGCTCTTGCTCCGGCCGCTCGGGCGCTCCGATTGCTCGCAGCGCCCTCTGCGCAGCGCTGTGCGTGCATCAGCGGCGCGGACACGCCTTCCCATAGAGAAAGCGCGCGGACGGCAGACTAGCACAATTTCTAGGGACCCTACCATTATATATATATATATATATATATATATATATATATATATATATATATATATATATATATATATATATATATATATCCCTTTCCTGCCAACAAAAATATTTTAGAAAAAATGGCCACAAGTAATACATTTTGTGTATTTACCCCTTCCTAGTGATGCTTCGACAAGTTAAAATGGAAAGCTCAGAGTATTTCATACAGAAAACAAACCCACACATATGTGTGGGCTGGGCTTCTATTCGTATGATCCGCGCATAGTAAGAATACCTTAAAAACGGCATCAGGCGCAGAAAAACTGCATTTTTACGTATTATTTATAAGTTTCATATTGTTTTCAGGAGTATTGCATTATAAATAGGATTTTGTGAAAATAAATAACAATGATGTTTTAATTAATGTAATTAATAATTATAATTAATTTATATCACAAGTAATTACGGAACTAGTTCAAGGTTAAGGCGCAAGAAAACATTACCAACGAGCCAGCACAAAACCGCGAATAATGAGACACCAAGAAAGCAAGAAAAAATTATTTATCGCTAGCGCTGCAGTGCACGAGCCCGCCAGCCTAAACCGCCCAGCAAAAGTTTCGTAACGACGAAAGCCCAGCCCACACATATGTGTGGGTTCATTTTTCAAGCGTGATGACGGAACGCAGACGAAGGGAACGGGTGTATTTTTTAGCCGATCGTGTTTTTCCAAGTCCTGCAAGTCGTGTCTTACGCTTGTTATTCAGAAAATATGAGAATAGCAAGAAGAAAAAATTCCCCCGCATTTCCCCGAGGGGGAGAATGTGAAAGTGCGAATGCACGGTTGTCGGCCCGCTTGCGGCGCTTGCGCTCGGCCCCCGAAGCCCACCGCCTCGCCCCCTTTCTCTTCATCTCTTCCATCGGGTTTGTAGTATCACGTGTACACCACGCAGTTATCAAGCCGCTATAACGCCGCTGAGTCGCCAACGCACGCCGCTGACGACGTAGTTTGAATGCGTTAAAGATATAAGGCGCGTTACTGACACCGATATCAGCGTCGCGTCCGTGGCTTATTCGGTAGAGCGTCGGGCTGCGGCCCGCAAAGTCCTCGGATCGAAACCTGGCGCCAGATGCTGTTTCTTTTTTAAATTTAGAGGAGCACTGCGGACGCCGCCGCCGCCGGCGGCGGTGGATGGTTTGGGGTCGCTTATAAAGTGCATTCGCACTTAATACAGTTCATCTTGAAGGCGGCTAGCGTAATCGTGCCTGCTGGGGCGCCATCTTTAATGTGCGATTTCTCGCCCCCTGGTGGCGAAATGAATGAACTACCGAAACCAATAAAGTCTCGGAAGTGTTCGCAGCGGCTACTCAGGGCTGTGAAACCGAAACCGGAACAGGCGCCACTAAGTAAACGAATTCGTTGACCCACCCGTTTGTGTGGGCTGGGCCGTAAAGGGATAAATATAATATAAAATATATATATATATATATAATATTATTATATATATCTATATATAAAAATTTTATATTATTATTATATTATATATTATATATATATATATATATATTATCTTTTTTTGCATACCCAAAATGTCTTGCACCACTATACGCCTCGAGCGCGGCGCGGCCGGGGCGCCACTGAAATCCCTCTAGCGGCCCTTTGAAAGCAGCCGCGGGACTTCGCGCCGCCCCCCCACAGTCGCCGCTGCCTTTTTCGTCACGTTCACGACTGAGATTTACCGTTTGCGGGCGTTTGAAATCCATGTTTATGTGGAGCAGTCACTCGGTTCGCAAATGGGGTGTGTTTACGAGAGTGTAAATGTTTCTGACGCGATCTTAGTGTGGTATATTCGGTGTGTATAAGCGCCAGGTATGTGTCACAGGCCAGCGTCGCGGAACCGGCGTATGATGGAGCCGATTGTAGTTACACTGACCTGAATTTACTAGCCGTGTCTCCGTAACCACCGGTTCTTCAGATGTTCATGCTACGGCTATACACTACGATTTAAATCGGTTTTGTGCGCTTACATAATCAGCGGAGCATTCATACCTGACAGCACGCCACTTACGTTTGCCAATATTATAACTCAGATATTGATCACCACCATTTACAAGCCAGTCTGTGTTAATTTCGGGATTATTTAACAAAAGTACGATTGACAATGCATAATTATATTCGGGGATCAGCACACGACAGAGTCGCCTTGTCGTGAGGCGAGCGCCCGCAGACATTCATCTGCTACATATATCCTTTGCGAGCTGCACGGAGACGGGCTTACAATATAATCCGCGTCCGCGACTATATGCTTCTTCGAAATATCGTCATATGGCACAGGGAGCCTGCAGAATAAATCAGAAACTGAAATCAGAGGGCCTTATTACATACCACACTCTTCCAACGACATCTTTCAACGCTTGTTGAACAGCCTACCCTGTATACTTCCAAAAATGCGTCCGCCGGACGATCAGCTCTTCGTTGAAGTAGAAAAGCAAAATGAAAGTGAACGCGAGATTTGTGTGTGGGATTACTAAAACGTTCATCGCTTGATTCCGCTCAGCATTTGTACACAGCGTCCCCCTCCTCTACCTCCCCCCCCCCCAACCCCCGCCGATGTCTCGCGAAATAGCAGTGCATTTCGCGTATAGTTGGTCTAGTGAAACCTATAGTTTATACGAACGTATTTAGCATGTCAGAAGCTGCACTTTTTTTTTTTTTTCACTTCGGTTATAGCTATTACGTTTCTTCATTCCGCACTTGCACAACATTTATTTTTCCGTGGCTTCATTAACGTGCCTTGGTTCTTGCTATATGGCGTGTGTTGCCACATATTTAACGACGCACAGTCTTGTAATATACTTAACATTTTCGCATGGTTTATATTCTTAAAAAAGGCGTAAGTTATTGTCCGGAATTGGGTAATCACATCCCCGAAACACATTTTTCTGCGACGTATATATTCGAAACGAAGCCGCATTCGTTGTCCACGCTGCAAAATGAAGCCACCCTCTCATTGTGCCAGTATCAGGTCTAAACGAGGCGTCAGTAGAATTCATTTGAGCCGGGTGTTTTGGAGGTGACATGTTGCTGCCGTTGCCGACCCCTGGAATAGCGGCGACGAAGCGCGCAGAACCGCGTTCCCGGGTAGCTCTTGCAGGCGATCGCGTACTCTACGAAGACACAGCTGCTTTTTAAGTGACCTGAACGTACTCTTTGCCTGTAGACGTCACCATAAAATTTTTTTTTTAGGTCGCGGAAAGGTGAAAGGAAGCGAAATAGAACCAAAACACTGCACAAGCCCCTATCAGTCACGCAGCGCCAATCCCGTAAACGCCGCGGAAAAGCGGCGGCAGGCGGCGCAGCAATCGCGAAGCTCGAGGTGTATATATTATAAGTGGAACCGATAAAGTCAACCCCAAACGCTCAATTGGGTCCTTCAAAAGCAGCTGTCTAGCTACCGAGAAGCGCGCGACAGGCGAGATAAAAAATGTTCGATTGTTTCAGGGACCTGGCACCGTACACATAGTTCCGTAGGTGAAAGCTCTGTTCTAAACAGATAGAAATTTAGCCTTGGAATCCTGCAGCGCAGCTCGGTGAAGGTCACTTCGTATTTCCGAGAACCCCAAAAATGAATATTCCACCCGAAATTTACATGTTGGTACTCTTGAAAGGATAGGACTGTGTCTGAACGAGTAGCGTCTAAATGCCAATAACATCGTAATCTTGAAGATGCAAAAAAAGCCGGTGCCAAGACATATGCGTGTCACGCTTTTTTTAGTTTTCTGAGTCGTCGTTGTCGCCAGGATCAACATTACTTTTCAATCGGTCAACAATCAACCAAAAGGACATCTACCGCATTTTTGCTGTAAGAGCTGTTAATGGGACGCTGTCAGCAAATCGTGTTGCATGGCGAGTGCCAATAAATTAACGCTTCGCAAGAAGGCCAACTTAGTAGACCACTACGATGACTCATTCTCTCGGAAATGATTGATCAGAGTTGGAAATGCAGCTACACCCTCAGCTACGACACCATCGTCTTTGTGCCTACCCACTTCATGGCGGCAGGTAAACGTAGGCAAAGGTGACCGGGGTGATTATGTCGAAGCTGGGGTTGCGGCGGCATATTGAAGACTTCGGTCAAACCGTTATGAATTTACGTGTTCCTTGTTCTGATACCCGCGACAGCGCGTTTTGCGGCAAAGACAACTTTATAGCAAAAGCCCCCTGCTAATACATTGGCGTCTGCCTGAATACAACCGTCTTACCTAACTTTTTAACAAACACGTCTAAAACAAAACTTTAACAGGCAGTCTAGTCTAATAGAAGAACAAATGTGTCAATGGATAGCGACATTTCCGGGCACGTTTATCCGCGTCAACCAGTCGTCTTCAGCTGCCGTGGAGAGAGAGAGAGAGAGAGAGAGAGAGAGAGAGAGAGAGAGAGAGAGAGAGAGAGAGAGAGAGAGAGAGAGAGAGAGAGAGAGAGAGAGAGAGAGAGAGAGAGAGAGAGGAGGAGGCTTAATTTAGGCGAGACTGAGCGAGAAATATTTATTCAGCAGGTCCAAATGGGTCAAGTTCAAACTATTGGTAGGGCCCATCGTCCATGGAGTCCAGTCAGGTCCAGTCTCCTTCGCTCCTCTCCAGGCCCTGAGAGTAAGGTCCCTCCGGATTCCTGGGTCTGAGCCGGCCAGAGCTGCCTCCCATATCACAAACTGATTGGCCGTATTGTCTGCTGAGGGTCATACGTCGTGGCAACCAAACGCAGCATGGTAGAGGCGGGAGGACCTTCCACATTTAGTTTTAGCAGCAGAGCTGCTTAGGCAGACACAAATCCGTCCGGCGTAGACAGAAAACCCCGAGCGCACGTGAGCGCGTGCCTTGCGCCGACCGCCCGGCGTCGTCCAGGCTCGCGCGTGGGCTTGCGCCACACGAGGAGCTCCCGTATTAGTCGCCATCGTCGTGTAGCGACCGGCGCCCCACGGGTCCGCCGCGCCGAAGACGATGACCACGAATCTGTCCCGCCATTCCTTCCCAATCCACATGTGCAGACGGTCACCGAACCAGCTGACGAAGAAGAGGAGGTACAAGAGGGTTACCCTACGCGGCTGTGCCGTCGGAAGACGACGACGAGTGGGATGACGACAATTGCTACTGAATAAAACACCGTGCATATTTTAATGGCCTTTGAATTACAGTGCCCCCTAAAGCGGCTTTGCACTGCTGTAGTCCGGCTGCTCCTTCTCTCCTGGGATTCGCTGTCAGTGTGGGGAGAAGCTCGGTGGACCCTTAGTTCTGCCGTTTCTCCAGGAAGCTGCGCTAGTGTTTTTATTGTGTTGTCGTTGGTACATTATGGCTCGCCGTGTCTTTCTAGGGGATGTGTTTGTCTGCAATTGTCTGGGTGTTCGGGCTTCAACACCTGTGAGGCTTTTGTCCGGGGTGGAGTAATTGGCTCGTGCCTCTCTCTGAGTCTTCAACCGTTCTTCGAAACTGGATGGATGGGGCTGAAAGTACTCAGGATCCCCTGCTGCGTTGTTGATGATGTGCGAAATTGGGAACGCCCTTTTGTCACACTCCAGTCCCTCAGAAGCAGAGTGAAAAGCTTTAAATGTCACCCGAAGAGGATCGTCCGGTTAACGGCACCACTTCGTATACCTTCTACGTGTCGGAAAACGGGCAAATGAGGAGTGAACAGGAAATGTGAAATAGAAAGGAAAAAAAATTCTGGGGCTTTTGGCTTCCCTAAATACCAAATTTGCGTGCCGCTATGAACAATTTCTACTGCGACAAAAATGCTCCGAATATAGACGATATATGGCTTCGAATTAACCCGAAGACGAAGCAAAATTAAAGCCATTCCTCTCAATGTGAAATCTCTCGGAAGTAGAGCAGTGATTCGCCTTAATGGGCTGCAGCGCCTTTATGCGTTCACTGCTGCCACCCAATGCATTTCAAATTTCCCGCCTCCGCATTGCTCGTGAGTCCCTTGCCCGAAACTGCGCCAGCGGAGTCTGTTCTTTTTGCGCTCGCTTTAATTTTGTATGCTGGAACTGTTTTGCGTCACTTCGAACGCATAATTTTTTTCTTGAGTGGCTGGAGCCTTTCTGCGTCATTTCGAACGCGCCATTTTTTTCTTTGGCGGCTGTAGCCTTTCTCGTCATTTCGAACGCGCCATCGTTTTCTTTCGGGGCCGCTTTTTTACGCTTACTATCGTAAAAACTTGGCCGCGTAATCTGCTCCTTTCGTTGCAAATGTCGTCAAAAGACGATAGTCTTTATCGACTTTTGCCAAGTAAATGCCTCCTTTCGCTTTCCCGCTCACCTCTCATGTTGTTCCTCTCGCGTCGGCTCCTCCCCAAAATAAAGACTCCAAAGGTTTGCTTAAATCATTTTAAATTTCCCGCGTTCCACTGCTCCAACCGGGTGTCTCGATGCCAACGCTGCCGTACGCGAAGACGCGCGTGAATCGAGGCGCCCTACTTCAAGTTTATAGAACCGCGTTTCCTCTACTCAAGTGCGTTGCAAGCAGAACGTGGAACCTATCTAGTGGAACCTTTCGTAACTGTAGGCCGGTTGATTTCCTTTAAATGGCGCCAGAAGCTATAGTGGCGCGGGCGACAGCGCAGGCGACTGCGGAGTGAACTTTTTTCTGCAGTTGATGAAGTATTTAATTCGCAAAAAGTCAAGCATGTATGATTTTTTTATAAAGGAACACTGCAATATCACTTCTGTATTAATTTTTTGTCTTATATTTGCGTAATGTCTGTTCTTCTCCAACTATGGTTGAGAAGTATGAACATTACACCGGACTTAGACGGGTAGATTTAGCTGTGAATATATAAGACTATTGCGCAGGCATTGTTTTGCTTTGGCCGGGTGGCTGAATCGAGTCACAGACAGACCAGACCGACATACAGACAGACCCAAAATTTCTGGGTTTAAGCAGCCCACGAAAGACTATTGTCTTTAAAAACAACCCAATGAGCTTTCCTAACTAAATCCGCCTTTTTCATTGCACTGTGGCGGCCTCTGGTGGCGCCACCGAGAAGCGATATGGCAGGGGTGCAAGTGGACTGCCACTGCAGCGGAAGGGGAATCAGGGCTGCGTTGCTGGTGTTTAATTGTTTCACGTCAATTGTATTGCCAACCTAAAGCTGCAAAAAGAACAACTATGCTGGAAGACGTACGTTTTCAACGTGGGAAACATTCTAACAAGCGTGCGACGCTCGCTTCTTTTTGCAGCAGTTCCGCAAGTGTCAGTACCGGAGGGCGGCCACCTGAGGCTGTGGAAGCGATGTTCTCACTGCATTTTTTTTTTCAAGCGCTTAAAAGAGATTGAAGGGGGACATGGGTATCTGTAAGAAAACAGTAAACGCAGACCCTTAATATGCCCTTTACACAAATCATTGCTTGAAGCTGGTATGTGGATATCAGCGTTTGAAAATATTATACGTGGCTGCAGATTTGTTCAATTCCGCCGTTCTTTTTTTCTGTTTCTTATCATAACGAGCATAAATGCATGTGCAGATTACTTTTGTAAGCGTTTTGACCAAAGAAAGCGAACTCCAAATCAACCTAAGTCCCGACGTATCTCAGAAAATTGCTTTTTGGGGTGCATTTTTATTCGTAAGCGCACTTGTTCGTCGTAGTCGCACGATTACATTTTCTTCTGTAACCTGTCAGTTTGTAAAGTTAATATTGGTTCATTCCTTTTAAACAGCGGCGATATCACGGGCGAAAAAAGTGGTGCACGGAACTATGCATTTCTACTGAAATCGCGACCTCCTCGTCATTTGGATGAATACATTTCCCAGCAGTGGAGGGCTGTATGCAGATTACGAGAAAAAATACATCGCTTTCCGCAAGCATGTCAGGACAAAAAAAAAAAAAAAGATCCTCAAGAGGACACAAAGATGAGGTTTAGCTTATATTTTTGCACCTCTGAAAAAGTTTTATAGTATTGCTGGCACAGAAACTGATTATCATTCTTTGAATAACACTTGTCCACTAAACGTCTCTTACTCTGTTCTTTTTGTGCTTGCTTTTCCTCCCGCACGTGCCGTCATTGCACTGCCACTTTTTTTCGCTTACTATCGTAAAAACCAACCCACCGAGCCTTCCTAACTAAATGAACGCGGGTGCTGCCGGTTAATTACGCATATTTTGCCTTAAATGTACCCGTAGATTTCTTTGCGCTAAACAACGGGGAGATGTATGACAAGTGCCAGCGGTTCTCGAGTTTCGAACGCTTATGACTATATAAACCACTCGGCTTTCGAAGCCTCTGGGTTACGTCGCGACGACGGAACGCCGTGGGGCTCTACTTGGGTCTAGTGAGCGAACTACGACGACAAGGCGAGCCCCTGAAGTGCTCTGCACTTAAACGAGCTTCCTGGGTCGGAATTGAACCGGGGTGCCGGGCGTTATGAAGCCGACGCCTATTTGACTGCGCCTTTTCGGCATTGGCGAGCAGTTTGAATCTGGAGAGGGGTGCACGGACGTGCAAAGTTAGGCCGAAAATGCAGCCCTCCGTCTAACGACGACAGTGGTCGGACGCGAAGCTTTGCGAAGTCAGATGGCGAAGGGTCAATGTCATAGAAGCTGCGATTGTAAGTCCAAACTGCGTGCGAGTCATAGTCAAAGCTCAACGAGTCAAAGTCCGAATCGTCTGCAAGTCGAAATCCAAACTCAGACGACAACTAAGAAATCGCTCACGAGGAAGCTTGCGTTCAACCATCGTCGTCGTTAGACGGAGAGGTACTGGATATTTTTTTTCGTCCATTTGCCGATTACAATCGGTTAAGGTGTTTATCATAACAAGCTAGAGGTGTGTGTGGCGTTGGTTTATCCTTCTGAAGCGAAAAATGTTTTGTGAATGAGTGTGGCTTGAAGGGATGCCTTATTGAGGTCATAATCTTTATCGCTCTCCACATCGGCGGTAATTGTTCAGGCAATGAAATTCGACCCTTATGGATGGAGGACACGTACTGGGATGAAGGCCGGGGCTTCGTGTTTCTGCTTATTGAGCGATGCAGTAATGGAAGGTTAGAGAGAGAGAGAGAGAGAGAGAGAGAGAGAGAGAGAGAGAGAGAGAGAGAGAGAGAGAGAGAGAGAGAGAGAGAGAGAGAGAGAGTAGAGAGAGAGAGAGTGAGAGCAGAGAGTGAGGAGTGCTTGAGAGTAGTTGGTGCTATGGTATGTCGTGCGTGAGTTGAGTGAGTGTGTGTGATGTGAGTGAGTGAGTGAGTGAGGCGCGAGCGAGTGAGTGAGTGAGTGAGTGAGTGAGTGAGTGAGTGAGTGAGTGAGTGAGTGAGTGAGTGAGTGAGTGAGTGAGTGAGTGAGTGAGTGAAACTGAACCCACCCGGTTCAGTGCCTCCCCCTTCTCAGGTGATGGTGTACGAGCCAAGAGCCGCCTACACAGCTAACAGAGGATGGCAGAGCCGGCATATTGCCATACTAAAAGTGTACGCGTTCCTCGGGCTTCCGTTTTCGTACCCCGTACTCCTTGCTGCGGTCACAAAGACAAAAATTTCCGCGCATTTCCCCGAGGGGAAGAATGTGAAAGTGCGAATGCAGGAGTTGAATTTGCGCGGTTCGGTAATGTTCGCGAAAGAGAGATCACACACACACACACAACTACAAAGAAAGAAAGATGCATTTATTCACAGACATCTATTTGTGTTGTCGTTGTACTTGATTGCTAGAGCGGATCTCAGCTTTGAAATTTCGTGTCAGTACTCCTTTAAGCGGGTGCATTAGCCCTTCTCACGCCCGATTCCTGGCCAATCCCCCACGTGGGTATGTGCCATGCACAGACACCTATTTGTGTTGTCGTTGTACTTGATTGCTAGAGCGGATCTCAGCTTTGAAATTTCGTGTCAGTACTCCTTTAAGCGGGTGCATTAGCCCTTCTCACGCCCGATTCCGGGCCAATCCCCCACGTGGGTATGTGCCATGTCAGCGGCCAGGCAGCGCGCGCCCATCTCCCCCCGTTGCCAAGGAAGCCGAGGAGCGCGCGCACCCGCAGCTGTTGCTATGTGGACGGACGGCGGTCAACGGAATTCAGGGTCGCTTATAAAGTGCATTCGCACTTAAAAAAAAAAACAGGTCAAACAGGTCAAAGCACAGTTTTAACCAACCGTAGTCACCTAGGCGTGAAAAGCATAGTCTGCGACGAATATCCCTACCCTGCTAGAGTTCCATGATCTTTACGAACATGTCCTCCTAAGTGCTGTTGCTATCAAGCCGCCTTCTTTACCATAATGTCCTCACGGATTCCCCATCCTCAATAACGCACGTTAAACGTGTTGTGGCGGCATCACCATTTGCATTCAGCGTCACTGTCATCATTATGAGCGGCTCCTTCCTCCAAACTAAATTGTCTCCACCCTTTCACCTGCCAATAGGGCTGTAAACGGCTTGGGCCGTGGACCCCCGTCACGTTTATATTTTCAGGAATGGAGTTGCAGCTTGAGATTACTGTTTACCATCCTGTCCTACGCCCGTCACACCTTCCCACAAACTATACACAAATGACTGCCGAAGAAGACCATCGACCCCCACCAAGGTCCCATCTATTGACGTGTCGGTATCTTCACCACGCTGGTTTATTAGGAGGGTGGGCGTGGCAGGTGGTGGAAGGTACACTGGAGAAGAACCGGAAAGGATGGCTATCCTCTCGCCTACCAACTTGTATTCACAAAAAACCCGCCCGCATCTTCCCACGGGGGGAACTCGAGTAAATGCGTCGCAGAGTGGTGGGGGTATCGCGTGAATGTTGCGTAATTGGGTATGGTTTGGGAATGCCTAATTGTTATTTCGTCTTTATTATTCTTATTTCTTGAATGAAGGAGAAGCGAAGGCAAGGAGTGTAAAGTTAGTCTGTCTTTATTGCTTGGTGCCGTCAAGCAAAGCGTTAAGTCAAACGAAAGCCAAGAAAAGACGCCCTTGACTGAATTCCGAACGCGCGCTCCGCCGCTTATATACACACCGCCCGCGTTCGAGGGAGAGGAGTACGGGGGAGAGACGCGCATGCGCACACTTCCGTACACAAGCGCGCGAACTTTCCACGCACCCACCACGCCGTTATCACGTGTACACGCCCTGCCGCCGTTACTGTTGAGCGCGACGCAGCGCACGGGTAGCTACGACGCATGCGCGCACAGACGCGCTCCCCCCGCACCGCCGCAACTGTTGTTTGAGAGCGACGGAGCGCACGGGGTACACGCGCTCCTCCCGCACCGCCGCATCTGTTCTTGAGAGCGAGGAGGGTACGGGGGAGAGACGCGCACCTGCGCCTCGACGCGACGCGCATGCGCAGTGAGCGTGTGGACGGCGCCGACAACATCGACGAGTGACATCGCGAGCCTAAAAAATGCTCCGCATTTAAAAGAGCGCAGGCACCGGCGAAGATTCGACTACCCCGGCCATCGCCATAGGCAAGAAGCGGCACTTAGGAGCGCCGTTACACCACGCAAGGAAGTTTCCTTATTGGTGGCTTCACGCTTTGCTCTCACCCTTGAAAGAAAAGACGTCGCTCTTTACTGGCGATGCCGCTTAACGTGGCGCAGGTTCCAGAACGGCTCCTATTTCAATCCCATCCTGTTCTCGTACATCTCTCCTACAAACTTCTCCTACCTTTGCCACTCCTGCGATCTTGCCGCCCCGTCAGCCCATCTTGTATGCTTCTTACTAAATCCCGATCCCATCCCTTCGCCATCCCTTCGACGGTGGGAATGTGCACTGACTAGCGGACTAGGGGCGCTTGATCAACCGGGCCACCAGGGCAGCGGAAGCGCGCGGCTTGAACTGAGAACGCCACCGACCTTTTAAGTGTAGAGCACTTTAGGGGCTCGCCTTGTCTTCGTAGCTCGCTGTCATAACGTCACATGGCTGCTGGAATAATCTGGCGGCGCCGCGAGATAACGGACCCAAGTAGAGCCCCACGGCGTATCGTAGCGGCGTAACACAGGCTTCGAAAACCAAGCGGTTTTTATAGTCATAACCGTTCGAAACTCCTGAACCGCTGGCGCTTGTCATACATCTCCCCACTGTTTAGTGCAAAGAAGACGGCAGGGACATTTCAGGCAAAATCTGTGCATATAACCAGCAACCCCCGCGTCAATTTAGTAAGGAACGCCCGTTGGGCTGGTTTTAACGGTAGTAAGAGAAAAAAGTGGCCGCCCAAGACGGCGCGTTCCAAACTGCGCAGTAAGGCGCCGGCACGTGCGAGATTCCGCTCGCGCTGTTCCAGGCAGGGGGCGCGCGAGCGCTTCAAAGGCGAGAAAATTAAATTGCATTGAACAAACCTCCGCTCAATGCATCAAGAGAGGAGTGAGACAGGGCGGCAAAGAGCGTGGTGGGTGGTAGCTGCGAGCGGATAAACGGTGCCACAGCCCGTTATGGCGAATCGCTGCTCTGCTCTTCCGACAGTTTTCACGTTGAGTGGAACTGCTTTATTATTTTTTTTTTTTGCTCCATAAAACAAGTCAAGTTTATTTCCACATAGCCATGCTATGTTGAGGGGCACAGACAAAAAGCCTTTTTTTTTCTTTGCGTTTCTTTTTATAGGGCTTGACAAAGGCCTGTGCCCCGTTTAATACGTTTAACTCTTCCACCCTCCCGGCGAAAGAGGCAATATAACTCGAGCCATTCGTTGTAGTAGAGTGGTTTAATATCATGCTTAAGGTAACACACAAACATTCCAACCAAATAGTTCTTTTTTTTTATTGTGACAATGTGTTTGAGGCGTACCTTTTTTGTGAACTAGTACGTGCATACTGCATGCAAGTGGTATTGCAACTTCCGTGTAGGAAACGGAAAAACAACAAAGTGGGCTTTAAATATCTGATACAGTTGATACAAGCTTTGGGCAAAGCGACGCAAAACAATCATCACAGAATGCGGTAAGAATCACAGCATCATTACGGCTTGAGGGTATATTATATGTGCAAGTTGGTGCATGGACGTTGTATTTCTATTGAGGCGAATGTAATTGATGTAATACATGGATACAACTTAACACCAGGAACAACTAACTTGGTGTGGGTACAGCTTGTAGACATTTCTAATAAAAAAGAAAGTGAGCGTAACATTGCGTTGTTTTGGTCTGCTTGTTGCACAGCACCAGAGCCCCATGGACAAAGTCAGAAACAAAGACAAAGACAAAACACTAGGGTTGCTCACAATGTACTTGCGTATTAAAATGCACTATAAACTAGCTTTTGGTCTGGTACCTTTAATGATATATTTGCATAGTTAACATGTATTGTGATAGCACCAGTGAAAGACTGAAAAAGCTGTTGTACAGAAAGGAACTCAATATCATTCATTTTAGTTATTAATAGTCAAGCGCCTAAGAATTTTACCAAGAAAGTATGCGTGGGTGTAAATCACGCAGTTACTCCAATGTGTTGAAGAAATTACACGCGTGTCACGATATCCATCGCACCAGATAGCACCGAATTTCCCGCGCATTTTTCATGATATAACATAAAAAAATAAAGCATTGTTTTCGTACTGCTCTGCAATGCATAACGCGGAGGTTCATGCGCTCTAATAGAATCGTGGAAAAGTACAGTGTTTATCAGTTAACACGGGCCATGAAAGAAGTACAACATTTAACGTGCGAGGCCTTCTTGTCGGCAGAAAACCAAGCGCCACAGTCTGGTGCTCTGCCAAAATAATAATGTTGTAGCGATGATACAACGATGGTGAGTACTTTCCGGCCTGCAGCTTTTGTTTCAAAAGACACGTCGTGGCATTGGTAGTGGCACCCGTCGTCATCCTGGTTGCTTTCGTTTTAACCTTCAGTATCTTCATCGACATTTCACCGCCATGGTACCTACACTTGCACTGGGGACTACCACAAGTAGTCTCCACAACCTCCCGGGTTTCACCGGCGTCGGCCACCGTCGTAGAAACCACCGTCACGTCCGCGGCTGTTCGCGTGCAACCGCTTTAGGGGAACGTACGTAGACGATGCGTCGAAGCCGCCTCTAAGGTTGTTACACATGCACACGGCCTGCGTGGAAATAGCCCTTGATCACCTGCGTGTGGTCAAAGTACACGCTGTCTCAGTAAATAGATGTGTACACGCTGCTGCGGGCTCATACACGTCCTTGCGTACTCGAGTGCGTATAGCGAGCCGTTAATTATCAGCAGCTATATCTTCACTTCTCCAAACCTCGGTCTGTCTTTCGGCAAAGGAATTAATGCACTTTCAATGATAGAGATCTGTAACCGTGGCGCACATTACGGCACGGAAGAGGACATCGACGGAGATCGAAACTGCAGCGCTAGGCGACCTTGTCCTCGCTGCTGCGGCAGACCCTGTGGAGCACCCCTCGGGCGTCCGGCGCGTAGCGCGATTTCCAGGTCATGGCGACCGCGGCGTCGGCGAACATGCTGGGAAGGTTGAAGAACAGCAACGCCAGCAGCCAGCCCGGGGCGCCGTCGCAGCGGTAGTAGCGCCGAGGCCGCGCCCTTGTCAGGGCGTGTGCCATGGCGTCCACCACTTCGGACAGGTCGCTGCGGGACACCTTGGACAGGAACCGCACCATGGCCCGGCACCGGTCCGTCGCGTACTCCGCACCGTACGCCGCCCGCACGTCCTCGGGGGCCCCGGCGAAGCGCTTCAGCAAGTCCTGCTCAGCGCGCGGGTTGATTTCGGTCCTGGAAGATGAGAAAAGCAGCACGGTGTACCACCTTGAGTGCTTGCGGAGGGCTGGTGGTTGGCTCGGGATGGATCGGTACAGTAAGGTCATACTACTTGTCGTTCTTTAAAAGACACTGAAGGTTGAACCACTTTTCGTTTTACTTGAAGGAGCCCACCTTGTGGGATTCCGATCATTTCGGATTTCGAACGACGACGAACTGCATATACTCCGCGTTTTAAAGAATAAATTGTTAAATTTAGTATTTCTCTTCCTTGACTCCCTCCCCTTTTTTTCGTGACTCAAGGTAGCACGTAACATTTAAGCGAGCCGAGCAACCAACCGAAGTCGACGGTAACAGTGAAGGGGTGCTACCTAAGAAAACGTGAAGGAAAATCGCTCTCATTACTTTCTTTAATTTCTCATCTAATTTTTTTTCGTGTGGCCCATCTCTGGGGTGAATGCACTCCAGAGCGTGACTAATATAAATATATCGATGTCATCTTCGCGCCTGACATGTCGTAATACTTTATAACCAACCACACAGACGCTACTCAAAGAGAGAGAGAGAGAGAGAGAGAGAGAGAGAGAGGGGGGGGATGAATTTTATTAAGAGCATCATAATGAGGTGTGGGGTCCTCAGTCCAGGACTCCATTGGAGACCCCTGCCGTCCCGGCCCTTTCCACCAGCCTAAGCTGGGAGTCGAGACCGGAGCTGGTCAGTTCCTGCTCCCACAGCTCACGGGAAGGGTACGCGATTCTTTGAATTTTGAGACTACTTAAAGGCACGACAGTCACCTTAGCATGGCGACATTGCATTCATCTCAACCTATAGAAGACGCCCAATGTCAACGATGCAAGGCCGGCTCTTCCAACGATACCTACCAGATTACATGATTGCGTATTGTCACGTCCTAGCGCGGCATAGTAGATGCTGGACTACGTTCACAGCGTGAAAGCCACTTAAGCAACTTCATAACAACGTTCCATTAATGCAATTAATTTTGTTTTTACTGTTCCTCGTAATTTCGCTTTCCTGCTGCATTATTACTGTTGCTGTTCATCTCCCGTTTTTTTTTTTTTTTGCTGTTTAAACAGGCTTTGTTAATACTCCTGGTGTGTTCTGTATGGGGCGCTGATTTCCCTCATCGGCATCGTTTATTTTTTTAGTATCCTCATATGCTTCGTCATGGAGACTGTGAGGTAGTACTAAATTAATAAATAATGTATGAAACCAATCAACACCGGCCACCATGTGAGCAATTTAACACCTAGCCACTTTTATATCAACCCTTTCGGTCAATCACTGACCAAACCCACAATTGGGGTCATATTAATAAATTAATTCAGAGCATAGCATCCGTACGAGATGATCACTATAAACCTGCAACCTTTTTTTTCCCCGCAGAGGTGTCATCGCTAAACTTAGTGGATGCTAGAGTTATTATTCTATACCTTGCTTGAAGCGGCATAAAAAAATTGGCCGCGTATCTGCTGCTTTCGTTGCAAATGTCGAAAGACGATAGTCATCTGGCACCCCTGCCAAGTATATACCTCCTCTCATGCTGTTGCTCTCCCGTCTCACTCCTCCCAATATAAATACGCTAGAGATTTGCTCAAGTCAGTTTAAATTTACCGCGTTCCACTGCCCCATGCCGGGTGTCTCGATGCCAGCGCTGCCGTACGGCGGAGACGAGCGCTAATTGAGGCACCCTATACTACAATGTTTATAGAACCACGTCGCCCTACTCCCCGCGTGTTCCCAGTGGACCTTTGAACCTACCTAGCGGAACATTTCGTTTCTGCTGCCGTTTGATTTCTTAAAATTCTGCCAGGAGCTATAATGGCGCGGGCGACAGCAGGCGACGGAGTGATTTTTTTCATCAGTGGGTGTAGTATTTCATTTGCTATCACAAAAATGAAGCATCCATGCACTTATAAATAACGCAACACTGCGAATATCACTTCTGCATTGATTTTATGCCTCATATCTGCATTATGTTTGCTCTTGTTTAACAATGTTGACGAGTATGAACATTGCCACCGGACTTAGACGTTTAGGTTTGGCTGTGGGCATATAAATCTATTATGCCGCTTCGGCTTTACTTTGTACGGGTGACCTCATGAGCCAGTTGTTGGCCCTTAGAGTCGTCTCTTCACCACTCAGTGACGTAGAAGCTCCGGGCAGACCTTTGATCCTCTACCTTCTCGGCCCTTCTAGACGGGTTCTTTGTCCAAGTGTGGCCAGCAACCTACACCCCAATGCAGCTATCCCGTCGAGACTTTTCAAGGCCGCCATTACTTTAGCTAAGGAAATTCGTGCACCGGATGCTGATCTCGATATTGTGAACGCACAACCTGCCAGGCTGTGTGTAAAAATAGTTACTGCGAGGTCGGGCAGGCGAGTGGATTCACCAGATTTTCCTTGGTTACGTCTGACTTCAGGTAGACTAGAGGACGCCAAAAACATCCAGTGGCAAAAACCTTGGCGAATTCTTGAACCGTTTCGAGTACTGCAGCTTTCCCTTTGTACCAGATAAGCACAAAATAAGCGACAACCTCGCTTGCGTACTAAGACTGTTTTTAACATTTGACAGACACTTTTCGCGTATATATAGGGCAACACTGACACGTAGTAGGTGGGTTCGATGGTGGACACGCCGACGCCCCACTGGGCGAGTTCCCGCCTCAGGCCGTCGGCGAGGGCAATCACGGCCGCCTTGGTCATGGCGTACGGCACTATCCACACGGGGGCCACACGACCTGCCAAAGGAAACACGCACTGGTGAAGAAGAGATGCAAACGCGTTTCGAGGACGTCGGAACGCGATCAACGAGGGTGCACACAGTAAACGTATTCCACAACATCGGAAGGCAGTTCTGGTGTGATTCGGGAATGCGAGTATACGCTATGTCATGTTCCATTGATCTTGTCTATTCACCGATCTGTAAACGGAGGCGCATATGCATTCTTGGGTGTACCCGCATCAACGTCTCGTACATTAAAGACGCTTATTTAAGAGCCACCGCTCTGGGGCCAGTCTGATGATGCAAATGGTCAGGTAACTCTTGCAGTAACTGAACGACGGCTCTCTGTCAAGTCCACCATCCTCTGGCAAACTAATCCACCGGTTTCGTAACCTAAAGGGGCTCGTTACGTTTCATTCTGAATATCTGTAGCGAGTCCCCTGGGTTGGCTTCTTATATAAACGCGCTAGGGCCGTGTGAATCGAAACGGCGTTACCTCCTGGGAGCCCGTTTCGAATTAGTTGGGGACCCGTTGTATTGCCCCGTGGAAACCAATTCTTGGGGTCCGTTGTGAGGCGTGTAGCTGGATCACGTTGATTTATGTAGGTTTCGAGAGCAGGACAGGCGGCTGTCTGTCCGGGAAAGATTTTCCCATCAAAGAAGGCCAAATATAAAACGTCCAGAAAATCCAGTCACTCCTGCAGCAAGATACGCTGGTGGCCACGTTGGTAAAATATTCTGCCATTAAGCTTCCGTGCGACTCAAAAATAAATCATGCAACCCTCCATCTAGCAATGACCATGGTTGAACACGAACCTTGTCGTGGTGGATTCTTTAGTTGGTCCATCCCCCACTACGAGTATGTGCTATTCAGGATGTACGCACATATTTCCTGAATACCCACAACAACTCTCGGGTGTGCACTCCATAGAAAATGCCGACGCGTCCCTCGCGGCAACCGCCCAGCGTCCACGGCTTCGGGAAATTGGCAAAAATTATCAAAAAAAAAAAAAACTCCAGCGTTCGCCGTAATCATGGCAACCCTTGCTCGGAAGGAAAAGGCTCCAGCGTTCGCTGTAATCGTGGTAACACTTGCTAGGACTGAGAAAGATACGTCATCGCGTACGCCCCTCTGAGGTAATGTCCAATGATTATCACTGCCAAAAAAATGAAGGAAGCTCACACTTACAGCTACAATGATGCAGTAAAGGTCGTTGCAGCGAACAGTAAGCAAATCGGTTGCAATCGTGGACTTAAACCGTCGTGGTGGTCGTGAAGGTTGCGTACAGCTTCGCTACCGTCTTACGCGTTAGTGTGAGCTTCCTTTTTTTTTCTTTTTTTTGTTAGTGGGTGCCGGTTTGAGGTGTTAAACCCCAAGCTGTGACGTTAGGCAGTCCTAAACCTCAAAATGGGAAGTTAGCTCTAATGTCTTGTGGCTAACAGACTTACGGCGCACAGAGAAACGCCATTCTTCTCGTGACGGATTCTTTGGTTGTTTTCTGAGTTTTCCAAACCGCTTCGGCTATGTCGAAATGGAGCCATCGGATAGACTACAGCTTTATCACGCGAGGGACCCAGGTTCGATTCTGGCTATGGGAAGCGTTTTTTTTTTTTTTTTTTTTCCTTCACTTCACCCACGATCTTTTATTATCATCGTCAGAGAAAGTTGGCTTTTCTGCAGGGCGTGTTGGCGTAGAACGGCATCATTGAGGACACTAAAGCTTCGCTTTAAAACGGAAAACCACGAGATGGCAATACAAGCATTGGGCCTAAAGGCTGCACCTCCGCAAGCAGAAGTTCACTGCGGGATAGCATCAGTAAAATTTGCAGGAGCCAGTATTCTTCTTAGCAGCTTATGAGCCGTTGTATCGGCTAGGAACAAGCTCCACGCCGATCAGCGCTGGCGCCCCGCTGATAAGTACAGTAAAAGCTCGTTATTTCGAACTCGGTTAATTCGAACTTCCAGTTAATTCGAACTCACGCCCCGGTCCCGGCACAGCCCTGTATATTTCAATGGGGGCAAACTCCCAATAATTCGAACGCGTCGGCATCCAGAACGGTTAATTCGAACTATGATCCCCTGGTTTCCATCGCTCCTGGCAGAAAAAGTCGGCCCATAGTGATAACAATGTGTTGCAAATCCAAACCAAACCAAATTTGCTAGAGATTCAAAACAACGAAACAAAAACAACAGCGTGGCTCGTGCGCTACGCTCCTGCAACAGCTTATTTCGCGTCTACAGAGGGCGCCGCGCCACCGGCGCCAGTGCTCCGGGGCATGCCATTATTATTAATGATGCATTATTTGCGAAATCACCTGCCACAAACATGTAGCAGCGCCTAATTCGTGATAACGAGTCTAGGGGTGGCTTCTTTGTGTTCTGCCAGCGCAGTGTGGCGCCACGTCCATTTATTCGGGCGCCTGCCCGCAAATTCGAACTCCGCTTAATTCGAAAAATTTTATGGTCACCTTCGAGTTCAAATTAATGAGCTTTTACTCTACTGGTTAGGCGAAAGTCGCATGCCACATGCTAAGCATACCGAAGTAAAGTTGGCCTGGCCCAGAGGAAGGGGCGGGCCAGTAACGAGAGGTGGTAAGGACGGCTACAGGCATAGGCCGATAGTGTGTTTACTCGGCGAGTGTCCCGTTCTGTAGAGTAAAGAGTGATCACAGCTGAATAGAACGATGCGTGGGACTTCAATCAACCGCAAGTGTTACTGCGTAAAGTGCGTTCACTCGCGCAACACAATTGCCTAGCATCTGGCTGTAGAGTTCTTTGCGCGCAAGCCTAATGCCCCGTCTGCGAAATCGATGACACTTCTATGAAGCACCTGTAGAGCCCAGTGCGTTAGAGCACTTGCGGCCAGATACGGAACGTGCAGAGAACACTGGCACGAAACGAGAAAAAGAAAACGCTTCCGATCTCGCCCCCTTTAATTTCACTTCAATTGCCATATTACGAATGCAGCAGCACTTACCTGACATGATTCCCTCTTTAGCCTGGCCCCGCTGACTGCAGCGACCTCATCTATGGCCCTCATGGAATCAACACGTCTACCACTCGTCTATTCCTCCCTGCCGCCCGCTTCCCCCCAAGCCCCCTTATTTTTGACCGGCGGTATTTCCCCTCTCACTGAACGACTGTAATAAAATCAAACTTTCCCCTTACCAGTTTTCGTTACTTTCTGTCTTGGTCTATTGACGACGCGTAACGTACGAGTTTCGCCTGAGAAATCATGGGCAGTGGCGCGTTATACGAATAACGCTATCGAAAATCCGCCACGCCGTCCAGTTTCGGAGCCAGTGTACTCGGGAGGGGAAGGGGGACGAGTCACTTTTTACGTTACCGCCATGCGTGACCACGAGCGCGGAGCACGAGGTGCTTGCTGGGCCGACTCCGTGGCCTTGAACGAGTACCGGCGCACGCGCCGCAGTCTGAGCAGTTTGAAGGAGCACTTACCCCAGTGCCCCATTCCCTTAGCAGTGCAAGTTGGCCGTCGTCTCAGGAGATTCGAGGGCGAACCAGGTGCAGTCAAGCACGCCCCATCTCGATAGCGGTACAGTAGACTCTCGATAAACGGAACTTCAAAGGAACCGAAAAAATTAGTTTCGTCTAACAGGAGTTTCGTTTACTGAGATGTGTGAAAGTGCAAATTTATGTGGGTACACACTCTTAATACCATTTCATGGAACTCTAAGAAATAGAAGGAAGAAAACTGCAAGAGGTTTAGGCACAGCATTCACAAAGTTGATTTAGCAATAATGAGTCGCTGTGCACTACAAAATGCATCAATTAATTTTGTTTGAGTCCTTGCAACTGCATCTTCACGGAGGCTAGAGGCCTCAACTTCGCGACTGCTTAGGAGCCACCTTATTTAGAAGACGGTAACGCGGTAATGAAGCGCGAATAGCACCACGGTGGCACGAACGAGGCGGCAGGAGCTGAGACCTATAACCTCAGCGTCTTGAATCGAGACGAATGATAGGAACAAGAACTGCGATGTTGCATTCGTTGCGCTAACACGGCTGACCCCTTACGAGACGAGGCTTACGAAGCCAACGAGGCTAAAAAAAACATGGAGGAAGAAAAACAAAAACAAAACGGCCGGAACGGTAAAAAGCTGATTCTCATGCTAATGGGTTTTTACAAGAAGTTCCGTTTTTGGCTCCGTTTTCACGGTGACGCGTAAATTTTAGTTCCGATTATTCAGAGTTTCTGAATACAAAACCAACCAACTTACAGGATACTGTTCCGTTTAAGCGACAATCCCGTTTAAGCGATTTCCGTTTATCGAGATTCTACTGTATAATACACCCTGTGTGGGTGTTCGCGCATTGGACGCGTCGCTCACCTGCGTAGCTGGCCACGAAGACTAGCCTTCCCCGCGAGCGTCGCAGCATGGGCAGGAAGGCGCGGGTCACCCTGAGCGTACCGTGCACGTTGATGTCGAACATCCAGCTCACCTCTGCCTGGCTCGCCCACTCGAACTCGGTGAAGATGTTCACGCCCGCGTTGCACACCACGCCCCAGAGCTCTGCACGACGCCGGCAGCACACGCGACAACCGTCACCGCCGCGCGAAAAAGTATGACACGGAGGAGAAAAAAAGACTACTAGGACATCTACTAGCTTCTTATAGTGTAATATAGCGACAGCATAAGGGTGTATATATAGAGAGAGAGAAATAAACGTTTAATAAAAACGAGCAAATTTGGTGCTAGATGGCAGGGGCACCAGCCCTGTGGGGGGCAACCTTAGTCCGGGATGCCCTGGTCCTGGCTGGCTGCCCGGGCTCTAGCGACGACTTCTTGTTGCGCCGCAAGGTCCGAGCTGGTCAGCCGGTCCGCCCACTGCTCAGTCCTCCTCCGCGTTCAGAACCGAGGAAGGTGAAGCGGTCGCAGGGCCATCAAGGAGTGCGGCGGGGTGCCGTACAGAGTGCCCTAGCTCGGTGTGCGGCAGTGACGGGTAGTTTGCGTTTTGCTCCTAAGACACGCGCTATGGAACGTGTAGAAGCTAATGGGAGCTGAAGTCTGAACTGGCGTTTCGGAATCGGTGGAAAAGAGTTTCGGAGATGCCGGCTTTTTCGTTGAATCAGTGAGCCACTTAATGCTTTCGCATCAAAAAAAAAAAAAAGAAGCAGGGAAAGCCAGGGATTAGGTAGCCCGAATGCGAGATTACCTGACCAGTGCGAGGAGGGGAAAATGCTAGTCGGATTCCTGTAATACCAACGTAGTTCTATTTGCGACAGAAGTACAGGACATAAAGATGTGTCAACTCTTTCCGACAGTGGAGAAAAGGGCATTTCTGGTCCCCTATCCGTCTTCTCTATTCCCGTGTCCTATCCGGTTGCAGACGGATGACCACAATATCGTAGGAGCTTCCATGATAAATGCTATCCCATCTGAAACAGGAGCTATGCATACGTCTAGCGTATCTCTGAGGCGTACTAGCCAGAGACACGGAGGAAACGCGAGCAATTTAATGCAGATGAGAGCAGGCACAGGTCGTTAATCGAAGTCATCGAGCGATAGCTCCGCCACTATTTCAGCGACTGCCGCAATCAAAAAATTTGATAACTGTCCACGAACCGCAACGATTACAAGAATAAAGAAGAACGAGCGTATAGACGCGTATTTTGCAACTGTATACACATAAAATTCGAACGACGCAACGCGTTCCTGCAGCTTTTGAAGGCTCCAGTAAACTAAGCAGACAATGTAACGTAGAGTGTTAGCTCAATAGATGACGTTATGCATAATTTTGCATGGCAACAAACTGCCGGTTTTGGCATGCACAGTTCCTGTTATACTGAAAATTTAAGGGATGCTATAGCGTAGCAACATGCAAATGTTGCGCCGGTATTGTGGTTTAATTTGGGACGGCCTGCTGGATGAGTGATAACATTACTAAGGCTGGCAGAGAGGGAAATGAAACGTTTTTCCACGCACTTTGGGTCAAACTTCAAAATGCTTCCTCTCTTAATGCAAGCTCACTTATGACGTCGTTACATGCACCGAAAAAGGCCGATATACAGATGTGCCCAGTTATTATCACTGAATGCTTTATCCTCGCATGTAATCGTTTAACCGTACAGTGACTTCGATTTTTTTTTTTAAAATATGTATCGAAACGTAATATATAGAGCGCACTCCGTAATATAGCAACACGTTACTCGTGAACAGTTTCATTTCGTTTCTTTGCTGTAGAATTTTTTTTACTTCTCTTACCATTGAATTTAGACAGCAATATCGTTTCTTACCTCCCAAAAATTTAAAAAGTATTCTTTACGAGTTTGGGCTGGTTATGAGCTCTAACAGGGTCCTCTGATTGTTCCTTCAGTGCCACTGAGTTTGACGGGACAAAAAAAAACTTATACTCATAATAATTTAAGATTCATTCATTTACCGCTCCCCTGAAATGGGGGACCTTTATAACTTTGTAGCAATCTATGGCAGTATACTTCAGTTATTGTCTCTTGGTAATTTTTACTCAGCAAAACTAGCCGTTTCTCCAATTTTATGCACTCGTGTACTGTTAGAATTTTATGCACTCTGGCTACAAACAACGCATAGGAGTGTGGTGCGGCTGGGCGGATCGGTAGAGCGCTAACAACTTAAAGCTGGCACTATGGGTTGCTTCTTAAGGGGGCCGTGAAGACAAAATACAGTATGATTAATTAAAAAGGCCGCTTTGAACCGCAATAAACCTAAAGTACTGAAGAATAAGTATGCCGAAAGAGCCCTGTTCCGCGTACGCAAAGAAACGCTAGAACAAGTAGAAGATATAACTACCTCAGTCAGGTCGTCTGTGCTGATCCCAACCATGAGAAAGAAATTCGGTGCAGAATTGGTATGGGCTGGGGTGTACCCGGCAAGCACTCCCAAATAATGAAAAGTATGCTACCTCTATCACTGAAAAGTAAAATATACAACGAAGGCGTCCTTCCGGTGACGACATTGGAGTGAGAACTTGGCGCCTTACTTGAAAACAAACTTGAAAGCAAACTTAGGGGATGTCAGCGGACCATGGAAAGAAGAATGATAGGAGTAACGTTAAGGGCGAGGAAACGAGCTTCTTGGATCACAGAACAAGCTTAAGTAGAAGATATCGTAGTCCAAACAAAGAAAAAACAGCCTTAACACTTTCATTTGTCAGTTTCCAGTCTCAGAAATTAGCAATTTATGAAATGTAAACTAAAAATCCCGAGCCATCTCCACTAACGTGAAATCTGGCGACGGGCGAAGCACGCAGTGTATAAGTGTATTCTTGATTCCTTGGTGTTTTTGCCAACGGAGATGAAACCTTTTTTTGAAGAGGGGGGGGGGGGATGGGCGGTTGAGGTACACAACTTTGCTGTAAAAGTATCTTGTCTTTGAAGCACGAAGCTCCCTCGCGCGAGGCGTAAACAAGTTTCCCGGTGCTACATGAGACGACGATTACAACGACGACAGATGACGCCAACAGCCCCAGCCCCCAAGGGGATTCGCCCCTACTAAGAAATGGACTTGGGCTGGACACGTAGTTAGGCGAAACGACAGCCGCTGGAGTACCAAAGTTACAGAGTGGATACCGAGAGACGGAGTAAAGATCGCTTCCCCGAAGTCCGGTGTCGATCAGGAACCCAATCGCCCGGGCTCCGGTTGATTTGGCAGGAGGCTGGCAGGGCGATGGTGTTGAAGTTCTTGGAGGTGGCGGTCGAATTGACGAACTCGAGGCGTTGGGGTTGATTAAGTGAAACGACGAGCTTATATACAGCTATTTACAGTAGGAAAACTGGGTACATGACTAGAAAAACTTCGAACTTCAGCTAGACGCTAGCTTCGAGTGCGCACAAATCACTCGAGCTCCTCAACTTCGTCTAACTCTCCTATTCTCGGAGCGTACACAAACCGCTCGAGAAACGACGGCCGAGACTCTGTCTCGCCGCAAGATCCGTCTAGTTGCCCGGTACGGCGCTGCACCCTAAACCTCCGACGCGATCTTAACCTCGACAAGGGGGCTCACAAATCCCAACCTAGCTTTAACGGTCGAGACTCCTTGTCCCGCCGGGAACTGCCCAGCTCGGCGCTCAGACAAGAACGATTTCCAACGGCCAAGTTCGGCCTTATAAAACCTCGAGATCACCCTCTCTCGGGAACGCCCCTATAGCGTTCGTACACGCGTATGGGAGTGCCCAAATTCACGTAGACAGCTGTCACTCAGCACGCCACGGAATATTCAATGAGGCGCCGCCATCTTCGGGTCAACGGCACGCTCGCAGACGAGCAGGTGCGTGCGACCCCGCGGGGTGAAAGCGAAAGACGCGACTGTGCGTCATGCTGACCGGGGCGTGTTAACAATGGAGACTCGTGCGGCGCTCGTCCCGACGCCGGTAATCCCACCACCCCCGCGCGTCGAGCAGACGGTTCCCGGAATCCGGCGGCGCTGTCTGTTTTCTCAATGGGGGATTATCCCTGTGGTATGCGGCGGGCCAGACAATCCGTCTCCCGTGCACGCCGTGACGAATTGGCGACGGCTGCAGCGTAGAGTCTACAGTGCTGGGCCACCAGACAGAGCGGCGGGTTCTCCCGCGCAGCCCGGGCGCCTGGCCGCTAATCTCATAAGTGGACCTTACAGACGGGTCTAGACGAAGGGGGACACCAATAACTCGATGGAGGGACAAAATAAGGCCTTTCGGAGGGAGAGAATGGACTCGAGCGGCGCGGGACAGGAGCGATTGGAGATCAGTGGGAGAGGCCTTCGTTGCCTTCGTCCTGCAGGAGACCTGGTGGGCTGTTGATGATGAAGATCAATGACAACCATTTTATCACAAACTTCAAATGAATAACCGGAATATTAAAGGAAACATATCCAGCAGGGGCAACTCCCCCAGCCCCTTTCCGGCTATGACGTCACAGATCTTTTAGTGTGTGCGATGATTGGCGGCCGCCGATTTAAGCCACCGCCAATAAACATGACTGGGCGACTGTTGTGGGTTCCGTTTGATCGTATCACTTGAACGCTTAAAGGGACCCTGCAACACTTTCGATAAACGCTTTCACTCTTTCCTTCGAGTCTGAAAGCACTGCGAAAGCTACAGTCATCAATAAGGCAGCGAATTGGGTGAGTTCGAGTGCGTTCATAATGGTCAGCACAGACGAAAACCGGACAAGAACAGTGAGGATGACACAGCGCTTGTGTCGTCCTTACTCTTTTTGTCCGGTTTTCGTCTGCGCTGAACATCATGAACTACAGTTATCGCCAGCACGGAGCGGCACTGCGTGATTTGCTCGTCGCACCAGATACGCCTTCCGTTTCTGCTTTGTTTTTGTGGCTTTATTTTTAAAGCTGTTATCGAAAAGCGTTCATTGCTACAACTGAAGGAAAACCGGCCAACAGCCGCTATATGGCCTCAGTGAGGTTTTTGGGGCCGTCGAAGAACGTCAAGACCGGGAAAGAGAGAAAAAGCTTTTGAGCGAGTTTCCAAGTTATTTGATGGGCATAGAGCAGTAATTTTTGGCTGAGGTACTTTGCGACCCCCTAATCTAAATACTGGGTGTGTTAGGTGACTACGTTCTGCAAGCATTTAAGATTTCAAAAAAAAAAGTTGAAAGAAGTGTTGCAGGGTCCCTTGAAGTGCAGTTAAAACATTGGTAATTGATTTTTGTGCTGGCCCATATTACGTCACTCTTGCTGATAATACGTCACTAGAGCGCGAAATTCGAAAGTTACCCGCCGCAGCGGCTCAGTGGCTAAGGCGTTGTGCTGCTGAGCCCAGCGAGTTCCCTTCCCGTCCGTGGCGGCCGCTTTTCTGATGGAGGCGAAAAGCGAAAATACCCCTGTGTTCGAGATTTCGTTGCACGTTAAAGACCCCCAAGCGGTCAAAATTAATACGGAGCCCTTGGCAACGGCGCGCCTCTTCACCTGTGTAGCGTCGGCGCGTTAAACCTCATAATCAATCGACATTTGAAAGTTTTTTTTTTAGTTTTTCCAGCGTTTTTTTTTTTTGTTGTTAGAAAAGGGTCTTTGTGGCAGTAATGGAGACTAATTATTTACCAAAAGTTAGTTCCTGCTAATTGAACAAAGTTGTATTTTGTTTTTGGACGCGGGTTCGATTCCTGGCCGCGGCGGCCGCTTTTCTGATGGAGGCGAAAAGCAAAAAAACTGTCGTGTGTACGAGATTTCAGTGCACGTTAAAGACCACCAGGTGGTAAAAATTAATCCGGAGCCCTCCACTATGGCGTGCCTCATCGCCTGCGTTGCGTCTGCGCGTTAAACCTACATTCAATCAATCAATCAATCAATCAATCAATCAATCAATCAATCAATCAATCAATCAATCAATCAATCAAATCAATCAATCAATCAATGTATTTTGTTTTCATGGCCACTTCATATATTCCGAGTTCAACCATTTTTTAATTATTTCTACTGTATGACACTCGCAGGCCGGGAACAGAACGCCAGAGCTCAACCGGAAAGTCCCCACGGTTAGCAGGCGTTTGTCCGCTCACGAGTAAATAAAGGGGACGGCGATCGCGGGAAGGATAGTCAACATGAAAAAAAAGTCAAGACAGGACCAGGCATGACCTCCACATACCGAGCTTCCAGAAAAAGTCTGCGTACGCGATGCTCGATAGCGCGAGGGTCATATGTGTGGTATCGGCATCACCTCCTTCCGAAGGTCGGATAGGGACACTGACGTAATCGGGTCGGCGAATATAGGTCACGCAAGAACGATTTCGAAACCAAGGCCTCCTTTCGCAACTTCTCCCCAGTTGGTATCTCTGGACGGCCTGATAACGGATAATGCCGATTAGCATTAACCCTGCTCACTATTTTAGAGTCAGACGAAACATGATAAAAACACTGCTTGCCTTTTGCGTTTAAACAGTTAGTCTATATGGGCTGCAGAATTACTAGAGAAACACGTCGGGACTTTTTTTGTTGTAGTCATTGCCGTCTTGACGGTGGCCTTTTGGTCCAGCCGTCGAGGGCAGCGTTAATAAAAGAGTCCATATAAAAGCTCCTCCTCCGGTCATTAAGGGCAGCTCAGGGTTAAAGCAGTTGATAAGTTCGCAGAAAGTTGCACTGACGGACAAAGTAAGTCTGCGGGGACTTCAAGAAAAATTGTTTCTTCGGGAAGCTTTCAGGCATTCTATAGTGACGAAAAGACATTCTTAGTCATGACACGAATGGCATTTTTGATCCTTAAAAAAACGTACTCTCTCGCCGCTGCTTCTTTGTCCACACGGCACTTGTTCATAATCGTTACATTCGTGAATACTGGCGAACTGATTTACTTAAGCCTCTTTTTTTTTTTTTTTTCAAATACCGTTCGTAAATGGATCCATGTCCGTTTCTGCGTCTGCGTGCGTGGGCGTGCGTGTGTCTGAGCGTGCGCGTGTGCGTGCGCCTATGTTAGATGTAGCTTCTTCGAGCACACTCTTTATGGGATAATTGCATGAGTTACACTACGAATTACTGCAGAAAACCCTCATTAGTCACTTCTGTCTGTTCAGATGGGTGCGCGTGTCTCGTAGTATTCACAGTTGATGCGTATTGTGTGTGGTGGCAACTTGTCTTCACTTGAATTGTATTTTCTCTATGCACGTACCCTGGCGCTGTAATGCCAAAAATGGCAGCGTAAATAGGTATATGGGGACGTTGGAACCGTCTGCTTTTGTGTGCTGCTATAATTAAGTGAAAAAAAAGCGACCGTACGGTGCTGTCCCAGCTCTCGGTCGACCAGTTGCACAGCATCTGCGACCTGCTTGTCGTCGCGGACGTCGAGCGGCACGACCCGCATGCCGGACCTGCTGGCCCCCTCGAGCTCCGCGCGGTTCTGGTCGGGGAAGAGGCACCCCGGCGAACACCTTGTAGCCCTCACCGTCCAGCCGCCGGGCGAGCAGGCGGCCGAAGCCCCGGTCACAGCCTGGAAGGCAGCCGAACATTAGGTGGTTGCAGTAATACGGTGTTCCGCAGGGCTCACTCCTTGACCCTGTGCTGTTTCCTTGAATCACTAGATCAGAATTTGATAATTGAGATATTTTAATAAACACTAAGGACAACAACAATGCGACCTGCGTTGACAGCATAACGTAAAGTACCTTAGGCATGCAGTTGAAAGCGGATTTCAGGAAGTTGACACCTCTCGGAGCGATTTCCAACAACACCAGTGCCGTCTAGGGCTTATGAGCAGAAGGACTCAGGAAGAGCTGCTGCTCCATAGCGAGGTGACCGCCGTAAAAAAGATGTCATAGTTTTTCTTGCCCCTCCTCTTTACATTTTTTGCCCCTAACTCCGACCTACACCGACTGCACATGCAACAGTGCCTTTTTCAATGAACGTCCATTAAATCAATTATATAGCGTAGTTATAGGACTACAGGCCATACGCCGTTGTAATTCCGTAAGGGGCAATTTCAGCTGCAAAATTAAACTTCGCTAAATCAGGGGAAAAAAAGGACAGACCGGGAGAAGAAGCGCGAGCGATATTATTCATAATCGAGACCGCAGGTCAGCGCCACTCTGCACGCGTAAACCACTTCACCTGGCAGCATGCTGTTGGAAGTGCATGAGGTGTACAGTTGCACATATTTCAAGCCCAGAGAGGATCTCACGAAGCCCATCTTGAATTGCTAAGCTGTAGTTTTTGCTGAACATGTTCAGAATACCTGAACTTTTTTAATTTTACTGTTGAAAGTCGTAAGAAATGACAGAGTATTACGCGTCTACTTTTAGTGCGCTAAATGAGGAGCAGGACTTCATCGGTGCTTTAGTTTGTTCTCTCTCTATTACGGTAGCCCGGAATTTCCGGACGCAAATGGTAATGGGAGGGAGGCTTTCACTCAGTTCCGCTTCCGATACGAGGCAAATTATTTCGCTGTAATTGCACCCGCAAGTGCGCGGCTTCCCTCGGCAACAGCCCAATGCGCGTTCAACGACCTGCTGGAGGCATTCTGCGAATTGATTTCCGTCAACATCCTCACGTGGCTGCACGTGTGCTATCTCTGTGGGCACGTGACATCTCGTGCCAGATGTGACGCCGCGATGGCAAAGGTCAAAGTTCCTATAGCTGGCTAGCTTCGGTAATACAACCCATAGCAACTGATTTAAAGGTAAAACATAGCCTACAGCTCTTTGAATTGCTCAACAAATTTATGAACATCTTCGAACAACAGCGTAAAAGCACAGACATTAGGGGAAGAAAATGACAGGACGACGCTGGCATTTTCTTTTTTTTTTCCCTAATGTTTTTACGCTGTTGTTCGAAGATGTTCAACCAATACCAACTCGCCCAAATGTCGATCCTTCTGCAGTAAATATGTCTTGCTGTCTCCCACCATTTCTTACCTGCGACGTGGACAAAGCCAGGTATATGACCGTCTATTTCCGGTTTGCGCTGATAAGAAGAAGAGAAGAGACCTGTGATAGCGCACCTACACACTCGGCTGTGTAGCTGATGACATGCTTTGATAGTAAAGTATAGCACTCACACCATGTTTTAATAGGCTTCTGTACTACGTTTTTCTCTTTCGTCTTTCAGACTGCTCAACAACATCGCCGCCTCGTGGCAAACTTGTTGGCCAGTGGAGCGCAGAACACGCCTACGCCGGAAGCATTGTTTGAAATGACGGAAGGAGACAAAAGGACGCGGCCGCAATTAGTCCTTACTCTGTGCCACTTCCTAGAGGATCGGTTATTCGGGAAAGAGATTTCGATCAGCCGCATGGGAAAGGTAGAGGCAACGTTCCGCCCTTGTGAATCCTTACGCCTCCTGTGCACTACGGATATATGGTCCGGAGCACGCTGGGATCCGCGTGCAGGGTTTCCAGGTCTGGCTATGTGTCGCCAAACTGGCGACTTTTCGAGACTCGTGGCGATGAAAATTTTATTGTGGCGACTTGGCTACTTTTTGGCTCCTTTGAGCTACGGTGATTTTATATATTTACGGGCCCCTTCCGATGCCCCACTTTCCGCAAAAAGGTCCTTACATGACATTTCAGTGAATTTCAACCGTTGAGACAAACTGAACAAACAGAACAGAACAAACTTTTAGGCAGAATACGATTATCTGGCAAAGTCTAGAATAGGTCCCAACAAATCGGCCACTCAAACACACCACATGCATGCAGCGCTACTTACTGGCACAAATAGAAATTTGCCTTGCTCTTTTCCATATCCTGCACCTGATGTCGCACGAATAGCCGCAAAGCCTTCAAGCAATGCCATCGGTTTAAAGTTCAATGCTTCAGTAGTTTATGGGAGCTTGAGATATCTCATGCAAAGTGATGGAAAGTGTGTATGACGATGCGTATAATAGGCACGGGAATGTAAGGAGGCAGCGAAAGTGGTAAAACGTGGTGTGCAGCGAACTCCCGTTCTAAGTCATTCATGTTCTTTGAATGCTTTACCTAAATCTCCATATTTTAGCTTTTTTGTAGACAGTAGTCAACCACTGTCGCCCTTCCGGACCACAGCAAACGAATAAAATTTGTAACACGGTTTTCTAATTATCGGTAAGTTCTGCATTTCTTCCGCGAAGGTAATCAAAAACTACTCACTAGCATCACCTTATTTATTTATTTATTCATTCATATTACCTGCAGCGTCGATAAGGCATTACATCAGGGGGATATACACAAATACACGAATACAATTCAACACATGGGAAAAAAAAAAGACATGAGGATAAGTGACACAAATCAGCACAATAGCGCGTCAAATGTACAAGCAATGACCCCGTTGAAGAAGAAAAAAATAAAGAAAAAAGGAAAAACATTACATGTGTGACAAAAACGTGTGGAACAGAGGATCAGATGTACAATTAACAATATTACTTGGTAGTTTATTCCATTCACCAATAGAATGGAGAAGGAAAGAACCCTTGTAAACATCAGTACGGCAGTAAATTTCACGAATTTTCCATTCCTGGTCGCGTCGCTTAGATACAGAGTGCGGGGGTAGTAAGGAAATGTTAGGATCAATACCAGTCTTTTTAAAATAAATACGGGAAAGTAGTTCAAGTTTGTGATGCAACCGACGTTTACTTATTGTTTCCCCAGCCCAAGTCTGCTTTAAGTGATGTAACGCTTTGGGTTAAAACTATAATTTTTAGTTACAAATCGGGTGCCGCGGTTCTTGACGCGTTCTAGCAGTGCACATAAATTATCAAATTCTGGGTCCAAAACGGCGCAGGCGTACTCCGCAATAGATATTACGTTGGTGAAATATAAAAGTTCTTTAACTTTTAGAGGAGCATCACTGAAGTTGCGCTTTAGAAAGTTGAGCGTGCGGGAGGCTGAAAAGGACACGTGTTCAACCTGACGTTTCCAGGCTATAGGTTGGATGAAAAATAGACGCCAAGGTATTTATAATCCAACACTGTATCAAGAGGCATAGTTCCTAGAGTGTATTTTGATAAAATAGGGTTGCGGCTGCGTGTGAAGGAAACGTGCTTACATTTCGCAACATTTAGAGTCATTTTCCATTTTGCACACCACGTTTGAATATGGTTAAGATCACCTTAAAGATAGCCCGTGTCAATTGGGCTTTTGATACCACGATAAACAACGCAATCATCTGCGTAAAGGCGTACTTTGCAGGACAAATTACTTACAATATCGTTAATATATACAGGGAAAAGCAGGGGCCCAGAAACAGACCCCTGCGGAATACCAGAACTAACACTCACAGCACCTGATTTACAGCCGTTTATCAGGACACATTGGGTGCGATTATGCAAATAACCTCTAATCCACTGGACTATGTCATGATGTAGGCTAAGAAAAGACAACAACGCGTGCGGGACGGAATCAAATGCTTTTTTTTTTAATCCAGAAATACACAGTCTCTCTGTTCTTTCAGGTAAAACGATAAGAAAAGATCGTGGCTAAATTCTGCTAATTGTGTTGTGCAGGAAAAACCTGCCCGAAAGCCGTGTTGGCAGTTCGTAAAATATCTATTAGATTTCAGGTGTTTCATTACGGCGCTATATATTATATGATCTAGGATTTTACTACAGACACTTGTGGGGGATATGAGCCTATAGTTTTCAGGTAAAATTCTAAAAATGCTTCCTAAAAATGGCGACTTTTCTGGCTTCTTTTCAAACATTCACTTTAAGTTGGCGACTTTTTTGGCCACTTGCGGAAATTTCCCGGCTACTTTTTTTTCTGAGGACCTGACAACCATGTTACATGCCAGTAAAGACGTGTACTTGAGCCGAAGATAAAATACAAAAACAACAGTGAAAGGAGATTTGTTTATGGTGATGAGGCCATTGGACAAAGCGGCTGGGTGTAGTGCGGCATGAGATTCGATGGGCGGAGAGTGTCACGCACGTGAAGCATTCTACTTGCAAGAATTTTTGCAGAGCATTTATCTCGCTTTCGTTGCATACAAGTGCCTACCGGAATTTCAATTTCAGTCTCTCTCCCTCTCTCTCTCTCTCCTGCCACCTGCGCGTAGCGGGCACGTGCGCTCTATTCGTGGTCACGTGACGTCTATCTCATTCAATATTTATTTATTTATTTATTTATTTATTTATTTATTTATTTATTTATTTATTTATTCACATGTGTGTGGGCTTTAAAAGGGATAAGTTCCCCAAACTCACGCGCGTGAGTCCCCCGCCCGCGGGAGCGCATGTATTGTATCATAATTTTCTCCTACCTAAGCCTTCTAATCTTCATTTCTCAACGTAATTAAAAAACTCCTCTTTGCTTTTCTTAACTTTTCGACTCCTGACTTTCTGTCCCTTATTCATTGATCTGGCACCTAGATCCAGCTTGATAAGCTATATAAATACATACGATCCTAATATAAAGTGAGGACGATGGGGATTGCGCAATAGATAATACAACAGTCCTCGAACCTCGTTTGCCGCTGACAGCAGGACGAAGGCTTCTTATTCTGGTGACTTTAAAACCCTCTCTTTCTCAGACAAAGCTCGCCTTCGTAAGGATTTTTTATCGCATTTCTGTTGCACCGCTCGTTATCTGCACGCATCTCTCTTCTCATCCCATCCTGCGGTGCCTGTATCTCTATTCATCATGTGCAGAGGCGGACATCCTGTTGACGTCAGGCTCTAACTCAAGAGGATTGTAATTATAATTAAGGCTGAGGATTATAATTATAAGTTGAGGTGGCTGTGACTTGTCTCCCCGGTACCTGTACAGAGGTGGCAGCCTGTTTGCGTCGGCTCAGCACTCAAGAGAACGATATCCATACTTGAGGTTGATTTGAGGTCAGAGACTGACTTGCTTTTCCCGGTGCATGTAGCTTTATTGCTCATGTGCAAAAATATGTGGCCTGTTGCTGTCGACCTCAACGCCAAAGGGACCATAGCCACTCCACGTAAGGTTGAGTTGAGGGCATAGACGGACTTGCTTTCCGCGGTATCTGTAGCTCTGTTACTCGTGCAGAAATGTGCGGCCCCTTGATGTTTACACTAAAGCCAATGGGACCATAAACATTCTACTTGAGCTTGAGTTGAGGTCAGAGAGATAGAGAGAGAGAGAGTAAACATTTTTATGAGGTCACATGTGGGAGTGGAACCCTAGTCCGGGAATCCAGGCGTTGCCCTAGCCGTCTCGGCCCGCGTCACCAGGAGAATCTGTTCCTCCGGTTGACAGCTGGTCAACAGTGTTTCCCACAGCTCATGAAAGGGACGGGTGAAGAGGGGTGGTAGGGCGGGTAATGAGCGCATTACAGAATTACATGCCGGAGGGTACCTAGCCGTGGACAAAATTTGCACAGAGCGGTGTACTGTGTGGAAAACAATAAATTCATTCGAACCGGGTGTACGTACGTCCCTGCTTGCAATTGCCGCAGTGTTATTTCCTGATTTTAGCCTATGGATGGGTGAGGGCACGGAAATTTTATCTAGTGGAGTGTGACTTGCTTTCCGCGGTATCTGTAGCTCTGTTGTGTGCAGAGGTCAGCAGCCGTTTGCCTCGACGCAACACTCAAGTGAGCTATAACCACATGCAGTACTTGAGGTTATAAGTTGAGGCGAGAGGCTGGGACTCGCAGAATCAGGGATGTTGGACGTTTCGACCTCAATCGCAACCGACCAACATGAGGATAGGGAGGATGAAGTGGCAGTGAATCTTTAGTGAGGTAGCTCCTCCTGTGATTATTATTGGGCCTGACGATATAAGATATGCTTTTCAGACGAGCGCCTAGCTGCTAAATCTGTCTGTAAGAAATTGAAATTTTATCCGCGACATTTTGCTAATGGATTCAGTTCAAACAGTTCCTACATGTTGCTCGAGCGTCATGTTATCTATACATTTCTAGGTGATGAGTACCTCAGGACCGCACAATGTCCGTCCGCGTCCTTGCGCATAGCATTACAATCGCAAAAAATTACAACAGGCCCCGGCAGGATCGAGCCTGTGTCTGGTAAACCAGACAGAGTTAGTGTCAGTCGTCTTCCCATTGGGCTACACCGTGAGTCAGTACCCCGAGAGTCAAACGGCTTACTCCCTCGCCTGTAACTGTGGCGGAGTACCTTAGGACCTCCCAATGTCCCTCCGCGTCCATCTGTGCGCACACCACCATCAAGCAAAAAACAAGCGAAATTCGATTTGAGCCGGGAGTTGCAGTTTCATTTAGGGAATGATCCAGGTGCAACTCAGGGTTCAAATCGAATGACATTCGGGGCGCAAATCGGATGTCGCTCGAGGCGCAACTTGGATGTCATTTCGAGTCCCCGTACTCCGCACCCTTGCCATCATCCACGGAGTGGAGATGCTGTCATTTTTGTACTCGCTACTTATCGCATTTGTTTTAATTTGATGGAGTCGCTGCATAATTTATGAATGACATCATGTATATGGAATGCTCTGCAACTCCATCGACAAATGCTCCTTCTAATTCTCCCACAGCAGAGTGACTCGGCCCATTGTTCGTAGTAAATGCGGCGTCTTCACAGCTATATGACGAACATTGCGTATACTATGCAAGAAGAGCTCCGATGAACCTGTAATTGGCCCAGTCTTACGCTCCTGGGGTAAAAATAAGCCTAGTTTGAGTGGACGTTCGTGGTGTTCAGCCGCTACTGAGGTGAGCTTCGCTCATCCCCTTGTAGCGTACTTGAGATACGCGTAGAGTAAGGTTATTTCTGTTCTAAGTGGCATGAAAACCAGTGACGTCATCAATTCATGTGATCTATGGGTTATCCATCCTCTCGGGCACACCCTGCCCAACTCTTATTTTTTTCCCTCCGAATTTCAGACGAGAATGAATATCTTGCACACTGGAGTTATTCATATAGTTCGCAAAGCCCTACTTTGTATTCGTAAGTGTGACGCCCACCGCCATTTTTTTTCTGGCTCTTTTGGTGCTCCTTAAACCTCAAATTCCACTATAACAGTCAGTAGGCACGTACTAATATGTAACAGAAGAGCTGTTTAGGCCGACACAAATCCGTCCGTCGCGCCAAAAAACCCCGAAGCCTCGAGAAAAAAGTGTGGTTATGGAGGTCCCTGGAATCGAAGCAGGGACCTTTACGCCGTGAAGCCGTGAAACCGGCAACAGAACCACTGGGCCACCTCAAAAGCCTGGTACGGGGTTAGCAGCGGCAAGGAACAATATCATGGAAAGAACAAAAAAAAAACGCTTCCCGTGGTCGGAATCGAACTTGGGTCCCTCGAGTTATGAACCCGGCTTCAATCTGAATAAGCTATAGATTAAGATGCGATGATATATCATCGCATCCCGGGCGCACAGCATTTCCTTTTGTGTTCGTAGCGTTGGCTTCGGACTTGGCCGCGGGTACTAGCGTGTGCTAACGCGCTGCAAGCCCGAGGAAGCCCGCGGAAGTCCGTGCAAGCCCGCGTACGAAACGATGCGGGCCTGCCAGTCATGGAGAACTTTCAGCGGCAAATTCAGAAATTAATTGGAGGTGATGACATATGGAGCCGAAATATGGTGCCTTACTGAACAATTTGAAAGCAAACTTGGGTTGGCTCAACAGGCCATGGAACGAATAATGATCGGAGTAACACTTAGAGACAGGAAACCAATTTCCTAAATCAGGGGACAAACTAGAGTAGAATATATCATAGTCCAAATAAAGAAAAAGAAATGAACTTGGGAATGTTTTTCTTCAGTAGATGTAGTATTTCATTTCGCAAAAATCAAGCATCTATGAATTTTTTTTATAAAGGAACACTGTAAATACCCTTGTGTATTAATTTTCTGTCTTATATTTGCCTAATGTTTTGTTCTTGTTCAACAATGTTGACAAGTATGAACATATAAACCGTACTTAGACGTTATGATTTGGCTGTGAGTACATCAGACTATTGAGCAGACCTAGTTTCACTTTGGCCGGGTGGCTGAGTCGAGTCACAGACAGACAGACAGACAGACAGACAGACAGACAGACAGACAGACAGACAGACAGACAGACAGACAGACAGACAGACAGACCAAAATTTCTGGGTTTAAGTGGCCCAAGAAAGACTATCGTCTTTAATAACGGACTCGAGCGGCGCGGGACAGGAGCGGTTGGAGGTCGATGGGAGAGCCCTTCGCCCTGCAGTGGACCTAGTGGGCTGTTGATGATGGTGATGATGCAGATCTCCAACGAAATGAGAGGGGTCGTCAGATCTGTTCTCCAGCCTTGCACCACTTGTGCAAGCTGCGCCAATTTTTTATGGCGTACTTTTTTTTTTCTAGGGATGAGGAACTCATCGTTACCCATGACTCCTTCCCAAATACTTTTAACCCCGGCTGGTTCTTCAGCGTTTTTCTTTCTGGTCATTTAAATATGTACTAACTAAGGACTTGTCTCAGATAATTATTCGCCCACTTCTCGTTACGGTTGCTAGTGAGCACCTGCCAAAGTTTGTGACGTCACCAGTCCTTGCAGCCATAGCAAGTTCGCCCCCTTATGGCTCCGACGTCTTCTCGCTCGCTAGTGTCGCGCACACGCTTCTCACCGGTTATGAGCACCGCTTTGCCGCGGGGGCTGAGCCGGGCGTTGGGCAGCACGAACGCGTCCAGCGCCCACCCCAGCAGCAGCGTGAAGGCCAGTAACGTCAGGAGGGCGCCCAGCCACCACACCACGTCCTGCCAGCCGTGCTCGTGCGCCGGAAGCCATCGCCACAGCGCCAACAAGAAGGCCGCCGAGCAGAGGTGCACCACCACATCACGGCGAATCTGCAGCTAAATAGAGGAGCCAGTGGAGACATCAGATACCCTGAAACCTCGCTATAACGAATTCCCGAGCACAAGAAACTGGCTTCATTATAAGTGGTACTTTGTTAAAAGCGGAGATGATTTTCTAGCTGTGCACTGCAGTGGGAACAATGAAATACTTTGAATAAAGTGACATTTCTGATAAAGCCAATTCGTTTAACGAGTCTGTGATCAACAAGTTTCGTATTGTTACAATGTAAGTGGTTTCAACTGCAGTGTCAATGTTGATTGCTGTGTTCCATGATATATCATTGTCCGGTGTCGCCTACTAGAGCCCTGCACGGGCCTGATTTTAAGGCCCGAGCCCGACCCGGGCCCGTAACACCGTGCCCAGGCCCGGCCCGGTCCCGGGCATTCATAAGTGAGCCTAGCCCGGGCCCGGCCCGGGTCCGTCGTCTCAAGCCCAGGCCCGACCCGGGCCCGGTCATTTATTTTTGAGCCTAGGGAGGGCCCACGTGTGTGACCAGGCCCGGTCTTAGACGCTGAAGAAAATTTGTTTATTATGTTTGGTCCAGTGTCTTCGTAGCGGGAAATGAGACGGAGCATCTAGTCTGTACAAGCACGTCATGAATTGAAACGCAAAAAATAACGGTTTAAAAGTGCATGTAGTTTAGTTTACACCGTCTGCAGTTTACGCCACATCGGCGTAATAATAGCTCGTATTCTTACAGGAGAGACACCATCACCTTTGATGACAGACTCTTGGCAACTTCCCCGTGGTTGTCTCGGTCACAAGTTTATATTCTGAAATTTTTTGCTCCTCATTTGAATCCACGAGTATGTGCGTGCGTTGAAATATTTTCCTGCAGTGGTTGTTAAGCGGTGGCGCTTCTCTAGCACGCGAGTTTGATTTCCAGATTGGTTCGACATCTAAAACACACGTTCATAGACATAGGTGCACAGCTCCAGGGCACGGCCTCCGCGATCGGCTGCCGGCGGCGCGCCGTGCCGCCGGCAGCCGATCGCGGAGGCCGTGTCCAGGGTGTCTTAATTAATTCCTTCCCCGCTAGGGCATTTCTTGTAACAGTATTTTGATATGTTATACACCAAAATATAAAATCTTGCTGCAGTACATGAAATGTCATTAAAATTACAGTATAGGGACTATCAGACCAAGCAAAACCGTTTTTAAAACAATGTGTACAACTAGCATCAAGAAGCGCGTAAAAGTAAACTCAGAGTATTCATTTTATGCTCTTTTCTACCTTCACGTCGGAACTATTAACGGCCGAAACTATGAATTCAAGCCCGAGCCCAGCCGGGCCCATGGCGTCGAGCCCGAGCCCGGCCCGGGCCCACCGATAATCGACTTCGGGCGGCCCGGCCCGGCCCGGCCCGGCCTGGGCCCGTGCAGTGCTCTCTCGCCTACATGCTTGTAATGGCCTCTGGGGCCCCGTCAAGCTGCGTAACGCAGCTTTTAGCCCTGGGAGCCTTTCCAGTTTGTTTCTGGAATAAAGATTTTTTGATTGATTGATTGATTGATTGATTGATGATTGATTGATTGATTGATTGATTGATTGATTGATTGATTGATTGATTGATGAAAATCAACATAAGGCGTGAGTTTTACATTAGGACCAGGATGTCCGATGAAAGCAGACGAGTATTCTCGCCCATAGGCGTTCCATATAGATTGATAGATAGATAAGATTTATTTAACTCATCAATGTACAGCAACATAGTCGCGGGCAAGCCTAAGCCTTCAGTATACTGCAGGGCGTCGCCACACATGCCTATAGGCATGTCGGCGCACTGAAGCAGCGATAGTTTCACAGAATGATTGCGCACTATTATAACACGGCAGAGAAAATGCAAAACAAGTACACCGGAGAAAGGTTTAGAGGAAATACAAATACAAAAGCAAAAAAAAATTCACGGAAGCTTGCACTGACGCGCAAGACTTGAAAGGGACCCAGCAACACTTTCTGTAAGCGCTTTCACTCTTTTCTTCACGTCTGGGAGCACTGCGAAAGCTATAGTTATCACAGCACAGGAGCGGCACTGCGTGATTGTCGTCCCACCAGATACGCCTCCCCTTGTGCTTTGTTTTTGTGGCGTTTTTTTTTAAGTTGCTATCGAAAAGCGTTCATTACTGCAACGTGAAGGAAAACCGGCCAACAGCCGCTACATGGCCTTAGTGCCGTAATTCGAGCCGTCGAAGAACTGTCAAGGACCGGAGAAGGAGAGAAAAACCTTTTGAGCGAGTTTACAAGTTATCTGGTGGGCATAGAGCAGTAATTTTTGGCTGAGGTTACTTTGCAACCCCCTAGTCTAAGTACTGGGTGTGTTGGGTGACTACGTTTTGAAAGCATTTAAGATTTTTTTAAAAAGTTGAAAAAACGTGTGGCAGGGTCTCTTGAATGGCGAAGGTGTCGTAGGTGAGCATTGCCGGACATATAGTTAAGTTTCAGTATCAATGCTTATTTCATTGGTTGCGGTGCTATCGTCATATGCACCGAAGAGGATCGTCGTCTTCCTCGTGGCGAGTGGTGGATGCCAAGTCATCCTCAGCATTGTAGACTTCCTCCAGCTCAACTGCCGAAGCTTATACCCGTGCCACAAGCACACGAAAAATGACATTAAGTGCTTAATGCCTTAAGTTTTAATGCCATTCATTTAATGCTACACGCAAAAATCTAATGCCATTCGGTCTAATGTCATTTTTGGTTTAAGGAGTTCCGCACAACTCCCGTGCCACACGTGCACGAAAAATGACATTAGTGCTTAAGGTCTGAAGAAACCGAATGACATTATTTGGGCGGTCCGTGCTACACGCCAAAACGCAAAGGCTTTAATGTGTTAGGCATGATGGTGATAATGACCAAAAGAAAAAAAAAGCACTCACGTTTTAGAAGTCTTTAAAGCGGAGAAAACTTTTTAGAAGGGTCAAAAATGTTTTTGTGAAAGAAAACGAGTGGTTTCGAAACAAAAGGTGTGAGCCGTTTCAAAAAGTGGCTTCAGCAGCTGCCGTCGCCTGCCGGCGGTAGCCAAATCCAAAATATTCAAAACAACAAGTAACGTGAAGTTATGCCTTTTGCTGCTGTTTTAGTGAACTTCATCTTCTTCAGAACTTCACCACCAAGTGGGCACAAAAAATCGTCTTATTTCGAAGTTTAGCTACATTTCCGCGTCAGTATTCTGGTGCTGAGAGTTTCGTTGGTTCCATTTCGTGCCCATCGCGTTCGAGAGTAGCCAGGTTTAAGGCTTTCGTGAAGTCAAATGAGTTGTGCGGAACTAAAAATGACATTAGGGCGAATGATATTAGATTTTTGCGTGTAGCAGGCGAATTAATGGCATTAAAACTTAAGGCGTTAAGCACGTAATGTCATTCTTCTTGTACGTGTGGCACGGGACTCGCCTTCGCGAACGCCTTAAATCTGCCTACTCTCGAACGCGATGAGCACCAAATGAAACCAACGAAACTCTCATCTCAGCACCCGAGAGTTGACGTGGAAACGTAGCTGAACTTCGAAATAAGACAATTTTTTTGTGCATTCTTGGTGGCGAAGTTCTGAAAAAGACGAAGTTCACTAAAAACAGCGGCAAAAGGCAAAACATCGTGTTACTCGTCGTTTTGAATTTTTCGGATTTGGCTACCGCTGGCAGGCGATGGCATGCAGCTGCTGAAGCCACTTTTAGAAACGGCTCACACCATTTTTTAGAAAACACTATTTCTGATAACGTTTTCTTTCACACAAAAAAATTTACCCTTGTACGACGTTTTTCTCTACGTTAAAAACTTCTAAAATATGAGTGTATTTCTCTTTTTGGCCACTATCCCCATCATGCCATAGAACATGCGTAACACATTTAATGCCTTTGAGTTTTCGCGTGTAGCACGGCCCGCCCAAACAATGTCATTAGGTATCTTAAGACCTTAAATCCTTAATGTCATTTTTCGTGCACATGTGGCACGGGTATTACACTAAGCCGCGCAAGGCTTGAACCATAGCGAAGCGGCAGGACTTCTTTATACGTAATCACTGAAGGACACATCACCACGCATGTGGACAAGTTTGAAATTGTGTATTTGCATGTTCCGTCATTGTTTTGCACTGTGCTGGTAGTGGCCATCGTCATAAGCATCCATATTGTCGTGTTCCTCATGCCAAGCATTACATGAGTGGTAACGCTTGAGGACAGCGCTGGAGTGTTTTTATTTACTAAAGCCACTGCGCGTGCCGGGAGCGCTGCGCTCCGCATTGTCTTGGTATTTTTTCCCGCAACGGCGAACTTGCGGCTTTTACAACAGCTCCGCTGTTGTAACACATATCAGAAACAAACGTATGCTCGCTCACGCAGTGCTGACTGCACGCCACAAGTGAAGGTTGCTACATTCCCCCTCGCCAGCGGGAGTTCGCTCCGCCAAAAACAACGGACGGGAAGGAAAGTGTTTAAAAACAACTCCGTTTGGCCGACGACCATTGTTGTTCCTCGTGCGAACCGCCGTAAGCCTTTCTCCTTTGCTCGGTTTTCACTCTCCGCTTTTTTCCCGTGCTGTCAGCTTGCATTTAGGGCTTGAGAGGCAAAGGAGAATATCTTCCTCTCCTCTTCCCCGCCATCTGGAAGCTTCGCTGATCGCTCGAGCGGAAAACGGCGCCGAGGAAGACAGGGCGTAAAACTAAGCGATGCACATGCACACGAGCCTCTAGAGCTATACCTACTATAGTGACCATGGCGCCGCTAACACCCGCTCAGAAATTCTGTTGCGGACCTTTAAAATCCCATACCAAAACTACGTATATATCATAGAATTCAATATTAACGTGCGCTGCATATTTGGACGAGGGACGGGGACAGTGAAAAGACAAACCAAACGATGGTGCGCAACGATGGTTTGTCTTTTCACTGTCCCCGTCCCTTGTCCAAATATGCAGCGCACGTTAATATTGAATTCAAGAATATACCAACTAGCCCCTAAGGTCAACTTCATTACGTATGTATCAAATAGTACTTCGGCATGAACACTCCAGGCACAAGATGGGGGCAAAGGCTGTGTCCGTTGCAAGCTAAGTCTAAAAGCGATGATGTTCGATGTTTTTTTTTCTTTTTTTTGTATTGCGTAATGCACGTGGTATTTCTTGGTAATTACTGGCACGACACCACCGCGTCGCTCCAGGTCGTTTTTTTTTTTAACTTTAAACGGGCCATGAAGACAAAATACATGTTCGCTTCATTTAAAAAACCTGTTTTGTCCCGATAACAACAAAACCAGTTTTATCGCCAACTTCAAAGAAAATACGTAACCCAAAAAGGCCTCGCATGTTCACCACAAAAATCGAAAGTCATCTTCTACAATCCAGTTAGGCCCGGCAGGAGACAAAGACATACCTAACATATAAATCCCGCCGCATGGAAGCACAATACCCAGAACTGAATGCATACGAATTCTAAAGCTGAGAATACATAAGAAAGGAACCAACATGGTCTCCACAGGCCCTGCGCACAACGCAGCTGTACAAATTGGCAGACTCATCGCCCGGGATAGCCAGTAACACCATGGCCTCAAGAAACACGATCTGCTCCAATTAGTTCAAGCCTTTATCATCAGCAAAACAACTTACGTTACGTCGTACCTCAAACTCAAGAAAGCAGAGAAAGACAAAATAGAACGAGTTATACGCAAAGCCACCAAGGCAGCTCTAGGCATTCCAATAACACGTTGGATGAACTTATAGAAGCCGATCGCATTGCCCAATACAACAGGCTAGCTGGGACCCCACCTGGGCGGGCCATTCTGGAGTCGTTGCACATACCTTACGCGGACCGGAATGGAACCGCACACCACTGAAGAGTACCTACGAGCCAAAATCAGTGTGTCCCCACTCCCAAGAAATGATGCATCCGGAGTACCATCAAGACCGTCGGCTTGCCCGTGCTAAGGCGCTCCACAAGTAGTATAGCTCAAACACAGCGGTATGCTACTTCGACACGGCGGACTACCCTAGCCAACGTGCGGTAGTGGCCGGGGTAGTAGATAAGCAGGGAAATACAGCCTCATACTGCTCAATCCCTACGTCCAACACAGAAACGGGGGAAGAAGTGGCCATAGCCCTTGCAGTTACGGGCACGCAGGCTACTACCTTCATCTCGGACTCCAAGGCCGCTCTGCGCAACTGTGCGCGCAGTAGGAGCTCCACCACAGCCGCCAAAATCCTTACGAACAGCGCGACCCCAGTTTCAGGCCACATCCGCCTGGTATGGACGCCAGCTCACTCGTCTCTCCCGGCGAACGAGATGGCACATGAAGCAGCCCGAGGATACACGAACCAGGCTGACTTCGAATCCGACAACGTGCCGTCTGTGACGTGGGGGGGGGGAAGAGACTGGCGGACTGAAATTTTCTGCTGCCCACACGGCGCTAAACAAATGGGAAACAGTTGCGTGGAACAGGTTGCAATCCAATACGTTTCCTCACCCCGCCCTGTGCCACCGCAGCTACACGTCTACACGTCAGCTACATTGCCATGGTCTGGCAATGCCCCAATAAACCACAGGCCTTTGAACGAGGCGTACATATAACAAGTAATGACCACTGGGAGGCCGCCTTGCTCAGCTCTCTTCCCGCGATACAAGCCGCTGTCATCCAACTGGCAGAGGACGCCGCCATGGACCTATGGCTTCCTGACCGCCGTCTGATGGGACGAAGACACCGGACATTCCCGCGCGGGGCAGTCGTCTTTAAAAGGAATGACAATAAAGTCTGTTCTCTCGCTCTCTCTTTAACAGTGGTCACTCCCGGACCACTTTCGATATTCCCCAGACACATTATCCGAAAGATGCTAGTGGTGGGCAGACAAAGCCACCCTGCAACAAATCATATGGGCGTGCCCACAGGAACCTCACTCACCTAATCGATCTTTAAACATCAGGACTCAAGATCAATGCGAGGAAGCCTTGCTCAGCTCTCACCCCGACTCACAGCAACTACTCGTCCAACTGGTGGAAGATGCCGCCCACGAACTCATGGCCTCCATCCAACGGGGAAGGACCAGGGTGAACTTCCTCACCTTTGTTCGCTCCCTTGCTTTTCTACCAGTTTGGTGATTAATAATCTAACTCTTACCTTCTCTCTCTCTGTCCTCTCTCTCTCTCTCGGTCTCTCTTTCTATCTCTCTCTCTCTCTCTCTCTCTCTCTCTCCTATCTCTCTCTCTCTCTCTCTCTCTCTGGCTATTTTTATGACGTCACATTGTGTGTGCGGCCACCGATTTAAGCCACTGCCAAGAAACATGACTGGGAGATTGTAGTGAGGCCCCTAGCTCCGTGTTGATAGTATCACCTGAATGCCAACGCGCAGTTAACACACTTACAATAGAGAGCTTTAGCACTCCGTGGGCTCCGTCCTTTCCGTTCGTACCGTGTTGACCGGGACCGACGGGAAATTGCGCATTCGTTCTGGTAGGGTGGATTAGTTCCGTGGACCGGCCCTCGCCATGCCCGCGCATTCCTTACGGTAGGGGTTTCCTCTCGCCGTTCCCGCACGCCCAGGCGCAGTCGGGTCACGAACGGTACGAACAGAACAGACGGAGCATACACAGTGCTAAAACTCTAATGTTCTACTGCCGCCCACAACCCGTCACTCGTGCTCATATTAAGTCACTGTGACGCGAAATTAGAAGGCTGTTCAATAATCTTGCGTTCTTTTTAAAGACGATAGTCTTTCTTGGGCTACTTAAACCCAGAAATTTTCGTCTGTCTATATGTCTGTTTGTCTGTCAGTGACTCGATTCAGCCACCCGGCCAAAGTGAAATGAAATGTTCGCAATAGTCTTTAATACTCACAGCCAAATATAAACGTCTAAGTCCGGTATCAATGTTCATACTTGTCAACATTGCTGAACAAGAACAAGACATTACGCAAACATAAGGCAGAACATCAATACATAAGGGATATTTGCAGTGATTCCTTTACTAAAAAAATTCATGGATGCTTGGTTTTTCAAAAATATTCTACATGCATACTGCAGAAAACCGTCGCCTGCTGTTGCCAGCGCTCCTGGCGGCATTTGAGAAATCATACGGCAACAGCAACGAAATGTTCCGCTAGATAGGTTCCACGTTCTGCTTGGAACGCACGTGGAACAGGGCAACGTGGTTCTATAAACGCTGAAGTAGGCCGCCTCGATTCACGCGCGTCTCCTCCGTACTGCAGCGCTGGCATCGAGGAACCTGGCCTGGAGCAGTGGAACGCGGTAAATTTAAATTGACTTGAGCCAACCTTTAGTGTGTTTAGCTTGGAAGGAGCGCGACAGAAGAACATCATGAGAGGTGAGCGGGAAAGCAAACGGAGACATTTACTTGGCAAATGTCGACAAAGACTATCGTCTTTTGTCGACATTTGCAACGAAAGGAGGAGATGCGCGGACATTTTTTTGTTTAAAAAACTGTCGTTCGTGGCTGGAACGGAGCTTATCGAGCTACCAAAGTCTAGTTCTTCCCATCTGAACAAGTTGTATTTTGTCTTCATGGCTCCTTTAAGTTTGGCGTCGCATGACGAGCCCTTTCTGTTCCTCCATTCCATTCATTCACGCCCCTCTGATTCACCGCTCACATGTGGGATCTAATTGGTAGCGCTCCATTACACCACACATCAGACGCGGGTTTAATACCCGTCCCTTAATGCAGCTTTTTTTTTTTCGCGCGAATCGAATGGCACGCAGAATTCAGTCCGAAGTTTTTACGCAAACTTCGCATCAAAGTCACCGAGTTTGCGAAATTTGAAATGTTTCTATGCGCGCGGTGTCGACAGCGACCTAAAAGGTACTGTGTATAAGTATAATGAATTGAATGATTGCCTTTAAAAAGAGAGTCCCGAAGCGCAGAGCAATGACGCTCCATGGGCCGAAAGCGGCCTAAAGCGTACCACTGTCCCCCTCTCTGAAAAATATTGTAGTCGAAAAATATTAAGCTCCATGATTGGATTAGAAAATTTTGGCCGGTGTAAAAAAAAAAAAAGCCAAGTTCCGGAAAAGTTCGGTTTTGAATTAACGAGCTTGTACAGAAGTTGGAGGGGCAGTACCTCGGCAGCAAGGATGAAGCCAAACGGTTTGTTGATGGTAACCAATGCTCAGTAAGATCTGCGGCCGCGCGTAAAGCCCTTTTTCGCCGAGGTACAGCCTATCGCGGGAACGATGACCAGCGGGTGGGTCAGCGCCTTATCACGGTAGACAGCGACGAACCTAGCAAGGGTAGCTCGGACATTTCGCATGCGCGGAACGATCCCGCCAGTGCAACCGTCGTCTGCTAGGCTGTTCCGGCAAGCACGACACAACCCCTTCCCCATATAATCAGCCGGCTGTCTTCATTGCCGGGCGGCGACAGCGATTTCGCGTGCGGTTTGTTCACGACAAGGCGACCGATTAGCAGAGGAAGGGGGTTGTGTCGTGCTTGCCGGACCAGCCTAGCAGACGATGGTTGCATTGGCCATAGAGTTTCTTACAGTATACTTACTAAGAAACTCTATGGCATTGGCGGGTCAGTTATACGCATGTGAAGCACTCTTGCTCGTTTCGCCGCGTTTTACCGCGATAAGGCGCTGACTCACCCCCCGCTCGATGCTCCTGCGATATTATTAGAAATTGGGCGGTTGAACAAACTGTCACGTGCATAGTATTGTGATACAATGGCAACGATGCACGGGCAAGGAAAAAGGTGCACGACATACCAAGCCTCCAACGACTCTATCCGTCGACAAGGACGCGAACATCGGGCACGCAGACCGGGGATCCCAGCATGGGAAGCCGCTGCCACAGTGCACGGGCAGGGCAGAGCTGCGGCGGGGGCTTCGCGGTCGGGCAAACTGTCCGGGATTCGGCGTGAGCGGCGCACGGAGATGTGGCGCAACGGAGTAGCACAGTTTCCTCGGCCACTTCTTCGAGGTCAGGGCTGTCGACTCCTCCTCACCGCCCTTCCTCTTTCCCACCAACGGCGCGTGGTCGTCTCCCGGGATACGGCGTGCATGCATGTCCAGCTGTTCTGCCCCGTAGTGACAGGTTCACGGTGCAGCGCCCCAGAAAACGCTCGCGCCCCCCGCCCGGCCGTTGTGCAAGTCACCAGGCAGTCGCGCAACCGCCCTGTGTGTGCGTGCTCGCGTGTAATTGCCATCTCTTGTGCGCGAGCAGACGTATAAGGGGTTTCGCACTCTGTTGGACATTTCGTTGCACCAGATATGCGAGACGAAAAACAGAAATGAAGAAACCTAGCGCAGACGTGGCGCCATCAGAAGCATTGCAGTACCGTTCGCGGGGCCATTGGCCGACCGTATAGGTGCGCAGAATTGCGTCGTACTCGCTGCATGAGAATGCAGTGAGGGAACCTTTGGTGTTACGAGGTGTGTTCGCCTGTAACGCTAGTAGTAAATATTCGCGTAATATGTAGAAAGAAATCAGCTGATTATAAATAAAAATTGGCGGTATTGAAATCTTAACCCCTGGCTTCTGGGTTTGATTGCAGGTGTACTACCCAAAACGCTACCGCTTCGTTTTTTTTTTTTTTGTATTTCACACAAGGAGCAGCACCCAAGTGACCGAGCAGGGTGAAGCAATCTATAGTCGCATATCGAACATAATCGACTACAAAGCAGACGTAGCACGACAAAACCAAAGCTCAAAGGTCTAGATGTCACATCAAAAGTCAGGCATTGGCTGGTAGCTATAGAACCACTGGAAACAGTCAACCACGTCACTCTGCCTACTTGGGCGGTCTGTTCTCACCTGGACGAGGATAAAGCACGCCAGATACACTTGCGGAATATCGAATATCACCAAGAAAAAATAACTCACGAGTCACGAGCAAGGACGCGCCACCAGGATAAATACATGCGCGCCGAACGTCACTGGAAACAAAGAACTAAGTTGGGGAAGGAAGAAGTACAGGACAAACGCGACAAAGACGCAGAATGGCCCCATCAGGCACGCGCCGACGCCCCTCAACGAAAACAACATCGAAAGCACACACGCTACCAGTACTTCAGAAAGAAACCCCTCGAAGACGATCTTGGGATTTCGCGTAACATCTGCATCAGATTGCGGCTTCGGTGCAATGTTCGCAAAGGCGCCGTCGAACCACTTTGACACGCATCAGCAAACATTCCCAGACGAAAACGTCACGAATCTAAAAAAAAAAAAAGAACCCAGTCCCACCCTGTGTGAAATTGGTTGAAACAGCGGAGCTATGCGTTGTCTTTATGAAGACTCCGTTTAGCTTCACACTGTATTAAACTTCCGCCTCTCCGATCCCCTCTTCCCACCCCTGAGCAGTCGGAGAACCTGGTGACCAGCGACCATCTGGACGTACAGCAGCTCCTGGCATCCAGAGCTAAGGCTCTCTATGAATTCCTGGACTAGAGAAGGAAATCCCACTTCAGAAAGCCCAAATAAAAGTCTCTCTCTCTCTCTCTCTCTCTCTCTCCTCTCTCTCCTCCGTCCTCTCTCGTCTCCTCTCTCTCTCTCCTGTTCTCATCTACTCTCTCTCCTCCTCTTCTCTCTCTCTATCCTCTCTCTCATCTCTCTCTCTCTCTCTCTCTCTCTCTCTCTCTCTCTCTCGTTCAGCTTCGGCTTCTTTCTTATGCGTAATGTTAAAGAGAAAAAGACAAATCCGATGTTGGTCTAAATGGACAAATCGGCGTCCCCAGAAAACGAATACACCAGTTTTTAGGGCAGTACCTCTAGATATAATCTCATAAATGCTCAAGGGCCTTATTCTCGACTGCATAAATTCACGGTGAATTCGCCATGTTTTCCTTTGCGTTTTTGTATTTTCTTTTCTGTTTTGTGATTAAAATATTGTTTTAACGCTCTTTTGTTTGCTATCCCCCAAAAATACGCCCACGCCTATTTTTGGTTAAAAGAATACTGCTACTGTCGGCTATTTATATTTTGCGTCATATATTCTTAATATTTTATGTTTGCTGAACAGTGCTGGCAAGTATGAAGCATGCTTGCAGATGCAGTAGCTCGGTAAGGTTTCGACTACGTAAACGTCTATAGTTCAATAATTCTTTTAGTGCTTGGCGGGGAGGCTGAGTGGAGCGGGACGCAAGCATACAGACATCACACCGTCTTTACCATCGTTAAAAGCTGCGCCTAAAAGAGACGAACTAAGTAAACAGAAGCTATAGTGGCGCGGGCGAAAGCAGGCGACGGCGGAGTGAATTCTTTTTCTGCAGTTGATGAAGTATTTAATTTCACAAAAGTCAAGCATGTTTGATTTTTTTATAAAGGAACACTGCAAATATCACTTCTGTATTGATTTGTTGTCGCATATTTGCGTAATGTCTTGTTCTTCTTCAACAATGTTGACAAGTATGAACATTACACCGGACATAGACGGGTAGATTTAGCTGTGACTATATAAGACTATTGCGCAGGCATTGTTTTGCTTTGGCCGGGTGGCTGAATCGAGTCACAGACAGACAGACGGACAGACAGACAGACATACAGACAGACCAAAATTTCTGGGTTTAAGTAGCCCAAGAAAGACCATCGTCTTTAAAATAATGCGATTTGCTTTCGTCTACAGCAGTAGCGGTGACAAGTTGCAAGCGTTTTCGTTTGTTGCTGTGAGCGTAGGCTGCGCCCGATGTTGACCGCAGGCCTGCGTGGTGTCCGTCCGGCCCGACGTGGATCGTGCAAACGTGTGCGGCGTGTTTTTTGGCCGGATACGGCCGCTCGTACAGCCGAACACGTTATTAAGACGATTGCCAAATCTTACAATGTAAGGTACCTTTCCTTGCCGATTCGCGCATTGCTTTAGCCTGCCGGGGTACGAACGGAGCAGCGGTGTGGCGTTTTTTTCCCCCTGGCGTAAACAGGTATGATTAAACCATTATTGCCGAGACTCGCGAAGAAGTAAACGTTCGTGCACAATTATCCGAGACTGGGTTGGGTAGCTTTAAGAAAAGAAAGGTTACACCAGCGAGAGCAAAAATGGGGTTCGGTCGGCACCACAATCCCGGGACGCTCGCCGCCGAGTCTGTACACAAAGCAGCCGCGTCGGCGGATTGCCTCGAAAGCGCGTCATCCCTATTTCATATTTGCCGCGCTTTCGAGGCGCTTTTTCAAAGAAAGTGCTACGAGTTGTACCGCGCCTCCGCCAGATGGCGCCACGGGTCCCGCGACCGAGAGAAGACGCAGTGAAACATCCCCCTCGTGAGGGGCACGATCAAATGCAGAGCATTTCCGGGGGCGCACGACGTTAAGTAGTTTGCGTTACGTTAATGTTGTTGCACTTGTGGCAACTGCTGACGAGAGAGCGCTCGTCAGCAGTAATTTGAATGAGTCAACGATATAAGGTGCGTTCGTAGCGTCCCAGTCTGTGTCGGCTTTGTGGCGCAGTGGTTAGAGCACCATGTACTTTGCGTTCCGCCCGCAGGGTCGAGGGATCGAAACCGGGCGCCGGATAGTATTTTTTTTTATATAGTAGGGAGGGGTGCGGTGCGGACTACGGACGTCAACGCGGGTGACATCGTGAGTTACTGAAATGCTCTGCATTTAAAAATTGGTTCCAGTCCACGCTGTGAAGGTGGTTGGAAAGCAAAGCTGTAAACGACACCAACGAAAATTGCCCATGCGACGTCACTTGAATTCACACACGTGACTCTACAAAGAGTGAAACCAGGGATTCTACCAGCCGTTACCAGGAATTCGCGGAGGCGGCGTCCGAACGCAGCAGCGTAGGGCGCGGCCGGGCTAAAGCGGCGGACGACGCCGCTGTAGCCCGGCCTTGAGTCGGGAGAAAGAAAGCGGAGAGAGAGAGAGAGAGAGAGAAATAACATTTATTTAAAGAGCTCCCCTTATGGGGGCGGTGGCGGCTGCCCACAGGGCCGCAGCGACCTGGAGGCCTCGGGAGGCGACTAGCACCTGGTCCGAAACCTCGGAGCTCCGCATGGCCTGCTCCCAGGCCAGGGGGGTGGGGAGGGGTGGGTAGGGATTCTTGGGGCACTGGCAGAGGGAATGAAAGTGCGTGTCCAGTGCACCACAGTGCGGGCAGCGAGGTGAGGGAAACAGGTGGGGGTGGGAGTGCTGCAGGATCGTTCGGTGAGGGAACGTGTGCGCTTGGATGATGCGCCACATGCGGGCCTCCTCTGGTGATAGGGAGCTGTGGGGGGGGGTGGGAGGGTTCGACGGCTCAGTCTGTGGTGCAGTGTAATGTCGGTGTATGTGTACAGGGGGATGGGGATGCTGTGGTTAGGAGCAAAAGAAGCAGGAGCCCGGGTAACGAGTTCTCGAGCATGTGAATGTACTGCCTCATTGCCTCCTAAGCCAGTGTGGAGAAAGCGGAGAGGAGCGTCTTCCGAAGGGTGAGGCAGCGGAACCTAGCCATCCTGATGTGCTAGCTCGGGGCTACTACACCACCGCGCGACACAAGCGCATACACCGAAACAATTCGGCGTGTGAGCTTTGTGATTCCCATTTATACCGATTTAAACTAGTTGGTTTAGTAACTTTGAGAATTGCAAGACAGCTGATGGAACTTTTATAATCGCTATTTATCAGAACCAGTTGCTCCGTTCGCCTTTTGTAATGCATGTTAAAACAACTGAACTGGTATTCACCAATTTAGAAAACAGAGTCCCATTCGTGGCAAGCAGTGCGCAAAAGGTAGCATTTCTCTAGCGGCCGGATGTCTGCATGTGGTCTCTACATTTTTTTCCCTCCCTGCAAACCAATCCTTAACGTATCTTTGCCGTACGACCACTTAATTCCGTCGGGTCCGGGTTACCAAGGAGGTGCCGTCGAACAAGCTAATCAAACCGTGCGGAGGAAGCGCGCAGCGGACGTGAAGCTGCGCCAAAATCGGCCCAAAACAGTCGTCGCTAAAGCAGACGACAAAGCCGACGGATTGGGTCTCGCCGACGCGCCCGCCGGGGTGAGCAGGCTCAAGCGCGGGAAACGCTGGGTAATAGTGCCCATTTGCCGCGCCATCTACACTGTGCTCCGTGAATGAAAAGTGCCCTCCCCCTCCCCAGCCGCGTTGGGAGCTCCTTGTGGCGCACACCACGACGAAACCATTGGCTGGTTGAGGTAGAAAGCTTTGCTTTAAAAAAGTGACCGTATCTGCTTGCTTCGCTGCCGATGTCGTGGGAAGGCGATAGTCGCCTTCCGCCCCTGCATCTCCTCTCCGTTTTCGAGCACTCTCGCTCAGGCTTCCATGATGAATGCAATGGAGGTTTGTTCAATTCAAATAAATTTTCCCGCCTTCACACTACTCGCGCGCCACCTGTTGGGATAGCACGCTTATTTTTCTTTTGTTTTTGTCCTGCCTGGAGCACCTCGAGCCGACTTGTTTTGTGCAAGTGTTTGCTTTTATTTCACCTCTCTTCGACATTGGTTTTGGTGAGCTACTAGAGTTTTAGCAGTCCGTATGTTCCGTGTTGTACGTGGTTACCGTGTTGACCGGGACCCGTCTGGGCACTTGCGCATTCGTCGCGGTCGGGGGTGGGATTAGTTCCGCAGGCCGGCCCTCGCCATTCCCGTACATTCGCCACGATGGGGTGCGCCTCCTCGCCCTTCCGCGCGTGGGCAGGCGCAGTCGGGTCCCGTTCAGCACGGTAACTACGTAAACGACGGAACAGAAGGACTGCTAAAACTCTCTAATTTCCAGCGTGTTCGCACAAGTAGGCGGCGTGGCTGACGTTCTTGGGCATATACAAGTCCGGGAAATTCGCACACAATAAATTGCTAACTAAAACTACCTGTAGAACCCCGATTATACGACTTTCTCTGGACCGTGAAAATGCGTCGTAAAATTCTCGAGTCGTAAAATCCGGACAACAATAATTAAGGCCCGTTCAAACTTGCGACGAAGTGACGCGATTTCTGTCGCTTTAGTCGCCAGGAGATCGTTTTTGTCATTTGGTCTCGACCCATTTTTGTCACCGTGACAGAAATCGCGTCGCTTCGTCGCAAGTGTGAACAGCCCTTTACGCCTAATAATATCAGTTTCGAGCGACGGATTTGCAAGAAACTGCCAACTACGAACTACATAATGCTTTGCAGGGCTCGGAAACCCAAATCACTAAAGAAGTAAATGCCAAGAGAATTATGCTTTGCAGGGGCTAATCACTGATATATTAAAACAAACGTTGAACCCCAGTCCACTGCCGCGATTGCCGCAAGCCAGTGCGAATCATGGCACACAAGATCATGACAATCACAAGTGGAAGCCTAAGCCTACGGGGTATCGTCGTTGGCGATTCACTGCTGAGCGGGTGAAATGAACACCTGTACATTGCCCCGCGACCGCTACGCAACAAGTGGAGATGCCAGTGAGGAGAGCGGGAAAGCGATTCTGCAGGCGAGCGGGCGGCTGCTGGAGGGTATAGAAATGAAAGATCAGACGGGGAAGAAAGGTATGCCGGAGGTAACCGATTGATCGTGATAAAGGTCCGCGGAACAGGCCCGCGGCACTTTGATTTTGTCCGCCGGTCAGTCGCGCGCTTCGCGTGGGTCGTCGGATAACGCGGGTCAATATAAAATTGCGTCGGATAACCGAGGTTTTTAATGCATTGTTTCTACGGGGACTTCACCGGGACTTGAATAGTCCGTCGTAAAACCCGGGTTGTCGTAGAACGCGGGGACATGTAACCGCAGTTCCACTCGTGGCCTCCGCGATCGGCTACCGGCGGCGCGCCGTTGCTCCGGCCGTTCCAATCGCCCGGAGAGAGCGTAATTGCGAAGAGGCTGTTTCGCCGTTTTACGCCGCTCCGCGGCGCGCTTAGCCTAAGGTCGCTTTCCCTGGCGCGGGCAGGCGCAGAGGACGAAAACTCGGCCTTCGCAGCCTGTGTGCGATGTTTAATGATACAAAAGTTACCGCACACCAATGCAGGAGAAAGGTAGAAGTAGTTTCTGGTGCCATTAGGGTAGTTTTGAATTTTTGACGTAGACTATGCCCGGGGTGATGCATAAGTGAATTCATTGCACAGCAGTATTGTTTTTTGTAGTCACGCATGGTTCCAAAACACAACACGTTTTCCGGTTTTATTTCTGAAAATCTCGTACATGTTGTTTGGAACGCACGGAACGCATATTCAGTGCGTTCCGAGCAAGAACCAAATTATGGGAACTCAACCGACCGAAATCCAACCATTAGTAAACACGAAAATACCCCCTATGTCCTTTCCTTTTTTCTCCTTTAAATGTGCGGTCTTTGACAGATAAAGCAGATGACATGGCAACACTACTTGAAACGCTTGGCGTAACTTTTACCGCGATACTATTAACAGAGACGTCGTATACTTCAGCATCTGAAGTGTATACTGTCCAAATGGCTATCGGTATTTCTTCCGCAATAGGCAGATTAAACGTGCTGATGCCGTTTATTGGCATGCATGCTTGCATATACAAACGTACAGAGAGACTTCCAGTCTACCATACATGGACGTGATCTAAGTAATGTAATAAAAATCTTTACCCGAGTTACGATTTGTATAGTTCACCACTTGATGTGTTTATTCGCTAATATCCCGAACAACTTACTTACAGCCGATGTTGTGCATACAGATATTAGTGATCAGCTTAACTGCTCACCGAAAAAATAATGCCCTTAATATGCCATGCCAACAAATTATGTGCAGAATATATTACGCCAGCAAATCTAGAAATTCAGAAACAGCCTTTCGAAAACTACATATGTAGAGTCGATAGCGATATGAAAGGCATCGCGGAATACCATGACTTTTTCACTCACGGCAAATAATTTGGTAGCGAGATGGCAGTAGGTACTTGAAACCCCTAAGCATATTAAATAAAACGCAAAAAAAAATGATTGATTCGTACCCGTGGAAGCCTAACAGAATATTTGACTATCGTAGTCGCCTGCCTATAAACAATACACGAGAGCTTATCGGTATAACGCTGTTTTCGCGCACGTGCACTCGCACACACACACACGCACACATACACGCGCGCACACACGCGCGCACACACACACACGCACACACACACGCACACACACAACGGATACCCAGCGTTCGAAACGACTTAAATGGCAAAAAAAGCATATTTTCGCGCAGCGCTATCGCGCGAAAATGCTGTAACAGCGAAAAAAGAATTCAGCACGCTGGCATTGACTCTGCCCAAGATGACAGAACCCGGGGCTATGGCACTCGCCTTTCAAGCAAACGACCACTAAAGCTGTGCGCGAAGGCAATCGTGGGTGTGAAACAACGTACGTTAAACTATGAATGAATGATTGTATGGTTTAACGCGCCGACGCAACGCAGGCGATGAGGCGCGCCGTAGTGGAGGGCTCCGGATTAATTTTGACCACCTGGGGATCTTTAACGTGCGCCGAAATCTCGCACACACGGGCGTTTTTGCTTTTCGCCTCCATCAGAAAAGCGGCCGCCGCGGCCGGGAATCGAACCCGCGACCTCGTGCTCAGCCGTACGTTAAACTACTTTGTACTTGTAAGATCGAGTCAAAATACATAGACCACATATTGAGAGTTTTCTATCACGAAGACGAGACAACGAAGGCTGATTTACAACTCAAAGCGCAGGCAGCGCCGGCCAGACGAGCCTCGCTTCAACCTTAGGCTAACGGCGCCGCCTCGCGGCGTGTGTCGGAGTTAGCAAAATTACAGCGCTCCCCTTGCTTCCGCGCCGAATGGGACGGCCGGAGCAACGGCGCGCCGCCGGCAGCAAATCGCGGAGGCCACGTTCCACTCTATATATTAGTCGTATTCCTCGCCAGCGGGCGCGCTAATGCTAAGGAAGGGTGAGAAAACCCAACAAAACTGCCGCTGTGAACCCTTGAACGCCAACTAAAAGCTGCGATTTCCTCCAAGACGCTTGCGAAAAACCACCGATTAAAAAAAATTTAACCCAGTTCCGCCCAGTATGAACTCTGCTGAAACAGCGCAGCTGTGGTTATCTTCTGTCGGCTAGACCGCCAACGGGCGCTCGCTTGAGAATGGCAGCGCCGTCGCCGCGCAAATTCTACGTTTTTGCGCAAAGGAATCGGAAGCTAACCGTCAGCGGTGGGAGACCCCCCCCCCCTGTGACACCTATGCGCCGGTGTTTGGGAACACCGGTTTCGGCGAGGTCGCCTGCGTGACGCATGAGCTACAGCACACTTACGATAAGGCTCGACCTACAGCAGCTCCGCTGCCAATAAAACTGTCCGGGAGGTGCTCCTGATACGACGATTTCACCCCTTGTTCTCCGCCATTGGTGTTCCTCAACGGGTGAACAAAAAAAGTGAGAGTGCACCTAGGCACTTCTTCGGTGTTGCGAGTGCGGAAGCAGGAATGTATGTCACGGCCGCTCGATGGAGAAAATGTCCTCCTTTTCGTCGAGCGGCCGTGGTCTGGTCGAGCGCTTTGATGACGCCTCGCTTTCCTACACGTTGCGCCGCTGTTCATTCCCGCTGCCGTGTAATGGGATAGTTGACGACGATGGTGGATCCCTCTGCTTGTCAGTTCACTCGTTCTGCTGTGTTTTTTTTTTCGCTCCCTTCATCTGCAGTGTACTGGCCCGGACGACCACCTCTATGGAATGCCTGGCGCTGTGCAGTGCTTCCGGAGGAGCTCTTTTTCTGTTACGGACGTCGGCTTTTTCACTATATGGGACACTCAAAGTTTGCGCCCTAAAAACCGGAAAATGCTTTGTGAAGCTGGTAATGGGAAGATCTAGTTGGCTGGCTCTCAAATGTGTCTAAACACTCTTTCCTCCATGCGCAACACGTTGCCCGATATCGATTGATTGCTGTGAGAGCTGAGAACAGAGCGGACAACCGGTTCATATACAAGAAAACCGAAAACGAAACTGCTTGTCAACCAGAACAAGTCCTCGCCAAATCTGTCTAATCCAATCCAGGCCCCAAGCCAATCGTGCCGGCTTCGAATCGAACACAGCGAGTTTGTTGTGTTGCTGCGGCGTTTCTGTCGGCGTTCCCACCCGTCATTGATTAGTTGGTTTGAGAATTTCGCAGTTTGCTGCCCAACTTATTCATATTGCAACATGTCTGGTGACACGAAATGGGTTCCACTGGAGAGCAATCCCGATGTACGCACGGAATAATTGCCCGATTTTGTAAACCGCGTTGTTTTGCCCATGACACTCACTATTCCATTTCTTCGATTTCAGGTGATGACGAAGGTACGAGGGCGTGGACTTTGGTTGTTGGTGCATTCAAAACTGGTGACCCATGAGGGTGTATGCTTGGGCTGCTGACGCTGCTGGGCCACTTGTTGGTTTTGTCAAAGCGAAGCGAGCCGAAAGTGTTTGTTTTCGGGAGGCCGCGTCTATGGAGCTTATCGACTCTGAACGATTTGTTCCGACTTTGATTTTATGCGTTTACAGTTCGCCCACAAGTTGGGTCTGCCGCCGAATTGGCAGTTCGTGGACGTCGTTGGGCTTGACCCGGAGCTTCTTCCCATGGTTCCGTCCCCGGTAGCCGCGGTGCTGCTCCTTTTCCCAACCAGCGATCAGGTAATAGTCAGCGTAGTTACTATTAGGCGAGTAGCATTAATTTTGGCTCTAGGAACGTCAGTTAAGTACCTGGATAACTTGTTGCCCTGTGGACGCCACGTGGTGTGTTCTGACACCGTTTGGAACGCCCACGCCATATTAGAATTTGGAAATATAATTAAAAAACTAAAGACCGTTGCTGCTCCTGTTGTTTGCTGTACGATGTTTGGGATGAAATCTAAGAACGTGAAACTTACTACTAGTTTTTTTCAAAGGCGAGAGTTTGAGCTGAGAGCAGTGGGGCTCTTCAGTGCTGAACTCGGCTACCAGGTAATTAAGCAGCGAAAGCGAGAAAGTGCTGTTGTCTTAGACCGTCTTCAGGTAATAAGAGTAGAAGTGCTTTTAGAAGAGTAGAATGAACTTATGCAAGGTTCATTTTGCAAAGATGATGAGCCAGATTCCACTTAAAGCCCAAATGGTGCTACAGCGAAGAGAAAAGGCCTCTGTTTGGCTCTTCCTTCCTCGTCTCATCCTTACTGCTGAGTTTTATACTTTATAATGACAAAGAACTTTGTTTGCTGCTGAATTTTAGTTCGCTTCCTGCAACTGTTATACTAACCGTAAGGGAAGCAAATGACGATATAATTAGTAAGGGTAGTCTGGATGGCACTGTGAGGCCTGCGTGAGATGAAGTCTGGGTCTGGGAGTGAAAAATCTATTTGCCACACAATTCGCAAGGGGCACACCCTATAGGAGGCACGCAAAGCGATCCAAGGTGGCTGTCCTAAGGAGGATCAGGGGGTCCCCTCTACGGACCGCCGCTTATGTGCGCGTTGAAAGCAAAGGGGGTAGCTCTACTTTTTAACGTCGTTAGGTGGCAGTGACGCCAGGTTTTAACGTCTGTCCTTAACTTAGATGTTACGCGCCAGATTAGAACTAAAGACCGGCCCACAAGCAAAGGTGAAGATGTGTGGCAAAAGCCGCTCACGTCGCTTGCTGTGGCGGTAAGGCTGCTAGCGCTTGATCTGTGACGCTGCAATCATCATCATCATCATCATCATCACCAGCCTATCTACGCCCACTGCAGGGCAAAGGCCTCTCCCAGTCTTCTCCAATTACCTCGGTCCTGTGCTAACCGTGACCAATTTATCCCCGCAAACTTCTTGATCTCATCTGCCCATCTAATTTTCTGCCGCCCCCTGCAGCGCTTGCCTTCTCTAGGGATCCACTCTGTTACCCTTAACGACCAGCTGCAATACCGCTGGTTAATTAGCCACTGCCACAATTAGTAGCGTTCGCTCATTAGCGGTACGGACTTACCAGAGTACGCGAGCTTACTAGGGGTTTTATTAACGCCTGCTTACTTGACAAATCCTGCCTGTATAAGGCATTTTCATAATATACCACTCAGTAGTACGTTGTGTCACTCCGTGCAGAACATGGAAGTCAATGGCCTGGCCAGCGTGAATAGTAATAGTTTCCCACTAGGTCCGTTTTATCACCAACAAAGGCAACGATATAAACGTTTCCAATCAAACTACCTAAGCGTGATGTTTTCTTTTTGTTTAAAACAATACCGAGCGGTCAACGCCGTGGCGGTCAGTCGCATTGCCCCCTACTAAAACGAATATTTTGATAAGAAGCACTATTATTAGAGCATTTGATGCAGCTTATAAAAAAAACACATCCAAACTAGCCAGAAAAGAAACCATTCAAAACAACTTTGTGGCTCCAGATTGGAGCCGATTAAACGCTTGAAACTTCTATGCAGAATGTTAACCTGTTAACCAGCATGAGCTGCTTTCTTACTATCATCCAACGTTTTATGCAGTGCTAGAAGCGGCTCCCTGAAACAAGGAAATGCAAGGAAGAAACACAAAGCTCTTCGCACGTAAATCATTAATTGTAATGCTGGTTCTAAACTACCACGCCTGGGCAAGCCTGTTGGCTGTGAAATGTGAGGTGATGGCCAAGGTGTCCCCAAATCACAAACTGCCCTCGCGGTGTCGTACGTGCAAACTGCTTTGTTAATATGAGCCCATATCTGAAAACGGGTCTGCACAACGCACGATGCAAAGAAACGGTCAACAGCAGTAGGCTTTGAAAACAGATTATGGTTCAGCGTAACATCTCACTACTAAAATATGTTATGCCTGTGCTTTCACACCCTTTCTTTGCTATGTAAGAACATGAGCACGAAGAAAATAAAATTATAGCAACGTTGTTATTGTTTCTTGCACAATTAGGGCGACGGACATCTGCGACCTGGATCCAACTTGTGGTATGCATACAAACGTCAAGTAAAGGGGACGGAAAATAAAGGCGTCCGCCCTGTAACAGCAGAGGTGTTGTTTAGACGAGTTGGTACATAATTGCAAGGATTTAAAAGCATTGCACGAAGACGAGGGAATAAAACATCACAATACACAGCATGCGCACTGTGTTCGGTTCGTGTTTCGGTTCCTAGTTTTCGTGCAGCGTGTTGAAATCTCTTGCACGCGGTGTATCAAGCGTGAGACCCTTTAGAGCAACATGCGTCCGGTAAATGTTGTGCTTCTTATCTTGTGAAAACTGCGTCAGAATCCCTGTGATACTATGGGCGAACGCTGCCGGGCGACGAGCGGGCGTGCGGGTTCCAACGCTTCCATCGCTCGTCGATCCTCCATGCAGTGATTTCTCCTCGTGCCACCGCGCGGCGCCACCATCCACGCGCCTTGCGAATAAAAAACATGGAGGTGAAGTTGTTTAGGCCATTATTATGCTGAAGAGTATGAAAGGAAGGGCTGGGGAACCTTTAGTCACTGTCACTACATAGGGAATGTCAGCAGGAAACTTGCAATATACTCGCCCATGGTAGAGAAATTTTATAGAAATGGAAACACAGAGGTTGGCCTGGTGGTATAAGCTCAGCCAGCAGCTCTGGGTGTTCAAAGAATAGAAAATAGCATAGGTAAAAAAAAAAGTGTAGGAAGGACTACATATGGAACATGGTTTCCTATAACAGTAGTTCTCAACGATGGGTGCACTGGGACGCCTTTTGGTCTTGCAGAAGTGATGGGTTACCCCATGATGAACTATGTTGGCCCATGTCGTAATGCCAAGCAATTGGCACTTGCTGTTAGTTGCCCGTACACCTATTGAATGCCTGCTTTGTTTTGTCGGAATTTAATGCTGATGCATGTCGTATTCTCACACAATTGCAAGGAAAGTCGCCCGAACATCTATGATATGCCTGCTTTTTGCGTGTCTGTATTTTTTCCACAGCTGGCTTGTTGCGCAAAGAGTCGATGCGAAAATGTCTGCTACGCAAAGAAGTTAAGCTTACGTGTCATGCAGCAAAGCCATCTTTTTGCACTGCTGGCAAGGTTTATCAAAAAGAAGAGAATGGTGTGTTGGCACGGTTTCAGGGAGGGCTTTGCAGACTCCTTGACGTCTGCGCACACCGAGGTTGAGAACTGCTGGACTACAATGTATAGAGTTCATGTAGTATAGTTTGGTGATCCTTGGAATCCTTGCTCAATGTCTCTAAATCTTCCTAAGCTTCAGTCTAGCTGCCAAGCTGCTGCTTTGTGAAGATGGCAGCACAGCCCATGTAAGTCCATGGTGTGTCTGATGAGGGACCCAACAGGATGCCGCTGGACGTACCCGATCATCTAAACAGGTCACTTATGTCTCTAACTTCTCTCGTGAATTCACATAGCAAGGGCAGTCTCAGAGAACATGCGGAAGGGTCTTCAAAACATGGCGCAGTTCACAGTCGAGGTCACTCGCACTGCTGATGTGCTGGTGGCAACAGATGAAAGGTGTGCAGAGCTGCAGCCAGTGAAGCAGCATTGCGGGACTTTGCCGAGTACAAGGGGTCAACTGAGACCTACAAATCGAGGTCTAGTTGATTGGGTCCAAGGTGATTATGCGAGTGGGTGAAGCAAGCTTGCAGATATTCATGAGAATTGTACTATGAGAACTGTAGTCGTGAAGCAGGTGTGGTGGGTGAGCAGCTCAAAGTTTTGGCGCGGGGCACTACGCTGTGGGCTTGACTGCCCTCAAGTAGAATACAAATTTGAGCTAGTTCTCTTTTAGGTGGTTAAACGTTAAGGATGAAAGGCAAAAGGAAATACATCTGAGTGTGCATGAAATTTCTTACGTAAAACATTCTCAAATGTACATGGCTGACGCAAAATATTTGCAGGAGTGTGCACGAAACAAAGCCGGAGGAGGAAAATCCGGGACCTCTGCCGTGTGGAATTAAGTTCCTTGCTAAGCTGCCACCTGTAAGCATGTGTGGTAGATGCCGTAGCGGAATTTAATGCTACTGGACTTCAAAGAAAGCTGTCATTCATTGCGAAATTAGTAAGAGTGAACAAGTTTCCTGGTAACTAGTGCAGTGGAACCCGGTTGTATGCCGGGGTTTTATGATGGACTAGTCAAGTCCCGCTGAAGTTCCCGTAAAAACAACGCATTAAAAACGTCAGTTATCTGACGTGATGTCATGCATAATCCGCATTATCCGACGATGCACGCAACTGATTGGCAGGCAAAGTGAAAGTGCTGCTGGCCCATTCCGTGGACCTTGAGCTAGCCAGCTCAGTCAGTTATCTCCAGCATACCTCTCTTCTCCATCTGATCTTTCGTTTCCCCCCCCTCCAGCAGCCTCCCGCTCCTTGCACAATCCCTTTACCCCTCCCATTGCTGGCATCTCCTTGTGCTGTGCAGTGGTCGCGGGGGCAGTGTACAGGTGTTCATTTCCCCCACTCTGCAGGGGATCGCCGATGAGGTTGCGCTGACAGGATTAGGCTGCCACGTGTGTTTGTTGTGATCGTGTGTGCCATGCTTTGCACTGGACTGCGGTACAATGTTTGTTTTAATACAGCGTGATTGGCACCTGCACTGCATTATTCTTTTCGCATTTACTTTTTTTTTTTTTTTTGAGATTTGGGTTTCCAAGCCCCGCAAAGCAGTAGTTTTAGTTTTGATTGCACTTTCTTGCAGATACGTTGTGCAACACTGTATTTGTAGGGGTAATTGTTGTTTTGATTTTATGGCGCCCGCCTTTTTGCAATGCTTTTTCATGGTCCCGAGAAAGTCTGATACTAATTGAAGTTCTACTATATTTTGGAACATTGTCCTGGGTTATGTATTTCATTTTGCCATTGCCATTGATTTTCTGGACTTGGAAAACCACCCCGAAAACCAAGCATAAGATTTTTGTTTAGTGAAGAAGTTTACTCTTCGTTTTCTCCATTCTTCTCTCATGCATAAATACAGTAAAGCCTCGTTACAAGAGACACTCAAGGGAACCAAAAAACGTGTCTTGTAATCAAGGTCTCTTGTATGCAATGTTGCTAACATGGCGAACATAGGAAAACCAACCAAACCGCTTTCATTCAAATGTCTCTTATAACCAAGTGTCGCTTATAACAGTGTCGCTTGTAGCGAGCTTTTACTGTAATAGAGGGCACAAGTAATATTGTAATGATGGTTACTGCTGAGGACTGCTTATGATTTATTTACAAAACACACTTGTACCTCAGAGATGATGTGCTACTTGCAGTCTCAGAGCTGCACAGTCGTCGTCTTTTGTCTTCACCTGTAGCGTGTCTGGCGTCCTCCTTCCCTGCCTACCAGTTTTTTTTTGATGCCTGGCATGAAACCGTCAAGCCAAGGCAGCACATTCAAACCGGGATGCGAGGGTTGTTGCAATATGTTGACCGTAAGCATTAAAACTAGGCTTTTTGTTGCTCAGCTCCAGGTACTAAACAGGGCTGTGCTGAAAGCTCAAGCTCTGAAGCAAGCGTGGTATAGCTTAGCCGAGCGCAGATCTCTTAGAGAATTGACTTCTCACACCAATGCTCTTTGCGTTTGTTTGCGCAGTACGACGCCTTTGTCAAGCAGAAGTGTGCTGACATCGAGAGTGCGGGCCAGGTGGTGAGCGACAAGGTCTTCTTCATGAAGCAGACCATCAAGAACGCCTGTGGTGCCATGGCCCTGCTGCATGCCCTGTCCAACAGCCTGGATCAAATCCAGTTTGGACGTGAGTGTCGCACTGTTTTTGCCCCAGTTATCTTTGTGTGTATGGGAAGTGCTTTCGCAGGGTTGGTTACACAGTTGAGTGCGTTGGTGGTGGCCATCGAGTGAGCTGGTATCATTTTCACCATAGGAGTAGCAGTGTTGCCCTCTGTGTAGCAATGCACATATTGTTTTGAATATAAGCGAAGAGGTCTGTGTGAGCAGTTCACATTGATGCTTCACTGTTAGATTTCTCACCCCCACCTAGTTTGTCGCTTTGACAACACTGCTGATGATGCGTTTGTGTTGTCCTCGCACTATATAAATGTCCATATTCTTTGTAATTGGTAGGTTGGGCAGGCTTCTTTTATTAATAGTTTTAGTAGCTGCAACTTCATTTTGCATTTTACCCCACATCTCTTTTATATACACTATAGCAGTGCAATAGGGGCATCAAGCTGTGTGTGTCCAGTGTGTACTTTCCTCAAAATGTCATGGAGTGTAAGGAAAAGCCTCATGACCAAATGAGATTTAGCATTTCCATGTGCCCAGGACAAGGGAGTGGCATGCATTCGTGCGATTGTGTGCAGTCTGTACTTGAGCGGTAAGAAGGGGCTGGCAAGGATCTGCACAGTTCACACATCTCTGGTTTTCACAGTGACTATACAATCACAATACATTGAAATACGAACAACGGAGTACCGTACTTACCCGATTCTAATGCCCACTTTTTTTCAGGAAAAATAGGTGGAAAAATCGCATGCGCGTTAGAATCGGATACGAAACCGAAGCTGCCGAAACAGTGAAAATTTCGTCCCACCCATCGCCATCGCCATTTCAAGATGGCGCCAAAGCTTTTAGCAACTATTTTTCGGACGCAGGAAGCCTAGGCGCCTAGGCTCTTCTATTGGCGTTCACACAAATCGTCAAATCGTTCCACTTGCGCGCTTGATAACAGCAATGGCAGCAGCGGCTCTCACGCGTTCAAAACGAGCGGTCGGCTATACCGTCTGCCACTGGAGAAGCTCGCAGGATGGGCGTGCGAGGCGTGGGCCACAATTTCATCTACCATGGTTGAACGTTCGTTCAGAAGTGTGGCATCACGAACGCACTTGACGGCACCAAGGATGAGATGTTGTGGCTTCGAATTCGCTCCGAACTAAAATACCACTATTCACACAAGCCTACTAAAATTATTGAGGGTCTCCTTGCTACAGTGCTAGCCAAATTTGCTTGAGAGTACTGCAAGCCAATGCTTTGGTCCAGGCATTAGTGTGGATATTAGAACTGCCGAAAGAACACAGTTCAGGAAAGTACAGTTACAAGTTAAGATTTTCTTCCAGTATCGTTAACCCAAGAAATATATTTCTAATTTACTTCCAGAATCACGACACAAAAATAATTTAGCGGGGAATGAATTACTATTTTGCGCTGTTGTCGGGAAAGGACTGGGCTTAATACTTATAACTCTTCCAAAGATATGCTCCAGTAAATGATAGTGACTGACGAGGCCTTCTTCTTAGAGGCTTTACGTAGGTAGCCTCAGTAACTTTTCCCAATAGAAATTCTACCACCTCTCACTGATGAGCCTTCAATTGCTGCTTTCATTTGGCAAGTGCTGCTGAAAATGACGACTGCATGCTGTTTAAAGCGGCTTTCAATTGTGAATAGGTACTAAATATCTTAGAAATATGTAGGCTTTTGTTTTGGTGTTTTTTACTTCTTAGCTATCACATTCCACTATACCAAGCGGCTTTTGTCCATACCTGTGTTGGGAATTGTTGAGTTGGTTAGGTGTGTAGTAATCAATAATGGGCATTTTCTTGCTGATGGTGGGTGATCAGTTTACGATGGCATCTCTCTCTCTCCCTCCTCACTGTTGACAGCTGGCAGCATCCTGAAGAAGTTCTTGGATGACACCTCGGCCATGAAACCTGAGGAAAGGGGAACCCACCTGGAGGGGTGCAAGGCGAGTAATTGCTTCAGGTTGAGTTCCAGGTCATGGGGTGTGTGATGGGGGAGTGAGAAGCATTTGTGAGATGTGTCTTTCAAAATGAGCCACCTGAGGCACATTTAAGAAGGTCTGTGCAACCCCTCGTGCTAGTTATTGAACTAAATTGTGGTATAGACCACTCAAAGAACGAAGTCAGCAGTATAGGTCTGAGTTTAATGTGGGTGAAAAGTAAATAAAAGCCATAAAAGCAGCAACTGTAGTTCTGAAAGTTTGCTGGAACACCGCAGAAAGTTTAAAAGGTACATTAAATACACAAACCTTGCTAGTAGAGTCTGTTTTGCCATAGTTCTACTCAAGCTTAAGGGCAATGAAGACAAAATAAAGGTATGTTTTATTCGAAAAATTTCGTGTTCCATAGTGCCCCCAGTGCTTGTCTGGGAGCAAACGATGCTTTATTCACTGCGAAATTAATCAATTTAAACTAAAATTTTGATTTTCGCGCCAAAACGTGTGTTTGAACGAGGTTTGCAATGACATGATAGGAACAGGTCTTTCAGCTAAACTTGGTGTGGAGTGGAGACTTGCTTACTGTTAGTCAACCTAGGGGACGCCACCACACCGCAGCAAGTTGTTTTCTGCCTTTGGTTTGTGTGTGACCATATTTAAACCTGGCTTGTTTTTGTTCATGGAGAAAATAGTTTCCTGGAACATGGTGCTTGCCCGACAAATATGGTCACGTAAAACACCGTCGCTTTTGTAAATTAGCCAGTGTCGTCTGAGACAACCCAAAGCCCCGCAGTGCTGTGTACCTAAACGAAGCATAGTGCGCGCAGTACCAACAGCAGTACGCATCAGTACTTGTATGTTTATGTGCGCTTTCGTAACTTCCACTGTTCGCCCACCATTCTTACTGATATAAAAAGAACGTGCCCTAAATTTAAGCGCAAATAGCTCATCCAGCACGCTTATAAGTTCTGCCTAATTTGCGTTTGTTTTTTCCGGCCTCTACCAATCGCAGAGCTGGCTAATATGACATCATAGGTTCTGTTGCGGGAAATGAGCTAGTGGGTCGCATGGCCATTCCCTTCTTTGCTGATTATGCAGATTATTTGAGTGAAGTTTACGTTAAAAGTGGTGTCAGCATTATTTAAATGAGGCAATCTTTTGAATGAACCAAACTTGCATTTTGTCTTCATGGCCCCTTAAAGGCAGCAAGCCTAGTATTGCAAGTGCACAAAGTCTTGTTGAGCCCCACGTTACTTGTTGCAAGCTTGCACTGGCTAGTTACAATTTTGCACTTTGTGTAAGGTGGTTGTTTAGAAAGGGGATTTAATTAAAATGATTGGCATGCTGACAAGTAAACAGATCAGGTTGGCTCCTGACTCGAGACTCTGCACCATGTTAGTGTTTCAGCTAAGGCTTTCTCCTGGAAAAGTGAGAAAGGCTGCAGGTTTGATTTGCTGGGAACATGGTGACCGCTTTGTTAATTTTGTACAAAGCTGGCAACAAAACACATGCAGTGCAGAGAAGTAAAAATAAAGCTTTGTGACAAAGCCTTGCTTTCGCACTTTGGTGTGGGCATCTCTAAAATGGCCTCATAGTCTTGAGGCCCATGGACTATCCTTTTGGACCACTGTCATGCATTCGGCATTTCATTCAGTATAATAAATTTGAAACTTGAATATTTTTAAAACATATTGGCTAATTGAGTTAGCTTCATCATCATCATCAGCCTGTCTACGCCCACTGCAGGGCAAAGGCCTCTCCCATCGATCTCCAATTATCCCGGTCCTGTGCTAACTGCGACCAATGTATCCCCACAAACTTCTTCTTGATCTCATCTGCCCACCTAACTTTCTGCCACCCCCTGCCACGCTTGCCTTCTCTGGGGATCCATTCTGTTACCCTTAATGACCACCGGTTATCTTGCCTTCGCATTACATGACCTGCCCACACCCATTTCGTCTTCTTAATTTCTACTAATATAATATGTCCAGCACGCGTTTGTTCCATGACCCATTCCGCTCTCTTCTTATCCCTTGCTGTTACACCTATCATCTTCCGTTACATTGCTTTGTTAGCTTAGCAGATGTTTAATTCTGTGTTTGAGCACTTGTATTTGTCTTATGCCCTGTACAGCATGGCAAATGCTGCTATACATTCTCTTCACTGCTTGTTTCAGGGTTCTTGATGAGGTAGAGAAGGTCCTGGTAAATTAGCCGCTTGTTAATTTTTGCTCAAGCTTACTTGAGGACACAAGCATACCACTTGTTGGGCTTCATGATTAGCCATTTTGCGTTCCACGCATTGGTAGAGGACATAGGGCACACAATTGACTGACGCCTACGAAACCGGCATGAAACAGTTTTTCTTACTGCTAACACGCTAACAGCTAACATGTTCCTTAGCTTGTTCTTTAATCTCAAACCCTGGTTCTGGTATTGCCACGTGCTTTTCAAGATAAAGCAAAGTGAGTTCTGGGGGGACACTGGTCTTAAAACAACTTCTTAATTTTCAAGTGAACTTTGTGAAACTTTTCAGTTTTGCTGCTTTTTTTCCACTGATTTCAAATATGCCATTATTTTTTCAGTTGGTCCATTAGTTTCCAAGAAAATTGGAGATAATTAGGCATTTTTAGTCAAACAATAGACAAATGAGTGTTGGTTATAAAACTGTAATATCTATATTTTCCAATACTATGAACCCTGGTGAATGCAACAATCGAAGCAGTTTTTTGATGCATCGCTTGGAACTAATTTTACAGCTCATTAAACTTTGGTGGCACCAGTGGCAAGGAACCATTTTGAGTGCCCATTTCAAACATCAAAGTTTAAAGAGCTGTAAAGTTAGTTCCAAGCAATGCATCAAAAAACTGCTTTGAATATTGCATTCACCAAGGTTCATAGTATTGGAAAATATATAGATTACAGTTTTATGACCAACACTCTTAACTGGCTAATTATCTTCAATTATCTTGGAAACTAATTGACCAACTAAAAAAATAATGGCATGTTTTAAATTAGTGGGAAAAAAGCAGCAAGTCTGGCAAGTTCCACAAAGTTCACTTGAAATATAAAGGAAGTTATTTTAAGACCAGTGTCCCCCCTTAAACAAGTATGGAATTCACTGTCGAGAGAACTGTGATTACGCTCACGATAAATCGCTAAACCCAGCATTGTCAAACGAGCCGCTTGGCAGATACCATGCTCGGAAGAGCTTCATTAACTTGTTAAAACTAAATGCAAGGAGAATGAACTTGCCCGAATTCGGACCTGTAATCTCCTTTTTATAAGAAAAGCCATAAGCAGCCCTGCTAGAAATAGAAACATTGTTTGAGTACTGTTTCGCAAGTTTAGAATTGGAGATTCGGTGTTGGTCATTAAACACCGGGGATTAGGCATCAGTGATCCAGCATCTTGATTTGGGTTGTATGTGTGTAAGAGTGCGCTGCTTCTGCTGCCGTAACGACAGTCTGTAACAAAGGGGCTGTGTTCTGAGCCACTGAATGAGGTCGCCTCCATTTGGCCTATGTGGTGCTGAGGTGTGTGTTGGTAGGTTACTGAAACAGACGTGAAGTATTTGGTTGTGCACTTTCTCTGCAGGAGATTGCTGACCTGAACGAAGAATGTGCTAGGGCTGGACAAACTGCGGTAAGTAGACCCTGCAGCTGTCGTGTTGCACTTTTTGACGTGGTGTTGTGCAATGTCTTAGCTATTTATATCGAATGCTGGTGTGAATACTATTGTGCATGCCAACCTCTAAGTCATACTTATGTATGTCGAGATGTATTGCATCCTAACAGTGGTGCGATTGCTGCGCCAGCTCTGCCACAGAGTGCGAAAAGGAAATCCAGCAAAGTTCTAACTAATTTGCACCCAACCTCGCTTTCTGTAATTTTCTGGAAATGAAAAAATAACAATCAGTAGTGACATAGTTCATCATGAGCAATCCTTGCTTCATCTGTGTGTGTAAATGAAAGCATGTTCGAAAAACTAGCGAAAGAACACTCTGAGGTGTCTAAGCACTTCTTATGAGTTGTTAATACGGAGGACTCAAAGTGCGTACTCTGCCACAGCACACTTGCATAGCCACCACCATATTTGTTTACAAAAAAGACCATGTAGCGAGGTGGCTGTGGAGACAGCAAAGCAGCGACATCACCAGGGGGCGACACATGGTGACTCGCAGCATGGCTTTGGTTTGAGCTACGCTAGCTGGCTACCGCCGTGCCTGCGTTATTGCGGGTGTGGCGATTGGCGCTTTTACTCTCATAATATGCCCGCCTGTACCAGCCCAAAAGCGGAAGTATTTTTCGCTACAGGATAAGGCAGCCATCATTGCCCAAGTCAGTGGCCCAAGTGGAGGAAGGGAGGATAGCGCCAGTCAGGTTGGAACCGCCGGCAGTTCGCCCTGCCATTTTGAAAATCAAGGACACAGGTCTTTAATGGCGCACGTGCGCGAAACAAAACCATGACGGCTGCACCTTTTCGGACGTCAACAAAGCATTGCTTACGTAGTTTTGTAAACAGCATTGGGACAACGAGATGCCACTTTCTGATAAACTTCGTCAACAGACGAAGTTAGCAGGGGCGTCGGAACAGGGGGTGGCTCCCGCTAATGTACAAATGGGGGAACACGGCTCACCCAGCGAAGGGGCACCTGAATAGTTCTGCTGTGCCTCAGACGGCTCCAGCAAAGTTAGGTTTATTTGTTGTAGGCAAAATGGCTAAGGATCAGACAATATTTTTCACCGTAATGAGTCGCCTCAAATCTGAAAAAATAGTGAGTTCGGCGTTACCAGTTTTCGGAAGGCCTTCGTATGAAGCATTTGAAAAGCTACTCTCCCCACCCAAATATTCGATGCCTGCGGTATCAATCAAAGGATCGATGGTATATTGGCTTTGCCTTTTGTATTCGGCTCGTACAATCATGATACTAGCCAGCTCCACTGGACAGTAGGACCTATAATTGTTTACGCTAACCAATTCAGATTTGTTAGAAAACCATGGTTCCCTAAGCGGCTTGCCCCAATAGCATAAAAACTCGCAGTTTAACAAGTTCTCAGCAGAGATATCAGCAGTGCGACTGTATATTACGATATATGAATGCATCCGTATCATACTGCTGAAATTTTCCTAATATAATGGTGCCCCAGACAATCACAAATACTCGGAACAAAATTGTAACAAATTATCCGCTGTGCATGCACGTACTCATAATAAAATGCGCGTGGTTCAATGTACATGTACATGTTAACGCATAGCATAACTTCTTTCTTCAACTGAACTGTATATTTAACTCGCTTTGATGATATTCTTCATGTAAGCCTTCATTGTAGCATAAATGTGCAGGTCTCGTAGTATGTTCGTGGTTAGGATGCATGTATATGAATGTGCTGTAAGTATGTGTTTCTTTTGCAAATTTTAATTTTTATTTATTTAGATGAACACAGCTCCTTTACATATATAAATAGAAAGGTACGGAATCGTGGGTGCTACTGTTGCCTCGTGTAGAGGGCACAGTCATCGTGACTCAGTGAATATTTGTCGGGTTTGATTTGGTTTTACGTTTATGGGTCAGCGATGATTTGTGCATACTAGTTGTTTTAGCAGCTCTGTAGACACCCTGCAGAAGTACTCAAAGAAAATACATTAGAAGGTATTTAAAAAACAACCATAATGTTAGTATAATTGATGATAATGATGATGTTTAACCTAGCATAATTTTGGCTCTCCCAGGGAAAAAATAGTTCCGACGCCACTGGAAGTTGGACTTTGCTCTGCATGCTCAGGCATGCTCAGTGCTAAGGATCAAGGAGAAAAACATGCAGAGAAGTGAACCCGCAGGATGTTTAGGATGCGTTTGACACCATTAGGTCGACCTAACATGTCATAACGACTAGCAATGAACCACTTCTTGTTGTGTAAGAGCTGAGCTCTGAAGTTGCTGCAAGGTAAGGCTCGCGAAGTGATATAACTGGCTTTGGGACGTAAATTTTCGATTTGCGGGCGATTTTCCTGTTGACATTTCATTCTCGTGGCAACGAAATTCCCGCAAAAGGAAATTTTTAGGCTTTCCCAAGCGGTTTCGTTGCTGCACGGTTAAACTGTACAACATTTTAACGCAGGCACCTGTCTCTGCTAAATTTTCATGCAGTCTGTTGTTTAGAGTTGGTGCGGGTGTTTAATGACCGACTGTGGCATCATTTAAAAGAACAGCAACACTAGCCAGCACACTTGAAAGACTTGTAACTCTGCCCTACCAAAAGGCACATCACAGATTGAACAAGGCATCCTTGTGTAACTTTCCTTTCTCTTTTGTGTATTGTTAAAAGACAGTGTATGTATGTATGTATCTATGTATAAGTATATATATATATATATATATATATATATATAAAAAGAAGGGGATTAAAAAAAGAAGGTCCCCTTCACCCCGAGAAGTCAGTGGCGCTGGCTACCACCCCCAAGCACAGGAAAAAATTACATTGACATAAATACCCTAGAAAGTGGGGGGAAAAACTCGCCCCGCCGGTAGCATAGTGGTTATCGCACCAGACCGGTATTCTGGAGGTCGTGGGTTCGGATCCCACCTGGCGGGCATTTTTTCTCCGCTTTCTTTCTTTCTTTACAAATTCTTTATCTGTTTCATGACCTACCACATGCTCCCCCTTTGCTTTCGAGGTTTTCTTGACTGCCAACCCTTATTTCTGTGTTATTTCTACGAGCCCCTCATTTCCTATTCTGATTCGCTATATATATATATATATAAATATATATATATATATATATATATATAGAAATAAGGGTTGGCAGTCAAGAAAACGGAAAGCAAAGGGGAGAATCTGGTAGGTCATTGAAACAGTTAAAGAATTTGGAAAGACAGAAAGGGGAGAAAAAATGCCCGCCGGGTTTGCATCCGAACCCATGACCTCCAGAACACGATATATATATATAATATATATATTATATATATATTAATACTATATTATATTATATATATATATATATATATATAATATAAAATATATACTACATCGACATACATATCAAGGTGCAGTCGTCATTCCCAGTGTATCGGCTTTTTTCGAAATTATTTTTAATAGGGCGAATGACGTTGCTTGTCACATTTCTTTGATTCATTGATAAATAAGCGAAAATATAAGTTCGAGAAAAAATCCGCCGTTTTTCCGGGAGCGGGACTCGAACCCACATCTCCGCATAACCGGTGCGGTGCGTTCGCCATTACGCTATCCCCACAGCGGTTTCTCTCTCGACTTTAAAGCGGGGGTTTATATTTACAAGAGCTCTGAGGTTGGTCAACTAGCGCCGCCCCTCGACTACCGCGGGAGACGTAGAACGTCTTCTTTCCCACTGGCAATGACGACTGCAACCTTGATATGTATCTTTACCGAGTCCCTCGTCCCGTATGTCTCTGTTCTGCTACATGCATTATCGAGGCACTGGCTCCAGCAGTTCAGATATGCCAATTGCTAACCCCGACCTCCGACCACGTTCTACGTGGCTGCCGCTGGGAAAGAAGACGTTCTACGTCTCCCGCGGTGTCGAGGGGGGCGCTAGTTGACCGGCCTCAGAGCTCTTGTAAATATAAACCCCCGCTTTAAAGTCGAGAGAGAAGCCGCTGTGGGATAGCGTAATGGCGAACGCACCGCACCGGTTATGCGGAGATGTGGGTTCGAGTCCCGCTCCCGGAAAACGGCGGATTTTTCGACTTATATTTTCGCTTATTTATCAATGAATCAAAGAAACGTGACAAGCACACGTCATTCGGCCCTATTAAAAATATTTCGAAAAAAGCCGAATAGCACTGGCAATGACGACTGCAACCTTGATATGTATCTTTACCGAGTCCCTCGTCCCGTATCTCTCTGTTCTGCTATATATATACATATATATATGTGACGTCCCGCAGATGGATGGTGCAGGGCAGTTGGCCGGAATGGGAGATTAGCCACCAAGAGACGGTGCGGTGTGATAGTGGTGGACGATGAAGAAAAGTTGTTAATAAAGGGGTTGGTTCGACGGACGCCATGTCTCCTGCGTTACATATATATATATAATTAGCCGGCCTCGTTTTGGATTTTTTTTAGATTGTAGTTTGGCTCTTTGTTGTCTCTTCTCTTACAAAAAATACACTGGTACAAAGTGAAACCAGTTATGCCAAATGCATGCTAATTAACCGAATGCAAGCAATGCACAATGCTACCTTGAAACCTTGGTAGTTGAAACTTGCTCATTTCAGATTGCGGGATAATTCAAAGCAGCAGTTTTTAGAGCAGAAAATGGAAGAAGGTGTTATGTTTGTTTTGTGCATGTAGTTATGTAGCCGTGTAAATGCAAGTGCTGCACTTTTACTTAGGAGCACGCAAAGCATTTTCGTTTACCTTAGTTTTTTCTTTTCTGTCCTGTACAGGCTCCAAGTGCAGATGAAAATGTGGACCTGCATTTCATATGCCTGGCAAAGATTGACAACCACGTCTATGACTTGGGTAAGCTGCGACACTTCCACTGTTCACGCAGCAAACATGCTTTCATGATCTGCCATGCCTTTGTAGTACCTCAAAATGAAACAGTTTTGTTACAATAAATTTCACTAGGGTGATAATCGTGCAAAGAATGCTCAAGCAGTCGTCGCTTTTCGCGTGTAGTATTGAGGCCTGCCAGTACGGGAAATTAGAAATTGAGACTTCGCAGCATCACAGTCTCACAATGGGCATATTTTTCATTTGAACAGGAAATAGCTGTAACTCGCAGTGTAGATTTGCCCGGCTTGTTCATTCTTTTTTTAGAAGCTGCATGTCTGCGTGTTCAAGGGCATGGAGTGAACCCATTTGCATTTCAGTATTGTGTTGGGATAAAAAAAAATGAAGAAATATTCCATTTCCTAGCATGAAACTGAGAATTTTCAGCACTGCTAAAGGTTAAACAGTTTTTCACATTAAGAGCAATTAAGCCTACCTAGGCTGGTTGCAAACACAATTAAAGAAACTCTGCAGCGGCACGGAGTGGTGCTGGTTGATTGGCTCGTCGCAGCAGATACCTCTTCTTCTAGATTGATTTGCTCTTATTGCAGTCTTCTGTAAAGTGGCTGTCTCATGTGTTCATTGCTACAGCTGAAAGGAAGCTGGACAATAGCCGTGATACCACTTGAAAGGCACCATTCAAGCGTGCAAACAATGTGCAGACAGAGAAAGGGAGAAATGATCTTTTCTGCGAGCTTCCTGGTTATTTGATGTTTGAATTTGGCTGGGTGCTTTGTGGCTACCACCCAGTCTAAGCACCAGATTCACCTGTCAACTTAGTCCTAAAGGCACGTTAGAGTAAAAAAAAATCTAGGAATTGGACGGCAACGGGGATGCGAGGGCAAAAGGGCTTCGAAACGCACACTTAAGGCACATTCCCACTGGCGATTTGGTCTCGTCGCGCGACGGCGCACGTCGCGCGATGAGGCCTTGAGGTGGTGTTCGCACTTGCGATGAGCGATGATGCGACTGCGTTCAGCGCAGCTGCTTCCCGACTTGTACGACCTCGTTGGTGCGTCAACCATTCGCAGTCAAAGAAAATGATGTTACGCGACAAAAGCAGGTGGAAATCAAACTAAAACACATGCTACTAACCGGGAGCAATAACGAAAACATTTGCGGGTTGAGGGAGGAGCAGAAAATAACAAACTCAAGAAGGCTCTTTTCAACATATTATTGCACGAAGAAATGCACACGCTTGCTTTCACGCCACAACACCCGCATCACGGCCCACAAATGTCGCTTCTTTCACAGGCGCAAAGTTCTGACGCCACCGAACTCTACGCGTGTTTACCAGTCGCCGATAGAACGATGAGGCTGCAAGTCAACCTACCGTCTCACTGTCCACCTAGCTCTATACGATGATTACTTGCTTTTACAATCCAGGGTGTCTACCAACCGGGAAAACCGGGAAAACCGGGAATTGTCAGGGAATTTGGGCACGTCTGGAAAAGTCAGGGAATTGTCAGGGAATTCTTCAAAAATGTCGCCAAGTCATGGAAAATGAGGGACATTTGGCTACCTCTGCCTCCCAACTGACATCCGCTTTCAACTGCTCGCGCGTCCCTACGCGCGAGCTTCATAGTGTAAAAACGCCGGTCTGGCGACGAGGGGCCCCGAAAGAATGTCTCCGCCCTGCAGCACTCACACCATACCGCGGGGTGACGTCTGCAGATGCTGGGAGGCTGCTGCGAGCACGGAGTTTATTATATATAATAGAGGAAAATCTGGCACTGTAATAGTGCCCCATATTTCCCTAGACACTGTTAGAGTGTCTAGACGAGCGGCGCTTCAGCGGCGTGGCGTCGTGTACCGCGGAGAAGCGTTCAACAGTTATTTAGCATGGCTCGCCAACAAGCTGATAAGGTCCCCGCGGCTGCAAAAACCTAAATGTTGTTCTAAAAGTTATTTGAAGTTATTGTATCGACGAAACAGTAAAGCTAATATCTTTTTCAGGAATTTTTAAAAGCTTCGCAAAACTGGTAATGAAAAAAAAAATAGTTGCCACTGTTGCCTTGGTCGTCAGGGGACACAGAAGGCACGTTGCAAGACAGGCCAAGCAAGCGAGGAATGCTTCCAGCTGAAAATTGTAACATCGTGGTTGCGACCATGGCCTCTGCGATCAGCTGCCTGCGTCCTGCACGCTGTGGCTACGGCGCCCAGCAGCCGCCAGCAGCTGATTGCGGAGGCCATGTTACGAGGTTGTGATAGCTGCTAGTAGCGCGGGTCGGAGAACCGGCGTTTTCAAGTTTCGGCCGCGGGAGGCGCTCGCTACCGCACCAAAACGAGGAGCGTTTTTGGAAGTTGCTGCACGCGTTTGCGGCTCCTCCATGCATGCCTCTATGTCTCCATGTTGCCGTCGGATGGCCGTCGGGACCGTTGTAGCGGTTGTTTTTTCTCACGTCGTATGAGTTCTTCCGTCGAGTGAGGTGATAATGCCACCTTTGAAAAAGTGCTTATTTAACCCGGATTGGGTTAACGCCGAAGTTTCTGAGTACGCGTCATGGATTAGAGCAGTGCCGAACGACGCAAGTAGGGCTCACTGCGCAGCATGCCAGAAGACTTTCTCGCTCAGCAACATGGGGAACACTGCAGTTGCCAGTCACGCTGCGAGCAAGAAACACCAAGCCGCTGTGAGCTCAACGCAAAGTGCTTCCCAGACAAACCTCCGTGCTTTTTTTAGTATCGGATCCAACTTGCCGTGTTCCGCTACTGGTGATAGTGATGGTGCCGCGGTAGTGCCAAGCCCAAACACCGAAAGTGCACCTGCCAAGCCCGCGGTTGTTGCGCCTGACGGAAAGGCATCTTTGAGTGGCTTTCTTGTGAAAAAAAGTGTCACAAAGGCAGAAATTATTTGGTGTCTGAACACGATAGCGACGCATGGATCATTTCGTTCAGCAGCAGCGTCAGCAGCCCTTTTTCCGATCATGTTTCCTACGTGTGATATCGCAAAGAAGTTGCAACTTGGAAAGGACAAAGTCGGCTACACGATTTGTTACGGTATTGCTCAGTACTTTCGAAGCAGGCTGCTGACAAAGCTAGGTGGTGTGCCACACGTGGTCGTGGCTTTTGACGAGTCTCTGAACAAAATTGCTCAGAAAGAGCAAATGGACGTTTTGATCAGGTTTTGGGACCCTGAAGACGACGTCGTGAAAACGCGCTACCTGACGTCGTGTTTTTTGGGCCATACTCGCGCAGAAGATTTAGCTGCTTCACTCAGAAAGGCTACAGAGAATATTGGGCAGGCCAAGATGCTACAGATTTCTATGGACGGCCCCAACGTCAACTTGAAGCTGTTGAGATCCTTGAAGGAGGAGTTTGCTGCATCTGGTGGGAGTCAAAAAATGCTTGACATAGGAAGCTGTGGATTGCACGTTGTGAACGGTGCATTTAAATCGGGCCACAATGTGACAAACTGGCACATTGTAGTGTTTCTTCGAAGCATCTACAACCTTTTCAAGAATGTTCCCGCACGTCGAGCCGATTACGTCAGCCTCACTGGAAGCACACTTTTTCCACTGAAGTTCTGCTCAGTTCGTTGGCTGGAGAATAGCAAGGTAATTGCTAGGGCTCTTCAAGTTCTGCCTAACTTGGTAGCATATGTTGACCACTCAGTAAAGGAAAAGAAAGCACCAACCTGCAGTAGTTATGTCGCTGTCAAGAAGGCTGTGGCTGACGAGATGCTGCCAGTGAAGCTGGCCTTTATGCTTTCAGTTTCGGAAGAACTCGAACCGTTTTTGGCTGAGTTCCAGTCAGAAAAGCCAATGCTTCCTTTTCTTGCATCAGCACTGGATTGCCTATTGCGCTCCCTGCTGAGTCGAATAGTATTGAAAGAAAAGCTGAACGCTGCTGACACGTCCTCGAAACTGTTGAACATTGACCTTGACAACTCCGACAACATGATTCCTGTAGCTACGTTCGACATTGGACTTGCTGCAAAAAGTGAGCTTAGGAAGTTGCCCAAACCATCGCACATTGCGGTGGTGAATTTCAAGAGAGAATGTATTTCGTTTGTCAAGGCGTGTTCAAAAAAGATAATTGAAAGGTCACCTTTGAAATACAAGCTGACTAGGGGCGCCAACTGCTTGAACCCTGCGGTTTGTGCTACATCAGTTGGAGCTGGCCAGAAGCAGCTGAACATTGCACTTGAAGTGCTTATAGAGCACGGCTGGCTCTCAGGGCTACAAGCAGAGAGGGCAAGTCGCTCATACGTCCAGGTGTGCTCGACCAGCACTGCACAGGCTCTCATGCAAAACTTTGATCGCACAAGGCAGCGCCTGGAAACGCTATGGGTTGAACTCTGCGCAAGTTCTCACAAAGAACTACTTCTGTTTGTTAAGATTGTGCTTTGCCTTTCGCATGGCAATTCTTCTGTGGAGCGCGGATTTTCAGTGAACAAGGAATGCCTTGTGGAAAACATGAAGGAAGAGTCGCTTGTAGCGCAGAGGTTAGTCTATGATGAAGTGTCCGCAGCAGGAGGTGTTGCAAAAGTTGATGTCACAGACAAGATGATTGAGATGGTCCGTTCTGCTAACATCAGATGGAAAGAAGAATTAGAAAGGAAGAAGCAGGAGCGGTTGCAGTTGTCAGATGTTGAAAGAAAGAAGAAAAGAACCGCTGCTCTTGTGAAGGAACTCCAACTGAAGAAGCAGAAGATCATGCAAGATGCTGAACATCGGGCTTCAATGCTTCAACAAGAAATTGAATCGCTGAAAAAGTGAAAGGTGCTCAGACTCCGTTTGTAAATGCACAAAAGTTATTGTGTCTTTTTAATGTTGCATACTATAAAATAATCCTTTCAGTGGATTGTTATAAAGGAGTTTCTTTTGCAGTTGTGCAAGTGCCCTGTCTTTTTTTACCGCTAGATGTTTCACTTTCTGTGCACAGTGTCTGCTAAACAGGCCTGTTAGTCAGGGAATATGCTTAGAATAGTCAGGGAAAACCTGGAAAAGTCAGGGAATTTCGAGAAGTAGAATTGGTAGACACCATGCAATCCATACACGCTTCTCCACACTGAGGAGTTCCACGCTATTCGTTGATTAGTGCACGCCAACCGCTGAAGCCACTGACCAAAGAACCGATGCACCACTGGAAGTTGCTTGCCGGCCCGACCCGGCGGGTTCAGCGATAGCGGGCCAAGCGCCTGGCCTGCCTGGCCGAGCGAGCAGCGGCGGTGGCGGCGGCGGCTCGTCCTCGCCTGCCCGCCCGCAGCGTTTGCATACCGGATGTAAAGAAACGTTTCGTTTCCGGCTACGTCAGCCTACTCCCGCGGCCATGATTGGCTTACCGGTTTTGCGGGGCCGTCGTGCGACGAGGGAATTCGGACCGAGAGCGATCGGCTCCGCCGTCGCAAAACGGCGAAAAGCGACGGCCGGCTCGTCGCTTTGCGACGTCGCTTTTCGTCGCGCGACGAGGCGCATCACCAGTGGGAATGTGCCTTTAAGGTTGAATGACGGAGAGATTGCTCCTTTGTTATCTGTTTTTGCTTTTTTTTTTTTTCGATGCGAAATGATGGTCTGCTTGTGTTGAGATTCATAATTATAAGTAGAATTTCCCTGTTTTGTCTCCCGCCCCTGTAAAGTGAAAGCCTTAAGTGTCCCATGGGAAAAAATCAAACGTGGTTGTCTGGTACGGAAAATGGCCGCAGCAATAAAGAGAGTACTAAAAACCCGCATTGAAATCGTATAGGCTGTATTCACTGGCGAGGCACGCATGCAGGCAGCTATGTGAGTTCGCCGTCACTGGTTACATCAGGCTCCACAGGATGGCAGTACTTGTCCGTGCTAAGCACTCGTCGTGTGTTGGACGTTCCAAACTCTACCCACCGAACACAAAGTAATGCCTTGACTCCACTGTGAGTGCAATTAATAACATCTCTGTTGTCACCACTGTTGAAGATCGGGTTGATACGTAGATGACGATGCACGCCGGTGGTTTTTTTTTCTGTGGCGTGCGGGCACAGTGGCACAAGCCGCGCCATGTCCGGGGCACTTCGGTAATGTCTGTGGCCGTTTCCACTGTTCCTAAGTGAAGAAATTGACAGCTAAATAGAAATTGAACCTGGGCCTCCAGAGTGAGTAGGGGCCCAGTGCATTGCACTGATGTCATATCGTGGGATAGGTGAACATGATTGCACGTTAGAAGAACAAGTTCATGCCAGCCACCGGGAACTCCGGGTTTCGTGAAAGCTGTGGTGTAAAGTGTCGCCAGTCTGCCTGTCAAAGTGATTCGCTCCCGAAAGATGAAAAAAAAAACGCATGTGAAGGAAGATGCAAACACTGTGCAGCAGAAAGCGACAAGTACCGTCAGGGGGAGATGGAAGCCATAGTGCTTTTGCCTTGAAAGCACATAAGCAGACTTGTACCCTGAGAAATTTCATTGTGTGTGGCATCAGAGCCGGTCACAAAGTGCAAAAAAATTAAAGCCGTTTGACTCAAAGTGAAAGCTGTCGGAAGTGCGGAGCAGTGATTCGCCATAATGGGCTGTAGCGCCGTTATCCGCTCACTGTTGCCACCCAACGCATTTCAAATTTCCCGCCTTCGCAGTGCTCGCGCGCCCCTGCCTGAAACTGCGCCAGCAGAAGTTTTGTTCTTTTTTTGCTCACTTTTCCTCCCACACGTGCCGGCGTTGCACTGCCACTTATCTTCGCTTACTGTCGGAAAAACCAGCACAACGAGCGTTCCTAACTGAATGAACGCAGGTGCTGCTGGTTAATTACGTATATTTTGCCTCAAAGGTATACCTACAGTTTTCTTTGCGCTAAACAACGGGGAGATGTATGAAAAGTGCCAGCAGTTCATGAGTTTCATTGCTTGGCTTTCGAAACCTCTGTGGGACGCTGCAACGACAGAACGCCTAATGGCTCTCCTTGGGTCCAGCGAGCGAGCTACGACGACAAGGCGAGCCCCTAAAGTGCTCTGCACTTAAAAGTGAGCCTTGCTGGCCACGCCTCGGGCGATGCCTTATTGTGGTTCTGTTGCCGAGGGGGTGGCATGAAAAAAACAGAGTGGAGATCTGTTGATTGCTGGCTAACAGTGTAGCCCCTTGTGCTAATAATCTCTCACTTTTGCCCCTGGCAGTCATATGCATATGCACTGGCAGTTACTATGGCAAAAGGGCTTCAGTTTCCCTATATGAGTTTTTTCACTCCACTGCTACACGAATGGTGTAGCAGTGGACTTACTAGTAAACTTACTAAGCTTATTGACTGAACTCAAAACTGAAACAAAGTCCGTCATTCATGGCAGCAAGCCAACTCAATTTTTTGCTCACTGGTTGTTGAATAACAAGACTAATGACTATTGTTAAGAGAACAAGAACATTTGCTAGAGATTGCACTGTGCCTAGTTATACAGTGGATTGATGACATTACATACCCGCGAAACCGAAATGCCTTCAGGAATCATGCCAGCGGCTGATGAAGTATCATCTCTTCCCCCCTTACGAGTTCTCACTAGGTCTTGCTCCTGTTCTTTGAAGGGCCTTTTAAGCAGGCCTTTTTGGGCCTTTTAAGGGCCTTTTAAGCTCAGTAAATAAAGCACCGTGTGCTGCCGGACAAGCGCTGGGGGCCCTATAAAACATGAAATCTTTCGAATAAAACAAACTTGTATTTTATTTGTGTGGCCCCTTTTATGGGCTGCTACAGGGACCTGAAATGCCGAAATACAGTGTAGACCGCTTATAACGTATGTCGTGGGAGCCGCAAAAATCTGCACTATAAGCGATACCGCACTATAACCAAAACATGCGCGAATTCAACCACACCGCCACCTACCTCCCAAGTCATTCTAAATTTTTCATCACCCAAACGCACAGCACCTAAAAACGAAGGCACGGTCTTTATTTTGTATTATTTTTAACATCAGCCGCTGCTGCAGGGTCTTACACATTGCAAAAGTGCGGTCTTACAAACGGCGAGCGCGGCTTAAACTTCCATTGTGTTTGTGTTTTGAAAGACCATGGCTGCGTTTTTAGCATCTATGAAGATGCCGCAGGGGATGATAAGAACGCCAGTGCAATTTTTTTTTTTTTTTTCTCGCCTTGTGTTCACGATGCCGACGGCGGCTGCTTATCAGCGCAACGTACTGGTGGTGGAAATCTTCGGCTTCGCGCAGCTCGCTTGTTCGGAAAGAGAAAGGGCGGTGGCTTATCTGCACAGTGTTCTAAAGCGTGAACCGCATGGAGCGATTTCCCGCGAAAACATGCAGTGCATGCCACAGGCGCGGCGACGCCGGCGCGGATACAACTGGCGTAGTGTGTGCAGCGCGGTAAGACGCGGCCACATGGCGTCGGCACTGGCCGTGAAGTGGTGCAGGCAGCTCCAGCGACCACTTCTAACCGCTCGCTGAAATGCCGCACAAAGCGTAAGCGAAGATGCTCAAGCGAGAAAAGAGCTGATAATGTGGGCGCAAAGTGGAATATAAACTGCTACCCACGCTGCTTGTGAAAGCGCCCATCAAAAAATACCGCGGTGGTAAGCCTAAACATCTCCGGCGCGGCTAGCCGGCTCGGAGCGCTTCGAATCTCCCTCCATTAGGTGCGCGTCTTTCCATTGGTGCAAGTCGTCAGGCTCCTCCCACGCACGCACGCGCAACGCTGATGTGCACGACTCGTGTGCGAAAACGGGCCATGCTGTTCACGATTAATAGAAACAACTTGCCGCGCGCGGACGGGGAGTCGATCGCTATCTTTCAAGGTGCATCAAGCAAGGACAGTTGTGGTTATCACGTACGCGCGAACTAAAGGGTGCCTATTTTTTTTCTTCTGTGTCGAAGTTAGGAGAGCAAGGGGTGCACTGCGTCAGATGGTCGATTTCATCATTTATTTTTTTTTCTTTTGCTACCCTAAAACGATGCCCCAGCTGCGCTGGTGATCAGCAGACCCGCCGAAAAACCGCACTATAAATGGTATTGTACTTCGGCCAACCGCATCTTAAAAGCGGTATGCTTATGCATTGAGTTCTATGGGAGGCAAACCGGTGGTCACAAAAACCCGCGTTATATCTGGTCCCTCACTATAAGCGGTTACGTTATAAATGGTCTACACTGTATAGGCAGTTCCTTCCTTTGGGACTGAAACATTGGGAGTGCCTGCATCAGTAGCAAAATTCCAGTCTGGGCAAAGACTGTTTACTGCAAGCTTCAGGCCAGTTATGGGGAAAACTTTTTGGTACCTCCCTCGTCTCGAGTAATCTGCCGCGATGGCTCAGTGGCTAAGCCAGTGTGCTGCTGGGCCCAAAAAACAAGGGTCAATTCCCTCCCGACAGGGCTGCTTTTCAAATGTAAGCGAAAGCAAAAATGTCGTGTGTCAAGGTTTCGGCAAATGTTAAAGATCTCCAGGGGGTCAAAATTAATCCGGAGCCCTCCACTACAGCATGATCCATTGCCCAGGTGTAGCTTTGAAGCATGAAACCCCGGAAATCTTTATTTTATTTTATTTATTTTTTTGTCTCGAGGAAGTGGGAAGTTGAGTGCCAATGTCATTAGACTGGTGAGTTTGGGAGGCAAAGACACACTGGCAACAAGGTTTCCAGTTGTCGAGCTCAGTGTATGAAGGTTGTCCGACAAGAGGAAAGGATCTGCCGAATGACAGTGTATTCGCTCTGGAAAGAGAGGGTCTGCACGCATCACACTGTGGGCGAGGTTTCTGCAGCGGGTGAGAGCACGGGTCCTGAATGTGAGCTTGGACATTCAAATCTCCAATAAAGTGGTGCTCTACGACTACCCGATCCAGTTTCTCCACTCTGTTTGGAGAAGCATGCCACCATATTTTATTTTGCCATCGAAGTTGTAGGAATGTAATTGATTCGGGAGCACTAATCCCGTAATACTGTGCCTACCGGCATGTTAGCTATGTTGCAGGCCAGGCTATCTAAAGCAGACTCTGATGAGCTTTTTCTACACAAAAGGCTTCCAAACAAGTTCAACCACACCTGTCCTACTATGTGGACTGTGCACAACACATTCCGTGCTACCATCACATTTGCCACAGCAGTGCAGGGAAGTTGTGCGATTCTTTTAGCACTAGAAGGCTTAACTCATTTGTTACCACCAGAAAATTGGCCGATTTTTATGGGTTTGAGAAAACATTTCCTTTTTTTGCTAGAACTTTTGGTTTAGCATATTGTCACGGGACACATATAGGCGGGCAATGTCTCATACTGCGTGGGCTCAGGCACGAGACGACGAAGAGGCTGTGTACTTGCGTGCGCTATCTTATGGCCACCATGTACATTCTGTAAATAGATCGCTTCACCCCGTCCTATCGTTCGTCTCATCGTTTGTCTCATCTGTGTGCTGCCGCCATGTAACAATATAACGCAGCAAACTGAAATGTAGGTGACTGAATGACCTTTCCAACAAGACGAGTCTTAAAAATGTTTACATAAGTGAAGCCTGTGTGAAAAAAAAAAAGGGGTAAAATAAAAGTTTTGGCCTATACGTCGAAGACCACAGTGTCTTCCATCTGCACTAAGCTAGAGGACTGGAGGGCAGACAACACACGAGCGAGGCAGGAGCTTTCATCATGTGGTTGCCCTTGGGCCTTTATTGACTCCGTTCAGTAACAGTTGGCTTGCCCTGCATTTGTAGTCATCAGAGGTCAAGGATGTGTGGCAATGTCGTACGTGCTTGATATCTGCAAGGCGCTGTCACGCATACTCTGCTCATATAATGTGTGAACCGCACACTTGCCGTCCCGAACACTCTAGCATGAGCTCAAGAAAGGGAAGGACAAACCGCAAAAAGAAAGGCTACCAGGTTACATCTATGTCATTCCTTGTGCCAATCGCCCGTACGTGAACATGGGTACCGGAAACTTCCCGAAACACCTACAGCAGAATTGAAATAATGTTAACAAGAGACTTGTCGTCACACGCCCTCGCCGAGCACTTGATTCCACATCGCACGCAATGAACTGGTTTCACACACGTGTACTTGCAAAAGAAAAGAATGCCACTTCACACCTTCACCTGGAGTCACTGCACATACAAATGACAGAGCACATGTTCATTGCCACTCCACCAGTCTACGCAGGATGTCTGGGCAACATCATGAGCCGTATATAAGGAAAATATTGGCACTCTCTCCTTTATCATGAGTGTGGGAGCCAAAACATTATTCTTTTCATCTTACTAACTTTGTGGTGGGCGTCTTTGCCTTTTGTCACGATACAAATTTGTGTAAAAGACTTGTCTGATGATTACGATACTCCCCAATGCGAAATTTGAGGTTTCTCGGCCATCGGCGCAGGGCTGCTGCATCCCCGGAAGTGACGCACAATCAGCGAACGCATCCGGGCACACGCTACTCTGGCGAGGTCTTGCGACGTGTTGCCACTGCCAAGCATGTTCGTAAATAGCGTTTGAACCGCGTGCGCAAGTGTCATGTAGTTCGGATTAGCTGCGCAATGAAGTGGACAATGAAGGACTGGTGTATGTGCAGCACGCAGCGCATGCTTGGTTTCTGTGCTTTTTATGAGCTTGAAAGGACTAGACACTTGCTCTTGGTTTTGTGTCTCCTTTCTTGTGCACCACTAGATGCCAAGGCGTGGTTTTCCCACGTGTCTTGCGCGGCCACAGCTTACCGCCCTCCCCCTTACCTTTCACCATACTTTCCTTCTCCACTCCTTGCTCGCTCATCTCGTCTACCTTCAGCGTCCTCTTTGTTCACTCGGTTACATCGAGGGACGCCGGCACTGTGAGATCACAGGAGCGGGTGCCTGAAAGAGTATTGACACGAAATTTCAAAGCTGGGATAATTATGTAAAAGGCTTCCTTTGTATATGGATACATCTCCCAGCAAGTTTCAACAGTAGCCGTTCAGCATAACATATTTTAAATCCATTTTAATCTTTGCGCGCATGAGAAAGCTCAGAACGGACACCCTTTTGCAGTCGGCAACAGCAGGATGCCGTCTGCTCCTCCTGGCCACAAACTGCTATCGTCAAGGCTCCCATGGCAAGGCCAATGTGCTGGCTGCGGTTGGCAAGCGCTGTTCCACCGTGTGTATCACGTCATGGTTTTGGAACTGACGTCATGCTGCCCAGCGCGTGGAAACGGTGGAAACCATGCCCAGTCTGGGCGTGCGCGCTCACACTGACTGGTGCGACGAGAATGGTGACGTTATGAGCGCCCTGTCATGGCGAACGCCTCAGTGTTCGTTTAGTCGAAACCGAAACTGACACGAATAAACGAGGCTGTAAATACATATTTACACTGCTATCGACCGTCTAATGCACCATTCTGTGATTAGTGGGCTGGTAGGCACCCATAGCAACAAAGAAAAACTTAACACGAAAATTTCGTGTCAGTACTCCTTTAAGAGCTTGTGCTCAAAAATTTTGTTCTTGTCACATCAACGAAAACGAAACTGATTGTGTAAGGGATTTTTCTGGACTAACCACCAAATAGCTTTACTTGTTTTAGAAACGCCTTGAACGTGATGAAAAGGGGCACTGAAGTTATTGTTGTGGAAAGTGACATATAAAGGGAGCCACACAGCCCGTCACCCGATCGCTGTGCTACTTACGAGCAATTGCCAGGGCCGCGGGGCGGGAGCTATGCCCGTGCCCTCATGCCTGTGCAAGCCACTTTTATCATCATTATCTTCAGCACACACTCCCCCCGCCGCCAAAGTGCGCAGGTCCGGCACAAAGAAACAAATGATATGCTGCAGCTGATGCACTAAATGCACCCACGTAGCATAGACAAACAGGCAGTCAGAGGCAGCATCTCTGCTACAAGGCTCGGGCAGAGCACAGTGGTCGAAGTGCAGCAGCCAAAGGCACGAAAAAGTACTTGCAAAGCTGGCACCAGCGTGAACACCTCATTGCAAGCAACAAGTCTGCCTACCAAGTTGAGGATGTCTGGGTGTAAAGCAAAACAGTCTTCGCAACGCCATGCATGATTATCTGGAGTGATGAGTGTCCACGAGATCTTGAAAAGGATGGCATTTCGCAAAGCATTGTCTATGTCATCAAAAAGGGCAGTGTTGAAAGCTATGGGCAGTCACCAAGCTATGGGCTACTGCAAAACAACAATGCTCCTTTGCAACCACTGAATATAAAAAATAGCGCCACACACCGTAGCACGAGACACAGTTCATCGCAGAGAACTGTGCTGGTGTGTTGCTTGTGGCGCTTTGCTGGAAGGACTGGGATTTTCCATGGCTGACTGCTGAACACATGGTGGTAGTTGACTGAATTGCTCATACAAACACAGCTTGCGGCGTCTCGATGAGTTGCTTGGGTGTCGGGCTGTGCCATACGATGTCTGGCTGAAGGCCTGAGTAATGAAGAGCGAGCTTCTTAGGGGCAGTGACTGGGAACAGGACGGGCAGGACGACGCCAGTGTCTGAAGGCGAATCGTTGGCGCCTTTGAAGGCGTGATGCTTCTTGTGCCCTTAATGCTGTGTGCTGGCATTCAAGACGTCGTGTGTGGGTTCGCATGGGCCGTTCCTGACGCATGCTTGTTTGGCTGCAATTCCTGCAATGGATTTTCGCAGTTCTGGCGGCTTATGCCCAGATCTCTTCAGCACAAGTGGTTCTGGTTTAGAATGCTTGGGCAATCGTGGATCATGCCTTGAACTGTCGGGAGCCGGCGACATACGTACAGTGCTCTTCGGCTCTAGCGATTATGGATTAGGATTTGACGACGTTTCAAACTTGGAGTTAAACCTCTCGTACCTTGAGGTCGTGTCAAGCTCTTCTGCTCACAACTCTCCAAAGCATCTCTTCCAGCTGAGCAATGCTTTGGTTTGCATTGTTGTTTTGATCTCAGTGGGGCGGACACAGCTAGTTGTCTGGCTGACTGGCCGGAACTTGTGAGAGGGTATCTGTGATGAGGCCTCGAAGCCATACTGCTTTGCCTAAAAGTAGAAACAGCCTCAATTGCATTTCGGTTGCTGATGGCGCATGCTCTTTGCACCATCCATCCGAACAAAGTCTCAGAAGTAGCAAGGTGGGAAGTCAAGTGCTAGATCCTTCCAGATGACCTTCCAGTAGAGGTCAAAGCTGATCAAAGTGCTTACTGGGTCCTCCGACAATGCATTTGACAGATGACGGTCAGTTGCTGAGAGATTGCGGGTCTCTAGTAAGTGAAGAACCTTGTTACTGATGGGCGGACTGGTGACGATGCAGATTTCTGGCACTTCTAGAGTGTCGATTGTCATGACCATGACTTAGTTGTCGTGCTGACTTCATAGTCCCCGAGATGAAGTTGCACTGTATTATTTCCTTTGGATGGGTCCGTCCAAACATGATCAGTGCTCTTTTGATGGGATAGGCCAGGGCGTGGAAAACATTGCTGCGAATAAACGTGCTCTGGCTGCCAGAGTCAAGGAGGACACGTAGCAGCATCTGGCCTGTAGGTCTTCTTGCCCAGGTGTGTGCAGTCTGCACGGGCTAGGGGGCAAGTAAAGTGGGGCTGGCTGATACAGAAGGGATCACCAGCACCGCTTTTGAGGCTCGACTGTTAAGACTTCCTTCGCCTACCGGTGCTTCACGGACACGCCCAACGCCGCAGAGGGGCGTAATATGTCGTCGAGAGCATCAACCACAAACAAGCCTCCTCACTTTTTGGCACACACGGGCGAAATGGTTTGGCTTGTTGCAGTAAAAGCAGGTCCTGGAAGCCTGCAACCTTTCCTTCTTCTCGCCCATTGTTTGATATGCTGTGCACTTGGTGATTCCGTGGTTGCATGCACACCAAAGCCAACACGAACATGAGTGCGTAGTGTGGGGGCCAATACACCAGAGCAGACCATTAGGCAAGGTCGTGGCGGATGGTGGGCTTGGGTCGGAAGGCAGCAGATTTACCTGCGGTGAAAGGCGGCTTATTCAAACTAAACAATTTCGAACAGGCATGGTGACAAGAGTTAAGTGCAGTGGAGAAAAGGATGGGGATAAGATTGGATGGGTGCTCATGACTGTACGATTTTGGAAAAGCAGGCAACATAGGAGGTGCATGTACAAGAACACAAGAATCTTTAGAGCACTCTTCAAGCAAACTTATTTAAGAAAGTACGCTCTTTTTGCTTAGATAGATACAAGTGCTCGCACACCTATTCGGGCGGAATTCTTAGATCTAGTGCAGAAAACATATGGGATGCCTGCTTATTTTTTTATCCTCTGTGCTCTGGAAAACATCGTCTTTTTCACTTAAGACAAATGCGTGCAGTTCCCTTTCTTATTGTCATGGCATGTTTTTATAGGCAATAAGCAATACATTGGCCTGTTTGCTCAGTGCAGATGTCGCGTCTAAAGGAAATTTTTTAAACCATGCTCATTGAGCACAGTGCTACAGGCAACCGTTTTAAGGTTGTGGGAAACCTGTTGGGATCTGGGTAACCACTTGCCTGTTTTTTTTTTTCTAGTGTCCTGCGGTAGCACCAAGTTAATGAAGCTTAGTTTTTAAAGGAGTACTTACACCAATTTTTTGTGTTCCCTTTTTATTGGTTTTATCGATGCTTAAGTGCCTAGGAATCCTGAAACAGCACTTTTAATTCGAGAATTGCCAGTTTTGGTTTCCATTGCTTTGTGCCCGGAGGGCATGTACCACAGAGCCTTGCCATGACCACACTGCTTTGTGTGGATGTCAAAACACTGTGGAGACTGCAGGAGTTATTTTCAGTGCCCGCCGCCGAACCTGGGCAGCTGAGCGGCCTGAAAGCGTTTAGACCTACTATTGCAACAGGTATTTGATGACCGCTTTCGGCAAAAGCACAGATGGGGGCGGGGCTTCTGTTGCGATTATAGGCTATATTATCAGTTCCTTTCTCGCATGTGGAACTTTGTTTTTTGCAACAAAAGTGCCATTATGGTGAGTGATTACAGCTGTAGCTCTGGTTGTGTGCATCAGTTTGTGTATGGTGCCAGCCCCTCGTTTCCTGCTCACCGGGCCGCCGTCCCACGCTTGTGAAGTGACGTCACGAGTTTCTGACATGTATTGGGATCACTGTGCTACTTCACCTTCCTTTTGCCAGGGGATTACGTCGGGCAGGTGCCTATTTGCTGCACGCCACTCCTTGTGCAGTTTCGTTAGCGCGATAAATGAGACCAAATCAAAATATGTTCAACAAATGCATCACAGGCCATGCATACATTGGCCGAGGTGTTCTGCTGAGTAAAGGAAGTAAACTGTGGAATAATATGAACCCAAAAATTGGTGTCAGTACTTCTTTAAGGGGGGACACTGGTCTTGAGGCCCGAAACGGAGTGACATTGCCCGAAACGGAGTGACATAACATGTTGCAGAACTCTAAACTTGCACCCCATAGACGAAAACTGACTGCATATTTGTGCTCAGGATGTTGAAATACACTCATGTGTAAATCGCAAGCACATAAGCTAAAAAATAACAAAAATGTCCTCAAGACCAGTGTCCCCCCTTAACAAGTCTTTGCCACAAGAGTAAACATCAAAGGCAAAAAACGACAAAAAAGAAAGAACCAACTGCTTTGACCATATTGTCATGTCTAAAAAAACTCCTTGGGGCACTTTAGTGTGCTTACGTGCAGCAAAGGAGAAAGCTTGGTGATGATTTACAACTTCGTTACTGCTCTTTGTTCACTTCAAATTACTTCGACCAGGCTTCTTTTCTGCTACACCATGTTTGCATCTCTTTCTTTGTGTTGGTTTCTTCGTATTAAGGTGCAAGCTACTTCAGCAAGCAGTCTGCTGCACCCCGCAACTTCCCTAGCATCGGGGTTCTACGCGGCTAAGTCGCACTTGTACTACTCACGTGCATCAACTTTCAGGGTCACATGGCATGCATGCACTATTCAGCTTGTATGTTTCCAACTTTGCTAACGCCTCAAAGCTTCCAATTCTTCGCCAATTCCCTGTGTGGGGTATGTGCCACAAAGAAAGAAATGAAGACAACGACAACAGCGGCTTTTGTTGTGCCCCTGGCAAGGTGCGGAGATTGCACAGTGGTAGCACATTGGGCTTCTACTGTGGAGATCTGGGTTCAAATCCGATTGGATAGCACGTGGGCTTTTATTTATGCTTTTTTGTGTACAACGACGGTGTTTCGCAGAGTGGGGCACTTAAGGCTTTCACCTTAGATGTGGGCACTACTTCGAAAAGGTAGCTCTTGTGTGAAAGTTAAGCCTTACACGTGCAAATTCAGAACGCTTAAAACTTGCTGCAAGAGGTTATTTGGACATTTACTTTTTTTTCCCCTCTTTAAAGGGACCACGATATTGTAGACCTAAACATTCTAAAAGGGCCGTTCACAGCTATATGTATTTAGTAAATAGTCACTATAAATATTCAAAACAATCTTGAGTTTTAGGTATGTTAGTGACCTTGCACAAACAATTACCAACTTAAGTTAATGCTCTGGCTGCTTGCCTTACTCACTGGGGTTATTTTTTTCAATACTAGATGGACGTAAGCCCTTCCCTATCAACTGTGGCGCTACAACCAAGGAAACTTTCCTGGAGGTGAGTGTTTACCAATGACTTCATTTTGCATGCTCAGTTTTTGCATCATCTGAGTACCCTACTGCTCAAGGTACGTAGGCCTCCTCAGGTTGTTATTTTGTACCGCATAAAAGCAGCTATGTAGGTATTCATGCAATGGTTCTCAGCCATGACTGCCCCGGGGACCCCTTTTGGGCTTGTGAAAGTGATGGGGGACCCCACGATGGAGCATATGTTGATCGGTGTCATAATGCTAAGCAATTTGTACTTGAATCTGTCTTCTAAACACTTGTGTGCTGCCTTTTGTGGGTTTTTTTTTTTGTCTTTTCCTAGCTGGCGTGCTATGCAGAAATCAGGTGTTAATATATGTGCTACGGGGAGAAACTAAACGTACAGGTAATGTGGCGAAGACACCTTTTTGCATTGCGGTAATACCTATGCCTATACCTAAAAAGCGTGGACACGCAGTGGTTCAGGAAGACTAGAAGGCTAACGATGAAATACGGAAAGAACAGTGGAGAATCCAAAACAGCACCCGCCGCGGTGGCTCAGTGGCTAAGGCGTTCCGCTGCTGAGCACGAGGTCGCGGGTTCGATTCCCGGCCGCGGCGGCCGCTTTTCTGATGGAGGCGAAAAGCAAAAACGCCCGTGTGTACGAGATTTCGGCGCACGATAAAGATCCCCAGGTGGTCAAAATTAATCCGGAGCCCTCCACTACGGCGCGCCTCATCGCCTGCGTTGCGTCGGCGCGTTAAACCCTACAATCAATCAATCAGAATCCAAAACAGCCAAGGTAACCAAAAAAGAGGCAAGGCAGATTAAAACGAATAAATGGCTAAAACGTCGTTAGAGATGTACAGGGCTGAGAAATTGTACATCAGAAAGGAAAATTTCTACGATAATTCCCAGGGCAGTGCTTTGCTTTTTGAGGCTAGAGCAGGTTGCCTGCGAACTAAGAGTTTTGTGGGGAAGTATTCACTAAGTGATGGGGTATGCGTGGTCTGGGGAAAAGAAACAGAAACTATGCGGCACATAGTGTTAGAATGTGAGGGTATCCATCCAAATCTACATGAAGGGAATATTGGGCTTCCAGAAGCCCTAGGATTTAAGGGTATCACAGGGGAAGTTAACTTCAAGGCTCGCGAGGGACGAAAAGAAGATTAGAATGCTGGTGAACGAAAAGCAGAGAGGGGAATATTGCCTAGGGCAGTTACCACCTGTAACGGGAAAAAAAGTATTTTGTGCCTAATAAGCTTTTGTGCCTGCCCTAAGCAGCGCTGGTATTAAACCAAGAGTGTAAAACATGGGTATATTAGTCCTTTTTGGTAAGATGACATATCACCCCGCTACAAAGGGGAAACCAATAGCAATCATCAGAAAGTGCTGGCAATATCAATAAAAAAAAAATGGTGCGGGAAAAGTTTTGAGGGAGGCTTCGCGGGCCCCTGAAATGCTCTTGTGGACCCCCTGGGGTCCTGGGACCCCCATTTGAGAACCACTGTATTAATGTGTAAGCATTCTTTGCTGACTCCCAACACAAGTCCGTCCATAACATGTAACTTGATGCAATGCATATGGTGAATCTGGCGAATCCTTATGGTAAACCCAACAAGAGGCCTGGGGCCTCCATAAAAAACATGCGTAAATATGTTTGGACAGAGATGAGCCTCTTGAAAGAATGCTTACGCGCTGTGACAATGTCCACTTGGAAGTTCCGACAAACTTTTTCGCTCATAGATTATTCCTCTTGTGAGGGCAGCCCAAGGACTGTTTGAGAATTTCAGTCTGGTAAATTGAAGAGACCATGTGTGGCGCTTTTTTTGCCTGTGTCATGTATTTTTCATGGGTCAGCAAATGCTTCAAAAGCCTCTGTGCTGGAAGTGCAGGGTTGGTAAATTCGAGGCTTTGACAAGGAAAGCTGTTTGCGTTCAGTTCGACTCCTTAAAATTATGACCTCATTGTTTAGGGCTACTTTACAGCTTGTGCGCACGGATCTCTTTTCCCAAAATGAGCGCAAAATGTTGCAGCACAGTTTACAGCATAAAATCTACAGTAGCCTGCCACAGCACGGCTGATGCTTCTGCTCTTACTGCTAAAAATGGTGGGTAAGGGTGAAAGTTTTGCGCCATTTGCGCCAAGCTGAACCAAGCTGTACCAAGTAGCTGTTCCAGCGCCACCCTGCTCCAAACAGCATTCTTCCGCCGCAACTGCTCCCAAGTGGTTCCTCAATGTGCCACAAAATGTGAGGCAACAATGCGATGTTCAATGCCAGTTGCTTTGCTGAGGGAGCAGAAGAGACGCATTCGCTGTCATTTGCGACGTGGCGCACTCAGGCGGACTCCCTGAGAGCTCCCGCACTGTCCCTTCCTGCACTGTTCGTACCGGCATGGTTTGACGAGACTTTACTCGAATTCTTCCCTAAAGTAGGTGCGTCTGCATCCGTCCTTGCAATCATTCCGCTTATAAATAGTTGTACTGTTCAGTCGAACCTGCTCCATTTTATCTTATCACGAGTGTGCTTGCTGTTCCAAAGATTAGATGATGTGGTGCGGTAAACAATAACATGTGCGTCTTTGCCGTGTGGCGGCGCTGGCATTGAGGCACCCTGGAGATGGAAATGGCACCCTGGAAATGGAAGCTAAAACGTCGTTAGGGATGTACAGGGCAGAGAAATGGGACGTCAGAAAGCAACATTTCTACGGTAATTCCCAGGGCAGTGCTTTGCTCTATTGAGGCTAGAGCAGGTTGCCTACGAACTAAGAGTTTTGTGGGGAAGTATTCACAAAAGGATGGGGTATGCGTGGTCTGCGGAAAAAAAACAGAAACTATGCGGTACATAGTGTTAGAATGTGAGGGTATCCATCCAAATCTACATGAGGGAAATATTCGGCTTCCAGAAGCCCTAGGATTTAAGGGTAGCTCAGAGGGAGTTAACTTCAAGGCTGTCGAGGGGACGAAAAGATTAGAATGCTGGTGAACGAAAAACAGAGAGGGGAATATTGCCTAGGACAGCTACCACCTGTAGAAAAAAGTATTTTAAGCCTCCCCTAAGAGCAGTGCTCGAATTAAACAGAGTATAAAACAGATATATTAGTTTCTCTGGTAAAATGACACGTAATTGCCCCATCAAAAGGGGGGTACCATTAGCAATCAATCAGCCAAACCTAAGATAACACGCACAGCCCTGGCACACGTGAGAGGATTGATTGATTGACTGATTGTAAGATTTAATGCGCCGACGCTGCACAGGCGATGAGGCGCACTGTAGTAAAGGGCTCCAGATTAATTTTGACCACCTGGGGATCTTTAACATTCACCAAAATCTCGAACACACGAGCGTTTTGGCTTTTCGCCTCCATCAGAAAAGGGGCCGGCAAAGCCAGGAATCGAACCTGCATCCTTGGGCTCAGCAGCATAACGCCTTAGCCAGTGAGCCACCGTGGCGGGTACATTTGAAAAGAGAGCTTATTGCTGAATCACTTCAGTAGATGTGGCTTGCCGCACAGCAACGCTTTTTGCTTTTTTTCTTGGCTTCATATCCCCCTCCCCCCGGTAAGCAAGCACTGTTTATATATGCGCAATTAAAAATAGTTGGATAAACACTGGGCGATTCGTTGTCTGGATAAAAACGACGCACTCGCACTTTCTTTCTTTTTACCTACATAGAAGCCTGCTTTACGTGGTCAATGGCACACCGATAATAATATTCGGATATTTTTTTCTGGTGCTATGTGCTAACAAGGAACAGTCGTATTTAATTTCTCTGATGTGTAGTCAGGTTCATTTAGCAATGCATCACTTATCTCTAGTTCCCTCTTAGTTTCCTTTGCCAGTGAGGCTGTATTGACGGGTTCTTTTTTTTTTTTTTTTGTCAGGAGCCTATTAAGTGCTCATAGTCGGAAGGTTAATTAGATCCAAAAATTAGAATGAGTAGATAGTAGTAGAATTAGTAGATTAGATTAGTAAATTATATGCAAAGGGGACAACTTCGCTTATCTCTAGCATTCTCTGAATTGTTTCTCATTTCAGCAGGGACATTGGGTTAACACATGTATTCTTCATGAGCCCAAGTCTAGTGAAATGCAGCTATTCAGGACATTGCTTATTTTTAGTTTTCCCTGAATTGCTCATTCAGCTGTGATGCTTTAATGTGCAGGAAGTGTGTGGCTGGTTTAGTATTAAATGTTGGGTAAAGGTGGTTTGAATTTTTTCTGTTTACCACAATAAAAAAATTGCAAATGAAATATGCTCGAACCTAAAATTATGTCCCCAAATAGACTTGCACTCGTCCAAAATTGCCGTTTTATTGCTCAGAGGCTGTTCCGAAACAGCAGTATTCCTGCTTCCTGATTCGCTACAAAAGGCTCAATCCTGCTTCCGCCCCTTGGTTGGTCAAAACAGTGCACCTGTGTGGTCAGTGTGTGTCTCCTTGTGGCCCCTGGTATGTCAGTCGCTGAAAAATGAGCGATACTTATACACCGCAAAATGTGAATTATGTCAAGCTGTCAATGGCTTGCTTTGTGCCCATGTGTGTGCCACCTGTTTCACCACTGAAAGAAGTCGAACAAGTAATGCACTATCGCGTCCCTTGCATTGCTGTAGTTGTGCATCAGATTCAGACTCCGCATCAAGCACATTGTGCATCAAGATTTTGTGGGTGAACTGACCGAAAGTACAGTTTTTCTATCAACGTTGAGAGAAGTCGCTTGCTCAGTTACATCTGTCATCAAAGTTGAGTTGTTTTAGACATGCGCTGCACGTTTAGCAGAGCAGGGTAAGTCAGCGAGCTTAGTGTTTGATGTTTATTGCCGCTTACCTGGGATGGCATTGCGAGCTTGGTATGACCAGTATTGCGGCTCTGTGTGGTGTGATTGAGAAGTAGGGACGAGATGAGAACGAAAACTATTTGGCATGAAGCCTGTGCCTTATGGCTTCCCATGTTAAGTAGGAAAAGCAGAAACTTGTGTGCTGCTGAGCACAAGGATGCGGGCTTGATTTCCTGGCCGCGGCGGCCGCTTTTCTGATAGAGGCGAAAAGTGAAAACGCCCTTGTGTACGAGATTTCCCCAGGTGGTCAAACTTAATCGGGGGCCCTCCACTATGGCGTGCCTCATCGCCCATGTAGTGTCAGCCTTGTAGCGTCGAGCAGTAAATCAAAAGCAGAAACTTGCCTATTTACATTATAAAGCTTAATAATTGTTTGTGCTATCTCTTCACCGACGACAATGCGAAGATAGTGCTAGATCTAACATGTCAGCAACGCAACGAATTTGTAAAGTTTATTGTGTGCAAATTCGAATTATTTAAATTAAAAAAAAATGAAATTCTTGACTTGAGGCATGGCCATCCTAAATGGATTGCTCTGCATGGTATTGTTTTTGTGTAACTGGTTCGTATCAGGGAAGAAAGCTGGATTTTGTTTTGTAGTGCGCTGGCTGCCCTGTCAGAAATAAAAGGAGATGAGAGAGAGAGAAAAAGGAGAGAGGGGTGGAAAGGCAGAATAAGTAAAACGCAGTGTGAAAACAGGAAATTAATTCAAAATAAAATTTGGAATGCATTGTGCATACTGAGGTTAGCTTTGCGGTTGTGGCATATGTTTTTGTTTTTCTTCTGTAGAATTTGCACTATAGTGTAATAGGTGCATCACATGTGGCAGTACTGTTGTCAGTATTCTTTGTTGAATAATCGCTGGAGCGTGTGCCAGGGTTGTCAACTGTACCCCCGAACCAAAAAATTTCCCGGGGGCCCTCGCGAATGGCACTATAAAGTTTCGAACTCGTAATTCGAAGTCACTGCCGAAATGGTGTGCACATTAGACTCTTAAAGTAGAAATTGCTCGAACGGTATGGCCACGGAGTTGAATTCTTTAAACAGGCTGAAAAACTTGTGTTTTACTGGGCGCAAATAATTTAATCCGTAATGCTAAGCAGTCAGTCTAGTCTAAATCTCCTCCATTTCTCCTCGCTAAGAGCTCGCCCCAGCGTAGATGCATCGCGGGGACCCCTCGTGCCGTGGTCTGTCTGCACCTCTACGGTTCCGTGGGACCCGGCCGCGCTGGCCGCTGAGTGACGAGTGTGCGCGCAGACGGGTCGGCATTCGTCACGTCGTCGGCGGCGTCGATTCTCCCACGCGGTCGTCGTCGCTTTCTCCGGCGGAGTCTGAGAGCGCCATCCGAAGGCGCGCCCGTACGTCCTCCCGTGGGTGCGCGCTCCCGGAGTCGGCGGCGCTACCAGACCGGTAGTCGCCTGCCGCGTTGGGCCCCATTTGTCTTAGCGCCCTGCTGGTCGGCACAGCCGACGAATCGTCGTTCTTTTTGGGTTGCGACTCTCGATGTGTTTTTGGGAGGACCCCCGTGGCGGTGGTAGGGCACCCTGCCCCTCCTCCTCCTTTGACGCTTACTTTCGCGCTCAGGGAGAGAGCTCCACGTGATCGACCTCGGCCGCTTTGGCGCGCATGCACGTGGTCATCGCCAAATGCGTGCTCGAACTTCTTGGGTGTGTCGAAAGCTTCTCGATGCGAAATTTGTGTTCTTTGTTCGTTTTTATTTACTGCGGAACGTCTGTTAACTTCCGAATACAGGCTTCTTTTTTCTGTAGTTTCGAAGGGCGTGGTCAGTCTCCGGAGATAACCTGTCGATTATGTAAGCTTTGTTCCGTTAAATAACGAAGTTCGTGCGACCGCAAGTGCAACCCTGCAGTCCTGGCTTTCATTTTGTTTTCTTCGTGAGGCAAAGACGGAGCAGTCTGCGAACAACGTCGTTCTGCAGAGGCGGCACGTCGCCTTGTTTTGCGTTACCGCAGCACATGTCGTCCGTCGCTCTAGATTCTTTAAAAAGTGTTCTGGAGCACACTTCTGAGCATCGTCAGTATATTCGCGCAGCTGTGAAGTTACGTGCTCAAGTAATTCGTACCCGAATATCCCTTTGTACAGAAGAGCAGAACGCTCGCATTCATGCTTTATAGTTTGCCAGCTCTTTCCTGCGCTTACGCGCTCTCGTGCTGTGTATGGCTATCCTTTTGTTTATACAGCGCAGTGCAGTCTTTCGCCGCCATCGTGATGGTGGGACCAAAAAAATTAAACCCGTTCCAGTCAAGGTGAAAGCTGTCGGAAGTGCAGAGCAGTGATTCGCCATGATGGGCTGTAGCGCCGTTATCCGCTCACTGCTGCCACCCAGTGCATTTAAAATTTCCCGCCGATGATGATGATGATTAGTGGCTTTCCCTTTGAATCGGGGCGTCGGTTGTCACCAACCGACTTGCCTGTTTTATTACGTTTACGGCCCGAGAGGTGGTACACCGGGCCATTGCCCCCGACCCCCCTCCTACCACCCTGGATGCCCACCCCCTACTCACCTACAATGACATACTCACACACAAGCTCTCTCGTCGCACCTTCCCTCCACCTCACCCGTCTCTAACAAAAGCCGATGAAATCACTCTACGTCAACTTCAAACCCGGACCTTCCCTCACAATACACTTTGGCATTTGATTTTCCCCACCTCTCACTCACCAAGTTTTGCCCCGAAAGGGGTGCACTTTATCACTTCGTATGGGAATGCTCCCACACACCCGACCTCCCTCCCAATCCCCACCCCTCCCCTTCAAAGTGGGCGGCGCAGCTGTCCAGCTCTGAACCCGGCTCCCAGCTTAACCTGGTGAGACGGGCCCGGACTGCCAGCCAGAGCCAGGGACTCCTGGACTAAGGAGTCTCCCCACTGGTCTGCCTCCACACATGGAGTCGGATTGGGCCTCAATAAAAGTTTATTCCTCCCCCTCCTTGCCCTACTCCCAGCTTCCTCTCTCCCATCTCTCCTCTTTTCTGTTTTAAACTCATCGCCCCCACCCCCCCTTTTTTCTCCCCTCGCTGTTCTAAATTCTCATCCGTATGGTTACTCCGCCTGCGTACCCATCCCTTCCCTCCTTCCCACCACTCCAGTCGCTTCTTCGTCAACTCTATGGCCTTGAAATTGACGTTCCCCCTCGCCCCAAATCCCAAAGCCTCCGCCAGCGTCGTTTCCCCCTCACCCCGCGGTGTCCGTATCTCTGTGCAGCTCCTGACAATATGGCCTATAGTTTCCCGATCTTCGCAGTGCTCGCGCACCCCCTGCCTGAAACTGCGCTTGCTTTAGTTTCGTATGCTGTACCCTTTCTGCGTCATTTCGAACGCGCCATTTTTTTCTTGCGTGTCTGGTGCCTTTCTGTGGCATTTCGAACGCGCCATTTTTTTTTTTTTTCTAGCACGGCCGCTTTTTCTCTTACTATCGTAAAAACCAAACCTACGAGCGTTCCTAACTAAATGAACGCGGAGGCGGCCGGTTATATACACAGATTTTGCCTGAAATGTGCCTGCAGTTTTTGTTTGCGCTAAACGAACGGGGAGATGTATAGCGCCAGCTGTTCACGAGGTTCGAACGGTTATCCCTAAACCGCGTGGTTTTCGAAGCCTCAGCGTGACCCCCCTGACGACGGTAGAGGAGGCTTTATTTGGGGTCCGTTATCTTGCTGCGCCGCCTGATTTCGGCAGTCGCATCGACCGTTAGCGAGCTACGACGACAAGCGAGCCCATAAAGTGCTCTGCACTTAAAACTCGCCACTCCGATTCTCGCTGTTGCGCCTGCGAACAGAGCGTGAGAAAACTTCGATCTCCTAGAGTGCCACCCGACGGGGCGCGCGCTACTACGGCAGCATAAAGCCCTTAGATGTACGGGGCAAGTTTTTGGTCACGTGACTCCCGGCGGGCCGTACACAGCTCCTGTACGAGTTGAACACTGTGTGGCAGTCCGGAGAACTGCCCGTAGAGTGGCGCCATTCCATCGTATGCCCAATTCCTAAACCCGGGAAGAGACCTGACAGGGTGCAGAACCTACCATTTCGCTTACGTCCACACTATGTAAGCTGTTAGAGCGCATGGTGCTGGCGCGGTTGACCTACATAGTAGAGCACCACATAGGATACTTGCGGCCCACGCAGACCGGGTTTCGACCAGGGCTCTGTACGCACGATAGCCTCCAAATGCTCCGCCGCACGGTGGGGCGCCGTCGTGGACCCACCAAGACTCCAGCCATCGTTGTAGCCGTAGACCTGAAGGCCTTTGACACGGTCAACCATACCCAGATCGTGGAAGTACTTCGCGAGTGTAGAGCTGGCCCACGCATCACCAATTTTGTGAAAGGATTCCTAAAAGACCGGACATTCGAGATTAACACCGACAGCCACCAACCACAGACCTTCAACAATGTAGTCGGGGTGCCACAGGGGGCGATCCTGTCTCCTATGCTATTTAATCTTGTGATGCACGACATCGCTGGTGAGCTCGAGACAATCGACCACTTGAAGCACACAGTATACGCGGACGATATTACGATATGGACTGATAGCTAGACCGACGTCAAGACGGCCGCTGCGGCGGTGCAGCGTGGACTGGACGCCATTGAACGGGGCTCACGGCTACAGGCATGCGCGCCTCTTAAGAGAAGACCCAGTACATCGTTCTAGGTGGTGCGGAGCAGACTAGGGAGGCCATCGAGATCAGGCTAGGCGGTCGCCGCATCGAGCGGGCTGCTTCCCGGTGGATCCGGATCCTAGGGGTCCCACTGCACGAACAGGGTGGAGCCGACGAGTGCGTCCGACAGCTGAAGGGTGGCGGCAACAGCTCCATATCATCCGACGGATGGGCAACCGCTTCGGCGGTGCGGCGACGCAGGCTATACGTGCGCTGACCCAGGCGGTGCTTACATCGAAGGCATGCTACGGGGCGGTTTGCTTCGAGCTCACCCAAGCGCAACACGCGCAACTATAGAAACGCTGTCACCGCGAGTGCCTGCGAGCTATCACGGGTCTGCCCAGGCACACCAGAACCGAGGAGCTCTACCGGTTTGCGAGGCTTCCTCCGCTACGCCACATCATAGAGGAGCGGTACAAAGGGCACACAATGAGACGAGCTACCACCAATGCCGGGGCATACACCCAGTGTCTCATCAACGACACGGCGAGCGACGAGTCGCCGATCGTGCCACCGCCGAATCCAATCCCCCCTTGGGAGGACGAGCTTATCCTGCACCCCCAAACCCATGTCGAGGGTCTGCAGGAAGGACCACCACAGAGAGGAGCGCGCCGTCGATGCGAACAACAACCGCGTTACCGTTGCTTTGACACCACGCCCAGCACAATGCGATGCGAGCTGGAGGCGGTACTACTGGCGGCGAACCACAACGAAGAGCGCTACCAGGCGGAGGAGCTCCGGGGCCGGCAATTTACCATATATACTGACAGCAGAGAGGCGGTGGCAAGACTCGGTGACACCCCAGTCATCGGATCCACAAGCCACCTCATCAAGACGATTGCGAAGAGACTTCGCACAACGAAATCCACTACCGTGTCGGGTGGACTGGGTGCCGGGACACGCGCGTGGCGTCGGGAACGAGGCCGGCCACGTGTGGGCGAGCGACGAAGCAAGTATCCGCTCCGACCCATTACACCCTGTTCCCCCGCACGGCACGGCCCAGACCCTGCGGACGACAGAGCCGCTGCCAAGCAAGAGAGCAGGACAAAGCTCCGTGCCGCTACACCCCATGACCCACGACCACTGCCAGGAGGACTTCCCAGAGGGGCCCAAATCCTGCTACACAAAATAAGAGCAGGGGCTGCTCTTACGGAGGACGTGCTCGCAAAGTGGCGGGCATACGTTCCCCGACGCTCACGACACCTGAGAGAACCCCTCGAGAACTACAGGGAGACTACCATCGTGACCTGCTCCTCGTGTCACGCGCCAACAAGGCCCACAATGCAGCACATGCTGTGGGAGTGCTCGGGGCTCGCGGCGGAGAGAGAGCCCATCTTCCGCCGTACATCAAGACCTCCCAGGAGTGGGCATCGCCTCCTCTGGGCCGGGCTCACCCAAGAGAGACTGTTATGTCCCGGTGGACTTTCGCTTGTACCACGGGGATACACAAGAGAATGTAGACGCTCTCACCTTCTTTACCGCCTTCCCCATCCCTGACTAGACCTGGAGTCTCCCCTTCCGAATAAAGAATTATAATAATAATAATTTTTGAGCCCTCGCCCATGGAGTTGCGCTTGCTGTTGCTGTGGCAGGTGTTCGATCACGTGACCCCTCTTGTAAAGTGCGCCGCGTGGTTCTCGTTGTCCTAACAAAATGGAGTTTCTCGTTGTCCTAACAAAATGGAGTGACCGAAGAGTACGCCCGAGTAAGAAAAGGCGTACCGGGGTCTCCGACGTATTCGCGGACGTTAAAAGCATCTACAGATCCGCGCTAACCGATTAACTGTGCGCGTTCTTGGAACTTGTCTTGCTCAGAAACGGCGCCGTGTGCGTGTGCGCACTAGCGGTGCTACGAAGCAGTTAACACATCGTGTGTTCGCGCGTTCACCGTGCCACGCCGTGGTTTGGCATCACGCCGCGCGATGTCTTCGCTTTTTTTTTTCTTCTTTTGCGGCATATTCCATGGCACACCTTCTCTCGAGACATGCGGGCACTTTCCGTGTGTGTAACGATACCGTGTGGGCTGCTGGGACCCGCAGATCCTTTGCGGGGGCTAGCTCAATGAAGTACGACAACGTTTGCGGGCCTTTGTGTCTTTTTGGTGGTGGAGCATGGCTTCGCAGTGCTTGGAACATTACACGGCGTCTTGGGTCAGAATGGCGGCGCTTGGTTTGCGCCCCGCATCTCTCCAGCGTGGCGGAAAGCGGGACCATGCGTGCGAAGCACATGACATTGCAAGCACTTCGTCATCGCGGGCCTGCCCACACCTTTCTGTTGCGCCTTCGTATCTTCGATCTTTCCGAATTATACGTGCACACTGCACGCTTAGCCGCGCGTGGTTTCAAAGCGTTGCCTCGCAAAAGCACCGCAATGACCTTCCATTCCATTGTGACTTTTTTTGCCCCGCACAATTACGGGTATGTATTCTTCGAGATTGCGTTCAAGTGGCATCCAAGGCCCGCGACAGTTTCACTGAACATCGTTTGTGAGCTGGCAATGGCGTAAAGGTTTCCCCGCTGCGCGCGGCCGGCCCTTTCGTCGAGCGGGCGCGCGCGGGTTTATGCTCCATCGGCCATAAAGCTTGATCCCGCGTGTGCATATATCGTAGAATGAAGAATCGAAAGAGGGGAAGTATAGCAGGGGAGATTCGAGCGAGACCCTCGCGGGGTCATTGTCGGCGTCCATTAATAAAGAACCAGCGCGGCCGATGGAGGGGCGAGGAGGGGGACGGTGATTTGCGCAAGCGACTCGCGTGGTCTTCGACGGCTCTCCTACACGCATAGGAGCGCGAGGCCTTCGAGCCACGTCGCTGGGAAAGGATCGACGACCGTGCACTGCCGCGTCCTAATTGGGCGATACCGAAACGCGTCATTAGAACACCGCCGGGGGTGGCCAATCGGTCGCGCCGGGAGAGGGCGAGGGCGGAACGTGGCCTCGCTCACCTTGCTGGCGTAATCGGCGCTGGTCGAGCGGCGCAGGTGCTCCCAAGATGGATGAGCTTCGGTGCCCCGGGCAACCCCCGTCGAAATTGGCTCGCGGGCTGCTCCGATGAGCTGGAGAATTCGGCTGTTTCCTTCCCCCCCCCCTCCCCCCGTTCTTTTTTGCCCCCTCTCGACTTGAGACGCAGCGCCACCGTGCTCTCCTCGCTTTCGGCGCAGTGGTCGTCGGTCCGTGCCGTATACAAGGACCTCACCACGAAGTACACTGCAGCTACTGCGGCAAACTGTCCTGCTGCTCGGTGCCAAGTCGTCGCAACCTTTACTCTTTGCAACGGTGCCTACGTTTATGAGATGGGCGAATTCTACAAAAGAGACCTCTGCTAAGCTGTACCCGTTGATGTGCCGGCTTGGGCAAACTGTCCAAACTGGCCACTTCGGTAACCAGATGCTTCTGCGCCTCGTTGAACCCCAGCGTTGAACATTTACTGGTCGGCTGGTTAGGAACGCAGTGCAGTGCGTCGTGCAACTTTTTTTTTTTTTTTTTTTTCTGGGCAGGTGCAGTTCTGCCCGTCTCCATTTGTCCTAATCAACCCATGCCGTGTATATCGTCTTTGTGCCTTTCAGTAGCATAAAGGATTACCCATTCGGTCTAGTCTGAAGCGTTCAGGTCGGCAAATTTTACGACCCTTCATGACGTGCAGAGGTTTGCTCGTTCGGCGATGGATGGCGCCACCTACTTACTGCGTGTAGGGAGCCTACATGCGCTCCCTAACTGCGTGCCAAGAGTAGGATGCTGTAGCGTACGCTGCCGCTTCTACTTCGCACCACCGCGGCCGCGGTGTCCGAGTGGCCAAGGCTCAGAGCTGCGATCGAGGACTCGGGTTCGGCCCGGCAACGGCAGCCATTTTTTTTTTTTTTTTATGAAAGCGAAAAACGGAAATCCCCTGTGTCTAGATTTCGCACGTCAAAGATCCCCAGGTGGTATAAATTAATCCGTAGCCCTCCACTGAGGCGCCCCTCCTAGCCTCGGTGCAGCTTCGGCGCGTAAAAACCACAAATGTGATTTTTTTTATTCTCATCCCAATTTTTTTACATCACCTCCTTTTTTTATTCAAAATCTTCATGGTGCCCTTTAGCTGACAAGGGAACCACTGTTGTCTATTTTAGCAGCGCCAGCGGTGTGGCAGTTCATTGGCTACGCTTCGCGTTTTTAAGGATCACAACGGAATGTATCAGGGGTGAGCTAAAATGTATTTGATCCTGGCAAACCGATTAACTTTCTCACAGAACTTTTTCAGTGGTAGTGGCAGCACTGGCGACTCCCATATTCGCGCGCGCGTAACTGCAAGTCTTCGCGCGCTGAGACCCCTTCTAAACACTCCACATGCTGAAACAAAAAAAAAAATAAAATAAATAAACAAGGAAAGGCAAAACTAAAGGTTAAGTGGCGTGCAGCGAAGCTACATTGTTCGCCACTGCAGCCTTCGCTGTAGCGTCCGTCGTACATGCAGGAGAACAGCAGGCGTGCAATGTGCGTGCAGGTCTCGGGCTTTTCGATTAAGACGGAGTCGCTGGGCGAAACCGAAAGGATGGGCGGGGAGGGGAGGAGGAGGGTCGGCCGTTTTAATTACAGAGCGGCTGTGTCATTCACACCGCGGGCCTCGACCGACCACTGCGCGGAATGCGCCGCCGCTACCACCACCACCCAGGTTATATGGCCGTTGGCTGTGGGTGGTCACCGCGTCATCGTCACAGTTGGGCCGCGACTGTCTGGATGGATGCGGCCTTTAAAACGGAGCGAGGAGAACGGCGCGAGTTTTGAACGACGCGGTGTGGCGTCTTTGTAGGAAGAAACGGGAAGAGAGCGGCACACGACGAACGTCCTTGTGTGAGTGATGCCGAAAGCGGGCGAGGTGCGTCCCTTCATCTCTCCGGTGCCGGTGAATTGTTTTGCAGAATGCCTCTTTATGGTCAGTGCTTCTCGCACCTGGCCACTCACTGCGCGCTTGTATTGTGCGGGCACGTGGGTAGTCCTTATCGCATTTTTTCTGCATTGACAACTTTTTTGCTTGAACTGCTAAAGGAGGGAAGGGCGGAGACGGGAAACCGTGTGGGAAAATGCTGCTTGAAGCAACAGCGAATGGGGGATATCGATATCCCCCACCCTAAACAATGATCATTGTTCAAATTAAGAAAAATAAATTATTTTGGACTGGACACGCAGTGCAAAGAAATGTGGGCAGCTAGATACGGGGCAACGGAAGTATGGGAAGACAATAAAAACTCCGTGGAGGTGCGAAATAAGGAAATTCGGCGGCAAAGAATGTACTCGGGCAGCGTAGGAAACGAGTGGCTGAGGCGAGAGGCATTCATCCTGTAGTGAATGTAGATAGGGTGATAACGATGATGATTATGATGATGAGCAACTTTCCGTGTGCTGTTTTACGCTTTACACCACGCCGCGGCTGTTTGACCGTTTTTAGCCCTGAAGCGGTCAGTTTGAAGGGTAGAGCGGGCATGAACAGGCTGATTAAGATTGTGAAAATGATGATCTTTAGCGTCGAGCTCTGATCTATACTCATTTGCGGCAGTTCCGTGGACGATGGTGACTGGTGATGGGAACGTTAGCGGGCGTCTGTCTGGTTGTCATTGGGCATCCTCGATTTACCAGTCCTGGACAGTCCGCGGGCAGTCCGAGGACTGCGTCGTACCGGAAGTCCCATAGAAATACATGAGAAAGTCGAGCGCCGGATCGCGTCTCGGGCAGTCCGCGGACGATCCGGACTGATAATCGAGGAGGCCCATTGTAAATTCCCGCGTGAAGAGAAAGCAACCACGCGCTCGCGGAAATCATTTCCTTCTCGATCCTGCCTGCGCAAGCGGCCGTCCGGCTGTTTTACGGGCGCCGCGTCACTTGTTCAACTCGTTGTTCAATGCGGCTGCTTTGCTAATTAAGCGTTTGTATTGCGCGCTGTCTTACTCGTTCTGTTCTCTTCGAGTGGTAAACTGGACGGTAGATTGTATGTAACCTAAGACTGAAACAGCGTGCCTCTCTTTGTACGAGCTTGTTTGGTCGTACTTTGCGTGCCCGTTTGCAAGCGCCGTTTAACGGTTTCCAGGCCAAATTTTAGGGTGTTGCGCAGACACTGGTGCGCATGCAGCACATGTTCAACGCGCACAGCACATTCACCCCCCCCCCCCCCCCCCCCCAAACACACACACACCCACACATATCCGATAAGAGAACAAATCAGTGTAGCACAGAGGGCGAGCGAGTATATATACCATTCAGAAGAAAATAATTGGCCAGAGGTAGTGGGATAGCGGCAAAGATCATTATAGCTCCAACTTTGCTACTACGATGAACAGTGTATACAAGTCAGTATTCAGTCTTTCATTTCCTTTTTCTCTTTTTCTTTTTGAAATAGAAAAGCGGAGTTAGAATTTAACACTTAATCATGTTGTGACCCGTGTCCTTAATCTATTACCCGACAACCGTGCCACACCCTTCAAACGCTCTAGAAAACATCGAAGCTGCTAGTCTGTCGTCACCCCTTTCGCTACCCACAGTAGGTGTAAAACGCCGAAAACGGGTATTGGCACTTTATATTAAGTGTGTAATCACATTGCGACACCCTAATCCCATCCACTTCCCACCTTTATTAGAGGCTTAGTGCGTGAAGAAAAAGGCTAAGTCGATCAGCGCCTCTCCTGTTAAAACAACGACGGTTCCCTCACTCTTCCCCAGAAGCCCTTAACCAACCCTTCCAATTTTTCTGTTTCCGCAATCGCGGTGGAGTATAAAAAAAAAGCCTGCCGTCTCGATGCGCTAAATATCACATTGCCTGTAAGCGATGAGGCGATCAAGGCGTTGATCGTTCGCGCACGACTCGGATATTCCGGCGTGCGCCCGGGCAAGAAGTCGTGACTGCTGCCGTCTTTCGCGCGGGTCGGGTCTTCTTCTGGCTGACCCCGGGGTCGGCGGGGCCTGACCCCGCATTTGCCACGGCGGCGTGTGTCACGTCTCCCGCCAGGAAGCGTCCATCGACGCGGCAACCTCCCCCCTTGGCCGCTGCTGATCCGTTATCTAAGCGATGGTCGATCGCTCGCGGCTCCCGTGCGCTACCGTGGCGGTGATGGGGCCGCCGTGAGTTATGGCGTGTGTGCGACCCCGTCGAGCGCCTGCGGTGTGCCCCCGCGAATGACGCTGTTTGCGGGTCCTTCGCCTGTTGACGTGTGTTCGTGCCCGACTAGTACGCGTGCGCGAGGCCTGTTGAGAAAAATGACGCTTCTTCAGCACCTGCTTGCCTGCCTGTGTGGGCCTGCCTCTTTAGCTGTTGGCTTCCGACTACGATGTCTCGCTGGTATTCATTCGGCCCTGGGAATCTCTTCTACGGAGGAAACGGAATCGTTCATGTATACACGACATTTCGTGCACGTTGAAGGGGACCTGATCCGTATTTAATAGTAACTGTTTCCTGTGCATGTTGAGCCCCACATTTGAGTGGCCTGTCTTGGCGAATGCTTTCCGGTTGGTGCGTTGTGTGTCGGAGGGAAGGGTTGAGGGAATGTGCGGTCGCTCTAGTCGAGGCTTATTGCGCTATGAATCGTTTGCGTTAATGCGACCGAACTCGAGTGTTGTGGTGAAGTTCGACAAGCGTTCGGGAGCCTTGCACTTGTGTCGGTTGTAGGATGACAACCCTGTCCGTGGTATTCTGGGTATGCGCTCTTCGGGCTGAACGCCTAGTGCGGCCTGTCTGACGATCATCGGTCAGCGAAGCGTGCCTCGTAGCACAGGTGTGGCTTGGACAGGTCATTCAGGTGCACTCAAGCAGGTCGTTCGTGCTCGAGGTAGCTTTGCCACACAACGCTCCGGTGTGATGGACAAGCGAACTTGCAGGAATTTCGCCTAGTACAGTATATCGAGCTTTTTTTTTTTTTTTTTTTTTTTTTGTAGCGTAAGCTACACTGGCCGGGTTGAGCAGTTTCGCGTGGACCTTGAAGGGCCGTGCTGCGCAAGCGCGGGGAGCATTGGATTGAATTGCATTGGATTGGATCCAAATGGAGTACTTGTGTGTAGAGAATTGGGTCTGCACATTCGCCGGTCTGCGCATTCCAGAGGAGTGAGGTCATAGCCGCGGCAGACGCACTGGTGCCGGCGCGTGTCCAGCTGTGCGCCTCCGTTGCGCAGTAGCCAAGTCTGACGGTGCGCCGGAGCCGCTTGATAGCCGTTTCGCGTGGCTCCTGGAGAGCCGTGCTGCGCATGCGCTAGGAGCAGTGACTGTACCGGACTGGAGTGTACCAGACCGGACTGAATTGGACTGGATTGGATTGGATTTGATTGGAGATCGTTTTAGCAGCAGTAAGCATCTAATCAGCTAATCCTACACAACCTGGAAACCAAAGAATAACCAGCTGAACCTTAGCTCACGCTACGTATATCCTGGCATCGACAAGCTAAGCCATTGCTAATTTTTTCTTTGCTGGCGTTCTTTTTAACTTGAAGTCTGTAAGAACAGCATGCTGGACGTCGAGAGGGACGTTGCTGCGTATCGCGTGGACGAGTAGAAAGAGGGGAACAGCGCAACGCAGACGAAAAACAAGAAGGAAGTGACAACCACGAGCGCTGTATTTTTCGTCTGTTTCTTGTGTTTCGTCTGTGTTGCGCTGTTCCCCTCTGTAATCATGCATCAACTCGCCCAAGCCTCAACCCTTGCGTGGACGGGAACATTTCTTGCGGTGTTCCGAAGCTATTAGTGGCAGCAGCGTACGTGTACGTCTTTTCAAGATGCTGGGCCACGACTGCAAACTCCACGATATTGCTTCCTTCGCATTTTATTCGTCGCATTCAACGCTGCCGCGGCGGTAGACAGTAACCACTGCCCGCGATAAGATCTAGGCGCATAGACGAGCGGTTTTGCCAGCACTGCCGGCTCTGCTCTCTCCCCCTCCGTGCTTGCTACCGCGCGCAGCTTTTGCCGCTTGTGGATTTTTGGATGGAAGCGTTTCTTGTTGCTTGCCGCCGTGTAGCATTGCACTGCGGTGCACGACCCGCGTTGTGCGTGCTGTGTCGGTCACTCTTAGATGGCGAGAGGAGGGGGTGGTTGCGCGTCCGATTTGGAGGAGGGGGAGAGGGGCCGGCGAGGAAAAAAATTGGTCTCCGCCGTTTCGGCGTGCTAGCTGAGGAGGCTGTACGAGATTCCCATGCCGATCGGTCTCTTCTCCGTCTCTCTCGTTTGGAAAGAGGAGCAGGATGGAAGCCGGCGGGAGAGAGTGGGAAATGATCTTGCTCGGCGGCGGCGGCTCGTTTTATAGTCGTATATCCTCGCGGCGAGAGAGTCCCAGTCGGAGATCAAATCTGCGGCCCGATCGATCGAGGCCGGCCGTGTTTTTTTGCACGCGCTGCCCATTGGCCGTGCTGGTTGCGAGGGGCGTGTGCGCTTCCCGCCAATCGCGGCTGCTTCTTGGCCGGCTGCTGTGGGGGCGATCTCGGCGGTGGAGTACGTGCAGGCCGACGTGCGTGTCGGATGGGTGGTGCGCGTTTTTCCTCCTACGCCGAGCTCGTCCTCCTCCTCCTCCGCGTGCGCTTCTTCATCATCATCTTCCTCGCGACGGGGTTCTCGGCCGCTGACGCCAGCGGCGTAAACGGCAGCATCGGCGGCGTAATCGCCTCCGAGGGATGAGTACGGTGGTTGGGGGAGGAGGGGAAGATTGTAGCAGCAGCGCGCCGTGAAAAAGGAAAATTACGTGGCCGCGGGTCGAAATGAACGCGTCTTCTCCGCTGCGCGTTCTTCGGTCCGATGTGCCGTGGCGGTGGCGCGCTCGGGGCCACCGGGGTCACGAATGCTGTTCGCTTCTTCTCATCCAGCGCTTCTTTCTGCCAGAGGATGAGGAGGAAAAGAGCGGCTGGACGCTTTGTGCGTGTCTGCATGCCGCCGACTTATGGATGCTGCGTCGTTCATTACGTGCCTGCCTCGCGACCATCGTCCAGCCCGAAGCTTGCGCGTCTTGGGTTCTTCTTCTTTCTGCCGTAACCATATGGCGAGAGGGCGTCGAGCGCTCTTTTGCCTGTAATGACGACGGCCCCGAAATACCGGATTGCCGCCACGACTGTCTCGTCGTAACTCTTGTTTGTACGTGCGGTTCATTATGCCACCATTGTAATCGACGTGCCGTAACAGTGAAGCGACTGGCCGGGGACGACGCTCGGGCAGTTTTTCCAATGAGATAAGAACGAATGGGGGCGCGCTATATATATGGGGGTCATTTAGGTTCTTATTCTTCCCTTTGTCCAGCATGCGCTTCGGGCACAACAACGGTCCGGGGCAATTCGAGCGATCAAAATTGCACCCCTAAGCGGCCGCTTTAATGCGCACGCATACTTTTGCCGTTGCTCTCGGCGCGCGCGTTTTATTTATCGGGCTCGTTGCGGAAATTACGTAATGTGGAGAACGGTAATGCGCGTGAGCTGTTTTCCGCCGAACCTAGCGGATCAGCGAGTCGTTTCCGTGCAACCCGGCCGTGATTATTGTAATGAGATTTTTTTTTAACTGTACGAAGATCACCGGTTCCAGCTGAGCTGTGTACAGACCCTATAAATACAAATGCTGCCCTGCTTGCACCAGCTCAACCAGATGGAATTCAATACTTTAGCCTTAAGGGCGTTATAATTTCCCCGTATAAATTGTCGTATACGCTCTGCGTGGCTTGCATGGCGTGGACTGGTCGTGTGCACCTGACCCCTTACCTTTTTAGTTTTGGTCTTGTCGCATGTCGGGATGCCATGGTTTGACAAAAGTGGGCGTGCAAGGACCCTTTCCTTGCAACGACCTAACTGCAGGGATGTGCAGTGTGGGCTTTAACAAAATTAACATGAAATTTCGCAGCTTTCCGAGGATACATTTTGGTTTTGAAAAAAAAAATTGACTGACGATTACGAAACTCCCTAAAGCGAAATTAGAGCGCTTTGTGAGCTGCAGTTTTCTCTGTGACGGCGCATAGCTGCTGCGTCTCAGAAAGTAATCTGACGCTTATCTCGCAGCGCGTCGCCGCCGCCTGAGCATGTCTCGAGCTGCCTCGGCATACCGCCCTCCCCCTGACACTTTCGCCATACTTTCTTCCTTTGCTTTCTTGCTCGCTCTATTACGTCTATCTTCGGTGTCCTGTTCGTTCGCTCGGTTGCAACGAGGCCGACGGCGACGCGAAACCACAGAAGCGGGCGCTTAAGAGCTGCGCTCTAAATCCTAATAAGAAATCGCCCTTCGCTCAAAATTCCTGTAGCTGGAATTAAAAAAAGAAAAAAAATCGTTCTTTTGTGTTAACATCGCAGTTCTCGAGGGGTATAAAGCGTTATTTGCTTGGGGTCCTGTTGTGGGCCAAGTTGCTAAGGGATTTTTTCAGCACATTTTCTCCTGAGCTCTTTTGCGCAGCTACATGTCATGGTTGGAAGAAAGCGTGCCTCGATGCAGTCGTTTCCTGCTCTGTGGCCGCTGGTTTATCGCTGCTAAAAATAGCCCTGGACCTCCGGTCGGTAGCGCTGCGCGCAGTGGTCATCTATCATTCTGCGGCTCTGCATATTACCCTCATTTCGGCGTCCCCTGAGCATGCTCACTGAAACGATTTCCTCGTGCTGGGCTCCGTGTGTTTATATATATATATGTTGGGATAAGAATCGTGTACGTGTCACTGTCTTGGCGGAGTGGTGTCGCAAATAGATGGTGGATGCGCGCCGCCAGCAGCCGTAACTTGAATGTTCACTGTGCATGCCCCGTCTCATAGGCGACCGCATTCCTTTGGCCGCGCCGAATACGGATGTTTGGTCCAGTCCGCGTGCTTACCGACAGAAAAGAAATCATTTGCACATTTGGCGGTCGTTTTCCCGCTAACTTCGCTGTAGCGAACGAAGAGCAGCCTCCTGCTATATAGTGCGGCTTCGCAGATTTCATCTCTTTCTCTCTCTCTCTCTTCTCTCTCTCTCTCTATATATATATATATATATATATATATATATATATATATATATATATATATATATATACATAATAAAAGAAATTAGGGTGGGCAGTCAAGAAAACCTCGGAAAGCAAAGGGGACAATGGGGTAGGGCATTGAAACACATAAAGAATTTGGAAAGAAAGTGGAGAAAAAATGCCCGCCGGGTGGGATCCGAACCCACGACCTCCAGAATACGCGTCTGGTGCGATGACCACTACGTATATATATATATATATATATATATATATATATATATATATATATATATATATATATATATATATATATATATATATATATATATCCTTTCTCTCTCTCTCTCTTTGCGATACGGAGGGCAGCAAGCACTTAGCGTATGCTTCACTGTGGGGTCGTACATTCAGCGCGAATGTTCCGAAGTGCCAAAGCGAGCAGAGAAATAAGAACGAATTTAATTACCTGGGTAAAGGTGCGCGTTGTATACCAGTGAAACGGATTTTTTTTCCTCGGCGTCAAAGCGATCGAGCGCGAATCGCGTGAAAGCGTCCGTTTTCACATTTCTTTTCTTTCACATTCTGAGAGAGTATACAACGACGGACGCAGCTTGGACCCGAATAAAACACGTTCGGGCACGGCAGCAATTAGACGAGGCGCCCAAATCACTGTGCCACCGGTGGAGGTTGCTGTGCTCAACTAGTTGAACATTGTCGGATTTCTGTGAGAGCCTCGTTTGGGTCCTGTTCGGGCGACGAAGTCCTGGGCGCGCTCCTTTTAGTCAGCGGCATCCGTCTGCAGGAACAGTTATTCACCTGTTCCTGCAGACGGAAGCCGCTCAGTGAACCTGCTCTCATTTAACTCCTTTTGCTGCGTCGGGTACGCGCACACCAAGCGAGAAATGCAACTGATGCTCGCTCGCCACGGCATTTCAACGCATTGTACCTACTCGAAATTGATGCGTTCCGTGCCTCCCCACCCTTTTTTTGTGTGTTTTTGCAGGGCGTACTTCAGTAAAAAGCGCCAAGGCCTAAGACGCCGAGTGCCTGTGCCAGGCTAATCAGGCGTACAGCATAGAGCTCAGAATTCGTTCAAGGATACCACAAAACAAGCATGGAAACCGCGTTACGGTTGATAAGGGTGCCTGTGAACAATTGAACCCCGCCCCCCGCCTATGTGTTCCTGTTTGCAGATTATCTTTGGAGGCTAGGCAGGACTATAGTGTCACCAAATAGAGCAGTTCCTGCCCAAAACGCCGAGCACATGCGTCAGGCTGGGCAGGACCCAGCATTTGCCGCATCTCAGGACACACTTCTGCTGTTGAAATGCTGTTACGCGCGTTATCTTTGATTCGCATCTTTGATTCGAGCATGGAGGACAAGCTAAGCCTACCAGAGTTGACTTACTAAAACGCATAAACAAAATGGCGGTACCCATGAATTGTCGCAGTGTAAACAGATGCCATGTAATGTGAACTGGCCAATGATCAATCAGGGCGGCGGCAGGGAACCTTAGGAGAAAAGAGTACCGATACTCTGCGCCCTTATCGAGTGGCACTGGCCGAGCGCAACCGCCAAGCCCGCCGAGACGACGAGAAACATTTCATACCTTCCTCTTTCACCATTTGTAGTGGTCTACACTCTTAGGCAAAAAGGACTAAAATAGGGACTAAAATACAGCCGTTAGTCTTCGCGGGCGACCGTTCATCTTCAAGGGGAGTATCTGCGGCAGAGTACGTGCCGTGTGCATAAATACGGACTAACTGTTCGTCCCCGCCGATCTATAAGGAGTAACGGGAAGACGAAACGCATGCAGTTAGTCTCTTTGCTGCGTCGTTAATCCCCTAATGGCGTCGTCGTTGCCCTTTCGCGCATATGTCTGCGAACAGTTTTATATTTCCAAAACACAAGGCATTGCAGTCACTGGGTGCTTTAGATGGTGCCACCGGAGAAAATATTGATGTTAGTTATAAGAAAATCGCCTAGGGTTAGTAGAGCGGCGGGTAATGGCAAGGAGCGGCGAAGCGCGATTGCCATACGCTTCTCGGCTAGGTTTTGTCGATACGCTGTGTTGCATACGATTCGTGCGAGGTAAAAACGGCCAATGAAAGCTTTCAAGCGCCTTAACAGTAACGCAAAAATTAGTGACAATAGCAAAATTGGATTCCTGAGCCTAATGAATATGTATATGTTTAACAGACGAGAAAAAACGCATGTTGCTGATGACAACTGCAAAACAAAAATGCTCGCTACAGGTAAGCGTCTCGAAGTTATCTTTTACACTCGGTACATAATTGCCTTGGGCACCAAAGCTATGACAATGCTGCAACTGCTGTAAAACCCGCTTGCATTTCCCAGTCGCAATCGTCTAGCGGCGCAAATTTTAAGAATTCAGGCAAGCAACACCGAACTCGCTTTCGCCGATGCAGGAAAATATGGCATGTTTCCTTATTCTGACACTCACGCAGACGACACCTTTCACATACGTTACATAGAGCACTTAACATATGTATCGAACACTAAGAAAGCACTTAGCTTGCGCTAATTTGTATCGAACACTAAGAAAGCACTTAGCTTGCGCTAATTTGTGCGGAAACAAATGAGTCGTCCGATCGCCCAGCTACCTATCTCAACTAGGCGACGACGAGTTGATTGTTATTTACGAAAAAAACTATGGTTGTGAGGCTCTACTTCGAATCGAACTGAGCAATAGTCCCTAAACCTAGCAAAGTGCTAAGCGCAAGGCGCAAAACGCGGTCACGTTCGCTTGCACAGATAGAAATTCGGGCACCAGTTGCAATGGATCTGTTGCATTATGCACAGAACTACACGCTATTGGCGGTGAGCGCGACCACGGGCGGCGCTGCGAAGCGCGCCTCCGTGACGTCGGCTTAGGGATTCTCGCATTTGTCGTCTGCTTCACTCGGGCTCGCTCTCCCTGCTGTTTCTTTGTGCTCGATTGACGTCTAATGCTTGTCCGCACCAGATTTTGCGTGCGCGTTAGTTTTTATTATAATAATAGACTTAAAATCGCATAGACTATCTCAAGGCACGAGTTAAAGTATAGTTTTGGATACCGCTACGGAAGAAACATCGCCGGCGTCGCCCTATTCTTTGCGAAGCCGGTCCTGTGCGGAGCGCGAAGAGTCGGAGCTAGGCGTCAGCGTCTGTATTAAGCATCATTTTCGAACAAAGGGAACCTCCAGCTGCTAGTAACCGACAACAGCGAAAATACAAGACCAAAACAAATTCCAGGCCTTCGGGGCCGTTGGCTTTCGCAGAAGGCATTACGATTCCCGGTAATCATATGTACAGTAAAACAGTTTTTGCAACCTTGCCGAACGCTTGAAAATGTTGTATCGTATCACTTTACGTTTTAATCACATGAAAGCATTCCGACATGCACTATGGGTTGCAAAAACTGTAGATTGAATTCCAAATAACCCACTGTGTGTATAGGCGCGTGCTGGTTTTATAACAAGCTTCTAACCAGTATGGAGGTTTATTGAGCCAGATGTGTCACGTAAACGGTAAAGATACAGTAACACTATGGTTGTTCAGACCGGGAGGGATAGTTCCGTACATTTCCCACAGACGTATCTTGCCAATATTCAGATATGCGTTATAAGAAAAATGCACTGAATAGGGGGAGGAGTATGAGGAGGGGGAGAAAACTTTATTTAACAGTAAAATCGAGATTATTAGTGGGCCGGGTCCTCAGTCCACGCCAAAAGTAAAAGAGTAATTTTCTTCAGTTCATAGAACGCTATTCTGAGTAGACCAGGATTGGTTCTCTACGCCTAGAAGGGTTGAAAAACAGTAAAGAGCTGCTTGGAAATATTCATCGATTTCAATTTCTGTAACATATGCACGTGTACTATTTATTGCGTTAACTAGGCAGTATATCAATCCTTCAGCCCCGTAATTGTGTCATAATTGTCGCGTTGAGATCCAGTTCGTTATGATAACGGTGGTTACGATAAAAATCCAGAGCACAAAAGCCGCGTTCGAGTACTCTGGGCAACGTTGTCTGGGGCGCGATAGCGGGGGCGTAGCACAGCTGCGAATATGCACCTTCTTGCACGCAGCCATAACGAAAGCCAATGTGTGAAGAAGGGAATGTATGCCATACAGCCTGAAGAAAATGTCCACACGATCTTTGTGAGCCTCCCAAACAATAAGACGTTTACGATGGTGCAAATAAATTAATGCATTGGGCACAGAAAAAAAATAAAACATTCGTCTGATAGAAGTCAACAACAACAAAAGAAATTGAAGACAGCCGGTTTATTTCCTGGGGTGCGATGCTCGTGTAGGGGCCCGCTGCTTGGTACGTAGCATTAGATTGTTGAGTCTTCATAAAATCATCTAAAAAATACTGCAGGGAGGGAATCCTACGCATTTTGCATACTTATCGAGGAGCTCTGAGCGCTGAACCTCGCGAATAATCCAGAAAGGACGAGTTATACTCAGTATTCTGACCGATGCTCTGAAACAAGTTGTTCTCTCTCTCCTCGTGAGTTGTAAACCGGTGCGGGATACAGCTTGATATTATTCAGATGTGTCAGAAGCTGGCAAAAATAACTGAATTACCAGAAATATGTTTCTTAATGCACTAAAGCATCAAAGCGGGCGATTTCTAGCGCGGGCACTGCTGCCCCGCACAAGCGCAGTGTAGCAGACGACAGCGGCGCGAGTCCCTAAGCCGACGTCAGAGCTAGGGGGCGCCACTCAAACATCTCACCGCCAATACACTGGAGTATTATCTCCCGTGGTACCACCCGGCGGCGTAGTCCAGCGGTTAGCGCGTCGGGTTCCTTGTGTGTATTTCCGGGCGTCGGGGGTTCGATCCCTGCCGGTGCTGGAGTTTTTTTCTTTTTTCTGCACTGTACGCAGTTCGTCCTTGGGGAGTATCGGAACGGACCATCCGGGTGGGGGACTAACCGTTCGTCCCCTCGCAGTTAGTCCCCAAAGGGACTAATGATTGTGGCAGAGGCCGTTAGTCCCCGGAAGGACGAACTTTTAGTCCTTTTTGCCTAAGAGTGACAGCAGCTTTGCTGGACATCCACTTTCGCAGGGCGGGATGGCGACCAATTTTTACCAGCATAAAGCAATTCCGTATGCGTCCCGTCTGAAGTGGGAGAGCAGGCGGCTGTTCGGTCAGTAGGACACACTTTAGCTTTGTGCGCAGGCGCAGTACCGTCATCGACGCGTTGAAACCAAGTACTAGAGAAATTTAGCTTTTCCGTACGTTTCCGTCGTGCCGGGACCTGACCGGGCATGTTCGCATTCGTTCCGGTGGAGTGGCTTGTTCCGCTGACGGGCGGCCCGGCTCGCCGGGGGCCCCTCGCGCATGCGCAGTCTCATGCGCACTCGTATGTGCGCCACTCCCGGGTGCAGTGCACCAAAAGGTCGTCCTTCGTTTAGCTCTTGCCCAATCGTGTGTGGATTCTTGAAAAAAAAAAGGGTCACAGCATCGCTTTCCTCCCTCTGTACCGCTACCGCATGCAGTTTCCCGCCAGCCTAAAACACGTTGGGCATTCTGTACTTGAACTCAGCACCTGCAGGAGTAAATTGGCCGTAATAACTAGAGCGCATGCACTTTGCAAGCGCGGTAGAAACAGTCATCATTTAAAGGACCATTCGCCAACCCCAGTATTATTATTATTATTATGGCTCAGTAGCTATGACCGGCACCATTGTGGGTGGCTGGATGATGGCGTTGTACAGTCAAACCCGTTTATAGCGAATTGCAATATGCACCGGGATTGGTTCGATATATCCAATAGTTCGATATAGCCGAAACCGCCTATAACGAACTTATTGTTACAAGTTCGCAATCCACGGGGGCGCCCCCCCCCCCCCCCCTTCTCGCTCTCCCCAACTCCACTATCCCCGAAATGTAGAAACAAACACAATAAAGTAGCCGGTACCATACCCAAAATAATCCATTTATTGCAAGTAATAAAGCTACTTTCCGCCTGAACTGCTTACTTAGCAAAGAAAAAAGCGGTGATTTTTGTTTTCACTTTCGTTTTGGCGGCTTCAACTAGCATAGCATTCTCTACACGAAACATTGTTACACCAGTTCGAGTCCGCGTCCTCCAAAATCTAAGAAGCATTGGCGGAGCACTTCGACACCCGAAAGCGCTTCATTATAAGCGTCGGACGGCTTTCACTCCAGACATCATCGGGAACATGGGGGAGCTCTTCCCGCTGTTCACCGATGCTGCTGTCTTGGTCCGGACTCGCTGAGTGCGGGTTCCGTCGTGAGTCCCGCGCGTCGGAAACAGTTACGGAAAGTGTCTGGCGTCACGTCGTCCGTGCAAGGCGCAATGTCTCAGTCGCAACTCTTGCTTTGTGGTCGCGGCCAATCCGCATCTCAATCACCGCTCCGAGACCGTGCATTTCGGCGACCATTTTCGGCGCGCAGAGTTCGATATATCGGATGTGAACTTCGTTATAAGGAATATGTTTCCCACGTATTTCCGTAACTGAAATATTTTTGTTCGATATATAGCATGATTCGCTCTATCCGGGTTCGCTATAGTCGGGTTTGACTGTATTGCCACAAGACAAGGGCCCGGCCTGCTATATAGAGACAGACATCAGCCTAAATTGTGAACTTCTCGTCAAACTCGTCTTCACTCCTCGCGCTTATCACCAAACATCTCGTTGGCACTGTGCCCTCCGCAGTACTTGATCATCACTGTCGTCGTCGTATACTCGCACACCACGTCGACCCTCTTGTCATTTTCCTCGCCGCACTCCTTATCTCCCCTGCGCGCTTCACGCCCTTCCTCATTAGCACGTCGCCGAACACCTCGCCATACTTTTCGCTATGCTTGTTGGAATATCTGTCTCACTGGTTGCAAATCGTTGTCCCTATATATATATTCGCCGGGCTCTTCGTCACTGTCTTCACTTCGATTGCGGGTCTCGTCGACCTCTTCGCCGTACTCCTCGTTGCTGTTGCGTTAGCAATAGGAAAGTTGCGTCGCCAAAAAGTGACCGGCGTCGCTCCGGGACGCTAGTGCAGAGGGTGGAAGGAGTGGGGAAAGGAGGAGGGGCGCGTAGCGCAATTGGTGCAGAAACGAGTGGCGTAGTAAAGGGACAGTGGATCAGCTCCCGACCCGAGGCTGCAGCACTAGTTGCTCGGACGTTGCGTCGTTTCTTCTACGCGTTGATGCGGAGTGTAAAAAAATCACGCCATATCCACGGAATGAATGGTGATAAGTGGGGCGAAGCTCGAGAGGGGGAGATCATCGGTAACCGTAACTCTCCCGTGAAAGTTCGCCCATTACATCATTAAGAAAGACGCAAGACTGTGTGCGTACATTGTACAAATCAACTTTTATTTTCGGAGTCAATGCTCCCAGGCATAGACCTGGTGAAAGACCCCGCGCCATTGAGGACTACCCCGCACCTCAACCACAATTTGTCACGTAGGATGGGACACAACGGTAAAGAAAGAACTTTTATTTAGGGCGAACTTGTGCCCGAACAAGACGAGAGGAAACGAGCAAAGGTCCTTGCGTCTCGTTCGATCTCCGAGAACGACTGCCTGCGTTCGTGGCGTGATCTCTTGCGTGATCTCCCCCTCGCAGTGCACGTGCGCTCGCGCCTCCGTTGGCGAACACAGACAAGCTCGCGCTCCCGGTGCCGAGTTTGCGCTGCCGGTTGCAGCCGGTTCTTGCGCGTGCAACGCGGCCCACTTTGCGACATCTCCGACAGCATGCGGTGGTCACGTACCACGAGACACAAGGGATGGACATACCCATGGCTTTAGGAGCTTCGCCCCTAAAAATGGGGTGTGAAGGGAGTGCAGGGCCGAATGGGCGGCAAGTTTCCAATTTATAGCGACGGTAGACAATGGAATGCTGAGACGCGTTGAACATGAAGAAGCGACAGCTAGGCAGCCAGTGCCGCCGCTAATCGTGCAAAAATGGCAGCTAAGGCAAAGGAAAAAGGCACTGCACTGTTGGCGCTGAGCGCGGATGCGGCACGCGTAACAGCGTAACGCCGAGGCATGGGCTTCTTAAGCCGGAACGAAGCGTGCGCGTCGGGCCGATCGTCGTGTGCGCGAGACAGAGGACTGCGACGCTATCGCGTTTCCCAGGAAGGATTCACCAATGTACCATCCATTACGAGTCGCGCAGATGAAGGCTAGCATATCGCATTTCGGACGTGCAACCAACTTCCCGCACTCCTGCCTCGCTCTGATAGCGCGCAACAGGGAAGGCGTTGGGGAAGTTCGGCGGGAAATCCTCTGTTCACACCGAGTTCGCCGCGGGCCAGTGCACACGCCCGCATGGCGGAGCAAAGAAGAATCGTGCAGATAAGCATTCTTTATTCGTTGCAGAGGAAGGCAAGTGTGGGTGGGTGTGGAGGTTTTTCCTGCCCGGCAAGGAAATTCCGTTACGGTGGAAGATACCTGGCTCACCACTGCGTGGAACACTTGAAAATAACTACGGTGTATGCATAGGAGCGTACAGGGAAGGAGAATTCATAATTTTTGTTTTACAAATCGATTGGTAGAAGTGCTGCAGCATGTGATGGTCCTATTCATACACGAGCGCAGTCTTGAAATCCGCTCCTTGACCCCTAACGGGTGCTTTTTGAGTCAGTGGTCTTGCTTGTTCTTTACGCGACTTTCAGAACCGTTTTCAGGAAGCCCAGCTGGCGGTTTCTACAGACGCTAATCGCGTTCATTCCTGCTCCGCTTGCGCAAATGTTCTCAGGGCTACGTACGCACAGCTAAGCGAAGTCCTAGAATTCGCATATAGGAAGCTCTTTCGCGATGTGACTGCGAAACGGGCGGGAGTTTGAGCATATAAAGAAACTTCGTTTGGTTAATTTTCTTCTGGTCGCTTGGGGGCTAACGGGTTTCCCCCCATGGGCGTGCCCAATTTGTCGCTAGTATGCTCCGTTATGCTAACCGTCCGTGCAGTGTAGCGTCCTTTAAAAGGAAACGCTTGAGTTCAGATACCTGCTGGGCCGAACTTTTCTGTGGAAATTCCCTGAACAGTTTTTACAGGGAAACGACTTAGGTAATGACTGGACGATTAAAAACGGCGCAGCTCGTACTAGTGGTGCAAGGCTGGAGAAACAGCAGAGCTGGTGGCCTCTCTCCCTTCGTCAGAGACGCGGATGTTGCATCATCATCAGCAGCAGCAGCCCACTAGGCCCATTGGAGAACAAAGGCCTCTCCCGTCGACCTCCAACCGCTTCTGTCCCGCGCCGCTCGAGTCCATTCGAGTCCATAAGGCGTTGTGCTGCTGAGCACGAGGACGCGGGTTCGATTCCTGGCCCCGGCGGCCGCTTTTCTGATGGAGGCGAAAAGCAAAAACGCCCGTGTGTACGAGATTTCGGCGCACGTTAAAGGTCCCCAGGTGGTCAAAATTAATCCGGAGCCCTCCACTACGGCGCGCCTCATCGCCTGCGTTGCGTCGGCGTGTTAAAGCCTACGATCGATCGTCAATCAATCAATCAATCAATCAATCAATCAATCAATCAATCAATCAATCAATCAATCAATCAATCCATTCTTTGCCTCCGAATTTTCTTATTCCGTCCCTCCATCGAGTAATTGTCCTTCCTCTTTTTCTAGCACCGTCTCTCGGTGTCCACTCTGTAACCTAGGTAGTCCACCGATTGTCATCTCGCCTCATTGCGTGGCCAGCCCATGTCAATTTCGTTTTCTTTATTTTAACTGTGCTATCTTCTACTCAAGATAGTTCTCTGATCCAGGAAGCTCGTTTCCTGTCTGTAAGTGCTACTCCGATCATTATTCTTTCCGTGGCCCGTTGAGCTGATCCCTAAGTTTGCTTTCAATTGTTAAGGCGCCAAGTGTCCGATCCATATGTCATCACCTCACATGGATTTCCGAACTTGCCGCTGAAAGTTCCCCATGACTGGCAGGCCCGGATCGTTTCGTCCGCAGCCTTTCACATCTCTCCCAAAGAGGATTAGCTCACCCTAGAACCCGCGGCCGCGTCCAAAGCCAACGCCCGTGCTACCAACCCAACGGAAATGCTGTGCGGCCGGAATGCGATGTTAGCTCAATTGGAAAGACGCCTGTTTCATAACGCGAGAAACCCAGGTTCAATTTCTACCAGGAAGCGTTTTTTTTTTTTTTTTCCTTTTGGCTGCAAATGTTGTTGTTGTTCGCCACCACTGCTAACCCGTACCCCTCGGGCTTTTTGGGTGGTCCAGTGGTTAGGTTGCCGGTTTCACGGAGTAAAGGTCCCGGGTTCGATTCCCGGGACCTCCCTAGCCCCATTTTGTTTTTCTTGAGGCTTCGGGGTTTTCTGTCTACGATGGATAGATTTCTCGGTCTAAACAGCTTTGCTGTTAAAAATTCGGGCGCTTGATCTCTTCGGTTTTGATGCAGAGAAAAGATATTACCCCACCGTGCGCGTGGGTGAGCTGGTATCTTTTCTTCTACACGCTTCGCCGCACCCATCTAAAGCAGCAATATCTGCTCTAAGTAGAGCCGACCTCTTCAGTCATATATCGAAGTTTATTTCTCTTGGTATAGGACAGGCCAACTGTTATTTTAGCGAGAGTTCTTCAATGCGTACCAGTTGCGAAACTTCGCTTGAGAAACCGGATAAGGAGAGCACCCTCCTTCGTAGTAGCAAACGCGTGGGCGCTACATCTGAGGGGCAAAAACTGAACTTCGATAAGCGTTTACTTTATAACATAACCTAGTAAAGCTTGCTTTTCATATTAGGGAGCTTTAAATTGATAATCTGTGCTATTGTTTCCACGACTTTTTCCTTGACTTACGGCAGCATCCGCAAGCACTTCAGCACCACTTCAACTTTCAGTCTTCAAATGGCAGGCTAATTCGCTTCCTCCCGTCCCACGCCTATAGGGCAGGGAACCAATCACAGACCGCTTTTTGATACACTCGAGCAACGGGGTGTTTCGGAACTTAGTTGCGAAACTTCCCATAGCCCCCAAACACACCAGCTGAGCTGGTGTATTTGAAGAACTCTGAACTTAACCGGCAGCGTGTATTTTTAGCTTATGTCCGCGCTCCTCGTGTTTACCAGCTCCGGTTACGCTTCATTTTTCGTCCGTTTCGGTGTGCGTCGCAGTGCGTTTAGTAAACGCGCGTTTGCCTCGTCTGCAGCAGCAACCGTCGACGGGCGTATTACCTTCACGTTCTTGGCGGCCGTATAAAGAAACCGCTCATTACGATGGTCCTCTTGGAAAGAGCTATTCATCATTGGGTCCTTGCCAGTGCGCTATCGGTCGCTGCGAAATTGGCCGTATATTCCTTTCAACGATTCGCGTTATCGATAAGGAGCTATTCGGTAAGCAGGTTCGCTCGGGCTACTCTAATGTCAATAGGCTCGTGTATCGAAGCTCCGGGCAGCGCCCGCTTTGTGTACTCCTTCCAGCGCGAGTTATATCGAAGGGTACGGAGCGACCGCTGTATACGATCGCCGATCAACGCGACTGGCCCTCGGGCATTGCGGAAGGAGATGGTTTTTCCGCTCTTCCTCCTCCTCCGCGGCGAAGCGACCGGCGATGATTAGTCGTGGCCAGCGACTGGGTCGGTACACCGCGCGCACGCGCGCTTCCTGCAGCGGCGGCAGCTCGCGCTATGCATGCAGCCGAGCGCCATAATTCTCGCGATGACCGAGTCGAGATAAGAGATGCGGGAGCAACCGAGAGGACTAGGCGTTTTCGCCCAGCGGAGAGTCCGCGCAGGTAGCAGCAGAGAGCTTGGCGGTGGAAGCGCCGCGTCGGTGGGCAAGGAGTGCGGAGAAGCGCGCTAATTGCAGGCCGCGTGGCTTTCCGGTGGTCCGCTGTGCCGACCGCGTTGCTGCCGCCGATAACGTCGCGCGCACGCGCTCGCCGAGTTCAACGCCAGCGGCCACTGCGGCAGCCACCCATTTCTCGCGCTCCTCCCGCTCGAGTGGCCGCTGCTGCTGTTGCGTTGTGCGTGTGCTAGGGTAACCGCGCTCACAAGCTTGATCCCTGTGTGTGTGTGCGTGTTCGCACGCGTGTACCCATGCATGCGTATATGCGGACGCGTTGCGGTGATCTTAAATCTCGGTTTTCCTCATCCTGGGTCCTGATTGAGAATTCCGATGCCTGGCCACAGCTCTTTGCGCTTCTGGTGCCTCGCTTATCCTTTTTGTAACGCGTTGTGGCTCTTGAAAAGCCCATGCTTTGTTTTTGTAACCGGCTTGTTGGAGGCTCTTCAGGGGCTATGATCGTTTGCACAGTTTTGCCACGGTTGCGCCGTCCGTTAAAAGGCTGTCCGTCCTTTGTCCCCTGCACTGTGTTGTTTTTAGAGGTACCGGGAGAGCCCGGTTTCCGTATTTGTAAATTCTAAGGTACGTTTTTTTTTATTTACAAATTCTAGTGGTATTTGGTGAGTGATTGTTTTTAAACGTGAATGATTCACTTATCTTTTTTTGTGGCTGGGAAGCGGGGAGAGTATTATTTCTTGGTGCCTCGCAGGCATGCATATCCACAGGATTTCTGGACCCTTACAGGAAACTAATTTTGTAGTGCGAGTACTGCGTGTGTGTGCGTGGGGTTATGCTCCGAATTAATACTAACCTTTGCTTCACCGCAATAGTACCCTTCGTGCTGGGGTGCACCTTTTACAGGCAAGTCTCTGGTTCGGAGGCGAGATAGTTTCGTAGCCAGCCAGATATTTTTCGTATTGTTGGCACAGAACAATTGACTTCTCTCGGTGAAATCATTTAACCGCTTGGCAAGCTTTTTTTTTAAGTGTTTGCATGCCTAGTAGCTATATTTAAATAGCTAAATTAACTGTTTTAGTTGCTGTGCGGTGGCCCTTTCAGTGGATTCTGTTTGCGAGCTGCCGTTTTCCACTTGCTGCTACAAGCATTGGTTTCGATCTGCATCACGCGTGAACGCTTCGTTCCTGGCATTACGCGCACAAACTGTGGGGTAAAGGAGCCACAACGTGCACACTGACTTGAGAAACCGCAGCAAATCAGTTCGCAACCGCTTGCTAGAAAAAAATTGAAGTGACCGTTTTCTGGAGAGAAAAAAAAACTGTGTGTGTGTGTGTGTGTGTGTGTGTGTGTGTGTGTGTGTGTGGTGGGAGGAGGAGAGAGAGGGAGAGGTGATGGGGGTGTGATCGTGCTGCCGAGCTATGTATCTGTGAAATGGCGCTCCTTGCGAAGATATCACTCTAGAATGAAACCTGAAGCGATTGTAGTAGAGTTCTCTACTTCCATTGGTACAGGTCGCGAAATATCGTCTTATGGGTTGTTAAATGGAAAAATGCGTGTCTTTTTAAGGCGGCAGACAGCCGATTTTTGGAGAGTACCCGCTTTATACGCCATATAAAAGCGCCTTGAATCGAAGTGGTTTCCATGATAGGGTCCTAGCACGTTGGAAAGCTGAATTTAGATTTAGTATATGCTGCCAAAAATATGCTGGCAACTACACTCTTAAAAAAAGGTCGGGGCATTCACTAATGGGACACTAACAAGTTACTTGTCCCAGTATACACTAGGCACTTAGTAACTGGAGGTAGTAAATTTAGTAATAGTCAGAGTTGCTAACTGAAGCAAGTGCTATTACCTCCCCTAGTAAAGTCCTAGCGGTAACACTCTTCTGCGCTACATGCGTTTACTAACTGGCCATGCATAACCTAGTCACAAGCACGACCTTAATTCAGTGCATACTACTTCCTACATTCAGTTAATTTCCTTAACCATGCAGTTGTTAGTGACAAAGCCTACGTACAAAACCGCGGCGTAGTAAGGTTCGTAAGGAGTTAGTAAATACGGCCGTTACTACCTTTACGACCTTTTACTACCTTTCTAGACCTTTTTTATTAAGAGTGTATGACAGTGGGCCGCGTGGCAACATACTCTTAACTGTACGTGAGACGAGAGGAGGTATTTAGAAACTGATCCCCAGCTAAAACAATTATAGAATGCAGTCTTTGCTATTCCTTAATGCGGTTTTTTAACCGTGCCTAGAAAACGGCGGAGCTGTTATACGTATACGGTAGTGTCACATTTAGACGTTTCATGGCGCCACCTTCAGATTTTAGGAAGTTTAATGCCCAATTTAAATTATTTCCGCCAATTTGTTTAGAAATGTCTTGTGGTTATCCCACTACATAAAATTCGGGCGTTAATAGGCACTCCACAAAAAAATCGGTTGTCTGTCTCTTTGAAGTACGCCTTCTATTTTGTTATCGTCGTGATAGCCCCCGTATATTGAGAATGCACTTTTGAAGGGAGTTCCCGTTCAGGCACCGACTTGTTTTCGAAACCTCACAGGGACCGTGAATGTGGATTAAAACCGCCTGTGTGACGGCTGAAGCAGGTTGTTTTTAGGAGCAGGTTAGGCTGACTCGACGGAGGTTAATATATTGGTAATATATTTTCGGGAAAATTGTACGGCAAAATACACAATTCAACATCAGAACTGTCTAGTCGGTCCAGTCTCCTATAAGAGTCCTACCGGCACAAGTTCGGGTTGCATGGAGGGTGGGGGGTCGATGTCATCAGTGAGCTGGACGTTGGCGTGGTCGTGGTTTGCGGGTGTGGGGGAGTTCTGGTCCGTAAGCTAATGCTGGTCGGTAGACAACAGTGCGCTGCTGACGTCGCCAAGCCTTGTCAGTCGTGCAGTGGCCAGGAAGAGATGCGGCTCGGCCTTGAGGTCTCCTGGGCGTGTGCGTCGAGCCGAGAACTCGCCGAGCGCCTTCCTGCCGCCCCACTTGCCACGTTTCGTTCGCGGCTTTGCTTCCTCAGTGTTTAGGACGCCTTGCCTCCAGGCAAAGCAAAGAGGAAGCTGTGGTTCTGCGATGAGGTCTCCTTGGCGTTCGCGCCCAACTGAGAACTCGCCTTAGAACCGTACGCCTCCCGCCTCCGACTTGCCACGTCTCCTCCTCTCTTCCACGTCTGTTCTTTTTTCTTTTGTGTTTATTTTCTTTTGTCGCGCGCGCTGGCACGCGCACCTCATCTTCTTCACTTCTATGGCTCTTCGAAAAACATTTCCTCGCAATGGTTTCGCACATGTTTCTAAATCACGCTGCCTTCGAGATCATTGGTCCAGGCTATAGACAGTTTAAACCAGTGTTGGGACCCAGCCCTAATATTTCGTAAACCCATCTCCACAGGAGCCCAGTATTTGATTTATGTTAAGCTGGGCCGAGTGGTCTCAAAATGACAAAGAAAACACGAGGGGACATGTACGAGACGGACTGCTGTCAACTGCTTTATTCACAAAATTACGAAAGGTTATATGGGGAGTGGTCAGGGCGAAAGAGCAGCAACAATGTAGCATACATTGACACGTGTGATTGATTCTGCTTTCTATTTCGTCGTCAGTGTTATCTCACGCTGTAATAAACTTACGAGTTATAAAAACATATAAACTTATAAGCGCACTCGTACACTTCAGGAAATACTTGTTTCAGTTTCCATTTTCGGCCGATCTCCCACACTTCCAGTGCGCGTGCGCGGTAGCAAGCCATAGCCAGTAAAACATGAATCAGTTCGTAATGCGAATTAGTACATAAATCAAAGCAGGGCGGTGAACGGCCAGCATCCGCAGTCGGACATTAAACGGGCCATGAAGACAGAAAACAACTTTGTTCTATTTGAAAGAACTGGACTGCAATAGCTTATCTCATCTCCGTTATCAGCGGCGAAATACTTTTTAAAACGAAAAAATGCATGAAATATTAAACAACTTTCAAATTTGGTGTCATATAGGACGTAATATGGGCAGGAGTGACGTGTTGTGGACGTGAACCAAAAACATTTTAGGTGCACGTTCGAGCGTTCGAGTGACACGATAAAACGGAACTAGAGGTCGACCCACTACAATTTCCCGTCATGTTTTTTTTGGCGGTGGCGTAGTTCGGTGGCCCCACGAACAAGATCCTGTGACGTCATAAAAAGTTTTCGGAAAGTGGCGAGGGAGTAAAAATGTTCCCTGTTTTTTAAATATCTTGAGTATTTGTTTGAAGTTGGGCATAAAATGGCCATTAACAGCGAAGCTGGTAGGAAATCGTTATTTTGCGTGTCCGCCGTCAGTGAAAATACCGAGAAAATGCCGAGCGCTCGCTGTGTGCGTGCCTCGCGGCGACCGCCCAGCGTCCCCGGCGCACGTTTGTCAATCCAGCATACCCACTTGGGGAGATTGACAATCCTGGGAACACTTGCTCGGGACGAGAAAGAAGACTCTCAGCGTTCGCCGTAATCGTGGCAACGAGAAAGACACATCATAGCGCACGTCCCTCCAAGGTGATGTCCGGAGATGGTCACCTCCAGAAAAAATGAAGGAAGCTCACTCACACTTATAGCGACATTGATGGAGTTATGGTCCTTGCGGCAGCGAAGAAGCAAATCGGCTGCAATCGTGGACTTAAACCGTCATGATGATCATGAAGGTTGCGTACAGCTTCCCTATCTTTCTGTCTTACGCGTTAGTGTGAGCTTCCTTCAGTTTTTTTTTTTTGTTATCGGAACAAAACAGCCTTTTTAACAAACCGAATTTGTATTTTGTCTCTCTAGACCATTGTACCGTAGTCGTCGTTTAGGACTCGTCATGAAGACATGAATGGCGCGTTTAATGGTGTATTTGGCTTCATGGCCCCTTTAATCAGGACCAACTAGCCCCCCATCATAGCGTCCCAGTATTTAAGCTAGCTTAGCCGTTGTGATGTCACCGTGCCAGTTTTATCGTACCGAAACGGTGTGTTTCGGGGTTCATTCTGTTTTCATACAATTGCTTACAACCGCTTACATACGCTCCTAGCATTTTCTATACGAAGATGACCATGTCGATGTACGCTTCACCCAGCTGCTGGCTATGATTTCATCGTTCGTGACCCCAACTGCGGCATTGTTGTGTTTTTTTTTTTTAACGGAAAGGTTAAATGCCGATTCTGCGAAAAAAATTACACCCACCTCCCCTCGCGGGAACCCTGGTGTGATGCGACGCTGAGGGGGGTTCAAGCGCAAGCGGAGAGCAACCGTCGACCGAAAGGCCGCCGGAGAGCGGCACACCGGTTATATGCGCAGCGCGCCCGAAGGAGAGGAGACCGCGGAGAGAGAGAGAGAGTGCCGCGGCTATGACGCAACACAATCCACTTTAATCCAATCCAATTCAAGTCAAGCCAAGCCAATCGAATCCAATCCAATGCCCCTCGCGAGAGAGTGTTCGCTATCGGAGAGGAGAGGGGGAGAGTGGCTGCGGACAACAACGGACGCACGCAGGAAGGACAGGGCCGCCGACAAGAGATGCTCTCAGCGTCGCATCTAAAACCGTTGTTGTAGTTGTCCGGTTGTAGTTGTAGTTGGCCACTGTAAATAAACACATTGATTGATTGATTGAAGAGTTTAACGCGCCGACGCAACGCAGGCGATGAGGCGCACCGTAGTGGAGGGCTCCGCGGATTAATTTTAACCACCTGGGGATCTTTGACGTGCGCCGAAATCTCGTGCACACGGGTGTTTTTTGCTTTTCGTCTCCATTAGAAAAGCGGCCGCTGCGGCCGGGAATCGAACCCGCGTCCTCGTGCTCAGCAGCACAATGCCATTGCCCCTGACCCACCGTGCCGGGTGTAAATAAACACATACCTGGGGCGGTATTCTCGTGTTTGTCCGTTTTGAAAACGTCCGTTTTATTGTGACGTACTTCCAGTTGTAGGCGGGCGCTCATGGATTGACTTTTGAGCAGCCTGTTCTTGTAAACACCATTTTAAAATGACTAAAACCTATTTTAAACTATCTTTATGTATTTGTTGTTCCGCCAGCGAACCAACAACAACGCGACGAAAAAATCGTCTGCTCCTTGAAGCCGCGCCTCATAGCTCCGGCGTGCTTGCATGGCGTCGCATCCTTGTGGTTCGCCTTATAGTCAATCAGTGCTTACTCAAAGCGGACACTTTTGAAACGGACACAAAGCGGACAAAACACGAGAATTGCCGCCCTTGATCCGATGGGACTTGAACTTGGTTCTCCACACCAGCAGCCTATTATGCGTTACCACTAACAATATACTCAACACGTTTCCAGTGGTTGGACAAAAGTTGCTGTCGTTGAGGTGGTTGGTCCTCTTCGTGGCACATACAAAGTTTGGGGAATGGCCAGGAATCGGAAGCTTTGAGGGGATAGTGTGTGCCAGCTTCACAAAATTCACCAAACTGTGAATTGGAAACGCAAAAGTTGTGGAATAGTGCGTGCCGCTTGACACCTGAACGTGATTGCGAGTGGAACAGGTGCCTGCCAGCCGCGAAGAACCCTAATGTTAAGGAAGCTGTGGGGTGTGCCAGGATATACTTGCTGGCGTAATTCGCGTCGGAGGACAAACTACACTCTTAGGCAAAAAGGACTAACTGTTCGTCCTTTGGGGGGGGACTAACGGCCTCTGCCCACAATCATTTGGGGACTAACTGCGAAGGGACGAACGGTTAGTCCCCCACCCGGATGGTCCGTTCCGATACTCCCCAAGGACGAACTGCTGAGAGCCGCAGAAAAAAGAAAAACCGTTGGCGCCAGCAGGGATCGAACCACCGACGCCCGGAAGTACACGAGAGGAACCCGACGCGCTACCGCTGGACCACGCCGCCGGGTGGAAGCAGCGGTAGATGATATTCAAGCGTACAGCGTGTAGTTCTGTGCAAAACGCGACAGATCCATTGCAACTCGTGTCCGAATTTTTATCCGTGCGAGCGAACGTGACCGCGATTTGCGCTTAGCGCTGTGCTAACTTTAGGGACTATTGCTCAGTTTGATTTTAAGTACAGCCTCACAACCATAGTTGTTTTCTCGTAAATAACAATCAACTCGTCGTCGCCTAGTTGAGGTAGGTAGCTGGGCGATCGGACTGACTCATTTGTTTCCGCACAAACCAGCGCAAACTAGGTGTATTCTTTATGTTCAATACATATGTTAAGTGCTCTATGTAACGTATGTGAAAGGTGTCGTCCGTGTGAGTGTCAGAATAGGGAAACAGACCGTATTTTCCTGCATCGGCGAAACCAAATTCGTTGTTGCTTAGCCTGAATTCTTCAAGTTCGCCTCGCTAGACGATTGCGACTGGGAAATGCAAGCGGGTTTTACAGCAGTTGCAGCATTGTCATAGCTTTGGTGCACAAGGCAATTATGTACCGAGTGCAAAAGATAACTTCGAGACGCTAACCTGTAGCGAGCATTTTTATTGCAGTTGTCATCAGCAACTACTGCGTTTTTTTCTGTCTGTTAAACATATACATATTCATTACGCTTAGGAATCCACATTTGCTATTGTCACTAATTTTTGTGTTACTGTTGACGCGCTTGAAAGCTTTCATTGGACATTATTACCTCGCACGAATCGTATGCAACACAGCGTATAAACATAACCTCACCGAGACGCGTCTGGCCATCGCGCTTCGCCGCTCCTTGCCATTACCCGGCGCTCTATTAAACCTAGGCGATTTTCTTATAATTAACATCGATATTTTCTCCTGTGGCACCATCTAAAGGACCCACTGACTGCAATGACTTGTGTTTTGGAAATCTAAAACTGTTCACAGACATATACGCGAAAGGGCAACGACGACGCCATTACAGGGGATTAACGACGCAGCAAAGAGACTAACTGCATGTGTTTCGTCTTGCCGTTATTCCTTATCGATCGGCGGGGACGAACAGTTAGTCCGCATTTGTGCACACGGCACATACTCTGCCGCAGATACTCCCCTTGAAGATAAACGGTTGCCCCTGAAGACTAACGGCTGTATTTTATAGTCCATATTTTAGTCCTTTTTGTCTAAGAGTGTAAACGAAGAAAGAGACGCAAATTTGATGCAGCAGTTAAAAAAAGGTAATAAGTATCGCGAGGCTTTTGCCTTCAAAGCAAGTAAGCCGACTAGTGCCCCGGGGAATTTTTTTTTCGGAAATATATGGTCTTTTTCTTTTGCTTGTTTGTTTTTCGGCGCATGAGCTACCGTGTCATGCGTGCCATTGGCGGCTGCTTGACTCGCCCGAGAGATTATCGCCGCCTTTCAAAATTTCTCTCGGCTACTCTGCAGAAGAGCGGAAAGTCGCCTTGAGTGCCAGCATTCACCTCCGCAGAGAAAGGAGGGAAAGTGTTCGTCTAATGGGATTTTGGGCACGCGTGAATAAACAGCCGTTCGAAGGATTGCTCGTCGAATGGGGCGAGAGCGAGTGTAAGCTGTGCTCGTCTAGCGCGCATACCGATGTCTGTGTATGCCTGCTCGCCAGCGGTGTTTCCGCCTTTAAATGCCAAATGCTTCCACAGCTGTATAGGCCAGCTCCGACGCATTCGTGGGTTTGATTCCCATCGCCCACACCGCATATTGCAACCGAATGCTTCTGTGTGCGTCGGCCGTGTCTTGTACACTGACGGTTGTTGCGAGCGTGCGTGCGTGGAGGCGAAGTGATTGAACAAGGGGGATGGGGGGATATGTCTGCCGTAGGCGTTTAAAGCGCGCGGCACTCGAACGTCGTCTCTTGTCGGTCGGCCTCGATCTTTTTCCATATGCTTATTTTTTTCTTCTATATTACTCTTAAGGTCTGTCTGGAGCTTGTTCACTCGTGGGTGTTGTCGCGTCGGTATCTGTATGCAGTCGAAACACGGGCAGGTCGTATTTTTCTGTTTTAACCGCCCAGTCCTGTGAATGTCGCGTGGGGGTAGTGTGTGACTATCCTAACGAACCGAAGCCGTTGGCGAGGCTTTCGAAACTCAGTATAGTTCATAGAGGAATGGGGTGTGAAACTTTTATCGCTGGACTCGTGCGTAGAGGTTTTCGCCGTTCGGTGTTTTTCTTTTTAACGCACATTTCACTCATTTGTGTCTTCAAATGAGCGCGCAAGCATTGGCTCTTGAAAGTCAGTACAGCAGATTCAATTCCACCGTGTGAAAGCTAGGAAACGCGATTGAAAAGATGTTTGCTCTGCCATTAATGGAGCAAGGCTTGAGCATTTTCCTCGCTCCAAACGATTTCTAAGCCATTGCAAATATTTATATAGGTACGCGTTTGAACATGGGACTCTTTTCTCCCTACTTTTGGATCACACAGCTTTAGGAAGAGCGTGTTTTTTTTTTTCTTTAGTGTTTTGCTAGGGCACATGAAAATATAGGAAGGAAGGGAGGGAGAAAAAGCACTTCTGTGATTTGGGAGCATGGCTCGTTGAAGGGAGGTTCTAGTCACTAAGCACAGATTTTTCGCTCTTCTCGCTTCCTCCAGCCTTCGAGTGTAGGTAATTTCGATGCAACTGCTGCATTACTCTGAAACCAGCTGAAGAGTATTCTTCATTCTTTTTAACAGTTCGCCTCACTCTTTTCGAGATATGGCCGGCTAATGTGAAATATTCTGCTCTGACCAAAGTGTGGGCGAGCGCACGGTAGATACTGCATGACGTGTCTGCCCGTTTCGTGCGATTTTGTGCGCTGGTCGAGTTTTCACCTTCGCGCGCCGTTTAACGAGGGTAAAAAATTAGTTGCGCGATTTCGACGGGTCATGTTTTAGCGTTGGCCTGCTGGCCCGTTCTTCTTTCGCTTTTTTTTCTTCTTCCTCTGGGCATTTCGTTCCCCGAGACGGCCGCAACTGTCTCTGCGCACCTTCTCCTCGACGTAATTGAATGGGCGACCTCCTCTTCCTCTCCCTAGCTCCGTGCGCGGCCGGCCGGACTCGATTTGGGGTCGTGCTCTGCTCAGCATGCGCGAGCACGAGCGAGGCCTCGTTTGCTCCAGTTAATTAGGCAGCGCGGTCCGCGAGACGCTGACCGGTCGACCTGCGGCGGCGACCTCCGGTCATTGCCGGCACCTCTTCTTCCACTCGCTGCCGGACGCGAACCCGGGAACTTCCCCCGCTGCTGCTTCTGCTGCACGGCCGTATTGTCTGCACATATATTCAGTCTTTGTCGAAAGCTCCCAGACGGGGGTGCTTCTTGCAGTACCTAAAGTAGTCCTAGGCCAGCAATATCACTCGGAATGCAAACAAAAAGGCTAAAACTGAGGTTGATTCCTCTGTCATAGGAATCAGTAAAACACGAAAGTGGAATGTGCAGCGAAATCTGCAGCTAAGCATGATTTGCGGGTCGGCGGCTGTCTTGTGGGTGTGATTGGCGAGCGACGTCCTGCTGGCAGGTCGCTTTGGCAAAGGTGTACTGGCGTCATTTCCGTGACGGATATGACGTCAGTGAAATCTTGGGGTATCGTGCCATGAAAGTTTCGTGTTAAAATAAACCCCAAGAATAACGTACTCTTTAGTACTAGAGGTTGCTTCCCCGCAAGAAGACCCTTCGTGCAGGGGTGCACCCTTTACAGGCCGCTTGCTTCGTTCTTCTTGCGTCACTTCCGTAACGGATATGACGTCAGCGAAATCTTCGTGTATCTGGGAATAAAACACTTTCGTGTTAAAAAGGAAAGACGCGAAGGTCAGTTTTCTTCGCTCTGAAAAGGCACATTGCAGAAAGCAGTGACGGGTGATTGCAAAGAATGTGGGAGGTTTTCTGACCTTGGTTGTAAGAGTTGTGGCTGGCTGCTTGGATACTTTTTAGCGGGCAGTTCAACTTCAGAACTTATTTCGCGTGCGTACGTACCGATCGGTTTGCACGGGTATACACACGTTCGAGCACATTTGGAATCTTCTGGGTGCGCCGTTGCGAGAAAGGTGTCTGTTCCCCGTTTTTACAGAGCTGTCCTTGGTCTCCACGACTGGCCACGTGTGTCGCTTAGTACTGTCAGAGTCGCGAGGTTGGCGCTCCAAACCGACCAGGAGGTGCACGGTTGATCGCCGTGACCCCCAACAGCGTCGCGCGTCACCTCCGCCCGTCTCGAAAGTGAAATTGCTCGCGGGTGCATTGTGGAGTAGGTGGGTTTTGATCGCCCGCAGCACATCTTCGGCCGCTGCGCCTCTGCGTCTTATAATACTGTATATGTGCGTGAAAGTGGGCTCTTCCCTCCCTCTCTCCCCCGGCGGCTCCCTCCTATCATGTCCGGGCGACTTGATGAGGCTGGCCCGTGTGCGCGCGCGCGAAGTGGCGGCTTACTGCTGCTGACGATGGCGGCATCAGCGACGGCTGTGCGGTCGCCCTTGGAGGTGGCGTCCCGCGGCGAAACCATTTGGCCGCGCCGCGTGAGTCCGCCGCTCTCGTTCGATGCTGACCACAGCAGCGTCCCATGTCGCTTCGCCCGCCACCGGGGCTTACTAGTCCGCTCTCTCTCTCTCTCCCTCTCCTCCGCCGTTTTTCGCCTGTGCGCTAACATCCGCAGGAAGAAGTGACTGCCGAGCTGCCAATGGGTGGCGTAACACGCCAAGGGAAAATGCGGAATAATAACGATCGCCGCAGAGAGCGTCTCGGACGACGTGCCTTTATAAAACCGAAGGGGGAAAGGGGGTTAGACACGGCCCCTTTGCACGCGCGGTACCGCCGCCACGCAAAGTGTGCTGGCATGCGAGTTGTGTCTGCGTGTATGCGCTACATGCACGTGGCACCGGAGCAACGCACCCGCGCCGACGACGACGCGCTACGACAGCGCCGATGACCGGACTGACGTCTTGACGCACCCATGGGGGCTTCCTTCTCCTTTGCTTGTTTTGCGCCGTACGTTTGACAAGGATGGTTCGCGGCCTTGAACGCTATTTTGAAGAACCTGGGAGTCGCGGTGGTGCTTCACGCGGCTGGTGTTCGGGATTTAAGAGCATGGCGGGGGCATACACGTGGCTGGAGTCTTAGTAGGATGAACGAGTGTGTGGATTTTAGGCTTCCGATTCAGACGCTACAGGCCATCGCGGCGTTACTGAAATGTTCAAGTCGTCGTAATATGTAGAAAGTGCGAGCCTCCCCTGGCGTGTATACTGTGCCGCAGATTGTCAGCAGTGCGCGCAAGTTAAAGCGTAGCACGTTCGACTACCAGCAAGGCTCGCGTACTGAAATTTACGCATGTAAATGCGTCAATTAACACATTTGGCGCGTAGCCTGCATGCGGTGGGCATCAGATAACCTCCGGTACGCGAAATGGGGGGCGACCGAGGCAGCTGCGTGTGGTGACGTCACAAGTGGCGTTAATTTTTCGGTTTATTGGGGCGTGGAGTCTGCGGTGAGCACGTCACGAGGCACGGGAGTTCGCCGACTAAGCCGTTAAGAGCGGTCATTCAGAAAGCTGAAAATCGACGCGTCTTCTTCCACATCTTTTAACCAGCACAGACATCGAGTATATAGCCGTTTTGAATTTGGCGCTGATACGGCGCCAACGAGCATATCAAGGGTGTAGGGATGTCCTTCGAATGGTTAGAACGAACGGCCTATTTCGCCGACAGTATACGCAGTTTACCGGCTGAATGGGATGCAGCCTTTTGCTATCCTTTCTCTTGACGCCGCTGAGGCATTTGACGCTTTTTTTTTATCTGCTGCGTGGCTCGTAGCTAAATCGGCTATATAATTAAACGCATCCCACGGTGCTCCGTGACCCTCACGTACTCCAGCTGGTTGAGCTTGCATCCATGCAAGCTCAACCATTGTTCCGTAGTGCAATGTGTGAAATGGAGCCTCAGCCAGAACTGTTATCCATCCAACTGGCAAAATGTACTTATCGTTGAATGTTTTGATGAGGAAGCAACCCCATTTCCGGGTTGTGAGGAAGAAAAATAACATTTATTTCCGGAAGCGTAATTGCCGGGCTTCTAAAAGTCGACGGTTTTTTTTTTTTTCCTTCAGATTTCCTTCGAGCAACCGCTGCATTCCTCGGCGAGCTAAATATAACGCGCTTGCTGCGCTATCGCATGTGCGGCGGTGCCCCTTAGCGCTCCTACAGTTTAATATCTGTAATAGACTTGGCCCGGTTTAGATTATAAAATGCTTTGGTGTATAATATTAGAACGGCTTTAACTTTGCGCTGGCAGCACGTTTCGAAAGTGGCCGAAGGTCTCGATTTTTCACTTTGGATGGACCCCAAACGGTGCCAATTACACCGGGCCATCTCTCGACGATCGCAGCAGCTCATGAATGCGCATATTAAAGTTTCCAGCGGTGCAAAGTGATGGGGGAAAAGTGAATCAAAAGAAAACATCTCTGTAACGAGGATCTTGAGATAATGTTCAGCGACACAGCTGGGATCGTGGCGCGCAGTGTTTCTGGCCTTGTAAAGGGAGGTGCGAAGTGTTCGAGTGCATAGACGCCTGACGGTGCCATGTAATCAACGAGCCGCACTTATTGTGCCTACCTGCACGCGTGAATAAATGTTGATGAGAAATGTGGCCATTGGATTCAATGAATATAGTTCTATGTCGTAGGCATGCAGTAATAGCGGGATGCTGGTCTGCCCAAGTGCGATGCAAACGCGGATTAATTATCCGTCGTTACGGTGCACCTGACTGTTTTCGGGTTTCCCGGGAGAAACGCGCGCTTGGTAGGGTTTGCGTTTCACGCTTCCTATCGCAATTGCGGTCATTTTCTTCGTGCGCGCGTTAAGAGCGTTCGCGCTCGCGTCCGTATACGTACGCTGGCGTCCTCGATCGCCTCGCGGGCTTCCTGTGTTCTCGAATAACAAAGTGGTGTGGGCCGTCCCCGCGCCCATAGTGCGTGTGGCACGTTAAAGATCTCCGATTTGAACGCACTTCACACTTGGGCCTCCGAAGTGGGTCACGGGGCAGAATAAAAGCCACGAGAGGAAGGCTGCATTCTGTTCTGGTTTGTTTTTGGCTTTTTTTTCTTCTTCTTACTCTACCTAGCTTCGTTTTTCTCCAAGCGCAGGCATAAGAGACCCAATTACAGGTAGAGGCTATGTGGGCACGAAAGCGGCGGGCTGTCGCGTATTAACGTGCGCTCTCCCTCGCGTATGAGAAATATGTCTATCATTGAGGATAGCGTGTTGTGTACACACTACGGCTTTCAACCCGCAGGAACGGAAAAACGCAACCTTCTCTCTTTTTAGTACCAGCAGGTGGACTGGCTGCGAGCGCATTTGAACATATTAGGCATACGTAAGTTTGTGTTACCTACCGCTTTGTTCGTGTGGCGTGCGGTTTAGGCGAAGACGAGCGGAGCTAATGTGCTGTATAAAAGAAGGAATTCCTACAATTCCCGATCGTCGTCGGTAGTATCCCTTCCGCCGCGTTCATGAAAGGGGGGGGGGGGGGGGGGTGCGTAGGCTTCACCGTGCAACTCTCGGTGTGGGAAAGCCAGCTTACAAAAAGATAACAGCGACCTCCTTAAAGTCGGCTTCGCCTGTACACACAAATGCATTGAGGAAAAGACTTCTCAGGGACAATGAATGGCATCTTATACCAAATTATGAAGCTCCGGAGGCCACAGAAGGCCGAAGGGAGAGAGTGGGCTCAAGTGAGAAAGACGGGTAGCGGTTTTTCTCGGTCAACGCATGAAGAGAAAAAACCGGGGAGTTACCCTGTGATAGCTCCGCTGCAAAATATTCCTCGGGAAGGAAGGAAGGGTGTAGAAGGAAGGCAGGAAAGTTAACCTGGCTAGAGCCTAGTTTGCTATCCTGCACGTGGGAAAGGGAAAATAGGCAAAAAAGAGGAAAAGAAAGAATGAAGAGAAGTTGGAGTAGACACGTATGCCCAGCGCTGAAAGCACTGACACTGATTGAGACTGGAGGCGTTCAGTCTATAGTCTGGTGTTTAAGTTCGTCGCCCGTAGAAAGCGTAACTTAAGTCTGCTTACGTGACCTGAATGCGCAGGCATTATTACATCTGCTTCGATTTTGTTGTGGTCGACCACGCTTAGTTGGCGCAGAAACTGGAGGTGCACCTGACATCGAAGCACCTTCCATACCGAGGCGCAGGTCACTCCAACGCCTCCGACGACCGCCGGTTCGCCTCGGGCGCTTTAGAGCCACGAGTCACGCGATCCACAGCTAAATCCCTGCTGTGAACGTTGCTTCATGACAGTAACTGCGGTTTTGGAACCACTTGCTACCAGCCGTTACCTGCTCCATAGCTACCAACCGCTTTTCTGATGGAGGCGAAAAGCAAAAACGCCCGTGTGTTCGAGATTTCGGCGCACGTTAAAGATCTCCAGGTGGTCAAAATGAATTCGGAGCCCTCCACTACGGCGCGCCTCATCGCTTGCGTAGCGTTGGCGCGTCGAAACACCATAACCAATTAATCACAACCAGCTAAAGCTGCCAAGCCGAAGCTATAAATTACCTAAGTTGACTACTGGAGGGATCCTGTTGACGCGTCTTGGCAAACTGCTAACGGCCTACCGAATGGCGCTTCAAAGGGTATATGTCAAAGGGGCTTGTTGCAATCTGTTGTTGCGGCTGCCACTTGCCTACAGAAGTTCGGCCTAAGCGCTGATAGCTCACTCCTCCCATATTCGTATTTCAACGAGTTCGACGGGTTGATATCAGGTAGTTGTGTTCCTTGAAACGTGAGTCAGCTCGAACGCTTGCAGATATATCGCATAGGAATAACAACAAACAAACCAGCTCGAGAAACGTGACGACGTCGCTAACAGACACGAGCGCTGTCAGTGCTGGCACACGTGGTGGCAGAACAAATGAGAGATGGATATGACATGATGAATCGTTTTTTGGCTGACGCGCTCAAGCATAGCGAACTGTCACTGCTGAATACATGCTGCTGCTGACGAGCCTCGGTGTGTGGCTCTGTTCGCATCCGCTTATTTGTAACTAAGTCTCGTCTTACAACACGCTGCTGAGCCAGTTATCATGGCCGTCAGCCGAGATGAACGTACTGTTGATTTTTTGTTGCCCTTTATTACAGGTTAATTAGTGAGGTGGTCAAGCGCGGCGGACTCGCTTACACCAAAAAAAGTCGATGAAATCTGATTGGATTTAAACCTGCAGTCGCCACCTCGTTGCGGAAAAGAAACCAACCTTGAAACGTCTGCGGATCTAGCCTCCTAGTCTGCATGCTTCGGATTCTTAGGTTTGGACTGCTCTGAACCAGGAGAGGATCGTCAGCGAGGAGGAGCTCATTCAAGCCGAGATCAACGGGGCGCGTCGCTCCCGCGTACCTGGTGGTCACGGTCGTTGCGATTGAATGTCCACAGCCCCCTCATTACGGGCCCGCTCGGCGCAATCAGCTCTCCGCGGACGACAAGGCGGGGTCGAGTCGTCGTCGTCGTCGTCCCTCGAGTTTGGCGCCCGCGACGCCGTCACGCCTTCGGCCCGATGCGGGCGAGCCCGGTGGTCCTCCACTCCCGTTCGGGCAGGCAGACGGCTTGGCGCGCGCCGTGGGACGACGGGTGTCTGGTGCGCGTCGTGACGGGACCCTCCCAGCTCCCGACGCCCCTGCCGCCACGCGACTTCATTCATCCACTGCTGCTGCTGCTGCTCGCCACGCGCGCTGGTCACGATTTTTCGGTCCCGGCGTGCGCGCTTGATTGGGCCCTGTAGCTACATCTTGGGCAGGGGGGGAGGCCTCTTCTGGCTGCTGCAGCGTCAATGCGCGTTCACGGCTCCCCCCTACTTCGTCGTATCTACGTGAAACGATTTCATTCATCGCTTCCGCGTACATAAGAGCCATTCAGAAGCTGCCGCGGCGCGGCGGCTACTGCTCTTGAAAGCGGTTGCCCGGCCTTTTATTTTGGGACAGCTTGTGTTCGGGCGCCTGGTTTGACGAGATCGAAGTAACTTTGGCCTGCTGGGCAGTGCAGCTGGCAAACCCGCGGGGCTCGTATAATTTGGTACGCCAAATCAGTGGATTGTTTTATTCCAGCTGCGCTTTGCAATGGCTGTGTAACGCGACGGAACCCTTCTGGCCCTGCCTTTGGCGGAAAACGCGTGTGTGCCTAGATTTAGGCGCTCGTTTAAAGACCCCCAGATGGTCAAAATTAATCCGGAGCCTTCGCTGCGACGCACCTGATTGCCCAGGTGTAGTTTCGACGTGTTAAACCCAACAATCAATCAGTTTGTGCGGCGGAACCGTTCTTTAAGGACTGGGTTATTTCAACGTACCTGATGAACCGCTTACGCCATTTCGGGCACAGCGCAAGACCCGGTGAAGTAATTAAGGCTGATTTTTGGCTCTTACAATTAATACTGGCACATTTTTTTTTTTTTTTTGCATCTGATTGATGGTATTTTTGTGTAACGTGGTCCCCACGATGTGCTGTGCGACTTGGTTGCATGAGGACGAGGAGAGGCTAGTGGGATTGCGATCAGTCCGCGATATTTTTGTTCGGCACCGCGTAGCGTCGATGCCGCGGGCTGATGCCTGTCCCGCGTCAGCCGTATCTCGCGAAAGAATACCTGCACGCAGGAACTATCGCCCTTGCCCCGCATTTTTTCGGTCATTGCGTGCGCAGGGCCGCTCGAGTGGCGGTGGTGGGCGGCCTCGCGCTGATCATACGGGCGAAACTGCGCGCGACGGCCGCTGGCTGCGGGGCCTGTCCGACAGAGGCGGCGAGATGGGAAAGAACGAAACATATACTACCTCGTGCAGCAGCGCAAAAAGAAGCAGCGCAGAAATCGGACGCCGTGGCCCCGTCCCCCCTGGGCGATCGTATTCGCCGCGCTCCGCGTCTATGAGAGGCGCTTGTGCGCGCTCATCTCTCTCCGAGCGCCCCGAAAGGGGACGACGCGTCGGTTCCTAATCAGAGCCCGGCCGGCCGTGGAACGGTATCGACCCGGATGCGCCGAGGTCGCATCGTCCAATTTGGTGCCCTCCTACCGGCCTGCCCGACGTCGGCGCATTGCTCTCTTCTCCCCCCTCCCCCCCCCCTCCCCCTCTCTCTCTCTCTTTTCTCTTCTCCACTGGCTTCTTTTCTTCCATTACATCTTTTCACGCGTTACAGCAGCAGCCGACCGCTGCGTGGCGGCAGCGGCGTCGTCCGAGGCCTCGCTTATCCATCTATCTGTCTATCCCGGGGTCCCTTTTGTTTTTGCCGGGGTGTGTATTCCCTCCCCCTCTGTGCCGCCGCGTTTTGGGGGGTTGTTATTTGGCAGGCAAGGTCATCTCTGGTCGAGTCCCGGGCCACGCCCACCGTTGCGAAGGTGCTGCGGACGATGTGCGGACGCCTCCGCTTCACCCGAGCAGCGCGGGGCAGTACGCCGCCCTGTACGCCGCTCGCGTCTTGTCCTCCCCCCGGGGCCCTTGTCCGCCGCCGCCGCGCGACCTGGCGTGTAGGCACAAGTCCTCCCGTCGTTGCCCCGTTGTTGTAGCATACGGACGACCCCGCGGCGTCTTCTCGCCGTGTTCTGTATTCCGCCCTCTCCGGCGGCGCATTTTCATACCAGAAACGTTAAGCTGCAAAATGCGGGCGTTTCGAGAACATGCCTTCCGCGATACTTCCAGCTCGCGAAATGGAGGGGGTACCTAAAGGCTCCCCCCTTCCTCCTTTGCTGTTCTTTTTTTATTTATTTTATCGGTCGGTGGCGGGGGCACATTTTGTAACGCGCACACTGGCTTGATCATCTGAATTCTTTGCGGGATGAGTGCGAGATAAGCGGTTGCGCCTTCCTTCTCTTCTCGGCGGCGGCGGCGCGCATTTTTATGAGGAACGGATCGTTATTGTGGAAGAGAGGGGTCGTCAATCGACGGGCGCCCCAAAATCGCCGTGTTGAATAATGAGCGAGACGGATACGCCTACACTGGCTTCGCGAACGACGGGTTGTAGGGCAAGATTGAACAAAAGATTGCTCTCGTGCCGAACAAAAGCCCCCGGCGGCAGTTGTGGAGTGCTCTCGATGGTTGTGAAAGATGTGGTGTGTTACAAGGAAGGAGTTCTGGTTAAGTGCGTGTGTCGGCAACTTGGCGCCCCCGGCCTGTATTGTGCGAGTGTTTTGCTCGCGCACTTGATCGATCTCGCATACGCGAGCGAGCTGCCTTTCGAAAAACGTGTTGCGCATGTCGCTTTAATAATGCTTTATTCTATTCATGACTATTCCTGTCATTCCTGCCGCTTGGCTCAAACCGCCATGGTTAAAGGGACTCTGCAGCACTTTCGATAAACGCTTTCACTCTTTCCTTCGCGTCTGGAAGCACGGCGGAAGGTATAGATATCGCCAGCGCCGAGCAACACTGCCTGATTGGCTCGTCGCAGCAGATACGCCTTCCGTTTTTGCCTTGCTTTTTACCTCTAACCCCCAACGGTTTCATCGTCGCGGGCAAAAACTCGGCAAAAACGCCAAGGCCTAAGACGCCGAGCGCATGCGTCAGGCTAACCAGGCATACAGCATAGAGCTCAGAATTCGTTTAAAGAAACCGAAAAACACCAGCATCGAAACCGCGTTATGGATGATAAAGCGCCTGTGAACAATGGAACCCCCACCCCCATGTGTTCCTGGTAAAGATTGTTTGCAGGCTAGTGCCACTTACTAGAGCAGTTATTGCCCAAGACGCCGAGCGCGCGCGTCAGGCTATAGCAGGACCCAGTATTTGCCGCCAGAGAAGCATAGCGTGGTGTCAGTAGATAAGGTATTAGAGTATCGCCACTGAAGCACGCAGCGGCGATTTTGTCGTTCGTCAGTGTTGAGATATTGCCGCATCTGCGGCCTCGCCGGTAACTTCGATCGGGTGTCGCTTGCTAACAACACTACCTAAGATGCAGCAAAACGGCATCTTTGGACACACTTCTGCTGGTGAAATGCTGTTACACGCGTTATCTTTGACTCGCATTCGTAATGAGGTCAGTTCGCGCAGCCGCAGAGCCGGCAGGACAAGCTTACCAGAGTTGACCGACTGAATACGCATAAACAACAAAATGGCGGCCCCCATGCACAGTCGCAGCGTAAACAAATGTCACGTAATGCGAACTGACCAGTGATGATGGTGCATGGCGGCACGGAACAAAATGAGAAAGGAGTGCCGATACTCTGTACCCTTATTTAGTGACACTAGACGAGCGCAAGCGACACGCCCGCCGAGACGTCGAGAAACATTTCATACTCTCCTCCATCACCATTTTGTACTGGTTTACAACAGCTTTGCTGGACATCCACTTTCGCAGGGCGGGATGGCGACCAAGCTTTTGGCTCTTGTTTTAAAGTGGATATCGAATGCGTGCATTGCTGCAACTGAAGGAAAGCTGGTAAAGAGCCGCAACACCGCTTTAATGTTATTCCGGCGTTTGAAGAACACCAAGACCGGGAAAGATAGAAAAAAATCTTTTGAGTAAGTTTCTAAGTTATCTGATGATCATAGTCGTAATTTTTGGATGAGGTACTTTGCGACCCCTAACCAAGTAGTGGATGTGTTGGTTGTCTACGGTTCTGCAAGCATTTAAGATTTCGAAACAACTTGGAAGAAGTATTGCAGGGTCTCTTTAACCACGAGGGCGACTACGCGTTTAGCTGGGGCGTTTGCGGACGTCAGTGTTGAACAGATGTGCGATCGTGCCCGAACCAGGCGCCCCATTGTGTCAGCGGGCAATGCAGACACAAGGCCTGTCGGGCACTGTTCTTGAATCACCCGCATCTATGGGCCCAACGAATGAACTGCCCGTGAAAATTGGGCGCAATCGTCAAAGTACATGACAGACCGGAGTTGTGTGCTGCTGCCTTATGATTTTAAAGTTTGGCCTTAGGTGATGTCGTACGAGCTGCAGTGGGGTCGAAGTGCAACCTAAATTAATTCTTTGTTGGTGCTATGTGGGCCTACAGAAATTCCGTGTAATACGGTGCCGTTTGCTGTGAAGGGCGCAAACGCAGCCCTCCACTGTTTTGCTGGAGTTTCACCGGTATAAAACTGCACCGCTGTAGAAACTAGGTGGATTGCGTGATTTTATTCCGCGTCTCTATTGCCCTTCGTTGTGAACGTCTGCTGTACCCAATCCGGCTATTTTAACACGGACTACTTCGTAAACAGCTGTCGGCATATAAAAAGCGGGCGAACATCTGGGCGTGTGTACTACAAAGCATATACCGAGCTTCTAAAGTCCTTTAAAAGCCCGGGCGCATATAGTTTGTCGTGGGAAGTCTTTTTTTTTTTTTGTATACTGTTTTTTTACAGCGCTCATGTATGCATGAAAACGACATTTGCGCGGGTTGTTGGCGGTGGTCTTCAACAACCACTTTTGTCTTTACAGCTGTAGTACGGAGGCTACCAAGGTTCTGCGCCATCAGGCTTGAAAACTCCCTGTAAAGGTTGTTTCACTGCTGGGGTATTCATAATGAGGAAAAGAAAGCTTGGAGGAAGGCTTTGTGGGGCTCAATGTATCGGCACGAAGAAGTTCCCCAACATTTGAACACAAGTTCACCGTGACGATGTCCACTAAGAGGGCTATAGAACTGTCGGCCATGCAAGACTAAATGCTGCGCGAGTGAAGCGATGGTAGTTTTCGCCAATGTACGGGCACGGGAACAGGGCTGCATTCGTTTTCGTGAGTAAAGAGCTTTTCCCTGCACGCCTTCGCTCAAGATGTCGGCTCCACATTCCTCAACGCTTTCCGCGCTTTTATCGCTGATTCAACGCACTTGGGCATCGTGCGGGATTTCGCGTCGGAAAGGCGGAGCGCGCCAATTACGCGACTGCTGAAAAGGACGTGTGCATGCATTTCGCCCTTCGAAATTATTTTGACGGCACATGGTTCGGTTTAATTCTTATGGCGCTGTTAAACTATCGATCGCGCTATCGTGTGCAACGAAGACGAGTGCAGGCATCTGTGGCACGCGAGGGGTCTGCTGCTTAGTTTCTCAATAAAGCACGGGAAGGCCTACGAGGGGCGGAGAGGGGGGTGCTGCTGCAGTAGTGATCCGAACCGGATCTGGCAGCAGCAGCTCCGGGGCCTGCAGGCTTGCGGTGTGCATAGAGTAGCCAGTGTATCAGCTTCAGCGGCAGGAGTGCATCTCGCAAGGGGGGGAGGGGGGGGGAGGGGGGCGAGGTTCCCGGCTGGCTGCTGCAGCCCAATGAGTGCCGCCGTATTTATAATGAAGTAAGGGCGAGAGAAGGCCCTTGCGGCACTCTGCGCCGAGCGTATCAAAATAGCCGAGGAATCGCCTCGGGATATACCCCCGCAGAGGAGGAGGAACTCTGCGGCGCGGGTCGGCACATAGGGCACCACTGCCGTTGCTGCCCGGCTCGGTCAACTAGAATCTCTAGGCCTCCCGCTTCGTTCTTGCGCGGCCTTTGCTTCGTTTTTCTTTCTCGTCTGGTTCATGTGCAACCCTCGTGTTTGTTGTGTCGTGTGCACCGTGTAGGCGTGCGATGCGCTGCTCTGGCGAGCTGTTCAGCAGCGGAACGGCGACAGAGTGGAGTGCGATCGCTTTGCTTCACTAGACAGCAGAGCGTAGCGCACTCTTCGTTGTGCAGCTTCTGTTGGTTTTGGCGTGTCCTTACCCAAAGCATCGCTTGCCAGCAGGACCCGCCGGTACACCACTGGTCGACGCAATTCTAGTAATGAGGCCCCTTGCATGCGTTGCGAAGCTTGGGGTCCTGCTGCTTCGTGTTCGAGTTCTCGCTTCGTGTGTTTCAGACCTGAGGTCGAGGACATCCAGTTCCACCCTGGAACCTTGTCCCGGTATAGTTACGTCACAGTCGTTACATAGTCGTTAGCCACAAGTCTATATGCTGCATGGACTCGCGTACGCGAAGGTGCGGAAATTTTCCGCTGTCGGTTTTTAATGAATATTTTTAACGGTCGGCGTATTCATCGAGCACCATCATTGTGCAACGTAAGTGTGTTCGTTTCGTGTTTCATGCGCACCATATCTTATGCGTCGCCCGATCGCACAGCCCCGTTCTTTCCGACCAAGTGCGTGTTTGCGAATACCTTTACGGGCCCTGCTTGCGGATCTCACCCTTTTTCTTTTTTAACATGAAAGTGTTTTGTTCCGGGATACACAGATTTCCATGGCGTCATATCCGTCACGGAAATGACGCCAGTACAATGAAGCAAGTAACCTGTAAAGGGTGCACCCCTGCACACATGGTCTTCTTGCGGAAAAGCAACCTTTAATACTAAAGAGTACGTTATACTTAGGGTTGTTCGTTTTCGGGTTTTATATTTTCACACGAAAGTGTCTTATGCCGGGGTACACCAAGTTTTCACTGACTTCATTCATATCCGTCACGGAAATGACGGCAGCACACCCTTGCGAAGCGACCCGCCAGCAGGAGGTCGCTCGCCAAGCGCACCCACAGGATAGCCGCCGACCCGCAAATCACGCAGATTTGGCTTCACATTTCACTTTCGTGTTTTACCGATTCCTATGACAGAGAAATCAACCACAGTGCGTTTTGCAAAGAGCGTGACATAATGTCTAGAATCTTCCCAGATGGCAACGCTGGGGCCTTTTTGAGCGCGAAATGTTACCTTCATCGCGAAAAGAAGAAAAAAAAAGAAACAGCGCGTACGGCCTTTGCTGTTTCCCTCGAGTGTATCATAACAGCCCAGGCATTCCGGTCGCCGGAGACCTGGAACTTAGTCGTATACGCGCATGTTTGCCTCCCGCTCGCAATCATCTGTGACGACATTTAAATAATTGCTTTGACTCCGAAGGCCTTGCGCGCACTGCTGAATATACCCGTCCGCGTTACGGGGGCCCATACGCATGCATATACGTGTGCATGTCTGTTAGCTCAGGCACGGAGGAATACGCCGATCTGTGGTGCTCACGTATAACGCACGTATATGCGTTCCCCTCCGCCACAACATCGCTGTCTGGATGGCGCGCATCGTTGGCCGGATAAACAGCAGGAGGAGGCCCGACATTAGCGAAGGGCCGGCTCGTTTTTATTATTCGGCGGTGGTACGTAATTGCGCATGCGCGGCACGCACCCGGATGCAAAGGCACCTGCTGCGCGTAGCTTCTGTGGCCTCGTACTGTAAGCTGCTGCACGGCACGTAGCGTGTGCTGCCGCTCTCTCGGCATAGCGCAACAGAAGCTTCGGTGTTCGATTTGCTACTTCTGCTTCTGCTGCTGATGGCGATGTTTTTGCCGCCGCCGGCGAGGGCAGTGAAATTGCGAGCACGGGCCGGAAAAACTGTTCTTTCTCGCTCTTCCCTTCTTCTCCCTTCCTCTGTTGTCGGGCGCGGCGGCGTTGTACTCGTACGGGCGGGCGGAGTAATTGCCGCGCCGATCTTCTTTCCTGACTGATGACACCGCACGGGGCTGCGGCAGCCGGACCCTCGCGTCGTCGAGCTTGTCTTCGACTTCGGTCGCGCGCGCTTGTGCGATGCTGGGTCCTGTTTTCCTCCTTCCCGGCCGCTCGCTTTTTGGTAGTCGCGGTAATTAAATGCTGTCAGTCTTGTTTTCTCTTTTTCCTTGTCGACCTCGCATAAAGTTTGAAATTGATCGCCCTGTTTTAATGGCGAGCACGGGACTTGGTCGCTACTCTTCATTTTCTTTTCACCCGGTTCTTACCCTCATCCCCCTACCTTTTTCCTTTATGTTTTTTGTTCCGTGGCGCGGGTCATTCTGCGCGTTCTGGCAGAACGATGACTGCAGCGCGATGTTATTTATACGCCTCCCACGTGTCGTGTCACTGCGGCCGGTTCTCGATCTCGTGCCGTGCTTTCGCTTGTGCATCGGAGACCTCTGTGGAGGCAGCTGGCCGCGTATACATTTTTCATGAGATTCGTTGTGCTTTCCCCCGCAAATTTGCGGCGCTCCTTCCTGCTTGTTAGTTCGTGAGCTAATTTGCGCGTTGCCCTACTAGCGCCGAATGGGAAACTAACATTTTACCGGCTCGCTAGTTAATTCGTTGTTTTGGTTCAATTTGTGTTTGGGTCGCCGGGAAAAAAATGTTTTGCCTGCCCGTCGTTCTCTCAGTGTCCCATGTGCGAGAGATCATTAAAGCAGTTTGGAATAGAGCAATTTGGGTCTAGTTTGAGAATGCGGGTGCGACATCATTCTCAATCCGCGCAAAGGTGGCAATTTGGGCGCGGTATCGAGCATATATCTGTTCTTTCCTTGGGTGTTCACGTAACCCGAATTTTTAATTTCAGGGCCTCAGCAACTATAACACTCAGGATTACAACGCGGTGGATATATCGCTTCTGGATGAACCGATGCGCCGCAATGTCTGGCACCCGGAAGTTTTAGAGGCGTCGCAAACGTCAACGATCACCGCGTGTATATGGTTGGGCTAGTGAGCCGGGATAACGTTAAAGGGACCCTGCAACACTTTCGATTTCGAAAGCACTTTCACTCTTCCCTTCGCGCCTGGAACCACTGCGAAAGGCATAGTTATCACCAGCACGGAGTGGTATTGCGTGATTTGCTCGTCGCACCAGATACGCCTTGCGTTTCTGCTTTTTTTCCCTTTAAGTTATCGAAAAGCGTTCATTGCTGCAACTAAGTAAAGCCGGCCAACAGCCGCCACACGGCCTTAGTGACGTAATTGGACCGGTCGAAGAACGTCAAGACCGGGGGAAAAAAACATTTTTGACCGAGCTTCCTGCTTATCTGATGGGCATAGAGCAGTAATTTTTGGCTGAGGTACTTTGCGACCCCCTAATCTCAGTACTGGGTGTGTTGGGTGACCATGTTCTGCAAGCATTTAATATTAAAAAAAAAAAGTTGAAGAAAGTGTTGCAGGTTCCCTTTAACCGAGGGCGATACTGTAGTCGGCGTCCCCTAAATCTGACCATGCAGGAGAGCCTGGGTAACCTATTGATTACCAATCCCATGATTAACTGCGGCAGTAATTCGTTCTTGCTCTCCGCATACTTCGAGCCACCTATACAACAACAACAACAAAAAAGAAGTGAGCTTTAATCGTAGGAAGTTGGAGCATCGTACTAGTATATTGTCACGTAGCGAAAGACGACGCAGCTGTCTTAAAAAAAAAAAAGCAAGCTTATGAGGGAGGGGGGGGGGGGGGGGGGAGAAAACGCGCTCCATGTGTCGATATTCGGCACACGTCAAAGATACACCCAAGTGGTCGAAATTAATCTGGCGCGCTCCATTACTGCGCTCTTAGCCGACGTGTGGCTTCGGCGCGTTAAACCTCCGTAACCAATCAATCAATAAATGTAGCTGCGCCTGCTCGGAGCGGTTGGTTCTAGGGACACTCACCTTGCTTTCCGCTCGATCCAACCGTTTGGCTGTTTAATATGTGAAAACGCGGTCCTAGGTTACTTGTGGTCTGTTCTCGCGTTGCTGCATGTTTGAATTGCTGTATCGCACTCTATTTCCTGCGTGCTGGTACTTTCGCGCATATGAAAAAAAAAAAAAAAATTCACGCATCTCCACGAAGTGAATCATGACGAGTGGGCGAAGCACTGGGGATCGTTCTTACCGTAAATCACCCGTGACATTGCCCACTCGCACATGTAAATGAGTGACAAGGCGTGTGTACAGTATATACAATTCCAATCCAATCCAATCCAATGCGCCTCGCGCATGCGCAACACTGTGTACAGGGACGCCAAGCCCCGGACAGAGCGAGGTCCTAAGGTGATTCGCCCCTAAAAACGCTAACTGGAGCTTGCGCTTCGGTGCATGTGTGGGTGGTGTACGTATTTAGCTGGTGCGGCCGTCTACGTGCGGTCGACGAACGGACGGTTCGTTTGACGGATGGCTGCCCGGGATCGTGTGGTTTGATCGCTCGCCGTTCGCTGCGCTGCTCGGCGTCGCCGGACAAGCGACAGTGCAAACTTGGGAGGGCTGTTGGATTGTGCAGTAGATGGTAACTGAACTCGTCGCTCGCTGCCTTGCATAGCTGAGGTAGTATTTGCGGTGTTTGCAAAAGACCGTCGATATGTGCACGTTTCTGCCTTGAATATGTTCACAGTCTATACATCAATCGAACAGGCCTGGCGGCGCAGTGTGATTTCGGGTTTACCTCTTTAGCAAAACGGTTGAAACTTCGCATTGTCGTATTGCGTATCGCGTAGGCCGGCCGCCGCTCACTTTCTCACCCTTTCCTCCCCATCCCCCCCCCCCCCCCTTCGTTGTTTATTCGCAGGACGCCAGCAAGGTGTGCCGGGACTACATCGCTCGTGATCCCGAGAACTTCAACTTCAGCGTGGTGGCCCTGGTGGGCGGCGGAAACTGAGCCCCGCTGAGTACGTGAGGGCCGCGAAAAGGGGGAATAAAGGGTGAAAAGAAGGGGCTTGTTACGGGAAACTTGCAGAACGGCTGCGGTCGCAATTGCCGATGTGCCATTCGGAATGTGCTATGCCCTTGCTTCGTTTAAAATATATGTAATGACCCAGGAGTAGTGGCCAGTCTAAAAAAAGTCGGAAAAGTTGTCTTTAAAGTTTGGTCAAGGAATTCGAAGCGATATTGGCCGAAACGTGTGAAGAGTGTTTCGTCCGAATTATTGTCCATTCGTCTTGTTTCAGGTCTTGGACTCAGCGTGATATATTCCCTATATGTTCCATTGGGCAGTTTCAGGTTTTTTTTACTTCTCACCATGCTGGCAGGCTGCAGATATTGTGCCAGCGGCGGTGCTTCTGTAAATGCGCAAATTCTGCGTCCTATTTGTGGACTGCTTCCGAAGTCACCGATAATTCTTGCGGTCATGTGGAACTTGTTTACCCTTTAGTCAGTTCCCGTAACAGGCTGACTGACTGGCACAGTAAAAAGTGAATGGTCGTGCTAGGTAGCCGGTGTCCCGTTCTGTATCAGGATCAACCGCGCATACATCGGAGGCATGAGGCGCCCCTTTAAACCGTCAACTAACCGCACCCTGAAGTATTTTTCATGCAGCGCGGGGTTTTTGTTGTGGCGGCCGGCAATTTCGTTCAACAGGCGACTTTCGCTTAGGCCTGCACGTTAGGCTTAGCTCTGGGCCGGAACGTAAGTCAGCCTCCTCTGTGATGCGACTTCAATAAGGCGGTTGCGAGAAACACTGGAGGCATTTGCAGACGTTGTTAGCCGTCTCAATCCGCCTATTCATTTCACCTGTTTCCAAAAGATCGCGCGGCCGTCGGTTGGTGGCGCGCACAGCGCATGGGAGTGGCTCTCCCATTGGAATGCCCCCGCTCCGGATTCCTCCGCGCGTCACGAAATCTCCCGGAAACAATGGGCTACACGGCGGGAACGTTCGAACGCTCCCGGCATGCCTTTCTTTACTTCACTAAAGCTTAACCGCCGCCGCCTTGCGCAGATACAGCGTCGCGTCCAGTGTGCTCCTTGTTCTCGGCAGCGAATGTCCAGCGGTCCACGGCTCGGTCTATACGAACGGAATAGATGTAAAGGGATGCCCCCGACGTAAGTAGGGCTAAGACGGGGGGAAGAAAGGGAAGGTTGGCGGTGGGGGACGCAGGAATTTCGCCGCGACACTTTTCTCTTCCCACTCTTCTGTCCGCTGGCGGCCCGCGTTCGGCGTCCAGAACCCGGAACTCATTCGTCGAACGGCCCAACCCAGGTTTCCATTGTTGTCCGGCCGCCGGCTCGGCCAAGCGTTGAAGCCTCGTCTTTGGCGGCGGCGACGGAGGGGTCGACAATGGGTGCCGCTAAAGACGGGCCGAGGCGGCTGGGGAACTAAAGGAGAGGCTCCCCCCCCACTTTCCCTTACACAACCCCTGCCAACTTTGTCGATTTTCCTTTTTTCCCTCTTGCGCGCGTCTCGTCTAACGTACGCATTTCCTTTCATTTTCCTAAGTCTCTTGCCTGTCGGTTTTCGCCGGGTCCGGCAGTTTGTGTCGCAACTTACGAGCGATCCCTCTTTTTTCCTCGATTTTTTTTTCTCTCCTTATGACTAGTTTCGCTCTCTAGCTGCCCGGTGTGGCTTCGAGCAGTGTGCTTCGCCGTCCTCGCCGTCGCCGTCGCACGTGGTCTGGCTTCTAGCTCGACTGCGGCCGGTGTCTCGTCATCGTTCTGCTGCCATATTGCACGCTTGGTCGCAAATCTGGGTCACCGGCAGCAGACGCTGGACACCGGGCTCCCATCTGCGCCCACGAGCTGCAGGCTTGGGCGAGGCCGTCTTCCCGCATACTACTGTAGGCAGTGGGGGCGGCTGCGCGTCTGCTGTCGCACGCGGGGGCCAGATATCGTGTTGCCTGTTTGTCGTCGCCGTGATTCTGTTGTTGTCACCTGCTTGCCCGCCTGTATATGCTATTGTCGCGCCGGCCGCTTTCCCCTCATATTTTCTGGCTTCGGCGTTTTGCTCACTCTCATGTCTAGCGCGCGCTGCTTCCGCGTTCGTATTTTAGTCTCGGTCATCAGCTGGCAGGCAGAGGTTGCGGAGAAACGCGTTTCTTGGTTTTTGTCTGGGCGTTAAAAATTGCTAGTCGTGTAAGCGCGGACGGTCGCATGTAAGGAGGTATTCGCAAAGGGGTTCGGGCGCGTAGCATATATATCCGCTTTCACTTAGAAAGACTAATTATATTCGGTCTAGTCTCCACCCTCGCCGCTTCTGGTAGCCGGTTGCGTGGGCAGTACCAGTGCACAAAAACTATGTGCGTACTGCTTTTCAGCACGAATCATTTTCACAACTAGTTATGTGTGTGTGTGTGCGGGGGGGGGGGGGGGGGGGGAGCTCATCGGGGGTGACAGTGCGGTAAATTAGGAGCACGATCAAATCATTCCGTACAGCATGATGATCTGATGATTGAGAACTATCGAAATTGCAAGCAGCACCCGATTTTCGATGTCGATACATTGTGGAAAGCTTAGAGGCCAGCACGATTTAGGGGCTCGTGCTGTCGGTGTCTTATGTCGGTCGTAGTATCATGTAGTCACGGTACTAAAACTCCGGGACACTCGTTTTCACACGCCTCGCGCTGGACCGTTTCAGTCTCCATGGGCAAAAAGGCGTACTAAAAGAACGCACCGGTACACTCGTTTCTCGTTCGCGCTTGCTTGCTTGCTTCTATTTCACTTCGTTTTCGCTTTTCGCTTTAACTTTAAAATTTGCAGTCCTCCGTTTCGAATTTCACTTCTCCTCCGTCTTCGTGATTGGGACGTCGCGTATATCAGCGCGCGCCGTGTGGCAAGAGAGACGTACAATCTTTGAATACAGTTATACACTGTATGCTTCGCCCCTTCTCAGGTTTCACGTTAGTGGAGATGGCCTGGTGTTTTGGTCATATTGGGTACACTTTGTGCAAGTAAATCGGCCGCAGCAGGAGTTACGGTAGTAACCTCGTTGTGAGGTTCGGCTTGTGTTGCATGGTTCGTACATGCAATTCCCGTAATGTTCCGGGATGGAGGAAACGAACGTCTTGATCGGGCAACCAAAAAAAATTAGCAGTGGCTTAGCTCGGCTATGCCAGGATATACGTAGCGTGAGCTAAGGTTCAGCTGGTTATTCTTAGCTTTCCTGGTTGTCTAGGATTAGGTGATTATCATGCTTACTGCTGCTATAACGATTTCCAATCCAATCCAATCCGGCGCGCCAGCTGTGCGCCGTGAGACGTCACTGCTCCTCGCTCGTGCGCAGCACGGCTGTCCAGGAGCCACGCGAAACTGCTCAACCTCGGCCAGTGTAGCTCACGCTACAAAAACGAAGAATGCACAAGGCAGGAAATAGACAGGACAGCGCGGAACTGGCAACGAAATTGAAATGCAAACACATGCATACTATCACTCACATGCTCCTATACACCGATGACATCATGTTCAAAGCATGTACGAGCAACAAACAAGGCCGACAAGGCGCGAAGTTCAGTTAATTTATGGAGGGGCAATATTATAAATTCGCTATCATTCTGAGCTATCAACAAGGCCACGTTTACACTTTTTTTTTATGATGAGGTAAGCCACAGGGAACAAACGCGTGTTAAGGACATATTAGTAGAAATTAGGAAGAAGAAATGGACGTGGGCAGGGCATGTAATGCGAAGGCAAGATAGCAGTTGGTCATTGAGAGCGTTGCAGGGGCTACAGAAAGTTAGATAGTTAACGCATGACCGGGGTAATTGGAGAATAATGGGAGAGGCCTTTGCCCTGCAGTGGGCGTAGATAGGCTGGTGGTGGTGATGATGATGACGATGATGATGAAGCCTCACGTGTACCCACCGTTTGCGCTGCCCGTCAAGACGTTCAACCAGTACCAACGCGCCCAAAAGTCCATTATTCAGGGAGGGAATGGCTGCTGAACTGGCTCAAAAAAAAAAAAAAAAAAAATCTCAGGGTACCTAAGCAGTTATTATGAGTTGTGAATGGTAAAGCATAATGTCCGCTCGAGCGCCGCTAAGGGCTCCTTCGAGTTTTGCGCTGCGAGCAATGTTTTCGAGTCTTGCATCGATCGGTCTATGCTTTTCTAGCTTCGCGGTCGAATTGTTGCTGGTTATTCTTTAAAGTTCCCAGGTCAGCATGTTTGCTGTAAACCGGAATCATTTGTGCGAAATTGTTCAGAAATGTACTGCCAAACAGAGTGGCCTGGCTCTCTGGGGACTGTTGCGCCGTCGGATGAGGCTAGAGAACAGCGTGCTTAATAGCGTGTCGCTGCCGCCGGACCACCGCCGCACCCTTCGCTTTCCACATGGCTCTGCGCTTGCCCAATCGTTGCATAGCAGCGAGCTCCTTTGTTTTATTAATGCTAATCAACGCTCTATAGAACGCTTCTCAGCCACGGTGGTTTAGCATCCTTTTCGTTGTTTCCGACTCCAGTGACGCCTGCTTTATCGTTTAATGAGCAGTTCAATGCGTTTACTGGCGCTATTAATGGTAAGGCTGACCTGCTGCACTCGGGGAGCGTTGAATGGGGCTGCGCGCGCGGTTCGGGGCTACGGCCCTTCCTTTGGCGCTTGAGGGAACGTCCGATGTGAAAGGGACATTACGGGGCGGGGGCGGTTCACTCCCTGTCCGCTTCAGGAATAAGGGGGTTGGAGGAGGGGGAGCGTCACTTCCGGAATGCGGGCTGCAGTCGGCGCACGTGGCCGGCACGCGTCCAGTTCCGGATGTGCTTCTCGGGGTCGTGATGCCCCCCGGCGATGTTGCAGCGGGCCCGTGCCGAGCGCGCGCGCCCAAAGTGGACGGACGGACGCAGCCAGCGGGTCGTGACTCGCCGTGATCATACCGAGAAGAGGGCGGGAAAGATTGCGCGGGAGTTGCGGACTAAATGGCGGACGAGCTGTTTGTTGGTGAAAGAGCAGTCAGGTGTTCCTTGCCTTGTGGCAGGTGCTTTCTTTTTCTATTCTTTCTCCCCCTTCAATTTCGGGGCTGGAATGCCGGCCCGTTAGGCCTCACCGGTCGAACCCCCCCCCCCCCCCCCCTTTTTTTTTTTTTCGTGCAGTAAACGCCTCGTGGCGTACAGAAAAGCCAACCCTACGTGTGCAAGAGGGCGGAGACCCTTCGCCTGTTTTCTCGCGCCCGCCTTTGATGTTCATTTGAAAGGAAAGGGAGGCGAGTTAGAAATTGGTTCTCGACGAGCAGCTAGTTTTTGGTATTTCAAGACAGCACTGCTAAATTGCTGAGCGGGCTGTTGAGCGGAGTCTTGTTGAAGGGAAGTCCAGGATCGCCGACTTGGTAGCGTAGGTCACGGTTTCGATTTCCAGCCGCCGATGTGTGGCTGCTGTGCTTGTGATAGGGGTGAAATACGTAATTAAGCACCTGCGTACAAGGTGTTCACTGGTCGTTGCGGAGCCCCAGGTGTTGTCTAAATTAATCCGGAAGCGCGTCTGTCTCGTCCTTCGTGTTTTTTTGTCGTGGTTTGTAGCGCTCTTTTTCTTGAAGTAATCCGAAGCCCTCGACGCTGCGGCTCGCACCGTCTGCCAATCAAGCCTTAAATTCATTGTACGGTTCTCCGTACGATATACCTCTGGTGCTAAAGGCAGTGAAAGCAAGGAGTATTTTTGTTACAGCGCAGCTGTTTGAATAGCTACGTCCGCCCGTCTACGCGTCTCGTTGACACGAAGAAATGTTTTCTCTCCAGTTTCACGCGAATGCTCTGTACTTCCCATTATAATGTTATTTTGTGGAAATCGTGCTGAAATTGGCCGCTAAAGCGACTCTCTCATTGCGTCGAGTTTCAAATACTTGTCATAATTGATTCAGGGAAGTTGTGCACATTAAAAATGTTCCCGGCTGCTGTAGATACATAGCCATCTGCGGAGGGAGTATGTTTACAGAAAATGACTGTAACTCTTGTTTTATCGAAACCATCTTGAAATAGATTACGGAAGAATTAATTTCGAATTCCAAGAAAGTTGTGCGTTTTTATTCGATCAATATGGTTAGTCAATCCGGTATAGTTATCCGTCAATACAGCTTCGCTGATCTAACGTCTTTACAGTAGTGGAAGGGATCTATTTTTTTAAGCTCCTATGAAAGCCAAATTAACCTTCAATCCTCTCTTCGTGCTAACCTCGAATGACTGACGAGACAGTGGCGGTGTCCCGGGGGGGGTGGGGGGGGGCGAAGGGGCAGATCTCCCTCCCCCCCCAATGAGGTTCCTCAGCTTCTTACTTCTAGTTTTTTAAGCATGTCCACTTGCGCGAGGTTAAATCCCACTTGTACGTTTCGCAAACGTGTTGCGGATCGTCAGAAATGTGGGCCTTCGAGCCAGCCGGTTGCACCGCCTAAGGGAGCGCGCACAAACCACCTGTGTCGCTAAGTGATTGTGCGCAAGCGGGTTAACAACCGCTCACAGCACAACGCCTGCATGGTTTGGTCACCTTCCTCCGCAGAATTGGCGCAAGGGGGGTAGCCGGTTCGTTTAACCGCCCCTTCTCCAACCCCCCCCTCCCACCCCCTTCAAAAAAAAATCGCCCCCCCCCCCCCTCCTCATCCAATTAACAATCTCTGGGACCGCTACTGCTACGAGAAGTATCCGTTTTCGATCTTGCCGGTCCGCTATCGTGCTGTGATTTATTGCCGATCTTTTCTTTAACAGTCCACTAGAACAGCAGTGACGTGGCGGTGCGGGGTTAACTCCTGGCGACGTCCTAAAGGCAGCTGTGTTGGAGGCCAGTTTGACTGTGTTTTTGTGTACATTTGTTTGTGTGAGCGTGTTTGTGCGTTCAATTCGTGTTTGTGCGTTCAATTTTCTTTTGTGTTTACATTTCAGCCTCGCTACACGTTCACCAACCACCTGCAAGCCCACCAATATTCAGGGCTTACCTCTTCTGCTTCAGTTCGGGGTTCCTCTTTCTCTCTATTTCTGCGAAGCAATGTTTCTGTTAAACAACGCCACAGGAAGGCTAGTTAGTATTTCAATGAAGCGCCACCGAATACGAAGCAAGGCGGAAGTTGCAAAACGGCACGTGCAATACAAAGAGCCAACACAGCGCTAACGGAAGCCCTTTGTATTGTACATATCGTTTTGTAACCTCCATTTTGCTTTGCATTCTGTAGCGCATCATTTTCTGCACCTTTATTCAGAATACCCCTAAAGGCCCTCTCGCAGAAGGGTATGACATGGGGTAGGCGGGGGAGATTACATATACAATGTAACAAATGAATCTTAGTTCATTTGAACATTCTAGTTCAAATTAAGCGATGGAAATGGTCATGGGCTGGTCACGTAATGCGAATGAGGGACAACGGGTGAACCATCCGTTTGGCAGACTGGCTGCCAATAGACCGCAAACGCACTAGGGGTCGGCCAAGAACTCTTTGGCGATGAGCTACGAAAATTTTGGGGAAAAACATGGACTCGGCTTGCATTCGACAGGCGTGGCTGGAAATCTTTGGGAGAAGCTTTCGTCCTGCAGTGGACACAAACAGGCTCATGATGGTAATGATGACGATGGTGATTATAACAAATTAATAACTAGTCGCAGAAATGCACGAACTGGAGAAACACAAAAAAGAGTAATCTAGCTGTTTTATTTATTCAGAATACCCCTAAAGGCTTGTTTCTAATTGCTTCCTATTGACAGCGTCTTCTTCGATGCGATTTTGAATCCTGCGCGCTCTGTTCATTTCAGGTGTCCTGGGACGCCCCCCAACCCTCAGCAAGCCGCAAGCGTGGTGCCGCATCGTTCCCGAAGCTTTCTTACCTGTTGTGTTGTGTTCTTTTTTTCTTTGCCGAAGGCGCCTTTGACATCTCGTCGTATCGCAAGGAGTCTGTGCCTTTCTCCACGCTTCGTCGGCTCTACTGCAGGCCCGCACTTTGGGTGCGGCCGCGGTAGCAGAGTACCAAAGCTTCAAGCACGCAGCGAAGGTAGAAGCAGTTAAAAAAAGAAGCGCATAGCGGCTTCCGCTTCTTGCAGACATGTTGAGCCTCATTAAAGTGTTCTCAGCTGGTGACGTTGTGTGTGTGTCCCGTGTGTGTAGTATTCGCGCGAGAGAGATGTTATCTTTCTGCAAATGAGTTCGTAATGGGCAGTACGCATTCCAGACTAAGTCGTTTCGTAATTGCCTTCTTTCGGTCCGTATAAAAACTTTCGGGTGAGGGATTTGCGAGGCCGTTTCCTTCTGAAATGACAATATTTCACGATTTCTGAATAGTCTTTTGTCGAGGAAGGGGGTTAGGGATTATAGGAAGGGGGTAGCTGGGTGGCACGCCTTCGTGCCTTCAGTCATGGGTGCCGTTTTGAGGGGTTTGTTAGGCTCGCCTCAGGCTGCTCTGAATTGAGACCGCTTTTCAGCGCGCAGCCGCCAATTTCCCCGAGCTAGGATGGTTCGCTGCGGACTAATCGAAGATGGGCATTTAGGTCAGCAGGGGCTTGCCATTTTTCGAGTAGGGCATCCCTACCCCTGCTGAAGCTTGTGCAGCGCCGTATTAAATGGTAGGGGTCGCCACCCACGTGCACCTAGTGGTGACCCGCAGTGGGTGCACGTGGGTGGCGATATAAAGGACATGGCTCCATTGAACCATTTAAGTATGCCCGCGTAGACTCGTGAAGGCTCTCCGACGTTTTGCCGTAATTTGTCCCTATAAAGGTACCATGTCGGTGGTGTTAGCAAGCACTCCCTGGCTGCATCATGTGCTTTCTGGTTCCCAGCTGCGCCGGCCGTGTGCCCCGATGTCCAGGTGAGTCTGACTCGCAGTCCGTGCTCTTTCGCAACCTGGAGGAAGCTGATTATCTTGTTCACGGTCATGCTAGTTGTGGACGTTTTGCTTAGCTCCTGTAAAGCAGTAATGTACCCGCAGTGAAGGGCAACCTCATTTCGGTAGCAATTGTGGCGAGTGTGAAATAACTATCGGCTGCCGCTAGAAAATCCAGCGATGGTAATCGCACACTTGTAAGAGAGGCCAGAGCTCTTGGCGCATTCAGAGCTCCGCATTGTGCACAAGGGAAGGAGACCAGCCCCTAGCATCGAAATCGTGGACGGCCATACCATCGGGCCTTCTCCTCGCATCAAGATCTTGGGAATGTTTCTTTTTTTTTTTTTTTTTCGGGCGGACAGCAGATATAGTTCTTATCGGGCGGATCAGGCGCATTGCCGAACAAGTAACACACATGCTCCGAAGAATATGTGGGCCCCATCATCGTTTCCTCCTCGACTTCATACACGAAGCGGCATTTTCATGTGCATCTAATCACCTTTCGTCGTCATCAACTCAAAACCCCTTATCTAAATAAACGCTCTTAAAAAGATAACGACAAAGTCTACGGTCATTAAAGAGGCGGACACACTTCGGCTCGTCGAAGCCTTTGTGATATCCCTGCTGGCTTACACCCTACCATATGCCATGCTCAATAAGACTGAGGCAGCCAAATCGGACGCATTGGGCCAACTCTCACTGGGAGAATTAAGCCTCATTGATAGACTAAGAATGACGTCCCCTGTAGAGGAACAGTATCGGGATGTGCCAATCGAACTCGAGAGAAGATTGCAGTAGCGCCCATACCGCGCAACATGCATCCAGTACGCCATCCGGTACGCATCCAACATGCATCCGGTCTATACTGATGTGGCAGACTACGCCAAAAGGGGATCAATGACTGCCGTTGACAACAGCAACGTCGCATATCACCAGCATCACGCTACCCTGCATGACCACTGACCAAGCAGAAGCGGCTGTCGTTGCCATGGCGATCTCTCAGACGACCGCAAATAGTTCACAACAGGTTCACAACAGGCATGCCGAAACTACTTCCACGGAAAGAATATCGAAGTCTGGCTTAAACATTCTTTTTCAGCGTCGGCTTCACTGACAAAAAAAGTCGGCACTCCAGCACATTCGCTTCTCCAGGGTATTAACACCGCCCATACTGCCCGAGAGCTAACCCACCGGGCACCACGAGGGATAGATGCGAGCCCGCTGCTCACCTACCACGAGATCACTCAGCATTACAGGCAGGGCCGGATTAAGGTGGGGGCTACGGGGGCTGCAGCCCCGGGCCCCCAGCTGTCAGGGGCCCCGCTCGATCATATGAAAAAAAAAATATCTTGAGTGTGCTCGCCGCCCGCATTGAAAGTTGAAGGTAGGAGCTTCAACCTCACCTTTACTCCGAAGCTGACTAACTTGTGACAGGTAGGGAGGAAGCGGTAAGGGGGGGGGGGGGGGGCGCTCACGCTATGGTTGACAACTTTCAATTCTATTTCAATTTAATTTAGCTATTTCAACTCCTCTTCCTTGTTTTCCCGAGGTTTATGGGAAGACGCGTTGGACCAACAGTCGTGGGTACGCAGCTTGACCGGGCCTAAAAAAGCCACATAAAGCCACATACAAATCACGTGCCAAGGAATACCCTATTGTCACTCACCTCTCATCTTCTCTCGCTCGACTCTCTCCTTTTCTCTCTCTCTTTTAATGGAGTGAGTCACATCCCACATTGTCTTTTTTGCTAATGAAGTTTATTCTCTATGACACCTGTACGCTCGAAGTAGCAGTGGCGTCGTGTCTGGGCGCCAAGATGCTAAATGTAAAATGTCTGAGGTGTTGGAACTTTATCCGGCTAAAAAAATGTACCGAATGTCTTCTGCACTGCGGTGGTTACCGGCGGCCGCTTGGAATTCGATCATCACCAGGGTGCGCTTACATTCGCTCTTCACTAGAGTTTTTGTATTAAAGCTCCCCTAGAGGAGCGAAGCATATACAGGAACTTCACTCTTCACTACCTGTCTTGACATTGTCATCACCTGCTTCTTATACTGTTTTTAGGCCGAGTCGTCATTGCTACATACGAGAGGAAAGATAGCGCCTGCCCACACCGGAATTGCCGGGTAGATGTGGCTGGTAGAACTAATGAACAATGAAGGCTGGCCAGTGCATTCACCCGCACGCCGAAAATTGGGACAAGCTTGGTAGGGCAAACGCTGTTTTTTTCTGGTATGGCATCCGCAGTAGCCACATGCATACACAATGAAGAGTAAAGCGACACAACAGGACGAACAAATATCGCTACAATGGAAGCGGCTATGCATTATGATAAGGGTATATTTCATTTCGTTATTGGAACCAAACAAAAAGTCTGGCCTGCCGAAGCCACGTCGGTCTCAAGTGGCAGAGCCGGGCAGTCAGCAGAAACCCTAGGGTGCACGTAGAAAAACAAGCAAATAAGAACAAATTCTGGCGAGCGAAGTGCACATGAACATACATGGAAAATACACACGGTGAAGGGTGCCTGTACTGGTTTTATTCAAAATCTTGATTTCTTAAATTTATGCCTTGAATTTTTGCAATGTCGTCCCGAAGTTGGTTGGAATTGCAGCAGGAACATAGTATACATTCTAATCCTACGTTCGTACCTTGTTGGGCAACGGAAAATCAAATTTTCTTTCGGTCGAAGGTGTTGTGTAAGGATATGCAACGGTTTAAAATTTACTTATTCAGAAATGTTTCAAATTAAGTTTCGTTCAGCCTAAAAAAATCAGTTTGGCAAATTTTTGAACGCGGGACTCATCAAGATTCAAATCCCAACTGATGTTGGTTAACAGAACGGAGACTAAACACTAAACTTTTTTACACCCTTATTGACAAGAAGGGGTGTAAAAGTTTTGTCCAATGGCACGCACCTTTAAAATGTGTTCTAAAACTAAAAAAGGTTGTAAAGATGAAAAAAGGGTGGGCTTGCGAACACCGTAGAAAAAATTCGTCCACTTTCGCAATTGAAATCGCACACTGCGATTATGTGGCTGTTTGGAGGTATGCATTACTTTTCTATTGTGTAACCGCAGCGACTCGAGTATGCGCTTTATGTCTAAAATTTGAGTTTGGGGATCTACGGCCTCAATCGGTACCTGCTACTCGACATACAGTGAGTATTTTTCGTGTGTGTGCCTGTTCAAGGTGTTAAACTTCAATATGTTACGTTAGGCCTAACGTCCTAAACCTCCAAACTCGACGTTAGGTCAAACTTCCCTTTGCTAACAGCCTTACGGCATAAAGCACCACGTCATTCTCATCGCACGTCGAGCTGTGTGGGTAACGGCTGTCGACTTTCACCTCAAAATATGACATTAGACCTCGTGCCGTCGCAAGCCTGCATGCGCTCCCTCCTCCCTCTAATGCATATCAGCCTTTTGCGGAGGGGGGCTGACGGAGCTGTCGCCAGGCTTCGCAGGGAAGCGTTTTAATTTTTCCACACTTCACCCACGATCATCATCATCGTCTGAGAAAGTTGACTTTCCTGCAGTGCGTTTTCGCGTACGGACATTATCAGGGAGAAGATGAAAGCTTCGCTTTAAAAGCGAGGCTTTCTCCGTGCAGAGTGAGTGAAGTCAAAATCCGCAGTCCACCCCCCCCTTAAGTCCAAAATCTAAACGGCCAAACTCCACTTCAGCTCAGCCAAAGTCCAAAGGCAGCGCCCGCGTTACGAACACACTAAACGTTTTTACACCCTTTTAGCCAAAAAGGGTGTAGCATAAGTGGAAAAAGGGTGTTGGGAAGCCTTTACACCCTTTTTCTTGAATCTCAATACCATTTTCCTAGCTCTGCACCATTTTTGTGGGAAAAAAGGGTGTTGATCAACTTCAACACCTTTGATTTTTCTTAGGGTGTTGAAAGGGTGTGGAAAAGGTGTTCAAGTGTTCATTGAATAAGGCCATGCTTGGATGCATAATAGCACTGTAAAGAACAAGACATCCCCTCATATATTTCTCTACTCGCAAGAAATTTTCAAACGCAAAAAAAAAATAATTGCTCGAATGCAATGATCGCTCATTTCCATATGCGGTGCATCTCATGCCCCAAGTCTAGCTTTGGCACGTGAAACACCTATTCGAAACTTCAAAATTAAAAAGTCTACAGTCCTGTGGCGAAAAGGGTGTTTACCGACTAAATAGGTGTTCAGTTGCAAAAAAAGAACACCGAAGCTGGGGGTCGACCTAGTTTCTTCCGGTGTTGTTAAGTTTTGTTATGTTTGCTAAGCTTTGCAATATTCTTGCTAAGCTGGGATGACCGCTGAGGGGTGAGGCCAAGTATAACCGGATTTTAAAGGGCTGTTCTATAAGTTATTGAACATAAAAACTGCCTCGTGATTAAAAAGCTTTTGCATGTCCTCGTGTTGATTTGTATATTCTCATAGTAAAATCCGTAGTTCCAAAATTAACGCTAAAATATTTGTTTTTTGCGACAAGCCCACCGACTCGATCGGGGGTCTTTCCTCTGCTGGATACAAAAGCAAGAAGAGCACACGTATTTCCAAGTACGTATGCACTCCCTGTACCGTTTGCGTCCAGTCTACCTTGCCAAGCCTATTTTAGGGAAAGTACAGCAAGCGAATTGTGCGAAAAATTGGCAATAAACCAAATAGATAATCAGCAGATAGCAAGATCACGCGGTGTCCGTTGGCATCAGCTGACTTCGACGGAGCTTCCTTCTGATGTTAGGGATTTCGGATGGTTGCGTGGCTGGCAAGTTCTTCCGACGTGTGACCGTCTGGCGAGATACGGCATTGTGCGTTCCTCACGGTGCCCGCACTGCGGGCACACTGAGACATTGGAACATGCCTTGTTTCAGGGTCGTGTAGCGGTAACGTTTTGGGCTGTGCTAAGCAGGTTGTTTGGCGTTACACTTAGAATGAGCACGCGTTCAAATGACACGTTGGTGAACTTCCTGATGTGTGCTGGTGCATTTGTATTATGGCGAAATCTTGGTGCCGCGTGTCTTCGCGCCCGACCGCAACGAGCGATGTTTCCATTGCTGTGGCGTGTGCGGTCAATCCTTATGAATCACTTAGACAATGAGTTGACAGTTCTAGGTGAAGAAGCCTTCCTGTTACGCTGGTCCACGCGTTTCGTAGCAGTTAGGAATAACATCCTGAGCATCACTACTGTGCCGTACTGACTTCCAACGAGTTTCTGAACTCTTTCTTTGAATACATGTGAACTTTTTTGTGCATTGATTTCAGAGTAGCTTAATTGTTTCACCACCACAGAGAATTGTTGTGCAAAGTGTAGGCTGCCTGGAGTACTTAGAAACTGATTGGATTTTTTTTTTCTGTTTTTCGGGCAGCGCTGTTACCACTAGTCGCTGCGTGCTGATATGTGGTTTTATAATAAATTCTCTTCTCACGTCACGTTGGTTTTCTTGCTTAATTATCATTTGTGTTCCAAGTGTAACTTGTTGTGGATTGACTGTGTTTGAATGCTGCGCGCTCCGCCGAATCACATTGCCACGCGTAGCTGCTGCCCTGGCCACCATACCTCGGCAAAGTTGGCGCGGCTCACTCAAACTCACTCACAATTTTTTTTTTCGAATCACCACTCACTCAAACTCAGACTCAATGCTGAGCAGCACATCTGCGCTCACTCAAACTCAAACTCACATTGAGCTCAAAACTCAGAACTCACTCGGACTCAAAACTCAAAATGTACTCAGAACTCAAAATGTAATAAAAACTCAAAATGTACTCAAACTCAATTTGGACTCAAAACTCAAAATGTACTCAAAACTCAAAATGTACTCAAACTCAAAGTGTATTCAAACTCAAATGGACTCAAACTCAAAATGTACTCAAACTGAAAAATGAACTCAAAACTCAAAATGGACTCAAAACTCAAAATGTACTCAAACTCAAAGTGAACTCAAAACTCAAAATGGACTCAAAAACTCAAAATGTACTCAAACTCAAAGTGAACTCAATACTCAAAATGTACTCAAACCTCAAAATGATTGATTGATTTGATTGATTGTAGGGTTTAACGCGCCGACGCAACGCAGGCGATGAGGCGCGCCGTAGTGGAGGGCTCCGGATTAATTTTGACCACCTGGGGATCTTTATCGTGCGCCGAAATCTCGTACACACGGGCGTTTTTTGCTTTTCGCCTCCATCAGAAAAAGCGGCCGCCCGCGGCCGGGAATCGAACCCGCGACCTCTTGCTCAGCAGCGCAAAACCTCAAAATGTACTCAAACTCAAAATGTACTCAAAACTCAAAATGTACTCAACCTCAAAATGGACTCAAAACTCAAAATGTACTCAAAACTCAAAATGAACTCAGAACTCAAAATGGGCTGAGAACTCAAAATGAATTCAGAACTCACATGGCCTCACAGAGATTGAGACAGTCAGAGAGTCAGAGTGAGAGTTTGAGAGTGTGAGATTGAGAGTGTGAGAGTGAGAGACGAGAGTGTGAGTGAGAGTGTGAGTGAGAGTGTGAGTGCGAGTGAGAGTGAGAGTGTGAGTGAGAGTGAGAGTGTGACTGAGTGAGAGTGTGAGTGAGAGTGAGAGTGTGAATGTGACTGAGAGTGAGAGTGTGAGTGAGAGAGAGTGAGAGTGTGAGTGAGAGAGAGTGTGAGTGTGAATGTGACTGAGAGTGTGAGTTGAGAGTGAGAGTGTGAGTGAGAGTGTGATTGTGAGTGAGAGTGAGAGTGTGACTGAGTGAGAGTGGGGGTGTGAGTGTGAGTGAGAGTGTGAATGTGACTGAGAGTGTGAGCGTGAGTGAGAGTGTGAGTGTGACTGAGTGAGAGTGAGAGTGGGAGTGTGAGTGAGAGTGTGAGTGTGAGTGTGACTGAGTGAGAGTGTGGGTGTGAGTGTGAGTGTGACTGAGTGAGAGTGGAGAGTGTGAGTGTGAGTGTGACTGAGTGGGAGTGAGAGTGAGAGTGAGAGATTGAGAGGGAGACTGAGTGTGAGTGTGACTGAGTGAGAGTGAGAGTGGGAGTGGGAATGTGAGTGTGAGTGAGAGTGAGAGTGAGTGAGAGTGTGAATGTGACTGAGAGTGAGAGTGTGAGTGAGAGTGTGAGTGTGTGTGTGTGTGTGTGTGTATGTGTGTGTGTGTTGTGTACCTTTTGCTATATACCTTTTGCTATATCCTCATAATTATAACCAGAAGCATTTTTTATATTGTCCCACGTGATCCCCCTCGACGAGGACCCTTTAATTTTGATACCCCACACACCTTAGGAGGGTCATACAAAATTCATACCAGTCAAAACTAACGATGCCTCTCATGACTGTCACCAGGACGTATATTTAGGTGTCCGACATGATTCCCCTAACTGGAACCTTCAATTTGACGCCCCACATGCTTCAGCGGCCTCACCTTGAATTTAACCCCATCTATGACTCATAATGACCATCTCATGATTCGAACTACGAAGCCTTTTTTTATTTGTACCACGTGATTTCCCTCGTCAAGACCGTAAATTTGATACCCTACACGCCCTAGCGGGGTCACTTCGTATTTTACCCCAATATGAGACTCGCCATTACAATCTAATGGTTATAACCAGGAAGCATTTTTGTATTTCTCCCACGTGATTCGGCTCATCAAGACCATTTATTTGATACCCATCGCATCCTAGCGGAATCAATTTGAACGTTAAACCAATCAATGACTAACCATGACTATCTCATGATATAGCCCTACCACATTTTTGTCCTACGTGATTTTCCTTATCTGAACCTTCAATTTGATGCTCCGGACACCCAGTGGCATCATTGTGAATTTTAACCTAATTTATGACCCATTTTGACTATGTCATGATAATAATCAGGAAGCACGTGATTACCCTCATCGAGACCTTTAATTTGATACGCCCTAGGAACCTGAATTTTAACCGAATCTTTGAGTTACCATGACTACGTCATGATATATCCATATCTCATGTTCGTCCCGAATGATTCCCCGCATCGAGACCTTGAATTTGATTCCCCACATGCCCTCGCAGCGTCATTTTGAATTTTAACCCAATCTATGACTCATATGACTGCCTGATGACTACAATCAGGAAGCATTTTTTTTATTTACCCCGCGTTGATTCCGTTAATCCGGACCTTTATTTGATACCTTACACGCCTTAGCCTCATCAGTTTCACTTTTTCACCCAATCTAATGTGGTCTATATTCTGTCTTAAGGGGCGCTGCCCAGTCAATTCAGCTAATTCATTTGAAACAGTAAGAAAGGACAGCCCCCGCCCCCATTTCCCCCCGGCTCTCACCTCTTCCTTTGTGACCCCTACTATATCAAGCCATTAACAGTAGCAGGCGAACAACCAGCACGCCAGCGCCGCCGTGTGCTTCCCGCCACCTTTCCCACGCTCTTAGTGGATCCGTCAGGAGGAAAGTTAAGACAAACTTTTTTTTATGACCTCACCAGTCAATTATCACTTACGCGCCCAGGCCGCGAAAATTAGGTATACAGCAAGTGCTTATGGCCATAAAAATTCAACAAGAAAATAAAAAAAATCAGACACCACCTCCTCCCAACCGATCATGCAGATCGCGATTGGTGCCATACCCGCAGGTAACCTGAATTCCGAGCCCACAGTGACGCATGAAACTTAACAGCCAACCATAGCTGCCTTCTAGGGTACTCATATCCTATGTACTCAGAACTCAAAATGAACTCAAAACTCAATATGTAATCAAACTCAAAATGGACTCAAACTCAAAAAAGTACTCAGAACTCAAAATGGACTCAAACTCAAAATGTACTCAGAACTCAAAATGGACTCAAACTCAAAATGGACTCAAACTCAAAATGTACTCAGAACTCAAAATGGGCTCAAACTCAAATTGTACTCAGAACTCAAAATGGACTCAAACTCAAAATGGACTCAAACTCAAAATGTACTCAGAACTCAAAATGGACTCAAACTCAAAGTGTACTCAGAACTCAAAATGGACTCAAACTCAAAATGTACTCAGAACTCAAAATGGACTCAAAATCAAAATGTACTCAGAACTCAAAATGGACTCAAACTCTACTCAGAACTCAAAATGGACTCAAACTCAAAATGTACTCAGAACTCAAAATGGACTCAAACTCAAAATGTACTCAGAACTCAAAATGGACTCAAACTCAAAATGTACTCAGAACTCAAAATGGACTCAAACTCAAATGTACTCAGAACTCAAAATGGACTCAAACTCAAACTCACGCGTGAGTTTGAGTCCAAATGAGTCTGAGTGAGTGGACTCATGAGTGAGTTCGCCGACCTCTGCTGGCCACACCCTTATTTTAGGGTGTTGAGCAACCTTACACCCTTTTTTCATCCGTACACCTTTTTTTCGCCAAAACACCTTTTAAAGGTGTTCGCCATGGGACAAGATTCTTACGCCCTTTTCGGCCAAAAGGGGTGTAATTAAGGAAGTTTAGTGTGAACCCAGAGGAAACGCTGAGCGCCTCAAATGCGATGATACATAGTGCAATTAATTGAACGCCCGTTTTATAACGCGGGGGACCCAGGTTTCTGACCACAGGAAGTGTTTTTTTTTTTCTTCCTGTTTTTTTTTTCTTCCAAGAAAACGCCGAGCGCTCGTGTTGTGCGTGCCTCGCGACGACCACCCTGCGCCCCCTGCGAACGTTTGTCAGGTGAAGCATCATCCCACTTTGGGAGATTTCCCAAAATTGTCAAAAAAGAACTCCAGCGTTCGCCGCAATCGTAGCAACACTTGCTCGTAACGAGAAGGACTCCAGCGTTCGCCGTAATCGTGGTAACACTTGCTCGGAACGAGAAAGACACGTCATAGCGTACGCCCCTCCAAGGTGATGTGCAATGACTATCACTTCCAAGAAGAATTAAGGAAGCTCACACTTTTACCAACAATGATGGAGTAAAGGTCATTGCGGTGGCGAAAAAGAAGCAAATCGGCTGCAATCGGGGACTTCGCTACCTTCAAGTCTTACGCGTTAGTGTCAGCTTCCTCAATTTTTTTTCTTGAAGCGCGCACTCCCCACACCTGCTCGTGGGCTCCTTGCCTCCTCGCCACTTTCCCTCACCCTTCTTGGCCTAGAATTTTAGATGCAAAGCCTCTCATAGTCAACCCTCCGTTGTCCGTCGGCGTCCGGCATCCGCACCTCTCCTACTCGTCCCCCTCTCCACGCCAGCTGTGATAACGCCGCTCTCCTCGCCGCTCGGCTCGTCTCGTACCGGCTCAGGAAGACACCGGCAACACTGTTGCTCCAGGAGCCCTTAAAGAGGAAGCGTGCTCGTCTTGTGCCGGCCCAGGAAACACCGGCGACACTGTCGCTCCAGGAGCCATCTCATGATCGGGGCTATGTCCCTTTCTTGTTGCGCCGTCCACACCCCCACTGCGCATGCGCGTCTCTCCTCCAGCTGTATAAAAGCAGGTGCGCGCGCTGCGAGGCGTTCAGTCTGCTCCGAGACACCGCCTGCGCTGGTTCTGCTCCGGTGTGGAACCTACATGGAACCCCCATGCTTTGCATCACCAAAGTTCCCTTCGGGGAGATGGTGTAATTTTTCCTCCTCTCCTCTTCGCTGCGCCGAGTTTTGAGCAACGCCAGCCACGGATCGAACTAAAGCTTAAACAGCTCCGCTGTTATAAGGTGTGAGGCCATGGAACACTACAAATAAGGGTGTGATGCTGTTTAACACCCTGTAATATAGTGTGCAGCGCTAACGTGTTGCAATGGAGATATGCTGAACGCGGTGCACAATATATAGATACATTCAGCGCGCGCAATAGTCACACTGTGATCGCAAATGAAGTTCGCAAGAAAATCAACGCAAGACACGGGGACGGGCGAGTATATATACTTACGCTACCTTTCGAAAACTGTCTGTTCTACTTACTTTTGCAAAGCCAGCAGAGGGAAATCATTTGTTAGAGTCGGTGAGCTTGTCTCAAAAATCAATCGCTTTGGCGCTAATTTTGGAATTAAGCATAATAAGGTCAGCATGCAGATTAGCAGAAACTATGAGTCTTGATGCGGAGCTAGAAAAGCGCTATATTGTTTAATACGTCATTGCATTGCATTACCTTACAAACACCTATTTCACAGTCTAGCAGCTCCCTCACAGAAAGACGTTCATTGCTTCACTGCCCTTTTTCTGTCCCAGAGGGTGTCGGCACAATGAAAAAAAAGTGTTTAGCCACCTTGCAACACTTTCAAAACTTTTAGAGAGGAACTGGAATGCAAAAAAGTTTAGTGTGCACCCCGCGGGCTTCGGCCGGCGTTGCCACCTCAGCGGCGAAAAGCATACCGCCTTCGAGGCGCACCTGCATGTAGCCAGCTTGTCGGGACAGATGTTTCTTAGCCCGCGCTCGACTCTAATGTATAACGGTGTTTGGGGCAATGTAAACATTGGGATGAAATGGGAAAGGGTCGAGTATGGGAAAACAACTACTGTTTTTGTTGCAACACAGCTATTGTTAAAACAACTACTGTTTTTGTTGGTTGCAACACGGCTCGAACTACAATGCCGTCCGAGCTCCAAATGGTGATTCATCTGTTGGACGGAATATCAATAAATTCAAATCCCTTCAGTATGACGACGGTGATGGTTGAAACGCGAAGTTTTCTTGCGTGAGAAAATCAAATGGCGAAGTGCCAAACGCAAAGCCGCTGCGACCAAAGTTAAAGCGTCAACGATCAAAGCGCAAACCGCGTGGGAGTTTTAAGTCCAAACTCGGACGACAGCAAACGAATCCCTAAAAACAAAGCTAAGCCCCCCCCCTCCCTCACCCCCCTCCTCCCCCCGTCGTTGACCGCGTCGGGATGGCGCAAGCGGATAGAATCCGTCCGCTCGTTCGGTCGTTCGCCCGCCCGCTCCGTTCGTTCGTTATATAGTCCGTTCGTTCGTTGCGATGATGATTAATGATGAAATACATTCTCTACCAGGGTTGGAATTTGGCTTTGTACTTCGATGGTAAGGCGTTAGACTTTGGCTTCGGGCTTTAGCAAAGTTGAAATGGAGGTTGATTTGGACTTAAGCAGTCGGGATTTTGTACTTTGGCAGAGGAGATTTTGGACTTTGACTGTGACTCAGGTTGCATGGGAAAATTAAGCTCCGCGTTTTAACCATCTTTGATTTTTTTTTTTTTCAGTTTGATTCTCTTTGAACAGTTATAGCGGTCTGCTTAACACCGGTCTGCTTAACTGAAGTATAATTTCATCTGATGGTAGCTTTGTTACCCTAGACACAAGGGCGTTTTCGCTTTTGGCCTCCGTGAGAGAAGCAGCCACCGCTTTCGGGATCAAACCCGCGTCTTTGGGCTCAGCAGCCACAACGCCTTAGCAACGGAGCTACCACGACGAGCAGGAAACCAAATTTTGGTGGATACTGCCTCATTGGAACAAAAGGTGTCGAATCGTTTTCGTTTCCTTTCTGCACAGGCCACACACATTCCCACCCTTATTGGTGTACTGCCGTGGCTGCATATTATATGCACGTATAATAGTGACAGGGTTCGATACTGCCGGGAGGGTCCGACTATCACCACTGATTTATTCTGTTACGGGCATATATGCATCCCCCACTAACGTAGGAGGAACGCTCTCCAGTCGGTAGCAATGCGAAGCGAACACAAGCTGGCAGCTTTTTAAACGCTTCCGTGGCTCCAGCCTGTAATCAGCGGTCTGAAATCCATTGAACGATCGCTGTTCGTCAGCATTACTGATTAATGTAACCCGCTGCAACCTCCAACTGCTGTCAGATGGCTTTGGCCAGTGGCACACCGATTCCCCGGGGTCTGTGCCCGCGAAACGCTACATAGTCCGTCGACCTGGCCGCCATTTCGCCGAATCTCGACCGCCGCCGTCACTGCCCGCGGGCTGAGGTCTGTATACCCACGCGCCTTATGGACCCTTTCGGTGCCGTACTGATCGGAGCGTGTTAATAGGAGCCGTGAAGTCGTTCCGTGCGGTCCCCTCCTCCTCCGCCGGCTGTCTTCTGGTAATGATAGTGCGCCGCCGTCGGTCCTCGCATGCGGGCCGTGTGTGCGAGGTTATTAGCCGGCCCCGTGCTACAGCAGCAGCGTGGCCCGACAGCGCGTGATCCTGATGGAAGTGGGCGGCTTTGGCAGGGCGCGAAAGGATAACCGAAGCGCGCGGGCTTCTTCGGCTGCGACGTGGTCTGCGGATTAATCTGTGGTGGCAAGAGCGCCGCTCGCTCGCCTGGCCGCCGGCGACGTCCGCGATGCGTGCGCGGGTCCGCCGGCGTGATTAATACAGCCTCGAGTCGCTTTGCTCGCTCGTTGAACTAGCTGGCTGCCGGCTTCTCTGTTAGGCCTGGCGCGCTTGCCTCTTGCTTTTCCCTCTTCGCGTTCGTCGGTGTGCGCGTGTGTCTAGATGTCCAGATGGATCGCTGGAGGAAGCGTAGCTCCTGAAAACGGCCAGGGCGTGGCGCGCGCTCTGTCTTCCACCGTGGCTGCGAACCGCAACCGTGCGGCAGCGCCGTGCTTCTTGTTTACCTGGCCCGGTTTCCTTCTCTTTCTTGTCTCGGGTCCGCGTTGTACTTCTGCACGGGCGCCGTTTTGTTTGCAATCGGGCCTGTAATGAATTAATGGAGAGGTGAGGCCCGTCTGGTTCGCTGCTACTGCTGCTACTGCTCCTGTACGAGCGGCCGTCTTGGGTATGACGAGTGGTAGACGTGGGGCGTGGGCTGTATGTGTGTGTATATCTCGTGCGGCGCCGGTGAGCTACCGTGCTTCGGCGCGTTGCGCCACCGTCAAGGACAGAGTGTAACGCCGCGCTGATACACCCGTGAAATGGGACACTGCATACGATACCCGAGGCAAGCGCGCTGGCTGTGGGCGATGATGATTCGAAGAACAAGCGAAAGCGCGCACTGCCCGGGCGCGTGCGGCGGTCATTAGGAACCCGAGCCTATAGCGTGCAATCCAAAGGCTCCCGAGATACACCGCAAAGGAGTGTGTGCTTTCGGGAATGGCGACGACCGTAACGTGCAGTTATGCGCGCAAGTGTCCGTTTTATTTGCCTTTCGCGGTGAGCGGTGCGGCGTGCGCCTAGGAATGAGAATTGGCCGACGTCTTGCATGACTGCCTCAACGAGGTCTTGGGCATAGAGTAGGCTTTGATCGGGTCGTTTGTGCGTGACAGGGAAATGGATACGTTGATTTATGGTTATGCCAAGGAAATAGCTCACTCAATTGCCCTGGTTATTATGTTTAAGCGATACACCTGATGTTTCCCCGTAGTCAGCGGTATACTTGGCATTCTGTCTGGTACCGCCGCGAAATAATAGCCTTATTGCCCCCAATGTGCATATGGTTCCGCGTGAGTAGCAGTTACTGGCCGAAACAATGGGCGATAAATTTAAAAAAATTTCTGGTTTCGGTTGTGTGGTTTTCTGGGTTTGTAATAACTTGATTTTGAACCTTATATAATTGGTTTGTACTGTGAATGTAGGGTTTATTCTATGCGAGGATGCTGTGTTCCTTTGGCTCATTCTGCAGCGGGAATTGGTAAGAAGTGGAGACGGTACCACATATGCGATTCCGTTCCTTTCTGTGGAAAAGAGTACGATATGGCCTTCTACTTTTTATGGGATTGTATGATGTATGATGGAATGTATGAATGTATGTATGAGAAAGTGTATGAAAGCTGCATCTTACCGGTACTCACCTACGGGGCAGAAACTTGGAGGCTCACTAAGAGGGTTCAACTTAAATTGAGAACGACTCAGCGGGCAATGGAGCGGAAAATGCTAGGTGTAACATTAAGGGACAAGAAGTGAGCGGAGTGGGTCAGGGAGCAAGCTGGTGTTAAAGAGCTATTAGTAGAAATTAAGAAGAAGAAATGGACGTGGGCAGGGCATGTAATGCGAAGGCAAGATAACCGCTGGTCATTAAGGGTAACAGAGTGGATCCTAGAGAAGGCAAGCGTTGCGGGGGCGGCAGAAAGTTAGATGGGCAGATGAGATCAAGAAGTTTGCGGGGATAAATTGGTCACAGTTGGCACAGACCGAGGTAATTGGAGAATACTGGGAGAGGCCTTTGCCCTGCAGTGGGCGTAGATAGGTCTGGTGATGATGATGATGATGATGATGGTTTTTAAAAATTGATCTCCACGACGTCGGCCTTCTGGTCAACAAATGTGCCTTTTCGCAGGCAGCAGCTGCCCTTTACGTAGCAATTAAGGAGACATCGGGGCTTTGATGTGTGAACGGTTGAGGGGAAGACATTTCGTGACTGAATTCAGCACTTGCTTGATTATGGGTTATTGTTCTTGCATTGCGCGGAGAGAATAGATATGACTGGTGCTTCAGTCTGGTCAAGGAAACAGAAGGACGGGTTAGTGGTTACGATTCCCTCTTCGGGAACAGTGGGACACGGTATGCATTTTATTATGAACGGCTGACGGCGCGTGTCAGACGCTGTGTATCCGTCGCTGTATGGGCATCGTTGTATTCGTGTTATCCGTAACGCGGCGCATGCGCGGCCGTGCATGCATTCGAAAAACGAATGCGTTTGCCATTCGTTTTTCCGGGCATAGCCTGCTGTATAACCGACTGTGCCAGCTCTATCGCCCCGAAACCCATTGGAGCAGCCCGTTCACTGCGGGGACGCCAAGTTCCCAGGTTTTTCGATGCCCATGCCGATGCGAATTGCTGTTTCAAGCGGAGAGGAACTGAAACGCACCTCGGAGTCGTCTGCTACGCGAGGGCGTCTTCCAGCTACGAAAAGTCTGACTTCATGAGTGAATATTAAGCTGAAGCTTTATGCGCGGCGTCCGCAGAACTACTAAATGGCGTTCAGTGTACTGTTCCCGCCTGCACGCTCGCCCTTTTGGGTTCACTACGGGAGTTTCACAACAAAATGTATACATGTCCTAACGGTTGATGCTTAATAATGATGCTTAATTCGGTGTTTAGTGATAATTGAGTCATACTAATTAAATTTTGTTGACGGAAGTCCGAACAGTTGAGCTCCCCCTTTTTATTACGAGTCCATTCAGCCGCGTTCTGCCGCTAATATTTTTTACGGTCCCTGAAAAAGTACGCCCCCCCCCCCCCCCCCCCCCCCCATTTCTCCGTCGCCGCTGCTCCAACGAAATGGTTCCATCACGCATGTAGTAGATATATTGACGTTGTTTTCGGCAATGCCGGGATGCTGCGCAAAGAATGACGACTTCAAGCTTTAGCTCACGGTGATATTCAGTATTTGTGGGCCCCTCTATAAGCTTAGGATAAACATTTAGCATGCACTTAGCTCGTTTCTCGCTCTACTTCTCTCCGCTACACTCATTCTTGCCTCCCCAATCACATACTGAATAACCGATCAATTCCCAGTGGGTCACAAACCCACTATAGTGATCTCACCCGTAACATTTCTGGCTGAATCGAATGAAACGCAGAAAAAAAAAAACTTTTGCGTTAAATTATTTACGAACGAACGAGGTAGCCCTAGAAAGACCATCTCAGGTGTAATTACAACTGTCAAGTTCTAGCGTCACCCCAGCCACTTACTAGATAGTTTTTATTTGTGTACAAACAGGAGTTGCCCGTCAGGGCTAGAGCCAGAGTATTCCTTATGCAACACATATTTCGTGTTTGCAAAGGGCCTGGGCAACTTTTTTAAAACCACCCATTGTTGCCAGGTGTGAAGAAAAATGTTGACCATGCGCTCGCCAACACAGGAGAACCTGGGATTAGGGCGCCACCATGAGAGGACGGCGGAATTTCTGGCACTGAGCAAGCACAAAGGCGTTATAGGCCTGAGGCCTCTGCGCTGCCCAGAGGGCGCTGCGCAACCTGCTTCCGGGCAGTACTTCCGGGTAGTACATAGCTGCGCGGGTCCCATAGGATCCCGTGTTGACAGAAGCGAAAATGAGCCCGATGCTCCCGATTGTTTTGCGACATGGTCACCAGCCCATCCCCGACGCGTCCGATCTCTTCCGTCGATCAACTTGGCGTTAGGGGGAAAAGTTTTGCAGCGCTAAATACGTTTACAGCGCCGACGAAAGTGCCGGGACGGTGACGGGGCTCTGCCACTCGCTGGTTCACCGATCGATGGCCGTATATAGTGAAATTTGAAGTGAAACTTCTAGTTTAAACTACTTACTACTCTAGGTGGCAAGGACTTTTCAACAACAGCCGATCAAAAAAGAAGAGTGACGCCATCGGCGATGATGGCACGTTAAAAAGCCAGCGACTCCGGCGGACCGCATGCTCGTCTGCTGCGGTGCGCCGCTCTTTTGCGTACCTGCGCACTATGCGTGCACTTTCATTAAAGTGCTCGTTTGCGTCGCCGTTACGAATACATGGTGCAGCGTTAGCTTGCCGTTTTGTTGCGCGTCTCAATGACAAAATGCAGCGAGCGTCAGAAGCGTGAAATCTGTTTTGCGATTCCGAAATTAGTGGCCGTAAAACAAAGGGTCGGGCGAACTGAGAGGCCGCTCGCTTTCCTCGTTTGCTCTCACTTTACTTAATTACGCTCTGCATCATATATTCCCAGTTCGCACATAGCTAGAATGAGGGTCAGCAACGTTTTGAAGTGTAGGGCCGAGTTGCATGCAGCCGACACGGCGGAGGGCTGGACGGCAAATCGGATGGGAGGGGGAGGGGGGCTTTGAATGCAAAGAGAAAAATTCAGCGAATTGCCAATAATATTTGACAATAATCTGGCGAAGTGTGAAGCGACCAATTCTCTGTTTTTGTCTCTCTGTCTAACTCCATTTGAGGACAAAACTGGCGTGTCGGCGTTCAAGATTGTTAGCGACGACCCCTGCACTAGAAGATACCAACAGGTCAGTGATGATCGTATGTAAATATTCCGGGCGCGCGCCGTGATGCGGCTGTGTTATGCTTACTAAATATAGAACGTACACATCTCTGCAGAGCAGCGGGCGTGCGATTTGGTGCTTGTTTTGCGTCCTTTAATAGCGCTTAATTTTTTATTTGACGCTATTGCCTCACCTACTCGCTACGTATCATGTCCCCCTGCCGTTCATAAATCGTGTTGAGTAAAACGTTACGCAAGAATCTTCTAGTTTGCGAAAATACAAAACAAATTCCTCTCGTTTTCAAGGCGGTGCCAGGCCAGCAGTGTCAGCTGAGTCGGCTGCGCAATTCTTGGGTTCGCTTGCATGCTCCCGCTGAGCAACCTTTTGCAGTTACCCGGCTTAATACAGTTCCGTGTTTATGCTACTCGTCGTAACTTTCCTTTGTCGACCGCACGCAAGAAGCAAGAACGGTAATTGTCGTCAGGAAGTTAACGCGACCTGGCGATACTGCCCCACGGCGCGACGACCGCGACAGCTCGCTGAAACAAAAGAAAGCCGATAAATCGGCTTTTTTAGCGGATATTATTTTGATTAGCCTTTGCAACTATTTCAAAGGCTATTTCATACATTATGCAGTCATTTAAACGCACCACAAAACGATTAACCTAAGTACAACCAACTTTCACTCTGGCTTGTAATTGAAAACACATGGAGGGCGGCGAAGGTCGTCTGCTTTTGTACTACCCACGTAGACCCAGGGCGGTGTCGACACGAGGGGGCGCTGCATGTCGCCAAACTCCAGCGCAGTAGCCCTATACAGGAGGCTATGTTCCGTGCTTCTCTGCTTTCGAGGCAGGATTTATTGCCACTCGGCCATGAAAGAAGGGCGTAGGGTTGTATTAGAGTTTGATGTTCTGTTCTAAGCGCCAGGAGATGGAAGAATAATTCATTATCGCTCGTAGATTTCACCGTAACTGAATAAATAGCTACATGCAGCTGCTGCTCTCAATCCATTCATGACCGTTCACATATGACACGTATCCACACGGGACATCGACCAACAATGAATACTTGTGCATTTGGAGTACTTTCAGCACCAGCTGTCATCTGCAGGCTCAGGCCCACTTATTTGCACGCATTCCACATGCCCATGCCTGGGGTAAGTGTCATCTCCAAGGCTGGGGCGCAGCAAGTAGTCCCGGGAATACTAGGAGGAGCGACAGGGTGCACTCCTTCACATCCCCGCTGGGGATGTGGTGGGAGCGCTGGTGGGAGCACAGAGTGCTCCCACCAGATTACCTGCGGCGCAAGGAGCTAAATCGGCACCGCGCGTTAATGGAGGAGTGGCAGTACGCACTCCTTCACATTTGCACCCTGGCTATGAAGCAATTGCCCTAAACAAATGTCGAAGTGGCGTGTTGAAGGCGTAATGACGGCAACGATCTGGTAGTAAACCGCTTATAAAATCCAACCTTGAGCTCCCCGTCCTGTCAGATGAAATAAGGACTCACAGGCGATCGTCACCAACACATCCTGTAGACTTATACCCCTTTCCAACTACACCCCACTCACACCATATAAGGCGCCCAACTTGGACGGCGATGCTCGATCACACGCGCTTACCCGAGAACTCTCCCCGGGCCAGCCCATGCTGTGACCAAATTGATTGATTTTGGGTATAATGCGCCGACGCTACACAGACGATGAGGCGCTCCGTAGAGGAGGGCTCCGGAATAATCTTGAGCACCTGGGTATCTTTAACGTGCACCGAAGTCTCGAATACACGGGCGTTTCACCAGGAAAGCGGCCGCCGTGGCCAGGAATCCAACTGCGGCCAAGTCTGTGCTACGCTAGCATTCAAAAGGTTTTACATCGCCAGGCACGCCGACAGCATCTCTGCGCGCTACGTTCTAGTAGGCGGTGTTTATCGGTCCCCCACCCCAGCCTCTCCCGTGAAGCGGCATCTATGGTTAGTAAAGCCCAAACCTCTTTTCTTACCCCATCCCATATACACTGTATACATATGCCCCGCTTGCCCTACACCCAGCTGCCCTTCCCACCCGTCAGTATGACACCCTTACTGGGAGTGCCATCCACCAGACGTATAACGCGCCACCTCGGCTTCCGCATCGCTTCCTGGGTGGACTGGCTGAACCCGGGTCATGGCGCAGACGTGAAGGCTGCCGCAAGTGCTCCGGCGGCTCAGTGCCTTCTGGTTAGTGAGGGACTCAGGGACAGCTACGGACTGGCCGTCTCCTGATGAAGAGACTGCCACGACGGCCCGGGCATAGGCTGTCTAAACTCTCTCTCTCTCTCTCTCTCTCTCTCTCTCTCTCTCTCTCTCTCTCTCTCTCTCTCTCTCTCTCTCTCTCTCTCTCTCTCTCTCTCTCTCTCTCTCTCTCTCTCTCTCTCTCTCTCTCTCTCTCTCTCTCTCGTCCCCCACAGAAGACAAGTTCCTTGAAAGAAAACGACGTCGCACAGCCGCTGAGCATAGCACACACGCAACGATTGTGGACCATGACAAGCAACGGCGCCTATAAAATCTGTCGTCTTCTCGTACGTGGCGTTGTGAGTATTCATACTCACAGTCGTGATGCCACAGAAACAAAGATAGAAAGTTCAAAATTTAAAATAAAAATAAAATTAAAAAAGAATAAAAATATAGCAAAACTGAAAACGAACAAAGCTTATCCAATGCCTTCACATGGTTAGCTCAAAAAAGTAAAGAAAAGAAAGCGCGACGAAGACGAATGACTCAAACATTAACGAAATGCACTATACAAGTCCGGAGTACGGAGTTTGGGCCAAATTGTCGTTGTACGAGCATGACTTACGCGTTACTTGGCTCAGTTGGTGAAGAACGCGCCGTCCCCAGGTTCACGTAACTACAAGGGGAATCCAGGCATCGGTCATCGAAATTCTTATTGGCTGTAAACGAATTTTAAAACGAAAATTAAGCAAAGGCCTTCGTAATTGTTTGTAATTGCGCAGTTTTCAAAGGCCTTAGGGATATATTGGTACGTGACCGCACGTATTGCCTTCTAAGGAATAGCCTTTCTGGCAATGCGTTTGTGTAAAGTAATGAAGACGACTTTAAAAAGCTCGCTGTAAAACTTGGTCTCTGCTGCAACATCGGCGGCCCTATCTGGAGTGCCGCATGCAGTGAACACTACGCATAAAGAAAAAAAAACCGTGTGCTTGCGTGCTTCGCGAGTACATAGACGTTTCGCGAGGAAAATGCCGACTAGAAGGATGAGGACGAAGCATATACTGCGGCGTCCGCTCAGAAGTCATGGTAGGATGGAATGCCGCCAGTTTATTCTATACAGTTTTTGAGAAGGCGAAGATGAGTATTTCTGCTACACTCGTTTATTAGAGCAAAAACTGATGGCTGACGCCTTTCGCGACAAGAGGCAGGCCGCAGTCGCGGGACTTTTCAAGAATCAAAGTGTTGACATGAATGCTTCAGAACTGCAGTGTACCTTTGTTATTGGTCAACCCGCCGCGGTGGCTCAGTGGCTAAGGCGTTGCGCTGCTGAGCACGAGGTCGCGGGTTCGATTCCCGGCCGCGGCGGCCGCTTTTCTGATGGAGGCGAAAAGCAAAAACGCCCGTGTGTACGAGATTTCGGCGCACGATAAAGATCCCCAGGTGGTCAAAATTAATCCGGAGCCCTCCACTACGGCGCGCCTCATCGCCTGCGTTGCGTCGGCGCGTTAAACCCTACAATCAATCAATGTTATTATTGGTCACTTTCGTTAGTTCGGACTGAGATGGCATCCCCTTGCGGTTCGAATTAATGAATGTTTACTGTATATAAAAGGGCAAGCGACCACCCTCTAAAAAATTGGACGCCATCCCGCCCTGCGAAAGTGGATGTCCAGCGCAGCTGTTGTAAACCACTACACATGCTGATGGGGGTGGGAATGAAATGTTCCTCGTCGTTTCGGCGGGCTTGTCGCTTGCACTCGGCTTCTCTGGCGGCAAAGGCTGGGTCCTGACGCATGCGCTCTGCGTCTTGGGCGAGACCTGCTTGGTCCTGCCTATCCTGACGCATGCGCTAGCACTCGAACGGCGTCAACCCACCCCTCCCCTTTCGAGAGCAGCTGCAAACCTAATCTTTACCAGAACACATAAGGGAGGAGGGGGGGGTTTGCCATTGTTTCCCGGCGCCTTTCTTTACACGAATACTGAGCTCTATGCTGCACGCCTGATTAGCCTGACGCATGCGCTCGTCGCATTATTGGGCGAGAACTGCTGGGTACTGCAGGGGTTTCTTTGTTTACGACACGAGATATTCCGACCAACGAAAGGCTAACAACTTCGCTGTAAAACAAACCTGGTTTCGGATCACATTTTAACTCTTCCATGTTCGAAACAGCATGCATGCGTTGCCCTGCTCGAGCTTGTTAGCGTACTGAACTTTGTTAACGACTTCTTATGGTTGCCGACAGCCAAACTGGAAACGAGCGCAGACGGCTCTTTTCTGCTGCTAATTCGAAGCTGCTGGCGCCTATCGGAACACGGCTTCTTCGATCGGCGTATACAGCCTTTGAATACGGTGTGCTGATCCGAATACTGCAAGCGATAAGAAAGTGGGAAGCATATTGAACCATAAGCGCCGGTTGGACAGCATTGCCCAGCATTGCCCAGCAGGCCGTAAGCACTCAAGCAATTTTCACTTCATTTCAGAAGCCATTCATCAAGCGGTGTCCATATCGCTCTGTGACGCTCGCTAAGGAGCTTTCGGCAGCACGCGGGAGAGACAGTTATCGGCACTGTTTCAAAGCTGTTGCGTCCGTGTCTAATGACGCGAACGGGAGCGCGAATGCGCTATCAGATAAAGGGCGCGGTAGTGCATACATTCTCCGGACGGCAGCACAGTTGGCCTCGGTTCATCTGATGGCTTTACCTCGTTATGAATATATTTACTAATGGTCGATGTAGGTCTTTAGCTTTCAGTGTGCGTAAACGCCTACGTGGAAATGCGTTCCCGCGAGCGTCGACCGCATGGAGCCGGCAACGGGAAGCATGATCGGCCGTCAGATTGAGATGCCGGCGCGGGGCTCTGGACGAAACGATGTAGGTATGGGACTGCAATGGAGGGAGCCAGCGACCGGTACATACATGGGTTTACCGGGCAAGCATTGAATGGAAGATTACTTCACCCGCCTTGGAGATAAATCCGCTTTATCCTGGCAGGAAACTTTCCTGGCGGGCTTCCGCTATGACTTTGTGGCCCCGTTCACTTTACTAGTGTTTTTTAGGGGCGAAGCCTCTTAGGACCTCGCTCTGTCCGGGGCTTGGCGTCCGTGTACACAGTGTTGTGCATGCGCGAGGAGCCTTAGATTGGATTGAAATGGGTTGGATTTGGATTGGATTGGATTGAAACGGATTGGATTAGATTGGATTGGATTAAACTGAATTGTATCGGACTGGATTGGATTGGAATTGTATATACTGTACGCACGCGTTGTCACTCATTTGCATGCGCCAGTGGGCAATGAATGCCACGGGTGATTTACGGTAAGAACAATCCCCAGTGCTTCGCCCACTCGTCAGGACTCACTTCGTGGAGATGCGTGAATTTTGTCTCTCAGGAGCACCTTGGTTAAAATTCGACTGTGAGAAAACAGCAAAAGGGTTTTTTTCTGCGTTTTGTGAGACGTTAGCCTGCGATCACAAATAAGCTTGTAATTGCGCAGTTTTCAAACGGTGTCGGTGTAACATAAGTTAAGAACCCGGACTTGCACTCAGTAATAAAAAAAAGTCAAATATTTGTTTAACTGCAGGTAATAGCCACGAACTGCAGCTCCCAAATTCACTTCAATGGTAACCCGCCGCGGTGGCTCAGTTGCTAAGGCGTTGTGCTGCTGAGCCCAAGGTCGCCGGTTCGATCCCGGCTGCGGTGGCTGCTTTTCAGATGGAGACGAAAAGCGAAAACGCCCGTGTGTACGAGACTTTGTTGCACGTTAAAGATCCCCAGGTGGTCAAAATTAATCCGGAGCCCTCCACTACGGCGCGCCTTATAGCCCAGGTGCGGCGTCGGCGCGTTAAATCCCGCAATCAGTCAACTTCAAAGTTCCTTTAAAATGTGTCTTCCCCTATTTCTGTTGAATGATTTTAAATATCTTTTTGTATGTGTACGCCCCCTTTTTGTTGTTTTTGAAGTACAAAGTGTTTAGTCAACGTTGCGTTCCCGTTCCATTGTTCTACAGCCGCATGCGCGTTAATCCTTTCTGGTAAGCCGAGTGAGGCGGCAGCACAACTGCGCATGCGTGGGAGGCTCAGGCTAGTTCGGAACATTTGCAGCTGCTCGGGCGTTCATTTCAGCTACTCCGCAAGCAATGCGGTAACACGCTCAGTTAGAAAGACTAACGCTCAGCTTTTAAACTTAATGTTCAATCAGCCCGATTCTCAGTCTTGGTGGGTTTGAAATGGTCCATTCACACTATACAACCCTGCTTTTAAAGCGTACAAAAATGGGATACAATCATTCCAGATCCGTCGAGTTCCCTGTTCTCCAGGCTATTAGGGCACCTTTTGTCTCTCGCGCACGACGCACAAGCGTGTGAACTAACACGCTGTGCTAAAAAACAACAAAAAAGAAGACCGCTCTTTTGCGAAGGGACCAACGCGCGCTGTTTAGCCGACCATTGCGAGCGCGCCGTGTACGGAGCGTCGCTGCTTCGAGTTGTGTCATTTTTTACGGCGGGTCGTTACCAGCAGATTTATCGCCGCTTGGTTGGTTCGCTCGCTGTCGTGGCTCTGGTCAACCGGCGTTTCCATTTGCGGAGTTTGGTTGATTTATCGCCCTCATTTCGGGCTTGGGGACCCACCAAGGAGCCTCGCTCGCGGCAAGGAATCCTTCCTTCTGTATACGGTCCCTTCGCGGGAACCCAGCACTGAAAACGCGCGGGTGATCGCCGTGTCGAATATTAAGGTTTGCGAAGGAAGGCGGCGGTAATGTGCGGACGCGCGGGGCGGTGGTTTTTGATCGGCGTAGTGACTGCGAGCAGGTGTGATTGCGCCGTAATCGTTTTGTACGAGGAAGTTTTGATTGTGCTCTAAGGGAAAAAAATGACGTAATTAAAATGCGCAATTTGTAACCGGCTCAAGACAACCCGCGAAATTGTCCCAGAAGACTCACGACAAGACGAAGACACTGGGAATTCTAGAGCCCACTTTATCTTACCCACTTCCCCCAACAGGCCTATGAGCCCGCCTTGCCTTCACTAAAGGCACCTCCAACAGAATAACGTTGGTCAAGATTGCAAATGTAGATAACAGCGGCAGGCTGTCGGGAGGCGCGCTGTGTGCGACTGTTTTCCACCTTTATTGGCCAATCGCTAGCTCGAGCCTCAAGCCAATCCTTCTTTGCCCTGGGTTATCGCTTCACTGCACAAACTTCGTAACGGCTTCTCACATAGAAACAAAGTACATAGTTGTTGGGAAGTACTGAAGTCACCGTTATCTCTCAGCTCGGCTTTTTTTTTTGTGTGTGTGTGTGTGGTGCAATAGCAGATAGCAACAATACGGCCAGATCGCCCCCACCCTACCTGCTTATAGGTTGTATTCACTGGCGAGGCACGCATGCAGGCAACCATGTGAGTACGCCGTCACTGGTTGCGTCGAGCTCCGCGGGATGGCGGTACTTGTCCGTGCTAAGCAGAAGATGTGTGTTGGACGTTCCAAACTCTGCCCCACCGAATGCAAAGTAATGCCTCTACTCCAATGTGAGTGCGATTAATAACAGCTCTGTTGACACCACCATTTAGAATCGGGTTGAAACAGACCAGACGACACACGCCGGTGTTTTTTTTTTTTTTTTTCTGCGGCGATGCCGGTGCAATGGCACAAGCACGCCATGTCCGTTGTGCTTCGGCCATGTCCGTGACTGTTTCCAGTGTTGTCATACGAAGAAATTGACAGCTAAACTTTCAGTGCATAGCATCTATATTAGGGTGGTATTTAGTTAAAAGGAAAACTTGCACCAAATACTCACGGGATACCTTTCGTATAAATTGGCATATAATGGGGGTGTAATTAAGCCTCGCATGTAGTGGTAAATAAAGTAAATTTATTAGCTTGAATACTCGCACCTTATTTTTTTCTTTGTGGTTATTAAGAAAATTATTGAGAGGCACTTTTGAATGGTACTTCCAGACTAGATATTAAGACTCACTACCAACTAATACGTTTTTTGTATTTTATTGATTGCAGACATTAAATAAAAGGTGTCACGCGCCAATCGTTTCGCGTTTTCTTGTGAGTGTCATGCATTTTTCATTCGAGGTCAGCCACCGTAATGGACTTTTCCTCACGGCGCCGTTTTCAAGCACTGTACTGCAGATAAGTCAACAAGTCGTGTCTTGCGACCCTGACGGTGTCAGGGAGGCGCCATGCAATTACTCGTAGGTGTGATACTGAAATCATAAAATGTAAATTCTGGACGAAACTTGGGAAGGGGAGGTTTGGGGTATTTAATTAAAAGTGCTAGGACTTTCATACTTTGAGATTTCACATTTTGAGATCCGACTTCTTACAATGTCCCTAAAAATATCATTCCAGCAATACATTTGTGTATAACGGTGAATCCGACTTTAAAGTGGCTGGGTATATAGTTTCTCATTTAGGTGCATGGGGTCTTATAGAGTATTTAACCTAATATCGTAGGGCCTTCATAATTCTCTATATAGCTGTCTAAATTTCCCTTAAAAATGTCTTTTCGGCAAAGTGTTTGAGTATAATTGCGAAGCCGGCGTTAAAAAGCATTGGTATGTGCCACTGTACTGGGATGCATGGAGTCTTGTGGTCATATTTAATAAAAAGACTTAAGGGCGGTCCTTGTTGACCAGCTGGCCATGGTTCTTCTGACGGAAAAATACCGATAGGTCGTAGTCTGATCTCTCTCTCTCTCTCTCTCTCTCTCTCTCTCTCTCTCTCTCTCTCTCTCTCTCTCTCTCTCTCTCTCTCTCTCTCTCTCTCTCTCTGTGGATTCGAATGACTTATATGGCTCCCGAAAAACATAACTTTTCAGCAATGTTTGTATGCGTAGCAGTGAAGCCAACTTCATAAAACATTGGTGTATAGCAGATTGGATTACGCATTGACCTGACAATTCCCTCTTGGGAGTTCATGGAAACTTTGTTTCGGCAGCGGGAAGGATGAAAGCGGCTGAAATGCTCCAAGTCTTTTCCTTCCTTGCGTCGTGAGGATCGTTTAACTGTCCCGGAAAGATACGGCGGCAAGGGAATGGGGCGGGCGCTGCTTACTTCAACCGGGAGCGTGTCCATGCTCGTAAACGGTCTGCTGATCCTGGCCACCAAAGAGACCCCCGGCTGAGAAGGCAAAGACGGCGCAAGCAGGGTGGTGCACAGTGCGACCTCTTCAGCGCACCGGGGATGCACATTGGTGTCGCCGGGACGAGTCGTTTCAGTCATGATTTACGCGCTTCGAATGGGCTGTCATAGTGGTGCGCATTTTGCCTCTGGCTCTTATCGCTCACGGAGCGCTGTCTTTGCAGCGCACAGGACGCGCTGGTGGTGTGAACCACGCGGGTGTACGTACTCGTCGTATATCGTCTTGTTTGCAATGATGTTTAAAACTATACAATTATTTATTGTAATATCGGTTCCATTGTTAATTTACGCTTTAGAGTGTCCGGAGGCAATTACAAATATGCTCTCAGTCTTTCCACGGGGATCAAAGCGCAAGTATCCAAAAGTTGAGCCCCCGGCCTGTGCGTACATAAAAACTTGGGCCAGCAGTTATAGCCATTGCAGCTGTAACACTATACACAGTCACCAACCGAGATATGCTCATGATTGGGTCCACTATGCACATTTTAACTAAGTTGTGGGTTTTCAAAGGAGTGGTAATGTTCAAATTATTCAAATTTGGAGCTCGCCACTACTAAGCTACAATTGGCTACAACGTCCGTGAGACTCTATCCGTAACAATTTCTTGACCCCCAGGGATGGACGCGGGTCTTTCATGTGGTATTAGCGTCCATAGGCCCTTCAGTGCGGCTTCGCGATGTCTGGATCTTGAAGGGCACGCAGAGGAAAACTTTGGTAGCACCAGCCCAAAAAAGGTGACTCACATCACTTACGGGTGAGGAGGTTATGAACCACGTAAATTGCGTCATAACCAGACGCGACGTACGATATATATCAATCCACATCACTTGCGACGATGTCATCCATTGTGGTGTCAGGGTTGTTTCAGTGTACTGAAGCAGCGGTGCCGGGTTGCGAACAAAAGGATGCTGCGATCGAAAAAGGATCAGGGGCTCATTACGGGGCAGGAGGCCGATACTGACCAACGCAGAGGGGCATTGTAGCAGGATGCGGCGTCATTTCCGGCTGTGTTACTGCCTGTGGCGTCTGTCGGGGTCGTTGCGGTACAGTGAAGTGAAGCCACAAGGGGGGCGCAAGTATTAGATTTTGTGGCTGCAGAAACTTTAAGGACAAAATATGCCATGCAGACAAAATATAATTTTGTTTTATTCGGAAGAATTTGTGTTTTATAGTGTCCCCAGCGCTTGTCCGGCAGCAAACGATGCTTTATTAACTGAGATATTAATTAACATAATTTAACATTTTGATTATCCCGACAAATCTGGTGTTTCGTGACGTCTGCGATGACGTAACCAGCACAGGTCTTCAAGCGAAAGTTAGTGCGCTGTTTAGTCGCAGCGGGCTGCGGGACGACGCCTTGTTTACCGTCAGTCCTCCTAGATGGCGCCACCATCCTGTGCAAGACCGCTGCTCGCCTTCGCTTTGGTTCTGGCCGTATTTGCATCTGGCTTGTTTTTGTTACGATAGGTAGTAATCGTTTAATGAAACATGGGGTATCAGGTCACATAAGACAATGTCGCTTACGCCAATCGGCCTGTGTCTCGTGAGGCAACCCCAAAGCGCCGGACTGCTGTGCAGCTATAGCAAGCTTAGTTGCCGCAGTACCGACAGCAGTACGCAGTGTTACTTCTATGTTTACATGTACTTTAGTAAATTACCTTGTTTACCCCACCATTCTAACTGCTATAAAATGAATATATCCACTCCCTAACCAACCAGCAAGCTATAATCTATCGTCGCCTTCAAACCGGCACGTTTTACAGTCACGTCATCCTCCACCAGATCGCACCCGCCATCTACCACCACCAATGCCAACACTGCGACACCCCACTCACAACATTCCACCTCGTTTACTCCTGTCCCCCCCTCCCCCCCCCCCCCCCCCCCCCTAGCAGTGAGAGACTGAGCTGACCAGCCCGGACCCGGCCCGCCAGAGGGCCTTGGTTTCTTGGGCCGAGGCATCCTGTACTAGGGACGCTTCACCACCACCCTTTTCGCTTTTCCTTTTGCTTTAATAAACCTCTTCTACTACTACAACTGCATTGAGGAGGAATAAACATTTAATTGAGCAGTCAATGTTGCTGGGTTGACCGCCAGGTGGGGGACCTCCTTAGTCCAAGAAGCCCTGGGTCTTGGCGGCCTGTCTCGCCCGGTCTACCAGATGTTGTTGGTGATCCGGGTTGGAGCTGGTCAACCGACCCTCCCACTGCTCAAATGAGGGATTTAGGTTTGGGGCAAGGGATGGTGTGTGGCGGCACTCCCATGCCATGTGGTAGAGAGTGCATGGCTCCATGCAGAATTTACAAGTGTATGTGTACAATGTCGGATGCATTGAGTGTAGTAATGTACCGTGTGGAAATGTGTTAGTTTGTAGCTGTCTGTAAATGACCGTGTCTTCGCGAGACATGTTGAGATGTGGAGGCGGAAAGGTTCTTCGCCCAAAGCGGTAGTGGGTCAGGGTGTCACTGTACCTTCTGGGGATTATTTCTCTTGTTGGGCTTATGTAAGGGCTGGCTGACATCCCAGAAGGAGGCGCCCGGTGTTTATGAGCTCGGGCTGCGGCATGAGCCGCCTCATTCCCTTCCAGTGATGAATGAGCCGGTGTCCATATGATGAAAATTTCGGGTAAATCAGGGTGGGCCGATAGAATTTTTGCTGCTGTTGATGAAATGCGACCAATTTGGAAGTTTCGACACGCTGCTGGGAGTCTGATATGATGATGACATGTTCTTTGCCAGCGGTAGCTGCAAGGGCAATGGTTGCTTCTTCGGCGGTGTCGATGTCCTTGGTAGGTATAGAAGCTGAAGCTAGCTTCAGTCCCTGATGACTATGCTGATGGCGTGGGCTGATCGACTGGCATACAGTGATGCGTCTGCGTACCTAACGTCAGGCCGTTTCCCGTATGCATTGAATTTCAGTGAAAATAGCTCGGTCTGCAAATTATGAGCCCTGCCTACTTGAATTTGCTTTTGCCGGCCTCAGCCAATCGAACAGCTGCCCATAATGCGTCATAGGTTCTAGTGCGCCAAATGAGCTAGTGGGTCGCATGGCTATTCTCTTTTTCTAATTATAAAGCTTATTTGAGTGAAGTTTGCGTTAAAAGTAGTCTCAGTTTGATTCTAACGAGGCAATCTTTCGAATCAATCGAAACTTGAATTTTGTCTGCATGAGATCTTTAACTAACAGGAATTCCGCGGTACCCCCGCCGCTCAAACTATGGAGGATAAGGGAAAGTAAGGTGAAAGGCAAGCAGAAAAATACCATTAGGCTATCGTTGTTGCAGGGCTGTGCATCTTTCCAGTCCGCTGCTAGGACGCAATTACAAGTCGCACGCCTGGGGGACGGTCGTGCAGGAGGTTTCTCAGCGGGAAAGAACGAGAGAGTAAAAACTAACTAGGGCTGCGGGGCGCAAGCAGCAACGATGAGAAAACGTCTTTGATATATCATATTAATCTTGTCGCTTAAGCTTTAAATTCTTATGCTGGGAATCTATCTGGCTGCGCCGAGCTTCCGCACCCATTACATAAAATGCTAACCGCAATCCAAACAGTTTGGAAGCATACCAAAATATCCCTGTTGTATTTTAAAGACGAAGCCTTTCTTGGTCTATGGGCAAACACCAACATTTTCGTCTGTCTGTCTGTCATTTGAATCGTGTAGACGCGTTTCTGGTGGTTCTGTCCGCTTGTGGGTCATTGACTCGCGTGCAGTTGGTGGGCCACTGGTTACTCGCCAGGGGGACCCGATGAGTGACCCACCCTAGAGCCACTAGATCAGGTTTCAGAGTATCGGCAGTCTTTTCTGTCATTGTTGTAAACCGCCGACAGCGGCCATTGTCGAACCGCGTCACGTGACATTTGTTTATCCCTGGAAGACCCATGGGCGCTGACATTTTGGTGCCTCTGTGTTGCCGCGCGCGCGCTCTTCGGTAAATTCGGATTTTCGGAGCGCAGTGCGGCTGTGTGCACGTTGAGAGTGAGTTTTTAAGCCCCCCCCCCCCCCCCCCTTCCCCCGACGGAGTAGCGATGCCGTGCTGCTCTGTACTGGGCTGTTTCAACCGGCGGGAGGGTGGAAAACGCCTGCATCGCTTCCCGCTGGGGAAAAAACGACAGTGGCCTAATGGTACTTAATTAGTGGTCTAGCATAACCTACAGCCACTAAATAAGCTACGCTAGCGTAACCGAGCCTGTCCCCATCGCACCGGCGCGCTGTTTCTAAATCTTCGAAAAGTAAACACAGCTGTCATGGTTGCAAGCGGCACCCGGACCAATTCCGCCCGTCAATGTCAGCCGCAATTTGGCGCATAAAGATGGCCACCCTGACGTCAGGCACCAAAATGGCTGCCGCCGTGCGTCAGTGTCGTTACTCTTAAGCGTAGCTTATTTAGTGGTTCTAACCCACCCGCAGGTCACCCGTGGGTTACCGGTATGACCCGCGGGAGGAGGGGAGATCTGATGGTGTGGGGGAGGACGAGATAGGAAACGGGATGGGAGGATTAGAGGGAGAAGGGGAGGAGGAGAGAGGTAGGTGGGAGAAAATTAGGTAAACGGAGGGGTGTGTGGGTGGTGAAGTGGGGAAGAATTAAGGGGCATGGATAAGGGGGAAGAGTGATATGAATGATGAGTGTAGTGTGATAGGGAAGTGGGAAGGGGGGAGGCGACGTAGAGGGGAATAGAAGTGGTTAGGGAGGAAAGGGAAGTGGAGGCGATAGGGCAAGGGAAGGACATAAGGGTGTGCAGAATTTTCTGTGTGAAATGAGGGAAATGGGAGTGGAGCGGGAGAGGGTCGAGGGGAGAGGGAAGAGGGGAGGACGGGGGAAAACCGTGTAGGTAGAAGGAGGGGCGTTACCTGACAGGGCAGGCAGGAAGGCAACGACGTCCTTCGACGTCATTGGCAACGAAGCAACCATATATGCGGCCATTCTTTTTCTTCCGTTTTTGCATATCGTCTTTACACGAGTTTACCTCCAAATACAAGCCCCCGCGATGAGTAATCAAACCCGTGGCGTAGTACTTCAGTACAACGATAGCCACGACGGCACGACAGTAGCCAGGCGGTTCTTTTCGCAGAGTTTTGACGGTTGGCCACTGAACGATTGCTGAGCAGTCACGAATGGCAGGAAGCGTGTAAATCCGCCAGCACGCACAGCATGCTTTCAGCAATGCTGGAGTTCTGTCTGTGCGCGCAATACGAAAGTGTACGCTTTCGTCTATCACAGCGCAGCTGTAGATGCGACGTTCCGAGGTTGTCGATCGCAAAGATGTCCCGCGCACAAACTCTATATGGTGAAGCCAACGTTATAGCAAGCCTAGCGACGTCCGCCGTTGCAAATGATTTAAAAGCGACCGTCTCAGCGGTGGGCTCAGCATTCTCTCTTCTATTGCCTTTCTGGCATTCAGGGGGATTAGTGACATTCTGGCGCGATAAACCTGCTAACTTGGGAAAGTTCCAGTTATCTTTGTGCACAACGCAGCTCTGCACATTGCGCTGGTATAGTACCAGCGCTATTTAGTGCAGCTGTATACTGTATACAAATGCGGCAGTGTTATAAAGGTCGCTCAAAGCTATCAATCAGAACGCAATTGTAGGCGAGCAAACCGCTGCGGTTGGCCGGGAGAAGCTCGTTTCGGAGCGGTACATACGACTGAGCCACGTGATCAAATGAGCGATCGCACACGCAGACGGGGGAAGCAGGTTGACAGAGGCATGGACACTGGTTATCGCCGTATCTTTATTGCGCTGTTTGTCTCGCATGATCCTTGCACTTTCTTTTAAGGATGTTTAAAGCTCAAAGAATATCGTTTAACTGTCACTTCCCGAGCGCTTTAATAGCCAAGACCGCGCTTCGGTGCCTACTTACACGTAGGTCTTGTGCGATAGCGCGCGTTCGCGACCAGTGATTCTACAGTAAAACTGTCCCCTGAGTGAGCATAAAAATTTGGTCACAGAAGACATAAAGAAGAGCTCGTTTACTTTTTTTCTGGTCTGCGATGGATATTGCAATGCCACGGTGTAATACGCCGACGATTTTGGAGGCTAGGTACTCACGCCGTCTTTAAGGGCAGCGGATTTTCGTTGAAACAGCGCACACACACGCGTGCACTCACTGACGCACACGTACCGGTGTCGTCGTCATCATTCTGGCTGGCCCGCATCTTGAGTTATTCTTCTGAAGGTCTGGCGTCATACTTTCTTGTGCGCACAAAATAGTGCGCGCCACATCAATCAGTATAATTCCTTTTATTGTTCTTTTCAGTTCCGTGATGCCGCGATGATAGCATGCTCATTTCGGGTCCGAGCAAACGCAGGCTATGAGAATCCTTGTAACTGGAGTTTTCTGTTTGTTTATATTCTGGAAAAAAATCTTGTGCCCCATTCTGCGTAGAATCTTCGTTGTTGTCTGCACCAGAAAATGACCATCGCTAAACAGAAATTAAAAAAAGGGTCATCTCCACTAACGTGAAACCTATAGGGAGTGGTGAAGAATGCAGTGTATGTGTATTCTTGGCGCCTTGGCGTTTCTGCCAACGGAGAGGAAACCACTGGGGGGCAGAGGTATACAGCTTTGGTGTAGAAGTCTCGTGTCTTTGAAGCACGAGGCGTTCTAGCGCGAGGCGTTGGAAAACGAGTGTCCCAGTGTTTCAGTACCGTGACTACGTGAGACGACGACCACAACAGGAGTCGCCGACAGCCCGAGCCCCTAAGGGGCTTGGCCCCCATAGAACACACTTGGTTCGTGTGGGACTTGAAATCGGGTTGCCGGAGCAGGAGCTGAAGGTGTTACCTCTGCGTTTTTTTTTTTTTTTCATTAATGTGTGTCACCCCTGCGCTAACTCGGCACCCTGCCACAGGCGGAAGAAGATTTAGCCAGATGCGGGTCGCGGGACTGGTGAATGCGATTGCGCCTGAGTAGAATAAGCGCGCGCGCCAGCCACGGAGAGCTCGGAAAGCTGTTGTGTAAGTCGGAGTGATTCGCACCAGAGACGAAGGAACAAAAGGGAAGAAAGGGATGCGAACATGATGTAGTTGTAAAGAAGTCTAATAATCACTAGGCCTTCGCTTTCAAAGCACCTCAGTAGACTTAACTGCCCGAAGAATTATTGGAATGAGTGGTGTTAGTGAAACATTTCTTTTCTTGCGTGTGTTCACAGCGACAACGTGCTTCGTGGCAATCTACTACTGCGCACGAATTAACCCGGACGAGCGTCCTGGGCGTAAGGGATGGAGGGACGAAAATTAATTTGGCCTTCAAACTAAGGGTTCTTCATTCCGGGGTGGAACGATGAACTAGAGAAAATAGGTGCGCGCTCGCGCCTTCTGAAAGATTCATCAATGAACCTTCCCATAATATTTAATCATCAGACTGGAAAAAAGTCAGAACATCGTTAACTGCGGGTTGTTGTTGGGGCGCTGGGTGCGGAAGGCAACATAACTGTCTCAACAGCATGTTGCTATAGAAACCGAGATTACCAACTTCGTGTCGCGTTCTCAGGCCGTTCGGGCAACTCTCCGATGACCAATCCTGCTTGTTTCAGCAGTAAATCCGATTGTCCTTAATCATAGCCAGTGACATCTGTACAGGACACGCCAGATCGCGTCCGCACTTGCATTGACACGACTCATGCTATAGATACCAGAATCCATGAATCCCAGACACTTTGCTATGTGGTAATATACAGTAGACTCGCGATAACTGAAACTCAAAGAGACCCAAGAATTTTGTTTGAGCTATCAGAAGTTCTCATAACTATGACTCGGGGCATCATACCAACTTGTGTTGTAATGAAAGTTCACATATATTTAATAACACAATATTCACACGCAATACTGAAGCGCTATAGGCGATTTGAAAGATAATTACGAATGCATGACTGCTTTGCCCCTTCTCGAGGGCTGAAAACAAAGTTTTGGGTGCCAGGAAGCATGTATTGCGAGAGTTTTGTGCACTGGTCAAAAACTTGCCGATTCCAGCCGTGTGTTGAAATGATGCAAATGTGCAGCTAGAAGCGTCAAGTTCAGCCGATAAAGGACAGACAAAAGTACGAATTAACCAAATTTAGTCAATAAAGCAGTTTGAATTAGGCGGCTTTAAAATTACAAAGAGGGGAACAGCGCAACACAGACAAAACACAGGAAGAAGAAAGTGACAGAAGCAGAAGAAAGAAAGCCAGCGCTCGTGGTGGTCACTTTCCTCTTCTTGTGTTTCGTCTGTGTTGCGCTTTTTCCTTCTTGTAAGGTATGCACCAACTCGCTTGAGCCTTAACCATTGCAGGCTTCAAAATACATTGAAAGCATAGCGGCCCAACCAAAATTTTGAAATTTGTTCAAATTAACCGAAAGTTTGAATTATCGCGAGTGTACTGTATACCTGAAAATCTGCTATGGCAGGCTTTTGAATCTATCTGTATATGCAATGGGGCGGAGATAACTAAATTTGAGCTTCGCAAGATATCGGTACAAATGTCGTCCTACAAGCACCAAGCCAGGTGCAAAATTTGTCACTTCCTAAATTAAGACTCCGAATCGTCTATTTCCGGCTCGTGTAATTTTCGGCGGAGTCTAAGTAAGAAGGAAGAAGCGAAATTAATTTGTGGCGCTAACTTATTCTCGTGTTTTTTTTAGTACTTCTATCGAACGGGATGATCAGCTAAGGCAACCCCCGTCATAATTAGTTGGTTGCAAATGGTCTGAGCGCCCGCCACCTAAAGCGCGCTGGCCCAGACATTCCCGAGAAACAAGCACCTCCCCTCCTTACCTACTTGTTTATCTCTCTGTTCGTTCACATCGCCTTGTTCTCGTTTCAAGTTCACGGGCCCCGAGAGACCGCAATCGGAGGGGGCAGAAAAGAGAGGGGACGCGAAAAACGTTCCGTGCCTGCTCTCGTTTCGAGCAAACGGTCTCCAGTGCTGGCTCCACCGCACTCCGCAGTGTGGGCCCGAAATTGTACCTATAGCTGGCGGAGGGATCAATTATTTGCCAAGCGGCGAATTACAGGGACAGCGCTGGCTGCGTTCCCCTCCAGCGCTGCGCAGGGTCGCCAGGGGGAGGAGTCGGGCGGGTTCGGTGAGCGTGGTCGACCGAAATGAAGCCTCGGACTGCACCACTTTTGGGTTCACCGCGTGCGGTGTTCGGTTACGTGCCTTTCTCAGATGCTGCCGATGCTGAACCCGGCTGAACCTGCGTGCCTCGCCGACCGTCGCCGCCTCGGTCCGCCCAAACATTGTTTCCTCCCATTTCCTTCGGCTCTCTGGACGCTTAGCGAAGGCTGTGGGGAGGGGGGCGTGCTCCGCGCACCTTCGCTGCCTCCCCCCTTCAGACAAATGGCATCTTAACAAATTGCACCGCTCGTTTTCCTCTTCCAACTCCCTTTCTTCTCTGACGTCTGGAACCGGCACTTTTCAAAACAGGAGTTTACGGTCGAAGAGAGAAAGAGACCGTGGAACAGATGAGACCGCGCGTTCTTCTGGCGGGGTGTAATGGGAGTGACTGGCTGCAGGGGTGAGAGTTCGACCGGCCTCTCCGCGATTGTGGCCGAAAGAGATCGCAGCTCTAATTTTTCGGCCCCGTGCTCGGGTAGCGGTTCGTTATCGGTCGGGAAAAGAGATAAGGAGTGTGGTAGCGCTGCTTGTGGCGTCATGCATCAACATTAGCCGCTGGACTTGAGTTGTTCGGAGGTCAGGCTGACACTCGACAGCCGTATTATTACGTCGGTGCTGGACAGCGCAGAGCAGAAGTAGGCGTTCCAGTTTGGGTGCTAGCGGAGAAATGGAAGGTGAGCTGTAAGAAAAAGCAGGAGTTGAAGCAGCTGGTGGCGTTTGGCAGGCTGTAAGTTCGAAGCAAACGCTTGGCGAGGTGCGCGCTTTTCACAGCCTCATGCAGTACAGTGTCCGCATCTGTGTAGATCGCACTCTGGGAGACACACGGGGCATTGCTGAGCGCGCCAGTGCCAGGCGCCATTCTTTGTTCCTCGTGTTTTGTTGCTCTGCAGGGACACGTGAGCGGCTGTGTCACGTTCACTCTCTTCGCTTCCACTTCCTTTCTACTCGCAGGCTACGCAAAAAATTTCTTGGGGCACTTAATTCTGCTTACGTGCTTTGAAGGCGAAAGCTGTGGCGATACTTATTGACAAGTTGTTTACTGCTTCATCGTATTCGCATCTCTTCCTTCGCTTTCGTTTCAGCCTATCGACAACCACACTCTACTCGCTATAGCTAAATTCGCACTAAAAAGTGGTCTCACACGTTCAACGTAGCTCATTACGGCCTACTAAGCAGTTCGAACCGTAGACTTCACCTGCGGATCGCCGAAGGTCTACAATGAACCCTTCCAAGGCCAATAACTCTGTCCTCAACATAATGAACTAAAGCTACCTCCCCTCTTTCCCACATAGCCCAGAGCAAGGAGGTTGCCCAGAGCCTCCCTCTTTGTAAATAAAGGTCTCACAACAACAACAACAACTTTAGTTTTTTTTTTTCTTTAGGCGCGAATTACTACGGCCGGCTTCTTTTCCGCTTCACCGTGTACGCGTCTCTGTCTTCGTTTTCCTTCCTTCGTTTCACAGGGCTAATTGCGTCGGCAAGCAGATTGGCGCCCGCCACAGCTTCCCTGGGATCACGGATCTACGCGGCTGGTGCTGCGCCTGTTCTACTCACGCGCAATCACATTTACGTGTCACGTGGCACGCGCTATTCTTTTACGTTTCCAAATTCATAGTTCTGCGAACTGTGTGGACTCGGGTACATTTCCCCCAAATATTCCCGACTGCCTAGCAATCGCCCAAGCGTGCACGTGCCACGAAGAAAGGGACAGACAACAACGGCAACTTTTGTTCCACTGTTGGAAATGTGCAGAGATAGCAGAGCTGGTAGATCACCGGGCTGCTAGAGTGCAGACCCGGGTTCGAATCCAATAGGATAGCACGCCGCGGGCTTTTATTTACTTTTTACAACCGGGAAACTAAAGCAATAACAACGCCTTTCCGCAGAATGGGTCACCGTCACTTCAAGCTTTCGTCTTAAAAACCCGACCAACTAAAGGCTAACAGCTAGCTGTAAAACTAATCAATCGCCTGTTTACCTGCGCCCGTGTTGGCGACTTCTCATTTGTCGTCTCCCAGTATACGTGCTGTCTCTCTGTGGATACCCAGTCAACTGTAGGCGAGTTTCGTGCATTATTGCCTCAGGTGAAGCTGCTAACCGAAGCGAAATGACCTATCGATCAATCATGGATTATTGCATCGCACCGTTTCCTCCGGTGCGAACACGAGGCGCGTTTGCGTCCCAAATGTCATTTGTCTTTATTGCGTATAAGCTTCGGGTTGTCGCCGTTGGCCGTGTCGCACGCAATTTACTTGCAAATTTGAAGCGTCTGTGTCGCAAGTATGAAGCAATACAGCCTAGCGAACGGAAACGAGATGCAAATGATAAGAAAGGCTTTCGGAACCGTAGCCTGAGTTACCCTTTACGCTCTCTGTCGCGCGTTGCGTTACTCATTTGTATTTCATCCTCAGTGGAATGAAAAGCTTATCATGGTAAAAGCAAAATTGTAGATATACAGGGAATATTGAGTTGTCTTTCACATACGCGGTTTGCGTCACCACGCTTTGGAACGTTTCCAGATTTACTTCTACACGTTTAATTAATGGTTATTATGCTCTCAACGTTTATTCTCGTCTATGTTGCAATATGTGTGCTGCGTTCTCATTTGTCGTCTCCCAGTATAGCGCGCTGTCTCCAGCGGTATACAGCACCGAGCGCGAATGGACGACGAACGCTCTTTCGAGCAACGGTCCTCACAAGCAACTTCCAGGGGGCTGTGAGAGGGCGGAAAACCAAGGTCTGTCACCTCCTACGCGGGTGTGGCCAGCGACTGCCTGATGAGGACCCTTAGCGGACATCTAGGATAGTCCCTCAGGACCTTTAATAAAGTCATCTGTCTGTCTGTCTGTCTGTCTGTCTGTCTGTCTGTCTGTCTGTCTGTCTGTCTGTCTGTCTGTCTCTGTCTGTCTGTCTGTCTGTCTGTCTGTCTGTCTGTCTGTCTGTGGATACCCAGCCAACTGTAAGCAAGCTTTGTGCATTATTGTATATAGTTCTGCACAACAATGAGATTTTCCTGAAAGAGCTCTATTTTGTGGTGTGCTGAGCAATGCGTGGAGATTTGTTTTAGGAGGCTGCAACGCTTCTGGCGTAATCAGTTTAGTTATTCATTTTTGTGTGGTTACTCTGTTTCGCAGGACGGTGCCACTGCAATTTCAAAGGCTTGAGCACTTTGTGAAGTTAGTATTTTTGCGTTCATTGCAATTTTTTTTAGTTGTCAGTCCACAGTCTCGTCGTCCTTTGTCTGCATCCCGGGTTCTCGCAGTTTAATTAAGTACAACGTAGATTGACCAACTAGACCGAACAAAGTCGGCATAGTTCAATTACGGTGCATCTCAAATTACTATTGACCGCACCTCCCAGTTACATAGCGTAATTGAATTCGTATATAGCCTGTTCGCAATTAGCGTAACTGAATTTAATTCTTGCAGACAAACATACTCTGCCTCAGAAAATGCACTCTGCAACTGAAATTTTACAAACGGTCTCCTAAACCATGCGCAGCTGCCACAACGGGTGTGGAAACGCAGGCATTGTGTCATGCGTTATAAATTGTGATTGCTAACTTTCGTCGTAATGAACACGATAAAATAAAACTCAGAATGGTCTGTGAAGTATCCGTAAGCACTGATATAACTGTTTTCAAGCGCCTGCATAACCGTCCTAAAGAAGCTAAGTATATATTAAAGTTGACAGGGAACGAAAATCACGGAACAATTTTAAATGCTTTCAAAGCCTTTTCAGAGCATAACAGTTTTAAAAGCACCTTTATTTGGACTCAAAGAAGAAACCTGTATGTTTGCCTGTAAAGCTTGGTGTGTTACTCTTTCGCCGCATAGCAAAATGCCATTTTTTAAAGGCCCTGTGCCTTCGTATCTGCATATGAGACCACTCATATTTCCTCTCGAAAATGTTATCGCAGCAGTGCATTTGTGTATAGTAGTGGAGACAACCTAGATAAGCTGGAGACGCTTGCACTAAGCCGCGCAAGGCTTGAACCATAGCGAAGCTGCAGGATTTTTTCTACATGAGCACTGAAACCCGCCGCGGTGCTTCAGTTGCTAAGTCGTTGCGCTGCTGAGCACGGGGACGTGGGTTCGATTCCCGGCCGTGGCGGCCGCTTTTCTGATGGAGGCGAAAAGCAAAAACGCCCGTGTGTACGAGATTTCGGCGCACGTTAAAGATCCCCAGGTAGTCAAAAATTAATCGGAGCCCTCCACTACGGCACGCCTCGTCGCCTGCGTTTGCGTCGGCGCGTTGAACGCTTCATCAATCAATCAATCAAGGTCAATCAATCACAATCAATCAATCAATCAATCAATCAATCAATCAATCAATCAATCAATCAATCAATCAATCAATCAATCAATACGGGAGCACTGAAGGACGCTTCACCACGCATTTGTACAAGTTTGAGATTATTTATTTACATGTTCCGTCGTGGCTTTGCAATGGGCTAGTAGTAGTAATCGTCATATTCATCGATATCGGCGTGCTCCTCATGGCAACCTTTACAAGAAGTGGTCAAGTATTCTGCAAGCTCATCCTTGCCATTGTAGACTTCCACCAGTTCTTGCTCATCAAATCGAGGTAGCGAGACCTGCAAGTTGTCCGGTAAGGCATTGCGCAATCGTAGCCCTGTTTCCAATTCTCCATAATGGACTTTAGAGACTCAGCGTTTGTATGCAAGCTTTCCCAGGAAGGGTTTCGTTTCCTTTCGGCGGTCGCCGCGAGGCACGAGCTCATGAGCGCTCGGCATTTTCTTGGTATTTTTATCGCGTTACGCGTTACGCGTCGCACATTACTTTACTGCGAGCTACAACAGCTCTGCTGTTAAAGAGTGATTGGTGTGTGACGTTCATTACGGATATATGTGGCTGTATACGCGCACCACACACCACACTTCTCGAATCCCCGTATAATATCCCCTTCTCCAGCGCCGTGTTCCGTGTGGGCTCTCTCGATTCGAGTCGATTGTTCTTTGTCGACTGTGGCTGGGAGCATCCTTCACAAAAGCATGTTCACGGTATAGAGACAGTATAGACTAGAGACAGTCACGGTATAGAAAGGCGAAAAAAAAAGCCATTTTTCGTTTTCTTAACGCTACATGGTTACATAAATGTCTCTAGTGCCCGAGACTTTAGTGCACTGAGAGCGCGCGTTTATGCTCCTATCTCTACTTTTTCACCGGCCATCTATTTTATGCCCTGAAACCCCAACCCTTTTAGTGCAGGGAAAATGTCCCGCCGGCCTTTTTCCGTCCATTTTAAGGTTCTTTGGGACTTTAACGTGGGAAAAGGGACCTAAGACCCTTGGGCCGTCATCATTGACTTCAGACTTCGTAAATTGTGCCCAGATAATATTTTTTGCAGCGACGCTTTTGTTCGTAGTATAAAGCCGACTATGAAGGAGCCGAGAGCATAGCAAGATGGATTAGGGGCTGATCCGGCAATGATCCCTCCAGGGCATTATAAAATTATTTTTCAACTTTTCCGTAAAGTAGTGAATCATCAGAGATCACTGGCTGTATGCTTATAGACCTTCTTTGTGATCGTCGTCGTCGTCATCATCGTCATCATCATCATCATACTCAGGCCCACTGCAGGGTGAAGGCTTCTCCCCTTGACTTCCAAACGCTCCTGTCCTGCGCTGCACGAGTCCACTGTTGGCCACCGAATTACCGTATTTCATCCCTCCATCGTGTGATTGGTCTTTCCCTTCTTCTAGACCCGTCTCTTGGTATCCACTCTGTTACCCTAATTGTCCACCGGTTGTCGGTTCGTCTCACTACATGGCCAGCCCAAGTTCATTTCTTGTTATTTACTTGAACTATGATATCTTCTGCTCGAGTGTGTTCCCTGATCCAGGACGCTGGTTCCCTGTCCCTGTGTGCTACTCCTGTCATTATTCGTTACATGGCCCGTTGAGCCGACCTAGGTTTGCTTTCTACTAGCTGTTTAGCAAGGCACCAAGTATCAACTCCGTATGTCATCACTTCCAGTATGCATTGCACTGGTTGTATATTTTTGTATTCGAGTGACAGCGCCAGCTTGCATTATTTGGGAGTGCTTGCCGAGTGCTCCCCAGCCCATACCCATTCTGCGCCGGATTTCGCTCTTGTGGTTGGGGTCAGCACTAGCCATCTCTTCGAGGTAGTTATAATATTTTACTTTTTCTAATGTTTGGCTTCCTAAGCTGAAGAGGGAGCTTCCGGAATGCTTATTTCTCGTTACTTTAGATTGATTCACATTCATTTTTTGCCCCATGGCCGTACATTTCGGTTGTAGTTTCTCAAGCATTTTTGCAAGTGTTCTGCAGTCCCACTCAGCAATAATATGTCGTCTGCAGACATCAAATGACTCAAGTATTCCCAGTTTATCCTTAATCCTGTGCTCTCTTAGTCAAGCTTGCTGAATACCCCCTCCACACATGCTCTGAACAGTTTTGGCGAGATGGTGCCGCCCTGTCCGAACTCCCTTTCGGATCGGGAATTTATCCCTTTGGATGTGAAGTGTTACCCTCCCCGTGCATTTCTTATATATGTCGTCTAGAAGTCTCTCCTATTCCCTGATCTTTTTAGTGCTTTTAGCATGGCTGCGGCGCGTACTGAACCGACCGCTTTCTCATAGTCTATAAATGCCATGTAGAGGGACTTAGTGTATTCTGCGGATTTTTCTATTACTTCATTGATAACAGACCCGCCGCGGTGGCCCAATGGCTAAGGCGTTGCGCTGCTGAGCCCAAGGTAGAGGGTTCAATTCCACGCCGCGGCGGCCGCTTTTCTGATGGAGGCGAAAAGCGAAAACGCCCGTGTGTGCGAGATTTCGGCGCACGTTAAAGATCCCCAGGTGGTCAAAATTAAGCCGAAGCCCTCCACTACGGCGCGCCTCATCGCCTGTGTAGCGTCGGCGCGTTAAACCTCATAATCAATCCATTGATCGTCAACATGAGCGTGATCGATTATTTAGTACGCTTTCCTAAACCCAGCCTGCTCTCTGGTTGTTGGAAATCTAGGCTGTCACTTATGCTGTTAATTATTACTTTTGTAAACAGCTTGTAAACAACTGAGAGTAGGCTGATGGGTCTGTAATTCTTGAGGTCCTCGGTATCTCCCATTTTTATGAATCAGAATAATGTTGACGTTTTTCCAGGCTATGGGCACTTTTGAGTCTTTAAGAGGGACTCACCTGATCAGATTCCTATGGGACTTAGTAATTCATGTCCCGTGGGCTTAAAAAACATCGTGTACCGATACGAGATGATTTAGAAAATTCCCAGAAATGTTCATCACGCTCCAGTTAGCTTCTTCTAGAAATACATGACTTTTTTACTGAGAATAAGATAAAAAACGCATTTCGGTTTATCCAGTTTTCACTAGATGGCACTAGCTGCTTAGCAAGCAAGAGTTTTTTTATATTTGATTTCAGTGCAGGAGTGAAATATCTCTATAATAAGCAAACTAGACCGTTGTGAACATTGATATGTATTTGTAAAGCTTTCGTATTGGTGCAAGATGGTTTTTAAGTCCGTGGGTCATAAAGTAGTAAGATTGATTGATTGATTGTAGGGGTTTAACGCGCCGACGCAACGCAGGCGATGAGGCGCGCCGTAGTGGAGGGCTCCGAATTAATTTTGACCACCTGGGGATCTTTAACGTGCGCCGAAATCTCGTACACACGGGAGTTTTTGCTTTTCGCCTCCATCAGAAAAGCGGCCGCCGCGGTCGGGAATCGAACCCGCGTCCTCGTGCTCAGCAGCGCAACGCCTTAGCCACTGAGCCACCGCGGCGGGTGGCTCATAGGAATGTTAACAGGTGAGTTCCAATTAAGCATTCCGAAAAATAGCGCAGCAAGCTTTTCCAGTTACTATATCTTCTCCCTCCTTCAAAAGATCCACGGTTATGGCGTCGTCACCTGCAGATTTTCCTCTTTTCATGCCCTTGAGAGCCTTTCCTACTTTCTCTTTAGTTACTAGTGGGACACCGCCACAAGTTAAGCTTGTACTCTCTGTAGTTTCCCCTAGCTGGTCTAACGTAGCTGGCATACAGCCTGGTGTAGAATCGTTCTGCTATCTTTATTATCCTGTCCATGTTGTGCGTAACGTTACCTTGCTCGTGTCTGAGTGCGTGCATCCTGTTTTTTTCCTTTCGATGGCTAGCTTCCTGTTAGTTGCTTTCAAGCTTTCGTCTATTTACAGCGTTTTCATCGACAACTAAAATATCATAGCAGCTATGGCGATTTGTTTTTACTTTTGCTAATAAATTTAGATAGCTCTGCTAACTCAACTTGATCCACCGTACCTGACACTTTCATGTTCTTACGTTTCACAATTAGTTCCTTCGTTTTCTTAGATTTCCAGCTTGTTTCCTACATGCTGCTACTACCACAGCTGCTGCATATTCTGTGATTGCCATTGTTAGGTTGTCATTTAGACTGTCTATCCTCGTTCTCGTTTAGAAGCGCAAATTTGTTTCGAAAAGTTATTTTAAGCTCCTCCGTCCTGGCTATGAGTGACTAGATGCTGGGTTTCCTACTTGTAACGAGTGTCCTTTTTTATCTTCTTGAGACTCAGCCTTACCTTGCATCTAACCCATCTACGAACGCTACTCCGAATATCGCTTAGCACTTGTTTACGTCCTGTACAATACCTGAGTTGTCACTTGAAATTAAGTAAATTTCGTTTTTTATTGTACCATCGGGACTTTTCCATGTTCATTTTCTATTCTTTCGTTTGTAGAAGAATGTGTTCATCAACTGCAAGTTATTTCTCTCCGCAAATCCCACCAGTGTATCTCCTCGACAGTTGCTATTGTCTATTCCATAATTTCCCGCTGACCTTTGTCCTATTTGCTTCTTACGGACTTTCGCGTTAAAGTCTTCCAACACAACTGTGAACTGTGTTGTTCCTTTCTTCATAGCTGATATCACGTCCTCGTACAAAGTGTCTACGGCTTCATCATCGTAGCTAGTTGTTGGGGCATAGGCCTGTACTATCTTTGACCTGTATCGCTTGTTTAGCTTGATCACAACGGCTGCAACTCTTTCGTTAATGCTGAAGAATTCTTCAACGTTCCCTGCTATCTGTATGGATTTTGCTTTAAGATACCTATATTAGAGCGCCAGTCACGGCCATTTCTCGGGGTAATACCATACAAACGGATGAAGTTGCATCGCGATCTCGGTTACATTTGTCAAAAACTTTTAATCTCAGAAACATCAGCGCAATCTCCAATGAGCGTTTCATATACAAGTACCGCTGTACAAAAAGTAAAAAAAAGGCAGGGCAGTGATAAATATTGCCTTAGCATCGTTCGACTACATATTCTGGACTCATCCTAAGAAATTCTTAATTAGAACTTGCATTGCGAGTTCCAGACAATCAGTGGCTGTGTCATAACCCGAGCGTCGAGTATTATGATCTGTATCGCCACAGAACGCTGCAGCTGCAATGACTGATGTTTAACACTTCTAACCCTAGTTATCACAAGGGAAAGAAAAGAATATATGCATTCAGAGTTTCATGAAAGTTTGCCTTTTCTGGAGGTTTCACAGCCTGCAGTCTAGCTATATGTTCTGGATGGCTGAATTCACCATTTCACTTGCGCTGAAGGGCCCCCACAGACAGCCCAACCAGTAGGCAATCCATGGCAAGACCGAGGGACCAAGCGGTGGCGAAGCAGCCGTCAGACCCTCGCCGAGTCACGTGGTATCGTAGCGCCGAGGCTCCGAGCTAGCGAAGCGGTAAGAAGAAAAAGCGCCGCTTGCGCGCCGGTGGCTGAAGGTCACTTACGATGCGATGAATGACCTTGAAAGATGTAGCGTAGTTGAGCTTTCGCTCTAAAACAAACTTTTCACAGATACCTAAAGGCTGGCTTTTCTGCACTGTAACATTGCATCAGGGAAGCTCCTCTAATGCACTGTGCAAGCCTATCGCACGAAACTTGCGGGCTTACTGCACAGCAGCAAGTATTGCAAGTGCACATGCATTAGTTATACGCAGTGTCGAGAGTAATGGTCACTCAACTAGAAAACAAAGAAGAAACAAATATGTCCCTATATTAGGTGGTGAGCATTGCTGGAAAGACGTGTTGGCTAAGTGTGAAACATCAAGGCCGAGGCGAAAATGATTTTAGCAGGAATTTATTTCAGAATCACGTATTCGAAATTTTGGTTATCGTTTTTTACAACACTGTTTCAAAAGTGTATCCCACAGGGGCGACAGTTAGAACCACATTTCTAGACTATAATTCCTCTACGCTTAGTTCCGCCTTTGGTAACAAATCAGTATGCAAGTACCTAAAAAAAACTGCGCATCATTTACGCTGCGTAAATGGTCAGCCTTCGGGGACACTATCAATGCGCCTGTACGCATATAAAAAATACAGCCAGCTTATGCTACCACTGCTTTTGAGAGATGGCGGCAGCATGTGAGGCAGGTTTACAAGCGTGGGTAGTTTTACTTATCTTAAAGCGCATTCATCCAGGTCGGGCTTGTCAAATCCAAACAGAATGGCTTGTGGGGCCCGGCAACGTCGTCTCGTGATCGTGAGAAATTCATTCATCACGTAACTTGACTAGAGATGAAAATGCAGTAGACAAACACCCTGTTTGCAACAAAAACAGGATAAAAGTTAATGTCAGGCAAGAAAAAAATCTACAACGTTTTTGCAAAATCTTTTTACAAAGTGCCTAAAGATTGGAGTTACAGCAAAGACTTCGACAGAGAGGCCGTTGAAAATTTTTAGGAATAAAAATTACATCATCTTCCCGTAGGGGAACCCTGAGTAGTATGCGAAGCAGCCATGGGGTTGACTGAAGTTCCCATTAGTTTTCAGTTCGTCGTTTCCGTTGACGTTCAGCTTCGCGTGCCTTCGTTGTATCCGTAGCTTCTTGACGTAGTTTGAATGAGTGAAGGATATAAGGCGCGTTCGTAGCACATGCTCCCGTCTCGGTTTGTAGCGCAGTGGGAAGAGCACCACGTGCCTCCCGTTGCGGCCAGAGATTCGTGGGATCGAAACCGGGCGCCGCTTAACTATTTCTTTTTATAGTGGACTGCGCTGACGTCAGCCCAAACGCTGACGGGGCTAAAAAGACGCGCATGCGCAGTAGAGTGCGGACGGCGGACAACGATGACAAGGGACGGAGGGACACACAGCCCCGAGCATGAGATGCTTCGCATCTAAAAATCGAAGCTCATTTATTGAGAGAAACAAGGTTGAAACGCGTATCTTCTTCGACCGTATCGGAATGGCACGATCGGATAGACGTCGGCTTCATAACACGGGGGACCCAGCCTCGATTCCGACAAGGGGAAGCGTTTTCTTTTCTTGAGGTGCTTGATGCGCTTTCGCTTATCATCGTCGTCGTTTTGTGAAACCCATTGTGTAAAGGTGGCTTTCCTGCAGTGCGTTTCCGGGACGGACGGTCGCCATCACCCAGGCACAGAATGCTTCGCCTGAATGCACACCGTCCCGCTGTATCATGTCTTGAAAGCAGCGACGCATCATTTAGCGTGGTCCCTTCCGCCACGCCCGTTGGCCCACATGCTCGAAATTAAAATCTACATTCGATAAATCCCCACTTACAAATGCTGGAATAAATAAGTTTTCAAAATACCGCAGATCTAGTGAGCGAAGCAGGGATTTAAGAGCCGATATTTTCAGCTTACCCTTGAAAATACCGTCAACCTGAATTTCCAACGTAAAGACGAAGACGCCAAAATGGTAATGCCGTATCTTAGTCTGCATAAACAAGTGGCGTCATAATAGTTTTTTTACAAAAGTTGCAATCAAGGATTTAAATACAAATAATAGCCATGAAGTGCTCCTTACAGATATGAGGTAAGCTGGTGTGCCAAGATAGGTCGCAATCAAAAAACATCCCAGGATATTTATTGTGTTCTCATACTGAACTGGTTTACAAATGTATTACTCGTGCTACAACTTGAGGTACTTTAATAACCACGCAAGTGCGGAGGCAAATGATGTACGTGCCAATCTCTGCATTGGCGATAATGAAAATGCCTCCTGCGGACAATATTCCAGGTTCGATTACGTTTCTCGCCGGATACACTATCCGCTCTATGAGATTTAAGTGCATGAAGATTACACGTAAGCCATCTGAAGCAAAGCCAAGGTGAAGCACATGTGTAAGCTCCTTGTTCGGTTCCGGATTTCGCAGCAGCAATGTGAACCAAATTCCCATCCCCTCCTCCCCCTCTTCGTAAAAAAAAAAAGAGAGAGATCTGGGGAACAAGACCTGCTCCAGCTATGCTGTGGCAGGCTTAAAGCCAATACAACATAAACAGACAGGGCTAATAACCGAATTAACATAGTTCTAAGGAAAACGCCGTTTGAATATTAAAATATTTAAAGATTGGCGTTACCACCTCTCAGGGTGAAGCTAAGAGGGATCCCACGTTTGCGTGTGTGCTTGACGTGTATACGTGACCCGCTTATACACGTATAGCGGTGAGCCGCGGGCTTACGGAGACTGACGAGGAGAGAGAGAGAGAGACTGTGGGCCTCCGGGAGTCGTATGCTGCAGCGTGGCCGGGGGCCTTATTGATCTGACAATCAAGGGGGCCGCTGCACGTCAGGCCTCACGTCACGCGTCAAAGCGGCCGGCGCGACCGGAATCGCGCGGAGTAAATGAGACCGGTGTTTTGGCCCTCTTACAGGCGTCGTCGGCCGATCTTCCGTCGATCACTTCGCGGGGCCTGCATGCCTCGTGCGAGCGTGCTCACGCAAGTGCCTGTGCCCCGCAGTGCGAGCGAAGGAGCTCGCTGCTCAACCGCCGAGCGTGGGAACAGGACTGCGCGTACGGCCGTCCCCCGGGTAGTGTAGTGCTTGGACTTTGGGCTGAAGCACATGTCTATTGGCCTCTGTGTTTGCCTGGCACCTCTTCCTGTTTAACCTAGTTCTGGCGCGCCTGCGGCGCTGCGGTCTCGCTGTTTTCTCTTTGGCTGTATGGCTTAATGAGCCGCCCATTGCTTGCTTCGACACGGCGAGAGATGCGCGGGTTTGTTCTTTGACGTTCCCGTGTTCGATCTTTCTTGACGTCTTGTCTGGTGCTCCTTGTTTCAGCGCCAGTGCCGTTGTAGGAATCCAAACAACTTCGTGCGATTGCTTAAGCGTGTTGGCACTTCGGTGCTCTTTCGACAATGTAGAGTCGCTGGTTGCTTGATTTGGTATTAGGTTTGCTTAGAGAGGGACGTCACAAACTTATAAGCGGGTCGTATTGTGGCACCCTCCCACTTTCCAGACCACGTATTCCCTCTGCCTCGTTTACTGTCGATGCATTGTATCTGAAACAGCGGATGGTGTCTGGGATGTTTAGGGTAGAAGGAGGATCATTTTCACTCCGTCCTCGGCTTTCCAAGCTTGGTTCTCAGCTCTCGCTTGGCCGCTCTCCTAAGCCATCATAACTGCATCGTCAGCTTGCAGTAACATGATAAAAAAAAACAGTCACTATGATTTTTTGCTTATTTCACACCTGAACAAACCAATCAACGCCATGCAGCACTTTGTTTTTGATAAAGTAATCACGTGTGCTAGCATCAGCGGATGAATTATTTGGACAGACAAGTAGACGTTATTCTTATATTCAATGCTTTACTAGTTACTAATGCATTTACTGGCGCACCAGTTACTCACGCGTACATCATCGGCCACATAAGCAAGATATTAATTTGGTTTGTAGTATTAGCTAGATGGCGCCACAGTCGAGGCTGACCAGTCAGACACATTGGTCGCCTAAATGCTCTTTGTCGCCCGGATTTCACCCCTCTTTGTTGTACTCTTTCCTCCTCTATTCTATCCTTTCCCCTATACTCCCCTCCTCCCGCGCGGCATTGTATGCACGTGTACCCTGTGACCGGATTTAATATCATCCACAGAGCATCCTTGCTTTGTCACTTCCTATCGAATCAATAAACATCAACAAGACATCACTCTGCAAAGGTCCGCGGTTTGCCAGTCCGCCAAACGCGAAGAGGCTGCCACAGAACTCCCGACCTTATCCGAGCTCGGCTTCAGCATTCAGGCACGCGGCATCCCTTGTGCACTGGCTACGGCAGCGATAGCGCATTGATAGCGCGCATTCAGCGCAAAAGTTAGGTGGACCGGAGTCCTCACCTTCCGCGCCTACAGGGAGGAGCACTTGAACTAGTGCATGCACGTACGATATCGCGAAGGTACGGAATAGGTTGTCGCAATGCCGCTGATGCCACGTAAAGGATTAACTTCTAAGACTTGAACGTCGTCCAATCACATTTCAAACTATTGTCGCGTACTTTTACGTCACTGCTGAAGTGTTGTTGCGGCCGCCGCAGACGGCGAATGGTATTTCTATTCTTTACGGCTTTATAAATTAAATGCTGCTTTAGCGTCTCGACTACACGAATAAGAGTGTCTATTTGAGCCGGCGTTTGTATTACAGACACGATGAAAAGTTTGTCAAATTCACTTAAGCGCCATCTTTGTCGCCACTGGCAGACATTTCACGCAGTATCAACACTTCATACGGAGCCGCTGCATTCGTGGGTGACTCCACTGTGACTATTACAGAGACGCGTCACTGTGAGTGGCTAAAACCATCATAACAGTTTTAACTCAAAGGTATGCCCCAGTGTATGATGATGAGATCACCTAAATTTAGTTCATCGAGGCCACTTCACCATTGGTTCACCGTGGCTGTAAAAGTGGGGATCACCTTCGCCCGTTTTCGCGCTTACTTCCCGCCACCTCGCAGAGGTCACCCGGCGGCCGTTGCCAGAGCGACGTCACGAAAGCTCTTTCTGCACACAGCATAAAACTCTCAGAATCCCTACTCCGCTCATCCCGCGGCTATCCTGCCCAGCGTCCTGTTCAGGCACGCGAGGTATCTTCGCTGGACGCGGAAAGATGCCCCCGCATTAGCACAAAGCGCGTCCCACATGGCGGCCGAGAAGCGCGGAATGAGTTGTAGCTCCGCTTTACGGCAGTCGTAAAGGGAGCCTATCACGCGCGTACGGGGGAGAAATGCGCGCCCTTGCGCGTCGGGGTGAACTTGTATACGACGCGCAGCTAGCGCGGCGTTTGTGGCCCTACCGCACCGCAGCCTCGTCCGCCGTTTACGACTGGAGAGATTAATTGATCATCACGTCGATACAGTGGCCCCAAAAAGGAAATCCTCCGAGCTCGCGAGCTGAGCTATCCCTTCTTCTTACTGTTCAAGTTGCTGCTGCGATGTTGCGCTTTACAAGCGGCCAACGACGCGGCGCCTCCCAGGAGCGATTCGGTATATACCCTTAGAGTTGGGCGAGCGCGGTAATTGGGGCATAAATTCTGAACACGCAGCCTACGGAGGGCCTCTCTTGCGCGCGCTGGGCGCCCCCCTTTTTGAGAGAGTAATAACAGGGCCTTACGGGTTTGGTATAAAGCGCAGGGAGCGATTATTATGGCTGCCAGTCGGAGAGTAACGCGCGCCCCGCGAATGGCTCTCGCCTCCGCACTGCGATTGATCGCCGCCGTGTTTTCCGGCAATTCGGGAATAGCCGCGCTCGTCCCTATTTATCTCTCGGTGAACACGGGTCCAGTTTTGCTGAGAGGGGGGTGCAGATGTAATAGGCTAGAGCAAACCAGCAGGCTAGACCAGCCATGAATGTAGCGCACAGTCGTGGTTTGTTGCTTCACCCAGTAGCTTTGGTGCAAAAGGTAAAGCCTAACTTCCTCGCCCGGACTGAACCGATGCATTGCTTGCGGCAGCAGTGCTCAGTGTTTCATCGGAGCGTTCAAAGGCCGCCTCAACCGGAGTTCTTTTTACGCTGGGCTACGCTTTATCCTGCCTACACTAGCTTTATCTTAGTATTCATATCATGGCAGTGACTGAAGCTAACCACTCCAACAACGACCCCCCCCCCCCCCCCACCCCCCCAACGTAGTCGGCATTCTAGTGCGAAGCTTCCTGTCTCACTTGTGGCGGCGTAGAAAAAAAAAAAAAAAAACGCACTGTAGAAAAGCCAACTTTACTGCAGGAAAGCCAACTTTACGCAATGGGTTTTCACAAAGCGCCGCATCAATCACACACCGCACAAACAATGGAATTTCTTTACATGCATAATGGTTTACATTGTGGTGGACAAATGCAGCTTAGCGTCACACGTTTGAGCGATGGGGGATGATGAAAGCACTCGCTAACAGGCGCGAAGATGGCCCGTTGATCACGCTGCACGCCTAACCAATTGGAAGCTCTAATCAATGACAACGCCGAGCTCACCCAATCAGCACATTCAGATGGCCCAATCACATCCTGATTGATAGAAAAATCTTAACATCACATTCGGTTAGCTCGCGTTGTCGTACATTTGGACTTTGGCTGACTGGATTGTGGACTTTGCGTTTTTATCGGCGAAAGCGTTGCGTTTGAATCATCTTCTTTCCAGGAAGGGGCGGCGTTAGATTTTGTTTATTTTTTTCATCTCCCCAACATTGCCAATTTTGGTTCGCAGTACGCTGTTCAGAGCAGACTGCACCTTAAAGCAATTGCCAGTTTCGACCATTGTGTGTGTAGAGCATGTTAGTAGCATGAATTTTTGCACAAGCTTATCGGTTGACCAAGGGGCTGCGAGATGCTGTGAAAAGGGAAGTAAAAATTAATGCTGCTTAAAAATTGAAGGCGACGAGAATATAAAGAGAAGCATAGGAAGAAGAAAGAACAAGGGGGCAAATATTGGCGCATATAGAGACTCTAACGTTGAGAGATAGAAACGCAAAAAAGTCAGAGTGCTTGGTTGTTAAAAGTGCATTAGAGGCAGCTAAAACTCGAAAACACTTTTTAAATACGTAAAATTTCTGAACGGTTGGAGCACAGGAATAAATGCTAGAAAGTCTTACGCAATTTGCATTTTACTTTGTTTTTTTTTATTACAAGTTGATTCTTGCTGTTTAACACTGTAAGCTGCACACGCAAGAGTTTCGCGCAACGAACCGCTAGAAAAGTAAGTATACCCGGGGACACTTAAGTATGTTCCCACGCTTTAAATGCCAAAGTAGTATGGCTTTGCATGCCGATGATATCAAAGACTTATTCATTTATTTGAAATACCCTACAGGCCCTTACAGGGCATTGAGTAAGGAAGGTTACAAGTAAAAGCGCAAAATTTACAAGAATCGTCTAGGGCACGCAAAAAGGTAGCCAAAAAATGAGACGAGACATCTGCCGCAAATTCTTATCTAGACGAACGTTAAGTACAAGGATAAAAGGTGCAATATCTTTCGCTAATAGAGAACATTCCGCGAATTCAACCTCATACAAATAATAGCAAACAGGCACTTCAAACGCAAAAAATTGGGTTACACAAAATTTACATAAAACAGCGAATAACGAGAAAAAGTGAACTTGAAGATGGTCACGGATGCTGTGTCGGATTGGGGATGTTATTCAGGATTGATTGATTGATTGATTGATATTGATTTGATTGATTGATTGATTGATTGTGTTATTTGATTGAATTGATTGATTGATTGATTGATTGATTGATTGATTGTAGGGTTAAACGCGCCGACGCAACGCAGGCGATGAGACGCGCCGCAGTGGAGGGCTCCGGGTTAATTTTGACCACCTGGGGATCTTTAACGTGCGCCGAAATCTCGTACACACGGGCGTTTTTGCTTTGTTATCAGGAAGGTTGTTCCAAAGCCTGATTGCCAGAGGAAGTGCAGGAAGTGCGCCTCTTGTTTCGCTTTTCTGCCTTCGTCTTCACTGGTTACCAAACCTCAGGCCATTCGGTATTCCGCACGTAGAAGCTACGAATCTGTATTATGGCAACTTCATAGAACCAGAATGGTACACGTGTGTGTTAGCAGTAAAGTGTCGCTAGTGGGAGCCATGAGGCTTTCGCATTGAGAGCACGTGTGCCTCGAGAAATGGTTTCTTTTCTTGGCACATTTTCGTTCATGTTAGATAGCCTAGGCAGCCATGCATGTTCCGCGTGGCATCGGCGCAGCGTAGTGGCTAAGTCACTTGATTGCCCTCGTGCGCCTGTACATTCAATTCATGTCACTGCCACGAGTTTTATTATTATTATTGTTATTATTATTATGACGGCACGCAGGTATTCGGTGCCATTTCCTGCTCACAACGCCGGTTTCTTCGTCTGATGGGGAACATTGCGCTTTTGCACCTGAAAGCAACATCAGTACTTGTGACTCCAGGTGGTGTTTTAAATGCTTGGCTCAAGGATTGACGCGCCGCACCTTGCTGCGTTGCCACGAGCCTTGCACCACGAGGTTTGGTAGCACTATTCGAAACGGAAGCCGAGGACTCTCACCCACGCCGCCGGCATTAACGATGCGTGGGTACGGGCTGAATCGAAAGTTTAGGCAGAAACGAGCGCCAGTCGTCTTCGAGTCAGTTCGTTCTCGCCAACGCGCGCCCTCTATTTGAGCTCACTCTCGACTCTCGCTGTCCATAGCCCTCCAGCGGAGGTCGTCGAACTTTTGCACCTCTCGCGCCCACGCCGTCCAGGAGGCGGGAGTTAAAACACGAATACAAACTGCCGGACGACATATCGTAGCCGCTGACGTGATCAGTGGTCAGCGGTCACCTAGTGCGGCCGCCTTAATCGCGGCCAGGGAAATTGGCCGGTTCCCGCGCAGAGGAGCCGTATATCTTCGCGGGGCCCGCGCACCCGTTGCCCCCTTGCCAAAGGAAACAGCAGAAGCAGCGGCGGCGGCCGCGTGTAGGTGGCGGTCTCTGCAGCGTGCGATTCCGCTCAGCGACGACGGCATCAACTACTCGCCTCGATTGGCGGCTGCCATTCACGCGGTCGATGGCAGCGCGGGGCTACAGAGTCTACTCTCTTCTGACAGCTTCCCTCCGGCTCGCCCGCGCTCTCGCCTCGCTGTCGGGCGATCTCCGCAGGGTATATGGATGCCTTGTCGATCAAGCCTTCTCGGACACGCCCTCGCGGCGAGCGGGCCACTTTTCATTGGCCCCTTGTTTGATTCGAATTCAGCGTGTATATTGCTGCACGCTTTGCTGCTTCCTCTCTCCGAGGCCTGTTGCTCTTGTTGCTGTTGCGCCTGCGCCGAGCGATTGCTGCTTCGCGCACCGGACGTCCTGCCCGCCGGGAGTCCCCCTCCACGAGTTTACATTGTGTGTAACGAAGCGCGCACACGTCAGGTGCTTATAAGGCACGAGCTTTTTTACTTGTTAAACTTTCCGCCATCAACCATAGGTGTCGGCGATGGTTGATGCAAGGCGATGAGATGTCCCCCACTTTTGGGGCTTCTGTGTCAATTTGTGGGCTATAAACGCTGAGGACGCTACTCAGTCTCCCACGTCCTATACTTTCTGTTCAATTTCTCGATAAACACGCAGCCAACAAAATTGCACCCCGTGTGGCTGCTGAATTTACCCTATGACCTCGCCAAGTTCGATGCCCTTGTCATTAATGGCTAGATCACTATAAAGTTGCAGAAACCATGGAGGCTTCTCGTACGCTTCAAACTTCCAAATGCAACAGCGCCTATGGGGAAGAGTGAGGTCCCGCGGCCGTGATTAGCGTTTTAATTCAAGAAACCTAAACCGTATACGACGTTGGATCGCTTAGGGTTAACCGGGCTTTGTTTCACGCTGTTAATTGCTGTGCATTATTAGCGACTTCATGACGCCGCCACTACCGCGGGCATTTAGGCCACATTGAGCTTCTGAAATTTGACATTTTAACGCCGCTAATTCGGCGTCTTCTCGGCAGACGGCCACCCAAGGCAACACCGGAGGTGTCATCGCCATCACAACTCGTCACAAAATAGAGATTCAAAATCCATATGCCGAGTAATCTTCACCATGTAAGTCCCACGTCATATAAAAGGCACAAGATATTGCCAGACGCAGACGGCTAACGCGTGCCGCCTGCGCAGCGTCAAATCGCGCCATTGCATTGGTATCCCTTGTATGCGCTTAGAGGGCAGATAATTTTGTTTTCTATAAAAGGGGATAGGCATTGTAGGCTTACGCATTTTGTGTGTTGACATGGTGCTTCGACGCTTCAACAACTCCCCGCTTGAGTGTAGCAGCGTTTTTTTGCACCGAAGCTGTCTATGGCTTGCATCCAGCAGTTCGTCTCCGGCTATGTGGGGAAAATTGAGCAAATAAAATAAAATCAAAGTCTTAGGACCCCCATATTTTGATACTAGACAGCTCATATTGTCTTGAAAACTGTCTTCCAAGCAATGCTTTTGTTTAAAGATGAAAGCTGACGTCAAGGGGATCGGTGTAAGCTTGGCTTTTGTAAGCTGGATTTCCCGCATGATGTGTATGGAAAAAGAATATTAAGGAATAAAAAAAGTCATGTAGGGCCTGCATATTTGAATACAACACGGCTTATATTGCTCCTAAGGAGATGTCTTCTTGGTAATGGATATGTGTTAAGAGGTGAAGCCGGCATTATGGGGATAAGTGTAAAGTTTGGTTTTTGTAAGCTGGCTTTTGCACATTGTGTGTTGCACAGCCCCACTTCATACTCCTCATCACCTCAGCCGAATTTTAACGCGAAAATGTTTTATTCCGAGATACACAAACACTTGAGTGACGTCTTATCCGTCACGGAATTGACGCCAGTGCAACGAAGCAAGTGGCCTGCAAAGGGTGCACCCCTGCACGTAGGGTCTTCTTGCGGGGAAGCAACCTTTAGAACCAAAGAGTACGTTATACTTAGGGTTGTCCGCTTTCGGGTTTTATATTTTAACACGACAGTGTTTTATGCCGGGATACACCGAGATTTCACTGACGTCATATCCGTCACGGAAATGACGCCAGTACACCTTTGCCGAAGCGACCCGCCAGCAGGACGTCGCTCGCCAAGCACACCCACAAGACAGCCGCCGACCCGCAAATCACGCTCAGCTGCAGATTTCGCTGCACATTTCCCTTTCTGGTTTTAGCGATTTCTGTGACAGAGGAATCAACCACAATTTTTTTCGCAAGTCGTGTTATACTATATTCCGCGCCACGCGGGGCGTCTTTCTGCCACCTCACATTGCGCAATGCCGCGCTCTCTTTGGCGTCCACCTGTGCGGCGCACTAGAAACATCATAGTCCCTACCCACCAATCGTGTGTGTCCTTTGTGACACAGAGGTCGGGCCACTGTCTTTATAATTCAACATAGGAAATCCCCAATGTAGCTATACTTCAACATAGCGAATCCCACCAAAAGGCCGGCTTCGCTGGACTTGCCTCTTCACCGAGCGAAACAGGGCTGTGAATTTTTTTCATGGGCAGCAGTCCATTTTGGAAACGGCTGAGTTCACACGAAATGATGGTGATTTAGTCTTAAATAGTGGTTTGAGGCCCTTCATGATTTCGCAACCGCTAATTTTTGCGTCCAGCTCTTTGCGCCTAAACCTCCCATCCCGCCATGATTGCGTATCGAGCGCACAAGAGCTTAACACCCTCAACGCTGCACCTCCTATGATCATAATTGCACAACCTTACACGTAGCTTCACAAGCAAAGCTATAAATATACTACACAAAAATTGTCATCGCCATCGTCAGCACCGTATTTTATATTTGTCTGTAACGACTTACGGGTCTGCAACAGTTGCTCTTTCGACTTGTTCTAAGTCGATCTTCTCAGGCAACTAAGATCTAAGTGTTGCTGAGCACGAGGACGCGGGTTGGATTCCCGGCCGTGGTGGCCGCTTTTCTGATGGAGGCGAAAAGCAAAAAATGCCCGTGTGTACGAGATTTCGGCGCATGTTAAAATATCCCCAGGTGTTCAAAATTAATCCGGAGCCCTCCACTACAGCGCGCCTCACCGCCTTCGTTGCGTCGGCGTGTTAAACCCTAAAATCAATCAAGATCTAAATGTTGACCTGTTTGATGTGTAGTTTACTTATAAAGAAAGAGCAGCGAATGCGTGTTGGTAGGGTAGGTAACCCTAAATGCCTGAAAAATTGGCGCATGTTAGAGTAAGTCTAACATTGCATTGCCCGCGTTTCATATTGAAATCATTTCATAGTGGCACATTTATTAGTATGGTGGTTCTTTTATAAATTTTCTTGTCCTTTTAACCTTCAGTCGGGACGTTTCCCAAGTTCTTCCTTCCTATGTAAACTTATGCTAGACATAAGTTCGCATATGTTTGCACATCAGTTTGAAAATACGTTGCCAATAAGTAGGGCAGCATCTCAAAACTTCCCTCTGCCGGGGGCACTAGAGCGCAATAATTGCCTCTGACCACTCTTACCGACAAGGAAACGCGCGATTAAGCGACCTACCGTTCTAACGTGGACACTGAGAAAACGGTAACGACTACGTTACCTCTCTGGGTTCCCGCAATTAATCATGCCGCTCGGCGGCACGCAAGCGTGCGGATGGCCTTATCTGATTGGTGGAGGTGAACATTTGGCTTTAATTCTATAGCCACCACGGGCCCTATAGAAATTATCTCCAGGCGGTATCTATGCAGCCTCCATAGACAGGTATCCCACTAACAAACTTTCATGCAAATCGCAGCTACCGGGGCCAGCTGACGACCGATGCTTGCCCGCGCGTTAACCGCCGCGATAATGCGCGCCTGTAACGCACAACTCTTGTAAACGCTTGCTGAACTAGTTTTCAAAGCGGGCGGTTAGCCTGATTCTGCCGTATAACATCATAAAGCGAAGTGAACTGCCTATGAGGTGCGTTTGCATGCCCCGTCGCACAAGCGTCTTGCCGTCTCAATAAGGTATCCGATTCATCAGGTTCTCGACTGTAGATATGCCACCCCTCGGTTTCTATACCCACCAAAGTGCTGCTTACTTGCGTATCTATTGCTCCATTTCGGTACGTATACGTCCACACGTAAAACTGGTGCCATCATGTCACATCACGACATGGTGACGTCACGTCATTATTATTTCCGTGTGTGCTTGTGTGTGCGGGGTGGTGGGAGGGTTCATGAGGGCGCGTTATCTGCGTGAAGGAAAATGTTTTGCGGATGCACAATAACCATTGGGTCTTTTGCTGCCGGGTTTTGTAGGTTCGATGTCGTATACTAACTAGGGCTACAAGGTTAGGTCTTAATGTCTGAAGCAAATTCGCAAAGCTGCCTTACTGTTTTAATGCTTTCAATTCATCTTCCCGCCCATGAGGCGTGCGCTTCTGGAATGACCTCCTCGACGAAATCGCATCTGTTACATCGCATGGAACCTTTTGACGCATCGTGTCTTACTATTATGCACCGTAATATACCGTTCAACTTCACTTTTTATGCACTTGTTATTTCTAATATGTTTCTGGCGGTTAGTGATACAGTGAAACCTCGATATATCGAACAGTGCGGTGCCCGAGAAATAGTTCGATATAACCAAAATTCGATATATAAAATCACTTAAAAAACGCCTCATAAACTGGTACAAATCAATAAATGAACGAATTGTGCAGTAAATACTCAATTGGTGCTTGAAAGTATTTATTCTTTTGGCTTAAAGTAGTGCAGCAGGGTAGCCTGGCGTGCTATACACGACTTCCTCAACGTAGTCCAAACGTTCCACAAGCGACAGGCGGGTGGCTTCTGTAGCGCTGCAGTAGCGGTGCAGTAGGGCCAAAACCGCTGAAGGCTCGGTCGAAGTCGTGAGCGGGGCACTATCAGCGCTTGCGGGTACAACCTCGACAGCGTCTTCGTTTGTGCGCTCAGTAGTAACCTCCGCTAGGATCTCCACATCCGTCAACTCCGCCGTCGTTCCGTTGCTGTCGTCGCCGCCAACAAAGTCGTCAATGCACATGCTTCGTGGCTCAGTACCAACAAAGCGCTCCAGCTGGGCTCAGGTTTCTTCAAGCCCGCATTCTTCTTTTGCACCGATCAATTCTGCTTCGGTGAAACCGATGCGCATGAGTCGGGAACGCCCATCGCGCCACCGCTATCCTCGAGGGTACTGCGGGATAGCTCGCCGCCTGTCAACAGAGTGCGAGCGGTCTGGGCAGTCTGGGGTGGCGGAGTTCGATATACCCATTTCATCTCCGTCCCAGTTTGAAATAAAAAATTAAAAATGCATGTGGTTTTCCGCGTGATATAGAAAGTGTTCGATATAGGCAATAATTCGATATACCCGTGTTCGATATATCGAGGTTTGACTGTATGTGCTATCTTCGAACTCCACACGCGGGCTTAATGTGTCTGTTATGGCTTTGTTTATTTTGAGTATATACCCGAGTTGTAATACCACGTTTTGTTACTTGATTTGATGTTCATCAACTTGTGTAGTTTTGCTTTGTTTTGTTTTCATTGTGTTTACTGCATTAAGGCTCCTTGTGTGTTATTTTCTTCATTATGGTAGATTTTTTTCTATTTCTGTTTTTGCTGTGCCGTTCTTACCTCAGTTTGTAATTGTGTGCTCCCCCTTACCCTATGCCCTGCGACGGTCTGTAAGGTATCTGATATAAATAAATAAATAAATAAAAATAAATAAATAAATAAATAAATAAATAAATAAATAAATAAATAAATAAATAAATAAATAAATAAATAAATAAATAAATAAATAAATAAATAAATAAATAAATAAATTTTGGCATTCCGCAAAGGGCTAAACCTAGGACTTCCATATGCAGCGGAAATTGGTTTTCAGGGTGCTGTTATAAGAAATATGCCAAAAAATTTGGCGTATTTACCACAAGGCTTGGGGCGTCGATGGTGGTGCTAGTGCGTGGTGTGGAGAAAATGTAATACGCCTGATTTTCTTTCAGCCCTTATATTGCTCTTTTTAAATATCAGGGTTGTCCCTTTAACGTCAAGCATTCCATGAAAGTCCTCTACCGCTGTGTTCCTAACAAGGGGAGGGGGGGGGGGACTTTTATGGAATGCTTCTTTAAAACAAACTCGTTGGTTATGGCCTTCACGACACCATCACAAGCACAGAAATGCTCCCTTTCAATTGAGATTTGAGCTTGCGGAGCAAACAGTAGGCGCTCTACCTGACTTCGCCAAGCCAGAGGGAGAGGACGACATTTTAATTGGTATCAAGGAAAAAAAGGAGCAACCTCATGCAATAATGAAATAGGGAGCGCCACTTCCGACTTTTGCCTTTTGCCACCTGATCGTTGCCTACAATTCATTCCTTGTCCCCTGGCATCGTGCGACACAACGACTGACGCTCGCAAGCATGGTGGTACAGAAGGGGAAGGCGCACATCCGTGTGACCATCGTTCCCCAGTCACGCTGTTGTTCAGAACCGTCGTGCATGGTGCACACTGTTCTCTTGTGCCTAAAATGCGTAACAAAATGTCATTGACTGTAAGTGGGTTTAAATCTAGCTCACTGCTGATTACCTGATATATTATCGACTGTCTGGCAGCGCAAGGATGTTCCCTTTTTTCACATCTCGCCTGTTATTGAGATCGACGGCCTTCCCGCAAGCTGCAGTCACTGCTGTGCATCCCGGCACTCTAAAGAGCCCTTCTCGCATCTCAACACTGACTTCGGCCGTGGATAGGAAAGGCCCCCATTTGTAAATTCGGGAACCTTAACGCAATATTTCGCGACACAACATTACTTTAAATTTCGTCGGTCCATTTTCGCAACGCAGCACACGAACACAGCTTCAGACGCTCTCAGCAATGTGGCAGCAACTGCTGAAAGTTTGAACTTCTAATCAGTCATACCAGGAGTTTATGATGCGGCCAGGGGGCTCCGTCACGTGGTATTTTTCACATTTCGTTGTGATTAGCAGCCAGAATAAATGAGTACGCAATTAGTTCGTCGCTGAAAATACCGCAGTTAAATGCCTCTCGTGGGTACCTACAAGTGCCTAATTGACACTTTAGTGATTAGGACAGCTAGTACTTCTCGAGTTGGATAATTAATTACAAATAATTAATTAAATATAATTAACGAAAGAAATCACTGGCTGCTACTTTCAGTGTACCGGAACCGTTACAAACTAGGTTTTCTTCGAGTGACGCCTTGCTCCTTTTTGAAATCTTTCGGCATGATAACTGGGACACCCTGTACAAAGAGGGAAGCAACAATGCTTTTGGCTCGCGATGAGTACAGCCTGTCTCACTATTTTGTAGCGTGAGCTACACTGGCCGAGGTTGAGCAATTTCGCGTGGCTCCTGGAGAGCCGTGCTGCGCATGCGCGAGGAGCAGTGACGTCACACGGCGCACAGAACGTTGATCGCTGCCCGGCGTCCCTCATACACCCCACGCGCCCAGCGTCTTCGCCGACCTCCGTTCCGCGTGTGGCGGCCCGGTCCACTTGATGATCATGCGAAGGGTGGCCTGGTGTGGAACCGATGGCTCGTGCGTCGCAGCAACACCGGCGTGCGCCTGTGGAACCAGCTTAGCTCTGGGGCGATTGGTGACGCTGCGCCGGAGCCGCTTGATAAATATGTATACATGTCCCATAATGCATATACCGTGTGTGTGTGTCATTGAAGCAGCAGTAAGCATGATAATCAAGCTAATCCTAGACAACCAGGAAAGCTAAGAATAACCAGCCGAACCTTAGCTCAGGCTACGCATATCCTGGCATAGCAGAGCTAAACCACTGCTAATTTTTCTGCCACGCCTTGTACATCGCGAACATTTCCTCAGAGTAAACCGATCTTCAGGCAAAATAAAATTGTGTTGACGCGGGGGAGAGTGAGAGTAAGAGAGGAGAGAAAAGTTAGAGGGTATACAAGCCAGGGCCGGCTTTAAGGGTGGGCGAAGGGCGTCATCACTATGGGCTACCACCACGATCCGGAATTTTAGTTTCTGCTTTCTGATTTATTTGAACAAAGCGCCCTTCACTGCGCTGTATACCTGACTGCCGTCCGTTTTTGGACTGCGATGTTCAGGTGACAAAACTGTCGTGTTGCGGCATTAGCCACACGCTTACCAACATTGTTAATAAAAATGTGTGTTGTGGCCCAACACAAGCCTCTTCCCCCGTATACAGTCATTGACAAATGAAGCACGAACACGAAAATATGAACCATATTACACAAATAGCGCGATTTCTTTCCATGTAAGCCAAAATGACGCGTGGCTTAATTACAAAAACAATGTTAGGCGAAAAGGGAAGATGCCCGTGTGTTCGAGATTTCGGCGCACGGTAAAGATCCCCAGTTGGTCAAAATTAATCCGGAGCCCTCCGCCACGGCGCGCCTCATCGCGTGTGCAGCGTCGCCGCGTTAAGCCTCACAATCAATCAATCAATCAATCAATCAATCAATCAATCAATCAATCAATCAATCAATCAATCAATCAATCAATCAATCAATCAATCAATCAATCAATCAATCAATCAATCATCAATCAATCAAAATGTCAGTCAGTCAGTCAGTCAGTCAGTCAATCAGTCAATCAATCAATCAATCAATCAATCAATCAATCAATCAATGCAAAAACAAAGTCAGGAAATGTGGCTTTCCAAATAAAGCACTACCGTGCCATTATTGGACCTCCATGAACAGTATTTTTATGTTTGCGTGTTCTGGTTCATATTTTCCTGTTCGCATTTGATTTGTCCATGACTGTACATGAATGAACCTCTAATTCTTACAGGGCTACTGACAGGTGTACATCGTTGCGCGGTGCATTATTTCTCAACCTAATGTTGTGACAAAAAACATGCAATACAATGTAAGCGACATCGTAACAGCTCAAAAGGTGTTTAAAACATACATCGCCAATATAGTCGCGACAACAGATGCCAAACTTTGCAGACACTGAAAAGGCGAATATCACTTACGCGCATCAAGACGAAGTCGACGATGTCGAGCGGAAATTCAAGCAAGGTTGTTTTACGAGATGGTCTATACCGTAAAAATCTCAGTTTATTAACGCTTCCCGCAGATGGACCAGCACGCGAGCCTACGGCTTCCAGGCGGAGCTACACTTCTTGATCTTTGACAAGCCCTTAAACATGGACTGAGACCCCTGGAAAGTGCGGACATCGATGTGGACACAGACCCTTACGAAGAGTTCTTGTACATGCGCGCCGTACTACAAAGTGATTGTATACCACTCCTCTGGATGTCTTTCAGTTTATTTTCGACACCTTTTCCGAACACCCGTTTGTCATCGAGAGTCTAGCTCACATTGTAGGTGTTAGTGGCGATCGCACTGACGACTGAATTTCTTAAAATTAATTTAGAAAACGCCTAAGCTCAACTACGGGAGATGGAAGAGGCAATTTTGTCCATTGGAAACCAGACCGCGTCCAGACTTAACATTCCGAAATCCGTAACTAAATTTACGATGCTGGAGGCTCTCAAGGTTGCCTTGTGCGATTTTTCGCGAGTTTGCATTGTACATTGCACTACAGCGTTAGAGCTACAACCAGTGCACAAAAAGCGACCGTCTTTTTTGCTGTTTGTCATTTAGAACTACAAAATTTAAATCTACGCTCAAGTCGCAGTTACAGTTTAATAGGAAGCGTTTCTTTACAACTTTCCCGCATTTTAATATGTTTCATATAATTTTTGCGAAGCATCTCAGGAAGGAGCACAGAAAAAAAGAAAGAAATCCCGGGCCATCTCCACTAACGTGAAACCTGGGGAGGGGCAAAGCATGCAGTGTATAAGTGTATTCGTGGCGCCTTGTCGTTTTTGCCAACGTAGATGAAACCACTGGCGGGTACAGGTACACAGCTTTGCTGTAAAGGCCTCTTGTCTTTGAAGCACGAAGCTCTCTAGCCCGAGGCGTAAACGAATGCCCCGGTCTTTTTTTGTACGCGTTACGAAGCGCTCCAGCGCGAGGCGTATACGAGTGTCCCGGCGTTTTTCTAGTACGCGTTACGTTCTAGCGCAAAGCGTAAACGAGTTTCCCCGCTCTTTTAGTACCGTGACTGCATTAGACGACGACTACGACGATGACAGGAGACGCCAATAGCCACAGCCCCTAAAAAAATACGAGCCATTCGACTTGCTGAAGAATACTGACCAGCGAAGCTGCATATTATAAACACCACGCATCACGATAGGGAATGCATACCTAGTTATTTTTCTAATTATATTGTAATGGTAGTGACTATAAAGCTGTGATTGCTTAATGAGCCTTGAGAAGACTACAGTTTTAGCCTAGCAGACAAACATGCGGCTGTCCGTTTTCCTTCCGTAGCCCATGTGTTGGCAGCAGACGGGAATTCGGCAACGTTTACAACTTCACTGCAAACTAACTGATCATGACAACTAAATGAAACTCGGCGCGACGATCGAATTGTGTTGGCGTCCAATCGTGGTATAATTGTTCTTAGGAAAGTTTTGATGAAACGAAAGTTACAGCCGTTCCCTGTTGAGCATTCGCAATGAAGTTGGCTTTGCCGCAAGCCACTGCGTTTTCTACACCCCGTATTTGTTGACGGGCACGAAAAGCCCGCGGAATCCTAGCCATAAACAGTTGCGCCGTGAAAAGCACTTTCAGCAGAGTCATTTTTGAGAATCGAACCTACGTGTTATGCATCGGAAACAGGGCTGCTATTGACACAGTCACTCACGACACTGAATCTTACAGGTGTTGAGAGGAATGATGGGTGCTTGTGTTGAACATCACGGAGCCCCACACGATGTAATGCGGTTCTTGGCTGGCAAAATGTCCATTTTTGGCCAGTGCTCACCCGCTTAGTACCAGCGTAACGCAATACCTGGTTGATATCGTATAATGATAAATCAGTGAAGGGGGGTTGCACTGCGACCGTTGTTTGCCCAGAGCATTTATGGTGCAAGGCAGGCCCTGGATACAGTTATCGCTTTTATGGCTCATCAAAACGTTATCATGAACACGGCATCTGTCAGTTCACATTTTACACTATGCTTGGAATAGCAGAACTTGCATAACGACTGCACCGTCGTGAATTCTCGCGCTTTCTAGTCATCTGAGGTGAGCAAAGCTGATTGATTAATTAATAATTAATTAAATAATTAAATTATTGATTGTAGATTTTAACGCGCCGACGCAATGCAGGCGATGAGACGCACCGTAGTGGAGGGCTCCGGATTAATTTTGACCACCTGGGGATCTTTAACGTGCGTCGAAATCTCGAACACACGGGCGTTTTTGCTTTTCGCCTCCATCAGAAAAGCGGCCGCCGCGGCCGGGAATCTAAACCGCGAGCTCGTGCTCAGCAGCACAACGCCTTAGCCACTGAGCCACCGCGGCTGGTTGAGCTAAGTTTGAGTGAGTGAGTGAGTGAGTGAGTGAGTGAGTGAGTGAGTGAGTGAGTGAGTGAGTGAGTGAGTGAGTGAGTGAGTGAGTGAGGGAGGGAGGGAGGGAGGGAGGGAGGGGAGGGAGGGAGGGAGGGAGGGAGAGAGAGAGAGACAGATTATGTGCTTTGTAACCGATGGGGCAAACGTTCCGTAATATCCGCGAAGATGCTGTATTTATGCACTAACTTCAGAATATTCCTCCCTATTACCAACAGGGATGAAACGAAATATTGATGACAGAATTTTCTCGCGTGGGACCTTCGGCTGCCTCATTGCAAAACATAGTTTAACCTAATATCCATACACCTAAAGCGACGCACACTGGCCTCAAAGACTTTCCGCCAGTTCTAGGAAAACCGATGACCCGACACGAATGCCACGCGGCGACATTTACGAGAACGTTCGCGGCTTTGTGTTCAAGACAGGTTACAAAGTCTCGGGTTAGTTCACATGATGAACGATCGACTACCGTATGGGTGACGAGGCGTTCCCTTTGTCGTGCGGCCTTTGGTTTTCTTTCGTTTCCAGCTCGTGTCGATAGGCACACATCCCAGGGAGCGGCCCCATAGAGACGCCAAACTGCGCTTTCGTCGGCGTCGCCCCAGATTTCGCTGGATGTGCGCACGCCGTCCTTCCTTCCGCCAACCGGCGCCGCCAGATTGCGTGGCGCCGGTGACGTCACGCGGGGGAGCGTGCCCGTCCATTGGCTGGCGAAGAAGCGGCGGCCTCCTTCCGCCCGGTGCCAAGACCTCCTGAAGATAAGAATAAACCCGCCTTAGCGCGCCACCATAGCACGACAGATGGAAACCGTTGCACGCTCCTCTACGACTCGTATAAAAAGAAAATGTCAGTCTAGTGTGAACGGGGATGCTAAACATTTCTAACCGCATAACGCGCGCCGAAGAGGTCATGTTCGGGCCTTCATACCATAAGAGTGTTTCCCACGTGCGCGCGCTTCTTGACCTGGAAAATGTATATGGCAGCCTGCACGATGGGGCCGTCGTGTTTCGTCATGTCTCTAATATATACACTGCGAGTTGACGGCTTTTTTTTGTCGCGCTGCTCGCGAAACGGTAAACACTCCTCCCCTTCGGAAACTTGTACCTCACCCCTCGTTGGACGAGTCACGTGTTTCTTTTCACATAACCGCCCGCTTCTATAAATGAAAAAAAAAAAAAAAAAAAAACAACAACGGAGGTACGGACGGGCTGACTGCTGGCACATGGCCACCATCAAAGGCCCCTGTCGCGTGATTTGGCTTGTCCGATCGTTCAACATCGTTGCACGTCATAGCTAATAGCTTTGCCATACATGCACGACTTAAAGGGACCCTGTAACACTTTTGATAAACGCTTTCACTCTTTCCTTCCCATCTAGAACCATTGCGAAAGCTGTAGTTATCGCCAGTACGGAGCGGCATTGGGTGATTTGCTCGTCGCACCAGATACGCCTCCAATTTCTGCTTTGTTTTTGCGTCTTTTTTTAAAGTTGCTATCGAAAAGTGTTAATTGCTGCAACGCCAACAGCCGCTACATGGCCTTAGTGACGTAATTCGAGCCACCGAATAACGTCAAGGCCGGGGAAGAGAGAAACATTTTTTGAGCGAGTTTTCAAGTTATCTGATGGGCATAGAGCAGTGAGTTTTGGCTGAGGTACTTTGCGACCCCCTAATCTAAGTACTGGGTGTGTTGGGTGACCACGTTCTGCAAGCATTTAAGATTTCGAAAAAAGTTGAGAAAGTGTTGCAGGGTCCCTTTATGTTGTAACGTCGTTACCGCATCATACATAAATCTAATGGTATTTGCCTAAATGTTATTGTTCGCTTAAATCGGCTGGCCATCGAACGAACGTGGTAAGCATTGAGTAAAACAACAAAAACTTGACATCAAGGGGTTGTGCAAAGATCACGTAAGCGAGATAATTTTTTGTGTGCTTCGTGTGCTTTTGCCAACTTTTGGCTTTGGATCCGTCCCGAGCTACTTCACTTAGGCAGGATTTCAGCGGCGTGGTTGTACACTGTCATTTTTTTTTTTATTTGGAATGCTTGCAAATAACAGCACACAGACGGCGATTACCTCAAAAAGCTCTTAGCAAAAGCATGTTTTTATCACAGTTGCAGTGACAATTCCAACTCGTTAAGAGCGCCGCCTCGAGCTTGCTGATTCTTTCCTTTGCGTGAATGACTACCAATTGAAGCTGTTTGAAGAGTATTATTCAGTGGGCCGACGGGAAACAAAAGAGGGGTATCCCCTTTTAGTCATCTTAAGAAATTACGGGAATTCGAAGGAGAAATTTTACAAAACGTGAATTTCTCAGAAATCAATGAAGCCAAGTTTTAAACGCTGCCTCTTACGTGAATCAAGCTTTTACCTTTATTACATTTACTACTTACTGCTACGGAGTGCTATGAAGTACAACGGAAAGCATTTCCCTGATTAGTCGGCAAAGGCACCTACTCCTCACAAAGTTACGCTTCTATGGAAAAGCCGTTGGCCATACCCCTGAAAGCTGCGCATTTCGAAATAAAACACAAGCAAAAATAACAAACTAATCTAATTCGGCAGTGCCGTTTGGCTGCTGCTCGCAGGGGAAAATATGAATTTACAATTTCCTGGAAACTCGCGTGCCTAACACTAAAGAAACACGGTAACTGGCGTTCGTCTCCTTGCATAGACTCCGATCGACGACGGGAACAAAGGGAAAAAAAGATGCCAGGGGGAAGGAAGACACGGCAGCAAATAGGGGGAGGGGCCGAAGGAAGTTCTGCGACATCGCGAATTCATGACGTTTTGGCCGGGTCGCCTGGAGCAGGCCGACAGGAACAGCAGCGGTGCCAGCATCGCACCCTGGAGAACCTCGCGCCGCTGGAGCTGAGCTCTTTTCTGACTGCACACCATGACCGATCGGCGGGGCTTCATGGGCAGTTTCCAGATGTTACGCAACCATCCGTCTTGTATCCCCCGCGTGCGCTGCTCGGAGTACGCACCAGTCAGTAGTCTACGGGGCCGTGCACGTATACGAAAATCGCGGCTTCCTTTTCGGCCGCCGTTGGCGCGACGAGCTGCAGTTCACCGTGTTTGCCCCTGGCTCGGGCGAATTGCCCTGCGAGGCGACGCGGTGAAAGATGCTTTGATCGATGGGAGCGCGCTCTCCTCCCTCATGTTCCCCCCGAAGCGTCTACGAGTGCATTGCGAGTTTGGTTCGCTTGGGTGGTGTTCCCGTTTGGGGCGAAAGAGCGTTTGGTACAAACATTCTTTTTATTTTCCCTTGAGCTTTTATTTTCTGGGTCCCATGAGCCTTATTTCCGTTCCGCGTAATAGAACGTTTATCTGTGGCGTCTTGTAGCCAACACGCTGCCGTGTAGGCAGCGCGTATTTGAATGCGATGATCAACACCTCGTGTTTTATCTTTCAGCTCTGATCAAGCCGAACAACAAAAAAGAACATTAAGATGTTTCTTCTTCTTGATATCTGTTGAAATGAGCGTCGGAAAAATACCAACAAGAAAACGGAATCAACGTTCCCTGCGCAATTTCAAACATCATGAAGGAAAAGCTTTGAGCTGAACGGGTCGAAAAGCATCCCTGCAAACGTTTGTTCATAGCAAGCTGGGTAGCAAATTGAAAAGCTACCGCGACTAATAAGGAAGAAATAGTTCAGAAACAGATTACTGCTATGTATAAAAATTTCATGCAAATTCACATCTTACGAAATATCAGACTTATTCGTTTTTCCCTTATTTCCATATTGAACTCGTCGTTTGCTTTGGTTGAGTCGCAGCTTCCCACGATCGTCAAGACTACTCGGAGTGCTTGCGTTTTCGTTTCCTCCGAAGCTTTATGCGTCTAGCTTATTTTTATCTTTCTTTCGCGGCCGACGCACAAAGGCTAACGCAAGCACGTTCTCTCCGCGCGCGCGTGTACATCTAGCTGCGGTTAAGGCTTGCGCGCCGTGTGTTGCGAAACCGACAGGACCTACGGTCTATTTGGCCGCTCGTGCGTGTCTTTCTTGCGGCGAGGCGGCATTGAAAGAAGCGGCGCCGTCTTCGCAGAACAAAACATCGGCGGCCTCCTCTTGCCAGGGAGCTGTCGCTAGACCAGTGACGAAACTTGCCCCGATGGTCGCATGAATATTGTAATATCGCGCCTCGCTGTACACTCGGGCGCAAGAGAACAGCGAGAGCCGCTTTCGGGGAAAGACCGGCGGGCCGCCTTTTGCAGCTTGTCCCCTTGCTTTAGCAGGTATATGCAAATGGTATGCAAACGAGGCAAGGGCTGCTATTGCTGTCGCCCTGACTTCCCCTTTCTTTCGGGCCGTCTCTTCTACCTTTTCCCGCGGCCTCTTTTGACTGAGCGAGTCGTCGTGTTATCCGTGTTTCCGCGGCATTGGCGCGAGCGCGTATTCTGTCCCTACACATACGCGTTGCCGCCTAACTTACCGCTCCATATCTTTCCACATCCCAAGTTCCCCTCAAGCGCGACGCCCTCCCCCTCACCGGCGTTTTATTTTCTTGGTCTCTTTTCTTTACTAGCAAGAAACGTCTTTTATGGTTATAGGGCTGACGCCGATTCGGAGGGTTCTCTCGCATGCTGGGCATGCACAAACCGGCAAAGCTAATGGGCCGAACAAACTTGGGTCTAAAGCCAAATAGTGCGGAACGCGGTTCCCTTTGCATCTCGTAGGATACACATGCAAATGTCTGTGTATCAGCTGCGAAGTTATTTTGACGCAGCTGAGGAGCTTTAGGTAGTGTTTAATAAATACGGCATCCTGCGATACCGTTTTCAGTATTATACGACTTTTCATCTTGACTTGTCTTTGTCCGTTCATGCCGATTCCCCGGTGCCCCGGCCTGCCCTTCAAATGCAAGCTTCCATTCAACACAACGCGATGTTAGCTTACATTATCCGGTAGCCATGGCAGCGGACTATTTGTGTTTCAAATTTATTAATTAACCTCAGAATGGAGGAGGTAAGCTTGCGCAGTTGCGCTCCAGCGACGCGTGCTTCTAGACGTCGTCTTGACGTTTTTGCTCCTGCTTACTATAGCGGGTGAGCGAATAACAGCGCTATGCATTCAAATAAACTCTGCAGGCCGAAGAACCACTGTTCTGCTGGTGCGAGAACAACAAATCAACCGAGGATTTCGTTGGCGTTCGTGCCTTCTCACCTCTTCTCGCACCATCCGCCAAGCGAATGGTGAAAAGTGACCCGTGGACAACCACCGCCTCGTTGGTCGCTCGACGGCGAAAGGAAGACGGAGGAATGCGTGGGACGCCTCATTTAGCCGTACGCCCACAACGAAAAGCAGTTTTCTCCCCTTCCCGGCAGTTAAAACGCGCGTGCCTGGTGACATCGTCAAAGGGGGGGAATGTCGGCTTGGACGCGTGTGGCTGGCTGCATTCGATTCGCTCTCGCACGAAAAGCCAAGAGCTGCTTCGAAGCAGCGGCGTGTGGTTTTGGCGCATGGCTGCCCGCTGAGCCGAGTCGTGTGTGCTGGCATTCCCGGGGAGCTGCTGGCGGCGTGACAGGGACACATCGGTGCGCGCAACTGGCGTCGCAAGAGTCGTGCTGCTTCTGGTCGTGCATTTTCCGAGGCCGACAAAGGAATGGCCTTTCTCCCCCCACGCCCTCTCTGTTTCCTATCTCCTCTCCTTCAACTCTGCTGCTTCGAACGGCCAGGAATGACAATATTGGGGCGTCGTAAAAATGTGATGGTGTCGTTTGCCGGCCGCCTCGGCGACTTTGCTAGCGGCAGCAGGACCCTTAAGTCGGCGAACCATCTCACCGGGTGGCTTGGGGCAGGGCTCGGCGTTGTTTATATTTGGTTGTAAGTGGATCCAAATTACTTGGAACATCGTTATACATCAAGCCTGGTTTCGCCTCCTATCCGAAGTCAGGGACAAGCCGCGTCGTAATTAAACGGCGGCTGTAGTTTAATTACAATATAAATCTAGAAATGTATGTGAAGATTCATCTTTACCTCATAATCATCATCATCATCACCACCACCATCATCACCACCACCACCACCACCACCACTACTACCACCACCATCACCAGCCTATCTACGCCCACCGCAGGGCAAAGGCCCTTCCCATTATTCTCCAATTATACCCCACTCCTGTGCTAACTGCGACCAATTTAACCCCGCGAACTTCTTGATCTCAAAACTATGTACCAACAAGCCCAACTGGTTCTCAATGACTACATTTCTTGATCTCATCTGCCCATCTAACTTTCTGCCGCCCCCTGCGACGCTTGCCTTCTCTAGGGATCCACTCTGTTACCCTTAATGACCAACGGTTATCTTGCCTTCGAATTACATGCCCTGCCCACGTCCATTTCTTCTTCTTAATTTCTGCTAATATGTCCTTAACACGCGTTTGTTCCCTGACCCACTCCGCTCTCTTCTTGTCCCTTAATGTTACACCTATCATTTTCCGCTCCATTGCACGCTGAGTCGTTCTCAATTTAAGTTTGAACCCTCTTAGTGAGCCTCCAGGTTTCTGCCCCGTAGGTGAGTACCGGCAAGATTGCAGCTGTCATACCACTTTCTCTTCAGCGACAATGGTAGGCTGCATATCATTATTGAGATGTCTGCCAATATGCACCCCACCCCATTCTTATCCTTCTAATTATATCTGCCTCATGGTTGGGATCTTGGGTCCCAATTTGGCATAAGTAGAATATTCGCTTACCACTTCCACTGCCTCGCCACCTATCTCAAACCGCTGTGCTGTCCCGAGGTTATTGATCATTACTTTGGTTTTCTGCATATTATTTCAGGCCCCACGGTTCTACTCTGTTCGCCCAGTGCGGAAGCATGCTTGCAATTGCGCCCCGAGGTTACTTTGCAAGGCAACGTCATCAGCAAATCTGAGGTTACTGAGGTATTCTCCATTCACCCGTTACTCCCACCTGTTCCCAATCCAACGTTGTGAATACTTCTTGTAAGCATGCTGTGAATAACATTGGAGAGATTGTGCCTCCTTGTCTAACACCATTTTTTATAGGTATTTTACTGCTCTCCTTATGGAGGATGCTGTGTACCCATTGTAGATATCTTCTAGTATTCTTACATAATGCTCATCTACCCCCTGGTTCCGTAATGCCGAATGACTGCTGAGGTTTCGACCGAGTCAAATGATTTCTCATAATCTATGAAGGCTATGTATAGGGGTTCAGTATACTCAGCGCACTTCTCTATCCCCTGATTGATGGTGTGAATATGATCCATTGTTGAATAGCCTTTGCGGAACCCCGCTTTTTCTTTAGGTTGACTGAAATTTAAGGTTGCAGAAATTATGTTAGCGATTACCCTTGTAAGTACCTTGTAGACGACTGACAGTAAGCTGATCGGCCTGTAATTTTTCAAGTCGTTCATGTCACCTTTCTTATGGATTAGGATGATGTTCGCATTCTTCCAAGATTGCGGTACACTTGATACATCTTAAAAATCCAACTGCGCGCAAATTAACGAGGACATGAACACACTGAAGACACCACAAGCGCAGACTCACAACTGGTTTATTGTTACAAAAATCAGAACATTAAATACCCAGCCGCCCCACATACGTCACATTCACAGCGCTATCGGCTGCAAACAAAAAAAATAAAAATAAATAAAAACTCAGAAGCACACGAATGACAGATAATTCCGCGACGATAACACCATCACACATGAAATATCCTCCCCCTCTTCACCACGCATGCCCTGAAGAGGCTTCAAATTCATGTTTAGTGCCCATCTATGTAGGCGACTTCGCGACTAAGCAAGGCAATAGATGGGTGACTAATACACTCTGAACCAGCTTTTAAAATGTGTCTAGCTTCGACAATTTCTCTTGTCTGCTGATTCTTATGCCTGAATAAAACGGTTGTGCGCTCAAACACAGGGGTACATTCAGGGGTACATTCAGGAACGCATGCGCGGCAATGGGAAGACATGTGGCTCAGGTCCCGTTTTTCTTTCGAATATTTATGTTCCTTAAGTCTTGTATTTAAACAACGCCCGGTTTGGCCAATGTATACCTTGCCACATACAAGCGGTATGGAATAAACAACCCCCGTAGCACATTGGACGAACTTCTTTTTGTGATTAATACCACATGCTCCTTGACGTTTTCCTGCCCTTTTGTTCACTTTTGGGCATATCTTACTTAACTTATTAGGAGCTGAAAACACTATTTTTACGTCATACCGCCCGGCCACTCGTTTTATACCGTGTGACATCTTGTGAACATAGGGCACCACGGCAAAGTTTTTCGGCTTTTCTTTTGGTGGTATGGCCTCCCTATCCGACTTTACCCACTTTACCAGCTTTTCACTTGCTCTAGAAATAACATGATCAGGGTACCCGGATTTTTTTAGCTTCTCCACCTGCTGTAAGACACTATCGGGCATTGAATGCTCACACGATTTTGAATGTATACCTTGTATGTGGCAAGGTATACATTGGCCAAACCGGGCGTTGTTTAAATACAAGACTTAAGGAACATAAATATTCGAAAGAAAAACGGGACCTGAGCCACATGTCTTCCCATTGCCGCGCATGCGTTCCTGAATGTACCCCTGAATGTACCCCTGTGTTTGAGCGCACAACCATTTTATTCAGGCATAAGAATCAGCAGACAAGAGAAATTGTCGAAGCCAGACACATTTTAAAAGCTGGTTCAGATTGTATTAGTCACCCATCTATTGCCTTGCTTAGTCGCGAAGTCGCCTACATAGATGGGCACTAAACATGAATTTGAAGCCTCTTCAGGGCATGCGTGGTGAAGAGGGGGAGGATATTTCATGTGTGATGGTGTTATCGTCGCGGAATTATCTGTCATTCGTGTGCTTCTGAGTTTTTATTTATTTTTATTTTTATTTTTTTGTGTGTGCAGCCGATAGCGCTGAGAATGTGACGTATGTGGGGCGCCTGGGTATTTAATGTTCTGATTTTTGTAACAATAAACCAGTTGTGAGTCTGCGCTTGTGGTGTCTTCAGTGTGTTCACGTCCTCGTTAATTTGCGCGCAGTTGGATTTTTAAGATGCGTCAATACCAACTTGCCCAACTTTCGACCCTTTTACACTTGATACACTTGCGGTCCCTCAAAATGCGGAGGCAGAATTCGTCTGTGGTGATTGTCTTTCAATGAGAAGCGTTCTTTGCATAAAAAATTAAGGCGAGTAGTGCGCGCAGTACTCGCACTACACTCACACATTCACACGTGCAGTCTTTGTAAAAATTTTCTAGGCCATGACAAATGTTTGCGGGCCACAAAGAATTCATAAAAAACCCCTAACGGGCAAAATTATTGGATGACAGTAAGAAAGAAGGGTGTTTTCTCCAGCTTTCTAGCATGAAACATTTCAGCTTCGCTCGAGAGGTAAGCTTATGCCAGAGTCCTCCAATACTTTGCTTGTACTTTCAATTTCGGGGGAGGGGGGGGGGGGGGGGGGGGGCAGTGCTCTGTTGGGATGTCCTAGAAAATTTTCACGAAGACTGTACGTGTGTGTGTGTGGTGTGTGGGGGGGGGGGGGGGGGGGGCGTGCGTGTGTGGAGCTCTTTACACTAACGACGGCTGTTATGGCGTATTTAACCGCATTGACGTATATAGGATGTCAAAAAACCATGCAGGCGGCCATGCGGGTCTGTCGTGGGAAAAAGTTAGACCATTTGATTTCACCAACCACAGAAAATCCAACCAATTTTTATTTCCCGATAAAACTGGGTGGTTTCCTGAGTAAAAGCTGCATAAGCAGAATGACGGAGCCCTAGATCGTGCGAAAAAACTGCGTACATTCCTTTACAAAGTGTTGTTCAATCCACTTTTGCGGATACGGGCTGTCGGCGAACTTGATTCGAGTTGCAGAGGACATCTATACGCTTGCGTAGCTGGAGACGAGTGCTCTTAAAGCTTCATCACCACCCTTCTCCCTATGTGTCGTTTCCTCTTTCTCTCCGTCGCGATGACCAAGAGCCTTGGTCGCCTCCGAGGTCTCGCCTCTGTTAGGCCCATTTTTACGCCTAAAAGTTGGCAGCCGTAATAACGTCAAGCTTAACGACCTGCCAAGCAACGTGAAACTCATTTTACGACAAGCAGCGAGTACCGTTTGACGAAGTTAGATGTGAGAGAATCGCGTTAGTCGTAACGTCAAAAGGCGAGTACCTGCTTCCGTCGCCCTCACGCAGCGCCGCCAGCAGCTTGGCTGGCTTAGAAAGGGAGAAAATACTCGGGAACAAGTTAAGAACGGCAATAGCTCATGTACGGTATCACTCCGCCGAAGCGACGGAGCCGGATGTAAACGGGCCCGCGCGTTTTGAAAGAAGGTTGCTGTGAATGTGAGATATCGTCTACCTTTTCTCACGTGCTTTGTTTGTCGTCGCTGCGATAGTTATAAGAATTTTAAGTCCAAAAAATCACAGAAACGGCTCGTCCCATGTTCAAAATATTCCCAGTAACGCCGTATACTTGCGCCGCGCGGAGTAACACCCGGTTGCACTGATGAAGCAAAGGGGCAACTTCCGTGGCCCCTTTCTTAAGTAATTGTACCAGAGTATAGTCGTCCTTCACGGTTTAGCTGTACTACATAGGAAGCGAGCACGGTGTTGTGAGGCCGTTGTCAAAACCAACATTTCCCCATAAAGGTTGCTGCTTTGCAAGCGCATGTGTAATAAAAGGAAGCCAACTTCTTGAAGTATGTCTTGATGAAGCTGACCTCAAGCCAAGCAGAAATTATTTGAGATAATTTCCAGATAAATTATGACTCGGAGTTGACACTAAATGCGCTCATAACAGAAGCCTACGCTTCACTGGGTATACCTTCCTAATTATGGCGCATTGAGAGCTGCATCGTTAATAATAGCCTTGCCTCGGGTTTCGGCGCCACGTTGGTCGGTAGCTGCAATTATCGGGATGCGTGAGATTTGAACTCCGGTTGATTCACGCCACGCTTGTAGCAACAATCACTTCACGTTGTTTTAGAACGGGCTTGGGTGTCAGGTGGTCACTGATGTGTCCCTATAGCGGGAGAGGCTATGTACGCTCGTTGAATACTAATAGCATTTTTGAAACGGGTGATAAATTAGAGAAAACATCGCCACATAGCGCTCGTCATTCGACCATGGAAAATGTAGTTGAGTCGATACTTTGGTTACTCCGCGTTCCTCTAAGTTGTCACTTCCTTAATCGACATCGATTTAACAACGTATACTTCGACAAGGAGGGATCACAGCCGTTAAAGCGTAGTTCGGAAGGTGGCCATTATACCTATAATTTTTATCCAGGACTCATTTATATGTCTTTTTGACACCGTTTTCAATAACGCCCTCAAGAACACCAGTTGGTCAGCCACTGCAAGGCATGAGGAAGGGCCGGTCCTTCGATCAAAACGGTCAAGTAAGTCAGTGACGAGCGCCGGTACAAGATTTGGTTCGGAAAAGAGGAGGTCGGTGCAAGTCAAACAGCACATAGACACACACAGAGAGAAACTCTTTATTAAAGAGGAAAGTGCAGAGAGGTTTTCCGACATCAGTTCAGCCGGCATGCTACTCTGCGGGGAAAGGAGGAGAGGGAAAAAGGTAGTAGGTGCAGTGAAGAAAAGGAGAGTAGTAGTAGTGAAAAAAAAAATATGATCCTTCTTCAGGGTATTGAGTTCAAAGGCTCTTGAGATGGAGGAACGACTACAATTTCGTGTACACACCAATGTCCTTGAGGAATTCGAATAGCGCGGTCAAGATTTTGCGCTGAGCGGAGGGAGAGGGCCATGGTCCAAGTACCAATCTTAATGTCAATGGTCCAGGGTGGACAGGCAATCAATTTTATGTTGTAAACGGCACCTTGAGTCGGCATAGGGAGAGCATTCCAGTAATATGTGTTCAACAGTTTCAAGTGAACCACAATTGTCGCAATATGGGCTTGATGTCTGGCCGATCCGATGTAGATAGGAATTTGTTGGTGCTGCATTATGACGAAGTCTATGCAGCAACGTCTCCAAGTGGCGGGGTAGACGCTCTGGCAGCGCTCTGACATATGGGTCTATGGAATATAAAAAGCCGTAATGATGCTGCTGCAAGGACCATAAACGGTTCCTTTCCGACAGAGCTAGTGCCTTCGTCATTGTGGCGGCATCATGCTTCGTGAAGAAAATCTTCTTTCTTTTTCTCCTTTGTAGGCCCCTGCGGGCAGCCTCGTCCGCTTTCTCATTTCATGCATGATGCCGCTGTGGCCTGGGAGCCATTGGAAGGTAACGCGATGTCCAGCGACGTATGCCAGATGGTGCAAATACTTTACGTCGCGCTGGACATGTTCGTGAAAGCTGAAACAGCTAGCGCGTTGTAAGCTTTGAAGTGCTGCCCTCGAATCAGAGAAAAACGGTCCAACATGTCGGCGGCTGGCGTAGAATATATCGAAGTGCTTCTTTAATCCCGTAGAGCTCCGCCGACGCAGGCGAAGTCGGTCGCTCAAGCCGATATGAAAATGCTTTTTCACTTGATGGAATGAAAATTCCCGAGGAGCTGCACTCAGGTGTTGCCGATCCATCGGTATAAATGTGAGTAGTTGCCGAGTAAAAATCTGTTAATGTGTGCAAGCGTCATCTGCAGCAGGCCCAATTTGAGGTATATGTTTTTTTAATCAATTCGGGTATGAATGATTTTATCCGGAGAGGCGTCAGATTCCAGGGCGGGAAGTTCCGTGGCATGGTCGGCGGTGCTTGAGTTGGAATTGGGGCATTAATACTTTTTATTGTTTGTCCGAAGCTAGAAATTCGGATTTTTGAACCGCAATACGGGACAGGAAATGGGTTCGTGCATGTAGCGTATGCCTCAAATGAATGCGGAGCGTTTCTTGGAGCCGTAGCACGTCCAAGGGGAGGCAACCTGCTTCAGCAGTTGTCCCACAACATGACGAGCCTTTTGGAAGTCCGAGGCATTTTCTGAGGCAGTTATTCTTCGCCGCCTCCAGCTGTCTTTTGCTTGTAGGTGTCAGTTGCTGCAGGACAGGAAGGCTATATCGCAACAGGCCATCCACATACGCCTTGAACAGCAAAACCATGGAGCGGCAATCGCTACCCCAGTGGCTGCCAGCAAGATATCCAATAATTTGCGATGCTGTTGATATTCGCTTCCGTAGCCTCTGCACTTCAGGGGCCCAGGAGAGGTTTCTGTCTAAGAGAATACCAAGATATCTTTGGGTCCGTCTGTAATGCAGAGGCCGACCACCCAGGATTAAGGGATATCTATCCATGCATTTGCGAGTGAATGCCATGGCGACGCTTTTTTCTGAGGAAAGATAGAGTCCTTTAGGCACTAGGTACGCAGATATCTTTGCAAGCGCCTTCTGAAGTTTGTTTTGCGTTACCCTCCGGGATTTTGATGGACTCCAAATACAGATGTCGTCCGCATAGAGAGTGATCTTGACGCCACGGGGGAGAACACGCTTCAGGTGGATGAGCGTGAGATTAAAAGTAAAGGGCTTAATACAGCTCCTTGAGGTACTCCTCTTTTATTTCATGATATGATGTTGGGCCTTCTGCCGTGCACATGAAGAGTTTTCCGTCCTTCAAGGTAATTTGAAATCCATACGTATAATCTTCCGCCTAGTCCAAGTGCATAAAGGGATGATAGTATGGCATCGTGATAAACGGAGTCGAATGCTGATTTAACGTCTAGAAACACTGCAACGGGTACATGTCCAGAATGTAGTTCTTCTTCAACAGACGATACAAGGGCAATGATGTTGTCAATAGCCGATCTGTTTTGCCGAAATCCATTCATTTGAGGTGGATAAAGTTTTTTGGTTTCCATGTACCAAGTGACCCTCTTTAAAATCATTTTTTCCATTAATTTTCCAACACAGCTGAGCAAGGCTATCGGTCGAAAGGAGTTGTAGCTTGTCGGTGGTTTTCCAGGTTTTAAGACAGCAGTGATTTTCGCCAATTTCCAACCAGAGGGGACGATGCCATGTAGCCATGCTCTATTGTAATATTCTAGAAGACGTAGACGGGAGTGCTGAGATAGATGAGAGATTGCGTCGTAGGTGATTTCGTCATAACCAGGAGAGGAGCGTTTTCTGACGTCGGAAATCACTGCGTTGAGCTCCTCTATTGTAAACGGAAGGTCCAAGGCAGGTGAAGTAGCTGGCGGAGGAACGATATCGTTGAACTGTGAGCGCATGAGCGCATGGCAAGACTTCTGCGCAAATTTAGACATTCACAAACCTTCGTCGCACATCTGGCGCGTTGTAAAGGGCATGCGCAACAATATCTCGCAGCTGCACCCATTCAGGGCGCTATCGCTGCACGAAAACATTTCCCAGATGGAAGCAGCTGAACAGTATTGCAAGCTCCTGTCGGCAACAGCACACACTCTAAGAAATCGCCGCAGGTTGGCTTCACCACAACGCGCTGGAACAGCGAACAAGCACGCCTTGCGCTGTTGTCCCGTCGGAGATTCTAATTTTAGAGCGAAAGCTCTACTATGATACATATTTCAAGGTCATTCATTACAAAATCTTCTCCTCCCTGCTTGTTGAGTTCCTCGTCCTATTGCTTGTTGGTACTTCGTTGGAGCACTTCGGCATTGATTGATTGATATTGATTGATTTATTGATCATTGATTGATCGATCGATTTTGTTTATTGGATTGATTGGTTGATTTTAATCAATTGGTTGTTTTGGGGTTTAACGCGCTGACGCTTCACAGGCGATGATGCGCGCCGTAGCGGAGGGCTCCAGGTTAATTTTGACCACCCGAGGATCTTCAACGTGCGCCGAAATCTCGAATACGCGGACGTTTTCGCTTTTCGCCCCCATCAGAAAAGCGGCCGCCGTGGCCGTGAATCGAACGCGCTTCCTTGGCCATTGGGCTCGTCAGCACAACGCCATAGCCACTGAGCCACCACGGAGGGTTGCCTTTAATCAAGCAGGAGGCTCGTTGCCCAAGGGGGGTTAAGGTTTTAGGAAGGTACAGTTGGGTGGCACATCTTCATGCCTCCAGTCATGGATGCCATTTTGGGGGGTTTGTCAGGCTTGCCTCAGACTATAGAGATTGTTTCTAGCTCGAAGCAACCAATTTTCCCGAGAAAAAAAAATAGTAAAAATTTGTTACGTTCGAGTTTGAACCATTACACTCGTCTTTTTGGCTGAGTTCGGCCATCCCCGAACAACGCCGCAGCACGCGCGGGTGCTCCGGGCTGCCCCGTGGTGGCAGCACGCCACGCCAGGCGCGCTCGGCGGCGACATGCCAGCATCCTCGGCGGCACGGAGGCGCTCGTGAAGTCCAGATCGGCCGACCCCTGACCTCTTCATCCGTCTTGCTCAGCCGGCGAGCCTGTCGGGCCGCGTGCGGCTCGTCTCCCTGACGCATCGCCTCCTCTTCCCACCGCGTGGCCCCTTGTTCTGGCCGGCCGAGCGGCGACTCGCGTGCGCCGTCCCGCCGCACGTCCCCGGTGACATTCCGCCTTGTCGCATCCGCTCGACGCCACCTAGCAAGAAAGAAGGCTCAAAATAATTGCCATGAGAGCGGCGATAACTTCGACCTCACATTTCTGCGCAGCGGGGTTTAGAGAACATCAGTATAGATGCAATGCTAACGTTCACACTGGCGGAACAGAAAATCAACGGCAGTTACAGGGTAACAAGGCTTCTCACCCTAAGCGGTGTTGATGGCAGTCAGTGCTGTGTCCCCTGCGTACACACACGCACATCGACGGCCGGCGCGCGGCCAGCGCCACTTCGCCTCTCGTCTCGGCGGGATGCTAAGTTGGACAGAGGCTTGTCGTCCTCGCGCGTTTCGCCATCGCTACGTATTCTTTCCCCCTGAGCCACTTTCTTCTTTAAGCCCTTTTCGTTTGACGTTTGAGAAGAGAAGACGTTGTCGCTTTTCTCGGACGTAGAAGGAGCCGATGCGAACGGCGGGCAGGGGATACCTGTGGTGGTAGAGGACGGCGGATGGCGCATACCAAACGTCCCTCGGCTGCTGCTGCTGCTGCGCGGTCGATCGTGCGTAGGGAGCAAAGTGTCGCCGTCGCGGTTGTCGCGGGGCACGCGCGCTGCGCTAAGCTGACCACGGCGCGTTGCGGGCCCGTGCTGGGCCGGTCGTGAGCCCGCCTGTCACGTGTTCTTATCCCGTTCCTCGGTCTTTCTTGCTAAGATCGTCGGTGACAGCGTGTATTTATCCGTTTGCGGATCTGACTATCCACCTTGCATCTCAATAAACTAGAATGTTTTAGGGACCTTTGTTTAACAGAAAGCGAAGTGGTTATTATTCCAGTTTCGTCTCACCGCAGCTGGTGGGCTCACTACAACATCATGTAGGGCTCTACGAGCTTCTCACTAGTGTTCTCACGAGCTTCTCACTAGGGTATACCGTTGATGAAAGAATTGAAATCGGTTTCATGCCACATGCAACTGGCATGACTGCGACGTACAGTCAAACTGACTATCCCTCACAAGAGGGGGCTCATTCACTTCACTTGCAGTCGTAGTAAGATTCGCTCGGATATTTATTTATGGGATGAAATTCCGTGATTCCGTGGTATGGGTTGGGCGCTGAATGCAAGAATGCGAGTGGCATATGTAATACAGCTGCATTAGACACAGTTTTACCATTCTGTGCTCCTCCAAGAGTTGTGCGCCCCTCACAAATGGCACCCATCCGCCAGAAAGTAACCTCTCTCAGAGGCACAACCAGCGCAAGACCAGTGCAACATTCACTAGCGCCGCTCTTGATAAATTTCGTCTGGCCTGGTGTACAAACCCTCCACCAAAAAGTCGAGGCCTATACATTGGACAATGTAAGCCCTGCAGAAATAAAACTTTTGGCTCTCTGTACAGCTCTACGAAACAACACTAGAATTTCTGGTCTTATACACCGACTCAGCTTAAGCATGCACTACAAAACGTTGAGGACTACAATACAGAATGCCACGTTACGAACGCACCCGCCACATCCTCCAGCACAAACCCAAGAACGACGTTGACGCTAGGGTCACCTGGACGCTGGGGAATGTAGAGGCCTGGGGAAGGGGGTAACGAGGGAGTACATAGTCTTGCAATCTCAACATCTAGACATTTACATGTATTTCCAGCCACACCTATATACGGACCTCCCTATCTCGGCGATCAAAACCTACGCGGATTCGTCGCCAGGACCGCCACTTCGACATGGCGCGATAACGACGCTACCTTCAGTTCATTCGCTGCGAGAGACTGAAACGCATCGCCCCTACCCACGTCTTTAAGATGTCGCCCATCAGCGGATCCCAGGAAATGTTTATAAACAATGTAGTACTTGTCAATGCGGCCACTACTCCTGATATAATTCATAAATGGCAGACCCTTGCTGACCCGGGCAAGAGCGTTGACGCCATTGCAACCAGCGTATGTACATTATGTCACTCCGTGTGTGAAGCCAACATGCAACTTCTTATTCTGCACTGCTCCGCTTTTGATGCGCGTCGACAGGACCATAGTATACGTTTAACGTCGTAGTATTGAAGATGGGCATAGGACAGTGGCTCTGAACTGGGGGGTGCGCGGATCCCATGGGTCCGCGAACGCATTTCAAAGGTCCGTGAGGTCCTCCCGAAAACTCTGCTCACCGATACCCTATTATTTTGTTCTTTTTAATAGCCAAGCCTTGATTGCACTGCAAAAAGGTGCATTCGCTGCATGACGTGCAGCACGTCAAATTTCTCCGCGTAGCAAAAGTTCTAACGTTGGCTTTTTGCACAACACGCCAGGTATGCGAAAAAGCCAGAAACACGAAAGGCAGCCCATAGGTGTTAGGACGACGTTTAGCTGCAAGGGCAAATTATTTGACAATATGAAATGCATTGGAATAAAAGGCACACACGAAAGGCGGGCATTGGATAGGTGTATGAGCGACGTTAGCTGTGTGCACAAGTTGTTTGACATTATGACACGGATCAGCGTCGTACACTGTGGGTTCCCCCGTCCCTTTTCAAGCCCATAAGGGTTTGAAAAGGGGAAATGCGCTGGCATAGGATATCCTCGAACGCACTCAACACCTTGTCACTGGCCCACTGGAGCTTCGTCTGTGCGGCCTGGATGGCTGGACATTACTAGCGTCCTTCCTGCCCTCCCCATTCCCCAGCGGCTTCGGGCCATCCTTTCATAATAAAGTTTTCTTGCTTCCTTCCTGGCCCACTTCGGTGTTGCTAGCTGCCTGACGTGCGTGATTTAGTGGATGTCTACCTCCTTCTCTATCCTCCGCTTTCCACACCAACGACATCTGGTCCTCCTCTTCCAAACAAGAGAATCTATCAATCGAAATCACAATGAGAATGGCCAGGAAGGTCCCCGATAACTAAACCGTGGCAATAACATGCCAATATACTTTTTTTATACAAATTTCTTCCAAAACTATATTTCGTGTTTATGTAAAGGCTGTGTCTAGAGTGTGGTCCGACGCTACTATAAGCACTCGACTAAGGCGACATCCAGCGGCGTTTAGAAAAAAACGGCAGCGTCTGTCGTTACTTTTCCCTCCCTAGCGTAACGAACCAAACCTAACGAACGGAAAGCCAAACCTAACGAACCAAGCCTGGCCAACCTTAACGAACAGAAAGCAATAATTTAAAACGCGAAGAACTAACCTAATCCACAGGTATTGTTATTAAAATAAAGATTAGAAAATACACGGAGCAGCAGCCGGACTCGAACCAAAGCCACTGTCATTAAGAAGCGGAGACGTAACCTCTACACCAAAAAAGCAGACTCTCTAGACTATACCAACATAAATATAAAAATTCCAATGGCTTCGGACGGCGCTCTAGACACGGCTTGATTTAAAACGAATTTTTTATGTGTTAATAACTATCGTTTATTTGTAGGACCAGCGCTATGGGCGCTCAGCAATAGCGGTTTTTTCGGCGCCAACCTTACAGCAGCGCTGCCACAGGCGTAACCTGATAGCACGTACAGGAGCAGCGGGCAGAGTAGGCGTGAACGGATATCCTCCTCAATTAACAGAACGCCTCCTCATGTTGCAGACGACACTCGTCTGTCCTGCGTGCGAGAACCAGCGCACATCTATTGGATGTTGGGGAAACACAGTTTCGAAACGCAGATACACGGAGGCAGGGGGTGGAGATGGCGGAGGCAAGGATAGGGATAGCTGTGACCCATGGGGTTGTAGAATGGGGGCATTTCTGCTTGCTGGCAGAACGGATGTACACACTGGTCGGCAAAGCTTTTGAACTTTGTTGGGTGTTTCAACGCCCACTTGGTGTCCTTTAAAGTGAATGTTGACGCAGTAATAAATAATTTACCGTTCGCTCCTCTCCGCTTGAGGCAAGTCGTGAAAATCATATTTGAAAACGCGACTTTATTCCGATCCAGCTCCTCGCAAATTTTCGCCTGCGTTGAGACCATTACAGTAAAAACGCGGAGAGCGCGTTGCCCGCGTAGACGCTGGCCGGAAGACGCCGTGGCGGTGGCGCAGCGATACTTCTCTACTACAATTGTGCGTGAAAAAAAGTTTCGCATTGACCTGCCAGACGCAACGCGATAGAAGGACCGGTCGCAGCAGGCCGACAACCCGTTGGGGGGTGCATGCTCCGTGTGTAATCATTAGAGGCTTGACAGTGACGTTAGACAGGTTAGGCCGGAGCAGCTTCTCCCATTGAATGACCAGGGATATCTTGAGTTCATCCTTTATTTGAGAAGCACAGTTTGGCTTGCAGTGTCCGCCGCTGCCCGAAGGCCTTCGACTCCGCGACGCGATAGGCAAGACTTCTGTTTCGCCTACAGTTAGCTTTGTGAAGGTGAGACAGTTGCTTCTCGGAGGAGGTTAGTTGGAAGAGATTAAACAGACAGATCGGGTTAACGTTCTTGTCGGCGTTAATAAAGGGGGAGATAGCCTCGGAGTCGCTCGCGATGTTCACGGATCAATACAGTCGAACCTCGTTATAATGAATTAGTATCAGGGCAGCAAATTAGTTCGTTATATCCGATATTCGTTGTAACAGTAGAGGTAAAAATTGGCTCCAACAAATCCAAAATCTGGCTCGCGCGAAAATACTTGATACAAAAATGCATTTTTTAGGCTTCGAATCCACTGTAAACAAGGTAACCCTAACCTTTCTCCTTGTCGCATTTCAACCTCAGTGGAACGGAGCATCAGTGCGCGAAATTACAACAGAACAAAGTTCACTTGACAATACAGGCCTGCGTCCTTATTTATTTGATGAAGAATGTGATCTTCGTCTGGTGGCTACTCCCAGCACTGACCAGGATGAAGTTTCCTACAGTGTCCACGAACAAAAGGTCCTTGATACTTCTGCAGTTTCGCACGACGGGGTTTTTTTTTTTTTCTTTTTCCAAGTAACTTCTGACCCTCCTCGTCAAATATTTCTTCGTTATATCCGATATCGTGCGCGGCTATCTCGGTTTCAGTTTAGTTCTAAAATAATAAGTGTCATTGAAATAAAGCGTCACCAACCAAAGTTAATATTTAGTTCGCTATAGCCGATAATTCGCTATATCAGTGTTCGTTATAACGATTTTCTACTGTGTTAACAATAAACACCGCATGTTGAATAAGGACTATCTTTGCAGCTGCACAAAAGAGAAGGAAAGTGGTGGGGTGGGAGGAGGAGCGTGAGGTACTCGCAGCGGGCCAATACAAAGTAAGACCTCAGCTCACCTTTGCTATACATTTACTAAACAGATTGAAAAAATGTTTGACTTGTCTTACCCTTTCACCACTGGATTGTAGTATTAACGTGTTGGAAACTGTGTTGGTCATTTTTTTTTTAAATCATCAACATCAGAGAAAACAGGCTGCGATAATAAAATTCCCAACGGATGAGATTAAATAACTGTGGGAAATGACAGCGCTAGCTCGAGTTTTTGTTTTAATCATCTCCATGAGGTTCCCCGCCTCCTTAATTTCTGTCTGTAATTTTAAGCCTGATCCTGCTGCTCTAAGCACTTCCTCGTCTGCGGAATGAAGCTGGTTTGTGCCTCGGCATTAACATTCCACTCTTCGCCGCATGGGGCCAAACCAGACGCGGCGTGCGTTCGTCCGCGGTATGCGCGCGGCGTGGTATTTCCCTGAATGGTCACGAATTCGCGTAGTAGTACTACACTACATGCTCACCCGAACTGTGAATGAAAAAAGCCGCCAGTGCCCCGCCGTGCAAGAGGGCTCTTTCGCTCGCCCTCGCGAAGCACGCCTCTCAAGCCGCGGACGCGAAACCGTGACGGTGTTGGCGTGACCAGCCGCTTGGCCGCGAGGTTGGCCAGTTGACCATTAATAGATCGCCTCTCCAACGAGATATATAACCGGCCCTCTCCCTGTTTCCGGTGCCGGGGCAAGTTAGTGAGCAGGGGTCATCCAGTGGGAGGTCAGAGGTTGTCACCTGCGGAGGGCCGTCTTCTTTATTCGCGCCTCGTCGCCGCTGCCGCCAAACTTTTTGGTCACGCTCCCAGATTGATGTGGCACATACGCGCACGCGCATGGCGAGCTGTGCCGTATCGTAGCTTGGAATCCCGTGTCGCAAGTCTTGCGTGATGCTGGGCGCTTCCGGTGATAGAAGAAAACGCAGACTCCGTGGCGAAGCAATTGCGAATACTTTATAGGCTTCAGCTCTGTTTTTACGACCAAAAATCATTATATTATAATCAGGGTTGTTCGTTTTCGGGTAAAACCCGATTTTACGCGATTTTTACGCCTCGAACATTTTTCAGGAGAATCGGGTTAAACCAGATTTCTCCCAGAATCTAGCAAAAGGAAGCTGTGAAGTCGTGAGAACATTCTCCCAGCTGAGATACATTCAACAATAGGATAGGTCTCGAACGGAGACCGACATGTTGCGATTGCAGATGATAATGTATACGTAAACAAGGATGGTTAAAAATCGATTACCAGCTTTTCGTTAATAAAATATTTCGTATCTTAAAAGTTCCCAATGCCCTTTACTGTAACCATTAGTGATCCTTTTCCAAACAAACGGCAATTGTCGGAGAGTATTTGTTAGAAAACCCTGACGCCCCCCCCCCCCCCCCCCCCTTTTCCCCGATTACAAGCTTGAAACGAGCCAACTTTAACGCATTAGGGAAGCTAGTGACACACCTTCTGATAAAATGTATCGAGTCTATTAAATAGGACAACTATAGATTTCGCCCGAAAAAAAAACGAATTTCGGAATGCTTTAGGAAAAAACACGATTTCTCCCCGATTATCAGATTAAAAAATAGCACCTGATTTTAACCCCAGCCCCTGATTTTAACAAAATATAAAACCCGAAAACGAACAACCCTAATTATAATGCGTCACGTGAAAAATGCCTATAGCGTCACTTGATCTTACACTGCCCACTTCACGGCGTCTAGTCAGCTGATACGCGCGTTCTATCAAATACGTAATTCACTCCTTAACGCGAAAGCATTATATGACTAATAAGTGGAAAAATCTTGCCGTCAACACAATGGATGGTGCCATAAAGGGCTTGTGAAAAGTACAGGTGCAATGCCGCTACGGCAAACCCTAATTCCGGTGAATTAGTAGCGTACAGTGAAGGTGAGTTCGTTCTTCGAAAAATTCTTAAAAAAAAACTATCAAAAAATTCTTGGGCATTTACGCCTGCTTACGTGTGGCCAGGGGAAGAATTATTTCGCACTCAGAGTGCATAAGTATATAAAAAGGTATGATGACTTTTTTTTTTACTTTACTGAATTCTCTTCTGGCGTAGGCAGCCCAATTCACTTTCTGACGCTCGGTGTGGCGGGAAGTCGTGTCATGAGTGGGACCAGAGGGTAACCACAAAAAAGCACTCACCTGAAACATTGAACAGCCATTGTAATTTGCCATCTCAGGCTAGGAAAACAAAAATGAAACGCAGGCTAAATCAAATATTTTAGACCTTATTCAAGCTGCGGTGCTTCCAGGTTTTGCTCCCGCTGAAATACCTCCGCTTCCGTAGCTGTATGTAGTCAAAGAGCCCTTACGTGCATTTTTTTTTTATTTCTTCAAGAAACAACCGAGGACTTAAGTGGATGCACGCACGGCAACAACATAATGATTTTATTTCGCGTGTATGTCACGACTTCCGGTTTTTTACTCGCTAATCAGCCGCTGTTCCGCGCGATGTTCTTTTTCTTCTCTAAACTGCCAATAACCTGGTGCGCGTTGGTGTATTCGTATACGCATATCTGGGAACAGGCTCAACTCTTCAAAGGCGAACCCGGTCTGTTCCGTGCATCTCACGACCTCTAATTCGTAGAAGGCGCAGCTCAACTGTCGTGCGGGTTTCTCTCTATCGCAGCTTCCCAGAACCATCGCCGCGGGGAATTTCCCGCGCTATCAGAGAGTTGCCTTTTTCGAGTAATCCCACCCGCCGTGAGCCCACACGGGGCCGCCATGCCGTCCGCATGTTGCACACTGCGTACAATAAAAGCATTCATCTTTCAAAGCCCATCTTTCCGCGTTTCTCGTTAACTCCTACGGACCAAATTAATACGCATTTCTGTCAGCGTGGGCCGCACTGAACAAGGAACGCGCTATCTTTTCCGAGAGAGCATTTTTAAACATCAGGTGAATCCGCAGTGCAAACGCTAACGCCGGCCAGGTAAACATGCTTTGCCGACAAAGGAGGCGCCGGCAGTTTCCGCCGTCCCGGTGCGTTTCGGAAGGCCAATAAAAAAATAAAAAAGAAGCCTTCGGTTATCTCATCTCTCGCGGGTCATTACTTTGCACGCGAACACAGCCGCCACTGCTTCTAGGAAGCGACGAAACCGCCCGCCCCCGCGCGTGCCTTATGGACCCGGAGGCGGAAAGCAGAGCAAAAGTCTGCCGCGCTTAAGGGGGTGTGTGCGCTCTCCGTTGCGAGCGCCTGCGTATGTAGCGTAACTGCGGCCGAGTTCACCTGTTGCGGGAGTGAGAAGGCTTGGCGTGCTGTTTGTGCTGTTACAAACGCACGATACGCCGTCAAGTTAACAAGCCCGCGCAGGACGCGTCGCCATGAGATGTCCGTTCGACTGTCAAATTCCTTGTTTACGACCGAGGTTGACATGCATGAGCAGCAAGAAACTTCAGAGGTGTGGAGGGAAGGCCAAGAACGAGAAGGATATGCTTCCCGGGCCTTGTTACCAAGGTGGTGTTCGTAGAGCGTTTAGCGAAAAGGGGGCGGCAGACAGAACGGGGCTTGTCTGTTGTTTTCGACGGCGCCATGACGCATTCTGGCTCCTTTGTCTTGAGAGAGACGGACCAGAGGCGTCGATGGCGGCTTGCGCCGCCGTCTCGTCTGCGGGTCATCGGGGGGTCAGAGGTCAGCCTGCCCTTACACGCGCGTGGCCTCACGCGTGGTTGTGGGCGGAGTGGCCGGCCGCTGCTGCGGCTGTGATCGTTGCGGCGGGCGCCGTTTTGTTGAGAGCCGCGCGCGGCGTGCCTCAAGAGCGCCCAGCGCAGAAAGACAGAAAAGAAAACGTGGTAACAAGGGGCAGAAGTACGGGATACACGAATGAGAGGTTTCTTAGCGTGCTCGGGGTCGGCGAATTAACGTGAAAGTGAGGCGGCGTTTCCGCCACTCGGCGACGCGCCGGCGCTGCTGCTGCTGATTGCGAACAGTATGCCGCCATGTCGGGGAATGCGAGGGCTGATGTTTCCAGCTTGTAAGCATCGCTCATTACCCGCTGACTCGGAAGAGAGAGGGAAATGACGCGGAGGAAAGAAAAAAAAGAGCAAAAAAAAAATGACAGAAGAGGCAGTTAGGCTTACGAGCAATCGTGTTTTTGGAAGCGGCGCAGCTTGTGGCGTGCCAGAGGATGCACGGCGCAAGGTATGTTACTTGATAACACGCAAGCGAATGAGGAACGTAATGCATACGGACAGGGCGTCAGACGGTCTCATTCCGTGAAACTACCGGTGCGTGTGCGGGATTTCTGGAGAAGCCTGATTTATCCAGGTCTACAAAAATGGGAGTACTGGAAGGAAGCTAGTGCTGAGGTCTTTCTCAAATAGTTATCCGAACATGAGCTTACAAAAAAATGTAAGCTCATGTTTTTCACGCAAGCTCATGAAAACATGGTTTCATGTTTTTTATGAAAGCTCAGGCCTGGCCCGGGCCATTGGACCCGTACAAAATGTTCGGAGCCTTCACCTCCACTACCCTGCTTGTAGGTCCATTCAAAATCACGCCTATGAATATTACACACTATTCACGGGACAGCGAAAGGTAAGAAAACAAACCAGTGGTATTGGCAAACAAAACAGCAGCCATGCATCTTCTCTAGCTTTCCAAGTTGACAATGGACCTTTTTTCCAGTGGCGTAGCCGTCTCGCGGCCTCCCGAACTACACTTGGGTGATTGTATAAGAACGCGCCCCCATTTTTTTCTGCCTGCCCTGCTTAGTTAAGGAAGCCGTCCCAGTCGTCACGCATGGTTTTGGTGGCAGAGAATTTTTCGATGGCAGCCGTAGTGCCTACCTGTCGGCCGCTTTCAGTGCTCAGAAAATTGAGCAGCACTTAGCTGGCTCGGCGTTCCCAACTGGCTAATCCAATATGGCGTCGTTTTGTTTACAATTTGCCTCCCCAAGAATGGCGGATCGGTCACTAGGAGGAGCGAGAGTGGCGCATGCGCGGAGCCGTTCCACTCAATGTGAAAGCCGTCGGAAATGCAGAGCAGTGAGTCGCCATAATGGGCTGCAGCGCCGTTATCCGCTCACTGCTGCCACCCAATACATTTGAAATTTCCCGCCTTCGCAGTGCTCGCGCGTCCCTGCCTGAAACTGCGCCAGTGGGAGTGTTCTTTTTGTGCTTGCTTTAATTTCGTATGCTGGAGCTGTTTTGCGTCATTTCGAACGCGTAATTTTTTTCTTGCGTGGCTGGAGCCTTTCTGCGGCATTTCGAACGCGCCATATTTTTCTTGCGCGGCCGCTTTTTTCGCTTACTATCGTAAAAACCAACCCAACGAGCGTGCCTAACTAAATCAACGCGGGGGCTGCAGGTTATATACACAGATTTTGCCTGAAATTTGTGTACTGTGCAGTACGTTTTGTGTTGTCGCCAAGCAGGCAATAAAGAACAAAAAAGTGACTTCCTGACAACGGTTATCTCGCTGCGCCGCCTGATTCCGGCAGTCGCATCGACCGTTAGCGAGCTACCACGACCAGGCGAGCCCATGTTGCGTTGCTAATTCGGTTTGTATTTGGTGTGGGGTTGGCTTGTGGGCCGAGTCGGTTTAGCGTTATCTTGTGGAATGGAAGCCGGACCTGGTGTTAAGGTTTTGGGCCTGGGGCTGGGCCCAAGCATACAAACGAGGCCTGTTCAGTGTATTGTATAGTTTCATTCACAGCAGCGAATGCACATTCGACGTATGTATTAGAGATACTGAGCGACACGCAAGAACACTGAGAGTATCTTTTGGCTGATATGGGATGATGCCTGCGCATTGACCTGTGGAGGGTATCTTATTAATAATTAAACACGCCGCCAACCAAAAACAAACGCCTTCGCCTGCACCTTTTCATAGACGTTTCACACGGGAATAACCGCCAAAGGAGGCGATGGCGCGGCAAACATTGCTTTAATGGGAGACCTTGCTGTTTGTCCAGGAGAAGAATTTAAAAAAGGAACAGCTAAAGAAGAACACACACAATTGACAAGGACAAAGCGAACGCGCCTTCAAAGTAGCTTGCCCCACGAGGGATTTACGATCGAGCAGACGTGGTTCATATGGAGCTAGCCATCATGGCGGCTAACTTCAAAATGAATCGCTCGGTTTGTCGTATTTTGCAAGCCATAATGAAACTGCAACCGACATATAGAAACGTTCGGTATTGCTTAATGCAATTTTTTTTAGTGTGTGTGCATGTGGGAAACATTAAATAACTTTTTATCTGTGTTGATCTTTACAAGCGTGGTCATCCTGTTAGCGTACTCTAGCTGCACCAACTTAGCTTTAAGTCGTCCTAAACCACAGTCATGCTAGTAACGAACACAAACAGCTTTATACCCCAGAAGAAAAGTTATCTTATATAACAGGCAAATCCACCGGGGCACTGAGCTGGAATTATTTACGTGTCAGAGTATACATTCATCTTTCGACAAGGTCGTCCGTGACCGAATTGAAGATTACCACTGGCCGTCCAGTCCAGGAGCTCGCATGCAACCTCACACGTCCCCCATCGGAGGAGCCCATCTCGAAGAAGCTCCTTTTACGAGTCTGCTTAGCTCTCGAGTAGGCGACTCGTCCCGCGTGCATGCGTGCACCGGGCGCGCACTCTCAAGTGGCGGATTAGCGGCGCCCGCTCTGGCCGCCAAGAGAGCTGGTCCCCGGCACTTGCGCCTCCGCGGTCACTCCAGTGGCTGCTTCTTCTTGGTCTTCATCTCGGCTTGCTGCGCACACAGTCCTCAACTCGCCCACGGAGCAGAAGGAGACACAGACCCACGAAGGGCCCACGGGGAAATGGCAACAGCGCGCAGCCAAGGAGCTTCGGGCCGACGACGTCCCGCCGTGACGAGCCAGAGGAACACCGAGTGGCCCCTGTAGATGCGCGGCCGCTGCAGAATGGATCTGCCAATTGACCTGCCGTTTCCTCCTCCGCTGTTCGGTCTTCCTCGTATACGAGTGTACACATAGTCGGCTGTTAAGAATGTGACGTGCATCGTCGGCCATCTTAAATTCCTCTCCCTATACGCGAGTGTGCAGAGCGGGTACGTGGACACGTCCACATGTTTGCGGCCATTCCGACGAATGCTGACCGCGACTGGTTCGGCCCTCGATGAGTGCAGCTACTTGTTGTGCGTGTTATGGCACTTATGCGCCCTGAGCATATTGGTTTTAGGCGTAGTGATTGTCGGTTAGGCAGGGCCTTCGAATTTTGAGCGTGGATAGATTGAAGACAGCGTTGTGTAAGCTATAAGACGCGATTGAAAACACAAATTATGAAGTTTAATACGTCGAGGAACCAACGGTTCAGTCCATGTCGCAGCGCAGTAGTGCGTTACCCTATAGCGGGCCACTTCTGGGCTAACAGTACTAATACATGAAGTAATTTTGAAACGAATGAAACTTAATTGGACCGGTATTCTAACACCACAAGTGTTATATATGAGCTGCTGCTGAACACGGAAGAAAAAGCCAGTGATGTGAAAAGCGACCAGGCCACTTTGAACCTTGATGAGTAGAGCAAGACCCCCCAAGGAAGTCTTGCTCTCGTGGGTCACTTCAGATGACATGCCCAAGGATGCGACGAGATGCGATGAGATTCCAGGATCCTGGAAGAGGATCTTCCAGCTGCTGTATCCTGGAGTAACCTGCCCGGCTGTAATGCGAATGCCTAATTTAGATCAGGACATGAAAGTACCCCTTGACTGAAAAAAGAAATCCTGCCCATTTTTAATTTACAAGAAGGGGATCTAGCAGATAGACAGCTAGATAGAAACTTTATTGGTCACGAGATGGTGGAGATGAATCAGCCGCTGAGGGTCCTGATGATGTGGGCCGCCAGTTCCCGTTGCTCTTGGGTCTTCCGATCTAGAAGAGCTTAAGATTCACATACCAATCCGCCTATTCTCGGTTGCATATAAGTTGTCTACCAAGTTAGCCGCAGAAGTGGCAACCTATATTTCGAACAGCCGAGGGAAGCGGCTGGATTTAGGAAAGGCTGTTCAACAATTATTCACGTATCACGTTTATGCCAATAAAGATTTCTGTGGGGTATGATAAACCATTTACGTGGCATTTAAGATGATAGAAAAAGCCTTAGATTTATTCCTATAAACGTTTCTGCGATGATGGAAACATTTCGAAAACAGGGAGCAGAGTAGAGGAGACGTACATACAGTGGCATAACTAGGGGAAGAGGGGGGGGGGAGGAGGCAAGGGGGTACAAGTGCCTTGGGCGCCCTTTGGGACGGGGGGCCGAGCCGTGTCTGCCCAACATGTACCCGAGGAAAAAAATGGCAGCGGGGAGGCGCAGCCGCAAAAGTCGCTGTTGAAGATAGTGCTAGTTTGGGCTTATTGGTACGACATTGTAACTAAAGAATAGCGCTAATGAAAACAAGGACGGAGAGGGGGGGGAGGTTGGTGGTATATCCGTTGTTCTCGGATTGGGGCCCCCTCGATGATCCGAGAACCTGTGGTGCAGTCGAAGACAACAACGCCTATTTCCAGTGGCAGTATACCTTCCTCTCACCCCGACTACTACTCCTCTTCGTTGGTCCTGCCTAAATCACGTGACGTCCTCGCCCCACTGCCCCTCACGGCCGAGGAAAGACGTTCTTACGGGAGAGGAAGAGTCAACACCCCGGCAGCCGCTGAAGGTTACCGCGCCACCATAGTCGGCGCCTTCATGACAAGGCAAACCAAGCACTACTCGACAAGGCCCGCTCTTTGGATTAGCTGCCACAAAACCCTGCCGCGTCCGCTGTCAAACGGCGTCATCAAAAAATCCACACGAGAACACCCCTTCCAGTTAACGACGGAAACACTCTGCGCGTCGTAGTCCCTTTGTAGCTGCTCTGGCCGCCCTGGCACCGTCCTCCGTTGGAAACAACGAGAGGGAAAAGCAGCAAAGCGTCGCCGCTGCCGCCAGCTTTTGGCGCCGGGCACAAATCCTGGCCAATTTCCCTCTCAAACTGCCTCCGTCCGAGTGAAAGTGGCGGGGGCGAGCAGTGCCCTCTGCTGTCGCATTGCACAGCGTTTCGAAAAACACGCAGAGCTTACACTTGCCTTTACTCGTAAACACATGCACAACCAAGTGACATACACACACGGGGCGTAATGCCTGGGGACGCAAACGGGGCAATAGCACCCCGTGCCAAGTAGAAAGGTTGTGAACGTCCTTTTGAGGCAAGCCGCACCTTTGTTCACCCAGGATCGAACGGCGCCCGGGGTGCCTTGTGATACCGCCGGATTGCCTCTCTATAACAGTTGTAGTTGTGGGGGATAATTACCGCATCAGAGCTTGCAAAGTTCGGGGGCGTTTTGGTCGGTGGGGTTGCGCTTGCTGCAAAGTCATTCGTGGGGTCAGATATGAATAGAGATAGACATTACATATTTTCCCCCGATAATCTTATGAATTATCAAACCAAAACAAAAAAAAAATAAAAAAACAAAAAAACGAGCCTACATTTAGGCCATTTTTAAAGCAGTGGACAGTAGTGGGCTAGAAATCAACGCCGTATCTATTAATGAAACTTAAAACTTTGCGAAGGTGGTGATTGCGACAAATTGATCGAGTTATGATATTCATAATAAATGCATTAAAATCAGATTGTACGAATCTTACCGTGAGGGAGCGAACAACGTGGACTGTGTCGTTTCCTTTATTGCATACTCGCGGTATAGTACTCAGCGATGCCCGGGTGGGCCAATATACCAATGGGTGTAGCCCATATTGAGTTAGTCGTTTCTTTTCATAATTAGTTGCCCGTTGAGTTGTACAAAGTTAGGAATTCCCGCCTGTTCTCAGTAGACAGGCTCCTATCGGGGGCGTTTGGTTCAGAAAACTGCTGGAACACGTGTTTTGTTGCAACAATCCCGAAACAAAAATTACGACGTTGTTGCGCTCAAACGACTACATCCGAATTGGGAGACTTGTCTCAGTAGTTTTCATAGATAACTATCCAGAGAAGGGCGCGCGCTGTGCCAACACATGGCGCACAAGCTATGCGAACGGGGAAAAATTGAATTGAATTCTACGTCGTGGGGGGGGGGGGGGGCGTGATTTCATAAACCCCGCTCACCCTTCTATAGGCCTCTTGTGAAAAATATCCTGAAATTTGTTTTTTGGGCATTTCTAAGGGAAACTTTTGTAAGCAAAGTCCAATCGAATATATCAGAGGGCTGAACACTTATTTGAGAAATCTGTAAAAACGGGTCACTTATCCCAGATCCTCATTTACCCCATTAGAGGCTGGTTAGGAGAAAACCTTGAAAAACAGCTTTTAGACAGTCGTATGGGTAACCTATATCAACAAAACCAGTTCAATATATGAACGGACCATGATAAAATAAGGAATTCATGAAAAAAATTATCATTTTACCACTTTTAAGTATCCCAGGGGTGTAATTTTTTAATTCAGCAATATGAGCTCCTACAGCATTGTAGGAATGTGCTCACGAAATTTCAAGCCTCTAGGACCAGCAGTGCGGCCGCACGTTGATATCACCTGTTAGACCTTTTCACTCTGTTAGGGCCAACGTTGGTTAGGGGTGTAATTTCAAAACATTCCTCTTGCCTTTTAGCAACGTCTTAGGACGAAATCATTACATTTTTTTTGCATTTGTGTAGGGAACATATATAAGCAATCGATTGATTGTGGGGTTTAACGCGCCGACGCAACGCAGGCGATGAGGCGCGCCGTAGTGGAGGGCTCCGGATTAATTTTGACCACGTGGGGATCTTTAACGTGCGCCGAAATCTTGCACACACGGGCGTTTTTGCTTTTCGCCTCCATCAGAAAAGCAGCCGCCACGGCTGGGAATCGAGCCCGCGACCTCGGGCTCAGCAGCGCAACGCCTTAGCCACTGACCCACCGCGGCGGGTCAATATAAGCAAACCAAATTCAATAAATCGACGGGCAGAACAGATGAAGAATCCGTAAAAACACCCAATTTCTTCAGAAATATAAATTTACCCAGTAGGGATTGAAGAAAACGTGGTGTATATTGTCTCCAGTAAAACGGGGTAGCCGCCACTATTTTTTCCTTAATAAGACTCAATTAGATAATTGTAATTATTTATCTAACTCGGAAGTACTGTCCCTATTGTCATAGTCAAATGTCTATCGTCAAGTGTCAATAATACATTTGTAGGCACCCACAAGGGACACCTAACAGCGGTATTTTGCGTACTCGTTTTTTTTTTTTTCGACTGATAAAGAAACCTGGCGAAATAGAAAAATACCACGTGACTACGCTCGCACCAGCATCATGAGACAGCACCGTCAAATAAGCTGATTGGAAGCTAACTCCTTTGACTATCGCACACCCGAAGAGACAGCATATCACCTTGACAATGGCGCGCACGTGGCAGATAAAGCACTGACTCGGTCACGATTTATTTTTTTTCTTGCCTTTAACTCATTCTGGCTAACTCAGAGGGAGCCTGTTCGAGGGCACTGCTTTATGATGCGGCTAGGGAGCGCCTTCGTGTGGTATTTTTCTTATCTCGCGGGGTTTCCTTAAGAATCAGAAAAAAATGCATATGCATAGCACTTCGCTGAAAATACTTCAGTTAGACGTCCCTCGTGGATGCTTAAAAATTGGGAGAACGTTTCTTAAATTAGATAATTTATTACAACGACCTAATTAAATCTTATTCAAAAATGCAGCCGGCTACTTTACTGTACTGGAAACATAACGCACTAGGTTTTCCTCTAGTAACACCATTGCACAATTTATTATATTGGTGCTTGATATTTGGGAGTCGGGACACCCTGTATAGTTTTGTGATTCCCTGCGCTGTGTTTCCGAATTAAAAAAAAGAACAGGGCAGTGTTGTTAGTTGACTATTTCTTTCTTGTACAATGGTGATGTTGTTTCGTTAAGTCGCCGTCATCAGAATGATTTTACGTGTGAGGAGCTAGGCAGGAGTAGTAGTCACGTTAGAGCGGTGGCCGCGTCACGTAACCATGAGGGGGTGGGAAAATATATTTACGACATAACCACAAACGTACGGGCATGATGATTCATCAATGGAAGAGTTGAAAGTTCTGTATTAGAAAGGGCGTCATACAAGGGACACAATCTCACCTAAATAATTTGCAGCGTGTCTAGAGGCGTAGTTACAGTGTAAGGCAATTCCGTGGTTCAGCTTCACCTCAGTGCACTCCAGTGACCAATCCATGTAGCCAACAATGCAATTGGGCTGCGTGGATTGGCCAATTATTATTAAATAAAAAAATAATAGCTCACTGGATTTACTTAAAAGTTCGGTGTGAGCTGGGGCATCACGCAATATAAGCACGACGCTCTGCATTACACACCGTGCCACAGCGCATATCACACTTATTAGCCAAATGGTATGCACACTTCTTTCATTCGCCGAATTTGTCTTGCTGCCGGCATGAACTAGTCACACTAGGGTGTTGGGGGGGATGTTGAACCACGGAGACTGCCTTGGAGGGTAGGAAGCTTGATTCAGAGAAGACCGATTTCCGAGTGAATGGGGAACGTTTGAGCAACTCCAAGATTTGCTAATGACATCATCTTGATCACTGAATCGGGAAAAGGTCTGTAAGGATTGCTTCAGGGAGTATACTCAGTAAGCGTAGTCGTGGGGTTAAATATAAATATGAATAAACCGAAGGCTATGGTGAATAGGCATGCAGAAAGGGTCGCCTTCAGCCTAGAAAACGAAATGTCAAGAGAGGTAGATGAGTGGACAAGTTGGACACATTGTCAATGCCAGTTCAAACGAGAAGAAAATCAGGCATATAATTTCTATGGGCTGAGGTGAATTCGGCAAACACATTGCTGAACAGCATGTTAACTTTTTCCTAATTGAACTCTTAGTACCGTTAAGTATACTTATGGGAGAAAAACTTGCGGACTTTCTAAACACCCCGAAGGAAGCTTAAGTCCGCCCGACGAGCCATACAAAGAAGAATGAAGGAAGTAATGCCTGTACCCAAAAACAACTTAATAACAGCAAAATCTCGTGTACGGTATCACTCCGGCAAAGCGACAGACCCTAATGTCAACGGGCGCGCGCGTTCTGAAATGAGATTGCTATGAATGCGTGATATCTCCTGCCTTTTCTCATGTAGTTTATTTGTCGTCGCTGCAGTAGTTTTAAGCATATTAAGTCCACAAAATCAGAGGAAAGGCACGTTGCATGTTCAAAATATTCCCAGTAATGCACTACTTGCTCCGCGCGGAGTAGCATCCGGCTGCGGTGTTTAGGCAGAGCGGCAACCTCCGTTGCCGTTCTTAAGTCGTAACCGAGTATAGAAATAGGAAACAAGCGTCTTCTATAACGAAACAAGCTAATTTGGAAGACGTCGTGGCCCAAATTGAGAGACGGGAGGGGAGTTTGGCTGGGAGTACAACGCGGAAAACTGACAACCGGTAGATACCAAGAGTAACAAAATGGCTGCCGAGAGACGGGGCTCTAGACAGTAAAAGACCGACAGCTGGATGGAAAGAGGAGTTCAGAAAATATTTCGTAACAAAGAGCGGACTCGAGCCAGTTGGAAGTCCACGTGAGAGTCTTTCGTACCGCAGTGGACATGAATTGGAGGTTGTTGTTGTTGATGATCACGATTGTTGAATATCATTGAAAATTTTGTTAGATGCACTCGGTAAAACCAACATTCAATATTGTTGTCGAAATGTGGCCACAGCACGCTGTTATGCCGTGCTCTTTATTTTGATTTAAAAAAAGCAATTGGACGAGGCGATACTTGTGTTTTTTAGGCAACCTCAGGTATTCTATGCGCATAATAGTGCGGGAATGTGGCTTCTTTGAGCTGTGAGCGCAGAATTATGCTTTTTAAAGGAAATCACGTCGACAGAGTCCAGTGATGACCTCACTGTAAGTTTTAAACAGAAGCGTCCTTGTAACTGGCGTCTTTCATAACAAAAATTAACACAAATTTATTTTAAGCGAGCAACTCACTTAGTCTTTACATTAACCTCACTTGCGTATGCAAGTTACAGACCTCGTAAACTGGCTTGTTTTGGTTATTCCAGTGCAGTGTTACGGCAGTTGCAGACGTATACACGTGGGATCAACGCCCACAATTCACAATAAAAACTAAGATAACACAATAAAAACCAGGAACCCAATTCAAAATATAAACAAAAACACACCGTCCAAGCTCTCAAGCGAACTGGCGACCTTAGCCACTACCCCACCGCGCACATAGATCCACGTCTGTATGACGCCAAAACAAGAATGCGGAGCTGTGGTTAGTTACATCTAAAAGCACCTCCTATACACTCATCCCGTTGTGTGCCCCGAATAAAAGAAGGAATATGATCGCTCCCAAACTAAACGTAAAAAATGAAGACTGTCCAGACGAGGGCAGTGTGCAAGTGTGCTCAGCTCACTAAGTGCTGTCGCCGGGCTCTCCGCGTGGCGTCATTGTGACTGCAGGACAAGAAAGTAAGCTATATAAAAAAAGCACCTCATCCTCGATAATGTTTCTCATTTCGGACACCACGTGGAAGAAGCCCATTGTACTTCATTTTCTCCACTCATTTTTTTCCTCTTCTTCCGCAACAGGCAGCGGGAGTGGGGCGAAAGGGGGGGGGGGGGGGTAGTCAAAAAAGAGGAACTTCTCTTTCAGTGACCGTAAGCGGGGGTTGGCCCGCTGGACACGTTTTCTACGGTGTCCACCTGAGTCGCCTTCCACCTCCCCCGTCCCCTTCCATTCGGGTTCTCCTCTAAGCTTCCCGGCTCACCGGGCAAGCTTTTCTCCGCTGATGGGTTGGGCTGCGCCGGAGGTCAGTCGATCCCCCCCCCCCCCCTCCTTCCCCTCGCCCCGCCATCTTTTTTTCTAGCCCGCTGCCCAGGTGCATCTCTAGCTCCACAGTGGCTTGCACTTTCTTCGCCATGCGTTCTTTTTTTTTTCTTTCTTTCCTTCCGCCGCCGTTTTCGCTTATTGCATCAGTCGCTCCAGGGTTTCTCTCTTCGTCTTCTTCTTCGTCTTCCCCTCAGTCCATTAGGGTTCTTTTTCCTTCTACTTTCGCGGCTCTCGGCTGGTACTCCTCGTGGAGTGAAGCTGCATGCTAAGCTTCGTTTATACGCAGCAGTGACATTGTGAACGCCGTGGGCAGACGCGACGAGAAGTCCTTCCAGAAATTTCTTTTTCGTTTCGAGAAAAGCAATTACCCGGGCGCAAGTAGCCGGCGGTCACCGAAAGAACAAACATCTTTAGTTATTTACATCGGGAGCTTGTGTTTAATTACTAGGAAATGTGTCTTCCGAGGAATGCGTCCTGTGATGAAACGAGATGATTGGAGATGAGAGCGCTCGAAGTTTGTCAAGTTTGGGCTTAAACATCAGCGAATTCCTTTGGGGACTCCTGGTTTTTTGTAGTTACTGTATTACATTTTTTTATATCCCGCGCCAAGTGCACGCCTGCCCTGGTTGGGTGACTTTGTTTGAAATGGAGCTAGTACAGTCATAGACTAATGAAACGCGAACATGAAAATATGAACCAGGACACGCAAGTAGCGCGATTTCTTTCCCTGGAAGTGATATCCTCGCGCTGCCTTTATTATAGTAACAAAAATTGAAAATGCGTCTTTCAAAATGTACCACCAGCGAGTCATTGTTTTATCTCCACTATACATATATATTCTTTGATTAGTGTGTTCTCATTTCATATGTGCATGACGGTACACGGAAGGTCTTCAGGCTCTGCATGCTAATTATGGGGAGGAAAACAGGGTCGCTACATCGACACAATTGAATTAACGGATGATTATAATAAACACAGCGTGTCGTAATCTAAACCTTGCTACGTTTGCTGTTAACATAAATACCACCGTGCAGCCTAGTGAGAACACTCCATTATATATGTTACAGGCACAACAGACGCCGCGAATACGTTACTGACGTACGTAAGGGTGTGCAACGTTTCGTGCGTGATAAACGTGAAACATGGTGCCTAACGTTTAGGAAACCCAACCGAGAAACGAGGCCTATATACGCTTTCAGGGCGATTGTAAAGTATAGTGCCTAACTTTTTCGTGTAACTCGGCGAATGAATGTTTCGTGCTATGTCTGATGATCCAGTGTTTTCAGCCATTTCACATCGCTTTGAAGTACATCTAACTCTGTGGTTGTGTCTTTCTACTGGTGCGATGACTCCACATGCGGTGATGTTCCAAGAGTCCGGCCTTATGTTTAACATGCTTCTCCTCCCTCGTACGTTGTTTCATTGTTACTATGTTTTCGCTCTGCCTCAAGGGGCTGTCCACTTTAGTCGTCCGGGCGCACGCGTGCACGTGTTCTCCCGCAGTTTACGCAAAACTGTAGAAAAAAAAAATAAGAAGCGTGGTTACCCTCTTTTTTTACGTTTCACTTTTCCGACGCGCGAGCAAAAGCAGCCAGTGGCGGCTTACGAAGGGCCCTATGAGCAGGCCAGCGAGACCACTCGTATAATACTCCGCGCATGCGGCGGGCGCTCGTCGCCAGCATGAGCCGCGCGTCCATGAATATTTCATACGGACCCTCTCATAAATCCACTGACGCACGAAAACACAGCTGAGCGTCTGCGACCTTCTCCGCGGTCCTCCCGTTCCTTTATCTTTTTTTTTCTTCGTTTCTCCCTATCTTCATTTCTTTCTTCTCCACGTCGCTGGTTTCTGAGCTATGCTCCTCTTGAGCCCGAGGTTCTACGCGTGTGGTCCGGAACCATTGTGTGGTTTCGGGGCGGACAAAACGTGCGGTCACCGAAGCTTTCTTTAGCGGCGATGTATGGTGCATAATAGAGGTACGACAAGAGCGCACACTGTAGGTTGAGACGTATGTGTACCCCCGAAAGGAATTCGGGTTTCGATTAAACCGTGCTGCTGGGACGCACGAAAAGGAGGTTTAACGTGTCATCGTTCGACGCATTCTTGCAAACTGCGTCCTGCTTTGTGGATGCTCTTGGTGAATCCCATTTGCATGTTCCTTGGTAGAGTTTCGTGTAAAAAACAGGGAGCTCCTAGAGCGATAAGTAAAGTGAAGTGTCGGAATCGCTGGGCATTCTTTAGATTTACGGAGTTTGAATGCGCAGTATGGATGTATTGGCCCTTTTTCTGGTTTGGTGCTTACAGAGTGGAAATGATTTTAGGCGCATTGAAACGTGCACTGAAGAACGCGGTTGTACTGAAGCACTTGGGTCATCGTGCGAACTTTGCGCCACCCGCGAGTGCAGTCTTCGCCTTTGACGCTACGCGGCATCCAGAATTGCGAGGCGAATGTTTGTAAAATGAGCGGGTAATATAATGATGGGGGGCAAATATGAGCAACTTGAACTTGCATAAGGGCGGGGGAGCCATTAGTGGGAAAGTAATTAACGACTGTAATTTAATTCCCATACGTCGGATGCGTGGGTTTAGCTGTATCAAAGTGTGAAGCATGCCATTCGTCGCCTCGTTCGTGCGTCTCAGCGTCCCTATTGTAGTCGTCACTCTCATCATGGCCCTAAAGTCCCTTCAACGGCTATGCTCATAAAACAGATGAAGGGAGCTTACCTGGCCTGATCCTCGCTGTTCATGGGATAATCCGATCATCGCTAACGTGAACAGAGAGAGGTTAGTGCGGTCACGATATCCCTCTCCTGATAAGATAGCCTCGGGTCACTCACTTTTTCATCTTACTCTTCGTGTTAGTAATTAGGCTGTCATGAATGAGCAGAGTAGAAATGGATCTAAATTTGGCCCATTTGGGGAGTGTGCGCCATAGCCACGGAGCCACCACGGCGGGGTAGGTATTCGATGTTCTTGGCTTCGTCGGATATACATATAATACCATGCCGCATGTACATTCTGCCCTAACACATGTAACTTCGTTCATATGATCCTGGGGTGCGCACATAACTCCGCCCTCCCACCTTTATCCTCTACCCTTTCCTTTCCTGAGCTGTGGGAGAACCTGATGATCAGCGGTGGCTGGATGCCCAGCAACTCTTGGTGTCCAGGACTGACAGCATGGTCGACCGATGGTCTCCTGGACTGAGGGACCACTTCCACATCGCCAGGCTCAAAATGAAGTTTTTCAACAGCAAACAACTAATTAAAATGTAACAATTTTTTTACATTTCGTGGCAGCTCCTTATTGAATGAGAACTGTAAGACAGGATTTGCTGTGTAGAGTAGGGAGGAGAAGATACTTGAAAGACACTTTCAAATTATTTTTATTGTGTTCGATGTGCCCCTAGGCACTGGTTACGCCCTCCGTCTTGACCACGTCAATATATCGCACGCAGAGCGAATACTGCGCACCAGACTTTCCGGCAATATCTAGGGCCTTGTCATTGTAAGGCGCTCGTAAACCGCAAACCATCACCTGCACTTCCACGCAAGCAACGTAGATGCACGAAGCCAGTTGAAGAGGCACGGTTAATTTAGACATCTGCATGCTACAGCGCACGCGTCGGTAAAATGTTGCGGCCGGTGAAGGTTAGACACCACCGCTTTACGCGCGGCGTTTAAATGTCAGGAAATGTCCGTGCCAAGGCCAGATTTCTGCGCGTATGCTTTCTCGTCACGTATAGCGGCATGGACACACCGTCACTTCGTGACGTCACCTAAGACGAGTTGTGCGCGCGCCCTTATCACCTTGTCACGCATCATCCCGAAGAATTGCAAATGCGCGCGAATAATTGCGCGTGCGCAATAACGGTTTTGGCAAAGATGAGACGTTTTCCCAGCTGACTACATTGTGTCATCCGGCATTAGAGTATATTGCGCCGTCTCATGCGGTCGCTTACTCATATACCTCTCCGGGAGAACGTATACAGCCATCACCATCCGAGACTAGGCCGGCGTCCTTCGCCTCGAGAGATGGGCGCTCGTCTATGCGCTCCGCATAAGCAAAGAGTCGCTCGCAGCGAGCAGATTGAAACGACCACGCAGCCTTTAGGACTCGATTTTTGCGCCTGTTTCGATCGCGAACCCAGTTGCTGTGTAAACTCTTCTACCAGGCCACAACACTCCTTGTCGGCTGGTCAGAACGGCGCAACAACGTGGGCTGTTTGCGTTGGTGACGAGGCCGCGAGGCCTGTATTGACCTAAGAGGGGAAGCCACAGCGCAGCTTGTTGCCGCCGACCTAAACGCGAGGCTTGTCAGCCTCGTCAGACGGCGGACCTCTTTCACAACACTCCACTCCACCGCCGTGCGTTGTATCACGCGCCCGAAGCGCGCTTACAATTCTGATAGGCACGTCCCCTCCTCAGCGCGCGTAATAAGTAGACGGGGATGGACGAGAGCGGCGTGACGCAACCGCTCATTTGCGCCATTCACGTTTGTTCGGGGGTGATCACGTTTGTTGCTGTACCGACCGACATCGCTTCATATTGACACCCAGGACTTCCATGCCGACCTCTCATACCCATTGAACTGGCTTGGTGTCCCGGGCTTTGTTTGCACATACGCGTTAGCATCTGCATTAGTGAATAAGGTAACCGCGTGTTATTATAATATGTCTAGTGAAGTGGATTAGCATGTGTAATAAGAGCATCGAATTGTCGAAGTTGATATTGGGGAGACAACATAGGTGGAAAAGGAAGAAAGAAAAACATAAAAATGGTAAATATCAAGACGAAGAGCAAGGCGAAAAAGATAGCGCACTGGGAAAAGACGTAGAGGAAGACAAAAAGAAAAAAATAATCACTCAGGAACCCCTCTGGGAGTCATGTAAATGATGTCAAGCATCTGCTAGTAATCGCCTGGTTTTTGACGCCTTATGCTGCGAAATTCGAAGTAACGACTCGACACACCGCCGACGAACCGGGAGCACTTAGAAACGCCTTTACAACGCAGAAACGTAAATTATATCAGCACAAGAGGACGAAGACATTGTGATTTGTAGCAACGTTAAGGTATCATCGAAACTTCCGGAGGAACTAGACATGATTGAAGTAGACAGAGAAAAAGAAGACGGAAATTCTTTATTCTGACTTTTTTGTTTTGCAATAAAAAAAAAAACGTTGACCATCTGGGCCCTTAGCCACCTGGCTAGAAAGTGGGCCCATGCAATAAAGATTTCAGGTACATTTTGTGTGACAACGAAGTGGAAAATAAAAACACGTAATGTGAGAAAGGTGAGCGAGGTAATATCTCCAAATTATTGGAGTGCACTCCCAATGATTGGAGTGATGACATGAATGGTGACAACTGTAAGTTAGGCAAATACGACATTTATTTATATCCATACAGTATATTGTGCTGTACGGTTCTTGTGTTTCTTCTACTTTATCCTGAGTCGTCGGAAAATGTGCCAAATATGTCAAGGTGATTTTACCGCGTTTTTTGGAAGTTACTGATGGGACGAAAACACTAGACATTCCCGCACGGTGCATGCATTCCTGAAAAGGGATGACAATAAAATCTGCTAAAAAAAAAAAAGTAGGACAGACTACAATATATCGCTGACGTTACAGGAACTCCTAATTCGTCTTTGAGGAACTTTTCTCTAAGCACACCAAACTTTTTTACACCCATTTTGGACAAAAAAGGTGTAGCATAAGTGGAAAAAGGGTGTTGGGAGCCCATATACACATTTTTCTTGAATCTCAACACCCTTTTCCTAGCTCTACACCCTTTTTGTGAGAAAAAATGGTGTTGATCAACTTCAACACCCTTGGTTTTTCGTAGGTTGTTGAAGGGGTGTGGAAAAGGTATTCAGCTTTTCATTGAATAAGGCCATGCATGCATGTATGCAGTTGCACTGTAAAGAACAAGACGTATACCCTCGTCTACTCGTGAGAAATGTTCAAAAGCAAAAAAAAAATTGTTCGTCTGCAAAGACCACTCGTTTTTATATACGGTGCTCCACATGCCCCAGGTTTAGCTTTGGCACGTGAAATATGAATTTGAACCTTTAGAATTCAAAAAAGACTAAAGGTATGTGGCTAAAAGGGGGTTGACCGCCGACTGCAACACGCTTGGCTTACTGTAGTTGGTTCAACGTTGTGAAATAGCTGTTCAGTTGCAAAAATACAAGAGTGGAGCTGGGGGTCGACCGAGTTTTATCCGTTGTTGCTAAGTGTTGCTACGTTTCCTGGGCTTTGCGATGCTCTTGTTAAGCTAGGATAAGCGCTGAGGAGTGAAGCCAAGTTTATCCGGATTTTACAAGGCTGTTCCAGTGTGTGCCCCACACTAAGAGCGGATCCAAAAGGGAAACAAGCTAGGTCGACCCCCAGCTATGCTGTTTCTCCAGCCTTGCACCACCATTGCAAGCTGGGCCAATTTTTTCTTTTTTTTTTCGCGTTTTAGAATCCCAAAAAAGACTAGAGAGAGAGAGGGAGGAATTTTATTAAAATGAAAAAACACAGAAAGGTCGGCCTGATGGTAATATATCAGGCCAGCTATACTGTGTGTGGGTAGGGAAAGGGGAGGAAAGAGCGTGGATAGAGGACGAGAGAGATGAAGATGGCGGAGAAATGAATAAATGGCTATGTACAGAAGATTTGTACTGTGCATGTGTTAAAGCTCAGCCGGATGGGCCTCAACTACAATATCGCTGGAAGGCTGCTGCTGCGCAGAAATGTCAGCACAGCTTTAAATGCCTTGTGAGAACGCTGCGCGTCTGGCCAAGGGTCCAGCAGTACTTCCTCTGACACCACACGACAGTTCAAACGGGCCAATGATCTCGCTAATTGTTCTCGAGGAAGCGCGTAGCGTGGACAGTGTCAGAGAACATGCGAAATAGTCTCTGGTACACGGCATGTTTCACAATCGGGGTCACTCGTAACGCCGATGAGGTGCTTGTAGCGACGGGTAAAGGCTACGCCAAGTCGTAGTCGGTGAAACAGCGGGGCGGGGTTTCGCTGAACACCAGAAGGTAACCGAAACTTGCAGTCGGAGTCCAGATGGTGTAGTCTTCTATGACAATTGCCAGGGTGGGACCAGTGACTCGCCGAGGTGAGGCGGAAAATGGTAGACAGAAGGGCGGTTGTGTCTGTCCTTGCGAAGGGCAGACGTACAACATCTGCGTTTGCAGAAATCTTCTTACCTTTGAAATAGTAGAGCAAGAGGCGCGCATACGCTTGCGTCTTCTGTGATCACACTCAAACAGGCTCCGAAGCCGGCTTCACTGTTATAATACCTTATCTGCGGTGGTGCACCCTTTACAGGGGGCGAAGTTATTTTTGTCTGTCTTTTTTTTTTGCTAAAGCCACCGAACTTAGTTCAAGCAAAAACTGTTTCACTGGTGATAAATTGTGCCACTTTGATATTGGGTGAAACATCGTGAGGTACAAAACATACTCCGCTTGTAGAAAATGTTGTGTCCACAAGTGTAAACGGGCAAGAACTAGCAGAAAAGTTGGAGGTCTCTTAAACCTTTTTTCTCAGTTGGCGATCTTACACCCTTTTTCTTTGTTTCCAACACCGTAATTGGTAGCTTTACACCCGTTTGGGAAAAAGGGTGTCGACATAATGAACATCCTTCATGAAGGGTGTTGAGATGACGGGGAATAATTTTTTTTGTATTTTATAAAATTCTATGACTTTTTGAACATAATAACTACCCCCGAATTCAAAAAAGATTTTGCAAATCCGCATGCTGATTTGTATATCTTGACATTAAAATGCATGAATTTGAAATTAGCGCTAAAATATCTTATTTTTGAAACAAGCTCACCGACTCTATCGGAGGGCTTTCCTCTGCTGGCTATAAAAGCAAGAGCAGATGTATTTCCAAGTAAGCATGTACTTGCGGTCCCCATGCATCCCGTTGGTTTTCTTGCTCAATTCATTTGATGGTCAAGTGTGACTTGTGTTTGTTGAAAATGTGTATGTAATTCTGCGCTCTAGGCCCATCCACACCGTCATGCGGCGCTCCGCTGCCCACACCTTTATCCTAGGGTGTTGAGCAACCCTACACCCTTTTTAGGGTACGTGTTCACGTGAACACCCTTTTTTCGTCCTTATACCCTCTTTTAGCCAAAACACATTTTAAAGGTGTTCGCCATGGGACTAGGTTCTTACACCCTTTTCGGCCAAAAAGGGTCACGGTGTAAGAAAGTTTATAGTGATTAATTCTCGCTAGGGGTCCCTCGCTGTGATAGCTGTTATGAGCGCGATGTTGATGGTGGCATTATGCGCCACGGGCTAGGAATATATCTCGGACCCGTTCACCGCCTTATTGGGCTTTTCGTTCTTGACCAACGACCTTCAAACCTTCAGCACTGATTGACTGATGGCCTCAACGCTGATTGATCAGTGATTATACCACCATGCATGCACTCCGAAGCAGTGAAAGGCGGGAAAACCGAGCCGCTACACTCATCACTACCAGCTACCCTTGCTTCCTTCTTCTGAGTCTCAATATGATCGCCTGGAACCTCTTCCCGGAAATGAGCTTAACATATCGCTCGGAGTTCCCCATGCGGCGTGCAACGTCAAAGTCCTGGACGAGTTGCAGTTTCCGCCCCTCCACTTGATGGCTCCACAGAGGCTGCTGTTGCTACCTGTCCTTCTGTGAGTCTCAGCTACCCTTGCTTCCTCCTTCTCACTCTCAATATGCGTCTACGCTTAAGGGCGTACTCGCACGTACGCGGTTCTCCATACTGGGAGAATTATTCGCCCAGCACAGTTGCGAGAGAAACGGCTGAACTCAGAACCACCTTGGTTTTTTGAAAGTTTGGAGTGCGCACTAGCCATTCCCGGTATCCGATCGAAGCGATGTACCCGAGGAGCTGAGTCCAGGGGGCTAGTACTTGAGCACTTCGACCGGAGGTAAGGAGGCATACTTCATGTATTTACGGACTGTTCTGTCGAAAGAGGACTGAAGGCCAGCGAAGAGGTCTTTAGGTTTTTGTGGTCCCCGCCTTGAACGTTTCCAGGGCTCGTCGTCTTGACCACATGACGTCAATCCCAACGGCGAAGTGTGTTGCGAATAAGGCAGCCCGCCTGGAGTGCGGCGCATGGTCGTTCTAACAGACTCCAGAGCAGCCCTACAACTTTTGATACATGGAGTTCTCGTAGAAAGAACATGCCTACGCACCGTACGCCTTGTTCAGCAGCTCAAGGAAAGCGGCCAGAGTTCGCTTCCAGTGGCTGCCCTCCCACGCAACGTTACTAGTAACGTTGCTCCCACGTAGGTGTGCGAGGAAACGAAGCCGCTGGCTAGTTGGCCCGAGAAGCGTTTTCACAAACTTGATCGTTGAGAGTGATGGCAGACCACCGCAGCATTCTAAGGCAGACGATTACCGATCATTTCAGGCCCCTTTGGAGCCCACGGTACGAATCTTGTGTTACTGAAGTAATGAAAAGAGCAGTGGCTTCTTTACTTTTCCGCGTACGGATAAGTTCTTGACTTCATAATTTTTTGACACCAGCTTGAATTCATAAACTGAATCTAACCTCGTCGCCCCTGTGTCCAACGTGTGGTGTACTTGGTTACTTCAGACATTTTTTCATGGACTGGCCAGTACATGCGATGTAGCCCTCAGCTTACTTAAAGAACTTCGAAGAATAGCCTCCCCGCAGTCTTTCTTAGACGACATACTATTCCCAAGAGGACATTGAATCGCTAAGAGGGGCATCTGACGCCTTGTCCCGAACTTTTTGAGGGAAAGTAACCTCTGTGACTTTTGGTGACTTTGGGCCACTGGGGAAGGCGCCACTCGGGCGGAGCAGTTGCTGTCACACCTCGCAAGGCTGGGTTTGCCCGTTTTCTAACGACAAGCACACTCACTCACTCACTCACTCACTCACTCACTCACTCACTCACTCACTCACTCACTCACTCACTCACTCACTCACTCACTCACTCACTCACTCACTCACTCACTCACTCACTCACTCACTCACTCACTCACTCACTCACTCACTCACTCACTCACTCACTCACTCACTCACTCACTCACTCACTCACTCACTCACTCACTCACTCACTCACTCACTCACTCACTCACGCAGAAATTGTGTTTCTTATGACGCGACAAAATCCCTCGCTAATAATTGAGCGAAAAGCGTCGCGAATTGCTAACGTTTTACGTATGCGACACAACTGTTTAGCAGCATGCCATGATTTTTCAATTTCACGCCTTCGGTGGTTTCAACCGGAACGTAAATGGAAACGTTGCACACACCGACCAGATATCTTAGAACACAGATATAAACGAACTGGGCATGGGGAAACGAGGAACTATCAAACGTAAAAAGGAAACGTTGCACACACCAACAAGGTATCTTAGAAAGATATATATAAGAGAAGTGGACATGGAGAAACGAGGAACTACTGGAACGTAAAAGAAAACGTTGCACACACCAACAACGTTTTGTAGAACACAGATATAAGGAAACTGGGCATGGAAAAACGAGGAACTACCGGAACGTAAAAGGAAACGTTGCACCCACCAACAAGGTATTGTAGAACACAGACACAAGGTAACTGGATACGGAGAAACGAGGAACTACCGGAACGTAAAAGAAAACGTTGCACACACCAACAAGTATTGTAGAACACAGACACAAGGTAACTGGGTATGGAGAAACGAGGAACTACCGGAACGTAAAAGGAAACGTTGCACACACCAACAAGGTATCTCAGAACAATCAGAACAAAGACACAAGGTAACTGGGTATGGATAAACGAGGAACTACGGCGCTGTGTCCGCGTCTCCTGCCGGTCGAATTATTACCAAGCCCATCAGGTTACATTCGTTTTCGAGAACCGTGTTACTCTGAATGAAGTCTTAAATTACCCTGATAAATCTGTGTTGTCAGGCAGTTGTACTAAGGCACACGTTTCCCCGTTGAATTGTTCCGGGCCATGAACGGGAACAGCTATAGGCGGCCCCATGTATATGAAATCGTCTGGTGGCTTTAAGTACAGACACTGCGTTCACATCACAGGCTGGCTTTACGAAGACCAACAAAGAAAAAATTTAAAAAAATTGCTGAAACTCCCGAGGGGTAATTGTGGAATAAATCAAGCCGATTTGCTATGCACCGAGACGTTTTGAAGTCGGCTTCGCTATCGCACACATGCATGCACTGCAGGGAAGACATTCTTCTATATGGCATATAAGCGGTCCGGTAGTAAAGTAGGGAGTCCGTGGGGCCTATTAAATACTTCCATGAAGCCGGATTTATTGTTAACAAGTGCCGTACAACGTGCGCCTTCAAAAATCAGCTCCACTCTGCCTTCAAGTAAAAACAAATGCTATGGTGGAAAAACGTTTTTGCGTGGCAAATATAAGAGGTCGTAGATGACAATATCCCCCAGTGGCATGCGCCCCTTCGTGGGAGGACCGTGTACCCAGCACCCGGACCGCAGATGTTCCCGAGGAGGCAAAAAATCTGGGTTTGTTTATTCGTTATGTATAAAAAGATAATCTATTTATAAATTACTATTTACAAAGCTATCGCAGGCAAGGGTACCTAGGTCGTTCGGATAGTTCACGTGCAAGAGCTCCTCAGTACACCTCCTGCTTCATCGGCGGCCGGCTAGTGATCACGATGATAATGTCCCACACAAATATGCCGCATACCACCTTTGGTGGATCGCGCCCTTCGCATCGGGGTCTCTACGCACTGTGCGATCATCTCATTTTTCTCGTAACTGGGGCCCCGTGGCAACATGAAGACACTAGTTATCCCTATAGAAGGATTCACCGAGCCTCTTTAAGTCGGCTTCGACACTGCACACAAATGCATTACTGTGAAGATGTCTTTAGGAGAGATAGAAAACGTCGAATATTACATTATGATAGTCCACGGGGTTTTAAAGACGATAGCCTTCATTGGGCCACAGTATTTGAACGAGAGGTTTATATAGGCAAAAATTTTCAAACAACTAAATCTGGAAGCGCACCTCATACCTGTCGACATTGTTCGGCGAATAGAAAACATTAGGCCTATTTGAGCCAAATCATCAATACATCAGTGGTATTTGCAGTGCTCTTTTAATTAAAAATGCATGGCTGCTTGATTTTCACGATAGAAACTAAAAACATACCAGTTGGAAGCAATGATCCTACCCAAAAATATAAAAACCGTTCGCCCCCGAGCCTAGACATCGTGATATCATTCCAATAAGTCCCACAGCAACGAAAGGTTCCACTGGATGGCGTGCGAGCGGTGGAGCGCTTGAGCAAACCTGCAGCGTGTTTATCGTGGATGGAACGAGGCGGGAGGAGCAGGGTGTGAGAGGTGGTCGGGAAAGATAAAAAAGGAAAAGAATTGACGTTCAGGGGTGCCGCAAGACTACCGTGTCTGGACGGCACTAGCAGCGAAGTCAGCAGATACCCAGGAAATTTTTAAAATAAATGCCTTCTTTAGGGCGCCGCGTATTCCTACACAGAAATGTACACCAAGATCCTTCAAAGTCGGCTTTACTGCTATACACATGTGGATTGCCGAGAAGAATGTTTGGTGGCGATATAATAAACGCTGTGTTTAAAGGTACGTCGGACGTACCCGCAAAATTTCTTAAAGATACGTCGGACGTACCCGCAATATTTCTTAAAGGTACGTCGGACGTACCCGCAATATTTCTTAAAGATACGCCGGACGTACCCGCAAAATTTCTTAAAGATACGTCGGACGTATCCACAAAATTTCTTAAGGATACGTCGGACGTACAGGGCCCAGAGTGGCTCGAAGTGGCGTTGCTCAAAACTAGCGTGGTTATCTCGAACCATCGACGGCAAAACCATCACGCGTTTGCTGTATACTGTATATAAGTCAAGAATCTAACGATGCCTAACCTGACGCAGAATGTTTTTTTTTTTCCTCGTGTTGTCTAGTTGGACCTTATTTGATGGGGCGGTTAGAGCCTTCACTGAGGTCAGAGATTGAATGCGGACCACTACGGGTTCTCGCAAGAGGGAACAAAACTCATGTGCGACGCGAGTATCTTTCTTTTTTTTTCCCTCATATGTTTCTGTTTAAAGCCCTAACCACATGGACGCGAAATCACGCGTCGCGCGAGCGTCGGCGTCGTTCGGCGTCAACGCGCGGGCCCGCAGGAGACCGGCCAAGTCGCGCGCCAGTCGCTGCGGGCGGGCGTTGCTGGACACGTATGCCATCCTGTTTTGAAGTTGTTTATGAGCAGTTATTGTCGCTTCTTGAACTGCAATTATCAAGACTTTAGCTTAGCAAAAAAAAATCACTTGGCGTCTTTAGTTTATTGCTAAGAATGTTGGCGGCAAAATATTGAAATGCTGCGAAAATGTACTCTCAAGCCATCACGGTCAAATCAGAACAAAACAAGATAGAATGATAAACGAAGACGCACCTCGCACAGCTGCTTTACTTGCTATTTGATTTAACCTTTATGTTGCGTACCGACTGCACGTTCATGAATTCAAATTGTAAGCAAAACAAATTTCAGCGCTTGCCTTGATACTTGAGGTTACCGTCGAACGTCATTTGTAGGTTGAAAGGCAGGGTACTTCGCACCCTGTCTGTACCCTGTAAAAAAAAAACTGATCAAACCCTCGCCGCAAAAAAAAAACAAACAAATAATAATATGTCTTTGCTAGGATTCGAACCACGGACTTTCAGAACACAAGCCCGGCTCTCAACCGCTCGACCACGCCAGGAGAAGAGGTCGCTTTAAAGAATTCCGTGTTCCAACTGAGGCTGCCCACGAATAGTGTAGGGTGTGCTTTCTTTTGGTCGTATTTGAGAGATTTGAGCAGTGGTAACGCTTGCTTCTTGCGCACCTATCTTGGAGCCGAGGACAATAATGCTAGTGCTACAAGCGATGTAGCCACAGCTCCCTTATTTAAGTCAAAAAAAGCTATCGCACATCCCGGGTCTCCCCTGTGCAAGCCACGGGAGCTACGAATGGAATGGAATGCTCCAGAATTCTGGCGTTGATTACGCTTGCTCGTCACGCACCGATCTTGCTGACAAGCCACATTATATGCTAATACTGGATACGATGTAACCAGAGCTCACTCATTTAACTCACACAAAGCTATCGCAGATCCCCGATCTCCCCGATGAAAGCCGAACAAGCCACAAATGGATGAGCGCTTGCGAACAGAAATAGCTTGCAATTTATGTCAAGGCAACCGATTACCGTAAGTTAAAAAGAAATTGATTGTTTTCTGCTAAAGGAACGACCCCAAACCACGCGAAGAAGGACGCTGCCGCTCGCTTTCCGATGCTCTCTCGCGCTGCGTCGACGCCGATATCTGGCGAGCGTAGACACGGCGTCGCTCGAGTTTCAGCTCGCGTCGCCATGCATTTCTGGCGACGCGACGTCGATGTTTGGGCCGAGTGAAACCGAATACACCGACGTACTTAAAAAACTTTCGCGGATACGTCCGGCGTATCTTTAAGAAATTTTGCGGGTACGTCCGACGTACCTTTAGACACAGCGCATAATAACAATAAACGCTGTGTCTAAAGGTACGTCGGACGTACCCGCAAAATTTCTTAAAGATACGTCGGATGTACCCGCAAGATTTTTAAAGATACGTCGGACGTACCCGCAAGAATTTTGAAAGATACTTCGGACGTATCCCGCGAAACTTTTTTAAGTACGTCGGTGTATTCGGTTTCACTCGGCCCAACCACATGCAGCGGACGTTCAGCGTTCCCTCGCGTCGACGTCGCGTCGCCAGAAATGCATGGCGAGGCAAGATGAAACTCGAGCGACGCCGATGTCTACGCTCGCCAGATATCGGCGTCGGACGCAGCGCGAACGAGCATCGGAAAGCGGGCGGCAGCGTCCGTCTTCGCGTGGTTTGTGGTCGTTCCTTTCAGCAGAAAACAATCAATTTCTTTGTAACTTGCGTTAAACGGTTGCCTTGAGACAAATTGCAAGCTATTTCTGCTCTCAAGCGCTCATCCATTTGTGGCTTGTTGGGCTTTCATCGAGCGTTAAACGGCCCAGCGTATCTACGTTGACCAGGTCCTCCTTTGAGGTACAAGAGAGATAGCGCCAGCCAATAGGACGCAAACAATTCCTTCAGCCTTTGTTTTTGTAGAGCCTGTGTTGCTGTTCTCATTGTCCTTCTCTTTTGTTTCGTGTCTCTTTGCCCTTTTTTTCTCCTCCTGGTTTCACGTTCGTTGTCATCTGACCCCCCAAACATGTAACCGACACATCCACTGTCAGAGCTGCTCCTGAACCATGTGTAACACTCGGCACGACGTGTATATTTATGTGTAAATAAAGTTATTGTTTTAAAAAAACAAATCCTCGCGTGGTCGAGCGCTTTAGCGCCGGACTTCTGTTTAGAAAGTCCGTAGTTCGAATCCTGGCAAAGCCGTTTTTCTTTTTTTTTTTTTTTGCGGCGAGGGTTTGATCAGTTTTTTTTTTTTTTTTTTTACAGGGGTGCCAGAGTACCTTGCTTTTCAACCTACAAATGAAGTTCGACGGTAATCTCAGTATCAAGGCAGCGCTGAATTTTGTTTTGCTTACAATTTGAATTCATGAACGTGCAGTCGGTACGCAACATGAAGGTTAAATCAAATAGCAAGTAAAGCAGTTGTGTGAGGTGCGTCTTCGTTTATCATTCTATCTTGTTTTGTTCTGATTTGACCGTGATGGCTCGAGATACATTTCGCAGCATTTCAATATTTGCCCGCCAACATTCTTAGCAATAAATAAAGGCGCCAAGTGATTTTTTTTGCTAAAGCTAAAGTCTTGATAATTGCAGTTCAAGAAGCGACAATAACTGGTCTAAACGACTTCAACAGGATGGCATACGTGTCCAGCAAACGCCCGCGACGCAGCCACTGGCTCGCGACTTGGCCGGTCTCCTGCGGGCCCGCGCATTGACGCCGAACGACGCCGACGCTCGCGTGACGCGTGATTTCGCGTCCATGTGGTTAGGGCTTTAAACAGAAACATATGAGGGGAAAAAAAGAAAGATACTTGCGTCGCACATGATTTTGTTTCCCTCTTGCGAAAACCCGTAGTGGTCCGCATTCGATTTCTGACCTCAGCGAAGGCTCTAACCGCCCCTTCAAATAAGGTCCAATTAGAGAACACGAGGAAAAAAAAATACATTCTGCGTCAGGTTAGGCATCGTTAGATTCTTGGCTTATATACAGCAAACGCGTGATGGTTTTGCCGTCGATGGTTCGAGATAACCACGCTAGTTTTGAGCAACGCCGCTTTCGAGCCACTCTGGGCCCTGTACGTCCGACGTATCTTTAAGAAATCTTGCGGATACGTCTGACGTATCTTTAATAAATAAAGCTCCGTACAGGTTCTTTTTTTTTCAATCAAAATCGGCATGCATGAAACCAGCTAATCAGACGCCATTTGCTGTTGTGTAAAGGTAACTTACGAATGTTGTATTCGCGGGTTCATATCTCATGATGTAGTAGTTTTTTTTTTTTTAACGTTGCTGGAGTGTTTTTATAGCTATACTTCACGCCCGTTTTACAATTCACCCGGTGAGAGCAGTCGATATTGATTTTTACTCAAATGGCCGAACCGCTACCGTTCACTGAAGCCATCTAGCTAGGGCCAACGTAGCGTACGATCATCTGCAATTGTTAATAATCATTAACGACTAACAGTGGCTCTGGCCAGTCAGTGGTCGGAAGCAGTTTGGTCGGTTTGGTGAAAATAAAAAAAGACTGCTGTCACCACGCATCAGAATTGTGTTTCCTCTGTACGGAACTTTAGTGACAGTTGACATTAAAGCACCCGGATAAGCTCGCTAAGGTGGCTCAGAGGTCCGAGTGAAACCAAATACAACGACGTACTTTAAAAAGTTTCGCGGATACGTCCGAAGTATCTTTAAGAAATATTCCGGATACATCCGACGTATCTTTAAGAAAAATTGCGGGTACGTCCGACGTATCTTTAATAAATTTTGCGGGTACGTCCGACGTACCTTTAGACACAGCGTATAATAAATCTTATATCACAGTATGCACCATATCACATACATAATGCGGTGTGGTGTGGCCCATCAAGCGTTACCGACAGAAAGACGGCATTTAGGTTCTGCAAAATCCTCATGATATTTCACTTCCGTGGAATGTAAAAGTGAGGCGGCCCATGTTCACTGCTTACTGGCAGAAAGGCGTCACAGATAAAAACATGAAAACATAGCTGCAGAAGGCAAGCCCGCGTTGAAAATAGACCGGAGGCAGTTCTTACCACAATGCGCCAAAAGACGTGTGCGAGGCTCTGCCTTTATCGCCCGCTGCAGTCATCTATTCATAACTGCGAGCTCCTGGGACTCATTTCGGCGTCCCCTGCGTGTCGAACAAACACCTCCCAGGGCGCTGTGGCGTGTCCCGTTCCATGCGGCCGTATACACTGAAAATCCCCCATCCGTCTTGGAGAAAAGGGCGTCGGAACGCTTGTCACTCTTCCTTATCTCGCGAGCGACTTGTGTCTCCGCCAGCGTGTTGCGTGTCCGTCACGTTGCACGCACACCTCGAAGCAACGTCGTCTGCGTAAAAATAAAAAAAAAACTCAATTTTCTACACCGTGAGGAGACGTGCTCACCCAAAATCCGTCATCATGTATGGCCCATCAAAAAATAAACGTCCCTGATTCAGGTGTGAGATGTCCAGCGGCTCGACGAGAAATAAACGTGCGCGGGGAGGAGAGTGCCACTACATGTCGCTGCCGTGCTTGGTGCCGTTGACAAAGGCAGGCCGCATCAACCGCTTTCCGTGTCTTCGAAGCACGCGATATACAGAGCGCCTTTCGCTCCGCTGTCGCGTAGATACGCTCGTATCGACCCTGTGGTGAGTTTCAGCTTGTTTTTGTTTTCTTTCCTACGTGGACCTCTGGGCTTAGCTTCTTGTGCGGGAAACCATCGCTGATTCAGTGTTGGCAGCTGCTTATGATGTAATGGATTGCCCGCACAGCTTCCATGGCTGGCATATTGATTGGAGAAAGTAAAAAGGAGTGCAACACTGCGTGTGGCCACCCGGTCAAGGCTGACGGCCGTCTCTAATGCGGCAACATATCCACACTTATGGAGTCTGTCCGTCCTCTCCATTTTGCTTTTAGGCAACGCTGGTGACATAGTTTGTATGACATAGTCTATATTTTTGTGCCCGTATCGGCGACGCCGGACGTGTTATATACGGTGCGCTACTCGCACGGCACGTCAGACTTCCCATGAGTGGACGTTTATGAAACCGTGGGCACATATACAGTCTGTCAAGAAACTGTATTGATGGGCAGGTTTTTTCTTCTTTTTATCATATATAGTGCCTTGCAAATATGCAGCTTCTCCCAGGGGCGTCGGAACAGAGGGTGCAGGAGGAGCGACAGCTCCCCCTAATGTACAAATGGGGGAGCACGTCTCCCCCAGTCAAGGGGCACCTGAAGACTTCTGCTGAGCCTCAGACGGCTCCAGCAAAGTTAGGTTTATTTGTTGAAGGCAAAATGGCTAAGGATCAGACGATATTTTTCGCCCTTACGAGTGGCCTCAAATCTGAAAAAATAGTGAGTTCGGCGTTACCAGTTTTCGGAAGATTTATAGTTGAAAGGCCTTCGTATGAAGCATTTGAAAAGCTACTCTCCCCGCAAAAATATTCGATGCCTGCGGTACCAATCAAATGATCGATGGTATATTGGCTTTGCCTTTTGTATTTGGCTCGTACAATTATGATACTAGCCAGCTCCATTGGACAGTATGACCAATAATTTTTTCATGGTAACCAGTTCAGATTTGTTAGAAAACCATGGTTCCCTAAGCGGCTTGCCCCAATAGCATAAAAACTCACAGTTTAACAAGTCCTCAGCAGAGATATCAGCAGTGCGACTATTACGAAATATGAATGCAGCCGCACCATACTACTGAAATTTTCCTAATATAATGGTGCACCATACAATCAGAAATACTCGGAACAAAATAAAAAAATATATATCCGTTGTGCATGTACGTACTCTGATAATAAAACGCACATCGTTCAATCTACATGTACATGTTAACGCATAGCATAACTTCTTTCTTCAACTGACCTTTATATTTAACTCACTTGCTTTTTCAAGTATTCTTCGTGTAAGCCTTCATTTTGTCGCGTGCAAGTCTCGTAGTATGTTCGCGGTTAGGACGATGTATATGAATGTGCTGTAAGTAGGTGTTTCTTGTACAATTTTTTTTTTTTTTTTTATTTAGATGTACACAGCTTTTTGCATTGATAAATAAAAAGGTACGCAATCGTGGGTGCTACTGCTGCCTCATGTAGAAGGCACAGTCGTCGTGACTCAGTGAATATTTGACTGGGTTTGATTTAGTTTTATGTTGATGGGTCAATTGCGATTATTTATGCATACTAGTCATTGTAGCAGCACTGTGCAGGACCCTACAGAAGTACCCAAAGAAAATAAATTACTAGGTATTTAAAAACAACCATAAGGTTAATATAATTGATGATTATGATGATGATGTTTAAGGTAGAATAATTTTGGCTCCCCCTGGGAAAAAAGTAGTTCCGACACCACTGGCTTCTCCTGTAACAAAGTTCACGCATTTTCAGTGTTCACGTGGCGACACAGTTGTTAACCGACTGGCATTTTGGGGGTATAACGGTAAGTTTTAACAAATAGACAAGAAATACTTCCTGTCGTGTTGATGGTAAATCGTCTTCAGCACATCCATATGGGCGTACAGTTATGTTACTCTCCGCTTACTATGTAGAAGGTAGCGGTACGCTGAATTTCAGTTTCTCGAAAAGCCCTTAACATGATCGGAATTACTGTGCCTCCAACATGCCGCAATCATCAAATTATAATCCTTCTTGCAGTAGGGTCGAGAACACTTCTTACAGAGGCTAGTATAAATATGGGCACCTGGGGATTGTTGCAATCGCTGCAATCTACATGAAGCATATGAATTGCTTTTGACGCCTAACAATCAAACTACAGGAATAACATTCCGCAACCTCCATCATCAAAAAAAAAAAAAAAATCAGGCGAGCGCAGGAGTGCCGCAAGGTAGTATACTATGCCTTGTCTTTTTCTTTACGGTACGGATGGACACTGCCCACGTTTACCTTTTACGTAGGTAATAGGCAGTTTTAGCATATCGTTACCGTGTTTGCGTTACCGTTTACCGTGTTACCGGAAGCCGCTGGCGACGGTGAAGCCTGTGCTGGTAACTCTCGCGCTGCGCAGTCGACTCCCGCTAATACGGTAAACGTTAACGTAAACATGGTAACGATATGCTAAAACTCTTAATGAGACTCTTTTCGTGACTGGAAAAGTCAGTAAATAGCCGTGTACACGAACAATATCAGTTTCCCACAACCTCCAGAAACAGTTCCAGGAAATCAATAGCCTTCTGCCTGATGCTTAAAAAATTCCGTTTGTACTATGAAACCCAATGCCAGTGCGAACAATGGGGGGAGAGGGGGCATACTGTTAGTTTGGGTCTTTATAGTAATGATTGAGAAACGTGCAAAAACACTCAGAGCCCGAGTTCTCGTAGCTGGTCGGTTAGAAAGACGAGGCTGACTTTGCTGCAAAATTTAAAAAAAAAAAGTTAATTGGTGGAAACTTCTCCAAACTTTCTTGCTCGCTGATTGTGGCACCCATACGCAAGGATTCCACCATGAGTGGCAACAATTCAGGCCACAAAACTTGCAAAACCAACCTTTTAACGAGCTTGATATGTGCTTCTTTTTTTTAAAGACCAACGGCACACAGGACTGCCACAAGTTTGCCAGCTCATGTGCCGGCCACAGGATAAGGCAGTTCGTTGCCATAAATTTTTTTTTTAATAGGTGGACGCACCTTCTCGTGATTGTGAGGCCAACGAACTCGGGCTTCATTTTTGGCGCGGGCGCGAAAACGCGCAACGCCCATCACGGTAACCTTTCTCCCCGCTTTTTCCCCTCCTCCTGTCCACATGAAAGCACAGCTCACACAAGAAGCGCCTTATGCAAAGCAGCGCGCTCCTTTCTTTCTGTTTCCTCCCCATTTTCGAAGCCACGAGGAGGACCTTCCGGTCATAGTTTATTTTTGGGAGGAAACAAAAAAAGGACCGAAGGGGGTGGACGTTGGGGAAGCAAGGTGTAGTGAAGGGGGTAGGTAAATAGACGCAGTAGCGTCCGTTGAATTCTATTCCCTGTAGTGTGCGTGCTTTCCGGGCGTGCACGTGGTCACGGCGAACCCCTTACGACTTGCGGCCACCGAGAGTGGGTTCGTTCCGGGTAATCAAAACTGAAAGCGCGCCGAAAAAACGGGAGGCGAACGGGGAAAAGGAGGCCCGTGAGGTAAAGAGAGAGCGGCGAAAGGGGTGAAGAGAAAAAAGAATGCGGAGTAATCCACATAGACGCCAAGCGGAGCGATGCACGTCAGCTTTGACGGTTGGGCCGCCTTGCCGAGTGACGGGAACCTCCCCTTTTCAGGTTTGAGGAAAAGCGGCCTTTGACGGTCTCCGCGCCCACCGCGAGCGCTTCGGGCCGCGCGAGGGGAGGACGCAGCGCAACTCTTTTGTGGGACCCGACGTTGCGCGGACGTCCACGTGATTAATGGCGGCTCCGAAGACGCGTACGGTCCACCGAGAGAGCCCCGGAGACGTGCACGTCAAGTTTGCGCCAGCTAGCCGCGCCGTCCTTTTGTCACAGCTGTGGAGGCTTGCGTAAGCCGCCCGAGACGAGGCATTCTCACAGTTGCTCGTGTGCGCGACGTGCCTACTCGCTATTTTGATGGGGGTCCGAAGAGACGGTGTGCGTCGAGAATGCGCCTGTCTCCAATGCGCGCAACTACCTACGCAGGCTGCTTTCTCTCCGTTTGTTTATTTTGGTTTCAGGTCGGATCGGACGTGAAGTCAAGACGAGTGGCCGGAGGGCCGTTGAGAGCGTTATTCTGAGTGCTCTTCGGGATGCCACACTTGGGCGTAAAAATATGCGATGGCATATCTGCATATTCGAGCCTGGGGTTTTAAAAATGGACTTACCCGGTCAAAACTCGTAGATAAGGAATGAAGGAAACCACGCTGACTCCACACAACTAGAACAACTATACAGGGGACATCATTAGTAGTGACAGCGCCTATCAAGCAGCGTATTTAAAAGCCCTTGGTGCTTGAATACGCTGGGTGGGTACTGCACGTAGTTTGCTGCTGGCGGATGAAATAAGATTTTACGAATTTTCGAGGGCTTGGTCTTTGTTCGCAGGCGCGACTGAGCGGGTTGCAATAGCCAAATGTGGATCCAGTCTGTATGTCCAGACCGTAGGTCGCCAGGCTCACTCACGAGTGCACTCACACACCACCCACTCCCCACTCATGAGTGAGTAGTGAGTGAGCCTCACCATCGTTTCGGGATGGTGAGTGCGGGTGAGTGTGAGCGCCACTCGCGGTGAGCCCAGCTCACTCACCACTCACGAATCGCGAGTGGGGAGCCCCACTCACTACTAACAAGTATGAGCGACACTCACCGCTCGTGAGTGGTACTGGCCACTCATGAGTGGTACCGGCTGATAGGGATCACTGCTCATTGATATCACTGAAGCTCACATTATATACTTCTGCAAAAAAAAAAAAAAACTGTTCTTACTCAGCGAAATATTTAAAAGAATCCTTTGTGCAAATCTGGGGGGGGAAAGTATTAAGAAGATCGAGACACGATCTTTAATGAATATTTACTGGAAACGTCGTTTCAAAATATGCCCATAGTAATTATGCGTAAAATAGCCATAATAAAAACGCAGACCCACTATCCGGAATAAAATTTATCAGATATCTTGAAGCAAAGTAAATCAATAAAACGGGGTCGGCGACCCACCCTTAATACACTATTACAAAATAAACCGTGTCCGAGAAACTGAGTCCGTTTATGGTTATGCGCAATGAAAACAATAATAGGAATACCGACATACCTGCAATAGATTTTAACAGTTCACGTTTTTTTTTTTTTTTTCAGTCAATCACTGGCACGCCAGAATCTCTCTTTGTACCTAAATCGCACTGCAGTGAAACGCCCGGGTGCTTAACTGTCTGTGTGGGGATATGACTGCGCACCAAAAGTCCTTGTAAAAATAACCCAATAAAAACGTGTTATTCTATTCTTTTCGTTCCGTAAATTTTAAATTTTGTTAATTGATTGTTTTGCTTTATTCAGCGATTCGGCATCACAATTTTTATTTGAGATATTGATGGTAGTGAATCACTTTTTAGAGCGAAGATGTATATCGCTCTTTCGAATGCATTTCTTCTTGTCATGAGCTATCAGCAGCTTTGTTAATCAGAATACGCTTTGCGGCAAAACGAAATTTTGTCGAATCTCGACACATGGGCGTTATGGTTTTTCGCCGCGATCACAAAATGTTCATAGCGGTCGGGATCAAATCGACGTCCTTGGGATCGGCAGCAGAACGCCCTAGCTACTCAGTTACTGGTGCGGGTTGACCACTAGACCTAATTAACAAGGTACAATTACAATTACTCGTCCAGCCACAGAAGCTGTCGTCAGCCACAGATAGAGAAGCGCTGCTTCTCTATCGGCAACCATCATACACGACGGCTTTCATCAGCATGCAGCGATGCCGGCTTTTTGTTGTTGTTGTTGTTGTTGTTGTGTTCAGTCGTCCATCACCGCTGCATACGCGGTTTTCCCAAACACGAGCCAAGAGCCACCCATTTGTTCTTCGTCCTGACGAGAAGGTGGTTGCCGTAGCCGGTAATTGTAATGACTGGCGATGCTTGGAATGTTTTTAGAAGCAAGCGCTCGCAAGCGCCCTGCGGCAACGCCGAAGATACCATGACGTGGTGGAGTTGCTTGTTCTGCCCGACGCCGCGGCTAGTGCGCCGCCCGCCTCGCAAAGACGCCTAGTCACGTCTGTCTAGACAGCCAGTTGCCTTCGCTCACATTCGATGGTTCAGCTGCAGCGCCTTCGGGACGCTCGGAGAACCCTCGTTCCCGTGCTCGGATTTGGGGCCGTGTTATGCAGTTACCTGCGTGGAAGCATCGCGTGAATTGTTGGTCATACCTTCGTCGGTGGGTGTGCGAATTGTGTGGATAGGTGTGGCAATCAGAAAAAATGGATTCAGGCCATTCCCTGTGGACTAAACGACGACTGATATCCGTCGGTGGTGCTGCGTGGTTTTCTTCGCTATTCGCTGACATCTGATCTGCGGCGTAAAAAAACTTTCCTGCTTTTTGGAGCCTTCAAAAGGTGACAACTAGTTAGGTTTACCTTTCCAAACCAAATGTTGGTGGGCAAGTTGGCCACAACAAAAACTGTCCGCGTCGGGGGCCGCAGCGCCCGTAAGTTCTGTTTTTGTGTCGGTTGTAGTGAAGCAGGAGGAGACTGCAAGTGAGGAGCAAATTAGAAGACATGTTATGAGACATGTGCGTTAAATAATGATGATGCTGATACAAGAAGTTTTCTGCGGAAGTTGTGTGCCGCCGCCTGGCTTGAAGGATGGATCAGGATGAAATCAAGATTGCCGGTAAGCTTACTATCTAAAAACCATCGTTTTCTCCTGAATGGAACAGTGTATAATCCACTTATGCGTGAGAAATGAATAATAGTCAGTAGCTGCGACAAATGGGTTAGGGAAATAGCAAAATTTTTCTTGGTGCACTTTGTTGCGCTTCGTGTTCCCTGACTGCGTTTGTGAATTACCCTAACACACATCAGCTAATAGCCGTGTCAGCACTTCGCATGTGTTTGTAACGGTAGTAGAGCTCTCTGCTTTTTTTTTTTTTTTTTTTTGCGATTCGAAAACCGGTTCTTACGGTCGAAAATGTCTTTCACAGTCTCTCGCCGAAACTTCTGCGTATACAGATATATGAGAAGTAGATATACCTCGTGAACTGCCAGCAATAACGCCGGTGACACCGGGACAAGGCCAGGTTGGGCAGAGTGCAGTCATTGCGCCAGGTGTACTGATGTCCGGACATTCGGCCGCTTCGCGTGCCTATTCGTTTGGAAGCTGCTCCTTTCTTAGCAGCATCGCTTCGAGAACGCGAGCGCACCTGCACGAGGGATTTTAGACGATGTTTCTTCTTGGTCTGTCTGTCTGTCTGTCTGTCTGTCTGTCTGTCTGTCTGTCTGTCTGTCTGTCTGTCTGTCTGTCTGTCTGTCTGTCTGTCTGTCTGTCTGTCTGTCTGTCTGTCTGTCTGTCTGTCTGTCTGTCTGGCTGTGCAAGTAAGTGCAAGTGGGGAGGGCGAATGGTGAGCGTGAGGGCGAGTGAGTGCTTGAGGAAAAAGTATATTTTAACAGAAGAGCTGTTTAAGCTTGAGCTCTGTTCGTGCGGATCGTGAACAGAAAACAACCATCTTCGGCGAAGTGTATAGGGGGGAAATGCTAGGCCAAGAAGTGCGAGGGAAAGGGGCGATGAGGCAAGGAGCCCACGAGCAGGTGTTGGGAGTGCGCGCCTAAAGAAAAAAAAAAAAAGATGTGGTTGAGAGGACCCGGTAATCGAACCTGGAAACTTTACGCCGTGAAGCCGGCATCCTAGCCATCAGGCCACCCAAAGGCCTGAGTGCAGAGGGATACGGGGTTAGCAGCGGCGGACAACAATAACATGTGCAGCCAATTCGAGAGAAAAGAAACGCTTCCCGTTTTCGGAATCGAATCTGTGTCCCTCGCGTAATGAAACCGGCGTCTATCCAATGGCGCTATCATCGCATTCGGGGCGCTTAGCATTTCCTTTTGAGTTCGTAGCGCAGGCGTTGGCTTTGAGCTTTGGCTGTGTTGAAGAAGACTATGGCTTTGGGGTGTCTATATCTTACTCGTGTCCCGTGTGTTTTTTACGCTGTGCAAGATGAACGTATTCCGACTCGCCCAAATTTCCGCCTTGATGGCTTCGGACTTTGGCAGTTTGTATTTTGGACTTCAGGAGGGTCGATTGCGGACTTCGGTTTAGCTCAGTTTGCATAAATTAGCTTTTAACCACAGACCTAAGAAAATAAAGTTAAAGCTAGTGAAGACCCCCAGCTCCGCTGTCTCCTCAGCCCTCGCATCTTGATTGTGAATATGGTCAATTTTTTTTTTTTTAGTGAGTGCGAGTGAGCGGCGTCCAGTTTTGCAGATCTATCTATTGTCCAGACAACATACTATACCAGAAGACTAACATACTGGACATAAAAGATTTTACAGTGTGATTCCCCCCGTCCGATTGAACGTCAGAAAGCTTTGATAAACACGTCACCCAACTGATCAAGCCAAAACACTTGAAGCTTCGAACTGCGCGGCTCCCAAGATGCTGTAGTAGCAGACGTTCCTTTGAAAGCATGGCTATTCTAGGCTGCGTATTCAAGACCCAAGCGCAGATATGAAAAATAATGAATCGGAATGTACCAATCACTCTTCTCATACGTAAAAGTGGTGTCCGAACTCGAAATACATTCGTCGAGCCCTTTTTTTTTTGGGGGGGGGGGGGGGGGGATTGGGGGCATTTATAAAAGTGATTGTGGAGAATGTCAAAATATTTTTAGGAGTATGAAATTTGCAATTATCCCCTGCAAGAATAAAAAAATCGGTACAGAAATATTGAGAATTGTCTACAAATGCGCAAGTACTATTTCCAACCGCTCTGCTATACGCTTAGCACATTTAAGGTCGGCTTGCATAATAAGCTCAGATGCATTGAGGGAAGATATTTTATTAAAGCAGACATTTCAGTTTTATAACAAGGTATGAAGGCCCCTTGTATCCCCATAAAAACTTGACTGGGTTTTCTTAAGTCAGCTTCACTTCTGTACACATATGCATTGCTCGTGCGTTGCGTCACCCGCCACTCGTTTTTAACAGCCGAGCTGTTTAAGCTTTTAGTTCCGCCATCCAGTGTTACCAGAAATGATACCAGGAAGAATACCGTGCGCACGTGAGCGTGCGCCTCGTGAGGAGCGACCGGCATCAACCAGGCTTGCGAATGCGCTTGCGCCGTGTAAGGGGTTCGCAAAAAATACCAAGAAAAAATACCGAGTTCACCTGAGCGGGGGCCTCGTGAGGAGCGCCAGGTGTCGGCCCGCTCGACCTTCGAAAACACTATGCCCAGCGTTCGTGGCGTGGTCGCACGCGTGCTGTTCTGATCGCCAGTTCACGCGCGTTTACGCCTGAAGTGGGGAGCACATGCATGGAGGCCGAGTTCGCACTATATACAGACGCCGAGTTCGCGAAGCCTCTTGCCGCGGGTTCTAGCGCGTCCTAATGCGGTCCACTTTGGGAGAGATGTGAAAGCCTGCGGACGAAACGATCCGGACCTGCCAGTCATGGAGAACTTTCAGCTGCAAGTTCAGAAATTAATGTAAGGGGCAACAGCCGGGTATCCTACAAAAGGGAGAGAGGCCGCCAGCACTGCTGTTTCTCTAGCCTTGCACCACTAGTGCAATTAAGCTGCGCCATTTCTCTAGGTCGCACAATCACAGAACCATTCACAGGCCCGTTCCGTCAGGCCAAGTTCGAAAAGCGTAGCAGCAGCTGAAATGGCGGCAGAACTAACGAGAATCTACCGGTACCACCGTTGTATATAGAAAAACTGAAACGGATAAGCATGCCAATGCCTTAGCCTCGCAACATCCTTGCTAAACCATGCTTAGCCTTGCCACATCCTTTCCTGTGTGGATGGTTTTTATTCATTCGTACCCGAACAACCACCCATTCATGACTACAACGTTTCTAAACTGAGAATAACCAGGCGGCAGCACCTGGCACTCACGCTGATTGCGAATTCGCCACGTTAAACGACACTGACTTCTTTCCTTTTTTTTTTTCTAAACGTGGTTCGGTCACACGGTAGACACGGGAGACCAAACCAATCATAAAGTTCATCCGTGGAAGTGTTTCCGAGAAAGCGCAATAAACTCTGACAACAATCGCCAAAGAATTCCCCTTCAAGCTAAAGGTTTTGGGAAAAGGCAAAGGGGAGCTGGCAGTTATCCCCAAAAAATTTCTCCACAGGGTATGCAAGTCGTTACCACTGCGTTTAAAGACATTTGTACATTGCAGCACACGCCGCGCGCACTATGACTTGATTCAACGAATGTGCCGATATTTGAGCCCACCGTTTCAGCTCATCCTGAACGATAACATGTCTCTGTGCAGTCGTCTCGACCGCTGAATTTTAGGGCAACACTGTGAACACGGTTGTATTGGTGCTCACTCTTTCTGTAAAGCCATTACCTCGTCAGCATGAAAGGCTAGATATGGAAGGAAATGTGCTTCACTCCCGTGCGGTCGCTTGCTCTTGGTTGCACGGAAACGAAACATTGAGGTGTCTGAGTTTTTTCCAGGCCAATAAGTCCTCCGAATGAAATTAACTTCCCCGTGCGCGGCTAACTCCTTCTTTTACTTTTTTATTGAGACTTCCTTCGCCCCTTTTCGCTTTTATCCGGCTCCCTCCTTTCCCTTAAACTACGTAGCGCACGCAAAAGAACCTTCATTTTCCGACCCCTTCCTCCCCTGCGTCTCCATCCTCCGGCCACTCCTTCGCGGGGACAAGGGTGCTGTGAATGTGCGTAGTACAATGTTGCCCGCGAGAAACGAATAGGCATGGTGTGAGGCTGTTTCCTCAACAAATATGCCTGCTGGAAAAACGCACGAATACATGGAATAAATGGTGGGAGCAACACTTGATCATACAGCCCACAAAACTTTCTGCTCTCCGCATCCGTCTCCAGCCCTGCTTCTCACGCTGCCGCGTTTGAAAATTAACCCCTTTCCGCACCACATTGCACCATAAGTTCTAGAGGTTCAAAATTCCCGTGTCCTTGCTCACGGCTATTGTCAACGTCGAAAAGGGATACGTGTGGCTCGTTTTCCCTGGACGTTGTTGGCGCGACGTCCCGCATCGCGACTGTTCGCTTTCGGTTCTTCTGCTTCTGACCAATCATCTATTCCTCTTAACGAGTCAGGTACCTTATGACCTACTGGGTAGCGCTCCCGCCCGTCACGCAAGGGGCCCTGATTTGATTGTCCCCTTTTTTGCGTGGTTGATTTTTCCCATCTAGGTGAGGGTGATTTGACGGTCGTAAAAGACAGCCACGCATACCATCCGAAGCCATAAAGCAGTTTTGATACAACGTACATTAAGTATGGTGGCATAGTTAAAATAACTGTCTTTATCCAACGATAAAAGGCTTTGTGCCTGCAAGCGGGCCCCGGCAGCGTTTGTCGTCTTGCTTGCTCTGCCTACCGACTGTCGCTGGACCTCCGCTTCCGAGATGGACTACTAATGGACAGCGCCTACTCCCACTGCCAGAGGGTTGAACTGCGGATAAGGGGGCGGCTCAAGTGTCCTACCAAGGAGTCGACCAGGAAGGGGGGGGGTGATAGGGAGTTCGTTACAGAGAGGCGGTATGTTGGTTTATTGTAAGGTAATGTAAGCACAGATAAGGCGGGCAGGGAAAGGTGGTGTAGAGTAAGTTAAAGCACACTTCCGCGGGCACCTATGCGAGCTGAGGTTGTCCATGTTGCACGGATCAAGCCTCATCACGCTCATTGAACTCAACCTAGGCTCGGACAACTGTGGTGTTGCGCAAAACTGTCATTTCTCTTGTTTTTCCGTCTAGAGGACCTATTGGTAAAGCATCGGGGCGATGCCTTTCACGGGAGGGAGCAATGCCGCAGTGCTGTCATCGTGCGAACCTCTGTTACAATCCCCCCTCTGGGTATGCGCCACAGCGCCTGTACGAAAAGGGACGGAAAAGAAGACAAGGACGAGGATCGAGACGCGTACTGCCTGTTGGCCAGTGCTACTGCATCGCGGGTGTGCAGCATTGGTGGGCAGCTTTAGCAGCATCATACAGTATTTAAATAGTACATATATCACAAGATCTGCGTTATAGAAACAAATATAAAATATTGTTACGGGGGTGATCAGGCGACTAAGAGGCGAAGTAGGGTTTATTCGCAGATCTAGCGGCAGTGCACCGGAGAGCGTGAAATCCGACCCTCCAATCCGTCCAAAAAGCACTTACATTCTCCTCTTCGTCATCTCGGTGCTGGCAGGGAAAGATTTGCCCATAAAGGAACGCATACCACCTACAGCGCCGCAGCAATGGTGAAGCAGTCATGCGATGTCGTGTAACAATGTGATAAAGGGATCAAGGCTCTCTGGAGAACTCAAAATTTGACTGGCCCATCAACCCCACAAAACGAAACTCAGTGAGCGACAACGACAAAATAATATTCTGGTAAAGGTATAAGCCACGGAGTTTTCAGCAACGTAAGGCCTATTAAAAGGTGTCTAAAAGGATAAAGATCAGACCTTGGAGCGGGTTTCGTAAGAGTTTGAACCTCAATTCGACGGGAACCGGCCCAGCAAAGGCTCAAGAATATGGGTCGACAAGGAAGGCATGGCGAGACGCGTGAAAACCTGAAATATCCTGTATTTTTCTGCAATGCCAGTCAATAGCCCCTCCTTTGCCCTCCCTCATCGAGAACCCCTACCTTTCCTGAGCAAAGCACTGACCTTGTAGCCGACTGAAAACGAAGGCCGCACTCTATTTCCTTCCCCCGGGAAGCGTCCGTGCGCGAGACAAGGATTGACGTAGTAAGGTGGGACACCTTCCCGTATGCCACTTCCGCGATAAGCCCCAAATTTTCCGGCGCCATGGAACAAGGAAGTCGGATGTGTCCTGTGCTGGCGCACCGACAACTGCGGCGGATGTGTGGCTTTCCCTGCAGCTCGAATTTTTCACCTCATTGCATCACCCTCACGATGTTTTTAATTAGGAAAACGCAAAGCCGTACAAGTCATGGCGGCAATCCATTGCAACTTCGTGGACAAGTTGCATGAATCCGGATTGGTGGCTCAGTGGCTAAGGCGTTATGCTGCTGAGCACGACACGAGGTCGCGGGTTCGATTCCCGGCCGCGGCGGCCGCTTTTCTGATCAAGACGAAAAGCAAAAAAAACGCCCGCGTGTGCGAGATTTCGGCGCACGTTAAAGATCCCCAGGTGGTCAAAACTAATCCGGAGCCAGCTACTACGGCGTGCCTCATCACCAGCGTTGCGTGGGCGCGTTAAACCTACAATCGATCAACTAGTTGCATGATTCGACACTACCCGTTGTGAGGAGCCGGATAAGGATGCTACTCCTCATTGCTCTCATCAATGACTTCATCATTTACTTATGTATTTACTGATTGATTGATTGATTGATTGATTGATTGATTGATTGATTGATTGATTGATTGATTGATTGATTGATTGATTGATTGATTGAAAAATACGTCTGGAGGGAAGGAAGATGTCGCTGTAAAGTATGGATGTACAGTCATGGACAAATTAAAGGAGAACATGAAGATATGAACCCAGAACATGTAAAATTGAAAAATACTCCTCGTAGAGGTCCGATAAAGGCACGCTATGGCTATATTTGGAAAGCCACATCTCCTGACTTTGTTTAATTAATTATGCCACGCATCAATTTGACTTGCATGGAGAGAAACCGCAGCTATTTGTGCGTTCTGGTTCATATCTACGTGATTGCGTTTAATTTGCCCATGAATGTATACAGGTCCCCCAAACGGGGACGAATCCTTTACCTGGAGCCCAGCATAACCTTATGGTTGGGGTTCAGAATTTTTCGATAAATCCGCAAAACCCTTAATAGCGGTCACTAGAATAATAGTTTACGCATTTGTATTTATCTGATAAACTCCCATTTCGGAAGCTTTGGGGTATGGAGATGCGACTTGACGATTTGTCTTCCTATACTTTTTTTCATCGCTATATTCATTCCAGGAATTACGGCCCGGTTACCTCCTGAACTATAAGCCACTTGCAAAGCTGAAAATCGGATGGGTGACTGATCGCTGTCATTACTAAGCAAATTTGGTTCGCAGGTACCACAGGATGGTTCCAGGTAAGTAAAAGGGATAGTGCCCTACAATATACAGTTAGACCGCTTGAGTATAAATAGAAAATTTTTGCCGTTTGCTTTTGCCGTTGCTTTCCTTCTTTTTCAAAAAAAATTTCAGAGAAGTGAAAGACAACATTAATAAAAAAGACAAATGCGGTAACAGCCGCACGAACTCAGCGCGGACGACGGATTCGAAAGTTTAAAGACCCGTAATCTCAACAAGCATCAATGATTTAGTAGTTGTCGATTAACATTTCATTGCAGGGCGTTGGCCGGAGGTTTAAGCTATTGCCACAATTGCCCTGATACATGTCCTGTGTATTTCTTTTCTCACTCAACGTCTTTCCGCGCCTGTTTTCAAGATGCCACAATCTTCTGTGTGCCCAAACCTCACATAAGGCACTTTCCCAAACGCCTCAAGTTTTTTTTTTTTTTTTTTTGCGGGGCCTTAGATAATTTTTGAAGGATAATTAACTTTCAGCCTTCGAAGATTCATGTTTGGTTTCCAATAGATGACAGTCTGATTCCGGTAGAGCAAGCATTGTATCGCCGTGGTTAATTACGCCGAACGGAACCCGATATGTCACAGTTGGGGATGCACAATGGCATTTAAGTGGCAATCTCTGATATGTAGGTAATACGAAGAATGTCGGAGCACTGAGATATCATGAAAATTCGGAGTACCAGCCTCAGAGCTGTAGGATGTGCTATGCGGCGTTGAAACTTGCCTAATCGTAATATAACAGAGCGGAACATTAATTGTTAGTTCGAAGCCTATCTGGGATCGAACAGTAATACTTTGGAATCTGGCAAAAAAAAAAATACTGTGTTAAACCACAGGGTCTGAATCTATATCTATCTATCTATAACAAGTACAGAATAACAGACTCACACACAGAACTTTAAAAGCAGGTCTTTTAGCAATAAAAAACGGCGCTAAACTTGCACGTGAAAAACTTGCTGTATCAATTAGATCACGAACAGCTAAACATAGACAGTTCAAAGTATATGTCATACACAGAAACAAGGCTAACACGACAAAAGCATTCACAGACACTGAATGAATATCAGCGGCAGACTGACAGTCTCAAATATTCTTTTTTTTTTCACTGGCAATCAGAGAGTGACATGATTTGCCTATCAGTATGACAAGCAGTCAATCACTCGGAACCTCTTCCTCACTGCTGCAATGTTATTTATTGTCTTTGGAATGACGGACTAGTTCTTTGTCCACTGTTTGAAGTGCTCACTACTCTTCTTTCAGTACTACTTGGTATTGATGTAGTATAATTGGTATGGTACTGATGTAGTCATAAAATGTATTGCTGTCTGTTTTGCCTCACTCGTTAATGTAATATTTCACTTATGACGTGAGTACCCTTTGTATAAATCTTGTCATTTCACAATGTATGTGCCCTTCCTGCAATAATCCCTAATTGGGATTGGAAATATATGTAAATAAATAAATAAATTAATAAATAAATAAATAAATAAATAAATTAATAAATAATTGGAACCATTGAAAATTTCTAGTTACCTAGGTTACAAAGTTTATTTATGAGTTCAAGTAACCGATATATAATTACGCTGTGGTGTTATTTGAATTAATAGCGATTACCTGGAAGCATTCTCGTAGCTTCCTCATACCGCCCAATGCGTGAAGGGGGAAGTTTTCGCTAAAGCCACGCAGGTCTAGCGAGGTATCACCGTTATCTGAGCTGTATACGCACATACAACCTGCACGCAGAGGAAAGAGAGAAAGCAAGAGCGGCGGTCGTTCCCTGGACGACGCGTACAATCATCCGGGCAGCGGAAGCGTTCGTGGCGCTTGCCGACCGGTGTGACAGCAACGAGGAATTCCAAGAAGCTGACGTCTCCCCGCCGGCTGCTCGAGCGACGTGCAATACACGCCACAAAACGCCGCGACCTTGAAGCAACGTCCGCCGTTGTCGACGTCGCAGGCAGCCCGACCGCGGCCGCACGCGACTCTAGCAAGAGACGCCGGAATTGTCGTCCCGATGCGCGTGGGACGCCGAACGTGGGGTGGACGTATGAACATTAGCCGCACTGGAGCGGCCGTGCGACGATTGCACCCGTGCGGGCTGCACAGAGCGAGCACTTTATGCTTTGGTAGGAACACGGAAAATGATCCCTTCTGCGTGAAAAAAAAAAAGGGTCTACATTAAAGGCCAACTGCACTCAAAATTTCGACCTCTTGAAAACACTATTTCCGTACAGTCTGCCTAAAAGGAAAGCAAGATGCAAAATACAACAGCTGAAATACCGCGTGGACGCCGCAAGCGATCAGTAAAAATCGGCAAGTTTGAAAGCTAAATCTAGGATAGCGCGACCATTAAACTGACGTTGCAGCCGTCCAGCGAGCGGCCGGACGGTCAGCAGCTCGGGAGCAAGCCTGCGCGCAAGCTCTACGCGCGCACGGGGCAGACAATGGGTGAAGCGTTCGCAGCAGAGCTCGACCGGCTCTCCAGCTGCGTGGCTGGCCAGAGGAAGAAGCCCCGGACGGCCGGAGCGTCACAGGCACGTCATGGCTGTTTACGCGATCCGCCGGCAGGTGCAGCCTGGTCTGTGGCGGAGCTTTTTTAAACGCTTCTGACTGATTAAGGAGGCGTTTCGCGAGGCTACCACTCGTGTCCCAGCTGCTTTGGTGGTACTTAATACACATTAAAAATAAATTTGGTCGAGGTGAAATTTGAGTGCAGTTGACCTTTAAAGCGGGTGTAAGCTTTCGGAGTTTTTTGTTCAGGCTCGCACTGAAACTCAAAGCCGTCGATGAAGGTATTTTTCAAGCAATGCTTTCTATCTCTACCAGCCAACGGTTCCTTCGCGGCGTGCTGGACAAGATACTCCAACGCTGGCCGGGGAGGGGGAGGGCGCTTTTCACTTCACGGAGCACAATGTAGATGGCGCGGCGAATGGGCGGTATTACACAGCGCTCCCCGTTTTTCCCCGCGGCAGGCGCGTCGGCGGAACCCTTCCGTCAGCTTTGCCGTCTGCTTCAGCGACGATTGCTTTGGGCCTGTTTTGGCGCAGCTTTCCGTCCATTGCGCTCCCTTCGCGCGACTTGATTAACTTGTTCGACAGCACCTCCTGGATAACCTGAACCCGATGGAATTAAGTGGTCGTACGGCAAAGATACGTTGATGATTGGTTTCCAGGGCGGGAAAACAAAATGTAGAGACCACATACAGACACCTGGCCGCTAGAGAAACGCTACCTTTTGTGCACTGCTTGCCATGAATGGGACTCCGTTTTCTATGTTGGTGAATACCAATTCCGTTGTGTTTTAACAAATATTACAAAAGGCGAAAGTAGCAACTGGTTCTGATAAATAGCGGTTATAAAAGTTCCCTCAACTTTTTCGAAACTCTGAAACTTGCTAAACTAACTAGTTTAAATATGTATAAATGGGAACCACTAAGCTCACATGCCGAATTGTTTCGATATCTGCGCTTGTGTCACGCGGTGGTGTAGCCCCGAGCTAGAACCTCAGGATGGCTAGTCCCCGTTGCCTCATCCTTCGAAAGACGCTCCTCGACGTTTTCTTTCCGCCGACGCACGGACGGGCTACAGCGGCGACGCCCGCCGCTCTAGCGCGGCCGTGGCCGATGCTGCTGTGTTCGTGACGCCGCCCCCGAGAATTCCAGGTGATGGCTGGCAGAATCTTTTGTTTTATTATTTGTATAGCCACGTGTGTCAATTCAAGTGACGTCGCATAGGCAGTTGTTGTGGGTGTCGTTTAAAGGTTTGCTTTCCAACCACTTCACAGCGTGGATTGGAGCCAATTTTTATATGATGGTCCTTATCAGGCAGTGTCAAGTTAGGCACGCCTGGGAAGCAATAGGTCTGAATAAATGACCTCGGATCAACATTACACATAAACTTCGGTGGCTGTTAATACACTATATGATGAGCCTTCTGCGCATCTGGTGAAGTAAGGCTCATAACAAAACATACTTTGCGGAATCATCTCGCCGGGACTCCTTTTGAGGTCTCACTGCCGGCGTATTCCGCCAGGTTTAGCTGGTCTCAAAAATTGAAGATAATGCCTCGAAGCGACGCGATGCGATGCGAAGCACGGTTCCGCTCCGCTGGTGCAAACGCTCCTTGTCTGAGGCCTCGTGTCGCTGCGACGTTTATCGGCGACTCGCGGAGAAGGGTTTCCGCGATGGGGTTTGCCCTCCGGTTCCGTTTCCGACAGCTTTGGAAATCGCGCTTCCGTTATCATCCACTACGTGGGCCAGAGGTGTTCGACGCCACGCAGCCGTGGAGTCGTGGCGATACCGACCCGCCGATAACGGTTCGTCGACGGGAAGTCGAACGCGCTTCCGAAGGGACGATGCGTGAAAACACGTTTCTTTCGGACGCTGGCACGCGCAGTCATTGAGTCAGAAAGTTGTAGACTTCGTAGTGCACAGGATGAAGTGCATTGACCAAGGAGGGCAAGATTCTACCCATTGATATCTACCGGAACAAAAAAAAAAAAAAAACACGGATAATAGCGTAACAAAAAATCACACCAACTCGGGTTGGGAAACAAGTATTTGGGATTTTAATTTAAGCTCACGAAATGAACTCGTCTGCATACATCTGGGAAATGTTTCGCAGTGGACAGAGCATGAAAGAGAATTTTCGGAAGGCTAATAATAAAAATAAAAACCGGGAACCGCTGAAGGCTGCACGAAACAAACTAGGGAGTTCGAAGCTTTCCTCGACGACGAATATAGTCGACAGTAAGCTGAGTTAAATGAACCCTTTCTGAAAACACTCACAGCAACAACGAAAAAAAAAAAATACGGGAATTTTTCGGCCGCTGTGTCAAACTATTTTAAATACGTTAGCATCTTGTGACTTGCGGGCGCGCTGCATTTAAAGCAAGAAAGGACGAAATGAAGAAGAAATAAGGTGAGAGGTGCGGGCTATGGCTGACCGCACCCTTTCGGACACGGATAAAAGAGTCTACCCCAAATGTCGCTCAGATTTATTGGCACCACCACTCTGCAAAAACAGAAATTCAGAGAGTCATCTACTAATGCATAGCATTCTTATTCCGCTTGTCTTGAGTGGGAGTTTTTTCCAGTCAAATGTTGTGGTTTTTTTTCTAAATCCTGGCCAACCAATTATCTCTATTTAGGTTATTGTAAGGATTACATTTGGAACTTTCGCGAAATCTGCATTATTGGGGAAATGCAGGGCGTTACGCGGTTCGCCATTTTCCGTAATATTTTATATTTTTCTTAATTCTTTTTTTAGTTTCTCAAAATTTCGATCGACCAATTATCTCCATTTACCCGCCGCGGTGGCTCAGTGGCTAAGGCGTTGCGCTGCTGAGCACGAGGTCGCGGGTTCGATTCCCGGCCGCGGCGGCCGCTTTTCTGATGGAGGCGAAAAGCAAAAACGCCCGTGTGTACGAGATTTCAGCACACGATAAAGATCCCCAGGTGGTCAAAATTAATCCGGAGCCCTCCACTACGGCGCGCCTCATCGCCTGCGTTGCGTTGGCGCGTTAAACCCCACAATCAATCAATCAATCAATTATCTCCATTTACGCTGTTATAACGATTACAGGTCGAACTGTCGCGAAATCTACATTATTGTGGAAATGCCATGCGGTATACATACGTTTTGCCATTTTCCGTGATTTGTTTATATTTTTCTTATTTTTTAGTTTTTCAAACTTCGTCCGACCCATTACCTTCATTTACGTTATTATAATGATTACGTTTGGAAGTTGCACAAAATCTGCATTATTGTGGAAATGCAGGGCGTTACACGGTTCGCCATTTTCCGTAATTATTTTATATTTTTGTTATTTTTTAGTTCTTCAAAATTTAGTTCGACCAATTATCTCTATTTACGCTATTATAACGATTAAAGGTTGAACTTTCATGAAATCCACATTATTGTGAAAACGCAGGGCGTTACACGTTCCGCCATTTCCCGTATTTTTGTTTCTTATTTTTTAGTTTTCAAAATTTTATGCGACCAGTTATCTACACTTACGCCATTACAGCTATTACAGGTGGAACTTCCGCGATATCTGCATTATTGTGGTAATGGAGGGCGTTACACGGTCCTGGCTGTGGGGGTACTCGGCAAAGAATGCTACGCATTAATACCATGCACGTGGTCGCAATTTCACGTGCTGGAGCAGTTAAATCTGGTAAAATAGCACCCTTTGATTTCCTTGCACGCAGACTACGTTGATTGAGCATGCTTAAATTTTCACAAATAACAGTAAAGCACTGATGTGCTAAAAATACATATTACGACGCGCAAGAACCTTGGAAACTGTTCTGGTGTCGGAGGTACGACGTTAAATTTCGACTATCGACGATAAACTTCGACGATAAATTTCGATGATAAATTTTGACTATCTTCCCGAGATTTATTATAACAACGACCAAGTAGTCGATATTTTGCAATCATCATTCACTAAATTACAGCTTCCGATCATAAGTACAACTAATTTTGTTCGGACCAGTTAAATGGATTTCGAGTATCTTTGCCATAACAGTGCGTGAATCGGCAATGCCGCTGAAATTCCCGGCAGAGATCCTTTACGAGCTAAAGCCAATATGTTCGAGAATACCGTTTTTCAAGGCAAAAGATTCGTTCAGCCTTTTGTCCTAAACACCGGTGCGCTCGAGTTTCCAAAGCATCTTCTAAAAAAAATTAGAAGCGAAGCTGTATTGGTGGATTACAATGTTGAATTATATATGGCGACTAACCGCATTGATCCAGTGAAGATACGCACACACAACTTCCTTAGAATTATAATTCTAAATTATTTCTCGTATAGTTTGTTTCGGGATGGTTTCGATAAAACAAGAGTTACAGCCGTTTCTTGCAACCATGCTCTCTTCGTAGACGACCATGGGTTGACAGCGGACAAGAATTCGGCAACGTTTACGACTTCACTGTGGACTAATTAATTGCGACCAGTTAATGAACTAGGTGTAATGACAGAGTCGTCTTAGCGCCTAATTTCAGCATAACGTTTTTCCAACATACCTACGTTAGTTTAAGAGCTACAGAGCATTTCACACTAGTTCTGCAGGGCGAGCGTGCGGTTCTGTGCCGACGTGACCCGATAGACGTACGCAATTTCGGTCAGAACCTAGCGCAAGACAGCTTTGCTGTAAAACACAAAGTCTAAACTAATCTTTAGCCCCTGAATGCACCCCCCCCCCCTCCCCAGGGAGATTGAGAGCAATGAACTCCGATTGAACTGGATGTTTGGATGTTGCTTTTCGGCAGCATGCAATGCGCGCTCAAATACAGGTTTCGCATGCTCTTCAACCTTTACTGACAGCCCGGATGCCATCCCATACGTTTTCTCATTTCTTTGCCTTGACTTGGCATGGAGCTATAAACGGGCGCTGAATATAGCCTCGCATGTCCGCTTTCCTGCGCAATGATAGAACAAACGTTTACCCTTGAGTCAGCGCTATCGTGTTACTAAGAAAACGGTGCTTTCACGGCTTGTATCAGATAAGCGGCTGACTGCGTTGGCTCGCGCTGTTGTTCATTCTTCTGAAGAGATTATACGTCACTGGGTTGTAACATTGGGTGCTGGCAAGCGCTGTGTTAGCTCATTGTTCCGAAAAGTTGAAAGATGTCATTAGGCTGGGAACATTCAGACTGCCGGCACTTTAGCTGCATGCTCTCAGCGGAAAAAGTTGAGAGATATTCGCTCTTATTGGCAACACTTAAGGTTGCGTCATGGTGGCGGCACAAGTATCCCGAACCATATCGTGAAACTCAGCTCGGCACGGGCTGTACCTCATGGGCGTTACGAACTGAGATTTGGAGGGGACCCCCGGTGCTCTTGTGCGTGTGTGCGTGTGCGTGCGTGCGTCATAGATAGATAGATAGATAGATAGATAGATAGATAGATAGATAGATAGATAGATAGATTAGATAGATAGATAGATAGATAGATAGATAGATAGATAGATAGATAGATTGATTTGATTGATTGATTGATTGATTGATTGCTTGATTGATTGCGAGAGGAGAGAGAGAGCGAGAGAGAGAGAGAGGAGAGCGAGAGCAGAGAGACGAGAGAGAGAGAGAGAGAGAGAGAGAGAGAAGAGAGAGAGAGAGAGTGGCAAGCACGCAAACAGACAAATGCTACTACTTGCACCCCATCATGCGTCGTCTTCCGTTTTGGGTTCTGCCGTTTTACTTTGAGGGGGGTGGGCAGTTAGAGGTGTCTCAGCGGTGCTCCTGCGGGCTGTTATGAATGCAGTGATTTCGCAACGGTCCGAGTGTATGGCTCTGATGTGACAATCTGGTACATTTATTTCTCGTGAAAGCGAGGTGTATAAACCAGGGGGTCGAACCGGAGCCGAGCCGAACCGGAAAGCGGAGTAGAACCGGTATTTTTGCCGGAACTGAAGCCGAACCGTTATGTTTTGCTCATGCTGAATCTGAACCGGAACTGAACAGAAAAAAATACAGCGAAATCTCGTTGATACATTTTTCACAGGAACCGGAAAATAAAACGTATTATCCGAAAATCGTATTATCCAAATAGGTTAAAAATAGTAGGGAAGTGTGCATGCTCCGTCAGCGACTCACTTTTATGGAGCAACATGAAGTAACTGCTCAATTTGTGCTACCCTTTCTTATTTTAAATGTCCAGGAGTAAATTCTTCTAGAACGTACAAAAAGAAGCAGCCGGCATTTGTTGCTTTGGCATTTGTTGCTGGGTCTCCTCGATTTGGCTGCACTTTGTGCACTAGTTCACAAAAATGTCGTGCAAGTGCAGCGCCCGTTCTTTCAGTGGCAGCCGTACACTAGCGCTTTCCGTGCAGCGGCCGAATCGAGGGCAAAAGTGCAGAAACGTCTTCTGCTGCGGTTCGTGTTAGCGCGCTCGCGTTATTTTTTCTTTTTCTTTTTTTTTGAAATGGCGTGACCCTGCACTCAACTTGTGTTTCGTACACAAATGCACTATCTTGTTACACGTGACGACCATTCTCGTCTAAAACGGGAAATGCTGTCGTTTCTACTCAGTTTACTGACACAAGTATCATGCGGGAGTCGTCTGCTACGAGGGGGCGCTCTAGTCGCCGCAGCGAACAGACGTGTCCTCACTTCGGCTCCGTCGTTTTTCGGCGTTTGAGCGGAACACCACCGTTCTTCACCGCGTGTTTTGGCAAAAAGGACCCGTGCTGTGTAAGTGTTCGACCCACGCGAGTTTTTTGGGCCCTGGGCCCAGATCTCCGGAGCCATTGCCACCAAAGAAAACCACGCCGGAACTAGGCTTACCCCGTTAGGCCTAGTTTCCACTCCGACGCCCAGCGGCGGCATGGAAGTCGTCGTGGAAGGAGAAGACATCCCCCCTGACGAACTACAAAAGGATGGTTGGAAGCACATCCACCATACACATCGTGAGTATGCGGCCGCCAAGAAGATAGCTGAAGCGCCCAACCCAACTGCTTCGGCCGACCATGCGATCAAGCACCATCGCCCTCGTCCGAAGCGACGCATTCCACCTCCAGAGAAGCTCCCTGAAGAAGACTTCAAGATCGTCTTCCGACCTCATGACGGACTCAATGTCCGCACAACAAGCCAAGCCGACATCCTGGATGCCGTGTACAAGTCAGCGGGGCTATCATATGTACAAGGTGAGCAACTAAGAACGAACGGGACTTCCAACTACTTCATGTTCAACACCCCTTCGGAGGAGAGATGCAGTATAATCGCCTCGATCAAACATATCAATATCAGAGGCCGAACCTTCGAGGTCGCCACGAATGTCGCCGCCCCATCTCGCACAGCGACCGGGATAATATTCAACGTCCCCGTTGACGACTCGCCTGAGGCCATTACGGAAAGCCTCATAAAATTCAACCCGACAAGCAGCATTCTAAATGCCAGAAGAATGGGCAACTCCAACGCGGTGCAAATCCTGTTCGACGGTACTATTATACCCTACCACGTCTCATACCGAGGAGCATCCTACCGATGCCAACCATTCCGACGAAGAACAGAAGCATGCACCCGATGCTGGACCACAGGACATCGACCGGACGTTTGCCCAACCTCCCAGGTGCGCTGTCCAAAGTGCGGACTACTCAACTCAAACCCGGAACACCCGTGCCAGCCCAAATGTGTAGTGTGTAACGGCGCTCATATCACCGGCTCTTCGGAATGCCCATCCAGGTTCCAGCCAAGGAGGAGACCACCACCTTTGAATAAACAGTTACCCTGGCAACAACCACCTCCTCCACCACCACCGCCACCTCAACTCAGGAGCCCAGAAGATTGGCCTGGTCTTCCGGAACGTGAAAGAAGCCGCTCCAATTCATCGATCAACAAAAAACGTCGCTCTGCAAGCAAAGAGAAAGAAGAAACCCAACCACCGCCACCTCCAACACAGCACAACAATAAGCAGGTGAGCTGGGGCGGCGCGGGCTCCCATCCTCCTCAGAATCAACACCAAACACTCCATCCCTCCTTGGCACATTCACAAGAACTAGCTAGCATGCGGGCGGAAATCGAAGCGCTCAAACAGAGCATGTCGAAACTACAAAAAGATAACTTGGCCTTGCAGTCAGAGAATCAAGCACTGCGCAACAACCTAGCTCAGGCAACAACCACAACGGTAGCAGAACTGAACTCTCCTCCTGTCAAAAAACGCGTTGTAGAGACTCCCGTCACTAAAGAGGTAACTAGTAAACTCACTGACCACGACGAAAAACTCGATGTCATCAACAATAGGCTCAACAGGTTGGAACAAACCCTCGAAACTAAATTTCAGGACATTGACACGAAACTCCACAACACCATGGAGCTCCTAAACAACATTATGAAAGGCATCGAATCACCACAGCATCATCAGGTACCAACAGACACCCCGCAACAATCCCCAGCACCACATGTCGAACGCGGAAGGAACAAACCATACAGTTAAAGTCTGGCAGTGGAATTGCCGGGGATACAAACGTAAACGATCCGCTTTGCAATTACTGGTTCAATCTCAAGACAGTCCGCCCGATATAATTGCGTTGCAAGAGACAGATACGCACACGAGGTTAGCAGGCTACAAGACATTTCAAAACCAGAGTGACCCGAAAACGGCGGTACTGGTCAACCGTAACCTCACAGCATCCCGGCAGAAGTTTGACAGTGTTGATATTCAGCACGACCTAATAACAGTATACGCCAGAAAACGGACCGACACCAAAATCTTTATTCTCAACGTATACAGCTTCCCAAAACATCGCGAGCATAGATTCAACCACCTGTTCTCGCTGACTCGTAAAGAAGCCGGACCGCATGCTCTCATAATTTTAGGAGACTTTAATGCCCCACACACTGCATGGGGATACAAGAAAAGTAGTGCTAAAGGGAGAGACCTCTGGGATAAGATACAACAACACCACCTTAATATCCTTAACGACCCAAGCACTGCTACCAGAGTCGGCAATAGTGCGCAGGCAGACACCAGCCCCGATCTTACATTCACTTTACACATCAAACAAGACAAATGGAAGAACACAGGACATACGTTAGGCAGTGACCACTATATTATAGAAACCATTATAGCGCACACTGACAGAATTAGATATGTCCCCCGACAACAAACACTCACGGAGTGGGATGACTTTCGCACGCTGCGAGAAAACAATGCAGAAGAGACCCCCATAACAGACATTGATAACTGGGCCTCGCAGCTTCTATCTGATATCAAAACCGTGACAAAACAGATAGATAAAGATATTCCCTCTGTAACAGTGGACTCCAGGCTTGCCCATCTCTGGGAAGCTTTCCAAAGCATTCAAAGACGCTGGAGACAGAATAAATTCAATCGTAAGCTCAAACTACGACTAACCGCCCTTCAGACGGAAATCGAAAAACACGCAGCAGAACTGGCTCAAAGCCAGTGGGACCAGATATGTGACCAGCTGCAGGGCAACCTACACCTTAAGAAGACGTGGCAACTACTTAGGCACCTAATTGACCCCAGTACCAGTAGGACGGAACAAAGTGGTCGCCTAACCCAGATAATACAGAAGTACCAAGGATCGGATTCAGAACTCCTAGATGCACTACGTGACATCTACCTTCCCTCCACCCCGAAATCGCAACTACCACCCTACTCGGGACTAGCCAATCTGGAGCTGGACCGAGATATTACAGAAGCTGAAGTCAGAGCCGCATTAGCCAAACTCCGATCAAACTCAGCCCCTGGTCCAGACCAAATAACTAATAAAGCATTGCGCAACCTGGACGATAAATCAATTGCATCACTCACGCAGTATATTAACGAATGCTGGCGAACGGGCAGTATACCCAAATCGTGGAAGCATGCCAAAACAATCCTAATTCCAAAGCCAAATAAACCCCTTGAATTGGAACACCTCCGCCCTATCTCCTTGACATCATGTCTGGGTAAGCTCATGGAGCATGTCATCCACGCACGACTCATGCATTATATGACTGATACTGATCAATTTCCTCCCACCATGGTGGGCTTCCGGCCAAACATGTCTACCCAAGACGTCATGCTCAGGCTTCACCATCATATTATAGAACCTAGTACAAACACTCACGACTCTGCTGCAATTCTAACTCTGGACCTGAAAAAAGCCTTTGATAATGTCACCCATGACGCAGTTCTTAAAGGCCTACAGTCAGTGAACCCAGGGGAACGAATTTATAACTATGTTAAAGATTTTCTAACAGACAGAACGGCCGCCCTCCATGTAGGTGGCCTTAACACCCCCGCCATCGACATGGGGGGTCGCGGCACGCCCCAGGGAGCGGTCATATCACCACTTCTGTTTAATCTGGCCATTCTGACAATACCACAAAAACTTAGCCAAATCCCAGGACTTTACCATAGCCTATACGCTGATGACATTACGCTCTGGGCAAACCGAGGCAGTGATGCGCATATCGAGGAAGTCCTCCAGCAAGGCATAAAGGTAGTGGTAGAAGAAGCCGCCAAAGCAGGGCTTTCATGCTCGCCTTCTAAGTCAGAATTACTTTTGATATCACCACAAACCCGTAAACCGGAGAAGCCAAACATCAAGCTACACATTCTAGAACACCCTATCCCAGAGGTCTCGCGCATCCGGGTACTTGGTTTACTCATTCAAAATGACCGAAAAAATGGAGAGTTCCTAAATATAATGGAAAGAAACGCTACCCAAACAGCCAAATTAATTCGCAGAATCACAAATCGTCATCAAGGCGTGCAAGAAAACGAAAAGGTCCGCATTCTACAGGCGTTCGTTTTAAGTCGACTCATGTACTCTCTCCCTTACCTTCGCCTGACTAGGCAAGATATTGAACGGGTCGATGTACTTATTAGGCGAACGTATAAACTTGCACTTGGCCTCATCCCCGGCACATCCACTGCCCGCCTCGAAGGCTTAGGCCTCCACAATAGAGTCAGCGAACTTATCGAGGCCCACTTAACGAGCCAGTACGAAAGACTATCACGATCATCCGCAGGGAGACACATACTCCAAGAGTTATCTATTGGACACCACACAAACTACACACACCTCTATCCTATACCACCACACATCCACGCAAGGCTAATAATAAAACCACTACCACGCAACATGCACCCCGAACATCACATAGCCAGGAGAAAAAAACGGGCTGAAGCGCTCCACAAAATACACAGCAATAACCCAAATACCATCTATGTGGACGCAGCAGAATACAGGCACCATGATGCATACGCAGTCGCTATAAACGGACCTCTCTAAAAGACTTCTAAACTCGGCAACTATACGAGCCACCCGCCCCAGAACGGCGGAAGAGGCGGCCATAGCCTTAGCCTTAATACGGAATCCACCCCCAAGACAATCATTTCTGATTCAAAGACTGCAATTCAAAATTTCGCCACTGGCCGATTATCGCTGAGTGGCACTCAAAATTCTGGGACAATGTCCACCCATATCCCCAGGCCAGACAATTCACTTGACCTGGGCACCCGCACATTCCGGCCTCGAGGGAAACGAGACGGCCACCGAACACGCCCGAGGGCTCACGATCCGGCAGGGCCTAATCTCTATCCCTATCACGGGGCGCGGTCTGCGAGGGATCGCCTGGTCACATTTAATGATATCACCACACACTACCGCCTCTCCGCCGGATCTACCCACCGGCGGACCAGCAATTAGATAACCGCAAGCTCATATTTGGCGTTTGCTACAAACGAACACTTTCCCAACCCAGCCCGTCTTACCCACGTACACCCAAGTCTCTACCCCACTGCAGCCTGCCACCTGTGCGGTGAACACGCCACCCTATCTCACATAATATGGGCATGCCCCCAGGATCCGTTCCCACTGATCACCACTGAGGAGCACTGGGAGGCCGCGCTCCGCAGCTCCGATCCGGACCTTCAGGTCCGGCTAATCGACAGGGCTGAGAAGGTCGCTGGTGAGTGGATGCCACCGGCTACAAGCGCGACCTGAATGGCATTAACCGAAATAAAGTTTTTCTGTCTGTCTGTCTGTCTATATGTCTGTCTGCTACGATGCGCACCAAAAAACGTGCCAAAGCACGCTGCACCTTGCACGAGACGAGAACTCGCACAGAGGATAGCGCAGAAGTGTAGAACTCGCAGCGTATAATCGAGGGCCGAAGTGCAGGTGGCGCTAGCTGCACTGGCAAATCGAGTGCGAGAGTGCTGCACCGTCTCAACTGGTGCAGAAAGTGTAGCCAAATCGAGGAGACCAACTGTATTGTACGACAATCCCCATGTTCTGCCGTAAATCGGTGAAGGCAGCCTCCGGATGCTTGAAAGTTTCGAACGCAGCGCGATGTTGTCAACTGTTTCGCGTAGGACTCACCCGTCGAACTTCGCACTCCTGTCGCTCTAACTTCCTTGAATCATGTAAGCAGAAGGTTTTCCGCATGCTTCGCACCTCGCGCTTGCTTCACACCAGGCCCAAAAACGTGCAGCTTCTTTATAAGTTACTGTTGCTGGTTGACAATAGTGTGGAGCGTTGACACTGGCAAAGCGAGCTCGCTTGCCAATTCAACGCGCTTCCTCTTCGGGTACTGTTCTAATTGGCGTACAATTTCCATTTGCGCCTTGCATTTCTTTGACGTTGTTACAAGCGTGGAAACACGGCCGCGCATAGCAACAAGGCAAAAAGAGAACGAATCACTGCGCGGGAAGCACGGTCCATGGACAAGTCGGGAAGGCAAGTCGCGAAGGGAAGTCGCGCCTGCCGCGAGCATTGCGCGCCTTCTTCGTTGATTGTGACACGATTTTCTACATGGAGGGGTGCATCGCCTGACTTATCGTCAGCCTTGCACGGAACGGCCGCGCATTGCAGTAAGTGTTTCGGCCGCAAAACCGGTGCTGCCGCGCCCTCGTGCGTCTCTGCAACGTGCAGGTATTGGCTTGTTGGAATGCGATTTGAGCGAGGGCGAAGAATAAACGCAAGATTACTAGAAATGTCGGCCGAGATCCGCTTTCGTGATCGTATTATCCAATTTTCAAGAATGTTATCGTAATAAACGCAGGAAAATGCATTATTTCTTATAGACGTTAGCCGGAAACGAAAAGAAAAAAAACGTATTATGCCGAAAAACGTAATATGCCGATTCGTATCAACGATATTCCACTGTAAATAACGGTTACCGGTTCATGACGAAACGGTTCGGCCATCCGCAGCAGTTGATTGTAGAGAGTTATTAGCAGAGCGGAGAACCGGTCCCGGTACGATATTCGGTACACCTGCGCATGGGTACAACCAGTTTTTCCACTTCTGCGCACGCGCAGTAGCGCCGGTCACCTGCCGGGTACCGTACCGGGCCGTTCTCCGCTCTGCTATAACTCTCTAACGCGCGGTCAACGCCATTCGGGGCCTTTGTCTTTCACGCACCATCAGCTTCGCAACTTCTCACGCACTTTCCCCTTGAGATCAGTCACGACACTATCGACGCTGTCTTAGCCGTCACAACATGAGGAAAAGTATGCGTTCCAATTTTGCAAGGCTATGCCACTGCTGCTAGAGCGAGCGGAGTGCAAAGCTGGGAGAGGGCGAACTGTAGCACTTTCGGCAGCCTGCAGGCGATATGATACATCGACTTTGCCCTTCCCTCGCTTCGACTGTGTAATGACAATCGGGCCGCAAGTCATCTGCGCTGCGCAACGGCGGAGGGAAACACCCGGAATGGGCATACTGTTTCATTTCGTATACTTTTCTTGAAAAATTAGCCGTAGCCTACCTCGGCTGGGCCAGGATATACGTAGCGTGAGCTGAGGTTCAGCAATCCAATCCAATCCAATCCAATCCAATCCAATCCAATCCAATCCAGTCCAGTCCAGTCCAGTCCAGTCCAGTCCAGTCCAGTCCAGTCAGTGCTCCTCGCGCATGCGCAGCACGGCTCTCCAGGAGCCACGCGAAACGGCTATCAAGCGGCTCCGGCGCAGCGCCAGACTTGGCTACTGCGCAACGGAGGCGCACAGCTGGGAACGCGCCGGCGCCAGTGCGTATGCCGCGGTTATGACGTCACTCCTCTGGAATGCGCAGATCGGCGAATGTGCAGACCCAATTCTCTACACAACTGGATTGGATTTCCAATTCAATCCAATACAATCTAATTTAATCCAAATCCAATCCAATCCAATCCATCCCAAACCAATCCATTCCAATCTAATGCTCCTTGCGCTTGCGCAGCACGGCCCTTCGTGGTCCACGCGAAACTGCTCAACCTCGGCCAGTGTAGCTTACGCTACAAAAGGTTGCACACCTCAGGTGTGACCCTCAAAAGCTGCTCGGTGGCTGAGCCGTTAGCTGCTGACCCCAAGTATAGTGCCTAGTATATTGTAGGCACTATGCCACAATGATGCGGGTTAGATCACCGCACCCGGCTGCCGTTTTTCGTATGTAAATGAAAAAGGAAAACTTCCATGTGTGGGGCTTTCGACGCACGTCGAACCTATCCAAACGTGTCATCGCGGCGAAGGCAGCGAGCGACGTGGTGCCCGGTATAGTGTTGTCAGTTTTTCAAAACACGTAGAGCGGACAACTTCGCGTTTTCTAACGGATCCAAATGACGATAATAGATATAGCAGAGAAAGCTGTTTGCGCATGGTACGCACTTTCTCCTTTTGCAAACGTTATCCCCCCATCTTGCAGGCGCTTCGTATTTGGTCTTGGACTAAGAATGACACTAAAGAAGCAGACGGACATTAAAGAAGCAGACGACACAGAAAGGCAGGCCGGTCCCGCGTTATTCCATTCGCCAAGCGCTAATATACCTTGCGCTTTTTCTGTTGTTCTGTTTTTTCATGAACACCGTGTTTTCTGATATGCCCTTCCCTGATTAGTCTAACTCACTGCTCCGCTGCTGCTACAACTGGTTCAGGAAGGGAGAAGGGGAAGGGGGGGGGGGGGGGGGGGGTGATGCGGCGTCAAATTAAAGAGCGCCGCCTCCTGGCTGCTTGCCCTCGCGCGCTCGGACGCCAGTACCAGTGTGCTGGGTATACCAGTGTGCCGGGTAAACTGGTATAAACACGCAATTTTTAAAAATGGAGAGTTTGTATTGGGCGCGATAATGCGAAAATACATCACAGCTATATGAAGCGTCTTTGAATTTGAGAAAAAAGCGAAAGTTTCTTACCGGACCTAAATGCAACGCTGCCAAGATATTATATGACACGTTTTGCATGCCAGCTAGGGGAATTTTATGGCCACAAGTAATTAAAAATATGCGATTAATTTTGAGCAATGCTAGGATGATAAGTTCGGATTTGGCTAGTATTGGATTGAAACATTCAAGTTGACGCGGCATTCTTATGAAAACTTTATTGAAATTGGCTTTCAAAAATGGTACGACGGAGTTTTAGCAAAAAAGGCATTAAACATATGCAACAGGGCTTCAAGAACAGTAGAACTATAACATAAAGAGCAGGGGCGCCCACTTGGTAGCATTAGCAGCTCCTAATAGAACCAAAACATGTCGGGTTGCTCAGCATGGTTTGGGTCCGTTGCATAGTCGTTGGCTTTGGACTTTTGTTCAGTTTGCATAGGAGAAAGCTTCACGTTAAACCATCTTTCTTTAAGAAAGTGGCTCTGCTTTTTTTTATGTTGTTTTGCCCGCACATTACGCTGTCATTCAAAAGACCAGTTTGCTAAAAGCGTGTCCTATCTTCACAACTGAATGGCGGGGTTTCAGCCGGGCAACCTTTAATTGTCTCACCGCGTCAGTATTCGTAAGGCATTCCCTACATAAGCTCCGTTGCAGAAGAAGGGACGAACACAACAGGATAAAGGCATCCTGTCAAAAAAGAATACCGCGCATTAAGGTACCACGGTGTAAAGGCTGAAGTCACTCGCTTTATCGCCGTGTGTTTCACAAATCGTCATGCCCCGGCAACACTTCAACTGACCCCCTCCGCCCGCCCCCACTTGCGTACCGGATCTCTCGCAGAGCGTATAATCTAGACAAAGGAAACGAAAGACAGGAGAACGACCATATCTTCAAGCAGCCGCGTAGTCATGTCACCCGCCCCATCGTCGAAACGCAGGCAACAAAGAACAGTGCGCTTCAGCCCTCACATTTGAGCGGAAACACGGGCAGCGATGGAATAATGCCGGGGGGCCGTCAACCGGGCAGGCCGATCTTTTCGGTGGGCGGCCTAGCCAGCCCAAGAATCGACTGATGCACACCAAGCTCTCACATACGGTGCGCTTTGCCCCCCTGTTTGTTGTTGCCGCCGATCGACGTATTCTCCTCCGCGGTTTTCCGCCGCTGAGTAAGACTCGAGACGCAAACGGGCGACCCGAGGCGCCGGTCGGCCCGTTTAGTCGTAATGAGGGGTCTTTGTGAAGCCCTAATGGCCCTAAGTACCCGCGAGTGGCACGAGGTGGCGCGCGCGCGCGGATCAGCGGCCCGCAACCCACGCTCTAATGATGCCCCATGTTTGCATTTTTTTTTTTTCCCGCGAAATCCGGGACTGGCGAGAGCCATGCATCAAAGTCAAAGTATAACTCGCCCCCGTCGCCCGCTCGGATTTCAACTTTTGGCAGGACGTGTCGAAGCGGCGATTACGTATTTACGCTTTAAACGGTCTTCTCGCTTCGGTTAGTGTAACAGTCGAACGCCTAGCAGCAGATGGGGCATGTCGGCAAATTTTTCGCGACGATCTTTTCACATCCGCGTCGCTCTGTCAACACATCGAGTGATACAAGGGCGTAGAATGATAGACTGGAGCGAGCGCATGGGGAGATCGCTTCCTCAAAGCAGTAGACGTTGCCATAAAGATGACAATTCGAAAGCAGTGACATGCTGCTGCTGCTCACTGCACCACTGTGATCACAGAGACGGCTAGAGCGCTAAGCTCGGTTGACGCAGTGTACGTACGGGAGACGTGGGAGAAATGGAGCGTTGCGGACTCCTGAAGCAGGGGCAAGGCGAGCGTACCGGGCCGAGCCTCAGGCTCGCGAGGGAGAGCGGCGAGATGCTCACACATTTTTGAAGGTTTACGAATAAACTTTCAACCAATTTCTTTTTCTCTCTTTTTTTTTTTTTTTCGCACCGCGTTCCCAATCGCCAATGTCCGAAAAATCCCAGAAAATGAAACCTCACACTACCGGCCTTCCATTGTCTCCCGCATTGCAGAGAGCAGTGCGGACTTCACCCACATTTCAAGTTCAGACGTAAAATTCGTTCCAACTTTTAAAGTTGCTGTACAACGCCACCACATTACGGTGTATTGAGGACTGTCACATTACACGTACGTCATGAGCCGCACGGTTTGTGCGACTACACGGATTGGCACTCTGTTCGAATTTCCAAGGCCCGCATATTTTACCCGGGATGCAATAAGAAGGAAAGAGAAGAGACTAAGCCACGAAGAAAGGAGATAGACGAAGAAAAGAAGAGGGGGTGCGCGTGCGTAGTTGGAGGGGCACAAACGCATCTCAAGCGGAAACGCTTGGCTCTTGACGTGCGCAAATGACCCTCGATAGGAACCGTTTTGTGAGAGCGCTATTCGCCTATGAATAACGATAGCCCGTATAACTCGCTGGCCTGCAGGCGGGTGCACAATCACCGAAAGCGAACACCGGGGCCACGCAATTGACCCGACCACGGGTGAGTGGTTAGGGAGTCGGAAAAGATGCGCGGTGCGAGACCCGCCAGCCGGACAGGTGGAACATGGATGCGCTGCGCCGAGAGCTGTAATTTGTTACCAGCGAACAGCGGCATGGCCCGTCGCTGTAACCGACGCGCTCCGGACGGATCGGTCTCGCTGCTTGAATGCACCGGACCCGTGCGAATGCGCGCGCGTATGCAAGCGACGTGTGTGCCGCGTTTTCCCGCTTATTGGCAGCGCTCCGAACCTTAGTCTCGCATTCCATTGGTCCTATATGAGAAGGATGATGATAAAATTTCGATATATGCTGGGCAACGGCGAGAACTGATGCGAAATCTTTTCAACGTTTCTTTCAACGGGCTGACTCGTCTCGTAGTATATGGGCTTGAAAATTAAAGTACGCCAAGGACGTTTGGCGTCACGGATGCACCGCCCCTCGATACGACGCCAAACTTATACGAGCTTCCACGCATTAACAATGCATACGTCCGAGCGGTAATGCACCGTATGAATATTTGAACCATTATTACAACCTTACGTGGCTCACTTTAATGCGTAAGCATTTTAGGCTGCTTTTTCCGCAATCCTGAAGGTCCACCTGTTCGTAACACGTGACACAAAGTGTTCCATATATACATGCGCCGTAGGGGCCACACGAGTAGCCGATGTACAGTTCTTCCACCATGCCAGAACACGTATGGTGCGGTGCAGTGAGTGTGCGGAGAAATGCGGTGGTTTGATGCCTCTTAGGATAGAGCAGCTTAGGGATTAGGAGCAACGCCGTTAGTATACAGGTGGTTTCTGGTATGGAGTGTATGTGCAGAGATAAACCACTGGCAATACTCTGAAGAAGTTTCTACGACATTTTATTCCGTCTAGAATAAACCACCACTAACGTGTTTCTTGCTTCTCGATGCAACCAGTGAAAGATAGCGCCGACAACGCAGCAACAAGGAAACTACCGGGTAAGTTGCATCGCGGAAAATACGGGTGTACCGGGTGGAGAGCGGCAACCTGAGTTTCTGTCATTAATCGGCCCGTCTAGGCGAGGCAGTTTGTCATTTATCTCATCGACAGCTCCGCAGGACGCTGAGCACGCCGTCTGCGGCATGGAAAACATCTCGATGGTGTACGATGGTTTCTCCCTCTTATCAGGAGCAATTTGCGGTACCCAGACGCGCACAGATATTCGCTTGTCAGTAACGTCATTTGTACACTTTATCGGCACAAGCGTACGTGAAAGTCTGCATTCCGGGGCAGCTTTGATCATGTCGCAATCGCTGTGAGTTTTTGCACATAGGAGCTGCATTTAGCGATGCAAAATGCTTGCCCTTCTACCACCAAATCCCAAATTCAATCAGTGAACTAGCGTCTGTAAACTGCTCTTTTCAGATACATTCTGATTCAGAATGCATTCAAATGCTCAGACTGCACGCGGATACATTGGGAGCACGCCTGATTTAAAGGTATTCATATTTTACGTGTGAAAATCAAGGTTAATAAATTAATACGTTCCAACTCTTCACACTGCAGTCAGTCAGCTACACACTGCAGGCGTCCAGCAGCACACATTGCAGATAAAGCTTCTCAGCAACTTGGCGAGAACATACCCGCAGCCGTAGCGCACAGTGCGAACTACCGCACGGGCGCGATGGAGAAATGTGTCTCGCATCCGGAGTGGACACGTGCGGCTTCGGCGCGGCGTTGCGAATAGAGACGCTGTTTCGGCCATCCATCCGTCTTCATCTGGCGGGAGAATTTGAAATGCAGATGAGGACGCGCGAGGAGGCCTCCGCCGCCCGGGATTCAGGACATCCTCGAGACAGGCTCCGCAAGCCGCTTCTTTTGTCCCACAGGGCCCCGGTGCCGCCTCTCGCGCGGTGCGATGCCCGTCACACCGATCACGGCCGGCGATGCGGACAACGTTGCGCTGCCGCCGATGTGTATACGGTTTCGTTGGCGCGATTGCGGTGCACGGGTTGCGGCTTGCCTGCGTACCGCAGTCGATCCTTGTAGGCGGGTCGGACGGACGCGCGCGGGCGTGAATGGAGCATTCGGTCGATAAATTCCGGCGCGGCTTTTGCGATGGTCATTAGGCAGCTGGTCTGGCCTTCTTGTAACTGCTCACCATTTCCGTTCGTTTCCTTTTAGGGGCAAAGCACATTAGGACCTCGTTCTGTCCGGGGCTTGGCGTCCGTGTACACAGTGTTGCGCATGCGCGAGAAGCATTGGATTGGATTGGATTGGATTGGAATAGATTTGGATTAGATTGGATTAATTGAATTGTATCGGATTGGATTGCATTGGAATTGTATTTACTGTACACACGCGTTGTCACTCATTTACATGCGCGAGCGGCAATGCCACGGGTGATTTACGGTAAGAACGATCTGAAGTGTTTCGCCCACTCGTCATGATCCACTTCGTGGAGATGCGTGAATTTTTTTGTAGTCGCTCATCACGTGATTACTAATGACACCTGTCTCAATTTCTTCATAAGCTTGATGAAATAAAGGAAGGTGGACGGTCCGTGAACGTATCATACCGTCAGCAGTGGCAAATGTTTTGCTGAAGTAAAATGGGGAGACGGGCTAGTTGGGGAATACAGCTGAAATTTAGGCGCGAACGTGTCGCCCCCTTCCTTGCCCCTGTTCTGTTCGCGCTTAGATGATTTGTTTCTGATCCGGGGTTACTTGCCCAGCATTTCGTGAAACTGAACCCCGGAAAATGGCGTTGCCTAAACCCTCGATGCTAATTGGCTGACGGTCCGCAATATCACGCTGCCGCACTGTCGCACCTTGTGCAGTCGCGGACGCTGCAAAAGACCTATAATAGATCATACACACAGTTTACCTTACTCGTCACTGGCGCATTTTTAGAGGCGAAGCACCTTAGGACCTCGCTTTTTCCGTGGCTTGTCCCTTGGCGTCCGTGTACACAGTGTTGCGCATGCGAGAGGAGCATTGGATTGGATTGGACTGGGTTGGATTGGATTGGATTAAATTGAATTGTATCGGATTGGATTGGATTGGAATCGTATATACTGTACACACGCGTTGTCATTCATTTACATGCGCGAGTGGGCAACGCCACGGGTGATTTACGGTAAGAACGATCCCCAGTGCTTCGCCCACTCGTCATGATCCACTTCGTGGAGATGCGTGACTTTTTGCCTACGTCGAACAAGAGTTACTGGCTTGTAGGAGAAACGTGCCTCGAGCTTGGGAGCCGCGACAAACTCACGTGCACGATCTCGAAAAGAAAACGAAAAGAACGAAAGCAAAGATGTGATGACTGGCAACTGAGTCAGCCTTTTTCTCCCCACACTGGCCTCGATCCATCCTCGAAGCGTCGCCATCAAAAAAGGTGACCCCGCAGGACGCTCGAGCGTAAAAATCTTGTTGTGGCAACAAGTATGGCGCGGCCGTACTTCCCCGAGGAAGTGATCCATCAGAACCTGGCGTCACCACCACGCATGGCAGCAAAACCTGTCGCGCGCTCACCGAGACAGCCAAGCCGAGTGCACCAACGCGGACCCGTGAGGATCAGGGCAGACAGCGAGATCTTCGACTCGGCGGCTTCGTTTGCTGAGAAGTGCATCTACGGTGACGCGCTTGTTGCGGGCGCTAAGGCGACCCGACTTACACGCGTTTTTCAGGAGAGCTCCCATTGTGAGTCGCCGCGACGGATCCCGCGCCGTGCGTCGCGACGCCAAGCGGGGATTCTCCCATTGTCGAGGTCGGCCGCTTGTCAGGCTCGTGATCGAACGGATTTAATGCGAGCTGATCTCGGATTGCCCTTCCGGTTCTTCCAAGGCGTCCCTGTCGGCGGCGACGGCCCGCTCTACTGCGTACGCTATTCATGGGCCGACCTGGGCGATGCCGTGCCAGACGGGAACGCCAGACGGCCTTTGCGTTGTTCATTAGATTTGCTTCCGAAGGTTGAGGGGTGAAAAACTCCGTTTATTAACAAAAAAGAAGCATTCTGTACCTTTCCTTCTTTCTTTCTTCCTCTCCCTCTTTGCAGTAACATCTCTTGCTTTAGTATTGCGTTGTGAGAAGGTCCCCTTACGCCCCAGTTGAGTGCGACCGGAGGGGTACTAATTGGAAGCTGATCGATCGGTTAATCGGATTTGCTGAGGCGTGCCTTCTTTCACGGGGACGTCGGCGCCTTTCGACGCCTCGTGTTGTGTCACTCGCGGACCCATCGCTCAAAGGCTCTATGTGCGGACCATTTGGGACGGTCCGAGCTCGGCTTCGAATGCAGTCAATAGATCCCCTCTCATGCGTGGACCATTCTTCCATGCGCATCTCACAGGGCCCTCAACCCACGCTTGTATTTCTAGATATGTGGCTTCTTACTGTTTTCTTGCAACCTCTTGCGGGGTCTGCTATCAACGTTACAGTGTATCTTCCGTTCTTGTAAGTGTCCGGATGTCTCCGGGACAATTGATATCGAAGCTGACATGGGATTTAGGTCGCCCTATTTTTGAGCACTGTTTCCCTGCCTGTTTTTACAGCCTTCTCTTGGACCTTATCTTTCTCATCCTGTCTGTTTTTCGTGCTTTTTGTTGTTTTAATACTCAATTATTTGTTACTTCATCTTTTTTTCTGTTGCATAGCCAATATACCGTATTAGTTTCCTCCCTTCCGCATTCCAGGTTTAAAAAAAAATCATACACCCATCCGTCTAACGATGACGATGGTTGAACGAGAAGCTTTCTCATGAGGGATTTCTTGATTGTCGTCTGAGTTTGGACTTTAATAACTCGCAGACGGTTTGGACTTTAACTGGTTGAGCATTGGCTTTCATTCGCATGCACGCTGTTTGGACTTTTGATCGCAGCGGCTTTGACTTTGACCCTTCACCATTTTATTTGGCATGAAGGACGCTTCGCGTTCAACCATCGTCGTCGTTAGATGGAGGGGTGCATTTTCTCTCTAATTTTGCCCGTCCACGCACTCCTCTCCAAATCCAAACTGTTTTGGCCGTGTCGAGATGATGGCGCAATCGGATAGACGCCGTCTTCGTAACGAGAGGAACCCAGGTTCGATTCCGATTATGGGAAGCGTTTTTTTTTTCTTCACTTCACCCACGATCATCATCATCGTAAGAAAAAATTGGCTTTTCCGCAGTGTGTTTTCAACGCTCACGGACGAATCAGTAAGACACCGGAAGCTTCGCTTTAAAAGCTGATTTTTGGTTGGGGGGGGGGGGGGGAGCAAGAAATAACACAAAGGTTGTGCACGTGCCATTGTAATACAATTCTGAATGCACGTGCTTAGCTTTAACAGGTCGCGTAAAATCTGCCGATGCCTAATTCCCTTATTGATACCTCCGATCTCACAGTGCCCATCTGTCTACATGCTAACTCATGGAATTCTATAGCATTTCAATTTTGTCAATCTGAGTCTGTAAGTCTGACTGGTACTAGCGACTTACGTGCACATGGCGTGGTGCGGGTAATCTTGATTTCGCAGCTAATCCTAAAACTGTGCCCCTACCCCATATTTGGAGGTTTTTGTTTGTAATACACAGGCCTAGCGGGCACTCTTAATGCCAATTGCAGCAAATGCTCGCATACACTTCGACAGCATGGCTGGTGCGCGCCATTGGTACGTAGTCCCCATCAATGTTCGTTTGAAAGTTGTCGTCTAACGCATCGCCTAGTTTTGAGAGGTCATTTTGAGTCCCGTATTCGTGAGGCACTCAAAGGGTAAAGTTTAGATAATCATATTCTGCGATAAAAAATAATTGAAGACTCAATGTGAAAGCTGTCGGAAGTGCACAGCAGTGATTCGCCATAATGGGCTGTAGCGCCGTTATCCCCTCACTGCTACCACACAATGATGATGATGATGATTATGATGCATTGTGCGGGTGGCCCGCTGCATTGAGCACTGCGTCTCCCTCCATCTGGCGTAGCAAGTCCGGAGACTGGTCTGGCCGACCTCGCCGGTTCATTAGCTTCCTCCGCTGCTTTGCCCTGCAGTCATCCGTCGTAAACACTACGCAGCCTGTGTCGATCGTTTAGAATCCTTTCGAGAGCGGTCACAAGTTCCCGGCACAGCTTCATACAGGCACGCTGACAAGACTGGACGCTGCTAAGCAGGTGCGCTGGAAGTTGGCACGCTCATACGGGCACACACGGGCTGGCATGCTCGTGTAAGGAATCACTCTTTAATTTACCGCTATCGCTTTACCCAGGCACGCATGCACCCCCCCCCCCCCCCCCCCCCCACCCCCCACCTTCAGCACGTCACCCCCCCACACACAGTGGAAAAGTACCCACCTGTGTATCGCCGAAGGATAAAGGGTGCGCATGAATATTATTGGGCATTTCTTACAGATTAAGTGCCGGTGCGGTGACAGCCTGCCGAAACTATGTACATTGGAATCTCGTTGATACGATTCGGCATATTACGTTTTTAGATGCGACGCATCTCATTCACTCACCTTGTCCCTGCATCCATCCGGCATTGTTGTCGGCGTTGTCGGCGTCCCACCCCTCCCCCATTCTCCTCGCCGCGCCAGCTGCGCTCTCCGCCGCTCACCCCCTCTCCTCTGATAGCGAACACACTCTCGCGAGGGGCATTGGATTGGATTCGATTGGATTGGCTTGCGGCTTGACTTGCCTTGGATTGGATTGGATTGGAACTCGCGATGCTTCACCTCAGGGTTCCCCTCGGGAAGATGGTGTAATTTTTCGGCCTAATACGTTTTCTCTTCGTTCCCGGCCAACGTCTATTGGAAATAAAGCATTTTCGTGCGTTTATTACGATAAGATTTTTGCCTAAAATTGAATAATACGATCGCACAAGCGGATCTCGACAGACATTTCTAGTAGTCTTGCGTTTATACTTCGGTATACTCGCTCAAACCGCATTCCAACAAACCACGACCTGCACGTTGCTGAGACGCACGAGGAGCGGATGCGCCGGTTTTGCGGCCAAAGCATTACTGCAATGCGCGGCCGTTGCGTGCAAGGCTGACGATAAGTCAGGCGATGCACCCCTACATGTAGAATATTGTATCATATTCAAGGAAGGAGGCGCGCAATGCTCGCGGCAGGCGCGACTTCCCTTCGCGACTTCCCTTCCCGATGGACCGTGCTTCGCGCGCAGTGATTCGTTCTCTTTTTGCCTTGTTGCTATGCGCGGCCGTGTTTTCACGCTTGTGACAACGTCAAAGACATGGAAGGCGCAAGTGGAAATTGTACGCCAATTAGAACAGAACCCGAAGAGGAAGCGCGTTAAATTGGTGAGCGAGCTCTCTTTGCCAGTGTTAACGCTTAATTCAACCAGCAAGAGTAACTTATAAAGGAGCTGCAAGTATTTGGGCCTGGTGTGAAGCAAGCGCGAGGTGCGAAGCATGACTAGAAAGAAAACCTTCTGCTTACATGATTCAATGAAGTTAGAGCGACAGGAGTGTGAAGTTCGACGGGTCAGTCCTACTCGAAGCAGTTTGCAACATCGCGCTCTCTTTGGGTGTTCAAAACTTTCAAGCAACCGGAGGCTGCCTTCACCGATTTACGGCAGAAGATGGGGATTGTCGTACAATACAGTGTCTGCCAAATCAACAAATGCCGGCAGCTTCTTTTTGTACATTCTAGAAGAATTTACTCCTGGACATTTAAATGAAGAAAGGGCAGCAAAAATTGAGCAGTTACTTCAATGTTGCTCCATAAAAGTGAGTAGCTGACGGAACATGCACACTTTCCTACAATTTTTAACCTATTTGGATAATACGATTTTCGGACAATACGTTTTATTTTCCGGTTCCTGTGAAAAACGTATCCACGAGATTTCACTGTATACGTATATAATTATTTTTAATCGGCTGCAGGACGTGCGAGCTACGCTACCCCTCATTCAGTGATGGAAAGCTGGTAGTTAACAGAAACTAGTGCTAGTGTATACATTGTCTGTTGTTACACTTATGCATCCACCGTTCCGCTATTAGTGCGTTGGAGTATCGCGCCACACACAACGCAGTACAGCTTAAACCCGAGAGAAGATGCGGCCTATACATATACACTGAGCACGCATGCGTGGTAGTCACTGTTCGCCGTTCCATCCTGTACGCTTTGCACTTGATCGGTATCTCTAACCTCTTTTTATCAACAACGATTACGGCGGGAAAGGTTCACGTTTTGGCGGAGGTTTTACTCAGGATCCGTAGAGTACTGGTAGGTTCGAACTCCAGCCCCCAGTAGGTAAATATGTCGCAGTCCTTTCTAAAACGCGTCGTAAATCATCTTGCTCTGAAACGGGGTCTGTCATCTGCATACTATGGGGAGGACCCTTGGTCAAATGGTCTTGCTTGCATTTTGCCTGTGACGGCTTCGATCGGTTGCGAAGGTGAAACCGCTGGTGAGGCTTCTCGGGCCAGCGTCTACGGTCAGGTCCAGTGACGCCTCCGTGCTGGGAGGCGGGACCGGTAATGACCCCATTTGAGACGGCTAAGTGGGCCGCGGGCGGCCGATGTCACAGGCGCCGCGGGTGCCTCGATTTAATTGAGTTGTCAGGGCCCTCGGCATGGCATATGCTAACCCTCGCGGTCGTGGCGTAGTCGAAAGAGAACCACGCGAAAGCGGGAGAAGAAGAAAAAAGAGCAAGAGAGTAGATTGGGGCATGGTCAACAATCTCCTACAGGTGAGAAAGCTTCACGTGCTGTTATGAGTAACGCTAGAGATGGCTGTCCTTTCGTTCCTTGCAAAGACAGAGAGAAGATAAACTTTAGAAAGGGACGCTCAAGGTTGCTAGTCGCTTGCTGACCTAAAGTTTGGTCCATAAGGCAATGGGCATGCCTTCGTGGTACCAAGAAGGCGCCTTCTCGGCAAAAAAGGCGGCTCGCACAGCCGTCACGACACGCTGGAGCGGTATGTCCCAGTGCACGCTGTCCGATCGTGTCTCGGAACACAAACAGGTAAGACCCCTACATGGTCGCTGTCACGTCGCGGCGTCGGCCAACTCGTTCTTCGCCACGGGGCCTCCGCCGCTTGTCTCTGACTGCTGCCTAAAAAGCGAGCGCGTTGTAGGCGGTTTTGCCTAGCTGTTCGTGCGACTGGAGAGGTGGGCGGCTGATTGGCGAGGATGCTTCTGTGGTGTGGTTTCGCGATTCCAGTGCACTGCTAACACTGTCACCCGTAAAGAAAATTGCCGACTGGTAAAAAAAAAATGCCGAAATTGCCAAAATTTGCCATTCACAAACAAGAACTGCGGTCTTTTCCCGCTCATTGTGCGAAGATGTTATAGGTCCAGGTGCACCACTTTCGCGACATGAGCCGAGATGTGCCACCTTGTCGTGTACGTGAACGAACAAAAGGTGATAATAAACTATGATCGCTTTAAACTGACGATTCGGTACTTGGTGCCCATTAAGGGCATTTTTTGGATCAGTGACATATGATGAGGAGCACGTGTGCTGGCCTCGAGGAGTCGAGGTGGACTCTTCGGCGGTTAAGTTTGACGAATAGAGCGCAGTCCCCACATACGTTGAAACGGAATTGCTTAAAATCCCTGGCCCCGTTCGGGCACTCAATGTTACGACGCAGCGCATCCATCGGCAGAGAGAGAATAAAGCTTATTTTATTTAGTTTCCAACTGGAGTTCCTAAGCGTCGGCCAGAAGACCCTGGGCTCTGGCAACGTTTTCAGGTAGTTGGGTGGCCTAGAGTTGATCCTGCGGTTTGGAGCTGCGCAGTACGGTCTTCCAGGGCTCATTGTCATTTAGCATTGCGACGTAATGTGGCTGCCTGCGGGCATTGCCATAGCATGCGCACTAGGTCCGGTCGTTCCCGGCACCTGCGGTGCTCTGGGGATAACGTCCTGGGCGACAGTAGCTGTAGACAATCGGGCACGGATATGAGTTTGTCTGGAGGAGACGCCAGACCACGGATTGGCGTTTAGTTGGGGAGGGACGCGCGGGTGGGAGGCGGACCCGGGTCAGCCGAGAGTGGTTGGTAACATCACCCTGTTAATATCCTTGTAGAACACGAGTCTGGCCCTGCCCGACAGCGAGACGAAACCCTGGTATAAACTGATGGATATCTATTTTAATTTTTTTTTCCTACCCGGTGTAGGTGAAGGTATGGAGCAAGTCACTCGGCTCACTACGAAGGTCTGGACCAGAAGAATAAGGGTTTCCTCTTTCATGCCATTAAGGCGACCGGTGACGTGATATATCAACCTGGTGGTCCGGTGTACGCTTTTTTTCGAGAGCCAGCACCGTTTCGGGGTTATGGCCATTCGCTTGTATACGGAGTCCCAAAACACGAATGCTAGGGTCGATGGAAATGCAGTTCAAACCTGCCGTTCAACGCTGCCAAATGGGAGGGGGGGAAGCGGAGGTTTCTTTCCTGTCTGGTTGGGCGATAAAGTAAAAGTTCCGCTTTTTGCGTCGAGCATCTGAGGCCGCGAGGTGCCGCGTATCTCTCAACCGTGCCTATCGTTTCCTGGGGCGTATCCCGGGGACACCCCCTGAATATGACCGTCACTGCCCCAGGAGACCAGGGTTGCCAGGTCCTAAGAAAAAAAGTCGCCGGGAAATTACCGAAAGTATCTAAAAAAAGTCGCCACCTTAAAGCGAATGTTTGAAAAAGAGCCAGAAAAATCGCTATTTTCAGGAAGGCGATGTTAGTAAGTACTTTTTGATTACCTTTGCTGAAAAAAAGCAGAAATTAAGAGAAGTAGATATATACCACACTTTTTATTCTTTTGCTGTGGTGCGGGAAAGCTACAGCGGTTGACTACTGTCTACAAGAAAGCTATAGAGTATTCAGGTTTAGGTAAAGCATTCAAAGAATATGAATGACTTAAAACAGGCCTTCGCTGCACACCATGTTTTACCACTTTCGCAGCATGATTACATACCCGTACCTATTATACATCGTCAGACACACTTCCTACTACTCTGCATTAAATCTGAACCTCCCGTAAACCTCTGAAGCATTGCACTTTAAACCGACGGCGGTACTTGAAGGCTTGGACGCCGTATAATGAAAAGAGCAAGGCAAATTTCGGTTTGTGTGCACTGAAATGTCAAATGCACTGAAATGTCATATAAGAACTTTTTGTGGAAAGTGGGGCGTCAGAAGGGCGTGAAAATATATAAAGTCACCAATATTGAAAGGAACCTGGAAGTAGCCAAGTCGTCAAGCTAAAATTTCCCTCGCCACGAGTCTCGAAAAAAATATTAAGCCGCCAGTTTGGCGACAGATCGCCAGACCTGGCAACCATGCCAGAGAGCCAAGCGTGACGTCGTCGGCGTATAAACTGTGTTCGAGTCCTTCGATGCGGTTTAGAAGATCGCGCAAACCAATCATAGCAACATTGAAGAGAAAGGGTGATAAAACCGGCCCTTGCGGTGCGCCCTTTACTGCCTAAGTTTATGATGCCGGATTGTATGCTGCGCCACAAGGGGGAGTTGTGGTTCTACCAGGAAGGAATCCTCGAGTATATATATACCGTACATCCGTTTCCCGAAATTAGGATTGTTTAGGTACTCTGTAGGATCGCTGAGTGTTTGACGCTATCAAAAGCTTCAGTAAGGTCGGGACCGAGAATGGCGCGAGTATCTAGCAATGAGCATTGCATCCATAGATTACCTCGGCCTTTAGCCGAAGCATGACGTCCTGCACTCCTGAAACCGATCATGGTGTGCGGAAAGAGAGACTTAATTTCCCTCCAGGGGTTAATCCTGGTAACAATAACATGTTGAAGAAGCTTGCCTGCGCACGTAGTTAGAGATATTGGGCGGAGGTTTTCAATCCGAACGTTTTTTCTTTCTTTTCTTTTTTTCAGGTTTAGGGGTGAGAACGATTTCGGCCGCTTTTCCGTTTGGGAATGTGACCTCTATCTCAACAAGCATTGAAGTTATAACTATAGTGAGGGTCCTTCACGGGGTAAAGATATCGACCACGGCCGCAGAGATTATCAACGCTTCTAAAGTCAGAGAATAACTTTTTGTTCTTCGTTCTAAAGATATAATACGGAGGCGAGCACTTCACGCGGCCGCATGCCTGGCGTCGGGTGTAGGAGCGCCAGCGTGAGAACGATAATACCGCACATAAATGCGCCAAAAGGCATGTACGCTACGTAAACAAGGTGCGCTACGCCGCATGTACGCACATAGGAACTAATTTTTGTCTTTAACCCAGACATACGCCTGCGATGAAAAAATGCGCGTCATGACAAGTCAGTTGCGCTGTAGCGCGAAAGTATTGCGACGCTGTTCGCCCATTGGTGACCGCGCATGCGTGTATTTTCGGAATAATTCGGTAATGTACGCACCATTGCAAGCTAAGCTCATTGCACCAATAACGTATAGGCGCTACCTGTTCAGCCGCTTACGTAAACAATGTATGATGGATTATAGGTTTAACGCGCCGACGCTACACAGACGATGAGGCGCGCCGTAGTGGAGGGCTCCGGATAAATTTTGACCACCTGGGGTCGATCTTTAACGTGCGCCGAAATTTCGAACAAACGGGCGTTTTCGCTTTTCGCCTCAATCCGTTAACAGTGTGGGAGCATTATATAGAACATCTATCAACGCCCGTACATTAAGGCATGGAGCGCATGAGCACTCGTTACGTATACACGTACATACCACGCGACGGTATCTATAGTCGCCTTTGTGTTCTCGTGACCACGCCGTGTCATGCTTGCTGTTAATCTTTTAATGGTGTTGGTTACCACCGATCAGTTTTTAACTGAAATTATTGCCATCTATAGAACCCTCATCAGCCGCTGTAGTTTGCTGTTCATTATTTCTTTGGGTAGTCAAGTTATTACCCCCTCATAAATGAAGAATCATCCTGAAAACTAGTCACGAGAACAGCTCGCAGGACACAGTCATGGTTTCACACAGAACTTTAAAAGCTCGCGTGACAATAAATTGCGAATATGTATAGTCACTGTGCGCATGCACGTCTTAAAGCCCCCTCAACAAATTTTAAAATACGGGTGTGATGCGAGCCGTACCTGAGATCGGGAAGGACTACAGCTGGCTAGACCCGTGGAGTTACCTAGCTAAGCTAGCCGGCTGTGGAATTAGTGGCTAAGGCTTTGTGCTGCTGAGCCCAAGGACGCGGGTTCGATACCCGGCCGCGGCGGTCACGTTTCTGATTGAGGCGAAAAGCTTAAATTCCTGTGTGTTCGAGATTTCGGCACACGTTAGAAATCCCCAGGTGGTCAGAATTGATCCGGAACACTCCATTACGGCGCGCCTCATCGCCTGTGTAGCGTCAGCGCGTTGAACCTCATAATCATAACGATAATCACCCGTGGAGTTCTTTAACGCATGCCAAAAGCATGCACGGTCTTGCGCAAAGCGAATTGTGGAGTCACAGACGGAGGGATGATGCGTGCCAGTGTGCGAGTGACGGTGAAGCAATTCAAGGAGGAGTAGCGACAACTCTCCCTACTCGAACCACCGCGTATGACTGGCTGCCTCAAGGAATGCAGATTGAGAACGCTGCAACGTTATACGTTTCACTGCAGCCTGAAGTGAAGGGGGATGGGATCTTGCATGTGCGCGCCGAGGGGAGGATCGATGTGGGGGATCAGCCTCGAGGTTTCTTTGTGCGCCAGCCCCAAGACAGCGGGGAGAGGGTCTGATGGCTTGGCTGAATGAAGTGTCAAGGTAAAGCCAGGCGACCTGGTTGCGCGGCAAGCGCGCGCGCGGATATACGGCCCCGTCGCTCATTTTGTTTCCGCTTGGAAAAGTTTGACAGCTTAGTAGGTGGCACGGTAGGATACTGCCCTTAGAGTGGGCAGAGAATTTCTTAATTCCGTGCCCCATCGCCTAATAACTGTGTATTCACTTCAAGGCCACGATTATACGTACGGGGATGGTAGGCACATGCCGACTGTGGAGAACGGCGCTGAAGTTATAAAGTAGTAGATTTGGCAAGGCCTCTGGGCTGAATTGCTTTGATTACTTTTATTTAGGACACGGCAGACAAACAGTGGGTTTGCGTCAGTTTTATGTGCGCTGACACCTCTTCAGATTTTTCCAGTTATTGTAACTACGTGACATCGCCCTAGTCACATGCAGTATGAACACGCCAGGGAGTGTGTTTTCCTGTTACTTCTATCCATCGCTATCCATCGTGTATCCATCGCTGTTTTCCTCTATGAATAATCGTCATCATTTCCGGGTCCCGCTGCTTAAAATATCTGAGCTCGGCAGCTGAATAAACGTTTAAAGATACAAGCGAAAAACAAACTTTACCAACACCTTTTAAAGACAGTTGAGATCAGAGCGAAAGCTGCGTCCAATCGAAAGTTGCAGTGCCCTTTTGTCCCCACTCCTGGCTGTTGGTGCTCTCAGGTGCTTCAAAGGGGCATCGCGACCTCGAAAAACCGCTTCAAGCCTGAAACCACTAGCAGCTGCTTCGTCATTTGATCCCGCCTTTCCTCCACCCAGCAATGTGACATTAGAGAGTTGTAGCAGTCCGTCCGTTCCGTCGTTACGTTCGTTACGTTGTTACCGGGTACCGGGACCCGCTGCGCATCGCGCGTACGTCCGGGTTCTTTCCGTAGAGTGAGACGGAAAACGTGTTTTAGCACTCCGTAGCGTCGTACCGTTCGTTCCGTGTGACGGCTGATTAGCCGAGTAGTTGCAAAATCCGCACGCTAAAAATACGTAAATAACAACGCAGTTTCCCTAAAGCATTGCAAATCTAAAATAAATCGCGCTCGGCCGGACGCATTGTAGGCGGGGCTGCGGTGGCGGCGACGGCACCAGAGCGAGCGCAGGTGCGACATGGTCGCGCGCCGTTCACGTGGAGGAATGGCCTTGGCCTTGCCCGATTGAAGCGCTAGACACCTGTACATTGGTACACGCGATTCGTATGCGACTGATCGTTACGACTGTCCACGCTAGTCGTACGCGTGAATTTGAGACACATGGCCCGATGCGGGTGTGCGATGCCTCGTCGGCGCCGCTCCGCCCACTGTTTTTGCACCATGGTCAACTACGACGATCGCTGAGCTGAATTTGTAGATTCCGCGGGTTTGTACGCAAGAAATGGATAAAGCAGAGCAATCGTGAAGCGTTTTTCTGCATCGGAAACAGTCAGCGCACACGCCGGTCGCGCCTGCCAGCTCGGCACACTCAGCGGCTCGAACCGGCGCAGACCACGGTAGCAACCGCTTGTCGCTGTTCTTCCAAATCAATCTGATCACTAAAACGAAGTTCCACCTGCGAGAAAGTAGGTGTTAGTGTGGTGAAAAATTGGTGGTAGGGATTGTTCTCGGGGCTTATTTTAAAAGCGGCGATCAGATATATCTGCCGCGATGCAAGCATATGCTGACCGGCCATGGATGCCGCGGCGCGCGGTGCGGCGAGTGGCCGAGAGATGGCGATACCTGCCTCGGAAGCATCGAAACAGGCTACGCAGATGTCTCGGTCACCGGTCGCTCACGGCAGTTGTAGCTCAAATAAAGTTTCACATGCGAGAAAGGGGATGATAGTGAGGTGAAACTTTGTGTTACGGAGTGTCATCGCAGTTGCACAGATAGCGGCGATCAAATATTCGCCAGGACGCTAAGCCTAAAGTTTCTAACACCCGAGCAAGCCGTTGCGGGCTCCGATACGGTACACGGAAGCAGAGCGCCGGAGAGACGCCGGCCGCGTACGGAACAAAGGCGCATGCGCATCGGGTCCCGGTAACCCGGTAGCCGCACAACGTAACGAACGTAACGACGTACTGCAACTCTCTATTAGAGAGTTTAGCAGTCCGTCTGTGTCGTTACGTAGTTACCGGGTTGACCGGTACCCGTCTGGGTACTTGTGCATTCGTCGCGGTAGGGATTAGTTCGCCCGGCCTTCGCCATATCCGCGCATTCGTCACGGTGAGGTGCGCCTCCTCGCCCTTCCGCGCGCGCAGGCGCAGTCGGGTCCCGGTAAACACGGTAACTACGTCCACGACGGAACAGACGAGCTGTTAAAACTCTCTATTGTTTGCCGAACGTTGAAGCTGCCGACGTACATCTGCGTCGATGTTTCGTATTTGGAGACGTGGCCATGCATTAACCTTTTGCAGGAAGGTGGAAGCAGTCAGGGCGTGGTTAGGGGACTGCAGTATACGCATGGTGCTGCAGGTTTCTCGGCAACTTTCCCCTAAAAGAGAGGTGGCAAGAAAATAGTTGAGAAAACGCACTGAAAACGTGTACGGAGATCGTAGGTCGTATAGAAACGGAGCCAGATCCTGCTGCTTCACTGAACAAAATGAGCCAAATCCATTTGCCCATTGGGAGTTTGCTGTTGGCTTGACTGTTCAAACTGTTCCGTGGGTGTTTTCGGAAGTTTCTTTTTTCCGCTTTTCGGAGCTGGCCTATTATGAATTCAGGTGGCAATTAGGATATTCGCGAAAAGGTCGGTCCCCAGATGTCAACGACGAAGTGAACGGAAGACGAAGTTAACGAAATGAAACTGAGACCTAAATGAAATGTGACAATGATTTATCACCCGTCCCTACGAAATATTTCTGGTTATATATAGATTTTTTACTCCCATATTTATTATTTTAGTGCTTAAATCAATATAGCTGCCGCTTACAAGCCCTGGCAAATATCCCCCCCCCCCCCCCGGCCTTCTGAGAGCCCGAACCACTTCATTGGGGTGAAGAAGAAGATATGAGCTGCCTTCTTGTGAAGCGTTTTGGAAATTTATGGCAAAACAATGAAAAGCTTGCTCACCTTCAGCCGTGCCCGAGAAAATTATCCTAGGGAAGAAATCGAAAAGATCTGCGAATGGTGCCAAGCAGACTCACCTGCTCTCCATGCATATTTCTACTGTTCTTGAGGCCTTTACGTATTTTTGATGCCTTTTCCACCAAAACTCAATCGCACCATGCTTGAAAGTCAATTTCATCAAATTTTTCATAAGAATACCGCGTCAACTTGAGTGTTTCAATTCAATATTAGCTAAATCCGAACTTATCACCCCAATATCGCTCAAATTTACGTCATAATTTTTAATTAATTGTGGCCATAAACTTCGCCTACCTGACATAAAATGCATCATATAATAACTCTAAAAGCGCCGCATTTAGTTCCGGTAACAAACTTCCGCTTGTTTCTCAAATTCGCGTTAGGTAGATCTTGCTCATTTCGAAATAAAAAAACGCCTCATATGTATGTAGTGATAGCCTCCAATCAAGCTAGCTGCTTCAGTCCGGAAAGCGGGACCATTATTCTGGCATACATAGCATGTTTTGAAAGCTTGTGTGCGCCGTAAAAGCGACTCCGTTCGCCCGCAAATTGTCATCCATTGGCGTTGTTTACAAGGCGCTTATCCGATGAGCACTGCACGTTCGATACGATAGCGTTAACTGATACACGCTCTTATGCCCTCAAGTACCGTGACTTATCAAGATAAGTCACGAAACGCGCACGCGACTATATACCGCCCAGAGAGTCGCGAAGCTTTCACGAGGGTGTACTTCAATGAAGGGCCAATGTGCACTTTGCCTCTGTAGTGAAATCGGAACATTGAGTAGTCTTGTTGTCCGTGAGTGGGAGAATTGAGACAGATACTCGTTCGATAAGTGGTGTTGGGAAATCGCGCACATTGTGACGGATTTGCTTGGCTAACTCAATTCAATTGCTTTTTTTATGCGATATTTGAGCTGTGAAAGCCACTTGAGCATCGCTAGCTCGCACAGCGGCAGTAAAAGGGCGCGCTTCGTAATAGCATGTGTCTTGCTTAAGAAATGTGTGCAACTTCCACTGCCTTAAGCCGGTATTCTGCCAGTTCAGAAACCTGCGGAACTCCAACAGGTGTAAGAAACGGGGAGGAGCCTTGTGTGTGCTGCGAAGCGCAAAGCTGATACCATGAAATGTGTGGCGCAGTGCAATCGACGTTTCTCAAATAAGACTTCTATAAAATAAATTTAATTTCAGTGTGCCTATCAATTTCTGAATCAGGTTAATTTTGACAAACACGAGAATACTTTTCAGACAGCGGACTCATTGCTAATATACGAATGGGTTAATATGGACATTATGCTTCATTGCCAGTTGACGCAAACAGGATTCATTTCAGTAAATTATGTCATTATCATCGTTAGGGTTGCGTCTGTTGTCAAGCCCGTAGACGAACGTACTGGCTCTGCGATTTTACAAAAAGTCATTTTAACATTGACAGGCAATCCACGTGAGGTGGCATACACGTAAGTGGGTATGTTCCGTGCCCCTACGTTCTTCGCTGCTCTGTTCCGGCGTTTCAGGGCCATTACGTAATCCGCTGGCCCGTTCTGACGCGAAAAGAACTAACCAACGCTGGAGAATTAAAAGAAAAGATGGCACTTTTGGTTTATTTCACTCTCAGACCGAAGGCATATCTTACAAAAGTCTGCTACAATGCGTCTGGAGACGCGAACAGAGTCGTATTCAGACATGGTGTGGAGACAATCAGAAGGCACTTCCCACTCGCATCTGAACAGCCGAGTAATCGCACGCCTTCTGTGACAGGCGCGAAGTTGCCTCGGTTCGTTCCAATGAAACTATGTACAGTTTGAAAAAAAAAAAATATGGCACAAAAACGACAATTGAGCACAATAAAAATGGCACGACCGTTTGCGGCCAGATTGAGCGGACAGTGTGTACAGCCTTCAGCGGCGTCCATTCAACAGCGACCCCGAGGCGGGCACGCCGTGCACGCACGAAGGTTTAAAACGCTCCAAACGCATGAAATCGCGCCGAGGTTTTGGTTGTGTGTAGGATGCACTTGACAGGGTAGTAGGGACGCTTAACATCACTGAAGGGAGTAAGTATAGGCACGAAGTGAACAGCATAAAAAGGCACAGTTTGCGCATTTCATGACTTTGTAGGCTTAAAAAAACATCACTTTCCACGCCCGTGGTGTCAGTCTTTCATGCACTTTGTAAGAACAAAAACAATGACTTCTCTCTCATACCTGTCATGAGATACGGCTTTAATTGAAAGAAACTGTTTGATTGAAGAGAACTGGTGTGTTTTCGGTTCGTCATAAAGAAACTGCTCGAAGAGACAGTTGTAAGCACTGAAAATATGCCGCTTAAGATCAATGATGAAATGAATACATCAATGCTTTTATCACAGAAAAACTGGGAATGGGAAAAAAAAATGTATAGCGATTTCAAAAGGTACCCGATAATAAAAGGAACGACGTCTTTGAGCAAGGTTTTGTGCGGCGGGCAATAAACCTTCTGCGGAAGCTGTAAAGCTAGTTTTCCCGCACTGCAGCTTTTTTTCCCCTCGAACTAAACCTGCCACGCGGAGCTTGCCGATTAGAACACGGCTAACAGTCGTTCAAAGCGTATAGGCTTTATCTACACGTAGCTTTGGGGCGACAACACTGTCGTAAATTGCTCAGCTGCTGTTTCGCCTCATTTAAGCACGATTTAAATTAAGTACCATTAAGTATGATTTAGTACATACAGAGTACAATACAAATACGATGAGATTTTAATCTATACTCGATACGGACGAGCGTGCCAGTAAGCTTCGTGGCACGTATACATAGTTGAGCATTACCATCACACATGAGCAAGAGAGGCTTTTAATTGAGGCAAATTTAGCGAGCTTTTCCCGCCGAGCATTTTTTCCCTCTATATTTAAGAAATGGTCAGCCAGTGGCGTGGTGCTATCTACGTTTTAAGGCTCCAAAAGTTGGGCTAGATTTCTAAAAAAAAAAAAAAACAATTTCCCAAGCTCCGTCCTCTGTTCAGTCCTTTGCTGTCGACTTCTCCCACTTGTGAAGTCGCGTTCATCAAATTATGACGTAGTTGTAACTGCGCCGGTCATCCTCCCATAAGTCGTAGCGAATCAGACCAACAAAGCAATTATTTTTTTAGCCCGTAACCTCGTGTCCCCCCAAAAAGAGATCAAAGCACAACATTCTGTTTCGTCGAATCAATTGGGCAACGCTTTGCGAAAAATTGGCGCCAAGTGTATACTACTCTCGGAACAAGATGTCAACTTGAAGGCACAAATACAGCAATAATGCTCGCCGAGCGCGGCATGGTATGGCACTTGAAGGTTTTCATAAATAAAGTTGCGTTTGAACAGGCTCAGCGACGAAACGTTACAAGCATTTATAGAACAGGCAAGGCAGGGAGCATTTGCGAACTCTTGCGTAAGAGCAGTTGTGCGGAATCTGCGTATCAGAGAGGTATGCACTCTTAAACGCAACGTTACGGCTTCGCGATCTACAATTCTTCCTCTCACAGGCGACCCTGAGCTAAGGAACCCGTCCAATTTCTGCAAAACCGGTTTACAAGTTTGCTTCTGACTTTAATTTGAATGTAAAATCAAGTACAAAACACAGTTTTTTTTTTCCCCTTAAAACTAAGTAACCTTAAAGGTGGTGTCGATTTTATCTTAAGCAGGACAAGCGTTCCTGCCAACATCCACGAGCTTTTAAGTAGTCAAATACCGACTAGCCAAAAACTGCTTTCCGTCTTAATAACCTCAGCCACACCGCGACTGCGTACCTGTTAGAAAGAAGTGGAAGCCTGTCAAAACGTAAACAAAAAAAAAACACTGCAACAACAATCAACGGCTAAAGCACAACAGCAATGAAAGACGCGAAACACTAATTACAACGACAGATATAACGCGCTAGGAGTCCCGTGGTTCAAACACGGCGCTCTTTTTAAGAGAGACGCCCTGCGCGGGAACACCCGACGTAATGGCACTTGATGAATTCTCAAGAAACTTCAACGACACGCACGGCAGGAACAAGCTAGCGATCGGAGGAGAAGGTTTGTGTCCGCAAGACGATGCGCAGCGGCGCTGTCCGTCCAGGCAAACGACGTCAACTCAATAACTCACAGCAGTGTCCTCCTACGTGCCACACTGGACCGCGCACTCGGAGTCGTACGTCTTACCCTCCCGTGAGCTTTTAAGTGTTCTGGAGACAGCGGTAAGGAGGTTGGGCAAACGTCTCGTCGTCTCTGTAGCGGCGGTGGCCGTGGCGGCCCGGTGGAGTGCACTCGTCTTCGGTTGGGCGAGGGCAGGGCAGGTCACTTGCTCTTGGGCTGGTGCCTCTTCATGTGGAGCGCCAAGTGGTCGGAGCGGGCGAAGGAGCGTTCGCAGATGCGGCACTTGAACGGCTTGGCGCCGGTGTGTTTTCGGTAGTGGCGCGTCAGTTCGTCCGAGCGGGCGAAGCGCCACTGGCATTCCGGCCATTGGCAGTGGTACGGTTTCTCACCTGCGAGAAAAAAAAAAAGCCGAAACATTCGGTTAGTTTCGACGGTAGCTGACGAGAACATACGTTTGTTTTCTGATACTGTTTTTAAGCTGCTTGCTGCTGCAAGAGAGAGCAGCATATTTCGACGTCTTAACATTGTTGACACAAACGCTGCCTTGTCACTATTACCCGCTAAAAATGAGTCGGCTCACGTCACCTAAAGGGCCACGACACCTAATAAAGGACCGTAAAACATTATCCGGAAGAGCTCGCAGCGCATTGCTCGCTACAGTTTTGTTCGCCAAGAAAAGTTGCTGCTATCACTGGGGAAATCGTGTTTAAAGGGACCCTGCAACACTTCCTTCAACTTTTTTTGAAATTGTAAATGTTTGCAGAACGTAGCCACCCAACACACCCAGTACTTAGATTAGGGGGTCGCAAAGTCTAGGCCCATCAGACAACTTGGAAACTCGCTCAAAAGATATTTCTCTCTTTCCCGGTCTTGACGGTCTTCGACGGCCCGAATTACGTCACTGAGGCCATGTAGCGGCTGTTGGCCGGTTTTCCTTCAGTTGCAGCAATGAACGCTTTTCGATAGCAACTTTAAAAATAAAGCCACAAAAACAAAGCAGAAACGGAAGGCGTATCTGGTGCGACGAGCAAATCACGCAGTGCCGCTTCGTGCTGGCGATAACTATATCTTTCGCAGTGGTTCCAGCCGCGAAGGAAAGAGTGAAAGTGCTTTTAGAAATTGTTGCCCCTTAAAAGCGAGTATTTCAAGTCAACGGCTCCTGCCCCCATTATATGAGACACTCTGTGACGTGTTAGACGGTGCTGTCGTATTATGCAGTTGCGCTCGCGCTCACAGTGTTCGCCTCTGAACCAGATTTCCGCACGCTTTCTCGCAGTGTAGCTGTTTGTGTTATAGCCTTACTGACGCAAGATTACGTCGTATCGAATTACACGCAAAAGTAGGTTCGAAAAGTTAGCCTATTTGTGGTTAAGTTTTGTGGGCTGACTTGAAGCTGACTTAAATTGCCATGATTATTATTTCGACGTGGCAATCTCTTGAATGGAACGACGTTTGTATGTTTTCTTTAGAGTCCCTTCAACGGAGGTGCTGTGTGTTGTTTTTTTTTCGAAGTCGTCGGTTGTCCTTTAACTATGGGTCTCAACAGCAAACCCAAAGTTCGAGCAAGTTAATTTGGCCCGGCCCCAGTCCCGACGTTTCGTTGACATTTCATTTTGCAACAATTTTCACGCGTTGTTTTTCTGTTGTTATTCAGCTGCGATTTCTGCCAAAATACGCTCATTTTCTGGGGGGTATGGTCTCTATCCCTTATGGTTGACGCGTCGAGACCGTTCTATGTACGTTTAAACTTATGTTCTGGATACGCAACGCCAATAAATATGAAGGAAACGCAACCCAGGTGTTACGCTAAAAATTTTGCTATTATTGTGAATACCATTCCCGACAGCTGTCAACAGTTACGCAATCATCACTAAAACTGAAAAGCTAACTTAGAAGTGAACGAAATTTGCCGGCTGTCAGGAAGTGACATTACATGGCGGGTGGTGGTGATGATGTTTATTAACGGGTAAATCTAGCCTTGCGTGATATGCCGGCTATTGCTCCCGCGATCAACTTGCCTTATGCGCGGGAAATCACCAGGAGTCACTGAGGCGTGCGTCACTTAAAAACCCGAGAATCAGGCGCAAAATGTCTCTCCTGGCTATCCAATGTCCTATAGAAAAAATTATATCATCCAGAGAGTCATGCGGAGCGGCCCTCCTTCGAAGTTCCTTAAACAAAGCTAACCTCTCCACCGCATGCTCCTGGCAGCCCATAATAAAGTGTCCGACATCACCTGTTACAGAACACGTTGCGCACAGAGGTGAGGCGTGCCCTTAACCACCGATAAATTCCGCATTAAGAATATACTCGTATATTATAACCTTGCACCCTCCACTTCTGATTTTATTTGACCGCAATCGCCGAATTACACTGAGCCGCAGAACAGGTTGCAGTTCTTCAGCGCCAATGCAACAAAATATCCACACACGCACACACACACACGCACGCACACGCACGCATGCAGCTGCCCTTCTGCGCACACTCAAGGCGATAGGCTGGGTTCATCCTCGTCGACAGATGTTGCTCATCTCCCTCCCCCCACAACCAGATGACCACTCAACTGGGCTGAACGTCCACCTAAACCGCTACTGTAACCACACTAATAACACCCGGTTTCGATTACCGCAGTCAGTGCCGAAATCCCAGCACACAGGGAAAGAAAAAAAAGCTCTGTCCAGATCCCAGACTCATACATCCGACGTGGAGGTTTAGCACAGCGCGCTATGCGTCAATCAGGCGCGATAAGTTGTTCCGAGGACCGAGAAAGCCAACTATAGAGATTGTGCAAGGGCAGCCCGCTGTCCCGATGTAACGCGCAGAACTATCTCGCGTCCATTTGCGCCACTCAAAGGAGACGGAGCGGCTTCCATTTCCAGCACGCTGTCTGCGATTACAGCGCCCATTCAATCACTTTCTCTCACCCGCTTCGCCTCCTTTTCCCGCATTATTTTGCGTTCCCTGCCAAGGCGATTCGTATCGCATTCTACCCCCGCAGCACCGCAAGGAGAACGGAACGAAAAAGATGCACCTTTCATGGCTGCTAGGGAGTACGTCTAGACAAAAAAAAAAAAAAAAAAAGAAGAAGAAAAGCAAAGCAGAGGGGCTACTACCCGACCTTTCAATAGAATGACCTGCGACTCTGGATGCGGCGACATCTCTGTAACAGAATGGATGCCTAATGGAATAATGTGGTTTGTTGCGAGGACACGCTGCATGCAGCGCGGGTGCCCCCCTTCGTTTTTACGCCCGATTGGAGACTTTCTCTGGCGCGGCGACGGCAGCGTTCCTTTTCCTGGGCCCCGCTCTTTATTCTTTGATGCTCCCTTCCTCAATGAACCCAATCGCTATTCCTTTCCGCTCCCACGTCGGCGAGATTGGGTGAAATAACAAGCTCCTCCCTCTTTCTTTCGTAACTGCGGAACCGAGATGGCAGAGAAAGTTGCCAGGCAAACGCCACCTAGCCAAGAAGGCCTGTAGACTGCACGGCGTTGGGAATTAGGCTGCTGAAATCCGTCCCATGGTGAATGGCTGAGACTTGAAGGAAGAGAAAACTTATCACGAGGTTGGTTTATTTGATAAAGCCGATAAGTTTACAGAAGTAGGCAAGTGCTGAAGTAGGAAGCCTTGCTTTCTAAATGGCGTTTCGAGAGACCTGCGCTCACGTAACACTAGCGTAAGGAGACAGACAGGGTGGGCCGAGGAGACAGAAACGAAAGCCGAAAGCGAAGAAAGTGCTCGCGCCCTCCTCTGGAGGGATCCTCGAGTTCCCGATGCCGCCACGACGCCGTCAAGGTCGCGGTGTTTATACGCCAGGGCTGCTCAAAAAAGAAAGAAAGAAGGAAGAAGGAAAAAAAAAAGAGATCCCGAAAAGAAAAGAATATAGATTTACGAATGATCGGAAGTTTGCGCTTATATAGAAGGTCACCCAACTCCCGCTCATCCGGTCATGCAAGGGCTTACATTGTTCACCGCCGAAAAGACATGCGGGCGCAATGCGTTTAGGGGAGACCAAATTGAGGAAACGGCTCATCCCCCGGATAAACCCGATCTTCTTGCATCACCCATTAATGTCCCCTCGGCTGTATTTTCTTACTGCCGGAAGCGGCACGAGGTTGATCGGATTGTATCCGACAATACTGGATTTTCCTGGGCCACCTAGACCTCTGGCTTCATATTAGCGGCTGCGGTAGCACTGGGACACCCTCACACCGAAAGCAATGACTTCGCTGACTCAATTAGAGTTAGGCGCATGCCGCTGACGCAAATTGATACCGGTCGTATACTTGCTGGACTCATTTAGACGATCGCTACAGTTGCTACCGGCATGAAGGATGTCTTAAGCAACGAGGTGACTGCTAAAAACTACTTTACATTATGCTTTCGCTTCAGGCTAGCTTGCGCCAAAGGAGCAGTCCACCGAGTATCAGAATTCTAAGGTGGACCTAACCTACCGGATAATATATGCAGCAGCAGTCGTTATAACCTCTTCTTCAGCGCGACAAGAAATACTGCTTAGGAAGGAAGTCGTAAACAGAACAAAACTGTCATTTTTGTTTTCCCTCGACGTCCCGGGTGCTTTAGACGAGCCAGCTTCCATAGCTTATGCAACAACAGCGTCCGTCTGCTTGGCCGCACGCGCCACAATGCTTTGCTTTCAGCCAGCCTTCCAGCGCTCCGGCTTTAAAAAATGAAAAGTAGAGGAGCTAGTCCGGCGCCCTGCGGCGGCCCGGATTAAGGCCGCTTTCCGGCTAGCTGACCGGCCCTGGGACGTCAACTTTGTGCGGATCATAAGCCGTAAGATTGTGAAATGGGGCGGCAGGCACGCGGACAGCAGTGCTGCGCCTGTCACATGCGCAACGTGCACGGCCGAGTTGGCCCCGGTCGAGCGCACGCGTAACGTTTATAGTGTGAAAAGCGCGGACCTCCGCGATCACTTCCGGAGGAGGTTCTGTGGGGGGGACGACGACGGGACGTTTACGGCTGCCAAGGGGCGGCACAAATAGCCAACGTAGGCGTATGCTTACAACAAAGCGCGGGGCCCGCACGGGGCTTGACTGACCGCACGGTCATCGTTCAGCGAGAACAACGGCTGCCCAACAAAGCGCCTCCTTTGTCGCCGATTTTTCACGGGGTCTGTTCTCGATCCCGTCGCGTAACGTTATACGCCGGCTTCGCATGTTTCAGACATCTTTGGCCGACGGAAATGGGCAGAGTGGAAGCAAGCGAGGGCGCGGTGTTTGTGCTTAAAGTGTGTACGTTTCTTTTTGCCTAATAAAGCGAACTAAGGACTCCCGTTAAGCCGGATGACTTTTAAACGGACCTTTGATATGTTCCTCCTTTTCATTTTGGCGGGGCATTCATTAGAAAAACCTGATACCTTTCTGAGCTTTGGACAGGTTGCGAGAACCCGTTACGAGCGTCAGGCGTAGCGGAAGTCTATGCAGTAGACTCCCGTTATATCGACCTTGGCGGGTACGGTACAATGTTTTAGAACTAAGCGGAATGTGAAATTAACCCCAGTCAAAATACATCACTGTATGCACCAGTTGGAACCCACATTTTATAGCATTTAAATATAAAATCAAATTAAGCCGGCTGTTAATGGATTTAATAAATATCAACAGGAAACAACGCTTCATACGATGTGCTTAAGAAATTGTCGGTGAACATCTGTTTCACCGCAGAACTGTGTATCCATGTAAAAGATGGACATATTCAGTGGAGTTTCACCTTGTAACTGCAAATCACGCAGGCAACAGCAAAAGAGGCGCCGAATATTGCATTGTACGTATAATAAGCGCAGTGCGGAGTCGACTGGCGGGATTTCAGTTGCTCTAAAGAACCGACCGCGACAGTGTACACTCGATGGCACTGACAACTGTATCTGTGTGCCTGGTTACACGTTAGAAATACTTTAACGATGACCAGATTAGGGAATCCAGTGAGGTTTTTCGGGTTCAAAAAGCGCACTGATGCCGCTTCGATGCGAAGCATCCTTTGGCAAACCGCAATTTCGAAGGCCTATCTGGAGTCATATAAGTGTGCTCGGATACGGCACACAGCTACCTTAGTGTAAGCGACACACACGCATACACCCCCTCCCTGAGCTGTGGGAGAACCTGATTACCAGCGATGAACTGGACCTCCAGCAGCTTCTGGCATCTATCTTCTGGCATCTAGCATCTATCTTCTGGCATCCAGCAGCTTCGGGCATCGGTCGCGCGGATTGGGTTCCCGGACTAGGGAACCACTCCTACTTTAGGCTCATTAAAGTTTCGTACTACTACTACCACCACCGCCACTACCACCATAGGATTCTTATCTCTGGATGCCTGTGAGGTAATAACGCAAATGTGAAGCCAACGGATGCTCCGCATTTAGGCATGCGTCGGAGTCTGCCTGTACATGACAGGACCGTGTTCCCCGGAAATCTCGCTGCGTCGATGGTCCTGAATGCGTCACCTTTAGCTGTACGATTGAACGTGCCCTCTGAGTGACTTGGCAAACAAACTAACAATGGTAAGGTGGTACCGGAAGTGACGTGTCCTCGTAGGGGATAGGCTAGAAACAACAAAGGGCTAATTTAGGTACTAAATTGCCGTCCAGCACAGGCTACGGGATGGCGCTGTCGTCACAGCGAAAGCAATGGACAATGAACAAACTGCTAACGTACTCGCGACTGCCATTGTCAACGTGACGCACGTGAAAGCACCATGTCCAAGAGTGAAACCACTTTTTGCAGCGATGACTGACGTTGAATATTTGCGAGCCTTCTCTCTTACGGTTCTCGCTCAATCCCTACCCCCCTCTCCCTCTCCCACCCTTAGTGCTGTACGACTGTGCTCACCAGTGTGTATCCTTTGGTGAGCCTTCAGGTGGGAGCTTTTCGTGTACACCTTGGAACAGCCTGTAAAAGAGAAACAGTGCAAGCGAAAGATCAGTACCACGGCTCCTGTTACTGTACTACGTATCGCGAAAAAACGCACCGAACCCCGCAAAATGCTCCTGATAGAGTACGTGCCGTGTTCACTGAGGGCAGAACCAAAAATAACACACAAAGCTCGTTGTCCAAGATTCACTCACTCCCCCACCCCCCAATCCCGTCCGGTCACTTTATTCCTCCTGTAAGGCATCAAGCCTGCGGAACATCAAGCCCACGACACAGCAGTCAATTGCATTAACAGCATCGCCACTCATGGCAACGAGCCACGTGCGGGGGAAAGGACCGCCGGCTCGCGCACATAAAACAAAACAGGCGACGAGGGTATTGCCACGGTCACAGCCCCCCACGGGGCAATTTCATTTCATCGTCGGCTCTTCGCGAGGGCATAAAAGAAGGAACAGCGGGAGCGAGGAGGCACGACACGAGCGGAGAGAAAAATGTTCATTGAGAAAAAACTGGTTGCTAAGAATGCGCGTGTAGACATCGCCCCCCCCCCCCCCCCCCTCCCCCACCCCAGCCTACAGCCTGTTTCCGCGCAGTGCAACCGTCGCTGCCGGAGCACGAATCGATCTCCGCGAACCTCAGGAATTCCGAGGGGGAGAGAGGAAGCAAAATCTTCTTTTAGGGGTGCTCAGATGCTGCAAGTATGCTGCTAGCAGCTCGTGAGCAGAGAAATAACGAAGCGCATCTCATCGGGGCTACGCGTCCCAGCACGACGCTTCGGGAGCCCAAAGGCGAGTAAGTGAGAAGGGCCACTGGCTCAAAGGTCTCACGAGAAGAGAGAGGGGCACCTACGACCGCGCCGGCGCAGATGTTTCACCTGAGGCCATGTTTTGGCTGTTTGCTTGTCGCGCGGCTCGCCGCGCGGTCTGGGCGGACCGCGAATCTGACTGGGGAGGGCGCGAGACCGGCAGCGGCGTTCCCCGCGACGCCTCCGGAACACGGAGGACCGGCTCGCCGCTGCCACGGCGTGTGCCTTGCCCGCTTGTCTCTGCGGAGGCCCGCGGGGCATGCGACGCTGATGCTTATCGGCGGCCGGCTCAATTTGCGACGTTCAAATTGCAGTCCCGAGTCGCTCCTTCGCCTCCTCCTCCAAGCACCGCCTTGATAGCCAAGCACCGACGGACTCCCTTCTGGCGCACTCCCCCCTCGCGGAGTGCCTTCGTCGGCGGACGTCCTCGGATCCCGGCGGCCTGCTTGGGCAATCACACCTCCGATACTGACGCAATGCCCCGGGCTTGGTATCTGCGTGGCGGGGTCGCCTTGTCCTTTCTTCTCGTGGCGATCTTTTTAAGGCCTGCCATGACCCGCTCGTAGCGCGCCCACGGTGGCCGGCTCGTTTTCGGCGTGGTTTTGTTTTAGCTGGGTGTCGAACCCGGCCGGCGTGGGTCAGTGCTGGCGCAAGATATGCGAGGAATGAGCGGCGTGCGTCGTCCCCCCGACCGATGATCGTTCGCGCTCGCCCCGGTCGAAGAGGGGCGGACGTCGTCTTGCGCGGTGCCCCACGACCAGCGGAATGCGAGTACTCTCGCTTTTCCTAGCGTAGATGTGTCTCGGCAGGACCTCACTGCACAAACCTCGCCTATTACGCGTGTTCGAGACAGGTGTGTTTCTCTGTTCTCTAATGATCGGGCCTTCTGCATTCTTTCGTGGTGTCGCACGTAGTGACTCCGAAAGAGACAGCGTGGCTTTTGCGTAGTGGGGCGGAGAACTAGTTCACTGTTGCTGCACGCTTCTTTCGCTCCGGGACCCTCCGCCAGTTTAATTAAGCACTTGGCGGCGTCTCCGTAACCTCACCCCCACGCTTTGTTACGACTTCTCGTATGATGTGTCTGAAAATGTCGTGCAGAAATTAGCAACAAAGAAGCAATTCTTTTCTTGGTTTCTTCAACCGCTTGTTCTCTCTCTCCCGTGGGCAACTGCGTGTGTAAGTGCACGCGTACGTGCGTGTGCGTACCTTCGTAAGCCCAACACCACTTCACTTATTTCAGTGGAAAAGCAGAAATCCCGAATTCGCGGTAATCCGTTACCTCTTCATTCCCACGGGCTGTCAAGAAGAATGGCCCCATGACAGAAGGTGGACCAGAAATGAGACAAGATGCTTTCTTCGTTCGCGATAGCGCGTTCCGAGATATCTACCTGATAGCTCTGTCTGGCCGCCAGCGATTCTCGTGCCGCTTATCGCCGGCTCTCTGATGTTGCCTCGGTGAGTTGCCAGAACTGAGAAGGACACGGGCTATACAAGTTTCCTCTGCGCTTGTATACCCGTAGGTAAACGCGAACTTCGCGAGAATTGACACAAGGTGGGACCTTATCGAGTTACGTGTAAAAACACGAATTGCGCAACAATCTCAAGGTGAGGACGCACACGAAGAACGGCGGACGGTGTCTTGCCCTGGTAGCGTGTTCATATTCCTGGAAGTTCTGGATGAATGTGATCGTCAGGTCATTTTCGCGGTAACACTACATATCAGTGTCGCTCTGGAGATAACGGCTCTGAATGACACCAAGGGCTCTCAATAACTCGTCCGCTTGTTCCATACGCCAACCACTCTGGTGGAATACGTGGAATACGCATGGTACGTAAAAGTATTGCTTCCGTTGCCTCATGCAGGAAGCTCGCACGTGCCGATAGAGAGGGCGGGCACGTGATACTTTCGTGAAGCGCCAACTCGTTTAGAATCGCACGAACTGCCAACTGCTCGCAACCCTGTCCACCTTATCTGCGAGGGGTATGCTGCAATTGGGCCGCTTCGTGTTATTAAAAACTTACGTCAAAACTTAGCTGTAAAACCAACAGTTTGGTGAGCTAATTCTTTCTGCCCCCCCCCCCCCCTCCCCCACCCAAAAAAAAAGTGCCTAAAGACAGGTATGCAGAAACCCCGCGGCTTAGTAAAAAAAGGTAAACTAAACACGTTTCCTTCCTGTTTTCACAAGACACAGCAAGTATACGGCAAGAGTTTTCGAAGAGAACAAAAAAAATATTACTTTGAGTTTTTTTGCAAACTTCGCATGCGCTGACAAGCCATTATGCAGCTGAGTAAAAAAGTAGGACTTGACGTGGTCTTGGGCTTGGGACGTGGTGATGCCACGTTCTCCATGAAAGGCTGCCTTATGTGCGGCGTTTTCAAAGACGACTCATCGCGCGAAACGCCATGATGTACAGCGGACGTGCTTCTACACGGTGTCTAACCATTGCTCGTCCAAAAACCCCGCAAGACACCGAAGCTGTGCGGGTTAACCCCATAATACAACAGCATTGTTTCTGAGTATCCGGCTCCCTCACAAGGAATTCTGCTCCCAAACAGTTTACGACGTGGGCGAACACACGTACTATGTGGCTTGCCCGCATTTGGAGTTCGCTGCAACGTTTTTCAACGAATCGACCGCGTGCAATGCTCAGTTATCGCACCCAAACGTAAACAGCTCGGAGAGTAGGCTTATCAGAAACTATTGAGAGGATCAATTTGGTCTCATTACAACCGGCATCGTAACCCGGTCCATTACTGTGCCATTGCCGTCACTGATATTGTTCCATAATTGTCATTACTGTGCGCTTCGAAGTGTCGTAACCTCCTCAGTGTAAACCCCTTTACCCTGCACAGTTCGGCCATAACACTGGTTTTGCTCACCGGGGAAGTCGCAGTGGTGGATCCTCCTCTTCTCAAGCTCGGGGTTGTTGCGCTTGTTGTACCTGGGGCCGGGGTTGTCGTTAGCCGACGCCCCTGGAGCGGGCTGCTGGGGACACTCAGCCGGGTACGGTGGCGGCGGCGTCCTCCGCGTCGTCGCAGACGAGCCGAGGGGCCCTCCGGTGCCATCGGTGGCCGGGCTGCCGGGCTCCGAGGAGGGCGGCGTGGGCGGCATGTACACGCGGCCCATAGAGAAGTGGGGTCCTCCCACCATGGCCGTGAACTTGAAGTTAGCCGGGGCCGCCGCGGAAGCACCCTGCGGCGAGTAGCCGCCTCCTCCCCCAGGGTAGCAGGACGCTTCGAGCTCCTGTTTCACGGACCCCGCGCCGTACTGGCACGGCGCTAGGACTGACGTTTCACTCTTCACGGGCACCATGTCGGCTGCGCCAGGGTGGGACGTCGTGGTCGACGAAGGGTCCGGCTCTCGGACGTTGATGCTCGCCGTGATGTCCTCCCAGATGCCGTTGAAGGAGCTCCCGGCAGGCGCCGTCGCCTGATGGTGATGGTGCAGGTGCTGGGGCTGAGGCGGGTTGGGCTTGGCGAAGACGCTGTCCTCGGGCTTGGAAGAGGCGGACGAGGCTGGGTGGTAGAGGCGGTAGTCCGGCCGAAGGTGCAGCGGCGGCGGCGCCGGTGGGTACGAGTGGTGGCGGCCCAGGAAGGCCGAAGAACCGGCGTAGGCGGCGTACGCCATGCCGTCTACGGTCTCGGGTCCTTGGTGGTCCTCGAAGAACTCGTCCACCTGAGAGGCGCTCTCTCTGCGCGCCTTCTGCTGCGCGCTCGCCTCTTGCGACAGCCGCAGCTGCTGCGCCCAGTCGCCGTTTCGCTCCAGGTACGCGTCCAGGTCGTGCTTGGCGGAACCCTGCGCCAAAGAAACACAGAGGCGTGCTTCTTAACACGCGCTGAGTGGGATGGGCGAGTAACACGCCGCGTTACTCGCTCATTGGTGTCTCGATTTAGAGAAATAATCAAAAGAAACCTGGTGAGTATTATTGGGAAAAACTTGACGCAGACTGAACCACCCACTAGAGGAGCAGGAGACACTGGAGGGAGGTTGTACGTAGAAGAGGGAGTGATGTGACAACGCTCTGTGCACCCAGCTGTCATAGAAGCCTTGGTAAACTGGACGCGGCGGAGAATGGGTTAACTTTCTCCCCAGCATGAACGTACGCACACAGGCGGGCTCACGCCTTCAAATAGGATCATCCTGGGAAAGCAAAAAATACCTGAGTTGACGATAACTGTGAACTCATTTAAAGTACGTGGTTTGGAAGGTGTCTCAGTGTCTTGGGCAATCTCTCCAGCAGTACAACCTTGTTTAGACTAATATAGTGCAAGTCAGGCAGTGGCTTCTAATGTGTGAAAGGGCGAAGATGTTGGGTCAGAGTATCTCGAATAGCAAGAGGCTAACCCAAATGCGATCACCTGTACAGCACAATCGATAACGAAGTTACCAAGGCTTCAAGACGAGACGTCCGTCTACCGTCACCGCGTGAAGCTGGCTGGATTATCTCAAGTCCGCGAACAAGCCACAATGTATCATATCGCAAACAATGCTTGTAACGCCGCGACTATCTAAGCGGCCTGTCTGGATCGATGCCAAGTGTGAAGTCCTACACAGCGTAAAGCGAAGGCTATCTGCCCTTTGGCCCGTGCAAACATTTGATTTTCCTTCCTGCAAGGTCAATATGGGTTATTTGGTACACTAGAAACAAGCCATTCCTATTTCACCATTGCAGCAATACGCGGAATGTAAACCTCGCGAAGTGAACCTCCCCAACAACACTTTTGAATCAACACTTCGTCCGTAGGCTGTGCCCAACTCTTGCCAACAAAACAGGCAGCCTCGCGCAAAGACAAGTCGCCTTTCAAAATGGCCACACCAGTGTCGGTGAATACAAAAGCAGAGGGCTTTCAACTTCATCATATCAGTGATTCATAGGTGAGATAGACGCGCGGGTTGTTTCTCTGGCCTGGGGTGACGAAACCCCGTATACGCATGGTAGCCTTGATGCGCGCCCTGACTCATGCGCGTAGATTGAGTCAAACAGCACACCTGGCGCGATGCTGAGTACAAGGTACACCTTCTGTGCGTAAACGTGCCCGAAGGACCGGAAAACGATAACGCTGGACGCATCGCAATGGCCAAGCTTCGCTTGGCGGCGCGTGGAAGACAAACGTTACGGTTCACTCGCGGCGTGGGCGGCGCTGGTAGTTCGAGATCGGCGCGCTGCTGTGTACGGTGTACAAGACCTCAAAGGGCTGTTCTTCGACACGAGGGGAAGCCGCGGTGACCTGTGCCATGCGGAATGCTCCTTCCGAGAAGCATCGCCACGCGTGGGCTCTGGTGCCCATCTGCCGCTTCCTGCACGACGCGCGAACGGCCACAAGGAGAAGCCGCTCTCCGCGGGCCAAACAAGACCGGCGTACTCTCGCCATTAGCGCGAAGGCCTGTGTTTGTGTTTGTTAATGCCGCCGGGGCACGCTCGTGCGCTTCCTGGCTGACGCGTTCGGCTGATTTCGTCCCTCGCGTTCGTTTGTTTTGTTCGCGAAAATTTACGCTTACGACGCGATTGTCGTCAAGTGCACGAAGCACATGGCCGCGTCTGCATTGGCGTAAATTGCAGTAGGGCGTTAACCTGTCACTCAGCCGACATGAGCGCCTCCTATTTTGTTATCTTACCTTAACGGCCAGCGGGGCGAGGTCCCGTAGCGACGGCTAATTTGCCCAGCGTGATTGGTACAATAAAGGTGCATTCTGATTGCGCTGGTCACAAAATGGTTCACTAAAGGTGGTCGTCGTTTGGTAACGGAATAGCAAGAAATGGACAAATTTAAAAGCAACAGTGGCGGTCAACCCACTCTTCAGTAACGCCAGGACGGACTGAGGAGCACGAGTGTCATTCTCTTCCTCATCCTCGCGAGCGAAATGGACGAATGAGCAAGTGATGTGGAAGAAAATAAATACTTCACAAGCCCCATCTTCAGGAGAGCTATAAGAAACCATTTCACCAAGCGGGGAAATGCAACACCACTTGGACGACATTGAAGTCTCATTGGGGAGAAATTTTCTTTTTCTTGCTGTAAAGACAGCGCACATGACCAGCTCCTAAATAGTAGTCAAGCGAACACAACGCGAAGGCTGTTGTGTCCTCGTTTTTGTGCGGTCTCTTTTATCGGTCCTGGAACATCTATACGTCGCCCAAATAGTGCTTGTTATAACAACCAATAGCCCCAATTAATTAACGCTCAACTGTTAATTAAGGTTGGGTATAATATCAAGGAGAGAGAATAAGCACCTCTAACTGAGAGCTCATTGATGCCATTAAAGAAGTGTTACTTTGATGCGCGAATCTGGTTCGGGCAAGCCCGGCGGCTGCCATGACATTGGGCCGGCTACAGGGCGGCAGGGAGTGAATCAGATACTAATGGGAGGAATAGGACCTTATTCAGTCACGCCTCTGACATGCAGCTGCGACTTCACTGCTACCCAGCGAAAACAAACAAACAAAAAAAAGCCTAACCGAATCTACTAATGTTGACAACGAAACTGGCAAGAGTGTTTGGTTAGTCATTATAAAAAAATAAGCCGGAACGAGCAACATTGCGAACGGTAGAAATGACGCCCTCTAAGAAAGGCACATATATGAACTGGTTACACTAGCGGCAGGCAGTTAGCTTTGCATATCCAGCGATAATGTGCGTTCTTTTTTCCTGCATACCCCGTGCTGTCAGTTCACTATTTGATGCAGTCACGTACAGGCGCCCAGTCGTTTATCGAAACGTTAAGCGTCCGTCCATGGTCAGCTATGAGAGTTGGTAACACAAGGCGCCATATTATAGCGCCCGTCTTGGAGCACTGAGAGAGAGAGAGAGAGAGAGAGAGAGAGAGAGAGAGAGAGAGAGAGAGAGAGAGAGAGAGAGAGAGAGAGAGAGAGAGAGAGAGAGAGAGAGAGAGAGAGAGAGAGAGAGAGATGCTACGGATGATATAATTGGAGTCTTATTTCCGCAGTGGAGAACAAGCTCCGCAGCTCTGACAAAATTATGCTCAACGCTTAATTTTTCTTTTTGTTATTCGTCCAATTTCTTACAATCTGTTCGCTGCCTTCATCGCCAGCGCTCTCTGCCCTCCAGCGCCATCCGCGATTCCTCTGGCGTCCTCGCAATCCCTTTCGCCGAGCACCGGAAACGCGCCATCACTTACTTACGCGTCCCCTCTGCTCGGGGCAGTCAGTGCGCAGCCTGCGCCGCCTGACAAGGCGTGTTGAAAGTGCTGATCGAGGAGGCGACGAATCTTCGGAAAGCGATTCTTCGTCCATGCCTCCTCCTTTCTACCTCGCTTCTCGGTTATTTCATCTCGGCAACTCCAACGCTGCTTTCTTTTTTTTCCCCATCTTTACCAGCTTCTCGTTGTCTCGGCGAGTAACCCGCCGCGTTCCCTGAATGCAGAGCAGCTCGCCGAGAGGCACTTCGCATTCGGAGCACGCAGGCTGGCTCTACATGGGGCCTCACGTATTCTACGAGCGAGACAAGCATGTCAGCGGAGCTGCTGACCCGTTCGTCTCATTCCACCCGAGGGCGCTGGAATAGCATCCACTATCCTGGCCTTTTTTTTCTTTTCTTTCTTTCCTTTTCATGGCTTTCCTATCTCGCCCTCTTTCTATCACTTTTCTTCATTGTTATTCTTGTGGCTTCTGCGCGACTCTACGAGAACCTCTTTCAAGGTCGCAGCGTGGTGCGCTGGGGGAGAGAGAGAGAGAACCCTGAATTTCCGAGACGTGGAGAAACGAGCTGACGGATCGTTACGTCCTTTCCTGTTGCTCTAAACGCGAGCTATTCGCGCTTCGCAACGCGTCTGCGGTGATCCGAAAGAAAAATACAGAAATGGAGCGAACGCTACTGTCATGGTACGAAGACGCAGCGCAGAAGGGGTTACGAAACCTGTTTCGTTGCAGCCGTTGGGTCTACGCAACACACAAACAGAAAAGAGTAGGCTGTTCGAATACGGTTCGCGGTTCTCAGAAACCAGAGCATCTTCTGGGAACATTTGTTTCCTTTAAAACGTAGAAGTTAAGCTGTTACATTCCAGTTTCGGGATCACGCATTTGTTTCAGCAGATATTTGAATGCCGCGGGGTATGTTTGTTGCAGGCAGTAATGACAATTATTTAGGGCTGACGTGAAAGATCGGCCCCGTTGGTGGTAAAAAAAAAACTTGTAGAGAGCATTGAACAACAGACAAAAAATGAACTGAAGTAGCGTAGAAAACCGGGATAGTTGGTGCAGATTCATCTTCCCAACGCACAAATAACAGACAAACTTAGGCGTGCAAAACCTGCCCTAGACGTCTGAGTGAATTGTTAACACTTCCGCAGCATACGACAGCTCGCCAATTTCGCGGACGAAATAAGAATGAACACGGAAAGAAGAGACTACAAGGAAAGGAAAACTCGAAATTGGCCCGTCGAATTCAATCCAAGCTTTGATTCTGATCTTGGATTGGGTATACCTTACCAAGTGCGTAGAGCTTGCATACAAATCAACGTCATTTCCCTGCGTCCTTTTCACTCCCACAGCCTTCTCGTTATGAGGCTTTCGAATACTCCTCTCCCGCGACAAAGCCTTGATCGAGCCTTGGCTGCTCGCGTCACTTCGCAATCATATCAATGACGCCTCACTTGTGCCCAATGGCCTCATTGTGGGCGTCGACATTGGCTGGCTTTCTCCAGAACCTCGGCTTCCCGCCGGCGCCCACGAGCGGACTTGGCGCCGTAAACCCACGGCCGAATTCCTCGTTCGGTTTGCACTGCGAGGTTTGGATTCTCCGCGCGGCCAACAAAGACGGTGCTGCCCAGAGGCCAGCTGTGTGCGACGCGGTGGGCCAACACAGCCGTTGAACAGAAGAGGGGGGCACCGCTGTCCGCTCAAGGTCGCGGCGTGGCACAAAGCCCTTGCGAGCCGCTGCTGCAGTAAAGGGCTCCGGTGTAGGCCAAGCAGCAGCAGCAACAGCCCTTTCAGGCCAGCCGACCCCGGAGCGAAAAACGAGAGGGAAAGGCAAAGACGACCGGAAAGCGACAATGGATCTCCCAGTCCGTTCTGCTCGGACGACGCGGGACTTGGCGGCGGAAGAACGGAAGGGGGTCACTGTGTTTGTGGGGCTGCGGGGCCGAAAAGGGAATGCGGGTAGGAAGAAGAAAACTGTTTTCCAGGAAGCCGTGCGCAGTCCTTTACGGTACGGGGGAGCTTCACTCATGACAAGCAGCAAAGGGTACAGTGAGGAAGGAGCTCGTAAACGAGCCACGTTCTTCCCTGCCCCGTGGTGCCTCTTGTGAATGGCGGCGGCTAGAGTATTTTCGAGGCCGTGTGGTGGACAACGGCGGTCCCGTATGTGCGAGCCCCGACTGGGTCCCTCGCGTCCCGTACGCACGTTCGGTCAACAGCAGCGGCTCGCGTTACCCGAGACGGGGGGCTGTCCTGGAAACTTTCCTCGGCGCGAATTCCTCTCTATTTGTATACTTCGCGCGAGTTTCTCTCCGGGCGGCCGGGAAATTGCAGCCTCGGAACCGCCAGGAACAAGGAAGTGTGCGCGTACGTGCGCGCTTGCACTCTGGGGAGAAGAAGCAGGAGGAAGGGACCCGGCGCTTACTGGCACTTCGTCATTCTGACGCCCTCGCTCCTGGGGGCGCTCCGCCAGCGGAGTCGCAGTTGCACACACACACACACGCACGCCATTCGGTTTCACTTCGAAGCCCCGTCCGCATCCCCTTTGCGCGTGCCGTCGCGCGCGAACAAGGATTTTTATCGCTTGTACCCCGGCGCGCAAGCGTTCGCGCCGCCCGCTGCTTTTCATTCACCAAAATCCTCGCCGGAAACGGTGGGACTGCTTGCGGACGTTCCGTTTCCCCCTTCAGCTCGCTTGCATAACATCAACGACGTGGAGGAAAGCCGTCACTGTTTCTTTTTCGCAATCGAAGCGACGCCGGACGAGTGACGTCGGTGCTTTCTTCCATATGGCGCGCTGGCGTGCGCATGTGTTCGCTTCAGCCGGCGGTGGCTGCTAAGTGCGGTGGCAATCATCGCACAGGCGAGGACACGGTCGTGTGCAGCGAGCGGAAACTCTCGAATCATTGCTTCCTTCTTGCCGGCGTTTAAGAAAGAAGGCGAGATTCGTGGCGCGCGCCCCGCAGAGTTTCGATCTCCAAGAAGCGGAAACATCCGGCCGCCAGGCAGGAACCAATTCGTTCCATTTATCGAGTGACCACTGGTACTTGCTTGCTTTCGACCGCATTGATAACATCTGTACGGGCGGGATGTAGGCTGATAATTGCCGGGCGGCCGCGCGCCCGGTCCTATCTACAGATCATACCGATCAAGAGATCGCCTGAACGACGATGACTTCTGCCCGCGCGCTTTCACGATCACGTGACATCGATATCCAGTGGTACGACCAAAACAAAGGGCGACCTGGGACAAAGCAGCATGTGATCTTGTTTATTGTATAAGAAGGGTTCGAGGTGAATAGCCGGGGGGAAGCATCGTGACACCTGCAGCGAGTGAGACATAGCGGTGCTTGGGAAGTTCGCGGTTCTTTGGCCGAGCAGGGACGTCTACCTCCCTCGACAACTCTGAGAAGGCAACAAGCAAATTCGAATCGTGCGACAATGGCGCGAACGGAACCGTACACTTCCAGCTGCATCGTCTCGTATGTCAGGGCCGCCTTTTTCTTTTCTTTTTTTTTTTTTTTTTCCACCCCACGACCACAGATCACGCTGTGACGAGGCAACCCCGTTGCGGGATACTCCGCAGGGGCCGAGACTCGTCGTCGTCTTCTTCGCGGGAAAGATGAAACCGCGAGAAATGTGACGCACGTGTTTCTAGGAGGCCGTTCCGGAGGAGGATGCGTTCCGGAAGCGGCGCCCGGGCACCCATGCATGGGAAACGCGGATCTCGAAGCGCCGCAGACACCGCGCGACAATGCTACACTTTCTTTACTCCATACCCGACTCACTTTTCTATACTCTTTAGACCCTGCTGCTCAGTTGTTTCCGCTTAGTGCATGGGAGATGACACACAGGCTACGATTCCTACAATCAAATGACAGCCCGTGCTGAAATTAACGCGGCCCGAGTAGCGACGAAGAAGAGAAGTTTCGCACTTGCAACGGAGAGCTGAAGATTCATGGGTGATACAGCCGATAATTAGGATCCGGGTTCGCTTCCCAGCGCTAGCGGCCGTACCCGGACGAAAGGCAAAATAAATCGAATTGAACATCGTATACCGCCAGCCATCAGGTTGCAGCAAATGTATCTATAAATTCAATCATATGGTGCACCATTAACTCAGGCAGAGAGCTTTGAAGTTTTACAGCCAGAATTACCGCGTTGATCCGTTGCCCACTTTCGTCCCTCTTTCCTCCTCCGTCAGCCTTCTGGTTAGCGGTGACACTCAGCGTGATTTCAGCGCTAAACGGGGTATCCCAAGACGCACCGCGAGAGCATGACCTCCCTCGGGGCAATTCACGCCCGCGGATTTCGCGCTATCCACTTCCACATCCACTACAACACAGGCGGTGCGGAGACGCGTCCCGACGAGCGCTGTCCGGAGTCCTTTGGGTCGCCTTTGTCGCGCACCTTGACTCCTGACCTCGGAGGTCAACACCGGGCTGTGACCCCGGGAGGAGTGGCGACCTCTCCGTGCGGGGGAGGGGTCAGGTGCACGTGCGCGGCGCGCGCTGGCTGCCATCTGACGCGGACTCGCCTTGCAAGGCCGGCAAAGCTGGCGGCACTCTGCGATTCCTTTCTTAACCCGCACCGCCAGGCCTCCGCAATACTTCTTTACTTTCCTGCCTGCTCTAAACATTTTTTTTTTTCTGCACAAAAGAGAGGATGCCATGCACGTAGCCGCGATATCAAGCGGAGAGTGGAGGGGCGATTCCTTCCAGACGTGTTGTTCTCCCGGGTCACGGGGTCTCGATCCGCCGCACCAGACCCGAGTGCCCGCTGCTTCTCTCGCTGCGACCGCCGTCTCAATACGGGCGAGTTGTGGTTGTCTAGATTGAGGTTTCTTTTTTTTTCTGGTTCTACCGCCTCCTCCCTCCATCTACCGTGCTTCTTTTTTTTTCGCCTCGCGCAGGTAACCGCCGCGTTGCAGGTAGGGGCTGTAAGAACGAGCGCGGAAGAAAAAATAAAGCAAACGCGGATGATGAAAATAACTGTGGTCTCTGACCCCCGCGGATGCCGTATGTTGAGGCAGCTTTCTTCGGGGTTGAACTCATCGAAGCACGTGAACGCGAAGGGGGGCAGAGCCGGCCGAAGGAGGGGGGATAAAAAAATCCAGCGACGAGATTCCCCTTCAATGGGAGGAAGGAAAGAAAAAAGAAAATGTCAGCGTTTTATTTTTTATAGGCGAGGGGAGGACAAGGGTCGTCGCAGAGCGGATAAGAAAAAGTTACGACATAGCTTTTAAAGGGCTCCAAGCAGTGAAGGTGAGGGTGAGAGAGAAAGCGGCTTGGAAAAAATGCGCTGGAAAGACGGCGAAAGGCTAGAAGGAGAGGGGGAGGGCCGGAAAAAAGAAGCAAGTCTGGGTTTCTCCTCGTGAATGGGTGGAACGTAAGCTAGCGGAGAGTGCGCGAGGAACCAGAGGTCGTAAACAAACTGGGAGTGAAAGGCTGCCGCGGGGCCACCAAGACGTTTGCCGTACGTGCGAACGCATTTCTATCCCCGTTCCAAAGCTGTTCCGAGAAGGCAACGGGAGCGCGGTCTGCCCTGCTTCTTCCCCGATGCCTCTTCTTCCCCCAGTGCCACACTGATTGCTCGAGAGATTTTTTTTTATTATTATTCTGCGCCGTTACTTTGCTCCATTTTATTTCATGTAGAGTCAACGTGAATGGGGCTTCGCAGCTGTCATTCGGTGCGGGCAACCTTTCCACCGACCCCGACCAGGTTACGCAATCGAAGCGACCGCTTTGTCGGGATCGTGCCCGCATTCGGCACATTACATGGCGATGCGTTCCATTTCCATTGAAAGTGTAAGTGTTTGCCTTGAGAGCGGCGCGTTTCTTGACACATGGAGGTTGTCGTACCCCAGGTTACATAAGGTAGTTCAGGGAACCGACATCAAGGTGCTTTCGTCGCGCTGACAGAGCGGCCGGGACCCGAATGGGGAACTTGAACTAAACTTGTGTTACAAACACTGTTCGGTGAGATAATTTACCTCACATGCATACGGTGTCGAACGTCGCCGTCGCTGCTGGTGCGTTAATTAAACAGCTTCCACGTTGGTGCGCCTTGTTGGCGTGCTTTCCATGTTGGCGTGCACGTTTACATTGTGAGGCGGGAAATCGCAAGCAAGAACTACGTCGTGGAAGAAGTGTATTGCAAAGCCCTCTTCACTTAACTAGTAGGTGGTCTCTGTCCCCAGTATGACAGTGTTCAACCAGTTCGTGCTTCGGTGCAGAATCTTGGCGAGCTTCTGAGCACTTTGAAAGGAAACTGAAGCCACGAGAAACCAAAAAAAAAAAAAAGAAAGTGACGATAGACGTAATATTTAGGGATAAGAACCCGACGTCAATGATTAGGAGGCGAAAAAAACTAGTGTAGAGGACATCCTATTGCTAAAATAAGGATATAAACATGGACTTGGGCCGGGAACCTGATGTAGAGAAATGGCCGATTACCAGAGCAAACGAATAATTAAAAGGGGCGCGATCAGGAGTAGCGGCCGACAGATAACTTAGAGGAGGCATGACACGATAAAAATCGCGGAGAAAGCAGTGATTCCAAAGACATAAGATAGAGCAAGTTGCATGGAAGTCCACGCTCGAGGTCTTCTTCCTACAGAGGACACCGCTGCTGTTGTCGCTGCCGGTGTTTCTAATGAACGTTCAACGTGAACTCTTGGCCACGGGTTTAGCGATGGATAGAGGCACGAGGGTACAGACCACTTTCATGCAGCGCGTTTAAATTTCTTTTCCGAACCTGGCTTTCTACCTAACCACCTTCAAGCCCCGGTGCTACAGGGACATCGGACGGAGTAGCAAACATGCCGTAAAAGTTTTATTCGGTTAAAATCTAGAATTTCTGAACGGCTCTGAGCACTTTTGGAGTTAATTATACAATTTTTGTCCCGAGAAATGTGCGTTTAAAAGTGCCAATTGCCTTGGGTCACAATTCTGTATTGGATTTGACGGCGCCGGCTGTGACGGCACACACACACACAAGGCGGAGGGTGGAATTCAACGGATTGTGAGTTCGCTTAACCCAAATAACCTGTTCGCGACATAGGGAAAAGTTGGTACTAACCACGAAGTTAAAATTTGAAGAGTGGTATGATATCCTAAATCTGCCTTGGAAACTATTGTGACGTCACTGCAGTAGCTTGTGAGAAGGTCAGGAAAGGCACCCAACGATATTCCTGCAGTGCTTCTGACAAATAAGCGTATGCTTTAGACTTCCGCCAAAAAGTAAAAAAAAAAAAATATTAATGTAGATGTATTACCAAATGCAGCCTAAAATGGTTGTTAAGAACTATGACTTCAGCATATCTTTAGTGTTTCTCCCACTTGAATGACGTGATCATCGTTGAAAAGCTTCAGCGTTGGGTCACTACTAAAAACATCATACCTTCTTCCTTAAAACAAAGGCGGCAAAAACGCGAAGCTTCCTCCCATAGAACGTGAGTCAAAGTCAGTCTAAAATCCTAACTGCTTCGACCGTGTCAGAATGGCGCGTAAGGATATACGTCGGCTTCATATCGCGAAGGACACAGGTTCGATTCCGACCACGGGAAGTGTTTTATACCCCTGTCACACAGGCACTTTCAATCGCGATTGAAGTGAATCGCGATCGAGTTTTCGAGCGCGCTCGACGCACTGCCGCTGCTACACGGCCCGTTTCAATCGCGATCAAAGAAGTTGCACCGGTTGCACTCGTCCACGCCAGATGGCGCTAACAACGTACTTGCGGCAGGCGTCTGGTAACTTCGCGCGGTCGTAGGTATACGTAACTATGTAAATGTTACCGCACGTTTATTTGGGTCAAGTTATTTGACACAATTTGTGGCATTAGTTGAAGTTGTCACCTTCTGTGTCATTACTGAGCGGGGACGAGAGTACCGCCGCTTTCGTTCGATCGCGCTTGAGAAACCAGGATTGAGTTCGAGCGAGATCGAGCTCGATCGCGATTGAAACTGCCGTGTAGCAGCGCCCCATCCGGATCGAGCTCGATTCGGATCGACTCAATCGCGATTAAAAGTGCCCGTGTGGCAGGGGTATTACCTTCTCGAGGTGCTTGATGTGCCTTCGCTTATCGTCATCATTTTCTGAAACCAACTCGCGCGACATCAAACGTCCTCACGCGACATCAAACGTCATCAGTGGGACATACACCAAGCTTCGCTTTAAAACCCCCAAGTCTTTTGTAATGCCACATTTATACTTGGAGACGCGCATGCTTCCTTTTTCTTCCCGTCCCCTTACCGTCTTTACCTCTTCCTAAAGGAACCCTTGTTTCCACATGCCTTGCTTCAATAGCCGAGAGGAACGCGTTAGCGCTTGCTTAAATGTTGAACGAAATTTAAACACGTCTAGCATTCTCCTCTCAACGTTGCCAAGACTAGAAGCTTTTCTGGATTGATTTAAAGTAACGCGAAAAGGGAGAACTCTTGGTTCACGCAGAAGTAACGGGTGGTTAGAAAAAATGCGTATGAGAATAAATACAGGATATAGAGTATGAGGACCTTCGAGTAGAGTACTTCATGGACACAGTGAAGAGGTATTTTTTATTCGCGGTTCTCTCTTGGGAGTCGTACTGAAGGATGCAACGTACACCCAGCATTCACAGTAATAGTGCTAGGCCGCTTTTAAATGCAGAAACAATTTTTATGTAGTTTGTTCGGATCCAGTTGGGGGGGGGGGGGGGGGGGTGCTGTGTGGGAACGATTTTCGTGGCACTTGGAAAAGAAAAAAAGAATGCTTGTTCCGTTCCTTCAGTTTTGACAAAAAGGTCGGAAATGCGCAGTGCGTCCCTATTCCGCAAATACATGGAAAGTATACATTAAAGCACTGACGGAGGAACGTAGTGCGACTCCATCGGTGGCGTGTACGCTGTAATCCCAGTTCAAACATTGAAAGACAATGAAGGCGTCCGCAGCGTATCTGATAGCATTGCAGCGGAACTCGAGTCACTGAAGAAATCACTGAGGCAGGATTTGCAAATCGTGTACCATGTCTGCAGCCGCTGTGCTCTGCACGCACCATCGTCAGCTTTGCGAGTATGTTTCATAAAATGGCTGCCGATAATCTGATCCATGGACACCGCCTCAGTTATTTCTTCACTGGGTGGTTATGGCAAAATTACATGCGATTCCGAGTACTCACCCGATATCTGCTCTGCCAGGCGGCGTCTCGGTGCCTGGATGCCGGCCAAGCAAAGTTGTTCGAGCCCGGCCGGAGGTTGTCCTGCGAAGAATGGAGTGAAAACGCGGACGTTAGTAAAAAATTCTGGAACTGCACCGTTTTTACGGCGACGTAAATGCCATACACCGAATACGTTAGGCAGACCTAAGGTACATGGCGTAGTATTCTGTCACGGTGACTTAATATTCAAAGCAGCTCGTTTCTGTGCGATCCTACGCCGCAGCAAGATAACGCAAAAAGCGTATACGTGCTCAGTGTTACATTTCGACACTTAATAAGCTTTGCGTGAAGCCTTGGCGCAGCATTGCACTGTAACGCAATGCTGCACGATTTCTAGAGCATGTGAGCATTCATCGTATGGCATGCCATCGTCTTGCACGCCGCTCGACAAGGCAGCAACTGCAACCATGATATAAAAAAAACTGTTTCTCTAATCTTGTTCCTAGTCTCATCTAAAACGAGAACAATGTCTTTCAATGCACCGCCGGCGTCAACCAAAAAATATGCTGCAGCAGAATGGCGAGTTGGGCTAGTTGGTGAAATTGCATGTCGAAACCTTCAAAAAGCGCAACACTGAAAAAAAACGCGACACAAACGAAGGGAACACAGGACGAGCGCTTACTCACAACTGAAGTTTAATCAGGAACGACGAAGGACATCTAACTTCCCATGTCACCAGACCACGCATGCGTCTCCAATTGCACACCAATGTGGCATTTGATGATGTGGTTGGTTTGTTTTTGTTTTTGTGGGTTTCTTTATTGTTGGTTGATTATTGGAGACGCATGCGTGGTCTGGTGATTGGGAGGATATATGTTCGTCTTTTCTGATTGAACTTTAGTTGTGAGTAAGCGCTCGTCCTGTGTTCCCTTCGTTTGTGTCGCGTTTTTTCAGTGTTGCGCTTTTTGAAGGTTTCGACATGTCAACTAAAGCCTCTCATTTGCTCATATTGAAAACGTTTCGTGAAGAACGATGTTTTAGAATCCAACACTTGGACTTTCTCTGCACTCATCATCAACGCAGTCGCCGTACGCAGACCGTAAACTGAATTTAAAAAAAAATGAAAACCGCAAAGCGTGTTCTTGAGACGGGCTTTCCGCTCGCCACAACTTCCTCCCCGAACAAAGCCAGAGCAATGCTCCTCGACCTTACTTTCACCTTTCACTTCGCATGGTGCCCGAGTTCCAGTCTTCTCCTTCATGGAAGACGGGGGAAGGTATACGTGCCTATAGCTAATGCCTATAGCCGGTGCCCACGGCTTGCCCCCCATCCAGACACCTTCTCTTTCCTCCCCGACCTGCACCGACCCGCGCTCTATTTTACTCCGACGCTCACAGCGTCGTGTTTGCCTGGAGACTCCGCGGTTGCTCCTCTGCGTCGGTGCGTTTCATCCCAGCCGTAAAACTGGCAGAATAAAGGGAAGGATAATAAAACCGCGGGGAGGGAGAGAGATCCTGCCTCGGGGCAAAAAAAGCAGCCGCGGCTGCCGCTTCGGAAGGCAGGCAAAAGCAGCGGTACAGCAGCCGACCCTGGGGGCATTGTTCTTGGTGCAAACAGAGCCACGCACACACGAACGTAAGCACACACGCAGCCCGTATGCGGGTTTGCGTCGGGATTTAAATTTATGCGCGGTCACTATCTCTTTCTCCCCCCCCCACCCTTTGCTCCTTCTTCAATCCTCCTCCCCTTCCTTTCTCCATTCTTCAAGAACTGCCGACGAAGATGGCTCAGGTAGCGAGCGGCAACAGGTCCCCCCCCCCCCCCCTTTTCTAATTTTTTTCTCGCCCCAAGAGCCCTTCCTTGGGCCCCTAGTTTTCCCTCTGTCTCGTACAAGACGCCGTGACCCTCTCCTAGACTCCCTCGAAACGACGGCTTGCTCGCTGTGCAGCGTGAGAATCACGAACCGTTGCTTGAACTCCCGTGCAACGGTCTCCCCCCGGGCTCCCCGGAAATTGACAATATCTGGACTCACGAAGCCAGACAGAAGGAGCTCAACTTCCTCGAGACGAGGGTGGTCTCCCGCCCCCCACCCCCCTGTTCTTGGAGGTAACCGGAGGTCCGTAGTTCTTTGTCTCCTCCCGAGTGCGTTCTGCTCAGTGCATATGGCAGCACAAGGAACAAAGCAGCACAAATTTAATATATATATACAGGGTGTCCCAGCTATCATGCACCAAGATTTTAAAAAAGAGCAATGGCATTACTCGAAGAAAACCTAGTGCATAATTTATGCAGTACTGTGGAGAAGAGGACAGTAATTTGTTCGTTAATGAGACTTCACTAATTAATTGTAATTATTTATCTAACTCGAGAATTACTGTCTTAATCACTAAGTGTCATGAGGTACTTGGAGGTACCCATGAGGGGCATCTAACTGCGGTATTTTCAGCGATGAACTGATTGCGTACTCATTTATTTTGACTTAAGAAAAACCCGCGAAATATGAAAAATACTACGTGACGGCGCTTCCGCGCGCATTGTAAAGCAGCGTCCCAAAATAAGCTGATTGAAAGCAACTGCTACGCTTGTCACCCGCCCGCAGAGACAGCGCTTCACCTTGATAATGGCATGCATGGAAGGAGCAGCAGCAGCAAGATTCGCGGGCCGCGTGTGCAGATAAGGCACAAACTCGGTCGCGATTTATTCTTTCTTTCGTTTATTTCATTCTGGCTAACTCAGAGGCAGCCTGTTTGAGGGCATTGCTTTACGATGCGTGCGGAGGCGCTGTCACGTGGTATTTTTCATATTTCGCGGGTTTTCTTTCAGTCAGAATAAATGAGTACGCAATTAGTTCGTCGCTGAAAATACCGCAGTTAGATGCTCCTCGTGGGTACCTACAAGTCCCTCATTGACACTTTAGTGATTAGGACAGTACTTCTCCAGTTAGATAATTAATTACTATTAATTATTTAAGTCTCATTAACGAAAAAAAATGCTGTCCGCTTCTCACAGTACTTGCAACATTATGCACTAGGTTTCTTTCGAGTAACGACATCACTATTTTTTTTTAATTTTGGTGCTAAAGTGGGACACGGCACACATATATATATTTATATATATATATATATAGATATATATATATTTATATGATAGCTATATATATATAATATAATTATAATATATAGTATATACTATATATATATATATCTATCATATATATATATAATCCCAATCTCAAGCGCACGCCAACACTCCCGTTGGTTCCGTTCATGTTCTCGGCAGCCTGACAATGAATGTAAAATGTCAGTCTCTCCTTCCTAATACCGTGCAAGTCCTAAAAGATGTGCATGACAGTGCGTGTAGACTCATTTTCGTCTCCTCACCGCTAACGCGCAGATATTTTATTTGTCAGCTCAGTGCAAGCTAAGCAATTTTAAGCATGTATTGACTCTCGTAAAGGCAATATATGGAAACGAAGCAAGCCATGAGCATATTCAGCATTTTGTAGGAATAGACCTTCCAGTAGCGATCTGCGCATGCGCGGGCTGCCGGTCCGCCTTTCTTGGCAGGCGCCTCCGGCAAAATAAAGAAAAGGGCGCTCCTCAGCTTTCTGCTTGGGGAGCTGCTATGCTGTCTAGGGCTGGAAGTTTATTTTTTTCTCTTTCGACAGCTCGTTGTGGGTTCGCACGTGCACAAAAAAAAAAAAAAAAGGCTTTCTAAGGAAAGGGGCAAATGCGTTTGAGGCTGACCACGCTGCGAGCACATGGCTCCCAGTGAGGGAGTAACGAAAATGAAAAAAAAAGTAAAGTAAAAGGGACGATTCTACGACTGCAGATTAGTCAAGGAAGGGTGTAGGTCAAGGGAACGTGCCCCTGCTACTGTGACATTCATGTGGTAAGTACGGGTTACGGGTAGGTGCGGGAGGGACTGCAAGACCAGGATTTGTGGGCACGAGTTCTCCGAAAGCCCGACTTTTTGGGGGCCGTGCCTTACTGCAATTTTTAGTTCGCCGTGGCGGCCGCTAGGAGGACCGCTACTGGAAAAAGGCCCATTAGAGTGATCGTCCTTTTCTGGTTTCCTTGCAAAGCTATAGCCTTCTTGACATGTGCAGCCGCATGCAGGTCGCTGCTTCATAGCACAGTTCGTAAGATCAATGTAGCTTTGAGTTGAGGGGAAAAGGTACAATATTTGAAACGAGCATATCGCAGTCTCAGCAGTAGTTACAATTGAAATGTATAAAATTTTACTGCAATGGCTTACATTTTTGCTGTTGAGATGCAAGAAGTCGAATGGAAAAATAAAAGGGTGAAAACCAAACATACAGCTAAAGTGGGCAGAATTATCCTGTCTTCCTCCGCGAATTTATTGCAGAAATCAACTTGGCCGAACCATATGAGCGCTTGAAGTAGATCTGCTTCGCCTCTTATCAGTTTCCCGGGATCGAACCTTGAACTGCTGGTAAAATATGACACAACTACAAAGGACGTACACGACAGCATACGCCTTTCTGTGTTTTTTTTACCTACCACATCTAGATGCCTTCAAAGCAATCGTTGAGTGTGAAACCACGGGACTGAGCACCTGCTTTCGCTGTGTGCCCCATTTGGTGAAGGAATGGATGGGGCTATTGCCGACAGAACTGGAGAATGTTCACGACGTTCGCTGGCGACATCTTCGCAACAAGTGACTGCGGATCCTTGGTGGAAGCACATTTTACAAACAAAGACGAAAAAGAAAAATATTCTGCTTGTGCACGCCTGTGTCCGCACAACACCTTTTTGCGAAATTGCGTCAACTCGCCTGCTACAACTTCTCTGCTAAACTGAAAACGATATATATATATATATATATATAATATATATATAAAACAAACACACAAAAAATTATATAATATATATATATAATATAGTATATACTACGTTTAGGATAATCCTATCTCAGTATAACAATATAGGTAAACCCTAAGTAGTAACTTTATTTATTATGCTATTTGTCCTTATACATTTTCTATAACTATATATATATATATATATAATATATTTATATATATATATATATATATATATATATATATCTGTGTGTGTGTAAGGCCTAAGCCGTATAACAGTATAGGTAAACCGCTAAGTTGCCTCTTCAACGCAGCTTTGTACGCTGTTCTTTGCATCCTCCATTGCGCGGACTCTCTTTAGAATGCATTTTTCTCCATTAAAAACAAGTCATTTCACGGTGCCATCATCCAGTCAAGCGCGTCAACGACGAACCAGGCGAGAGGGTAACTTGAATGGACCACCAGGCTCACGCGTTTTCGTGCTATTCAACTGCATGTGTCGGTGCAGGTCGGCGTGCGCCTCACGTGACAACCAAGCGACACCAACTCTCAAACAGCGACTCGTTGGCACTGTGAGACCCGTGTGAACCGTCTGGAAACGACGACGAAGCATGTGTGCGCTCCCCACATGCCCCGTGGTGCCGTCTTGCATGCAAGCGAACTGCTCTGGCGTCACGGCCACTGCCTCCTACGCCGCCAACTCAAGGACATTCTCCCCCGGCTAATGATGACTAACACCTCGTCGCTGCGAAACATTACGAATGAAGAGCGGAACGCGTGATAAACGCTGCAGGCGCACTGACGTCATGCGAAACCGAGCAATAGCGTGTACGTGAGAACGCTAAGAAATTTCCGTAGGGCTGCTTTGACCCAATGCACCTGAACGGCCAATCGCTGCTTTTAAGGCACGAATAACGAGGCCATATGTTCGATTAAAAGGACCCTGCAACACTTTGGATAAACGCTTTCACTCTTTCCTTCGCGTCGGGAAGCACTGCGAAAGCTATGGTTATCGCCAGCACGGAGCGGCACTGCGTGATTTGCTCGTCACCGCAGATACGCCTTCCGTTCCTGCTTTATTTTTAAAGTTGCTGTCGAAAAGCGTCATTGCTGCAACTGAAGCAAAACTGGCCAACAGCCGCTACATGGCCTCAGTGACGTGATTCGGGTCGTCGAAGAATGTCAAGACCGGGAAAGAGAGAAAAATCTTTTGAGCGAGTTTCCAAGTTGTCTGATGGGCATCAAGCAGTAATTTTTGGCTGAGGTACTTTGTGACCACCTAATCTAAGTACTGGGTGTGTTGGGTGACTACATTTTGCAATCGTTTAAGATTAAAAAAAAAACTTGAAAAAGAAATGTTGCCACGGTCCCTTTAAAGTAGAAAATAAGATTCGCACCACGCCATCATGCAAACAAATAAGTAATGTTTGCCTTGCGCAATGTAACCGCACATAGACCTATCGCCCTTTTTCACTCAAACCATACGCTGGACGTCATGGCCTACTTTGCCTTCAAGTCCACAGTGATTGGTTGGTGCTGGCCTGTGGTGAAAAGGAACCCATGGGTAGTTTTAAGACTGCAGTGTCTCCCTGCTAATAAAGCACGGAGGATTCAGCGCACGCTCACGCTAGCAATGCTCCGGTCACAGAAAGTTGTTTCGACGTCATTTTTAATTGAACGACCTGTGTGTGTGTAAAATTAGCGTTAGTTTATGAGAGCTCTGATTCATTTCACGCACATGGCGTGGTTGGGCCGCATACGAGTCCTTCCGTAAAACGCCTACAAAACCGGTTAAGGCATTCTCGTAACCGTAACTTAAACATAACGTAATGCGAAGAAGTTGATTTTCAGGTTTAACGCACCGACGCTGCACAGGCGATGAGGCGCGTCATTGTGGAGGGCTCCGGATTAATTCTGACCGCCTGGGGATATTTAACGTGCGCCGAAATCTCGAACACACGGGCGTTTTCGCTTTTCTCCTCCATCAGAAAAGCGGCCGTCGTGGCCGGGAATCGAACCCGCGTCCTTGGGAATGCGAACAAGTTAACAATAGCATTATGCGTTCCCATTTGCGTGACGCCGCTCCAGGCGTTGTCTACGCGTTTCTGGCATAACATTGCGTGGCCGTGATAAGCCTACATTTAGGCTTGACAAGTTCTACCCAAACACGCGCTTCGATGGTATTTGTGAGAATCTGTTGCAGCTAAAGTAATGTAAACAGGTCTTGTATAAAATGGGTGTAAGGAGGGGAAGGGATGAAAGGTGCCCCGACATTTTAATCCCATTCATTAAAGCCCGGGAAGCCCAGAATTGTGCAGACGTCATGATCTAAGTACCGACCACGTCGTTCGCCTGCGCAGAAGATCAGATTGGGAACCTGAAGCGCGCTTAACGACCAGATTTCGAGAGCGAGCTTTTGGAGAAAGCGGCTGAGCCGAGCGAGTTGTCGAGCCTCGCTATCTGCGAAGGCGAAATGTCAAACAAGACCCGTTCCCCGGGGGACCGCAGGAGAACGACGTTACACGGATAAGCGCGCTTCCTCCGCCTTGCGACGTGTAAATGAAAGTGAAGCCAGACGATAGTCACTGCACCTTACGACCCCCGTGTTCACCCGTAAATAAAACTTATCAGCCGGTCCCCTCCGAAAAGGGTACCGAGGTGCCAGTAAGGCAAGCACCATGCAGATAAGGAGTTCGAGGCCCCGCTGCGTCGGCACGAATATTGGATTTTTATCCAATTCGAGCGGTTTTGTGCTGGTGGCCTCGTTGTATACCAACAGTGATGGGTTGTAAACTTTCCCTGAAAACGTTAATTCCCGAAAACGAAAGAGAGAGAGAGAGAGAGAGAGAGAGAGAGATGAGCGAGAGGGGAGGCAGAGGAGAGACGGAGAGAGAGAAGAGGGTAGAGAGAGAGAGAGAGAGAGATGCCAATGTATGTTCATGGTTAAGATAGATAGAGAAGGCTCTTTATTGAAAGAGCAGAGAGTTTTGTCGGCTTTTGCAATCGCTTACATGCTTCTCTGTAGGGGTTGGGTATGGAGGGAAAACTGGCCCTAGAAAGAGGTGAGCAGAAACAAAAAACACTGGCGTGGCTTGACCGACTATTTTTTAGATTGTGTCACAAAGTTCACAATTTTAAAATGTGACCAGTGTCCCCAAATAAGCAAACAAACTTTTTAGAACTTGACGCTGCTGTGAGGGGCAAGTCCATGGTCCTAGGATAGTTTTCAGTTACCGGCCCTTGATCTAGGCATTCAATATCTTCAAAAAAAAAAAAAAAAAAACGGGATCTTGGTGCCAAGTAGGCCACACATTCTAATAAAATATGCTCAATGGTATCTACAGAAGAACAGTTGTCGCTGGGGCCGTGCTCATAGCTGGACCTACGAAAACCCAGTTACGCCGAATGGGTCGACGGACGAGACAGGAACGAAGAGGGAACCATTAGGCTTCATTTTGTGCTCCACCAGGGAGCGCGGGGAAGAAGTGTCTGTGACAATTGGGGGGGGGGGGGGCGTTGAGGGTGCAAAGCCAGCCACTCTTCCTGGACTACACCTGTGTAGTTGTGAATTTTTGTTTTCTTGTTTTTCTTTTTTGCCAGGCCGTCACTGCAACGGTCACCCGTTTCAAAGGGAAAGGCACCACTGCATCACCATCATCATCAGGTAAAATTCCATCAGAAAGACGAGGTTTGATCATTTTTTTTTCTTCGCTGATATGCGGATACTTGTCAATAACGTTCGCGATGGCGATCGCTTTCTTTGGGCCTCACTTAGAGCTATGATATCACTTCTTGGGAAGATGAGCGTTATGATATGCCCCTTACCAACGCTTCCGACTTCAGATTGCCAGGCCATGCATCTGAATGATGTCTGGTTGGGCTATGCTGGACGGTGGTATAAACGCGTGTTCCGTGAGGGAGACATTCGTGCGTTGTTGGGTTGCAGGGGTGCGCAAACCCGCTGCACAAGCATGGAAGTTCATGCTGCTCCACAGTAGATGTAGGAGTGGAGTATGGAGGAGTAAAGTGATTCGTCTCATTATGAAATACACTGATGTTTAGTCGTACCTCTGAAGCCAAGACGAGGAATGTCGTGCACCGCAACCTTAGGGCGCACGCAGCAAAATCTCTCGCGAAAATACTTCATAATACCTTCAGCGTTTGAAAAACAGAAAATAATCGAACAAGGTGAAGGTACATTAATATGCCTAATCCCAACATAGTTGAGAAACAATAATTTTTGGCGGGCTGCGTGGAAATCAAGGCACCTGGGTGTTCGAGCCAGTTAGGAAATTAATGCAATGCCCCATATGCTGACGCATGTCCTATAAGAGCGATATATGCTCACAAAGTAAAGAAAGCAGGTATAACTGGCGTCTAAAAATTGGAATAAATCTTGCACGTAATGTATGCAACGATGTCATGCGCTGGTATTCTATAGCGTGCGCAGCCGTCGCAATTCGAATTTGCGGTGTAGCCCCCCAAAAAACACCTCCTTAGAACGTGCCTCAAGGGGTCCGGATTAAGCAAGAACGTCATTGTTACCGGGTGCAAAGATAATCAATATAAGCGCTAGGGCAGACATTGCAAATGTGGGCCGTACCGGTAGCAGAAAAGTCAAATTCATTACAAAGTATATGAACAAAATTTGACCAATCGTTTTTGGCGATTTCAGTACTCGCGGAAGCTATGACTGAGTGTGATGAATTTTCAAAAAAAATTCTTGCTGCGGCTACTGACACCATCGAGATCAATATAATTCCCCGGGAAGGTTCAGAGCCAAATATGGCGTCGTTACGGCGCGCCTGCTAAGACGGGTTTCGCTCGGAAGCTTTAGCGCCCAAAGTTCATTTTCTTTGAGTTGAAATGAAGTATGCGCGGAAATATCCGTTTATTTGGAGCGTTTCAACGTTCACACTGCAGTGCACAAAAAATATCATACTGGCTTTTATGAGGTATATCGCACTTATCAGGGGCTGCAAGCGCTTATACTTAGAGCCGTAACAGGGACCAGAAAGATAACACAGGAAGAAGCGCCACTAACAACTGGTTTAGTTACACACACACACACATACATATATATATATATATATATATATATATATATATATATATATATATAATACAGTAGACTCCCGTTAAGACGAACTCGAAGGGACCACAAAAATTTGTTCGTACTATCAGAAATTCGTCTTAAGCGGAGTCCACTGTACTAGTTTGCAAAAACCAAAATTTCTTAAAATACGTGTGATAACCACCGAGCACATGTTACACGTTTTAAGAAGTTTTTGTTTTTTTGGAAACAAGTAGCGTATGTAAATGGTCCATATGTGTAAATCAACCAATTGTTAGTCTCGCTTCGTGCTGTGTTGTTGTCTTTCTGGTTCCCGTTGCTAATGTTCCAAGTTTAAGCGCTTTGCACACCAGCTATGGAGCTTATAAGAAAAGCCAGTTTGCAGTCCCGAATAGTGTACCCCACAAGTTTATCACCAGTGCTGTACCACCGGTGGCAGAGTGCCAATTGAGGGTCTGCAATGCTACACAAGATGTCGCGAGATCGACTGCCAGCCACGGAGGCTGTACTTTATGCAGAATGACTTACAGAGGCCTCTGTCTTTTTTCTCAGTCTCACGCAATTGGATATCGAAGTGCAGATACTGAAGTCCAATGGAAATGCATATGCTGTGAGGTATTGCCTCTAGCAGATAGCGACGAGCTTGGGGTTCACGGTCAGGCTGTCCGACGGATCCAAGTACAGCTTCGTATGGGCGCCAATCAAAATGTGCGCCTAGATAAGAACACTTGATTCTACACAGCAGGTGTGTTATTCGACCATTAGGCAGCCTGTAAATGAAGAGCAAGTGTTTTATTTTTTTCGCGCTATCAGGCGAGGCTCGATAAATCACGATTGCACGAGTCGGCGTCATGGAGGCGTTTCCAACGCCATTGCATCGGCTCATTTCATCCCTACGTGAATATCGACATCGACTGCGGGATTCGGAGCATCCTTTCAGCATTACAGCAAATGTAATCAGCTTAAATTAAGAAGAAAATTATCGCCTGCTCCGAAGTAGAACTCGCGCGCTTCTTCCTTATCAAACGTCACGACGTGGACACTATAAGTTGCGCGTCTGGCATAAACCTGCCACAATCCGCCGCTTCTATAACTATTACTGAATGCTCGTAACAATGCGACGAGCGCGCATGCTGGCACAAAAGGGGAAAGGGTTGTCGATCGCTCGTTACCTGAGCTTTCCAGCGGGGCTCAGCGGTAGGCGGCGGGGCAACGTCCTGCAACATGCAGTCGCTCTTGAGGGTCGGCAACGCGGGCAGGCTACAATCGGGCACAATCTGGTCCTCTTCGAAGACAGCGTCATCGCACAAGGACGCGTCGTCCACACCCGGTCGCGGCGCCGCGGCATCCGTTAGCGCCGGCAGCACAACAGCACCGGGGGACTCCATAGGCCGGCATGCGCGAGCTCCTCCCTGGCCAGCGGACGGCCGTCGATCGGTGAGCGGAGAGGAGACGACGGCACTATCACGTCCCGTCACCGTGGTCGAGGTTTCGTCGTCACGCACTCGCACGTGCGTGGTGGAGTCCGGGCTAGGGGACCGCGTGTCAGGCGCGCCCACCGGCGAGAACCACGAGCACGCACTCGCGGAGAACTTCGCGGCGCGTCGTTCGACGCTTGAATGGCCCTTCTTGTTTGCTTCGTGCTCGTCGCTACGGCTGTTCCAGCGCCCAGATGACTCGGGACGTGCCTCCTCTCCATCTAGCGATTCGCGCGCGCCGGTCTTCCTCCTCTCAGCGCGGACGAGCGGCCCTCCTCTCTGATTGGCGGTGGAGGAGGCGCTTCCCTCTTTCCTCCTCATCTCTTTCAGCTGGTGCGGTGGTGTCGCCGCTGCCGCGTGGTGGTGGTGGTGGTGATCGCCTGATAGAATGTGTTTGCTTTGTGTGAAGATTGTGGCGCACTCTTTCTCGAAGGGTGTTGGTGTTGGACGGTGCTGTTTCCGTCTTTTGTTTCCGACGGATACCGCCGAGGTATTATATCGTGATACGCAGCCGTGTTTACGCAAAGATGCTTATTTCGCGGGAACTTGGGTGCTTCTGGCGTTGGAAAGCTCCTTTGGAGAATTTTCAACATCTTTTTGTTCGCCAGCCTTCGCCACCAGACAGGCTCGTTTTGCCACCGTGTGCCTAGAAAAGTCGCTCTGTTCCTGATTTCCGCGAAGTCGCCATTAAGGTGCGTAGTTACGCACACACGCACGCACGAACACAGACTGCACGTATGATATACATGTATTTATAAATATAATCTGTGTGGGCGTGCGTGCGCAGGAGATATCTATAGTAAATATCCAACAAAATCATTGCTTGCTCGTCACAACATCTAATTCAAGGGTAACGAAGTTAAGAAAACACTTTTAGATAAAATTACAGCAGGTAATCCACTGCAAAGCAATTTTTAAGCACGTTGTACTTAGAATGAACAGAGTATACAAAACGCGAAAAGAAGTCCATAAGCAACTGTATGCTTCGCAGTATAGCTTCATGATACTATCTTAAAAATACGCGATTCGATGCCCCCAAATTTCGATCTGCGGTTTGCGGAAATTAAGGCATACAACACATTCCACGTACATACCTCAACTTATAAGCTTTCATACCGGAGTACTCAGGAGTCTCATGTCATTCTTATCATTTAATAAAGTAAATCAATATAGCGCGTTGAAATTTCATAGCGTTTTGAACGTAGAATAATGTATCCCGTTTATTACATATAATTATCGTGTATGTTTTCCGCAACTTGGTAGAACACCGCTCAAAACTCATTGTTGTAAGTGTCACAGCCCAACAAATATTGTGATTTTACATTAGTACATGAAAACCTCGGGAGGAAGATAGGTATGAGTCCGGTGGCATTAACGCCTTTCAACCTGCTACCATACATGGTTTGCTATGCATATGTGAACTGTGCTCGCGAAACGACACCAATTGAGAGAAAAAAAAAAAAAATACACGGCTCCCCCATATTGCGCGGAAAATTTTACCGAATTTCACCCAAAGCGCAGCCTTGTGTTGGCGCGCGTGTTTTATTTTGGTTTGTGTTTTTTTTATTTCCTATTATAGAAAAGTTATTATGGCCAGTTTTACCGGGATCTTTAGCGACCGCCGTCAAAATAAACGAAAAACACAACGGTGGTGTGAACAATTAGTACAGTGACAGATTACCCAGCGAAGCTGTTTCGGTTTTATTGGATTCCACGTATTCACCATAAAAAAAAAAAAAAAAAAAAACCCCGTTGACCAGAGGTTAGTCAGGATTAGTGCGCGAACCTGCTGTGTGTTGCCTTCCTGCGTTGTCCACGTGATTGGTAGTGGGAGCGGCCCTCACAAAAGTAACCTTCGTCGAAACTGGAAAGACTTGCCCGGACTTGTTTTACTTTCGAACAGCGTTGAAATGTCTCCCGTGCTTTTCCTACAAGGCTGATTCCTAACACGCGGCAGAATTTAGTTCCGCATCTCACTCAGTATAAACCACCTCATGCTTGGCTTATAAAAAAAAAATGTCTCCACGAATCGGTGCATATGGAATGCAGGCACGGAGCACCACGCGAAGCCATTAAGAACTTCACGGTGCGTGAATTTTCCCTGGAACCGAACGACGCGATTTCCACAACTTCCAGCGCCGCGCTGCGAAATCGAGTTTCAAGGTTCAGATGTGCACCTGCACAAGGCAATGAACAGCACGTGGTCAATGGTCACGGAAGGATTCAAAGCACCACGAATCCAACTTACCCTAAAATCTCTCCCGCGTGGCGGCTCTGGTCTTTTCGGGGACGTTTCGCTACAGGGCGTTTCGGTACGGTCTTGTGGGTACAAGGACCTTCCGGGACACGGGCGTTTCGGACGTTATACGGCCTCGCCAGAAAAAAAACGTCGTTTTATGTGTTAAATATTAGCTGGGACATTTGTAGCATTTATAAAATCTAATTGTTCATATTTTGTTTTTTTTTAGCGAACTATTATCCCCAGTATTTTATATAAGAAATAAGTGGCAGTATCATTGTTTCTTTCTCACTCCTTTTTTTGTCGGCTTATTATCACTTTCTTTTTTTTTCGAAAATGTGTGAGAGTAACTATTTTCTTTTTGCCCTTTGCAGAGTCATTACGACAACGGCTTGTGTAAATGAGGGCCACCGCACCGGGAATGGAACCTGCGATTTTATAACGTAATGACGAAGAGGTTGCAATTTCTTGGCATTCTGCATTTGTGTGCGTTGCTTTCTTCTGATAACGCAAGTACTTGAGGCGTTATTAGCAATGCAGTACGGAATGCACTATTGTATCTTGGCCGCACGCTTCCGTCCCGACTTATTCGTATATAGTTAGCAGGGACTGCAGCGGGTTTATTGTGCTTGGAATCAAAAGTTGGAAATGCTGCATGTGTAATGACGTTGAAAGCACTTTGCAATATTTTCTGCAGCATACATCATCTGCTCATCTGTAATTCTTAGCGTTTTGCCGCAGAGTGCAATTCCATAATACGGTCGTGATCTGACACCAATGTCACCTGCAGCTCCCCATCATCAGTACTTTTTTGAGCCGCTCAACATTTCCAATTAAAATTATGTTCCCAGAAGCAGGTTTCGGCGCGACATTATACGTGGTATATATATATATAATATAAAATATATATATATATATATATATATATATATATATATATATATATATATATATATATATATATATATATATATATATTATGATTAACAGGCATCATTATTGTAGCGAACAATAGGCGCCATGCGAATTCTACGTCATTAGGGGTTCAGCAATGGTGACTTTCTTTCACTCAGGAGGGGTATTGCTGCGCCATTCAATCTGACTCCGCACCAAACTCTGCACCAGGACCCAATGGAAAATGCACCAAACTACTAAAAATGACTAAAGCGGCCATTTATCCCCCGGGGTCTAGGGGTAGCTTTATTTCAGCAATTTGAAGCAAAGGATGCAATAAACCCCTACCGAAAATGGGAAGACCGTTTATCCCGGCTTCAGTTGGCGAACCATCCGTGCCTCTTAACTAAGAAACATTTCTTAACCTTGCAATAGGTTTGCAAACTTTAGTGTCAACATAAATTTAAACACTATGCTCGAAATGAGGGTACCAATAACAAAACAGGGGCGTCTTTCTTTACAATCAACATGGTTTATTTTAGCAAAAATCCGTTCTTTGTTTTAAACACAGTTTTTTCGAATATTTAAATTTCACAGAAACTTCCATAAATTTATACATTTGGTCCTCAAAAGGAGGGTGCTATAGGAGGAGAAAATTTGTTTAACATTTCGACAAAGGGGCCCTCCACATCCGGACAATGGAAAAAATTTTCTTAATATAGAACCCTAAGAATAACGCAGCCTGGATTAAGAATGTCCTAACTCCTCGGTTTCAGTCTTGTAACCATTATGATTCATTCTTCGTAGTTAGCGAATAACTTCCTACCACATGGTCTCAGTTTTTGGGTCAGTATCTTATTTATAACATATAATCGATAGAAATTACACAATATCCCCTTCTACTTATCCGTTATTTGGGGGGATGACTGCCCCCCATTTATAAGCAAATAAAAACCCCAAGATTCTTATCCTTGCAAGCAGACCTTAATCAACTGACAAGGTGTCGGGTGTGGCAATGGCAGTAAGATAGTCCCGGTAATCATATTACGCTAAAACATTTACCTTGCGAAAACTGAACGCGTTGGCCCGTCACTTTACTTTCACATGAAAGTTTGCCGTACAGACCTATACCTGGAAAACTTGGGTGTTCCATACCCAGTAATAGTCTGATCTAACCGGATCAACCATATGCGTTTATACAAAACCAGCAAACTTCTAAATACTACATTATGGTTAAGCGGAAAATTTGGAACATTCAGCAAGCCAATCTCACGAATTCGGCTTGCTGATACAAACACTGCGACTCAAAGGAGTGGAATATGCAGCGCAACTGGAAAACTGTTTCATTACCATCGAGTCGTCATCTCCAGGAAAAAACTAGAGGTCAATTCTCCAAAATAAAGCATCCCGATCATACTAGGAATCTCTCCGCAGCCTGGAAGGTATGAACAGAAATGAAAGAACTCTGGAACTTACTCGTTTCGACGTCTCTGACAAATATCGCAGGTCTATTATCGTTGTTACGGTTTTTTCATACGCTATATGTCCATTTTCAGGCAGTCAGTTCGTTTATACGACTCGTAGAAATCGCACAAAACCGCTCGGTCTTGCGTTATTTGGCGCCGTTGTAGCAAAACTCTCATGTCATTTGCAAAGTAAACCAATATATCGCGCGATATGCAACCTTTTGTCGCACTGTTTGGCCACTTTTAGATGCTATGCCATCAAATAGGAAATATCAGCCCCTTTGGAGGTAACATCCGCAACCTCTCTAATAGAATGAGGCCAGATATCGTTTGATAAAAAAAGCAGATTATCTACAACCAATGAGAAAAGAATGAATTTTTTCATGCTTTGTGTCGATGCTTTGAACCTCTGTACGATTTCAACTGTTGATTCTTCATAGGAGTTATCTTTGAAATCTTTGGAGCCCCGCTTTTTGAATACTTGCATTCGATGAAGCTTGATGTGATTCGCGAATAAAATGAAAGGCGAGTTCAGATCTTTGACGTACTTTGCAATAGTTGTTCTCTATCTTTTCTCATCTGGACCACTATGTGCCCGATAAGTGGCATTTCAGATGGTCAGAACTGCAAAATAACTATCTAAATATAGTTTTAGCACTAATCAATAATAGGATTATTACCCATAATTTTGCAATTATCTAATATCGATATAAAACAAGTGCCGATTGCAACAGGCATGCCGGAGGTTATAATGAGCCGGTGCAACTCAAATCGCATGGGATGCTGTAAGTGAAAAACCCAGTCTAACACGTTAGCGCTACTATTCCGAGTGATAATTTGTTTCTAACTGCACTGTTAAACCCTTTTATTCTTATTTATAAGATAGGTGTTTACTTAGTTTAACAGCAGGGAAGAGCGCTTAGTGCGTAAGAAATATTTTCCGCAGCAATGATGCACGTCAAAGCAGCGTCCCCGAAAGGAGCGACGTTGGATTGCGGCTCATTGGTATCTCTCTGACGCTCACATTCCGTACATTCGTGAAAAAGGACTTCGCGACTCAGAAAGAAAAAAAAAATTAAAGAATGTCTAAGTAATTCAAAAAGTCGATTCAAAGTAAATTTATGCGAAAAGTAAACAAATGAAAGAGGATACTACCCTCAACAAATATTTACAGGAGAAATCACTTGAAAAGTATGCGGATTCATAAGTAGGCGTTAAATAATCACAATACAGCCCAGATATCGTCTTTAAAAACGTGATCGTAAAGATCCTATCCAAAAATAAACCAAAACAAAAACGAACTGATATGTTGGTGCACTGAAGACTTCTTAAAACCCGTAATTTTTTAATTCTGGACCGTAGGGTTGCAGAGTCAGGATGGACGCTCGCCCTGGGGGTCAGCCACCTGTCTTCCCTGAATTCCTCTCGACGCACGGGAAGTAGGGAACGAGGGTGACCTGCTTTTGCGGAAGCTCGCCTGTAACGCTCGCCCTTAGATCGGGCCCCCAAGGCCATTCGTGCCGCTAATTACGCGCTGCAGCTTCAGCTAGCCATGGCAACCCATTCGGGGTGCCAAGGCACGCTATTTTTCGCAGAGTGCGCCGAAGCGAAAGCGATCACCGCGGGCGACGACGTGGATGGGAAACGCGAGGGTGTAGTTGAAAAATCCTTCCCCGCGAGAGGACGAAAGTTTGAGTATATTTTTGCGGAGGGTGCGCTGCCCCATCGGCTTCGCCGAAGAGGGATTCCTTCCCTGGTAGTCGATCCCAATGCTTTCCCCTTTTTATTATTTTGTACGAATGTAAATAAATGCGCACAAACTTTTTTTGCTATACTTCAAACTTTGGTCTTCATGACGGGAAGCCTCGTACCCGAAAGAGGAGGGCAAAGGCGTGCGAGACGGAAAATCAACGAACTATCCCTAGGTTCAAATTGTTTCAGCAACTCTGAGAATAAAAGATTGGAGCTGTCCATTTATGAAATTAAAAAAAAAGTTCAACGAAAGTAAATTTTGAAAAGCCCACACAAAAATTTCGAACGTTAAAATCATAGGGGTGGTTATTCTAGGTAAGCAGTTTTTGTGCAGCTGTGGGGGGAGGGGGAGCGAAGGTTTAGAAAATAGTAAAAGGAGAAGCTTCTCGCAATGATTCCCGAATTTCTTTTTTTTTTATTTATTTACTGTTTAAGGGAGGGCTTGTAACCAGATCAGACTGACAGATCCGCAGCCTTTGCGGGCCGCGACGCGTTTGAAGTACCCGCGAATGTATGATGTGAGCTAATCAACACAGCCACGGCACGTTAATCAACAACGCGTTTATAAAATGCTACCTATAAACGGATCGTTCAACCTCTGCAATAACTTTGGCCGGACGGCTGAACCGAGGGGCGTGCAGACAGGCAGGCAAACTGACATACAGAGGCCAAATTTTCCGCGTTTAATGAGCCCAAGAAAGACTATCGTCTTTAAAAAAATACTGATGGTGGGGAGTTGAAGGTGCCATTATCTCTGATAGGAATAAAACCCGACCAGATCACGGCAAGTTTAATTTCCGGCAGAACGCTGAAAATTACAAGCCACTAGTCCTTGCAAAAATATTTCTAAGTAGGTTGCAGAAAATATTGCAGAGAATCTTTAAATATTATACTTTCCTTTTCAGCTTCCACTTCACGAAAACAGTAAACCCAGCGTAGTAACTGCTAACGACGATAAGGCCTGGACGGAAGCGTGCGACAATGTACAACAGGTGCCTTTGGTAACGAATTGATAATGCGTGCATTGCGGTATCAGGAGAAAGCAACGCCCACAAATACGGAATGCCAAAATATTGCAAGACCTTCTTCGTCATTACATACAGGTTCAATTGCCCCTGCGGTGGCGCTTAAATACTCAGCTGCTATTGTAGTTTCTGGAAAGTGCAAAAAATAGTTACTGTCGCTGATTATTGATAAAATAAGCGAGAGAAAATACATGGTGATCCTTTCGCTAATGAAGCGAAGTAATGATTGAGGTATATTTTTTTACTGGCTACTGTTGCGCAAATAGATAGGCATTTTTTGGCAAGGCCACATAAATTCTTACTGGCCTAAAATAACGCAGAAATACGAGCAACACCCGTTGTAATAGACAGGTTCTATTTGCGTCCTTGCAACTCCAAGGTTAAAAACGCACGCGAATTTTGCTGCCTCAAACGCTCGCTCGAATTCGTTTTCGTACCGATGGTGATTATTGATGATTGCTATTAGTTTCCCCTTTGTAGCGGGGTGATTACGTGTCATCTTACCGAAAAGGACTAATATGCCTATGTGTTATACTCTTCGTTTAATACGAGCTCTGCTTAGGGCAGGTACAAAAAAACGTGTTCAAATGACCGAAACGAGGTGTACCGAACCGCCCTGTACCGAACGAGCTCTACCGAACCGCCCTGTACCGAAATGTCATGTACCGAAACGCCCGTGCCCCGAAACGCCCGTGTCCCAAAATGTCCGTGTACCGAAAAGACTGTACCGAAGCGCCCTGTACCGAAAAGACCTAGACCCCCCGCATGGGTGCTGCTGAGAAATTTCTCAGAACCGTAAACCCAGTCATCAATTAACCTATAGTTTTGAGCGCGTTCCGTCTGATACGGATTCTCCGTAAATGCTGCAGTTATAAGGCATTCATGCCAGCTTAGTTCTGTAGCAACCTTGAGGGCACAGCTACAGCCTACTAACAACGCGGGCCGACGAACTTCGGGTTAAGAGTTCTGCCGCGGGGAGACACGCACGCACTCTTAACAAAAATGCTAGTACAGAGATAGCAACGGGCTGTATTTACTAACTCCTTACGAACTTTGCTACCCCAGAACGGTACGTATAGGTCCTGCCACTAACATGCTATCGCTACTAGTCTAGATCGCGCACTTAGTAACAACTGCTTGTTTGTTACTAACATTAACTGATAGTAACAAAATTCCACGAATTATTGAACATAATAATTAGACCACTTTTCCCACTCCAAATTTCGATTAAATAGTCTTTGAAGATCCACACGCTGAGTTGTATATGCTCAAATTAAAATGCACAAGCTAAAATTATCGCTAAAATATTTGATTTTTGCGACAAGCACGTTCCGCTGATGGCCATAAAAGCAATAAAGCAGATGTATTTCTACGGTAACTAAGTTATGAGGTGATGGGACTCGATCTGATGGTTGGAAGTTCTGCCCGTTAACGACTTTTCTCCAAAACCTCGATGTCCATCACCTTGCCCCTACCCCGTTCCCTTCAACTGAAAACAAATGACACCAGAGCCGATTTGGAAATCTTCCAGCAAATTTCGCCAGCACTATGCGGCTTTGCTGACATTGCCTTCGACTGGCTTTCGCTTCCCTGGCGAAACATGCTGGCGCTTGTCTTGGCTTGCAGTTCCCGAACGCGTTTATGTCTTGGTGTGCGCATAGTTATGTTTTTCTGTACTGTGAAACCTCTGCAATCACTTCATGTGGCCCTGTGTGTATATTGTGAATAAAACTAGTGTTACCAAAAAAAAAAAAAGTTATACTCGCTCTCCTTCGTGCAGCCCGTTGGTTTTCTTGCTCAATTTGTTGTCTAGATGTGACATGTGCGTGTTAATGTGTCCATTTCGGGCTGCGCGCTCAGCCTATCCGCACTGTCACGCGTAGTTTTTTACTAGGTTATGCATGGCCAGTACCTAGTACTAAGTAGCACTAAGTACCTAGTGGATACTGTGCAAAGTAACTGTTTAGTGTTGTTAGTAAGTGCCACGACCTGTTTTTTTGGAGAGTGCGGAGCAGCGGTGGCAGTTTGATGCTCTCCGATCTTCTCTGATTCCCCTCGCAACAGCCTTTGTCCACAAAAGAAACGTGGGCGGTAGTTGCATGACCAGAAAAAAAACAAAAAAAAACATTGAAGGTCTAGATAACACAAATCACCACTCACCCTCCTGGGGATACGGCCCGTTCGTAACATGGCCTTTCGTCATAGGACGGTTCGTAATAGGCCGTTTGGCCACATATGATCATTCGTCATAGGCCGGTTCGACACATTGGAAAGTTCGTCATAGGTGCACAAAACGAATGTCCACGTGCTTTTTTTCTGTATACATGTGGGTATCAGCGAAGTAGGTAGGACGGTTCTTTTCAAAAGTTAGAAGCGAGGCATACATGTTTTTTTTTTACCTCTTTTCGGCCGTACACCTGGGAAAGTTACGCACAGAATGCAATCCAAAGGGGGCAAGTAGGGTGACCTGGGTTGATCAAGAATATGGATAGAGTTCAACAACCCTAGACAGAAAATTCGGGCAGGGACGCAGCCTAATAAAGTTCTGCATGCATGAACAGGCCCACTCGGCACAGCCGACTCGTCATGAAAAAACTGCTTCTAAGTGGTCCCGTGATAGGGAAAGTGGTAGGACCGACCTTCTCGTTCTTGGAAAATTCGGCTGGAAGTTTCATTTCGGGCGGATGTCGAGAAGAACGGGGGGGAGGGGGGGGGGGGGGGTTGTTGGACTGCTTCAACTCCGATAAGTGCCTTTGGCATTTGGTGGGTTGGCCTTCCTTTTGCTTTTTTTGCAGGTGGTGGTTGAAATCTTCCTGCCACCCTGGCGCGCCACAACGAAGGACAACGAAGGACGTTTTTCCAGTAGCGGTGCTCCTGAGGCTGCCACGGCGAACTAAATATTGCAGTAAGGCATGCCCCGAAAAAAGTCGGGCTTTCGGAGAACTCGTGCGCACAATATCCTGGTCCTGCAGTCCCTCCCGCACCTACCCGTCACCCGTTCCTAGCACGTGGACGTCACAGTAGCAGAAACACGTTCCTTTGGCTAATCTGCAGTGGTAAAGTCGCCCCTTTTTTTACTTTTCGTTTTCGTTACTCCCTCCATGTGCTCGCACCGTGGTCAGCCTCAAACGTCTTTGCCTCATTCCTTAGAACGCCTTTTTTGTGTACACGTACCAACCCACCACGAGCTGTCGGAAGAGGAAAAAATAAAAAGCTTGGTAAAAAGCATGGTAGGTAAAAGGCTTGGTGAAAAGCAAGGTAGCTTCACAAGCAGAAAGCTGGGACTCGGCCTGTTCGTCACATGGCGTTTCGTCATAGGCCGGTTCGTAATAGGCCGTTTGATTGATTGATAGTAGGGTTTAACGCGCCGACGCAACGCCGGCGATGAGGCGCGCCGTAATGGAGGGCTCCGGATTAATTTTGACCACCTGGGGATCTTTGATGTGCGCCGAAATCTCATACACACGGGCGTTTTTGCTTTTCGCCTCCATCAGAAAAGCGGCCGCCGCGGCCGGGAATCGAACCCGCGACCTCGTGCTCAGCAGCGCAACGCCTCAGCCACTGAGCCGCCGCGGTGGGTACTTGCGGAAAGTTATTTGAACTGACAAATTCGGAGCCACCGCGGTGGGTTAATAGGCCGTTTGGTCACATAGGATCATAGGCTATGACCATTCGTCATAGGCCCGTTCGACAAATGGAAAATCGTCATAGGTGCACAAAACAAATGCCTACGTCTTTTTTTTTTTTTTTTTTGAGCGCATGTAGGTGTCAGCGAAGTAGGTAGGATGGTTCGACTCAAAATAGAAGGGCGAGGCACGTGTTTTCTTTTTTCGGCCCTGCATCTGGAAGAGTTCAGCAAAGAATGCAAGCCAGAGTGGGTGAGTAGGGTGACCTGGGTTGATCAAGAATGTAGATACGAGTCCAACAACCCTAGACAGAAAAGTGAGGCAGGGACGTAGCGTAATAAAGTTCTTGGAAGACGGCCCACAAAGAACAACCCGCGCCCCCGTTTCAGTGTTGCGGCTGGGTTGAGCACGCTCCATGGGAACAGGCCCACTCGTCATAGCCGTAACAGGGAAAGTGGCAGCACTGACCTTCTCGTTCTTGGAAATTTCGTCTGGAATTTTCATTTTGGGCGGATTTTGAGAAGATGGGGGAGGGGGGGGGGGGTGCTAGTGGCTTTAACGCTGACAATTCGTACCGGGTTGACTCTTTCCGTTCGTGGGTTGGCCATTCCTTTTGCTTTTTTGCACGTGGTGGTTGAAACTAATTTTTGGTTTAACTCGCTGTCTATTTCTTATCTTACTTCTCCTTCCAAAAGAAAAGTGTCACACGGGTACAAAACTTAACTCCACAATGCTGAAAAAGGATCGGGAGAGTCACGTAGTTTGTGAAAATAACGTGCGCAAAATTAGTTATAATTACACTCTCTTACTCAGAAACCTTTACGCAACATGTACAAAGAATACAAAGAAACACACCGCATATTTTGTTTTACCGTTCCTGTGACCAACTTTCCTAAGCTACAAAATGTCCTATAACGAATGATCTTATGTGACCAAACGGCCTATCACGAACCGGCCTATGATGAAAAGCCATGTAACGAACGGGCCTACACCCCAGAAAGCTGAGGAGCGCCCTTATGTTTATTTCGCCCGAGGCTACTGCCAAGAATGGCGGACCGGCCGCCCGCGCAAGCGCAGAACGCTACTGGAAAAAGTTCCATTCGTGGTGGACGCAACTGAAGATCACCGCGGCCGGCAGAGCACTCGTGGGATACATGGAGATGAGAGCAGGTCCTTCTTGTCTGCTTTGATTTGATGCGACAGATGCGCACCCCAGCTGCATGGATGCAACTAGCGTCACTAAATAAGCTACGCTTAAGAGTTCCGCCACTTCGTTCACCCGGAAGCGTATGGGGGCCATTTTGTTTCTGGCTTGCAGTGTTGCCATCTCTCCTAACGAAACCGCCGCCGGTTGTGACGGGCCGCTCTAGCGTCCACGCAGCAGGGAGAGAGAGAGAGGAGAGCCAGCCCAAAACAAAATGGCTGCGCGCATGTGTAAACAAATATCACGTGGTGCCGACCGACCAATGAAAATCCTGGCGGCACATAACAATGAGAGAAAAGAGTGCCGTTATTCTAAAAGCCTTTATTTAGTGACGCTAGGTGCAACGAAGAGGCATGCTGACCAATCATTCTCCGTCACCTGACGAGGACGTTCGCAAGACGTTGACAAACCGTGCACGTGCACGATGTTTTAAGCCTAGGGTTTCATGTATTTTTACTGTCTGCGAACAAAAATTCACGTGTCTTTGAAGTACGAGGCGATCTGTAACGTAAGGCGGAAAAAGAACGTGTTCGTGTGCGCGCCATTGTTGCCTTCCGCAGTCGCTTACAAAATCGCACACCGTTCAAAACATAGTTTGGACCTAACGCTAATGCGCCTCATCAATTGGATGCGTATTTTAAGTAGACTATAGTTAGCAATACACACCATTTGCAGGATGAAATATTGATTTACACCTCAACGCTGCGATATGCGTTTTGAGTGGGCTAGTCATCAATGGTCCAAATTTTCGAAATCAGCAGGGTCTGACGTAGACTACAAAGGTTTCTCAAAGGTCCGCCGCGGTGCGACCCGCTTCGGCCATACCTACGATCACAACGCGTACTTTGTGGGTCGAGTCTCCTCCGGCTCCTCGGGGCTGCGGTTCCGTCGTAGAGACAGGTTACGTTTCTGCCATTTCGAATTTCGCTTCTCTTCTGTTGTCGTATGGGGACGCCGCATACCGTCCGGACTCAAGCTTCAGAGTAGACTGGCTGATGAATTCTACAGCGAAGCTGTTACCCCTCTCGTTTGTCGGAAAGTTTCGTGTCGTAAAAAAAAAACCCAGGCAGACCCAGCAGTTCTCGCCCGAGACGCCGAGCGCATGCGTCAGGCTAATCAGGCGTGCAGCATAGCGCTCAGTAATCGTGTAAATAAATAAAAAAAAACACACGAAACAAGCATCGAAACCGCATGATGGATGATAAGGCGCCGGTAAACAATGAGACCCCCCCACCCTCCTCACCATGTGTTCTGGTAAAGATTAGATTTGCAGCTGCTCCCCAAAGGGGAGGGGTTTGACGTCATTGGAGGGCTAGCGCATGCGTCAGGCTAGGCAGGACCCAGTATTTTCCACCAGAGAAGCAGAGTGTAAGCGACAGGCCGGCCCAGACAACGAAAACGTTTCATACCCTCCCCATCAGCATTTGTAGTGGTTTACAACAGCATGCGCTGGACATCCACTTCCGCAGGGCGGGATGCCGCCTTTTTTTTTTTTCGTTCTCTCCTCCCACCCCTTGGGTACACTTCCCGCGTAACGGTGAAGCTCAGCGGTGAAGCCTCTCTCACACACAGAAGGAAGGAGAAAGAAAGGAAGGCACGTCACATCACGTTCACTTTCGTTACTATAGCGTATAGAACGTATGTGGGAAAACAGCGCGTGGGAGGATATAATTTCTCTGTAGTTTACAGTTACCCATATAATGCCACATATATGAATAAGAGAGATGCGTCACCTTAAATCACCGCCTAAATTTTCGGTAGTGAACAGGTTCAAGCACGCAAGTGCGTCGAAGTTGAAGTGTTAGGTTTACGAATTCACCGGACCTCCCCAACCGCGTGTACTACGGGTAGGTATCTCTATAGCAGCCGGGAGTCTGCCATGGGTGGTGAGGCGGGCGTGCGGGCACACGGAGCTCCGTAGCAATGTTGACCAATTGTGGGGGATGTCCACTAATGTGAGAAAAGTTGGGATGGGAGGGAAAACGGAGAACTTATTTTTTGTGAATGCAAATGTGTGTGTGTGTGTGTGTGTGTGTGTTCCGAAAATTCCAGGTTGTCCTCTTTCTTTTTGTGGTGTTTTTCGCTGTAATTTTGAATTCTGTGAATGTTTTCAGCATTACTTTGGCTTGAACATCGCCTCCTGTATTTTAGGTAAAAATACAGGAGGCGATGGCTTGAACAATATTTGAACGTTTATTTGGAACTGAGTATGACCATTTATGTGTGCTTACAAGGCAACTTGCAAAATAATGTCATGGCTAACTCTTTAAAGCTGCTTAGCAATATTGTTATGGCAGAGATGAAAGAATATGTTTGAAAAAAAAGCTCAATTACATCATTTTCAACTAAGCTAATAGGAAGGCGTGGCATGATAACGCGCGTTTTGCCACAGAAAAACGGAACCTACAGTCTACTACAAATAAGGCAAGGAGAGATGAGATTGTTTTTCATTTGTTTAGTTACCGTGACTGTTTGGATTTCACGTATTACGTTCAAGTAGAGCGGTCCAAGAGCCAGAACAGAGACCTACAGTACCCGTAGCTGAGGGACACTGGTATCGCACTCAGACTGCCGCAGCGAAAGAGTGCTTGAAACAAGGTATCTGGCTCAACAGCAGCCGTACGCTCTGAAATGAACGAGATAACCTCTTTACGACGTCGATGAAGCGTATCACTTCGCGCATGCTTTATAGAAGTGGGTGCCGCTGTAGGAAAGCATTTCAAAAATAAACGCAGAGGCAAACGACCGCAAAGAGGCCGAAGGCACGCACACGTCCCCGCGCTCTACACACACATGACTGACTGCGTGATCTTCGCGTGATACATTCGAGCCCGGCCGACTCACTGCACGACAGAGACAACGCCCCGGGAAGTCGAGGCTGCCGAGGCGCTGCTGCGAGCACACTTTACCAAAGGTGTACATACTCTCTTTACAGTGCAAAGAGGTTACAGGAACAAGAAAGCAGATCTAAAGATAAAGGAATCGACCAGGCCCGCGCTCAAAAGGGGAAAATGGCTGCCCAGCCAAGCGGCGGCCGTGCGCAGGGTGACCGGTCTTTTATTTTCGGGCCTGATCGCGTGTGTACAGCGGCAGCAGCAACCACAAGCGGCCGGTCCACGCAAGACCGATCGCTAAGCCGCGACTCGAGGCTTTCAATTTTCGTCCGGACACCCCGCCGCGAGGGCCCAAGCAAAAAGAGAGCCGAGGGACGGCTAATTAGGGACAGCGCAAGAACCAGTTTGGCCCGAGAAGCGGCGGCGTAATACCGCCACTCTGCGCCGGAGAGAGAGCGTCTCGCGAAGCTCCCGCGATCGCGGCAGCAGTGCGGTGGTGGTGGACTGTGTCCCACAGGACGCGGGCTCTGGCCGGCGGACTCGTTATGCTAATTGGGAAGGTCCTAAATGGATCCCATGTCGCCCTGACAAGGGAGATTACTCCCGCTCGGCTGGCCGCTCGCTCGCGCTGCGGCGAGCTGGCTTCCTCGGACAGGAGGAGCCGGGGACGGCGGTACGCGCTCCGCGGCAGGCAGGCATACGCTCCTTTTCCTGTGCCGAGTGGCTTGGCGTAATAATGCGATGCGCATTTCTGAGATCGCGCCCGGCGCAGCGCTGGCCGGCTGTTCGCCATTGGTGCCGATGGCGCGCTCGGATGTGGCCGGAGGTGGTTTGCGGGGGCAATCGCGACGACCGCGCTACGGGCTCATGAAGATCCTGCCCTGCGCATGCGCCGTGGAACGGTGCCGCTATCGATTTGACCAAATCCGCTTTGACGAGGGCAGCGGCGGCGAGGCTGGTGTCCCTTGCCAACGGGACGTCCAGCCGTGGCAGCGCTTGTGTTCTGGTCAGCTGAGTCTCTTTGGCCCCTTTAAACTCTTCGTACTTTTCTTTTAGTGCTTTATTTTTGAGACGCACTTGTAGGCGTTTCAGAGAGGTTACTTTCTATGTGCTTAGACAATGAGTCAGTAAGCGGATTTGTTTTTTAGCATAGCCTTCAACTCGTATCAGCGTTGTTGTCGGATTACTCAGGTTTCCGTATGCTAGTCGGACGGTCTCCGATTAAGAGTGAGCAACTTACAAAGCTTGAGGCGCTGGCCCGCTACACGAACGCGGCCGACTATGCAGTGTGCGTAAAACGACCGATCAATCACGCAGAATTCCACGACGACTAGCGGGACAAAATAGGCCAGGTCATCCCGTGTGTGGACGATTAACTAGAGCGTCCCCAGCGCACTTAAGGCTCCTGGAAATTCAGCGTGCTTATGTTTTGTGGAGGATTGGGGCAGGAGAGAGGGAAGTTGGGAAGACTGCAGCACGTTTGACGATACTAATGTATCAGTTCTACCAGCTGGCCGGAGAGGTAGTGAAGCTGAGGAGCCTCAAAGTTGAAAGCATGACGAGCTCTTTTGACAATGCCAAGCGTGCCCGCACTCGCGCTTCCCTCCAGGGTTAGGAGCGAGTTCAGAATCTTTCTCCTCCTTCCGCCATTCCCCTGAGTGTAGAGCGGACTACACTCCAGTGTCTTTCTTGAAGAGCAGGATGACGCTTGCTTCTCGCCTGGTCATCTCGCTCCCCATCATGATGATGCCGAGAGAGAGAGAGAGAGAGAGAGAGAGAGAGAGAGAGAGAGAGAGAGAGAGAGAGAGAGAGAGAGAGAGAGAGAGAGAGAGAGAGATAACTTTAATGAAGTCTGGCGATGTTAGCCGGGCTAAAATGCCTAACTTGCTACGCCAGTTGATGACGTGATGAAGATGATGGCGAGATGTTGAGGAACTTGATGCACCCAGAGACGTTGAGTTATTTACAGAGAATGGTCTAGACCTGTGTGTTGCAGGTACTCTATCAGAGCTTTTGTAGCCTGTAAAGCACGTTTGGGACATGCCCACTGGTCCTAAAACGTCCTTTAGTTGAATGTCCACGGCAAGCGGCAGTCCCAAAGACACTGTGCTTCAATGCAACAAGGCCAATAATGAAAGCCTGTAGCTTTCATAAGTGTGTGATGAATCGGGATTCGTAGAAATCTAAACAAAGTTTTATAAGATAATTTGAACGATAACGACCACAAAAACCAGTACAAGGAGGAGAACAACAAACCAATACACATACATGTCGTTGCCTCCTCTCAATTACAGCAAACTACACCGATAGGTTCTGGTTTGGACTATGCGGGACACACCACCTCGGATGTGAGGAACGGTGTATGCGAGGACAGCGGTTGCGAGGACAGCGAGTCACCGCTGTCCTCCCCCCGTTTTCTTATGGTGCGTTCGGAAGCGATTACTTGGCATTTGTTGACCCACACGAACAACTGCGCTATCCACTGCTCGACCAGCGGCGGATGGCTTTCTTCTAACGTCAAATGAGAAGAAAACTTAAGGCTATAACCGGCAGTACAACGTTTTCTGGAATGTTTAAAACCAACTGTAAATACCATAACTGACGATTTCATGCTTGAATTAGTAAAATGCTCGTATCAGGTCACCGCGAACGCAGCTGGAAATATATACGTGCTTAATATTTGAATCCGTTTGTGGCGCTTCCCCAAAAGAAAGTAATTCTCAGTATGCCATCTTTTGGCTGCGTGAATACTGGTTAGTCAGAGGCGGCTGTCGCTTTCAGTAATGACAGTACTGGACCCCTGGGAATAGATTTCAGTGTTGTCGCTGCGCCCCCATCCCCGTCCGCCCGGACACGGACTGTTGTCTACACCGGCTGATTTCACTGTCCGCCGGACGAGCTAATATGGGTATGCACTGCAAGAAAGACAAAACGGCGAGGGCACAGACAAGGTGCGGACGACACAGACGCTGTGTCATTCACATTTTGTCGGAGTTAATGCCGCCTTATAGCAGATTACGCCGGTCACGTGTGCACGTACTCTGAGACAAATCCCGTGGTTCAGCTTCCACGCAGTGAACTCGAGTGACCAATCTGTGCCATCAACAAAGCAAATTCGGCGAATGGGAACAACACGTAAAGCGTTTGACTCACAAATGTGATGTGTCCTGTGGAACAGCGCAGTGTATAGAACGTCAAAATTGTATTGAGTGGCGCCACAGCGCAGAGTGAACTTTTGAGTGAAATCGTTTGTTCGACATCGCCGCTAACCAAAATTTCTTATTCGTTGCAGGCTTATGTCAACTGAGGTCACTGCGGTGAAGTGCAGCAACAGGATTGTCTTGGAGAGTGTAGCCAGAAACCTGCATTATAAAGGCAATAACAAGCATTGAGCAAAGTCGTCACAGCATTATCTGCAATTTTTGCAACCCTCCAATACTTTGGTTCCTTAAAAAGCTGTGCTTTGTTAGTTTAAAGTTTAGGGTTGTCCAAAAGATTCTTTTAACTGAAAGAGCATTTATAAAGCTGACCGAACGCAACAACCACGTTTGTATACAGCCCCGTTCAAACTGACACTGCACGGGAGGCCCCAAACGAGCGTTATATAAAAGCTGCTTGATCCAACACTCGCGAGAATGTCATAGCAAATGAAACTGCTTTGGTAGTAGCGACTAGCGAGTTCAGTTTCCCCCTTTCACCACCAAGTTCACCATCTCTCAGTAGAGGCTTCCCATGCACCGGTGTATCCTTTATAATTGAGACGGTGAGCGAGCGGAAGAGCGCGTCCAATTCATTCACAAAAGTTCGCAGCCCACCCACGACGATGGCCGCGATGCGTGCGTTCAGAACGCAGTGACGCCTCTGTGGCAAGTGCCATTGGCCCCTGTAGGTCGAGAACGACAAGACGTTCATCTTCCGCGCAGCGTGCCGTCCCATAATGAAATATGTACTAAACTTCGTCCGTGTATTGTTTCTTTTTTTCTTACGCGTTTGTTATTTATTTTATTTTACTTGGTAGTAACGAAAGTGCTGCATACTCTATCATGGTACCTTCATAAATGTAGTCAAAGCAACGACAACAGAAAAACAATTTCCTCAGAACAACAGGACGAGAACAAATGTTCATCCCACCATCTAGGCTTGATCCGTTCGCTTCCCACGTTGGTCCTTACTCTCCCACACACGCCTATCAAAGAAAACAAAGCAAAACAAAAGAAACATCTTGCAGGTTATTGATTGTGTAGCGCTGTCGTTAGTACACGAAACAAACTGCTGGTCAGCGGACGTTTCGTTCGTTCCTTCCGTTTTGGTTTGACAAATGTTTTCACACGACTTATTCACAGACTGCGCTACCAAATCATTTAAAAACTTATGCAAAAAGCTAATTACCAGGACCACGGTGATTAATTCGGAACTGGATAGTGTCATAGGGTTAGATTTTATTTTAGTAGGGTAACGTAACAAATTCTTTCCGTATGCCGCCGAGTACTACATAACGGGAGTGTTTTATCCATTGTTAACAATTGTGTTCGTGCAAAGAACGTACTGCTGTGTCAACCGCCAAGCGATGGTCTGAGCAACGAAACGACATATCAGACTACGTACAGTCTTTGTCAAAATTTTCTAGGCCATGCTAAAAGTGCATAGGCCACAAAAATTTCATAGTACAAGCTTGCCTCTCGAATTGCGCTGAAATTTTTTTTATGCCAGAAGAGTGGAGAAAACATTTATTTCTTACTGGCACAAGATACTGTAGTCACAGTTAAACGGCTTTGGCTTCTTTACGGCCCGGAAACCTTCGGTGTGGCCTAGAAAATTTTGACAAAGACTGTATTCCCTAAGCAAAGAGTTCGGTACGTCCATAAAAAGGAATAACCAACATGCAAGGAGAAACCATAACGCCAGCGTAAAGGTCACGCAGCGGCAGACTGATACATCCGTCGGTCACCCATTACCATACAACCGCGGTGCAGTATATTGACTCTAAGAGACGCGCACGCGCGTTTAAGGTCTCCTACAACTTCGCTATGGGCCGAACAGATGGTGCTTGTGGATGTGGCACTTCAGGCGCGCAATTGACCGTAGCTAAGCGTGAGTTACCGTCGCCGGAGCACGCGTCGATGCGAAAGAACCGCAGAGACCGCAAAACACGCATCTTGGCCTCAACCCCAGGAAGCTGCAGCGCCATATACCTGTCATCCCCCTCGGAACGAATGCATACCCTGCATTGGATGGTTAAGCGGTAAACACGCGGTCTCCGGCTTCCACGGGAGGGAAGGTTGAAGCATTCTTTTCCCCCAAACGTGGCTGTTTGAAGAGGGACGCCGCCGTGCCGCCCTGTCGTAAACCCAGATTCGTCTGGTGGTCCGTCGGCGCTGACAAATTGTCTCTCCGAGCGCTGGCGGGGCGCTGCTTCGGAGTCTGCCGTCTTTGGTCGCCCGGGGCACCCGTCTCTCTTAATGCGCTCAAGGCAAACGAAAACTTCCGTCTTCCCGGGCGTCCTCAAAAGAAGCCAAAGCCTCGCGAGACTGGTGAAGCTTCTCTGGGTCGGCACACACACAGTGCGGCACGACCGGATCTAGAACCCGGGCTCACTGCCCGAGTTGTATGCCGCCGCGCTCGTAAGCAGCGGCAGTGCCATAAATTTCACGGCGCAATGCGCGATCGTGACCTTGCCTTTCTCGCTCTGATGGCGTCCCAATATTTGAGTTTCACTTTTCCCTGCCCCTCACTCTTGGTCATGAAGAGGAGGAGGAGGCGATTTTCTCTCCCCGCCGACCTTTCACGAAGAGGCTCCCTTTTTCCCTGCTGCTGGCTTAATCTGGCCACAAAGAAATCGTCTTTTCCTCGAGCAGACGTCGCGAAGATGAGCGCTGCACTGGTCCCTGGCGGCGGTGATTCGGGAAAAGAAATGATCAGAGCCTGCGCTGTGCTCGAAGAAGAAGAGGATGGTCGCTGGGATTTATCGCCGGAAGGCGGCCAGCCTCCTTCTTCGACCTTTATCTGCGCAAAGAAGTTGGATCCGAGCGCCCTCCTCCTTCCCCTCCTGGGTGATTTCTTTTCCCCGTTGTTGCCGCTTTCATCTCCTTCTTCCCTTTCCCCGGGCACCCCTCGCTCTTTCCTTCCCCCTTTTGAAACGCGCGCGTCACCGTTTCCCAGGCAGCACCCCCCGGGCATTGTTTGGTCGACCATTGTGCCGCGTGTCCCGGTCTTCCCTAATAACCGTTCCACGCAAGCCTCTGTCGGTCCGGATCTAGATGGGCGCCGTCCTGGAAGGAAATCTAAATCTTGTTTCCCTCCGTCTCCCGCTTCACATGCCGTGGTGGCTACGAAGGGAGACGACGCGGCTGGCGGCGTCCGGTGGCACCGGAGGGACCCACGCCGCCGCGTCTCCCAAGCCTCGCGCGAGCGGGCCGCTTGTCCGAGCCTCCTTTGTTGCGCGCACAGAGATGCTCCGACGCCACTCTCCGTTGCTGGGAGACTAGTAGATTTGTTTTGCACCAGCCACGCCCTTTGTTCCCGAGTATAAACGTTTCAACGCTTCGTGACGACGGCCGGTCAGTGCGGGAGGCGGTCTTCTATTCTACGTTCCTGGAGTCCAGTCTTTTTCAACGCTCCTTCTGTCCGCGCGCGCTTTGGAAGGCTTCGTCGTCTTGTTTTGTCCCTAAGTCGGATGTGGAGCTCTGGGGCGATTAGAGGAGCGACGGTTGCTGCTTGAAAGACGAGTGGGTGAGAGAGAAAGAGATTTTGTGCGCGTGGGTCCTTTTGGAGCGTGGAAAATGTAAGCGGAAGAAATTGCGGAAGCATTCAGAGTCACGGTGGGGAAGGGTGTACGAGTTTGTCGCTGATTTTTCTATGTTGTTGCATGAGGCGAGCCGAGATACGTTCAGACCTTCCTTGGATTTCAGGTAAAGTTTTTATCTTTGTAAAATTGTAAAAAGTGCGGAGTAGCAACCAAAGCGGACGAACTGAGACGTTCAAGAAATTGCCAAGGAAAGGTAAAGCCTTCGGTATATACAAACTTCTGCCACAGCAGTAGTTCTTCGTCTTGATCATTCTATAAATAAAGCAGTCCTTCCTTACCCGCCGTTCTACAGCAAGACAATCCCTGCTCCATATGACTGAGTATGTGAGCTTTCCATCGTCGATTACCAAGTCGCCACCGTGCTGTATTGCCGTCACGTTCTCTGACAAGAACGCACAGAAATAAGAATAAGAAGCCGTAGGGCAGCACTTTTCTGTTGAGTCAAGATGACCTTTGCGATGAAGTAGGCTGTCCAGCACAAGCAGACCCACGCGCACGCTTTCGAGTGGGCAATGAAGGTGGTTGTTAAAGGTAAAAGTGAAAAAAAAAAAAAAAAGGAATAGAATGCCCCTAGGCTCGGACAGATGGGAAAGTACTTCTATTAACTTTCTTCAGCTTCCCGTATTCAATCGGAGGTAGCAAGCAGATAGTTTGAGCTGACAACGCTCAATTCGCCTCGAGCAGTCTATTCTACACCGCTGGCTATAGAGCGCTTGAGTGCCCAGAAGTCCAGCCGTGATAAAATCGCTGAGCATGGGCCACTGGTGATAAAGCCCCTTTCACAGTGAAAGGCCCACTCTGAAGGCACGTGACACCTCACTTATTACCTGCACGCGTCTGTCGTTACCAGAGCCCATGTCCAGCGCCCCCGTCCTCCAAGATTTTCCCCAAGTGAGAACAGAAATGGGGGCGCCCATCACCTTTGACTAATCTGATTCTTACGGAACATCCACTGCATCTTCTGAAGGTGTAGAAAGAGATGAGCAGATGCATTGGCACGAAGTGACCGGGCTCACGATGTCGTGTCAGAAATGTAAATTAAAAAAAAAATGGGGGCAGGACGACTTTTGGTTCGGGCTGGGGGCGTGCGCAGTAAAAATGTAGTGCATATTCCTCGCTGCAAACATGTTAGACATTATTTTACGACCTCTGCGTATTAGGGGCCACCAAACAACAATATTTTCATCATCTTATGAGATGAAAAGCTGAACTATCCGTCAATGAAACTTAACAAATACGATTCTGTGCCCTACCGTCAGAACTGGGCACACGGGACTCCTTTTCGTTGGGTTAGCTTTGGTTGAATTCGATAAAAGAATAGCCATGGACACAGCCACAGCAGGGTCCTTGGCCTTCACCATTTTGACGCCGCTTCTAAAGCCTGTGTGTGTAATTCAGTTGGCCGTGAAAATGCCACGGGACAACAGTAAAAGGAGCAACCCATTGGAAAGAAATTATCGACCCTTCCTGAAGAAAGTGGAGAGAAGTGAAAAGGCTAAAAGTTCGTCTAACCTTCGCTGAAAGTGCGTCCTGTCAATCGTCAAACTTTCGAAGACTGAAATCGCAAACGAAGAACGAACCCATGCGACGATACTTCGCGCAATAATTAGACATCTACGAACAACCTAAATACGTACATACCGATACGTGGTTTATGAGATAAAAATATACTACTGTACTCCTCCTTCATGATCGATGCGTGCACTGTTTCATCTACAACCGTTCCTTCCTTATTCGCGATTTTCAAGTAACCATTTTGGCACAATGGAAGGCCGGTTTCTAGAGATCTTATCAGAGCTTTTCGGTCGACAAACTGGTCTATGGAAAAAATGTTTTTTTTTTTGACAAAACGCCGTAGGTTTCACCAAGAAAGCTTTCGCTTTGAAAACACTGCCGACAACCAAGGAATACAAGTTTCACAATTCAAGACCGACTTGACCTGCTTGCCTGTGCCACCGATACCCACCAACCGCGCATCAGCCACCTGGCGCACACGCTTAACAAAGATGCTAGTAAAAAGGTATAGCGAGTTATATTTACCAACTCCTTAGGAACTTTACTACCTCCAGAACAGTACGTAGGTCCAGCCACTAAGTATGGAACCTAAATGCTATCGTTGCTAGTCGAGACCGTGCACTTAGTAACTGCCGCTTGTTTGATACTAACATTCACTGGTAGTATAACAAAACTCTACGAAGTATTGAACGTATTAAGTACAACACTTTTCCCACTCAAAATTACGATTAAAAAGATTTTGCAAATCCGCATGCTGACGCGTGCTCGCATTAAAATGTGTAATTCTAAAATTACCGCAAAAATTTTATTTTTGTGACAACCCCCCCCCCCCTTTGTGCTCCTTGCTATAAAAGCAAGAAAATCAGATGTATTTATAAGGTAATAATTTTATGAGGAGATGGGATGCGACCTGCGGGCTGGAAGCGGGAAAGCACCATAGGCCACTTCTGCCCACTAACGACTTTAACCATTATCTGTGTATGATTATGTATGCATGTATGCATGTATGCATGCATCGTATGTATGCATGTATGTATGCATGTATGTATGTATGTATGTATGTATGTATGTAGTATGCATGTATGTATGTATGTATGATGTAGTACGTATGTCATGTAATGTATGTATGTATGTATGTATGTATGTATGTATGTACGTAATATATATTATGTAGTTTGAGTTTTCTGCAACTTCAGACTAGGAAAATAAAGTACGCACGCCGTTGTCTCGGCCACATTGCAAAATTAAAAGGTGTCATTAATGTTCAGTCAACTCTCTCTCAACGTTAATTTCCTGCATTGCAAAACACAAAGAAAGTCTACAAGTCTTTCACCTGATACACGGTCTGAACCTTCCCTTTCGGGGTGTATTTGTGTTAGTTTTCCAAGGAGTGTAGCGAACGAAGTTCATGAAACCTAAAATCTCTGGTTGTGTCCCGCAACCAAGGCTATACAATCAGTTCGGCGAATCTGCCGGCTTTACTCGGCGAGCCGCTTCTCACGACATTACCGTGTACCACGCTTCAGCGCATGTCACACACAAAAAAAGGAGGCGTGGCACCTGGAGACATTAACTTCCTTCTTTTATCCATCTCCGTTCCTTGTTCGATCAATAGCGGAGCAATAAAACTGACCAGAGCATAAAGGCGCTAATACATCTTTTGTGGCCAGCGCGGGGTCCAGTTATGCGCAGGCTAGTAAGCCCCGAGTCGTTTTAGCCGAAAGGGAAACCGATCAAAAACCTATTGTCGAAGCCCGACCGGGAAACTTGACCGAGCGAAGTCTATTGGCGATACAAGTCTTCACTCCGCCGCAGTGAAAGGGCCAGCGGACCCTCAAAGAGAAAGGACTGGGCGTCGTCGCACAGCACGGGTCCGTATCTCCACCCTCATTGTTTCCTCCCCACGAAAAAGGGCGCACATACCGGGGGATCGCCTTCCCCTGTCCTTTGTATAGATCGAACCGCAGGTGAGAATGGGCCCAAATAAAGAAACTCCGCCGGGCGATTGATTGAAGAAGAAAAGGAAGCCCGGGAGAAGGGGGGTAATTCACTGCGCGAAAGAGAGGTTTCGAATACTCACTTCACGCGTACACCTCACAAACGAAGTTTCGTAGTTTACTCCGTGCACTCCGAGCTGCTCTTTTTGCGACGCTGCGTGGCGGTAGCCCGAGAGGGGCGTGCGGTTTTTTCACGCTTCATTTGATTCGAACAGAGGCGGCGCAGTTTCACGCTTGGCTCGCTTTGTGCGACGCCGCTCGCGCGCGCGCGAGCGGTAAGAAAGGGCGGCACCGCCCCTCCCTCCCCGCCTTCAAATTATTTCATTTTTCTTTTCCAACCCGTTGGCGCGCGGCGCTTCGGACCAGGAAGCCAACGGCTGGGAACGTGCCAGCGGGATGCTCACTTGCCCAGCGTGCGGGGAATTGTGCTCGGTAGCCGGGATGCACCGAATCGAGCCCACTTTCCTCATCAGGTGACAAGACCGCGGATGGGAAGTAATAGGGAAGAGAGGAAGCCCGTCTTCTGTCAGGTTGCTTTTTCCCGCGTCCGCGGTACGTTCTTTTTTCGTCCTTCCTTTATTTCGGATATAGGGAATGCGGTCGATTGAATGCCGGCCGAAGAGGGAAAAACCGGTTGTAGCCGAAGAAGGTTGGGCCTACTCGCGCGGAGGTTCGGACAGCGATGAAAGAGAATTTTTGGTGTTTGTGTCAGGGAAAGGCGGTTTTTAGGGGTGGCTGTTAAGGATGGGTGGTGGCTATGGTTGTTTCACCGAAATCACACGACTTCTGTAGGTTTTGGCTCAAACTATCGCTGCACGTGCACGCGCACCAAAGCCGCATTTTTTATTGCGTCATTTTGCCACAGGGCTTAAGGAACAAGGAAACAATAGACATAAACAGGACAGAAGTACGGCGCACAAGGAAATAAAAAAAAGCTGCTAGTCGGAAATTTCAGCTTTTCCAACGTGCCGGCTCGGTACACTGCACGACTAAACAAATGCTACGAGCAGTCACCTTGGAGATGATTAAACGCTAAAGAAAAGTTAGGCTAAAATGGTGGCCCAGATTCTTGCTGAGAGTATGATAGACCATGCCGCTTTGCGACCGGACCGTCAGGGGCCATAATTCTTGCAGTTATGAGCGAGTTTTATGCGAAGCTCACGCAGATTGGGTCGCGTGATTCTGTGACTGATTTTTGTAGGAACGGACGTTTTCCGCGTTTAAGAATACTGTGGCAATTAACCAGAATTTGACGCATTTGACGTCCTATTCGTATCGGTAAAACCAGGGAAAATTTATGTTCGAAAGGACCAATGGTTTTGCTACGGGTGAAACCATGATATGGTTGCATTTCCACCTCCGGTACACCACCTATTTTGTCCGGTTGACGAGACCGGTTTAAGAAACTTCGGGAGGACCACATCATCTATCCTTCTTTATCCGTTAATAGATAACTTTGGGCAGTGGACTCGATAACAATGCTATATTGCATAGCAACAAGCGTAACTATTGCCAGAGTACGAGCAATCGAAGGAGGAAGGTAGCATACAGGAATTCGAGAGTGTACGTACTATAGGTGATCAAAACGGCAGGATAATGGCCGTCGCAAAAAATAACCCGCATGATGTTATTCTCATCACCTTGTGTCGCGGTAGTGTCATATTTTTATCAGCGGTTCCAGGGTTTCGCCATTGAGGTTCTGGTGTCCACCCCTAGGTGTGACAATTTACGCCTGCTGGTGGTCTTTCCTTTCCTTTTTCTTGACAATAAATTCATTCATTCATTCATACCGGCAAACAGATTGTTCATTTCGGTATGTACGTTTAACACATGGGTGAAGGTTTCAAGGCTTAAAGGGGCCATGCAGACAATACAAGTTTGTTTTATTCGATAGATTTAGTGTTTTATAGGGCCCTAAGCGCTTGTTCGGCAGCAAACGATGTTTTATTTACCGAGAAATTAAATATTTTAACTCAAAATTTCAATTATCCCGCTAAATCGCGTGTTTTCATGACGTCGACAACGACGTATTAAAACTAAATTAGCCTGCTGACCAGGGCTTCTACAATCTCACAGGCACCCGGTCGATCATCTTGTTTATCGCCGACTTTCATAGATGGCCGTGCAATACTGCTGAAGTGTTCACACTATGCTTCTGGCCGGACTTCTGCACCTGCCGTATTTTTATTACGGTTCATGCTAATCGCTTCCTAAAACTTAAGCGATGAGTCGGCAAACATGGTCACGTAAGCGACCATGCCGCTTGTGTCAAGTTGGTAAGTGTTGTTTCAGACAAGTCAAGCGCGTCGGACGGCTCTGTTAGCGGTATCAGCCGGCAAAATGCCGCACTGACTGCTTCGGTGTTTACGTGTTCGTCGTAACTTTAAAATGTTCACACCACAGTTCTTACTGCTATAAAAAGAATGTGCCCTACATTTAAACGCAAATAGCTCGTCCGGCAAGCTTATAAACACTGCCTAATGTGCGTCTGTTTTTGCCGGCCTCAGCCAATCGCACAGCAGGTCTTATGACATCATAAGTTCTGTTGTGGGAAATGAGGGAGTGGGTCGCATGGCCATTCCCTTCTTTCCTAGTTATGTAGCCTATTTGAGCGAAGTTTACGTTAAAAAAAAAATTCCCACATCTCCACGAAGTGAATCATGACGAATAAGCGAAGCACTGGGGATCGTTCTACCGTAAATCACCCGTGAGAGTGCTTACTGCTGCTAAAACGATTTCCAATCCAATCCAATACAATAATTCCAATTTAATCCAATCATATCCAATCCATTTCAATCCAATCCAATCCAATCCAATGCTCCTCGCGCATGCGCAGCATGACTCTCTCTCTCCCTCCCTCCCTCCCTCCCTCCCTCTAACCTTTTGTGAACGTTTTTATTCGGGGCGAAGCACCTTAAAGCGCGAGACACATGGACGATTGGTGCATGCGAATCGCATGCGACTGATCGTTACGACTGTCGCCACGACTAGTCGTACGCGTGAATTTGAGACACATGGCCCGATGTGGGCGTGCGATGCGTCGTCGGCGCCGCTCCGCCCACTGTTTGCTCCATGGTTGCCTCCCTGTTTAGGCGTACTCAGGCCGAGTTAGATGCGCAAGAGAAATCCGAGCAGGAAAAGAAAAGATTTATCACCTTGAAGTGATAATGAATAGTGGTATTACGTTATACATTGCATTTTTTATATGTTCAGTACAGCGGTGTGGGGACATTTAGCACCCATGAATCCGCTCGTCCATGCTGTAGGTACCGCTACAGTGTACTAGTACACTATAGTACCGCTGGAAGCGTGTGTCTGCCATTTTGCCGAAATAGCGGGCGCCCCAAAGCTGGAGTTTGCGTTCTTGCGTCGCTCTCGCAGCCAGCGAGACTGCGCGTGACCATGGCTGAAGCGAAACCTGCGGCTCGTTCCTGGACTCACCCGATGAACTACGACGATCGCTGAGCTGAATTTGTAAATTCCGTGCGTTTTTCGCAAGAAATAGGATAAAGCATGGCAATCGTGAAGCGTTTTCTGCCTTCGGAAACAGTCCGCGCACACGCCGGCCGCGCCTGCCAGATCGGCACACTCAGCGGCTCGAACCGGTGCAGACCACGGTAGCAACCGTTTGTCGCTGCTCTTCCGAATCAATCTGATCGCTAAAAGAAGTTCCACATGCGAGAAAGTAGGTGTTAGTGTGGTGAAAAATTGTGCTAGGGATTGTTATCAGGGCTTATTTTAAAAGCGGCGATCAGATACTTGCCGCGATGCTAAGCCTACGCTGACTGGCCGCGGAGGTTCGGCGGTCCGACCGGTCGTCGCGGCGCGCGGTGCGCCGAGCGGCCGAGAGATGGCGCTGCTTGCGCGGAAGCATCAAAATAGGCTACGCAGATGTCTTGGTCACCGCTCGCTCAAACGGCAATCATGGCTGAAATAAAGTTCCACATGCGAAAAAGGGGATGATAGTGTGGTGAAAAGTTGTGTTACGGATTGTCATTCGCAGTTGCACAGATAACGGCGATCAAATATCCGCCAGGATGCCAAGCCTAAAGTTCCCATCACCCGCGTCGACCCGAGCAACGCAAGCCGGTTGCGGGCGGTTGGGGCTCAGCGGGCTCATTGGCTGTGGCCTCACGACGATCGCAACGATGGCACGACTGCATCTGGCTTGCCAGTCGCACATTGTGAGCCTCCTCCGACCAGCGAACGACGCCAAAACCGGTCCTAACGATCAATCGCAACGATCAGTCGCACGCGAATCGCGCGCACCAGTCGTCCATGTGTCTCGCTCTTAAGGCCGAATCTTGTCCGTCCGGCGTCCGGCGTCCGTGCTCACGGCACAGCACCGTGTAAATCGAAACGCCTGTGAACAAAAGGTTCACAAAAGGTTACCAAGAACAAAATAAAAGGTTCTCTCTCTCTCTTTCTCTAACCTTTTGTGAACCTTTTGTTCACAGATGTTTCGATTTACACGGTGCTGTACCGTGAGCACGGACGCCGGACGGACAAGCCTCGGCCACAAGATGCTTCGCCCCTAAAATGGTGTCAGTATACTTCTAACGAGGCAATCTTTTCGAAAGAACCAAGCTTGTGTTTTGTCTGCATGGTCCCGTTAATAAGTATATGGGGTGTCACTGAATGACCACGTTGTCCTTGCCGAACCGTTTGCTCCATCTGACAAGTCCAAAAGAAGCAAAAAGGGGCTGGTAGGTGTTTGCAAAGCTTTCTGAACTCTATTTTTAACTTCCTAGCGGTCCAGATTGAAACACCATCGATCACTATAGGTGGAACGTGCTTTGAAAGTGCGTTTAATAGTATCCCATCAATTTTATGGGTTTATTAAAGGCGGCCATTGCCGAATTTTCGGCCCCACATGATTTGTAGAAACCGCACGATGATACCATGCGGAGCTTTTATGGAAGTGGGCTGATTCTGGTATTCGTTACTTAAGCTGCGAGGGGCAAGCAATCCCGTAGAGAACGAGTGCAACAACATGCGCGCCAGATTTCGGGAAAACGACGTATTCAGTTTTTGGAAGAAACGTAGCTGCGTCTGCAACATTTTTTTTTGCCGTATCCCTGAAACTTGGCTTTTGTTCTTCAATTCCGTAGCGCAACCTGTAATCAATATTAAATACACTATAAAAAATTCGCAGCCCATAGCCTTTATTAAAGTTTCAGCGCATGTATATATCATGATTCAATGCTGACGTGTATGCGCCCTTATAATTCAGCCATTATGATGGTCTTGAATGCTTTGTTATCAAGCTACCATCAATTCAGGGGCTGTAATTGTAAACTCCACAATTCAAATATCCCGCTTGGCTCTCGGAAGTTTTTGTGCAGCAACAGCTGTACCGATACATGTGACGCTCCCATGTTTCTGCGCCATCGGCCATGTGATAGTAATCCCGAAACCTTCTGTAAAGAGAACTTCACTGCAAGAATATGTGTAATGAAAAAAAAGCCAACTTCGCAAGGAAGACGTGAGGGGGTTTGGAGCAAACAAGAAGAAAGCTATAAAGAGTCCTCTACATAAGATGGCTATATTTTACCAAGGTAATGTATGTTAAAATGGTATGTTAACATAACGTGTTTTGTTCGTAAACAGAAAACTCCGATGGCACATGCCCTACCGGGATACTGGCCGAAAACTTGGAGGCAATTAAACCAAAAGTGACTTCTGTGTGTGTATTCCGACAGAAAAGCATGTTTCGGTGGCGAAAGATTGATAGATGGATCTGATGGTCGGTAGCTGAGAGCACCATGATCCTTCGGATGCGGAAGCCAAGCTGCCTCTGAATTAAAACCGCGCGTTCGGAGGTGATTGCTTTGTCGCTGTTCAGTTCGTTGCTCTTTAATTTATTGAACATACGGGTCACGTGGCAATATTTTTTTGTTTCGCTAGTACCTCACAATAAGATCAACGACACTGAACTGCATGTTACGGAAGGGACGTAAGGTAGCACGTGGATAAGGGCCAGTTTTTGTGGAAAGATAAAGGCGCGGACGCTGGGCTGTCACGCATTCTTTGTGGCGAAGGCAACGGATGCGAAATAGATTTTATCGTAATGCATGAACACTATACCAGCGCTTTGTAGCGTGAGCTACACCGGCCGAGGTTAAGAAGATTCGCGTGGCTCCTGGAGAACCGTGCTGCGCATGCGCGAGGAGCAGTGACGTCTCACGGCGCACAGCTGGCGCGCCGGAGCCGCCGCCGCCGCGACTGGATTGGGTTGGGTTGGGTTGGGTTGGGTTGGGAATCGTTTTAGCAGCAGTAAGCATGATAATCAGCTAATCCTAGACAACCAGGAAACCTAAGAATAACCAGCTGAACCTTAGCCCACGCTAGTACATCCTGGCATAGCAGAGCTAAGCCACTGCAAATTTTTTTGTTTCTTCATTTGTTTTCCAACTGTCTCTTTATCCCAACATCCTCCGGGTGGTGGGCTAAAGCATCCTTTGAAAAGCACTCGTAATCAGTTCCTCTCGGAAGGTCCACGTCCTGTTTTCTTACCACACGCGTGCATCCGGTAACGAAATGGCGTTTTTTTTTCCTCGCTGTGGAGACACCGAGGCCGGTTTCTCAACATATTCGCGGATTTCGTATTTTTTTCGCATTTATGTGATTTCCGTTGCAGATACTGAACTGATTCCTTTGTTTTTTGCGGGCAGAACTCAGAAACGCTAACAAGCTGTTTCGTCGCCAGATGGTCAGGCCTGTGTTTGTTTATAACCCCCCAATGTAAATGTACAAGCGGCCTTAAATAAGTACTGACACTAAATTTCTCGCTTTCGGTTTTTATGCTGTAAAGAATACCTAGTGGTCAAGTAATTACAAAAATCGAACAAAAAGTGGTAAGCCGCCAGCGTAGAATTAATTATAACGCATTTATTCCAATCAGTTTCAAATTCGGTCGTTGCGCGCCGAACGGCCGTTCAAATGCAGAACGGAGAATGTGACGTCATGGTTTCGTGACGTGAGGGACGCTTGCCGCATCGTCTGCTACGATTGCACATGGTCCACACTCGCCCGCACAGTCGACATGTCGTCTGAATCGTCATACTCGGATGAGTCGCTGCCACCCGACCGACCGACAGACAGACAGACAGACAGACAGACAGACAGACAGAACAACTTTATTTGACCAGGCGATTAGGCCGGCGACGTCTTCGCCGTAGTCCGTTTTTTAATATCGCAGCGGCTCGAACCGGCGCAGACCGTGATAGCAACAGCTTGCCGCCACTCTTCCAATCAATCTGATCGCGAAAAAGAAGTTCCACATGCGAGAAAGTAGTTGTTAGTGTGGTGAAAAATTGTGCTAGGGGTTGTTATCAGCCTACGCTGACCGGTAGCGGAGGTTCGGCGCTCCAGCACTGCCGGCACCGCGGTGCGGCGAGCGGCTGAAAGATGGCGCCACTTGCAAGGTGGAATCAAAACAGGCCACGGCAGATGTCTTGGTCACCGATCGCTCAAACGGCAATTATCGCCAAAATAAAGTTCCACATGCGAAAAAGGGGATGATAGTGTGGTTAAAAGTTGTGTAAGGCATGGTCATTCGCAGTTGTACAGATAGCGGCGATCAAATATTCGCCACGATGCTAAGCCTAAAGTTCCCAACACCCTAGCTGACCCGAGCAACGCCGAACTCTCTGGCTTGGGCGACAATTCTTGCGGCCGTAGCCACGCACAAACTTAGTCCACGTTTCGCGCTGCATGTCGTTGCGTGGAAAATAATGCATCTTGGCGTCGTCGTCGATTTGCTCGGACAGGCTTACACTGAGCAGTGCGTCGCATTCCGCTAGCTTACCATAGCAGAACTTTAGCGAGCTCGGCGACGCGCACAGGCCGCTCAGATAAGACACCGAGAAGTTTTCGGCACCAGTGCAAGGGAACACCATGCGCCGGCTACGAACTGAAGAGCAAAGACGTCGAACACGCAAAGTGCGCAAAGTTTACAAGCATTGCTCACAGAGGTACACCCACGCCTCCTGCCGAAACGAAGACCACCGTCAACAGCAGCGCAGGCTATCGTTTCCGGTTCCGAAAACGACTATATGACGTCACCCTAAACCGGCCAGACACGCCGGCCATTGTGTCGTCACGCCGATTGCGATTGCGCTAGTGCTGCCGATTTGTGGTAGCTCGCGGCCGGGACAATTAAAATCGATTTTCGATGTGATTCCGGCCTCGGATCGCTGCTAAGAATTTCTGTGAGGCATCTGCACAAACTACTGAGGCAAATTATATCATTTTTAGGCGTCAAAATTTGGTGTCAGTACTCCTTTAAAAACACACGAAATCTTCGGAAATGTCTTTTAAGTGCAGAGAACTTTAGGGGCTCGCCTTGTAGTCGTAGCTCGCTCGCTAGCACGAAGTAGAGCCACACGGCGTATCGTCATAGCGGAGTCCCGTCGTAGCGGCGTCCCACAGAAGCTTCGAAAACCAAGCGGTTTATATAGTCATAACCGTTCGAAACTCGTGAACCGCTGGCGCTTGTCATCTCCCCGTTGTTTAGAGCACTGAAAACTGCAGGTACGTTTGAGGCAGAATATACGTAATTAACCGGCAGCGCCCGCATTCATTTAGTTAGGAACGCTCGTTGTACTGGTTTTTACGATAGTAAGCGAAAAAAGTGGCAGTGCAATGCCGGCACATGCGGGAGGAAAAGCAAGCACAAAAGAACAGAACTCCCGCTGGTGCAGTTTCAGGCAGGGGGCGCGCGAGCACTGCGAAGGCGGGATATTTGAATTGCATCGGACAAACCCCCGTCCCATTCATCAAGAGAGGAGTGAGAAAGGGCGGCGAAGAGCGTGATGGGTTGCGGCGGTACCAGTGAGCGGATAACGGTGCTACAGCCCATTACGGCGAATCACTGCTTTGCAATTCCAACAGCTTTCACATTGAGTGGGACGGCTTTAATTTTTAATGTATATTTGGGAAGGCTAACGGTTTATTCGAGTAAAACAGAAATCCGGGGAAGAAAGTTTGCAGATGAGTCGCGTTAAAGTATCGCAAGAAAACAACCAAGAGAAAAAAAAAAGAAAACAAGGGAAGGAAGTGCGCAAAGAGAGCGCTACACGGCAAAGTTTATGGAAATTTAAGTATAGAGTACACAAAGTATACGGGTAAGTATGCAAAGCGTACATTCTTAAGTATACAAAGTACACAAGAAAAAATTAACTGCGTACGAAAAACGCACAGCGAACAAAAATGATATTAGATCGTCTTACACTCGATAAGATTACAGCAAACGGAACTGCACGCACGTGACAGACATGTGCCGTCCTTATCATCAAGTTCACTGAAAAGTCATTCACACTAGAAACGCTCACATGATTTGCTTGAAATGTTTTACTCTTGACTTTGCCGCCTTGATTGAAGGGCGCGATACTATTGTAGAGAAGTGGGGTGCAACCGCAGGCAATGACAGCGCGTAGCACCGAGACAGCGAAGACTATGGGACTGGACGAATCAGTAATCCGTTTCAGGGAGACGCCCCGATAGCTGCCCCAGTATAAGCACTGACGTGAGACAGCGAGATTTTGTGATTCGCGCGTCGAATATAAAACGTTGAACCTACAAGACAATACCGAGCCTGAAATCACAACTGGAATGCCGCAAAAACCTAACAAGAATTCCTGTCGTACGACAAAAAACTTTGTTGTGGCAACAGAAGTCCTGTTGTTACGACAAAGGAATCTGTTGTTACGACGCACATTTCGACCGTAACGAGACAAAGTCAATTTTCTCAACGGCAAACATTGGTGCAGTCACCACAAAACTGCCATTCACGCTACTCTTCACAACGGGCAATAAAATTCTGGGCAATAACAACTACTGATGGAACATCAAGATCACAAGACAGGAATTCGCCCCGACCAGTAATCAGGACAGGAATGCGACACATGACCGGACATCAGAATCACGACACGACAAGAATACGACAAGACGACAGTACGACACGCGAAAATACGACAAACTGCAGAAATATTTCTTGTCATTTTCGACTCGGTAACCCTCTGACGCGCTTAATGAAGCCCATGATCAACGTTTGCCAAAGAACGTCATCACCCCCCTTTTTAATAATACAACAGATGAGGCCGAGTTTGCTGCGCGATGAAGGAAAACACAATCAATGCCAATGTTTATCTGATTTTTCCAAGGTATAACGGGGCATGAGGTAACACTGGCCTGGAGCACGACTGGAGGTTGACCATGCACTGGTGGGCGTTGAAGTGCTTTGGAGCAGTATCACGAGCATAAAATTTATACTAGTGGCGTCCAGAGACCTGACAGTTCCGATTAACCAAAACTTCGTTTGTAAAACGTATAGGCAGCTTGGTGACGGAAGAATGTTGATAGGGCATTACGGAAAGTACGAAGTCGTGACAGCGCTCTTATAAGTAACCGCGGAGTGTCAGAACAAAAAAATCCTGGGCCATCTCCCCTAACGTGAAACCTGGGGAGGGGCGGAGCAGTTCAGTGCATAAGTGTGTTCTTGGCGCCTTGGCGTTTTCGCCAACGGAGATGAAACCGTTGGGGGGTAGAGGTATGCAGCTTTGCTGTAAGACACTCATGTCTTCAAGCGCGAAGCGTAAACGAGTGTCCCGGTGTTTTCTGAGTACGCGTTACGAAGCGTTCCATCGCGAGGCGTAAACGAGTGCCCCGGTTTTTTAGTACCGGTACTACATGAGACGACGGTTACGACGACGACGTGAGACGCCAACAGCCGGAGCCCTACATTCGCCCCTAAAATACTGAATGGGAATGGCTAGCTATGAGAAGATTGATCACGTTGGATTGACTTCAGATATCTAACAACTACGGCAACGGCAATAAGTATACGATGCCCGCAGAGCTCGTTGCGCGCACGTTGCTTCCAGGTGCACCATGTGGGCTGCGCACTAACGTATTATCCCTCTGACAAGATTTCCCCTGAGGGCCATTCCTCGCGCCCCACTCTTCAGAGTTCTTTCTCCAGGGAGGACGCCAAATGCGGACTTGTTGCCCTCGTGGGATGGTGCATGCAAGCGCGAGGAATGGCCGAATCCGAACGTGCAACACACCCCTGTAGCTGTCTACCCGCTACGCAAGCTCCGCATGCCGCAAAATTTACCCAAGGACACTTAGGGTGTAAATACACCGTCCGTAACTGAAAATTGCGTTCACAAACTATGTGTGTAAGTATCAAAGGAGAACTATGTAAATTTCCTTTGTGTCTTGTTTGTGACATGCGGTAGGACGTTGAACTACTTAGTGTGAGTGTCAGCGCAAAAGTTGCTGAGTCAAGGGTCTTATTGTGAACATTTTTGGGGCTTCTAGCCAATCGATGACACGATGGTGCGGGATGTATAAACTCTATAGAGCGTCCTAAAGGCCTAGACTATAGATAAGCATGTTACTCTCCCTCTATCTCTTTTTCTTTCTTGCTGTCTAATATTGAACGTTAAACGTCCTTAAGCGACCTGTATATGATTGGTGGTTGCGGAATGAAAGCAGAAAAAAATTGCCAAGAGGGGAGGTTAGCTGGTGAGAAGGAGAGGAACTCACCGGTGGTTGCCTGAAATGTGAGAAAGGAGGTTAAGGCGCAGAGATTGCGAGTGTGATAGGTGGAAAGAAAAGAGGCAGAGCAAGGCAGATGAATAAAATAAAAAGAGCAAACCAATGCAAAGACAGAAAGAAAGGTTCTAGAAGGACACGGTGGAGGGGTTGATGGATGGGCGAAGAACGCGATACCGATTGGTTAACTTGGGTTACGGAGGGGTCTGGGAGGACGCCAGTGTTTATAAACCGATTACCGATGGTATCGCTTCATCCTAGTACTGTTTTCGTAAGTTGGGCGAAGTTGGGCTAACTGCTTTGTGTAACTGCAGTGCCAACGTAGTTCCCCATAAACTGGCTTCGGTTTGAGTTCCGGCGTGACAGATAGGCGTTTGCTATAGTTCATTTCTTCGCATGAGCTCCGTGCTAGTGTGCGCTGAACCACGATCACCGAGCATGCAGGCGTCATGGCGTCTCCTTCCCTACGCCTCATTTGCTTCTTAACACAATCCAATGCTTTCACGGGAGAACTATAGGAACGACTTAACAAATAATATACAGCCAACGCTATTGTCCAATTCTGTTTCGCCCCAGAAATGACGTGAGTTTTGTCAACGATGCAGTTTTGAAGGCATGAGCTGTAAACTGGGCAGCACCATGGACATGTGTAGTGTGCTTACATCAGCACGCACCCACTATAGAGCGAAGTCAAATCCCATTTGGATTGCGTTGAGTGCTTTGAAAGGTGGAACTATAGCATACCGCAGCACTCTCATTTTTCCGTAACTTTAGGTGGTCTTCCCGTCGTCAAACGAAGCCGTTTTACCCTTTGGGGACTTCAGCGTAACTTTACTCAGAAACTAGCTCGCCTTGAGCCGTACGACAGTACGTTAGCTTTCGCCCGCAAGCTGGCTGACCGAACGAAATGCGAAAACTACGGAGAGTCCCGGTTTAGTCGGTCTCACTTGGACGTACATGTTGGAGACCACTTTCTTCATTTGTTTTGACAAGCTTTTCGTTCTCAAACTTCTTGAAAATCCTTTACGCGAATGAAGTGGTGAGCTACCGTGCGAAAATCAATGCTGCCGCCGTCGAGGACGCCATGTTTTTTGTCATGAAGAGAATCTATGCGACGCCAGTGGCGAACGCCGCAACAACAACAAAAAAAACAGCGCAAAAATCTAAAAGCTCCTGATTTCTGCTTCACATATTCGGGCTAATAATTTTGTGCATCGTCAGTCCAAGGCTAAAAAGTAAGATCTTTACATTTTTGGATTGCTTTGGTTGCACCCAACAAATTGTTTGTGTAAAACTACTTGCAGCTGCGCAGTGAAAGGGCGTGGTTCGGCTATGCATCCTCGACTGCATTGGCACTGAACGTAGTCCCCTACTAAAGCTCTGGAGCGAGCGCGTGCAATTCGTTGTCGACGCGACCTGATAGACGCCCGCATATTTGGCCAGGACCTTGCGCAAGACAGCCTCCCTAAACAACAGCTACACGCTGAGTACCACTATAAACTCTTGAATCCTAGAGCACAGCGAGTGTCCGGTATAAAGCAAGTGCCACCCAGGAGGAAAATTAAACAGAAATAAACAGAAATAACTCAATCCTGAAGCGGGATCCAGTAATTAATTTCTTCCCTAACGCCATTTCAAGCTTTGAAGTGTATGTACGTGGAACCCATGAAAAGGTACTGGGCGGGTACATTCCATTGCACGAGCAATAGATAGGGCACATCGGCGACATTTTCGCGTGGATCCGTCAAAAGAGCGAGTGACAGCAGAGCACAGAACGAGAGAGTTGACAGAGGGCGTGAATTGAAAGAGCTGACTTCGAGAAAGGATAGGGCTGCCTTCGCACGCCAGGGTGACGGGGTGACGTCAAGTCGAAACGCCGTTCGCCATCTGCCCCTGCACGGGCCGGCAAAACAGGAAGACGGAGCAAAGTATGTGCATCGGCGGGCCGAGACTCAGGTTCGCGAGAAAGAGGGTTGAGATGCTCATGAATTCTTTAAAGTCCGCCAGTGGATTTTCAATTTTCTTATGCTGCTGCTGATGGTGGTTGTTATTGTTTTGAGGTTTAAACGCGCCGACACTACACAAGCGATGACGCACGCCGTAGTGGAGGGCTCCGGATTAATTTTGAGCAGCTGGGGATATTTAACGTGTGCCAAAATCTTGAAAAATTTCGTTTATGCAGTTCGTCTCGAGGTCTTTAAACCCTACAAGTCGAAAAGGAAACCAGATCGATGATGTAGGAAGATAAGAAGTGCACCCCGAAATGTCGTACTCCCCTGGAACATGCATCAAATGGACTCGCACCCTTTTATGAGTGTGTCCCTATTTTTGCTTACAGTTTGCACTGTCGAATCACTATTACACTTTATTCTATCATCCTCCTTTCCCCTCCCCAGAACAGCAGCTGTTCCGGTGTCCGCCCCTAGGCGTGGCAAACTTTGGGGGATTTTCGTTTGTCTAATTTCCGGTCAATCAATAGTTTTTTATTCACTCACTCACTCACTCACTCACTCACTCACTCACTCACTCACTCACTCACTCACTCACTCACCTCACTCACTCACTCACTCACTCGCTCACTGCACTCACGTCACTCGCTCACTCAATCACTTTCACTCACTCACTCACTTCCTCACTCCTCACTCACTTCACTCACTTTCACTACACTCACTCACTCCACTTCACTCACTCACTCACTCACTCCCTCACTCACTCACTCACTCACAGCATCCTCACTCACTCACGCACTCCACTAATGCACTAACTGGCTTGCTTGCTTGCTTCTTGCTTGCTTGCTTACTTAGTTATTTAGTTATTTTATGGACAGTAACCTGCCGAAAGCTTGCTCCAGAAAGATTTATTTGTCAGGGATTATTTATAAGCTTCATGTCAGGTAAACAAGAAAAGAATGTTACCCTTTTTTTGTTCATTTTGGCTTCGAGGAAAAAAAGAAGCCAGATGGCTAGCTAATAGCTAAGCCAACTAGGCGCCGAAGGTCTCTAGCTGCAATGGCGCCGCCCACAACGGCCCGCGATTTCAACGCCACATTTCCCTAATATATATTAGTATGAAACTGTGCTTTGTATATTACATCGGAAGTATATGCAGCACAAGTGTGTGTTTTTCCGGGCCAAGGAATAACTGATTCCACACGCGTGTTTGCGGAAAGACACGTAACCAAGGCTTACGTTTAACGGTGCGGCGGACGTGCGTATGCAAATGGGCGGGTACGTGGCTTAGGACTGATACTAGTGCTAGCGGGGATGCCCCTTGCTCTCAAATTTTATCGTTTTCTGGGAACACTCGAAGGGAATTGAGGCCACCTGACTTTTTTTTTTTTTTTTTTGCTATCTCTGGGGCGCAATTGTACTGGGCTAGTGGGAAGCGCCACACCCTAGCTTAACTGCGCCTTGCCTAAGGGGTACTCGGAACGCAGTGATAGCGCTAGCGTGTGCAAGTCTGCCGCCCTATGCGCGCTCTTCGTAGCCGATATTCGCTGGTGACGGTATAGCGCCGCATTGAGACAAAAATGTCCGTATATATGTGCCACCAGCACTCCACTGAGTGCATTACATCTGCGTTATCTTTGCCCCAGTAGGCCTTGCGCACATCATATGTTGGCAACCAGGACGAGGGTGAATGTATTGTCTATTCGGGAAGAAGGAGGGGGAGGGGTTGAAGGGTAGCTGTCTTTCACAGTAGGCGAATGCGGCTCAATTTTCTCTCTTGTGGCCAAATTGGAGTTGCTATTGGGGTTGCTAACAAGTTTGGATTTGTTTGTTAACTCGCACATCATGTTCCGTCGCTTCTGTTGTTGTTGATGATGGTGATGAAAAGTGGAGTCGCTAACAAGTTTGGATTTGTTTTTTAACTCGCACATCGTGTTCCGTTGCTGCTGCTGCTGCTGTTGATGATGGTGATGATGCCTCTGCTTTCCTTCTAACCCACTGTTTTGCGCACTATATAGTACCCCGTAAGAGGCGACACGTGCACGCACGTGCATAGCGAAGTAAGGCCATGGGTACACAAGTCACAGCATCTGACAGTAACGTGACGCCACTTGCGCCAAATCGCAAGCAGGAAATTGGGGCGCCGCTAGCGCCATGGAAGACCGCATGGCCGTCAAGCAGAGGTGGGCGACTTGAACGGGTGGCTGTATGGTTGTCCCGGAATCGTTCGTTTTGTGGAAATCCCAAAATTATCACCGTCAAGGCACAGACAGCCTATACGGAAAGTTCTACTACCCCCGGAATGTATAATTTAGTGCTTGCGCCGCAGTGGGAGGCGGACGCGGGCATGCGACGGTCTCGCGTTAGGCCTAATATAAAGCTTCGAGTTGCAGCGGTGTTCAGATTCCCTGCAGCTTCACGTACAATGAGTTTGACGTTGCTTGGTGGCACATGCGCTCAGCTTGACATGCAACGAGTTCGAGGTTTCTTGGCACGTAGTTGGAAGCGGGTACGCGAAGGCGTGACGTTAGGCCTAACGTTACGTTGCTTTGAGGTGTAACGACGTTAACCGGTATTCACACTTTGCCGTATAATGAGCTTCACGTCGCTTGGCCCGTCGTTTAGTCTCAAAGCCAGGGCTAACTAACGTTAAGCCTAACAAGGGCGATAGCCCCATACCCGCATAAGTGTATTTTCCAACGCTTTACTCGGAATTTCAAATTTCGCGCGAGCCCCAACCTCGCACAGTGTTGCCAACACCGCACTTCGAGCAGTTTCGGTTTTACAGAGAGTGGATACGACGCTACAGTGTGGGTTGACCCCACCCTTTTATAGGATGAAATGTAATACTGCTTTCGAACAGCGCCTTCGATATCTGCGTCAAGAAGTTTACACGTTCGGAAAAGGTACACGTACTTAATACTGGAGAGTCATAGCAGAGCGGAGAACCGGTCCCGGTACGGTACCCGGTGACACTTGCATATGCGCACAACCAGTTTTTTCCGCCTCTGCGCACGCGCAGTAGCGCCGGCCGTCTACCGGGTACCGTTCCGGGACCGGTTCTCCGCGCTGCTATACCTCTATATTAGAGAGTCATAGCAGAGCGGAGAACCGGTCCCGGAACAGTACCCGGTAGGCGACGAGCGCCACTGCGCGCGCGCAGAGGCGGAAAAAACTGGTTGTGCGCATGGGGAGGTGTACCGGGTACCGTACCGGGACCGGTTTTCCGCTCTGCTATAACTCTCTAATACTGCTTGGACTGGTCCGTGCTAACGTATCCAACAGCTAATACTATATATCTTCATTTCTCTCTAATACCGTTCGTTAGAATCATGGTGCGCTCTAATGGTTGCGAATAATATACTCCTTTAATAACCCCGTACACATGGCAATATCACGAATGTTCGACGTGACCGCAAGCTTTCCCGGGAAGCGTGCCGGGGACAATCTAACAAGTATGTAAGCAACCAATATCTCCTTCTGGATCCTCCGTTATCCGCGACCCACGTAGCGCCGACAGCCAGTTCCCGAGTGATTTCGCAACCGTTTTCGCGTAACGTGGCTCTCAGCGCCCGTATAGGAAAGCGCCGATAAAGCTGTCTGGCACGGTCGTTGTTACGAGGAACCTTTCGCTGGCTTTCCATAGATGTTTATAACAGAGTGCACATAACGCTTATCGCGCAGTAGCTCTCACCCATACGACATCGGGACGTCACTGTTGCGTTTTTCCGAGGAAGTTTAATACCGAGAACCGCCGGCCGTTGCCACGAGTTCGCGAGACCGCTGCAATGATGTAGGTGACAGGGAACGTGTTTTATGTCGGGGATTCTAATCATTGACTGGGCCTCGCATACTTATATTTAAAATGAAAATTGTTGACTATTTGTAACCAACTAAGCGAAAGTGTTGATCTGATTAGACATTTTATCAGCCCCTGTCGCTTACTCGGTCTCGCGCAGGGGCATAGGTGTGTCCCTCTGCGCAGGGGCACGGGGCCACACCTATAGGCACTCCTTCTGACGTAATCATTGCGAAAGCACGGGTGTGCGCTTTCAGAACGCGTCCTTTTATTAGTATACCGATCTGTATTATTAGCGCAGACAAAAATAACCGATATCTACGAATCCAAAGAGATCTATATATCTACTGGAGTGGATTTAAGGTTAAACTAGGCGTCGACAGCTCCGCTGGGAGTAGGAGGATTACATCACTCGGTAGCCGTCCCGCAGTCGTTTTTTAAATGGATGTCTTACGAATTGGCCGTGTGCCCGAGATTTCGGCGCACGTTAAAGATCCACAGGTGGTCAAAATTAATCCGGAGCCCTCCACTGTGGCGCGTCTCATAAACTGTGCAGTTTCGGCGCGTTAAACCCCACAATCAATCAATCTTACGAATTGGTCAGTACTACTGGGCAGACATTTATTCGTTCTGGATCGCCGCTGCTGCCTGCGCGCAAGAATTAATTTGCATTCTAAAGTAACCGTTGCTTCCACGTGTGTCCAGACATTTTTTTTTTTATGGAACAATCTGTGTAGGCCAGCGCGTTTTTATCCTTACGTATACAGCAACAACAGCGTGCGCATGCCGATCGTACAGCGCGCATACTGAGCCGCCACCGCTGTCTGATTGGGAAACTAAAGTACTCAAATGGCCCGAGTCACGCTTCCTATAACGGTAATACCTGACCCGAGCTTTCGGGGATGAAGGAGACCCTTTTGTTTGTATATTGATCGAGAGTATACTGGACCGTGTTCCGGATAAGCTTCCAGTTAACACGTGAGGCTAACGAACAAACGATGCAGTCGCATGAGGTCAAAAAAAGACGGACAGAAGAGATGTGCTGTGATTAGTGAGGGTGATTATTGCTATCCCGAAACACGGAGCTGGACGCAGGAAGACCCGAGCGCTTTTTTTTACGAAGTTAGTATATAATCACAAGAGAATGACTTCGGGTTCCAGAAGACCATTTGTGACATGAATACCGGCTGACAGGTTGCGGAGTTTCGCTTCATTTAGACTGAGACAGTCCAGCAACCGAGAGCAAATGTGTGGTATTAGGTGTTAGTGAAAATAAGTTCAACAACACTCACGGCAATGCGCCACCGAACTGCCCATAGAATCGCGAAGGTCCTCAAAATTTGCATGTTGGTTCGTTGTTTCGTTTGTTTACGGCTCTCCGCGTACACGGATCTAGCGAGAAGCGCATGCCGCTGGTTCCCGGATGCGTGCTGCCGTATGGCCAGTAAGGGGGAGCCTCAGGGCCTCAATTACCTCAATGAGGAGATAACGGGCGGGATTTGCCCCGGAGCTGCGGCGTCACTGGCGTGTGGCGATGTCATGAGCACCTCTCGCAGTGCTCCCAATGCGTGGTCGCGCCGAACATTCCCGGGGTCATTACACGACGAGGCAGCGCGGCGCGGAGACGGATAGATGGATCGGTGGATGTCATTGCGCGTTAGACGGAGCTTGCACTCGGAACGCCCTCTTCGGGCCGCGAGAAACGCCTCCGTCGGGTAGACCCTGTCGTCTTATGATTGTTTGGCACGTGATTACACACGGCAAAGCGAAAGGAAAGAGATTTGTCCTTGCATCTACTGCCGCTCCAGAGTACAGAGAGCGCCTAATGAGAACCACCAACGCTCCGGGATTGAGCCGTGCCGTTCGCCTCTACGCACGTGTCGTGGCCAGCCTTGCACTCTTATTACTCTCTAAGCGTGCAACACGGTACGGTCGTAAACCGACCCGCGGGAGGGGCGATCAGGTTTTCGCGACCCTTTGCTGTGGCAAGGCTTGACACCACCTCTCCTCGTAGTGATGCGATGTGGGGTTGCGTCACTGTATTTCGTTTTAAGTCTAACCATTCAGCTTGTATGCTTTCAACAGACAGCGCCCTGTACATCAAGTCTGTCATTTCTCTTGTATTATCTCAAAATTTAAGCTTTGAGCAGCGTCTAATTCTCCGAGAAAAGCAGACAGCGCGCGTATAGCGCTCTGATGTGCACGCATTAGTATTTTTATTTCAAACTCTTAACTAACATCTCATGTTTTAGAATTTTCTCAATCATCCCCCATAATGTACCCAATGTATTCTGCTAATTCAAGTTGTTCGCCACATTTAGTTCCTTGAAGGAGAGTTGGCAAACTTTGTACGTGCTTTGCACCGGCCAGTTAACCTAAAGAAACCCATTTAGTGATCTCCCTAAAGAGCCTTACCAACAGGCTTTTACCCCTCACCACCTTGGACATGCTCCTATCTCCTCCAAATTTTAACTCGGAATACCATTCATTTTTTTAGCGCGCCACAAAACATTCGTATAATGGCTTCAAAACATTTTGCCGGTTTTACCTCGGTAGGTTCCAGCAATGTTCACTGTGATACTGTCCAGTGGAATTATGGATTTGAACAGAGAGCTGTTTAAAAGCCCGTTCTACACGCTGCGAATTTCGGCCGCGAATTCCTAGCTGCGGCGCCATTCGTGCAGCAAGACGATCTATTCTCATTGCTGTGGCAAATTGCCGAATGTCTGGAAGAGTCAAACGTCTTCTGCGAACGCCGCTTGGCATGTGGAAATATGTCGCAGCAGTGAGAATAGAAATAATCGATTGTTTTGCCGCACGCAGCCGAAATTCGTCCGCCATCGCGCGTTACCACAAAAAATATCAAGAAAAAAACCAAGCGCACGTGAGCGCGTGCCCTGTGAGGAGCGCCCTGTGGCGGCCAGGCTTGCACGTAGCTTGAGTCAAACCAGGAGACCCCCCGCCCCCCCCCCCCAAAAAAAAATACAAAGAAAAAAATACCGAGCGTACGTGAGCATGCGCCTCGTGAAGAGCGGCCGGCGTCGGCCAGCTCAACCTTCGAGAACACTCCCCCCAACGTTCGTGACGTCATCTCTCTCATGATGTTCTCCTCGCCAGTTTACGTGCGTTCACGCCTGAGCAGGGCGCCACAGACGGTGATTTCGCGCTACAGACGCCAAGTTCGCGAAGCTGTTGCCGCGGTATCTAGCGCGTGCTAACGCGGTCCACTTAGGGATAGATGCGAAAGCCTGCGGCAGAAACGATCCGGGCCTGCCAGTCATGTAGACTTTTCAGCGGCAAGTTCGGAAATCCATGGGAGGTGCAACAGCCGGATCTGTGACGGAAGGAGAGGAGCCGCAAGCTCTGCTGTTTCTCCAGCTTTGCAGCGTTAGTGCAAGCTGCACCAATTCCTTTCAAAGCTTTCAAATAGTTTCTTCTTCTTTAGAGATGTATGGGAGCTCACTCAAGGTTCGCTTCCAGTCGCGCTGCGACTGTATTTCCTTACAGATTTCGCGGAGGAATGCAACATGCAATAGTGGAGCCGTGTGCTGTCTGAAGCTTGAAAATGCCTTGTTGTTCAAACTATTTCTGTCCCTCTCAGGCAAAGTTCGGAACGTGGCAACATAATGCTAAAAGCGTGTTATGTAACTCGGTGGCATAACGAACAGTGGTTAGTTCCAGGCTGAATTACAATTCGTTTGTGGCATTGAATAAAAGTAAACTGTATTTCGTGATGCTTCGCCAATCAACTTAACGTTAACACCAGAGATGACGGCGGTAACGACGACGATGATGAATAAACGTTTATCATAGAGCAAAGGAGGATTTTATTTTCAATTGTATTTTTATGTCCGGACTCTGTTGGCAGCGTTCTCTTGTTTTTCTTGTCCTTTTTTTTCTTTTTTTTAACGCTTCATGTTAGTCTTCTTCCTGCTGTAACCCTGATGTCTGATATTCACCACTCCTCAACGTAGTCACCCCCAATCTGGTGTAGCAAGCCTTGTCCCTAGCAGGGCTGACCTCACCAGATCACATTAAAGAGCATTCTCTCTCTCTCTTCTCTCTCTCTCTCTCTCTCTCTCTCTCTAAGGTAAGGGTGCGTGGTCACCCTCTGATGTCCAAGAGGCCACGAGAGGACGATGCCGTCGGAGCTGGTGAGCAGCCTCTCACACAGCTTACGGGTAGCGGTAGGGGTTAGTTGTGGTGGTAGTGGTAGGGAGTGAGGGCGTTCGATGGCGACGTGTAAGTGTCTAGTGGTGGTATAAAATTGTTGAAAAGTGAGCTTGAAAAGTGAGCGTATAGGCTTAATGTGTATAGGCAATAGGGAGCGTATATGCAAATACTTGTATACAGTTGCAGTAAATATCTGTTAGTAGCCGTCGCTATGTAGTGCTTGCTCGTGAGTGAGGGAGGGATATCATGGTGGATTTTTGTAGCGAAGATGCTCCTGACGTCTTCTATCAAATAAAACAGCTTGGCGTTTCAATTAAACAGCTGTAATTCACATGTGCCTTGAAACGTCGATTGATGTACCTAAATATATTGAGATGGCACGTCTGGGTCACGCAAACAGCTCGTTGTGAACGAGTTGTGAACGAGAAACGCGCGCTGGATGAGGACATTTGTCACACGCAAATTAACTCGCTGGCGTAAACACAGTTGTTTTCTTTATATACCTGTGTCAGCGGTCAGTCACTCCGTCGCTCGACAATCAAAAGTACGTATACAGTCGTCTAAATGACCATCATCACCATTCACGTGTACTTTTTAGATTGGTCAAAAAATTGGAAATTGTTCATTTCCGTCATAAGTGATGTGACCGCGAGGAGGACGGGGGCTAATAAGCTGCAAGTTGTTTGTTTATACGCGGTACTTTACTTTCCGTGGCAGTATCGGTATTGGCTATCGGATGACATCGTTGGCGGCCCGAGAGGAAGACTATGAACGAATAGACAATGGGCTCATCATAGCCACTGTCCACATGCTGTCGTGTGAAAGTGCGCACGTGAGCATGTCATGCAACCTTTCATCACGTGAAATAATTTTTCAGACGCTGAAAGTCGCAGCCCATCTGCGCGTGTGTGTGTAGCCCTTCGTGTTTTTTGGTGCGAAGCATTATTGAGATGCTGATTTCGGTTTCATAGGCCTACTAATGATGCCGGTATCTGGCTCATTTCTGGCCTTCTATACCAAGTGCGCTCAAATACGTCATCTCTCTCTTTCTATGTGAGAGTGTCCGTGCGTGCGTGCGCGGTGTGTGTTTTATGCATGCACACACATGCGTGTGTTTTACTCACACTCGCATTACAGGATATCTTCCTGTAAAGCTTCAGAAATCCTTATCTGCGGAAGAATGTGAGGTTATAGCGAGGTGTTCTGGAAAGCTGAAAAATGCTTTGCATTTAACGGCAATAATCAAAGATCAATTCTGGCTGTAAATTCTTGTTATCAACTCTGGATATCATATTTCAGCGTCGATCCTATGTGCGCCATGTTGAACAGTTTCTCTAATCGAGGAAGACGGAATTAACTGCGACATATGCGCTCAAAAACAAGGATTTGCATCTTGCATTCGGGCTGGCAGTATGTGTCAGCGCCTACACAAATAGAAATTGCGCAGTATTTGGAGAACGTTTTTCATTGTACATACATGAAAATCGGCTCCGCCTCCCGGATACGCGAACACGTCAACATTTCCACTCACGGTTACCGCGGTCATCGCTATCACGTCACGCAATAGTACTGCCCCCCACCGGCAGCTACAATGGCACTGCCCAGAACTTGGCCACTCCCATCAAAGATACTGTTAAAAATGCGGTGCGGCGGGTTGCCAGCTCGGACAAATCACATTCAGGCTGTGGGGATAAGGCGATAGGCAGCGGTCAAACGCCCTCCCTATCGAACAGCACTGTGCGCGAATCCGCTGTTGTTTCGACCGACGCATGACTGTCCTATGCTTGTCAAGATAAACTATGCTGCAGTGACACAGCGCGAACAAAAAGGTGTAAAAAAAATCACCCTTTCTGCTCTCTGTGCGCAATCGTCGTGTACCAAAGCGATAACATTGTGCCTTGTCATTTGTCTCCGAGCAATGTTCCTGGTTCGCAAGCACTTGGAAGGTCAACCTGAAGAAATCAGGGCGCGTGATCTTAAAGGGACCCTGCTACACTTCTTCAATTTTTTTTTTTCAAATCTTAAATGCTTGAAGAACGTAGTCACCCAACACACTGAGTATTTAGATTAGGGGTCGCAAAGCACCTCAGCCAAAAATTACTGCTCTATGCCCATCAGATAACTTGTACACTCGTTCAAATGATTTTTTTTTTCTCTTTCCCAGTCCTGGCGTTCTTCGAAGGCCCGAATTACGCCACTGAGGCCATGTAGCGGCTGTTGGCCGGTTTTCCTTTAGTTGAAGCAATTCACGCTTTTCAATAGCAACTTAAAAAAAGCCACAAAAACAAAACAGAAACAGAAGGCGTATCTGGTGCGACGAGCAGATTATGCAGTCCCGCTCCGTGCTGGCGATAACTATAGCTTTCGCAGTGGTTACAGACGCGAAGGAAAGAGTGAAGGCGCTTATCGAACGTGTTGCAGTGTTCGTAGCAGAAGCACGTTTTAAATGCAGAGCATTTCTTAGCCTCGCCTCTTCCTGCGTCGGACGGCGTCCACAGCTCCGCGTCCGCAGCAGGTGCGCCTCTCCTGCTTCCCTCCTCTCTCTCAACAGCAGCTGGCGCGCGCATGCGTCGTAGTCAGCCCGTTCGCTCCGTCGCTGTCTCAGCGTAACAGGTGCGTGATAGCAGCGCGGTGGGGAGTGGAAGGGCGCGCTCTGCTTGCGCATGCGCGCTCTCCCCCCCGTACTGCTCTCCCTCTACTGCGCGCGCTGCAAATATAAAGTGGCTAGCGGTCGCTCGTGCTTAAGTCACTGCGTTGCTTCTTCCTTCCTTGGTTCACGCTCGCTTCCACGTTTACTCGTGTCTGCTACTCCAGCATCACGGAAGAAGCGATGGAAGCAACACTGCCTTCAACCAGTACTGAGGCCCCAATGCTCTGCATTTACTCGTGTTCCCCTCGCGGGAAGGCGCGGGAATTTTTTTAAAGTGTTTCGTCCGTCGGAAAGATTAGGAGAAATGCCCTAAATTTTGCCCATCTGTCGCCAATCACTTCAACACCGCGATCCAGTGGCATGTTGCAAAAGAACTGTGCCAGGCGTATACGGCAGACGCAAACTCATCCTTTTGGCGATAAAACGGTGTAGGTCGTGTGCGATTATCAGGTTCCCGACATCAGCCGCCGTTCCGCTGTTTAGCCCAAGTAAGCTTTATTCTCAAATGAATCGCAGTAACTTTTTGAAATGACAATAAGGGGGAAGAGGGGCGTAGCCAGTAAAGTGACCGTGGACTCTATTTTGTGTCTAATGAAACCTGTAATCTGCTCAACCAGTAGCTTCAAAATAAGTGTATAGTTGGCAGCACCAAAAACATTGCAAGCAGTTGCTTAACGGTGCGTACTCCGTGTAACGTCTTACAAAACGGTGTCCCGTTCTTCTGTGTGATAGTCGAAGCAGACAACAAAATGATGACACAGATGCGTGAATTGGAACAGCGGTCATTGAACTCCAAAAAAGGTGCTCCTGCTGGCCATCAAGACAGACAGGAAACACTCAAAGCGCAGGAGTAAGAAATGAGGGAAGGAAGAAGCTCCCGAAATCGGTCGGCAGCGCGAGAACCCAGTTGGCGCGCCGTCGACACCACGAAGCCCGCAAAAGATGCTCCTATTGTTGAAGACCGCGGCTGCTTACTATTGCTGGCCGCACATCACTGCGCGACGAGTCGTCATCTGCTGTCTGCTCCGCCAGATGTCGAGATGACTTCGCTCAGCTTACGCGCAGAGAAATGCCCCGGAGTTGGCGTGGGTAGGCAGACAGGCGCCCTTATCGCGTTGCGCGAGCGATTGACGAAAAGAAATGAGGCAGGGCCGAGGAAGGGTCCCTGCGGTTGCGCCAGCGGGCACCTTCTCGCGGCGGGAACAAAAAGAACGGGCGTGCGATGAAAAGGTGGTTGACCTCTATTCCCCCTGGCGCGTGTGTCAGAACTTCGTTTCGCGATCTCATAGTCAGTGGTTAGGCGCAGGGGAATCGAGTTGCACACGGCCAATACTCGCTTGAACGTGCGGCATTACTGTGCATCGGATTTTTGTACATTTAATTTTTCTTATTTGGTAATAACTTGATTGACTGTAGGGTTTAACGCGCCGACGCAACGGAGGCGACGAGGCGCGCCGTAGTGGAGGGCTCCGGATTAATTTTGGCCACCTGGGGATCTGAACGTGCGCCGAAATCTCGTACACGCGGCCGTTTCTTGCTTTTCGCCTCCAACTCGGTGCTAACTTGCGGAAAGTTATTTGAAATGACAAATTCGGAATTTGCCCCCCCCCCCTCCCCCGCTTCTTTACAATTGTCGTTTGCCAATATATTATGGTACCTTTTATTTTTTTCAAGTGAGAGATTTATAGCAGATCGGAGAACCGGTACCAGCACGGTACCCGGTAAGCGACCGCAGTTACTGCGCAATGCGCAGAGGCGGAAAAACTGGTTGTGCGCATGCGGAGGTGTACCGGGCACCGTACCGGGACCGGTTCTCCGATCTGCTATAACTCTCTAAGGTTGAGGGGAGTGGACATGCTTGAAAGATTTCTCACACGCGTTCTGGACTGGATGTACTCCATGGGCAGCACGACGCCTGTAATGTACTGGAAATTGAATCCGTGTTGAAATACACGCCGTGAAAAAAGTAGTTACCTTCCACGCCCAGTGGTTTTCTCTCCTTTAATTTTTTGCACGTTATTCCCATCTGAGAGAAGCGGCGATCCACGTTGAGGCCCCAAACATCAGAAACCAAGTGCTACATCCGGAATGCCCGAGCATTTCATTAGGGCGTGTTCGCCAAAACTAAGAGTGTGAAACTTTGTTCTACGTAGAGTGTAAAGCGTACTACCTGGTCACCGCGGTTATAGCAATTAAAAAAAAAAAGACACAAGCATTGCAAAACGGTTTGGTCTCGCGATTCGCACTTCCATTCAGATGTATACTGTAAGTAAGAACTCAATGAACACGGCGGATATTTACTGCTTCACGTTATGACTATGTTGCACGAGCTTACAAACAATGCGCAGTACTGCATTTTAGCCCTGAGACCAGCCATTACAATTCCATAAATACGACATGTTTGTACCTCGCGGGGACCAGGGGATAAGGCGCTGTGGTGATGAGCCCAAGGACAAGGGTTTGATCCCCGCTACGACCGGCATTTTTCCGATGGAGGCGAAAAACTTGAACGCCCATGTGGAGAAACCTTGCCGCATCCCAGGGATCTCCAGGCCGTCTGAATCATTTCGTAGGCGTCCACCATGGCACGCTTCGAGGTACAGGCGTGTATACCTTCTGCGCATAATGCTTGCAGAGCATGATCTTGTAAATATATCTACACGTTTTGGTATAAACAGCTTTCTTAATATGGGGACAGACAGCCACGTTACGGCCTTCATAGGCGTAAGACGAAAACCCGAACTCTAGACTTAATGCTCGTCTGACGCGCATAGTACAACAAGGAGGAAATATTAGCGTACCTCAAACCGCGTATGAAAGCACTACACTTCTTAATGCTACTGCTGGAGTTCATACATTGCGATAGGCACGGATCAGGATAGTATGGGCGTCATTCAGGTATCAGGATGGTATAGGGATCTGGAGAATGCGTATGGGGCGATACTGTGGGAGAGATATTACAAAGTAGTTCAGCGTACAATTGTACACGACCCTAAAGTGCGCCACAATCTGTTGCTCGCAGACTGCGTGGAATCAAACAAAAAGTGGGCACGTGCACATTCAATTTCTCTGTTTTTAGCTCCTTTTCCAGCTTTTTTCAGCGTGTATGCTGATGCAGTGTTATCTCGTTAAACGATACTTTAAAGGGACTCTGCAACACTTCCGTCAACTTTTCTTTTTGAAACCTTAAATGCTTGCAAAACGTAGTTACCGAACAGACCCAGTACTTCAATTTTTGGGGTCGCAGAGCATCTCAGCCAAAAATTACTCCTCTATGCCTGTCGGATAACTTGTAAACTCGCTTAAAAGATTTTTCTTTTTCCGCTCAGACGTTCTTCGACGGCTCGAATTACATCAATAAGGCCATGTAGCGGCTGTTGGCCGGTTTTCCTTCAGTTGCAGCAATGAACGCTATTCCATAGCAACTGAAAAAAAAAAAGCCACAAAAGCAAAGCAGAAATGGAAGGCTTATCTGGTGCGACGAGCAAACCACGAAGTGCCGCTCCGTGCTGGCGATAACTGTGGCGCAGTGGTTCCAAACGCGAAGGGAAAAGTGAAAGCGCTTATCGAAAGTGTTGCAGCGTCCCTTTAAGGAATGAAGTGACCAGAGCGCTTAAGCAGCAGTCTTTAGCGAACTGCTATTTCTCAAAAAGTCTGGTTTCCCGCCAATTCCATGGATCCTGTTCTTCACTTTATGGAATGCTGTTTAAGTGGTTTCGCTTGATAAGAATCGACGGATGCTAAGGAAAGGAGATTATTGTCCCAGCGAAGATATTAGTGAAGTGGAAACCCGTGAAGGCGTGTGGACTCTTCTACACAGACCTGTACACGCAGATATATTCAGCAGTTTGTATCGGTTCATGTACTCCTACGAACAAAAGTCTCAACAAGTTCTTAAAGCAGTGATTGCGGCATGTCGCAAGTGTGTAAAGAGATTATGACTAAAAATGCGGGTCAGTCCTACAACATTTAAAGAAATTAGCAGGCTTATACAAAGAAAAACTAGACACAAGTAGGAAAAGAGAGAAGAAGAAAAATGTATGAATTTCATTACGCTTAGGCAGCTCTAAAATTTCCGCACAAAAAGCTTCAAGGTTTAGGCGAGTCGGTATCAGTGGATATAAGTAGGCTGATAATGATGATTATGATGATGAAGTATGGAAAGGGACCAACATACTGCAAGTTAAAAAAACTGAGCTGAAACTTTTTAGACTGTTGCCTGTATGCACTGACATTTGCCGATGTAGAAGAAAGCAGTCACTAACACTGTAATTATCTCTTAAAGCACACAAAAAGTTCAATTTAGAGATTACTATTTGAATTTGAACCAAATCCTAAGTAAGGTGTCAACAGAATTTTGTGAACTAAGCATACTTAGCGTATTAAAAATGATAAAACAAATCATGTCATTCTGTGAAAATCCATTTAAGAAAGCACCGCAAAACTTTAGTGCTCGAAACTACAAAGACAAACGTGTTCAAAGGTCTTGGAGACTCATATTAGGGCTTCTTATAAAAAAAAAGTTTTAGGACGCTTTACTAAGAACGGTTACGTATAGTTAGCAACCACGAAGGAGAAAACCTCAGTGAATGGAATGGTCCTGTAGAATAGCTCTGGAAAGGATTAACTGGGAATACTTGAAACTTAGATGAGATGTTGGTGCTGTAAGTTTGAAAGTACTTTAACGAAATGTAATGTGATGTGAACCAACCACCGAGGCGGCGCACTAGCACGCCTGGTGTATACTGAAGCAAGCCGAATCTTGAAATGACGAGAACTTGTATGGCCCTCTCCGATGAGAATAAGCAAATGCATAAAATCAGAAAAGCGGCCGCCGCGGCCGGGAATCGAACCCGCAACCTGGTGCTCAGCAGCACGACGCCTTAGTCGCTGAGCCACCACAACGGGTCGGATATAATGGAGTGGAGGGTTAGACGGCCAGGTCCGATGCGCGAGTAGACTTTAAATATGCCACTTTTTTTTTAAACAGGAGCCGCCTTGGTATAAAATGCAGTGTTTGTTCCGTGTTGCAGTGGAAAAATGATTTTGTTGTTGATGACGAGCTAAACACATGCAAGGAAAAAAAAAACCTTGTGCTTTGTGAACCCCAATTTACCGAATAGAAGATTAATGGAACATCGATCGGTTAATCGAAAAATTGCTTAAGAATCTCCTCCCTGTCTTTTGCGATCTTCAGGCTTGGCGCGATGTGCACACCTTGCTCCAGCGTTAGACGCCCACAAGAGGGCGCCCCCCAGTGGGCCACTTATCCTCGCTTTAAAGGGACCCTGCAACATTTTCTTCGGCTTTTTTTGAAATCCTAAATGCTTGCAGAACGTAGTCACCCATCACAACCAGCACTTAGATTATAGGGTCGCAAAGTACCTCAGCCAAAAATTACTGCTCTATGCACATCAGATAACTTGTAAACTAGCTCAAAAGATTTTTATTTCTTTCCCGTTCTTGACGTTCTTCGGCGGCTCGAATTACGTCACTACGGCTATGAAGCGGCGGTTGGACGGTTTTCCTTCAGTTGCAGCAATGAACGCATTTCGACTGCAACTTAAAAAATGAAGCAACAAAAACAAAGCAGAAATGGAAGGCGTATCTGGTGCGACGAGCAAAGCACGCAGTGCGGCTCCGTGCTGACGGTAACTATAGCTTTCGCAGTGGTTCCAGACGCGAAGGAAAGAGTGAAAGCTCTTATCGGAAGTGTTGCACGGTCCCTTTAACAGCTGGTTGGGCTGCTTTTCGCTCCATTTGTTGTCCAACAGTATTGCCATTTCGACGCCGTCATTCCAATTCCATCCTCTTCTGTCACACACTCGGCCCTGCAAAAGCTGCACTCCCCATTTTAAAACATGTTTGGCTTGCGTCACTCCTCTCCGCACGCGCTCTGCCGTTCTCTGTTCTTCTGTCGCTCTTTGTCCGCGGATCGACGGCGACAATTTTTCGCCGGCATGTCCCGTCTATTTCTCGCTCAATAATGAACTCGCCTTCGATACTGTAATCCCTACTGTCTCCGGGAGACAAGTACTAGCTTGACATTTGAAATTCGGTTTTATGAATGCTCTATATGCAGAAACAGAGGATGCGTTTCCACCCCGAGGTTACCTGCATTCGAATTAAGCATGGCATATTCCACGTACATAAAATAAAAGCTTTCTTCCAGGATGTCGCCGAGTGCGTTAAATGCGAAAACGAACCTTTCAACTAAGCAAGATTGGAAGCTGGGAATCCGCGAGGAAACACACAAGCTGGTATTTTTATCGTGCGGAGGAATTTCTACCACTGATTCTACAATCGCGTTCGTATTCCACGTGCGACACGTGGGTAAGTTGAGGGATTGAAACTTCCTGCTCAGTCGCGGGTGCCCCTTTTATTATAATGGTGTTATGCCTGCTTATAAATTTATCACGAGGGTAATTCTACTGAAGATACTTTATTTTTAAAGACTGTGTGGCTGTTTCGAACCAAACCTGACAGTTGATTTGTTCCTGCTACTGATGACTTTTACTAAATTGGAATCCTGAAGTACAGCGGGAGCTACAGCTACATTAGAAGTTCGTGATGCTAGTTAATTGTAGGATTCCCTTCAAGATTACCGTTCGTCCTGTGGTTGTCACTGCTCGGTTTGTACGCCATTCATTTGCATTTGTACTGCCCGAATGTTAGGATGTCCGTGACTTCTCCTTGATAAGGTTTCCGGCAGGCAATGCAGTTACAGGCAGGAGTATTTCTTGTTCTTTCGGCCGCTTATTTGAGTCGTATAAATAAAGCCACGTTTTGTGTACGTAAATGCAGTTGCTCCCCTCCTCTTCTATTCTTGTTCTTTGGTTGCTAATAACTTCAGAGAATATACATTGCCGGAGACGACGTGATGTTCGGTCATCGGCCTTCGGTCTGTGGCATGTCTGCACGATGCTCTCTTATCGGTCTGTTTCAGTGTTGTCGCGCACACTTAGGCCGAAAACAAACAAAAGGTTTCATTCGCCCGTGCAACGACTGCTCCCGCGTTTGGCTGCCATTAGCTTAGGCGGGGAATCCCCGTTTCCAGGGACAGAAGCGATGCGCGCTCGCAGCGGCATAGCTGCAAGCACGGCTTTAGCGCGGTAGCAACGGACGGGTAATACGGTGGCAGACATACCTGCCAGCCTCCTGCTCGGAAGCAACGAGGAATAGTGGGTGTGTTCTTCTCTTTATTGTTGCATTCCTTGCTTAAACGTTGTACAAAGCATCGACGTTCTTGAAGGAGAACGAACGGATCATTTTCTGTTCTACCGCGAGGAACCAACCAAGCGCACCTGCAACGCTGTTTGCGTGCATCGCTACAGTGGCCTTTGTACCTATTTTTTATATGCTGTTTGTGCCTTTGTCTGGGGGTATCCGCTCGCATTTGTGTTATGGCACAGACAGCAAGACCGCCTCTTTAGTAGAATTCCCTGCCTCTTTGACATTCGTTGAAAAACATCTCGGATAAGAGCTAGAACTTCAAGCTTGATTGTCGCTGGTAAGTGTGCTGGCCAAGATTTTTAACAGAAAGTCTACGTGTAGTTGGTATCAACATCGCATCGCAAGAAATCAACCCGAGCACATACAGAATGCACATGTACGCTCTGTGTGCTGAGTTGAGATTATACGATGTCCCCCGCATTTCGGTATGGTATAAAAGCAGCGAGGTATTAAGAAAAGAACTACTTTAGCTGCCATCAGTGCTAGTTTGTGTTTGTACAGGAATTTAAGAATCATATTTTATCAAAAAGTGGGCGGTATTTGAGGCACTGTAGCCTTTCGTTTCTTGCCGCACAAGGTTGTTGGTCGTAATTGGCACATGGTTGCCAATGTGTTAGCTTGTTCCGAAGGGCGCCTTTTTTCTGTACTAGTTTTAAGGGAGGTAGTACGTGCATTTTTTCTTACCTTGTTGTGTTCAGCCTGATTGGTTGATCTCAGAAGAAGAGCCGGCAACACTTCCCTCAAATTTTTTCAAAATCTAAATTCATAGTCAACTGCGCATCGAGTATACTTAGGCGGCCACAAAGAACCCTAATAGAATATTACATTTCTACGCCCATCAGACAGCTTGGGAAATTGCCCGTACGATATTTCGCCTTTTCTAGTTCTGGGCATTGTTTGCACCCTTAAATGACGTAATTCTAGGGATGTCGCGGCATATTGGTCGGTTTCCTTTCAGTTGTAGCAACGAACGCATTCGGTAGCCTTTTAAAAGAAAATCGCCATAAAAGCAAAGCAGAAATGCGACGACGTATCTGCTGCAACTGAGCAATCACCAACTGCCGCTCTGTATCGGCGATAACACTAGATTTTGAAGTGCTTCCAGGCACGAAGGAAAGACTGAAAGCGTTTATTAGCAGTGACGCAGCGTTAGCAGTTTCTTCGTTTCAAGTTCTATTTGTTACTGAAGAATTACAGTTTGCACTGGTCTTGTGATTGCCAACAGTACACCGCTTCAATAGCTTAGTCAAATTTTTCGTCTGCGTACTGACTTATCACGCTGCCCTTCTGCCCCACGGGTCACGCCCCCTCAACCGTTTACTTTGTGCAAGGCTGTAATCAACCGCGACATGTTGTAATGGATAAGACTTACCCTTGGCAGCACGGGCGGGACAAAGTTATTCATTCCCGGAGTCAGCTGAAATCCACACCGATCGAGCATCTCCGTGGTCGTCTCCTGATGGCGCTTGCGCGCGTCGGGGTCAAACGAGATCCCGCACGTCACCGCGGTGACCACGGTTTCCGCCAATGGAAAGCGCGCCGCACTCGCGGCTCGACTTCGGCCGCCAGTCTGGAAACAAGCGTAGGCACACCGGCGCTGTCACGAGTGTTGTTAACTAGTCTTGCTCACAGGTGCCAACAATGTACGGCCGAGCTACTGCAGAACAGAAGGGGGCGGGGATATCACCGCGCGGGAGCACTACCGGCGCTGTTGGCGGCGATACGCGGTTCACGAGGGCAGTAGCTTCCTGAGGTGGACGAACAGCACCGCTGAAGAGGGCCACCCTGGAGCATCCACGAGAAAACACGCGTCCGTGGCGTTGTTGCACGTGCCGCTGATGAACGCGTCGTTTGTGTGGCGACAGGCGGCGTTGCCGCGGCCGCTAGCTGGTTGACTCGCACGACGCGTTGCGCGACGAGACGTTACGCGCTCTTTCTTCTTTTGCGAGGGGGGGAAAGTGGTGCTCGATGGTTGCGGGAAGAAGCGGCGGTGGCAGCAGCAGCAAACAACGGCGGTTGTGGGTGAGGAGCGGCTGCGCGTGCACTGGGCGCGGTCCGGCGCAAGCCGAGGCGTCCGTTGCAGCGGCTTCTTTGGCAGCCAATGGGAGCGCCACTATGGGCGTGCACTCTTCTATCAGGTTGATCCGGCCCCCCCTTCTGAATGCCGCCGTGCCTTGCGCTATCCTGATTTCCTTCTCGGCCTGCCGAGCGGGCGAGGGCAGTTGCGCGCCGCCATTACCTGCCAGCGCGGCCGCGATGACCGCCTACTTGCCTGCTGCCGCTGCCACAGCGGCCTCCCAGTGACCGCCGCGTTTTCACGCCGACGCGCACGCTGCAGGGTGGCTGATTGACCCTCTTGCCTTCGGCTTTGCCGCAGTACTTTGGCGTTATGTAATGGCTTCTTGGCACTACTCAAGTGCATGCGGGAGAAGCAAACTGCCGTTCGGTGTCAAGCCCACTCAAAGGATTCATTTGAGACAGAACCACCGAAGAAAAGCTGTTTACAGAGACACTTAACTCAGCCGGGGGCCATAAGTATCCCAAAAGACAATGTGAACGTGCCAGGCCATTCAGCACAAACTCTTAGGGATGATTTTACAATGCGAGGTAGAATCAGCGCGTAACACTCAAAGAATAAATTTGAGAGCCGGTGCACGGTGATCACATGAACTCTCCACGCTAAGTGTTATGATAAAAAAAGGTTTATATGTTCGTAACCACAACCTCGAAACGCCTCCTTACACAATAGTCGCCTTCTGCACTCGTAAAACTGTATATATATATATATATATATATATATATATATATATATAATAGAATATATATATATATATATATTATATATATAGTCTGAAAAGATAAAAACTCACACAGAGCGCGAAAAAAATAAGGTTAGTAGAGACAGAGACAAAGGAGAAAGACGTAGAAAATAGAAATTTCTATTTTCTACGTCTTTCTTCTTTGTCTCTGTCTCTACTAACCTTATATATATATATATATTGTAAGCGAGGGTAATGAACATATGCAATAGACGCAACATGCCATCAAGACATCGGGGTATGTGCCAGCATAGCCCATATAGAATTATGCCCAATCCACACAAGGGGATATGCAACAAAGAGGTGTCATGGAAGACGATGAACCCCAGAAGTGCATGCGCCAGAAAACGCGCTTGGTGATTGCAACGCTCAGACCTGCGTTATCCATCGGCTTCGCTCCTGCAATTAAACAGCCTCAACCGGCTACCGGCGTGTCGGCTGTCTTCTTGACATATAATATATATAATATATATATATATATATTTTATATATATATATATATATATTATATATATATATATTATATTATATTTAGTGTGTGTGTTTGTGTGTGTGTGTGTGTTGTGTGTAAACAGTATTTTATGTTCGCCCTCTTATTGACGTTTTAGGCTATGTTCAGAGCGCCGACGCAAAAGCCCTATCGTGATCTATAGACGCAAAAAAACGGCGTGTCACGCAGTTCGGTTGGCTGAGACGTGAAATGACGTAATTCTTTAAAGTTCTTACGACAGTTGCGGGGGCAGTCTGAAATTGGCCTTACCCGTAAAATGCGACATAAATGACATCTTTCTGGAAGAATTTTTTTTGTACTCTTGAAAGAACCCACGTAAAACGATGTGGGACGTACTTGTAATTTATGAAAGCGCACTAAAATATATAAAAAAAGGAAATCCAAAGTAAGCCTAACGGCCAAGCCATGAAGCAGCCCTTCGGCCAAAATAATGATTTACTAGAACTCGTGTATAGGTGAAATCTTCAATAGGTGAGTTGTGCCTATCGAGTCGACGAGAAAAATATCAGGAGTATAACATCTGGCAGATTCGGTAAACCCTCTGCAGTGATGTACAATCATGTACAAATGTAATGCGAACATGAAAATATGAACAGGAAAACACAAATAGCACAATTTTTTTCCATGCAAGTCAAATTAAATATAACGCAAGTCAAATATAACGCAACTACAGAGTACTAGAAGGGAGGTGCATCGTTCGGGGCCGATTAGGGGGGGGGGTCCTTTTTGCGATGAAAATTTCTGCTGAGGATCGAACCCCTGGTTCGTTTTGAGACTAGATGGTGATTTTTTTTTCAATAATGGAACAGAGAAACACGTCACACACCTCGGCTACTGATATGATATAGAGCAACATATGAGTATAACTGTTTGGTTTGAACAGGCGTGGGTGTTACTGGTAACAACCTGGCGAGAATGTAGGCACGTAGGAATTGAGGCATGAACTTGCTAAGCTGTCTCGATGAAAAAAATTCCCTCGCACTTCCCCGAGGGGGAGAGTGTGTAAGTGCGAATGCACGGTTGTTGATTGCGCGATTACGGTGGATATCGTGATCTTGGAGTGGAGAGGAGGCGCCCAACACCCGCAGTCACTGAGCGATGAGGGGAGGAGGAGAGTAGCGCCCGCCGTTACGGCGAGGGCTACACGAGCGCCCTCACGCGTCGGAATGCGGAGCGCCCGCTACGCGAGCGAGAGCTCTCCCGCCCGAAGTGGAGAGGAGGCGCCCTACACCCGCAATCACTGAGCTGAGAGAGGAGGAGGAGAGTAGCGCGCGCCCATCTCCCCCCGTTGCTAGGGAAGACGAGAGGAAGACGGAGGAGCGCGCACCCGCAGCTGTTGCTATGCGGACGACGGCGGCGGACGATTCAGGCTCGCTTAAGAAGTGCATTCGCACTTAAAAAAAATGACGCAGGATTTGGCTCTGCCACCCATGGAAAGTCGTACAAAAGCAGCAGACATTCCTGCCTATAACGCATTTTCAATATCCTGATATAGGAGCACTTTGCTCAGCTTCAGAGTACGCACACAAGATTCTGAGCGCAGGCGCAGATTTCCTGTGGTTGATCCCTGGTTGTACTTGCGCTCGGACGAAGTCATTGACTGATTGATTAATCGATTGCTTGGTGCACGCCCCAGCGTTCCCCCGTGGGCGGCAGCCTTAGCAACGCTCGCTACCGCAGCACACATTCCTGCGTAGAAAGCGGAAAACTTATGGAGCGAATGTTACTCAAACGACTCCAACCAGCAACACAACAAGCCGCAACAGCGATACTTGCACTAGATCTAAAGGGAGCATTCGACAACGTCACATACAGAAGCATTTTCAACAACCTAAAAATAACAGGATGTAGAGTGCGCACGTGAAACTACGTAAAAGACTTCCTCAGCCACCGAAGAGCCAAAATCAAGATAGGAGAGGAGATGTCTGAACCTGTCCCCTGGGGACAGAGGAACCCCGCAAAGATCGGTCCTCTCCCCCATGCTTTTCAACTTGGCACTACTGTGTTTCCACTTCCGAAACTCGTAGGAAAAATGTAACACCCGGGACATGCATTGTACGCAGACGATATAATGATGTGGCTCGAAACAGCAGGATCCCAAGGGTATGGATGAAAGCGACGCTCCAAAGGGCAGCAGACACAGCCAACGAATACGCGCAGATGTGCCGGCTCAGCTGCGCCCCTCAAATGTCGGAGCTACGCTGTCATCACAGGACAGAAAAAACCCGACAGAGCAATCAAAGGTAAAATCGAAATTGACAGGACAAGAATTACCCCTACTACGCACACCAAAATTCTTGGCCCGGTAATGCAAGCAGATGGCAAGGTATCAAAAACGGTGAAAAAGCTCAAGACCACAACTGACCACATCTTCAACATGATACGTAGAGTCTCCAACCGAAGGAGAGGTATGAAAGAGAACGACACACTCCGTCTGGGGCAGGCCTTTGTCATATCAAGTATAACATACGCAGCACCGTACCTGCATATCAAAAAGGCAGGCACTGTATACCTATACATTTTAATCAGAAAAGGGACCAGACAAGCACTGGAGATACCGCAAAACTCGTCAACTGCGCAGCTGCTGAAAATGGCAGTCCACAACAGGCTAGACGATCTAGTATAATTCCAACTTTCGAACCAATGAATTCGCGTCAGCAAAACAGAGCCAGGAAAAGCTATAATTAAGAAAATAGGATGTCAAGAAGCGCCACACTTCATGGAGCGGCAACTACCAGAACAATGGCCGTTAAAAATTCAGACCACACCGACTCCGAAGAACATGGACCCCAACAGAAACAAATGAAGAAGGGAGGTGAGAGCAAAAGCAATTAAACTGACGGAAGAAAAGAGGCATGTGAGGGAATACTGTACACGGATGCTGCCCTACCAAAACGCTGCAACAAAGCAACAATAGTAATGGCCTCAAGGAATGAAATAGTAAACGGTGCATCCTGGTACAGCACGGAGCCACAGGAAGCGGAAGAGGACGCCATAGCGCACTGGTGCTAACGCAACCTGGACTCGAAGAAAGCCTACAATAGATGCAGAACAGGATGGATCTCAAAAAGCTGCGCAAAAATCCTGACATACAGGAAACCCCCGGAACCAAGAATCAAACTCATTTGGGTGAAGACTTTGCCCATCGACAAGCCCGAGACTTAAACCTCCGGGCCACAGATGAAGCGTACGAAGGGATGCATTCAATAACAAAACATGCAGAAATCACCGAACACTGCAGGGAGAACTGAAGAAGCATTCCGCACTCCCATGATAAACTATCTAGAGAAGAACAATCAATATATCAACAGATACAGGCAGGCTCTTTCCCACACCACCTACTCCTCAACCGCACGTTTCCAATTAGATACCCAAAAGAATTCCCCATATATGCTCACAACGAGGCACTCTAAAACACATAATCAAAGAATGACTAAACTCAAGTCCGCTCCAATTCTTGCTGACTCCGTCAGCCTAGAGGATGAGCGATGGGATATCTTGTTGACAAGCCCCGCCTTGAAGAACAACTCCGGCTCATCCACAGGGGCCAAGAGGCTCGGGAAACATATGAGAACCTGTGAATAAGGAACAACTCCGGCTTTGCGAAAATATTTTCATGGCAACTCTTTTGAGAACAATGAAGTTTATCCTCTCTCTTCTCTCTCTCCGTTGCACCACCGTGGGTATGTGCTGCTCTATGGGAATGGGAATGCCTGACATTAGGCCTAACGTCGGGCCGTCACATACGCGCGTCTCCTTCTCCTGCGCTTTTCGAATGAGGCAATCCACCTTTTTGAGCGGCGCTCAGGATTCCGCAGAGCGCTGCCACCGCTCGTGTAGAATCGCTTGGTGTCTACAACACCGCATCTGAGCTCCTCGAAGCTCATCTTGTGAGCCAGTACGCCCGCCTTGCAACAACCTCAACAGGTCAATCTCTCCCTCCGGGGACTTGCAATCAACTTACCTTTCGCTACAGAATCCTCTCTTGCCATTCCTAGCACTATCCATGACCTATTCATCGTTCGGCCCATTCCCCGTAACATGCACCCGACGCACAATCGAGCCCGCAGGGAGCAGCGTGCGCGGGCCCTTACGAAGCGATACCCAGTGCATCCGGCAAACTGTTTATGTTGACGCGGGCTAGCTACAGGCACCATGACGCCTACGCGGTCGCAATCATCAACGCTCCCACAGTCACCTCTTACCACCCTCACCCTTCGCACTTCTTCCCCCGCGACTGCGGAAGAGGCGGTTATTGCTCTTGCATTAACACTGGCGGTCCTTCCCCTGCGATCATAATCTCCGATTCGAAGACGGCCATTCGAAATTTCGCCCGGGGCCGCATTCTGCCCTGGCACTCAAAATCCTTCTTCAAAATCCCCCTGACTCCCCTACCGAGCTGGTATGGACCCCAGCCCACACGGGCGTGGGAGGGAACGAGGCAGCACACAGAGCCGCTCGAGAGCTCACCTTCCGAGCGGGTCCTAGCCTTGAACCCTTCCATGGAGCCCTGTCAGCTCGAGATCGGCTCCTTTCCTTTCATGAGATTACGTCTCATTACCGCCTCTCCCGCCGTCTACTGCCCCCTGCACACCCGGCACTCTCTCACACCGAAGAACGCCTATGGCGCTTAGTGCAAACGTACACCCTTCCTTGCCTGTCCCGCCTGCACCGCATGTACCCCGGTCTGTACCCTTCACCCCACTGCCCCGCTTGTGGGGTGGTCCAAACCATGGATCACCTCCTCTGGCAATGCCCCCACAACCCATTCCCCCCATATCGAGACGGTGAGCACTGGGCGAGGGCGTTGGGCAGCTCGGATTCGGCGGTGCAAGATGCCATCGTCACCCGGGCTGCCAAATTCACCGGGGACCTTCCTCCCTCGGTCACCACGCCTCCCCAGATGTAGCCCTTGCGGCAATAAAAGTTTTGTCTCTCTCTCTCTCTCCTCTCTCTCTCCTGCGCTTGAATCTTTGCGCAAGGGAATTATAAACTGGAAGATACGGGATGCGGGCGGAGAGACGATCACTTACGCGTTGCTCGGCAATATGAGCGACGGGGCGGCCAAGAGGCTCCTGGGCCACATCAACAGGACCTGGGAGACCTCGCTGCTGCCCATTGAATGGAAAGAGGCGCAAGTGCGGTTCATCCCCAAACCGGGAAAAGCCCTCACAATCGAGAACATGCAACCCATCTCCCTCACGTCGTGCGTAGGGAAGGTAATGGAGCGCATGGTGCTCCGTAGACTCCAAACCTACCTAAAAGAGACCAACCAAATGCCCGAAACGATGTACGGCTTCCGGCAGCACCTCGGCACGCATGACGTCCTGGTGCAACTGCAGGAGCTCGTGATGAAGAAAGCCACTCGGAGTTCGCTGTGCGGGATACTGGCCCTCGACTTAAAGGGGGCATTTGACAACGTGTCCCAACGCGAGCGTTCTCGGTACCTCAAGAAGGACGGGTGTGGCCAACGCACGTTCGGGCTACGTTAAGGATTCCGAGCAAGCGCATGGCGGTCATACAGATTGGAGGAGAGAAGTCGACCCGGATAGAACTGGAGACTGCGGCACCACCACAGGGTCCGTCCTGTCGCCCTGCTATTCAACCTGGCCCTCCTCCCGCTGCCAAATCTACTCAAACAGATCGACGGCGTGGACCACGCATTCTACGCCGACGACGTCACGGTGTGGGCGAGTCGCGCGGGATCCGAAGCCTGGACGGAGGAGGTCCTGCAGAGGGCGGCAACGACGGTCCACGAATACGCCAAGACCTGCGGGTTTTGCTACGCACCCCAGAAGTCGGCCCCCTCATCGTGCAGGCCCAGAAGACGCGAGAACGATGCCGAGCCGAATGTGGTCGTTACCATGGACGGCGTAGACATCAAGCCCACGCAGCAGCTGCGCATCCTCGGTCTCTTGTTACAACGAGACGGCAAGGCGGCAGCGGCCAATGATAAGATCAAGATGGCCTCCGAACAGGTCACCGGAATGATCCCACGCGTTGCGAACCGGAACAGAGGACTTAAAGAAGACGACGCCTTCCGCCTGGTCAGAGCATTCATCGTGTCTCGCATCACCTGCTCGGCCCCGTATCTCCAGCTAACGAAGGCGAACAGGAACACGCTAGACACGATCGTAAGGAAAGCCATCAAGACGGCTATGGGCCTGCCCCAGTACTCGCAGAAAGCTGCTGGACATGGGGGTACATAATACGGTAGACGAGCTCATAGAGGCTCATCGGTCTAACCAGAGAGTGCGACTGAGCTAGACTGAGCACGGCCGAGCAGTCCTCCGGAAGATTGGTTGGCCCATCGAACCACAGATACCCAAGCACCCTCTACCTCCGTCGTGGAGGGAAGCGCTCAAGACCAAGCCCCTGCCGCGCAATATGCAGGCAGGAAGGAACGACGAGAGGCGTGCCGCGCGGGCACAGGCACTCGCCCGACAGCTGGAAGCAGACCCCGTGGTCCTCTACGTGGACGCCTAACTTCCACAGCACACAGCAGCAAAGCAGTGGGCCGCCGTCACGACCATCGACAAGCTGGTGACCAGTGCGTCGCCACAGACGACAGACGCCAGCCAAGCAGAAGAGGTGGCCATCGCTCTAGCCCTCACGCACGGAGACGTGCATACGATCGTCACAGATTCCAAGACGGCTTACGGCAACTACCGCAAGGGGATCGTCTCCCACGCGGCCCTAGCAATTCTCGCAAAGCGCAGCCCACCGGGACGAGACGTAGAGCTCGTGTGGGTTCCGGCACACTCGACAGTGGAAGGCAACGCCCTCGCAGACCACTACGCCCACGAACTAGCAGACCGGGCCGAGGACGAGTCGGAGCTACCGCATCCATTTACGAGCTACCGCGAGATTACCGGGTCGTACAGGAGCGCCAGGTGCAGGCTTCCCGTGCCGCACCAGCAACTCGACCGCAAGCAACAAACAATAGTGCGCCGCGTACAAGCGGAGTCACTTGCGCACCCAGCTTTATTGAACCAGATGTACCCGGCAGAACACGACCCCATCTGCCCGTTCTGCAAAAAGACTGAAGGCACCCTGCCGCACATACTGGCGGAGTGTACTCAGCTCAAGAATCCCCTACCTTCCCTCCCCCTTCCCCTTCCCCCCCTACCCGAGCGATGGGAGATCTTGATGGCCAGCCCCGACCTGTCGACGCAGCAAGAGCTCGCGTCCAGGGGCCAGGAGCTATTGGACTCATATGGGACTCGTGAATAGGGTTCCCCCCCGTCTGACGCCTGCGAGCGTCACCTGAAATGGGCTCAGCGAAAGTTGTTCTCTCTCTCGTCCTCTCTCTCTCTCTCTCTCTCTCTCTCTCTCTCTCTCTCTCTCTCTCTCTCTCTCTTCTCTCTCTCTCTCTCTCTCTCGAATGCCGCTGGCCGGTGCAATCGCGCATTTGCTGAGGTGGTGGAGGGCTCTCTTGCGTTGAACAGGATTTAACCAATTAAATTAAAGACGGACTGGCAGAAAGTTGTCTTCGTGTCACACGCCGCAGCATGCTAAGAAGTATGCTTTACAGAAGAAACCCTGACGTTTCAAACCAATTTCGAGACGCAATTTAACAAATTTATGTGATTAGGACAATTAAATCGTGGTTATTGTGGCAAACGTCCAGGGAGGTAAGGGAGGAGGCCGTCGTCGGAGAAAAGCAGATATATTTACACTATCTACATAGAACCGGGTGCTAAGCAGCCATCTCGTCGCCTCGCCTGTCGTCTTCGTCTTCCTTGCCTACGCGTCTGCTGAGCTCGATGACAGCTTCATCTTCCTCTTCATCGAAAGTTTCAACACTGTATTTTAAGATACTTTAAAGGATGTTAGTTTATTTGATCCGGTTCTATCCATTATACGCTTGTTTTTTTATCATCGCTTGACAACTTGATTTACCGTGACGACATGACATGACGACGACAACAGAAGACGCCGACAGACCGAGCCTCTAAGGTGCTTCGCCCCTAAAAGTAGATGGCGCTGGCATCGTAGAGGAAGTGACGCGCTTGTATCCACAAGGAAACAGACTCTCGCACGCCGATGAGGCTATGTGGCAAGGGGGCGTGGACTGGTGGTCTATCTCTACCATGCCCTGGCACATTGTCGGCCTGTTGTCGACAGCCGAAAGTTGCCTCCCTTTGTGATGGCCGCAGTGGTTACGGTGGCAAGCGGTTGTAGCGCGACGCCTTTTAACTCTGGCACGTCGCCATGAAACAATTCAGAGGGCGTGGTGGCCGGGGACACGAGGAAGAAGATGCCGGCCAAGGTGGGGAAGGGGGGCGCGGCACACCGCCCATCCGGAGAAATGCAACGTTTGGCATGTCGAACAAAAGTGGTGCCATCGTTGCTGTTACCGCGGCTTGTATGAGCGGCATATGCAGAGCTCTAGACCGCAGTAAAAAGGACTTTCTGCAGTAGCTGGACCAAAACATACAACAATGACCCAACACAACAAATAGATTGACCATTGGTCTTTTTGAAATCGGTATTGTGCCTTAAATTGTCCGGCCTCACCAAATGTAAATATTTTGAGAATACTAGTCGAGTTCAATCTCTTGGCCCAAAACACGTTGAAATGCTGTAAGCAACGCTTAATATACCGCAGTGAACGACGTCTAGTAGATTAATAGATTATTAAGTGCGTAGTGTAGCCTTAGTTGTCCAGAAGTCGGCTGCAGCCAAGAGATCAATCCGTTTCAGCGGGTCACTAACAAAGTTCTCAGGCTATTGCAAGTGGCTTTTTGTTCGCAGGCCCAATATTTTGAAAATTCAATCAATACTGATATTTCAAATTGTTCCGTGGTAATCAATTCGTTTATCTAAAGGGAATGGCAAAAGAAGACCCGACGATAATGTTTTTTCCTCCCCAATGGCTTAGGGCGTGTGCATTTATAACTTTCCGCTGTGTGCTTCCCTCATTGGACGAATAGTTTTAAAAGATGCCATTACTGGGTTTTAAGAAGAGGTGATTAACAACAGACAGGTTAAAAAGACTTAAGAGAATGTTATTGGCTAGAGAACATACTTAGTTAGTCCAAGTGTTAGTACCCTGGAGCTGATACATTGTGTTGCGTGGGGGGCGTCGGGAAAGTAGTTAGAATGTGGATGGAGGATGACAACGAGAGATAACGAGAGATAGTTGAGGTTATAAATAGATAGGCAATACACCGATAACACATGCAGTTCGGCAAACGTGCCCCGGGATGGGCCTACCTATAGTTGCCAATCTGTTAATTTTCAGAAGCGGGAGCACAGCCACGAACGCATTCGGGTCAGTCGCGAGTCGGTACAGGGACTCAGTATAACTTTACATGGTTGTTCAAGTGGGTTAACGAAGAACAACACCTAGCTTCTTTCGCGGACTCCCGCAGGACGTCCACTAGCAGATTACATGTGGAGTGGTCGCTGGAAGGCAGGAGAATTCACAGCGGGGTCGCTCGCATCGTGGGTAACGAGCTGGTAGCGATCACTAAAAGTTATATCTTCGCTGGGCTCGATGAGGCAAATGGCAAGAAACCGGTCAGGGTAGAGTCGATTTAGCCATCTATTTTGGTGTTCTGAATGAACCCAGGAACTCACCGGGATGCTGCGGAGAACACTAGACATAAGGGAAAGGGTGGACGTGTCCGGTCTTGGAAATGATAGACGTAAAAAAAATTTCCTTGGCAAAGGTCCCTAATGCCGCCCGTTAGCGATGTCAGTATCAGTCAGCTGAAAGCTACATCAAACGCACTGGATTATAATAACATGGCCTTGTTTTCGTAACAACGGTTTCAGGAAAAAGCAAAGCAATTGTGTAATATTGCGTTGGACTTACATTACCATCGAGTAATATTATCATCGAGTAATGTTAGTTCAGGCTTAGCGCCACAGGACAGGGCAAGTGCTGAAGTGGCTCACGAAAGTAGACTTGCGGAGAGATATATCCTTTAAAAAATAGACTGAGTTTTAATAAACTTTATATTGAGGTTCAATAGAGCTAATAAAAAGTCAATTAATACTCATACTTTACGGACTAAAGTAATAAGAAAGTCAATGAACTTTTACCAACTCAACGAACATTCTATTACGTTCAAGACACTAGTTTTAAAAAGCTTCATATTGAGTTTCTTTGGAGTGAACCAAATCTCGCATCTTATAAACTGCAGTCAATAGAAAGTCAGCAAACTTTTCATTGCGAAAAATTCTATAAGCATTCTATTTCCTTCAATACATTTAGTTTTAGAAGACTCGGCATTAGTACACAGGTAATAAACTTTTTATTAAGAACGCGCAGCAAGCATCTCATGGCCTTCAATATGTTGAGTTTTAATACTCCCTTTATTGGGTTTCTATAGCCGACCCATCAAGTTCTGGTAGTTAATCGGTGCATATATGTGGGTGCTATTGCGCAGCGTGCGCTGGCGCATGAACCAAGATTGCGCAATGTACAGCCGCCACTTCGTCTTGGGAGCACTTAGGAGCGGCGGCGTTTGGGGTGACGGACATCCCCGCCGGACATTGCGAACTCCTAAAAAGCTCCTCTTAAAAACCTCGCAAAAAAGTTTATTGAATTGTGACTCACAAGCAAGAGGCTGTTACGACCATTCTCAATAAGAATTTTGTGGATAGATAATCGTGACAAAATTAATAAAAAACTCGACAGAAATTTTATTCAAACTTGTCTCACCCGCGACAGGATGTTACGACGATACTCAACAACTATTTTATAGAAAGCTGACTGAGCGATAAATTTAATGGAAACCCGTCAGAAGCTATTCAAACCTGTCTCACACGCAACAGGCTGTTTTACAACTGTACTAAGTAAGATTTGTATAGAAAGTTTATGAAATATTTTTATAAAAACCCTACAAGAAACTCATAAAACTATACTCAGAAGCGGTAAGGTCTGACTTGGCTCTAAAGACTTTCATTTGAAACTCGGTGGCCAGTTTGTACTGAAAACTCAATAGAAATTTTCTATTAAAAAAATCTGACAAAATGTTTATACTACCTTTTTAAGCAATCTCTATAACAGTTTTGTTACATCTCAGTAAACATTTTTATGAGTAATGGGCATAAAGACCCCCGGCAACCCATTTTTCAGTATCTGAAATGCTTTAGAACTTAGTCAACGCTGGCGTCCATTGGTTATATCAGCGGCTATGAAGTACTTGAGCCAAATATCACTGCTGCACGACCACATGATAACTTAGATACCCCCTCAAAACGTGTATTCAGTTCCTGGTCTGGACATTGTCTGCGGGAGAGGGGTTAGTTCCCTTGAGTTACATCACGGCTCTTGGAGTTTTTTTTTTTTTTTTTTTTTTTCAGGTGCGACAATAGACGCATTCAAGAGCCACTTAAAAAATTGGCGCAGATTGTACTAGGGGTGCAAGGCTGGAGAGGCAGTGGAGCTGGCGGCCCCTCTCCCTTCGTCGTAGACCCGGCTGCTGCACTTCACACGAAGTGTCGAACTTGCCACTGAAAGATCTCTATGACTGCCAGGCCCGGATCGTTTTGTCCACATGCTCTTGCATCTCTCCCAAAGCGGACCGCGTTAGCACGCGCTAGAACCGGGGGCAACCGGCTTCAGGAACTCGGCGTCTGTAACGCGAACTCGGCGTCTGTGCTCCCACTTCAGGCGTGAACGCACGTGAACTGGCGAGGAGAACAGCACGCGAGAGATCACGCTACGAACGCTGGGTAGATTGTTCTTGAAGGTCGAGCTGGCCGACGCCGGGCGCAAGCTCACGTGCGCTTGGTATTTTTCTGGTATTTTTTGTGAGCTCATCGCGTGGCTCAAGCCGACGCGCAAGCCTGGACGACGCCGGGCGCTCCTTACAAGTCGCATTCTCACGTGCGCTCGGCTGGGCTGAGTTTTCTGGTAACGCCACACGGCGGAACTAAAAGCGTAAACAGTTCTGCTGTTGAAAAATAAGAGCCCTCTTACCTTGTGAAGGAGGAGAGGCCGGCGCAGCTGGCGCTCTGGTGGTATTTTCTATTTTGAGGTTTAGCTATATCGGGGATTTGCCATGCTTAATTATAAGGGCAGTGGCGTGATGTCTACGTCACACACTAAAGACGCACACGATTGATGGGTGGAGGCAATGGCGTCCCTAGTGCGCCGGACAGGTGGCCAGAGCTCTGCATTGCGCAATGGCAAGGGGGAGAGAGACACCATGCGTTGCGAGGAGTATACACGACTCGGCAAAAGGGCTGTGGCGGTGGAGAGGAGGAGGAGGAGGAGGAGGAGGAGGAGGAGGAGGAGGAGGAGGAGGAAGGAATGCCTTTAATGATAAGAGAGGACTAGAAGGTGGGGCTGTAACCATACTCCCTCCATAGATGGCCATGCTTCACTGTGTAGCAGACAATGTGGAAAAGCCAGCTTGCAATAACCATGCTTATAGCGATATATAAATGTAGGCTTCACCTCAAAGCACAAGTGCAATGCTTGGAAGCTGTGTTATATCAATGTGTGGAGACCTTAGATCTTTTGTATTTTTCATGATTTTTTTTATACGCTGAAAATTGTTAGTCTACGCTCGGTCTGTACGCCGAAGACGATGTGTTGTATCCTAGCCATAGGCTTCTTCGCTGTAAAATCCCAATAAAAGAAAGCACAAACTAGAAGTATCTGCTGTGACCAGCTGGTCACAAAATACCGTTGCGTGCTGGTGAAACTATACTTTTAAAAGTGCTTCCACGCACGAAGGAAAGAGTGAAAGCGTTTCTCAGCAGTGTTGCAGAGTGCCTTTACCCTTGAAGTGGGACTCTCAAAGCTCTAGCTAGACATACGGGACGAAGTGGAGACACCTTACGTATACCCTGATTAGGGGCCGTAAGGTTTCGCTTTCACTCCAGCTGCGCAACATACTCCTTTATGTGGAATTCTGTTAATTTAAACATCTGTGGTGAGTGGAAACTCCCTCGCAGGTTCTTTTCGGGTATTCTGTGGCGACTGAGACCTGCCACAGTGCCAATGATTAGACGAGGGCGCTTGACAACGGCGCAAACTCACATATTGTTAAACAAGTACACACACGGCAAGCAATTTCAACTCAAAGTTAACCGACACACGCATAACCCTACGACCTATTAAACCTAAAGAAAAAACACAGAAAAGTCCCCACCAACTGTTCAGGATGATGGGGCGCTGTCCGCAGTGCGTCGGGTGTGCCGGTGACGATGCGAGGTGTGGCGTTGCGGGGCTACGACGACGGCGTCGCACACGCCGGAAGGTTGACGAGAACAGGCACCATTTTCCTCGTTGACAACGGTCGGCTCGGCACCCGTTCATGATCGGGCGCCCCGTAGCAGCAGGAAGGAAGCAACCTTGCACTACCGGTCGCCGACGGGCAGCACGCAGCGGGTCGTTCAAGAGCGGAGCACGCCAACGTTGCGCGCCTCCACGAGTCAAGAGTAGCGCCTCGGCCCCTGGATGACAAGGCGCCAGGTAGAACGTTCTCGAGCTCGGGTCGCGAAAACCCTACGAGCTTCGAGTCTCCAACCTGGACGTCGTGCTCCTCCAATCTACTCAGTCCACTCCTTCCGGCGTTCTCTTCCGTTCCAGCCTGGCCTCCCCAGCTCTTCGGTTGTGGCCGACTCTTGTTGGCCCACGTCATCCGCTCGTGTGGATTGCCACTTCTTTATCGGCAAGGCCGGATGAAGGAAATCCCTTCATGGTCATATTACCGCGCTTGCGTCGCCGTGGTCGTCAAAACGAGCGCGTCACCTCAATATCATACGGTTCAAAAATTTCTAGTGGTCGTGTACTTTCAAGCGTTTATTCTCACAATAAAGGAGAAAAAGCGTCGTGACTTCTTTGTTTTCAAGCGATTTACCTTTTCTCAAGCGCATCGACCGACGCCTTTTTCCCGAATTCAATACTATAATTACGGAATTAGTGACATCAGTGAAAACGAGTGTTTCAGTATAATTGAATCGGATTCTATTTGAGTACCATATATCGAGTAGAGAGCTTGGAAACGTGGTCGATAACTTTCCAGAGCTATACAACGGCGGTTTAAGGGAAGAAAGAAAGCATGTAGAAGGAAGGCAGGAAAGTTAACCTGTCTAGAGCCTAGTTTGCTATCCTGGACGTGGGAAGGGGAACACAGGCAAAAAGGCCTCTGTCAATTCTAAGGACGTAAATGGGTAAGGCTCGATGCCAATTAAGTCACAACGCGTAAAATGAGGTCCTTCCAAGAGTTGGTTCGAGGAGGCGAAAAATAAATTTAATCTTCAGGTTAAATATACTTGCTACGTGTGATCGTTAAGCTCGTTTGACGGAACAAGTCTGCATGATACTACCATGCATGCACGATTGACTGATTGAATAAATCTTTAATCAAATTAGCAAGGGGTGCAGTTACGGGCCGACCTGTGTAAAGGCGTCCTTATTTCGAGACACCTTGGTTTTTGCTGGCATGCCTCGCCCTCTTCACCAAGATGTACAGGATGTCGGGATCCGGAGTGACCACTATGAGTTTATTTTCGTGAGCTTACGTCGAGGCATCTTTAAACGGAGAACGACCATGACTACCCAAACCGCCCAATGGAAGGACTTGGATAGCACAAGCACCGGCCTGGGCCTCGCGAACACTGCAGCGTATGCGGGCAGCGATTTTTTTTTCTGAATTAAACATCAGCGGGTGGTGTTTACCGGATCTGGGCAGTATAAACTACCCGTAAGTAGTTACTTGCACCGCTCTAGCCAACGCCACAAGGCAGCGCCTTTGCCTCTACCCTTTTGTGGTGGTTCGGCTATCGCTTAGCTGTTTTAACGTCGCTTTCCTTGTATTTCTAAATGGTTTTGATTAGAACAACTGAACATAAGTTATTAAGGAACGACGACATTTTAAGGAACGACGACATTGGCTAGTTTCGAATATGCTGAACTTTTGTTTCGCGTTGAACAATATTAACACGCATGAGGCGTGCCACCACGATGGGAGTTTGGTGAAGTCTTGCCAATATATAGTTCGACTTTATACGCATTGCAGCAGAAATTCTTCGTGCGACTATATATACGGTCCCCAAGAAGCTGAAAACAGCCTCACGAAAGCGACGTCAAAAATTAACGCCTCCCTCCCCGCTCCCCCCCCCTTACTGCCCCTTACCCCCAAAATAGTGGCACGAGATGAATCGACGCCAGACGACCTGCCAGAGTTCTAAGATATGCTTGGAGTACAAAACTTTCAGCGTTTGTTGAAACACGAACCTTTCACAACACACGTCGCATGTGCAGCAATCTATTAGTGGAACTTTATTTAACACACGAATCCGTTTTCGGCAACCCTATTGCTGAGGCTAAGATTCTGTTGGTCAATGTTGCCAACCGGGCAGGGCCGAGCTGTGTGCCGTAGTTAGTTGTGGTATAGAGACGCGCACACTACGCCGGGACTGCAGCTGCACGGCTCCGAAGCACGGCCAGAAAGCCTTCTTTATTCATTTTCGCCCCACGTGGGCCACGGAGAGTCTCCCTCCCATGGCGCGCGATAGCACCATTTTTAATGCGGAAGTACTATCCAACTACGTTTTTCCAGATGGCGGGGTCCGTGACTCACAAAATATGGCCGATTTCTAGCACACGAAATGGCCGAAACCCGGCACACGAGATTAGGCTGACTGCGCAAAGGATCAAGAAACGAGTAAGTGATCGCATGCTTAAAGTAACGTTACATATTCGAGGGAAGCTCTTAAAAGAAGGTGTGCCCAACACTAACGTACTCTCCTGTCAAAGTCGCACGATAACTATTGTCGATGTTATTCATTCGGTGGTAAACCATGGGTAATGCCTAATGTCCTTCCTGAGAGAGCATACTGTAACATTGGTGAATCTACAAAACAAAAGACTACTGTTACAGACAGGTTCAAGCGTTGTTGTGCATGACACTTTCATCTTGTTTACATAGGCCTTGTTGAATTTTCAAGTTAGCTGCACTGCGAGTCAATCTGGGGGAGGGGTGAACATTCATTCTCGGAGGGTCTTGCCAATCCGACAGCTGCAGTCTCCACCCCATGTCATATCAACAGCGGCACAGTACTCCAGTCTTTCTTTAAGAACGGGATTTTGTCTCCGTATACAGAACTGGGGAAGGGGGGGGGGGGGGGTAGTGCTTGGTTACGTGTCTGCGATAACACTCAGTGACACCACTCAATTATTCATGCTGCAGCTTTTTGTTCTGCCTTCTTAGCCCTTCGCTACCACGTGCTTCACGGCCAATGTGCGCTTGGTCACTCAACACCTCCAAGGTGTGAATAAAGAATGACTCTGGATGAAGTAGACGCTTGCTACATAACCTTGCAAATGTTTTTTTTTTTTCATTCTGGTTCTAAAGGTAGGGGTGAGAGCACATGGTCAATCCCCGTAAATTGGGTGCACCGCATCTCAACGAAAAATAAATAAATAAATAAATAAATAAATAAATAAATAATAAATAAATAAATAAATAAATAAATAAATAAATAATAAATAAATTGTAACTTATTATCTGATGGAAAGCGGAGTTGCCGCCAGCCCCCTGGAGCCCGAAAATTTCCCATTTGCGTTGATTCGAAATCGTGTCGCTGTTTGCGGCCAGAATGGGCTGCGTCGATGTTCCTGTCAAAGAATTCCAGAAGCTGAGCATCGAAATGTGCGGTTTTGTTTGGGCGATAAGCATTTTTTTCACGGTAACACGCGCTTTTGCCGCGCTAGGAGGGAAAAAATTAACCGACGGAAGCTATGGATTTTGGGAATAAGTTACAGCGCTATGAAAACAGCAAGCTGGTATATACTGTCCGCACAAGTGCTGAAAATACACCCAAAAGGCGCACACACAAAGACACAAAAACAACTTACTTTAATGCAAAGCTATTTTTTATGTATTTGCGGGAAAAAGTTGTTCTGTACCCTGCATCGTGCTCGCGCAATGTACGCGAAAATGAGCAAAGCTGTAGTATGAAGAGTGCTGCACCGAAAACTACGGGTCCCGAATAATTGAGCAAATATTTCTTTTAGTTTTCTACAGCAATTGCATTGACTTTCACAAGAGTACAAACCTAAGTCCTGGTTACTGCCCGCAACAACGCTAGTTGAATTGTTTCGCGAATCACCTCCTCCTTTCAAGAATACTTTGACCGACTCTTGAAAAACGCGGGCTCCTTGAAGCTTTCGCGCCATCTGTCGCCTGTGTAAAGAAACATTTAGCAGTGCAACCTCTCTGCCATCTGCTGACGAAAACCCGTACCTGAATAAAAAAGAAATGCACGTACGCAGGTAGTCTGCTTAGTGCGGGCATGCTGCGCCCTCCATAGGCAACGGCGAAAATCATTTTTGTCTTGACTCGGTAGGGCTTGAGCTTTCGGCGCTGATGTTTGAAAGCTTTTCGCCGGCGGCTCGCGTGCAGGTGCGCGGCATTTCCCGACGTCGGCAGGTTAACAGCGGTTACAGTGCCTAATCAGTGGCGCTGGTAGGGGTGAGGGAGGCAGATGGACGCTTCAAGGAATGTAACTCTCCTTTGAGATGAACTTAGACTGTTCTTTACACAACCGACCACCGTCGTCGCCCGGTGACTCTAGGAAGATGAATTTGAGCTGTGTAGCTATTGCGTTCCCGATATACAAGTGCTTCTAGACGGAACAGGGCGCCGCGGGTTATCCTTCGTCCAGACGAAATACAACTGAGAGCTTACCGTTCCGTCCGATGGAGCCGGAGTGAAATTGTACAGTTCCATCCGACGAAAGCAAAACCGGCTACTAGACAACCATGCTCAGTCTTCAGATTTGGTGTAGAGGTTGCGCCTCCGATAATGGCTCTATTGTGCCGCGTTCGTTTCCCCCCGGACATGCTTTATTATTTATTTTTGCGTGGTTGTGCCAGTGTTTTGTAACAGATAACTTCGCGCCCACTTTACAATTGACGCGATGAGAGCAGTCGGTCTTGATTTTGCACTCAACCGGCCGCTCCGCTACTTCTCACTAGAGCCAAGGCCGACGTATCCATCGCCAAAGTTCCGATCATCTGTAGTTCGTAATAGTGATTACTAATTAACGGTTATTCTGGCTAGTCAATGAGCGGAAGCGGTTCGTTCGGCTGAATAAATATTGTAGCGTGGGATAAAACAAGGGGGGCACTTTTAATTACTCGGCACACGGAGAGTGAAAATGGCGACCCAGCTGGAGCAAGAGCACCGGCAAGAGACCTTCGTCCTTCTCTTCGTTCAGTCCAGTCTCGCGCTACCATTAGCGGGATTGACCGCGTCGCCACTGTAATAGACACCGCTACACTACCCCCCTCTTCTGCGAGCATCGTCCCGATGCCGTGGTATATTACGAGGCGAGGATGGCTTCGGATCCGGATGGCGACGATGCGGCGGCTCACTGTCCAAGTACATAGAGTCGTCAGCGAAGAGTTCAGCTTCCCACACTTGCCTTGGCTTGGGGGTGGGCGGGGTGCCGTTATGAGCGGGAACAGTCTCTCTCGTAATACGGCTTCATTCGTACGACGTGCACGACCTCGGTATTGACTTGCGCCGTGAGGAGTGCGCCCTACTATCCGGTGTGACTTCATAGTTGACGTCACTAATCCGACGCACCACCTTGTAGGGCCCGAAGTACCGGCGAAGCAGTTTTTCGGATCGGCCCCGCTGACGTACTGGCATCCACACCCACACCGCGTCTCCGGGGTTGTAGAACACAGTACGTCGGCGCTGATTGTAATGGCTTGCGTCGACACGCTGCTGATTTTCTATTCGTTGTCGTGCCAGCTGTCGAGCTTCTCCGCCTTCTGTACAAAGTCGTCGACATCACCATGTATTCGTCCTCTTGAACGGGTAGCATAGAATCTAGTGTCGTGGTGACCGTGCGACCGTAAACCAATTGGAAGGGGTCAGTCCTGTAGTTTCTTGAACTGCCGTGTTGTAGGCGAATGTTACGTAAGCTAGAATGTCATCCCATGTTTTGTGTTCGACGTCGACATACATGGAAAGCATGTCGGCGAGGGTTCTGTTCAATCTCTCGGTCAAGCCGTTGGTCTGTGGGTGGTATGCTGTCGTTCGCCTATGGGTGGTCTGAGTTAACCTCATGATAGACTGCATGAGATTGGCTGTAAAGGCTGTCCCTCTGTCTGTTATTACGACCTGCGGGGCCCCGTGCCGTAAAACGACGCTGTTCATAAAGAACTCCGCAACCTCAGCCGACGTTGCCCGCACTACAGACGCTGTCTCCGCATAGCGCGTAAGGTAGTCTGTCGCTACCACTATCCATCTGTTTCCCTTTGTTGACGTCGGAAATGGGCCAAGAAGGTCCATGCCGACTTGCTGGAATGGTGCTGTAGGCGGTTTTATCGGCTGAAGAAGCCCGTCCGGTTTCAAAGGTGGAGTCTTCCTTCTTTGGCACTCACGGCAGCTTCTGACGTACTGCTGGACCGTTTGCCAAAGTTTCGGCCAGAAGTACTTTTGCCGAATCCTGGATACTGTACGGCTGACACCCAAATGGCCGGCTGAAGGTTCGTCGTGACAGGCATACAAGATTTCCGCACGCATGGCCGACGGCACAACGAGAAGAAACGCCTCCTTTGTGTTTCCAAAATTGCGTTTGTAAAGCACGCTATTCCGGAGCCTGAAGGAGGCGATGTTGCGGATAAAAGCTGGCGGTATGCGAACTTCACGACCTTCCAGATGCTGGATAACGAGTAGCAGCTCTGGGTCAGCTCGTTGCAGTTGGGCCATTTCGGACGTGCTGACGGCTCCGAGAAACGGTATATCCTCCCCTATTTTTGGCCTGGTGAGTCGACAGCGCTCGGGACAAGCAGTCGGCATCGTTATGGATGCGTCCGGACTTGTAGACGACCTTCATGTCGTACTCCTGCAGCCGAAGGCTCCATCTAGCAAGGCGCCCAGATGGGTCCTTTAAGTTTGCCAGCCAGCACAACGAGTGGTGGTCGCTGACGAGCTTAAACGGCCTACCGTAGAGGTATGGCCGGAACTTGCTGATGGCCCAGACTGCGGCGAGGCACTCTTTCTCGGTTGTGGAGTAATTTGCCTCCACTCTGGAGAGTGTGCGACTTACGTACGCTAGGACTCTTTCAGACCGTCCTGCCACTGCACGAGCACCGCGCCGAGACCGACATTACTGGCGTCTGTGTGAACTTCGGTATCCGCATGTTCGTCAAATGAGCAAGAACCCGGGGCTGTTTGTAGCCGGTTTCTCAGGTCGTTGAAAGCGACTTCTTGCTCTTCTTGCCACACAAATGGTTCATCGTCTTTTGTCAGGCCTGTCAAGGGTTCGGCGATGTCCGAAAAATTCTCAACAAAGCGTCTGTAATAAGCCGACAGTCCCGGAAACGCCGAACAGCTTTTTTGTCAGCTGGTTTCGGGAAGCCTGCTACAGCCGCCGTCTTCTCAGGGTCTGGGGCCACTCCTTCCGCGCTGATAACGTGGCCAAGAAAACGCAGCTGTTTGTACCCAAAGTGGCACTTTTCCGGCTTTATAGTTAAACCAGCCGAACGAATAGCCTCCAGGACCAGCCGCAGTCTATGTAGGTGTTCTTAGAAGGATGCGGAGAAAACAACGACATCGTCGAGGTACACCAGACATGACTGCCATTTTAACCCGGCTAAGACATTATCCATCATTCGCTGGAATGTCGCGGGTGCTGAGCAAAGGCCGAACGGGAGCACTTTAAATTCATACAGTTCGTCAGGTGGGACGAACGCCGTTTTCTCCGGTCTCGCTCATCGACCTCAATCTGCCAGTATCCGCTTTTGAGGTCTAATGACGAGAAATACCTTGCGTTGCGCAGCCGATCCAGGGCGTCGTCTATGCGCGGGAGAGGGTACACGTCTCGTTTTGTCACGCTGTTTAGCTTCCTGTAATCCACACAGAAGCGCAGGGTCTCCTCGGGTGAATTCGGGTGAAGCACCTTGGAGACGACGACTGGTACGTTTGGGGAACAGGAGTCAGCTCCGTGCGAGGCGCTTCGTCTCCAGCAACGCTATTTTCTTGACGCATACGGGGTCACAACCCGCACCCTCCACCAAAAATGTAGCGTGTGGATAAAACAAGGGGGGGACTTTTAATTTTCTCGGCCCCACGAGAGTGAAAAGGCGACCCAGCTGGAGCAAGAGCACCGGCAAGAGACCTTCGTCCTTCTCTTCGTTCAGTCCAGTCTCGCGCTACCATTAGCGGGATTGACCGCGTCGCCACTGTAATAGACACCGCTACACTATCAAGAAAGACTGCTCTCGCTGCTTGTTATGAAGCGGTCGTAGTCGAGGTAGCGGCTTGGAGTTCCGTTTGATAGACTTAGAGTTAGTGCGATCGTCTTTCTTGAGTTTTGTTGATTTTTACCCAATCGGTCTAACCGCTTCCGCTCATTGACTAGCCAGAGTCCCATTTGATTAACAATCACTCTCAATGATTACAGATGATCTGTCGTCAAACGAACCGCCAAGCTCGACCACGCCCGCTTCACAACAAGCAGCGAGAGCAGTCTTTCTTGATATTTACCCAGCTGAACGAACCGCTTCCGCTCATTGACTAGCCAGAATAACCGTTAATTAGTAATCACCATTACGAATTAAGGATGATCGGAACTCTGGCGATGGACGCGTTGGCCTTGGCTTAGTGAGCGGTAGCGGAGCGGCCGGTTGAGTGCAAAATCAAGACTGACTGCTCTCACCGCGTCAATTGTAAAGTGGGCGCGAAGTTAGCTGTTACAAAACGCTGGCACAACCACGCAAAAGAAAGCATGTCCGGGGGAATCGAACCTGGTACAACAGAGCCATTATCCGAGGCGCAACCCCTACACCCAATCTGAACACATGAGCATGGCGTCTAATCAGCTGGTTTTACTTTCGTCTGGACAGAACTGTACAAATTTCACGCCGGCTCCGTCTGGACGTAACGCTAAGCTCTCAGTTGTATTCCGTCTGGACGGAAGGATAGCCCGCAGCGCTCCGTTCCGTCTGGACGGAACTTTAGCACGGAACGCTAGCCACAGCCTTAATTTATGCTGTTTTGCAGTATGCTTAGGTATATTAAAGATTGGTTTCGGGGCCTCTTAACAACAAACAAATAAAAAATAAAAAAGGAAACACTACGACAAAAGTAGATATTTTATGCCGTTTTTGTATCATGCTTAGGTTAAAGATTGTGCAAAGGAAAGTTTGGCATACACCTGAATGCAGCCATACGGGTACAAAGGAAAGCTATACAGCTTCCTCAGAAACTTCGCGGTTGAAAAAAAATTCGTCCTGGTCCAGGATAAATTCAGGCTGCAGGCTGCATTCAGGTAAATGTCAAACTTTTCTTTGCAGAAACTTACTCCACCTTGGAGATTTCCCCTAAACCTGGTCGATTAACAGGTTAAAGATTGGTTCCGGGACATTTTAGCAAATTGAAAATGAGAAGAAAACACTGCGACAAAAATAGCTGCAATACATATTGAAGGTTGTTTTTACAGCTTGCTTAAAACTTATCAGAAATGAAGGGAGAATAAAATAAGCGGGATTATTTAAGCAAACTAACATGTCTTAAAATTGTCTTGTTAGTTATAGTGTCTGGAGTAAACAATATTAAATCCGTACAGGGAAACTTAAATTTTATAAACCTAACGGACGAAGCCCGCGCAGTGCGTTAGCCGACCGATTAGGCATCCAGACCCGCGGCTGCGTGTCGGAGGGGGCCTGCCGCCTGTGCGGGCCTCACGCCTGCCTCGACGACTGTGCTCGGCCATCCTGCGCCTCCGCGTGGGGTACGCGTGGACGGTGGAGCGGAAGCACCGACTGGGGCGGGTGGTCAGCCCCGCCTGCACTCACTGCCGAGCGCCCGTGCAGTCCCTGCCGCACGTACTGTACGAGTGCCCCAAGTTTGCGGCAGGGCGGGCAGAGCTGCTGGTCGTGCTTCAAGGAGTGCGGCCACTTGAGGAGCTGCTTTGGCCCCCGGGCAGTGCTAGGGAGCGGGACCAAGTGCTTGAGGCGCTGGGTACATACCTGGGGGCCTCGGGGCTGCACAGTGCACTCCACTACAACTTCTCCTAACTGTCCAGATTGTAGTGGAGTGCTGCTGCTGAAGCAGCTTCTTTACTTGTATGTGTGTGTGGGTGTGTGTGTGTCCCCTCTACATGTGTGTTGAACATTGTCCTCTGTAGTTTCATGTGTTGTCTATATCTGGAGTGTTCTTTGTAATGCCAAGTTCACCAATGTGTAATTCCTTTATTCTTTTTCCTTTTCTTTTTTTCTTTTGTGTTTTATATGTACCCTTGTGTGTGTTATGTACATTGTAATGTCAGCCTTCTCCCCTATCCTCCTATCCCTATGTATTCTTTCCTCCCTATCCCCCATCCCCCTACACCCGCAGGCGTTCCGGTGTCCGCCTCCTAGGCGAGACAATTTACGCCTGTTGGTGGATCTTCCTTTTCCAATGAACAATACATACATACATACATACATACATACATACATACATACATACATACATACATACATACATACATACATACATACATACATACATACATACATACATACATACATACATACATACATACATACATACATACATACATACATACATACATACATTTTTTGCACCTGGAGGGGAACTTAAAATAGTTCGAATGAAAGAGCAGTACCAAAAACCCGTGTGTCATTACTCTTATTTTACAACTGGTGGTTCCTCGGGAAAGTCCGAAATATCCAGCAAGTCAAAATTTCCGGAGTCCCAAAAAAGGTCGGCTACTGTATTAGCATTAGGCGGGCGGCACTTCGAAAGGACTCGCAAGCAAGAAAAGATTCGTTCGTAATAAAATACGTCAGGTCATGTTAATTTCAAGGGCTGTGAACGTCATGGATAAGAGACAGATGTCGTTTGCTTTACTTATGCTGTAAAGTTGGTTCTAATACGTGTTAAGACAACACACAACGTAGCAGCGTCTCAATAAATCTGACAGTCTAAACTTGTCCCAATTTTTAAAATATGCATGATTCATTATGTTTCCTTTCGCCCCGATAGGACCGAAATTTTAAGGAATCGTGATACTATTTGTATTTAGACATTTAAATGAACATATTCCGCAAAATCATAATGTAGAAGAAAAGGAGAAGGCATCCATAAAGAGAAAATGTTTTCGAATCAAACTGGAAGTTTTAGACATACGGTACAGTGCGGAACGAAGGCCCTGTGAAACAGGCTGTAACATTTTTCATAAACTACTCATGCTTTGCAACGGGGCTGGGATAAGTGGAATCGTAAATGCAATTTGCACAATTAGTTGTCAAATTGTGAATTTAAAATACCCTTCCGCATTAAGAGAGGCTAACTTATCACACCTGCTTCACGGGGAATGGAAACATGCCGATGAACTGCTGTCACAGCTGAAAAGCAAGTTTTAATGCAATGTGGTGCAAGCACTGCTGACGGAACGCCCTTATGTCTCGGTGCACTAAAAGTACACAACAGCCAACTGTGCGGAGATGGGTGGTTGTGCTAGACGGGGCTTGTAAGTACTTATGCGTATGCGTGTGGGAGGGTCTGCATTCTTGCAGTCACGTACTAATTTGTATGTACAATTAGTCATGAAGCGCTACAGCCGTTAAATCTGCTTTCCTCCGCAGCTGCTACTTGTTCCTTTAGTCCGCACTCTGAAGAGATTGCGCTTTTCACCTGAACTGTCCGTGCCGCCGACAACAGGCGCATAACCAGGCTATCTAGCTTCTGCCGGTGGTTCTCTATCGTAAATTGGTCCAAACATCGGGCGGTGATTATCAAAGCAACTCGCTCACTGACACAAAAGATATTTCGTGGGGGTGTCTGTTCAAATTAGGGTTTTCTGCACAGCCTGCTCGTTATGCGAGGAAGCCAACTTATTGAAAGTGCTGTGACTGTGGAAACATTGCGACAAAGCCAACTTGTTCTTTTTCGCGGCTTTTTTTTGTGCGTATCTGTCTGTGGTACCTGCGTCTGTCTCACTTGGATGACGATGCTATAGATACTGAGTAGAGCCACCTAAAATTTTCCGCCAGAAACATCGATTCCTAACTAAAATGACTAACAATAGGACTATTTTTTAAAGAAGGCCATGCTTTAGTTTCTTGCTTAAATATCACACAGCTTAAGCATTTCAAAACCAATTCGAATTCCAATTCCACGTTCCCCTTCCCCTTCTGAAAAAGGGCTCCAATCCACGCTGTGAAGGTGGTTGGAAAGCTAAGCTGTAAACGACAACCCCCAAACAATTGTCCATGCGACGTCACTTGAATTCCCACACGTGGCTCTACAAAGAGTGAAACCAGAGATTCTTCTTGCCGTTGCCTATAATTCGCAGGGGCGGCGTCCTGAATGCAGAAGCGTCGGCCACGGCCGGGCTAGAGCGGCGGATGCCGCCGCTGTAGCCCGGACGTGCGTCGGCAGAAAGAGAAACGACAAGGAGCGTCTTTCGAAGGATGAGGCAGCGGAACCTAGCCATCATGATGTGCTAGCTCGGGGCTACATCAGCGGCGCGACATAAGCGCGATCACCGAAACAATTCGGCATGTGACCTTAATAATTCCAATTTATACCGATTTAAACTAGTTAGTTTAGTAAGTCTGAGAATTGCGAGAAAGCTGAGGGAACTCTTATAATCGCTATTTATCAGAACCAGTGGCTCCTTTCGTTTTTTGTAATACCTGTTAAAACACAACCGAAGTGTTATTCACCAATTTAGAAAACGGAGTCCCATTCGTGGCAAGCAGTGCGCAATAGGTTTGTTTAGCGGCCAGATGTCCATATGTGGTCTCTACATCTTGTTTTCGTGCCGTGCAAACCAATCTTTAACGTAGCCTTTGCCGTACGACCACTTAATTCCGTCGTGTCCGGGTTACCCAGGAGGTACTGTCGAACAATTTAATCAAGTCGTGTGAAGGAAACGCGCAATGGACGCGAAGATGCGCCTAAACAGACAGGCCCAAAACAACCTTCGCTAAAGCAGACGAGCAAAGCCGGCTCGCGCCGATGCGCCCGCCGGCAGTGAGCGCGCGGGAAACGCTGGGTAAATTTGCCGCGTCATCTACACTGCGCTCCGTGAGTGAAAAGCGCCCTTCCCTCCGCAGCCGCTTTGGGAGTTTCTTGTTCTGCAGCCCGAAAGAACTGTTGGCTGGTGGAGGTAGAAAGCTTTGCTTTAAAATGCTGGGAACGAGACCTGCTCCAGCTAGGCCTGTATGACAGGTTCAAAGCCAATATAAAATTAACAAATAGGGCGAAAAGCCAAGTAAACATTTTTAAGAAAAAGCCAACTCGAAGATTAAAAAAAAAACAGTTCCCGACTTAATTTATTGTTTGCTTAAAAGTAAATGTTTCGCTTAAAGCGGAAGAACTATGCCGCAAACACGAAGCGCACAACTTTGTCAACATCATTATCGTCACCGCCACCACCACCATAAAAATCACAATCATTATTATAATTAACAACAACGACAACGACACGACGACGACGACGACGACAACACAACAACAACAACAACACAACACAACAAACACAACAACAACAACACAACACAACAACACACCAACAACAACAGCCTATTTAAGTCAAATGCAGGACGAAAGTCTCTCCCCTTGACGTCCACCCGCTCCTATTCTATCGTGCCGTACTTGCTTCGATGCGCCATCTGTAGCTGTTTCCTGAAGGCGGCTAGAGCTTCTACGGCTCCGAGACAGCAATTCACATGTTAATTTTCGTCTTTTTTTTCCCCTCATATTTCCCGACGGAGAGCCGTACCTCATTCACGCTCTTCCTCAATCCCCGCGAACGCGTAAATCTCGTCGCAGCGGCTCACGACACGGCTCGTGAGCCGCTGTTTCATCCATGAAAAACTACTCGCCGTCCGAACAACCTGGGATTGCCGTGACTTCGACGGCGGCCAGTGCGGGCTGCGGGTGCGCTGACTCGGGCGCCACCGGCGGAAGCGTCGTCGCTGACGTTGATGCGGAGTTACGGCGGCCTCCCGCGCCGTTAACCCGGACGGTCGACGCTAATTAGGCAGTGGCCGCGTTTGATCTCGGATGCCCGGTTAATAGCGCCGGCTCGTCTTTACGACGCTGGGTGTTTCGCAAGATGACACATTGCGCCATACATCCGGTGTTTGCGTATTCATATGCGGGAACGACTCGGAAAGGCGGCAGGCGGGCCGCACGAGAGATCCAAGGCGCCGCGGCGGTGTCGTAAAGAAATAGCCGATGTTTATTTCCTCAGGTAGCGCGGCATCGCGTGCACGCGGATCGCAGCACGATCACGGATATCCGTGTTTAGGAGATGTCCTGCGTTTTGGAAACACCGTCATTGGATATTCTAAGCAATACTTGGTTTAGTTTTTAAAGGAGTCATGAAGACAGAATACAAGTTTGTTTTATTACGAAAGATTTAGCGTTTCATAGTGCCCCCAGCGCTTGACCGGCAGCAAATGCTGCCGTGTTCACTGAGAAATTGATCAATTTAGGTTAAAATTTTGATTCTCGCGCCAAATAGTGGGTTTTCGTAATGTCAGCAATGACGTCAGAAGCGCGTGTATTCAAGCGAACTTCCACTGCGTCATTCGGGTTTGCGGCCTTGCTGTCCGTCAGCCCTCCCAGATGGCGCTGCTATAGTCATCCACGAACCGTTGCCCGGCGTTGCTTAGTTTTTGAGCGTATTTGCACCTGGCTTGTTTTCGTTACTGTAAAAAGTGATCGTCTCGTGAAACCTGGGGTATCCTTGACAAACAGGGTCACGTAAGAAAACGCCGCTTACGCCAATCGGCCAGTGTGCTGTAAAACAACTTCAAAGCGGCGGAGTGCTGTGCTGCTAAAACAAGCATAGTGCGCCCAGTACCAACAGCAGTGCGCATCGGTACTTCTATGCTTACGTGCGTTTTCGTAACTTTCATAGTTTTACCGCACCGTTCTTACTGCTGTAAAATGAATATGCATTACACTTAAGCGCAAATAGTTCGTTCGGAAAGCCTATAAGCCGTGCCTAATTTGCGTTTGTTTTTCCCGACCTCAGCCAATCGCACGGCTGGGCTCATTTGACATCATAGGTTCTGTTGCGGGAAATGAGCTAGTGGGTCGCATGCCCATTCTGTTTTTTCCTAGTTATGTAGCTTATTTGAGCGAAGTGTGCGTTAACAGTGGTGTCAGTATGATTCTATCGAGGCAATCTTTCGAATGCACCGAACTTGTGTTTTTTCCTCATGGCTCCTTTAAAGGGAATGCTTCACGGTTGAGTCTTTATACAGACGGGTGGTGAAGAAGCTGCTGAATTTTATTTTATTTCGATGCGTTAAGTTAAAAAAAAATCTTGAACATCTGCTGATAAGACCGACAGAGAAGGTAGCTGCTGAGTCTGCGTTATTTGTTTTCTCAAATATCGAGCTCACTTGTTAGACATTTGTGTTAAAATGGCGTCATTGCTATTGAATCAATGCACTATTTTGAATGACTCAAGCTTACAGTCTGCCTTGATGTCCCTCTTCATTCAAAACAATGCGAATACAGTTAGGACAAAAAGTAGCCCAACCATAATTTGTGAAAAACAAGTGTCACCTTCACAAAGAATTGTGGGGACAGATTCAACAACTAAGGGCACAACAGCTATGTTTGTTTGGGGCGTATGCCAAAAAAACTCTGGTTGATTCCTCTGTCACAGGAATCGGTAAAACACGAAAGTGGAATGTGCAGTGAAATGTGCAGCTGAGCATGATTTGTGGGTCGTCGGCTGTCTTGTGGGTGTGCTTGGCGAGCGATATCCTGCTTTTCGGGTCGCTTCGGCAAAGGTCTACTGGCGTCATTCCCGTTACGGATATGACGTCAGGGAAATCTTGGTGTATCCCGGCATAAAACACTTTCGTGTTATAATATAAAACCCGAAAACGAACAACCCGAAGTATAACGTACTCTTTAGTACTAAAGGTTGCTTCCCCGCAAGAAGACTCTGTGTGCAGGGGTGCACCCTTTACAGACAGCTTGATTTCACTTACGGATATGACGTAAGTGAAATCTTCGTGAATTCCCGGAATAAAACACATTCGTGTTAAAATATTTAAGCTTGATCGTGTTGACAAGGGTCAGGACACAAAACGTATCTATGAAGGTCAACCAAGGCGGTTTGAGTGATCATGGAGGGCTGACCCCATATCTCGCCTGGTGTTTTCTCTGGTCTTAGACTTTGTCACGCGATTAGACCAGCTACTTTTCCCCCTGTATGCAGTGAGAGGCTTATGTTTGTACCTAATGATTTATGAGTTTCAAGCGCGGCACGAGCAAAACCAGCTTAGCACGCTGGCCAGGAAGCAGCGCCGTCTGATCTCGAGTAAGGGAGGCGCCAAGCAGACTCAGTGTCTCCTCTTCCCGATCAAAGAGGGCGTAGCGTGTTTGAAGTTTTAAGAGGCTTAATTTAGCTTCAAACTAAAGTCATCATCTCCCGGATAAAACTGTCTATGCGGGGGATTCATTTATTTGCCTTTGGTGTATGCGGTGTGACGTGGTACCTGTGGTTCGATTTCATGTAGAGCGACTTCAGGTGGCGCCATATTGACTAGGGTACTACCAAATTACCGAATGCGTGCTCTGATACACGCCTCTTTCGAGTGCATTCGGGGATGTAATGAGTCTCCCGTATTCGAACTGGGACAAGTGGGGGAAAGGGGGGGGGGGGGGAGGGAGCTCTTGCACTTGGTTGTTCAACGTGAGACGTATTGTGGCTGGCTGGTAGTCGAGTGTTTCGTGACGGCGGCGGTATCTTAAGCTTCACCCTCGGATTCGCTAACTGGCAGCTAGAACGCGGCTCGCCCGATTTTTCAAATGGAAAACAAACGGCCGAATGCGTGGCTTTTACCCGCCATCCCTTTCAAAGTAGTCCGTCTCATAAAACCTATTCGAGATTCCAGACGTCGTTTCGAGGCAACAATAATGTAAATAATAGTAAAGGAGAGAAAAAAACTTTACTGGGACAAGCGGCGACAATATCTGCAAAGCTGATTGCCTTGCCTACAAAACAGGTGGTGAGATGTGCCTCATGGCCAGGCGGTGGTTGGTGACATCTTATACTCATATTCTCATACTGGTTAGGTTAGTAGAAGGCCACAGTGTCACGTGGTAAGGAAACCGAGAAGGAACGGCGTGGGCGTTGGCTCCTAGCCAAGAGGGAAAAATGTGCTTGGGGCATGGACGTTCATAGGACTGGAGTGTTGGTACAAGGCGTATTTACCGTTCTTTGGAATAAATAGTGCGCACAGCTTAACAAAATGACCTGTGTGTCTTTGAGCATTCGAAGAGGGTTCGAATTGGGCGAAGTGTTATAAAGTATGAGCGTATTGACGTGTGCAACACGTATGCCTAGCGATTTTCAGGAGCTTTTCTGACTGTGGGTTGAATCTGTGTTTCCCAACGCTGGGACGCAATGGTGTGATCTATTAGTTTTCTCGCGGAGATGCAGACATAAAAAAATTGAGGTAAGAATAGCTGCTTGTTTTGTAGAGAAGCTATAGATGGTATTCCCTGAAAAGTATAGCTCTCAACGTTTTCGCTTGGCAACACTGGAAACGGCCATGGACATGGTCTAAGCCCCACGGACATGGCGCGACTTGTGTCACTGCGCCCGGACGCCGCAGAAAAAAAATAAAAAAAACACCGGCGTGCGTCGTCTACTCCGTTTCCACCCGATTTTCAGCGGTGCTGTCAATAGAGATATTATTCACACTCACGTAGGAGTCGAGACATAGTTTGCGTTCGGTGGGGTAGAGTTTGGAACGTTCAACACACATCCTGTGCTTAGCGCGGACAAGTACCGCCATCCCGGGGAGCCCGAAGTAACCAGTGAGGACGCACTCACATAGTTGCCTGCGTGCGTGCCTCACCAGTGAATACAACCTAAAATTAGCATGTTTGGGGAAGCCTTTCGTGTTCACATCGCGGTGATCATCGCCAATGTAGACAGAAAAAAAGGTAGCCATCATCACTAATCCTCTCCTCTTGTTAGGAGAGCCGGTGACATGGCAGTATAAACCTTGTGGAAAGGGATTTAGGATTCCTTGTTGAAGAGAAGAGGATTAAGGCCTGTGAGGGGCGGGAATATTTGAAATTCGAGGGTCGCGCGGTCAACCAACCTGTACTGCGGAGGCGGATTATAACAGACCATTAGATGGTAAAACCATGGAGCCTGAAAAGAGGGACGGCTGGGTTCCAGCCGTTTCCGCTGAGCTTGTGGAAGACGGGGAATGCGTTGGTGATCCTGCCGTCTACTGTTGACGCTGAAGAACGTCTCAAAGCGTCAACAGTGTGTGCGACGAAGATTGCCATATACCTTTGGGACTGGGACGTCCGATGAAGTGTTGTCGGGGCACGGCGTCAGCATAACCACAACATGCAGGATAATTGACGTACGTATAAACACACCAACTAAACAGAAGGAAACACTGCACCCTGTAGCTGAATTGGTCGAGAGCGGACGCGTTACCCGAAGGCTGTTGGTTCGTATCGAACTAGGGTGCAAGGTTTTCTTCATTTTATTTCTAGTCTAGGCATTACGAAATTCTTATTTTTTACAAAATGAAAGAAAAAAAAAAAACTATTCCAACTGTGTTTTTTTTGCGTTAATGTGTTACTTTCCTTGCCTATGCTAATTAAACGAGAATCTAACTCCGAAATATGATGTGTTACATACGTAACGAGGGTCTCCGTTCTGACCCTCTTGATGCTACACGTACGATGATAGTACGGGGCTAGACGTCTGCGCCTGACAGGGAACTAGATGCTCGAGTCACGACCGACGGGGCGAAAAGGGAGGTGCCCTTCAACACGAGCTTGTGGGGTGGCGCTGGCTATAGTCCTGAACGCAGAATAAACTTACAGACCCATATGTGCAACGGGAAATGAAGGGGTACGCAGCACCGCCCTTGCCCGATTGGTAAAGCATAGGACGCGTCATTCGCATGTTGTGGATTTTGTTCTCAGCGACGGGGCGTATTTCTTTTAGGGCCGAAGCACCTTAAGGCCGAGGCTTGCCAGCGTCCGTGCTCACGGCACAGCACCGTGTAAATCGAAACATCTGTGAACAAAAAGGTTCACAAAAGGGTACAAGAACAGAAATAAAAGGTTCACAATAGGTTACAGAGAGAGAGAGAGAGAGAGAGAGAGAGAGAGAGAGAGATGAGCCGAGAGAAGCAGAGAGGAGAGATAGAGTAGAGAGAGCGAGAGAGGAGAGCGAGCCGTGGGCCGTGCTGCGCATGCGCGAGGAGCATTGGATTGGATTTGGATTGGAATAGAATGAATTGGATTGGATTGGATTGGATTAAATTGAATTGTATTGGACTGGATTGGATTGGAAATCGTTTTAGCAGCAGTAAGTACTCTCACGGGTGATTTACGGTAAGAATGCCTCGCCCACTCGTCATGGTTCACTTCGTGGAGATGCGTGAATTTTTTTTCTATTTCGTCGGTTATCATTATCAACCCGTTTTTAGGTGTTTCGGGCCTTTTAAGAGAAATGCCTGTACTACTAGTCGCTGTCCATGAGATTGCAGAGGAAGAACACAAACCTTGGTATGTGCATCGTTTATTGCCGAGGCATAATGACGGTACCATGCGGCGCTGTAGTTCTGCGCACGAAGTGTGGTTATTCACAAGCGATACTCGGCTTGCAGCAAACGTTTTCCAGGAGGCCGTCCATGTAGAAGCAACCGGCACCGGGTTCTGTGAGCATACATTCTTTCATGCTGAAAAAAAGGTTGGGTAGAAAACGAACAAATTATAAATGAGCAGAATGGAATTTTAGTCGAAAATGGCAAGCACCTCCATGTGCGTGGATATGTGCGTGGATATGTGCGTGGACTTTTCTTCTGATATGTTGCGCCCCTGTCACACAGGCACTTTCAATCGCGATTGAGTCGATCCGGATCGAGCTCAATCCGGATCGGCGCTGCTACACGGCAGTTTAAATCGCGATCGAGCCCGATCCCGCTCGAACTCAGTCCCAGTTCCCCAAGCGCGATCGAGGCTTCCAAGCGCGATTGAAAGAAAGCGGTGATACTTTCGTTCCCCGCAGTGATGGTACAAAAGGTGACAACTGTACGCCACAAATTGTGTCAAAAAACTTGACCCAAGTAAGCGTGCGGTAACGTTTACATAGTTACGTATACCTACGGCCGCGCGAAGTTACCAGACGCCGGCCGCAAGTACATTGTGAGCGCCATCTGGCGTGCCCGAGTGCAACCGGTGCAACTCCTCGATCGCGATTGAAACGTGCCGTGTAGCAGCGGCAGTGCGTCGAGCGCGCTCGAAAACTCGATCGCGATTGAAAGTGCTCGTGTGACAGGGGTATTAAATCGCGCGCACGCACGCACGCCGACAGCACCACGCCGCAGTAATAGAATGACGATTTCGGTTAAACCGATCTATGCGTGGATTATTGTGGTACAAGATTCATCATTAATTATTCTTTCCAATGAATTTGTAACCAATCTCATAGCATCACGATCATCACCATCGTACATTCGGGCGAATCACGAGGCCGAGCACTCGAATTTGAGTGAAAAGGGGCATCTGCTCTGGGGCACTACGTTCTATCAGGCCTTGAAGTGAACCAGAGAACGGTAGTCCCTTTGGCCATAGGCGCGCATGAAAAACAACTAACGAAGCAGTGCAGAGCGATATGGGCTGGACGTCGTTGGAAGTTAGAGAAGCGCAGAGTAAAATATGTTTTGAGATGAGGTTGAGCGCAATGGATCAACGATGGTCGGCTAAGGTTTTTAGGTACCTATACTTGAAAAGCGTGGACACGCAGTGGTTAAGGAAGACTAGAAGGCTAACGATGAAATGCGGAAAAAACAGTGGAGAATCCAAAACAGCCAATGTAACCAAAAAATAGGCAAGGCAGATAGAAACGAATAAAAGGAGAGAAAAAAAACGGAAGCTAAAACGTCGTTAGAAATCTACAGGGCTCAGAAATTGAACATCAAAAGGAAGGAAGGAAGGAAGGAAGGAAGGAAGGAGGAAGGAAGGAAAGGAACGGAAGGTTAACCAGCTTAACCAGGTTAACCATGAGGTTATTCAGGATTAACCAGGAGGTTAACCAGGTTAACCAGGAGGTTAACCAGGTTAACCAGAGCCCGGTTTGCTACACTGCACTGGGGGAATAGGGCTCAGGAAATAAAAGGGCGGAAGAAAAGGAAGAGAGAGGAGGTGGAAAGCGCGCACTCTAGTCCCGTTTCGGGCACTATAGTCTTTCACGCAAGTTCGTTTCACTCAGGAAACGAAAAGGGCTTTCGTCGCCTTCTGCAAGGTCGATGGTAAAGACCGATGACTTAAAATAGTTTCTACTGTAAATGGCCGATTGTCCAATCGGCTGAGCACGGTGGAAAGCACGCTCCTCTCCGAAGAGTATTCGGGGCAGCGACACAAGCACATGCTCTATCGTCTCTACCGCCCCACAGGCGTCACAGTGGGCGCTGCTGGCCGTCCCGATGAGGAAGGAGTAGGCTTTCGTGAAGGCGACCCCAGTCTACAACAAAAGGAAAATTTCTACGATAATTCCCATGGCAGTGCTTTGCTATTTGAGGCTAGAGCAGGTTGCTTGCGAACTAAGATCATTGTGGGGAAGTATTCACAAAATGATGGGTATGCGTGGTCTGCGGAAAAGAAACAGAAACTATTCGGCACATAGTGTTAGAATGCGAGGGTATCCATCCAGATCTACGTGATGGAAATAGTCGGCTTCCAGAAGCCCTAGGATTTAAGGGTAGCACAGAGGAAGTTAACTTCAACTCTGTCGAGGCGACGAAAAGAAGATTAGATTGCTGGTGGACAAAAAGCAGAGAGGGGAATATTGCCTAGGACAGTTACCACCTGTAACGGGAAAAAAAAAGTATTTTTTTCGTAATAAGCTTTTTGTGCCTGCCCTAAGCAGCGCTGGTATTAAACCAAGAGTATAAAACAGGTATATTAGTTATTTTTGTTGAGATGACACGTCATCACCCCGATAAAAAGGGGAAACCAATAGCAATCATCATCATCATCATAATCACCACCACCACCACCATCATCATCATCACTGCGCAATGCAAAGCGCCTTGTGTGCCTTGCCTGTTGTTCCTGCACAAATGCATTTTTTTAAAGTCAAATGACATGTTGAGCTTCGTCATTCGCCAAATTTGCATAATATAGGCCACTTCGTTCGGTCGTTCTGGAGCACTAGGGTAATGACGCCCTACGAGGACTTATAGTGTGAGTGCAGCAATGACGGAAGAAATCACGATCCCTTTCCATGCCTCGCCGCAGAAACGGATGACGAGCCAGTCTTTGGTGCCCATCATTATTGTGGATAGATTGAAACTAAAACACCTACATCGGCGCGCACCCAGACGCAACTGAGGAGAACGCGTGTGTTAGAATATTTGACAGATGCCTTGTTAAAGTGGCCATGCAGACAACATACAAGTTTGTTTTATTCAAACGGTTTCGTGTTTCATATTGCCCCCGCTCTTGTGCGGCAGCAAACGATGCCGCATTCACTAAAAAAAAAAATAATCAATTTAGGTTAAAATTTTGATTCTCCTGCGAAATCGTGCGTTTTCGTGACGTCTTCTATGAAGTCACAAGGGCGGGTATTCAAACGAAGTTCCAGTGCGTCATTAGGTTCTGCAGCCTTGCTCACAGCCAGTCCTCCAAGATAGCGCTACATATACTCAGCCGCGGACCGTTGCCCGCCGTTATATTTTGACCGTATTTGGTCCTGGCTTGCTTTTGTTACTGCAGAAAGTAATCATTTCGTGAAACATGCGGCATCGTCGACAAACAGGGTCACCTAAGACAATGTCGCTTACGCCAATCGGCCAGTGTTGTGTAAGACAACTCCAAAGCGGCAGACTGTTGTGCAGCTAAAACAAACACAGTGCACCCAGTACCAACAGCAGCGCTCATCGGTACTTAAACGCTTACGTGTATTTCCAAAACTTTCATTGTTATCCCACCATTCTCACTGCTGTTTTTAAATGAATGGGCACTACAATTAACAGCTCGTCCGGCAAGCCTATAAGCCCTGCAATAGCAGCGGTTAGAGAGAGTCGAAAAACGATGAGTGCTCAAGCGAGGACGTGGACAAGAGAAAGCTCACTTATCTCACGAGGCAGCCTTAGTTACGTTAGTGCGGCGCTTGAAGTTGAAGCTCTGGGTTATGAAGTTCTCAATTTTTGAAAGCCACACTCTTCAATTCATTTCTTCGCTACGTGTGGGTAATCATTGCTACGAAGCTGCTGTCCTGTGTCCCGGAGTTCGCGTGTCGCGAGTAAATTTTCGCATTTACTCTGCCTATTTTCTATTCACTATGTTTTGCATCTCAAATTGTCGAACTTGTAGTCTCGCTCGCAGCGTGTGCATCATATTAGATGCGAACGCATCTCATTCACTCGCCTTGTCCCTGGATCCATCCGGCGTTGTCGGCGTCCACCCCTCCCCCATTCTCCTCGCCGCGCCAGCTACGCTCTCCGCCGCTCACCCCCTCTCCTCTCCGATAGCGAACACTCTCTCGCGAGGGGCATTGGATTGGATTCGATTGGCTTGGCTTGGCTTGGCCTTGGATTAGGATTGGATTGGATTGGATTGGATTAAAGTGGATTATGTTGGATTGTGTTGCGTCATAGCCGCGGCAGACGCACTGGCGCCGGCGCGTCCCCTCACCGTTATGCGCGCTATAAAACGCGGTGCCTGCGCCGCTCCGCTCCATCGTTCCAGCGCCGTTCCTCCGCTGTCCAACGCTGCAACGTGAACCCCCTATGCGTCGCATCTACACAAAGGTTCCCGCGAGGGGAGGTGGGAGTTTTGTACTTTTGACAGGCCGATAAGTAATACAAGGAAGGGGAGTTTCGGTGTCAGTGGTGTCAGATGTGTAATACATTACCTAAATTGCTAGCCGTAATGGTCCCCTTGCAGGCCGGACTGGCGTCAGCTTTTTGCAGCACACTCTTTAATACAGATAACAGAGCTTTCCCCATAGCACGCACCGTAGCATAGCACGCGTAGCATAGCAATAGCCCGCAGTACACAGACACTTTGTTTTTAAATGGGCATAACAGCACAGATATAATGCGAATAATTTTAAGCTCTGCCTCTCTTCGCATTAATCACGTGGTAGAAAAAAGAATGCTTGAATAGTTGTAACAGTTGATCCTTGCAGTAGAACTTTGAATGAAGTTGCACTCCTTGAAGGCGGCTAATTACGGGGAGTTCAAATTTCGTAGAACCTGCAACAATTTATTTGGTGAGTCCTGCGGCGAGAGAAAAACATGTTAGTGTGGCCGGCGCATCATATATCGTATTCGGCACTTGCGCTGGCCGTGTCTTCCTCATTACTCGCGAAAGCTCTTGTTGTTGCCGGCCTTTTTTTTTCGGCTTCCGTATCACAGGACAGAAGACGCAAGTCCGGCAGAATGGGCGGGGAACCGGTGACGGCTTCCCGCGTGCAAGTCGCACTTCAGAGACATTTATTATGGGGATGTAATCCAGCAATACGCATTCGGGCTTTAAGTGGCACTCACAGACGGCTGAGGTATGACCAACATTTTCTCCAGTCTTTAATGTAGATTTTGTTTCCACTTCTTACCGAAGTTCATCGTCCAGGGAAGCGGCAAATAAAGAGACTTTGGGATTACCCCGCTGTGACAACCCGCAGCAAAGCAATGAGTGTCTGTCCTTCGTTTCAGCATCGTGGCTACCCGACCTGTTTCCCCTCTAATCGGTAGCCCACGTGGAAACTATTTTTTCTGATGATTCCACACTTTTTTTTATTTGCGATAGAATGCCCGTTGGCATAAATACTATACTACAACTTGTTAACTCCCGTTTCGCGAACAAACGCGAGGGAGCGGTGGTGGGGTCCCCGTATCCAGCGATGGAGGTCAGGTGGTCTGCCAGGGTGGAGGCCTGTGCCTCGAAGGTGTCGTGTTCTGGCCGCTTGCAATGAAGGGCACGTCCACAGCAAATGTTCTGTGTCGGCATCTTCGGCAGGAGCCGTGCAAAAGGGGCAGTTCTGGTCGAACGGGGCATGGTAGCGTGGTGGCCACTCCGGGTAACAGCGGGAGAAGAGGGCTACACCACACGAAGTCTTCGCAGCAAGACCTCGTCCCAGCGAGCGAGTCGGCTAGGGAGGTCCGTTCCACACGGTTGAATTAGAGCTCGCGTGGCGCGACGAAGATCTTCTTTCGTTTGTAAAAACTGTCCTGGGGTATCTAATGTCAATAAAGGCAATGGTCGTGGAACAAATGCAGTGTGGCAGGCACCATCCGCCGCAATGTGAGCGGGAAGCGTATTTCGCCGGACCCACGAGAGCCGCAGAGGGCAGGGGGTACGTATCTAGTATGTCATGAATGTCCCTCGAGATAGCCGAGTTGTTATTCACTCGACGTAAATCACGTATGGCCGCCGTGGAGGTCTGTATAAATTTGTAAAGTAGTACCCTCCAGGGGCTTGATGAAGAGCAGGAGTTAGTGCTTGCAAGCCGTCCCGGATGGCCGTAAGCTCAGCCAGCATAGACGGCAGGGTGCGGTGTGTTTCGTAGAAGCACGTTTGACAGGCCTCTGGGTGGGAAGGACATTGTAGTGTTGTCGTCACCACGTAGTCCTTGGCCCCAGCGTCCACAAATGCCTGCACCAACCTGGGGTTGAGACTCAGCCGCGAGTTCTTGTGCGACAGCGAAAAGCGTATCAGTATGTCCGTTGCATCGATTGTGAAGTCGCGTTAGTGGCCTGTTGGTCGGTCACCTGGTGGTATAGCCAAGGTGGCCTGGTAACGACGCAGGCTGGAGATGTGGGTAGTGAACGACCATGTAATTTCCTAACGCCGCTAGCCTCAGCAACAAAGGTGAGTTTATCGCATGCGGGCGGACCGACGCTGATGGACAAGCTCGTCCAAGGTGTTAACTTGAGCTTCAGCCTGAAGAGCAGGGATGGGTGTTATCCTAGGGAGGGAGGTATTGCACGCATTGCGGCTCGGTTAATTGCCTCAAGTCCGAGCCCACTCCGCCTGGTTCAGGTGTTGGAATTGTGCCTGGTAAACAAGCCGAAGCTGGAGTACATACCGCACCAATTAGACGGGCCATTTTGGAACAGGATTCACCAGACTTCTGTGAGATGCGTCGGATGAGGTGGAGCATCTGACCCGCTTTTTGGCGAGCTGAACGTGTACCACATAGACGCTGACCCAGACGCAATAAATTTCTAATCCCAGCACGCGAAGTGAATGGCAGTGCGTCAGGTCGGCCCGCCAGAGTTGTAATGAGATTGGAGACATGCCAGTCGGCGGCGGCCCCAAGCACTGCCACAGGCAGAATAGCTGTCTTATCGGTGAAAGTGTTTAAGCCGCATATTCCACCATTTCTCTGCGTGTCACACAAGGCTTGTTGAAGGCACCGGTTTGCCCAGTCAGGGTCTGAGTGTGTAGTCCACACTGTGATGTCGTCCGCGTACATTAGAAAGTGCATGTCGGTATAGAGCCGAGATGCCAGGCAGCAGTAACGTATATATTAAAAAGGAAGGGCGAGATTACCGATCCCTGAGGCACTCCGCGGACAGGCGTAAAGCGACCGTAGCTTGTCCCACCAATGCGAACGAAAAGGATCTTTTTGTGAGGAAGTTCCGGAGGGAAAGAGGAAACCTTGTCCGTGAGCAGAATACCTTGGGAGAATTTCCAAATGGCTCCGTGGCTAACGTTGTCGTATGCTTTTGTATGTCATGGCAAGCACTGTGCGCACTTTGTGTGACCGGCCGCCTAGTATCACCTTGACGAGAAGTGGTCAAGCCCGTCCTCGGTACCCAGACGTGACCTAAACCCGATCTGCGCCGGTGAATACCACCGGAAAGTGTCCATCCACCATTGAAGCCGGGTTGCCAGCATGCGCTCCAACAGTTTGCACAGGGTGCACGTCAAGGCTATTGGACGCAAATTAGGGAGCTGATCGGGTGGCTTACCAGGCTTCAGTATCGGGACGATATCAGCGAGGAGCCAAGATTCTGGTATGTCACCAGAGAGCCAGACCTCGTTAACGGAGTCAAGGAGATTGCTGAGGGCTGGATCGTCGAGGTTCTTATACACCTCGTACGTAAGGCCATCTGGCCCTGGAGCGGTCCGATGTTTGGCGTGATCAATCGCAGCAAGGAACTCGGCTATGGTGAAAGGCGATTGAATTCCACGCACGGCGTCGTCAGGAGGAGAGGAACCGACGTGACTCGGCAGGGGAAACGGGCACGGGTTGCTGGCTGGAAGAATGTCAAAGGCAGGAAACAAGGCGCGGGCAACATCGGCGGCAAATTGAGCAGGATCCTTGTCCGATGCCAAACATGCACTGGCTGCCGCATCCTGGAGTGCGGCCTCCACTTTCCATCGCACGAAAGGTGCGCCAGATGGATGACGTAGTCGCCGATGGGCCGAGCGATCACACCAGCATCAGCCATCGCTGCCTTGACAGACGCTTCTCATGACGCCTGGCAGCCGCAGTCAGACAGTTGTAAGCGTATTCGGGCCTCCACAGACGAGGGATCTCGGGAGGCAGCCACTTCAGCTTGTTTGCGCTGGGCCCATAGCTGTAAGAGTCGAAGGTCAGCCTTCGGCCGGGATTCCTCTACCCATGTGTCCTCACAGGCGCTTCGCAGGGCTTCCTTAACGAGAGTGATGGGGGTCCGGACTTGGCACCGTGAGCATTGTGTTGATGTTGTCCCGGAACACATCCCAGTTTGTTACAGTGCAGCGTCGTCGTAAGCGACGCGTCATGGTTGGGACAATGCCAAGCCTGATGGGATGGTGATCACTGCCTCAGCAGTCGGCCTCTCGGTGCCAGGAGACCGTTATCATTTCCAAGCCACCAGGTTAAGTCGGGCGAGTAGGGTGGCATCCGGGGATGAGTACATCGGCGCGTAGGACATGAGATATCGTTAAAGGAGGGTGCAGTGCGCATCGCTGAAGTAGTCAAGTAGCACCCGTCGAGTGCACTTGTGGTAGCATAACCCCAGTCGCAATGAGGGGCATTAAAAGTCCCCGGCCACAAGTAGTGGGCAGGCAGCGTGGGAGTGCCGTAGAGATGTTAACCAGCCCAATCTTAGACGAGGCGCACGTCCGCTGTGTGGGCGTACATAACATGACACCAAGATTATTGCTGACTTGGGCAGTTGAACTTTCACTGCAACCACTTCTTGCTATTCTTGCCACAATGAAGTTCACTTACGGATTGAAATAGACCAGCTTCTTATGCGGTTTGCAGAGCACCTGGACGCACTTTCCATCCGCTTGGGTGATGTATGCTTCTGTTATTGACCTCCCACGGAAGATGCACCTACCTGCAGACAGAGCAGACCGAACTCAATTAAAAAGCAATAATTTAAAGGATCCGTGAAATCGCCGTTCATACACGTTACGCAAAGCATATAATGACAGCCTGGCAGCCAGAAAGACAAGCATAATCTCGGAGCGAAGTTTTTAAAGCGAAGCTTTATGTGTAACTGATTCGTCCGTGAGCGCCGAAAGCGCACTGCAGGAGGCCACTTTCCCTGATGATGGTGAAGATGATTGTGGAAGTGCCTCACGAAAAAAAAAAAAAAAAAACCCCGCTTCCTGTGTTTGGAATATATTTTAACCTGGGTCCCTCGGGTTATGAAGGCGACGTTATCCGATGGCGCAGTTCCGACACGGCCCAAGCAATTCAGATTTAGACAAAGGTGCATGGACGGACAGAATTAAACAAAAAATAATGTATTCCTGCGTCTAACGACGGGGATGGTTGAACACGAAGATTTCTTTGTTCGAAATGAAATGGCGAAGGTCAAAATCCGCTGCCATCAAAAGTCCGAACGGCGTACAAGTCAGTCAAAGTTCAACGAGTCTAACTCCAAACCGTCTGCGAGTGAAAATACAAACTCAGACGACAGCCAAGAAATCCCTCACCAGAAAGCTTCGCGTTCAACCATAGTCGTCGTTAGAAGACAGGAAGGGTGCATGATATTTCCGATCCCCGCCCACTCTATGTTCAGAACCTCCCGCAGAACTTGCTAGAGCCGTAAAGGCTGAATTCCCATTTTAATGCGAAGCAGGAAATCAACCCACTAAGCAGAAAAGCGCCCGGCAGGCGTATTCAAAATAGTCACGGCACAAAGGAAATAAAAGCCGATAAGTTGAGTTGAAAAGAAAGTCAGAAAATTTGAGATGGTACGGAAAATTGGTCTAAGGAGGGTCAGGAGTGCGATTATTGAGTACGCATACCGACACCACCGTGACTCCATGGTTCTTGGTGTGCAAAGGTGTAACCAGCGGAATGCGGTTGGGGACATCGACTTAGAAAACGACGACTACCGGTAAACAAGGTCGACGTACAAGGGGCTTGACGTGATTGGAACGTCAGTTAATGCGCCTACAGTTTGAAGGCTGAAGAATAGGCCTAAGAACATACCCGCTCAGGTGAATGGGTCAGTGACGATGACAGCTGCCCCCAGCAGCTCACGGCCGATTCACCATTTCCAATATTGGCTGGGACAGCAACACGCCGCCCACACACACGCTTAGAACATCACCACGTGACTCCAAAGTTATTCCCTGAATTTTCGTGTCACAAGCTGGCAATCACAAGGAAATACGTGTTCCCGTAGTCGGCGTTTAAGCTTACATGTCCGTTAGCCGTTTCCAATTAGTAACAGAAAACCACAATAAAATAGGGGTACAAAAAGAAATATGTCACCACTATATCGTATCGAACTGCCCAAAAATTAAAGACTCATTAAACAATCGGTGTTTTGCTTCTAAGAGCATTGATGTTCCGAGAAAGGTATGGTTGTTCCGAATAGAATTAAATAATGATTGAAACAAAAGAGTCTCGTATAACAAAAAAGGAAAAGGGTTGCCCTACTATGCTCGACAAAGCAAAGTGCGCGTAATCACGACCTGTCACTTTCAAGGTTCATTAATGCCTGGGCCTTATATCAGGTGTGGATCCAGACAGGCTTCAGACGACAGCTGCTGCTCATTTCGTTTCCTTGCAGCACCTTTCAAAGAACAGGGGCCTCCTTCCCCTCATTCCCATTATCCTTCATTTGCTTCATGTTTCGCTAGCACATGTTCGACAATTCTATAGGAGGCAAGGAAATAGTCTGATATCGTTCAGAGATCCGCTTACTCTGATCAGCGATCAGCTTCAACGACGCTAGCCGGAGTCAGTCTGTGTGCATAGGAAAAAAGAAAAAGAGGTAGAGAAGAGACCGACAGCGGAATTAGCACTAGGCTAGACGCACATAGATATCGAGGAGGACATATACAATGAATGTACGGGCACGTTAACGCATATAACGATTAAAGGGACCCTGCAACACTCTTCTAAACTTTTTTTAGAATCTTAATGCTTTCAGAACCGTAGGTCAACAAACGCAACCAATATACTCTTAAAATAGGGGGTCACAAAGTAACCTCAACCAGAAAGGTTTGCTCTATGCCCATCAGGTGACTTAGAAACTTGCTCAAAATATTTTTCTCCTTTTCACGTTTTGGCGTTCTTCGAGCGCTCGAATTATTTAATTACAGCGGCTTAGCGACTACTGGCCGGATTGCTTTTAGTTGCAGCAATAAACGCATTTGACAGCCACTTAAAAAGGCTAGAAGAGCAAAACGTAAACGGTAGGAGTATCTGCTGCGACGAGCAAAGCACGCACTGCCTCTCAGTGCTGGCGATAACTATAGCTTTCGCAGTGCTTCCAGACGTTGCATGGATGCCCTCTTAACCTCTAGACGTGGAGGAAAGATTGAAAGCGTTTATCGGAAGTGTGGCAGAGTCCCCTTAATGAGAACAGTACGAATTTCATTTTCGGGAGAGGGCGTCAGATTAGGCGACACCACTTCCCTTAACTTAATTACAGAATGTGCAGAGGGGGTATTTCAAAAGCTTGGGAGTAGTCGGGGATACGTGTGAATGGAGAATACACGAGTCACGTTTTCAGATGACATCGTCTTGTCCAGTGATTCGATAAAAGACCCACTTCAGGAACTGTGATCACAAAATCTTGTCGTATGGATAAAAACAAATATGAGTAAATAAGAAGTAACGTTAAGCCGACATGTAGAGGGCACCCCCCCCCTCAGCCCCCCTCACCCGGTGGAACTAATTTGAACTATGAGCAGTTAGAAATAATCGCTGATATGGCGGAAGACGAAATCATAAGTACCCAGACGAAAATTTGGATTACGATGAAATGATCGGGTTCATAAAACCTCCGATGGATGAAGCCAAGAAACGAAATCGATGGAAAGGTAAGAGAAATCGGTGAAGCCGGTGGAATAAGGGAATAAAAGAGACTACTGAGCAACAAAAAAGGCGTCGAGAGAACATGGAGAGCAAAAAGAATGGGTATGGAGCCTAATGTTGTAAAGAAAAAAAAAAACGGGATAGCTGCCGGGAGAAAAAAACAACTGGAAGTGCAGAAAATGGTGCAAGCAAAGATCAAGCGGAAAAGCGACCATTGGATGGCAGAAATACGGAAGCAGGACAAAAGCGCATCCAAGACGTTTTGGAGCATCGTAAATTAATTAGGCTCAAAAAACAATATTCATAAAAAATTCCTGACGTAGCAGAAATTGGCGCATATTTATAGACGGATTAGTGAGAAGTTTAGAGAAAAAGAGGAAGTCAAGCCTACACCGATGGCAACAGTACCACAGAAGACTGCGGAAAGGGAGACACATTTGAAAAAAACCTTGATTGGAAAAAAAAGCAGAGCAAAAGGTTTTCCCCCAAACAGCAGTTGGCCCAAACGGAATACAACGGAGCTGACAAGCCTGCTGCTTGGCCACTAGATAAGATGATACAAACCAAGCAAGCGCGGGGGATCGGCGACAGAGGAGGATGAATTTAATATATAAAGGCAGAGGCAGCAAAGCCAGTAGTGATTCATGCAAACCACTTACAGTAACATGAGTGGTATATACATCCGTACTGCAGGCGATAAAATCAGGAATTCTAGCATGGATGGAAGAAAAAGAAAGGTTATAGGAACAGCAGATTGCATTTAGACAAGACAGGCGCTTGGATGATAATTTATTCGTGATAACACAGTGCATTGAAATTTAGAAAGCGCTGAATAGACCACTATGGGTAACGTTCTTGGAAATTAAAGGGGCATACGACAACGCAAACAGAAAGCTGCTTTGGAGGGTGCTGCAACTCTAGGTCATAGGTGACGAGTTAGAGGGGTCATTCAGACAAAATGCAAGTTTGGTTGATTCGAAAGATAAGATAAGATAAGATAGATAAGATAAAACTTTATTTCCGACAAGCGGGGGGCTCAGAAAAAAGTGAAATTAATTCACTTGACAAAGTCCGAGCCCCGGTTACAGACAGCAACGGGCATCACAAAAGTACATCTTTCCAGAGAAAATCGTTTTTGCGGCATCATTATACAAAGTTTTTAGAAATTATTCCGCTGTAACGAAAAATTTTTAATACAACGCTGTTTGCATGCTCAGTGGTAATCTCATTGGCGACAAGGTGGTTTAACAAGGAAGGCAAAGTGTGTCGAATCATTTGGTTTCCAAAGGTAGTACGCGAAAATGGTACAGTCCATATCTCTTGTGAACGCGTTGGGTATTTGTATTCTTTTGCTGTTAGGTTCGCAATTGATGTTATGAAAGTGTCATGATGATGTAAATGCAATTGCCTCGTTAGAATAACACTGACACCACTTTTAACGCAAATTCACTAAAAAGCTATATCTTTAGGAAAAAGAATGGCCCTGCGACCCACTAGCTAATTTCCCGCGCTAGAACCTATGGCGTATTATGGGTAGAGGTGCGATTTTCTGAGGCCGGCAAGACCGAGCGCAAGTTAGGCAGGGCTTACAAGCTTGCAGAACGAGCGATTTTAGCTTAAATGTAAGCTATTCCTTTTATAGCAGTAAGAATGGTGGGGTAAACAATGGAAGTTACGAAACTACACGTAAACATAGAAGCACCAGTGCGTGCGGCTGCTGGTACTGTGCGCACTATGCTTGTGATAGCTGCACAACAGTCCGGCGCTTTGGGGTTGTCTCACTCGACGCTGGCCGATTGGCGTGAGCGACATTGTCTTACGTCACCGTGTTTGTCGAGCATACCCCACGTTTTACGAAACGATTACTATCTACACTAACAAAAACAAGCAGTGTGCAAATACGGTCTGAAACAAAGCGGGTGGGAACAGCGGTCCTGAGCGGCATGGTGGCGCTATTTGGGAGGACAGACAGGAAACTAGGCGTTCCGCAGTTCGCTGCAGACTAACAAGAGCACTAACGTTTACTTCAACACCTGCCCTGGATGCGTTATCGCAAACGTCACCAAATGCATGATTTAGTTGGAGAATCAAACTTTTGGCTTAAATTGTTTAATTTCTCAGTAAATAAATTATTGTTTGCTGCCGCAAAAGTGCGGGGGGCACTACAAAACACCAGTTTTTTCGAATTAAAACAATTTGAGTTTTATCTGCATGGTCCCGTTAATACAGTTCCTTAAAGCAATTTATAAAGATAATAGAGTTCTCCTGGTAAGGGAAGGGCAGAAATGCACACAGAAGGTCAACACTAATCGAGGCCTGAAACAGGGATGCCCTTTGAGCCCAATACTGTTTAGGCTTTATATGAAAGAGTTAGAAAAAAAAAAAAAAACTCGAAGAAAGTCGATTAGGGCTCAACTTAACGTACATGTGGCAAGGAGGAGTGGTACAACAGTGTATTACGGGAATGTTATACGCAGACTAAATTGTTCTTTTAGCTGATAACCAGAGGGATATGCAACGGCTCATAAATATTAGTGGTCAGGAAGCCACAGACACCGGGTTAAATTTTAGCACTGACAAATTGGGAATAATGGTTTTCAATGACACTAGCACTGACGCAGTATCAATCCAGCATGGTGAATTACCCTGAGCAAAGGAATGTAAATACTTGGGAGTGTGGATTCTCGAAGGAGAAAACTACTCAAAAACTCACGAGGAACAACTTATGAATAAAGGAAAGCGAAGCGCAGCTGTAATGAAGAGTAGAGATCTCTGGGGGTATAACAAATACGAAGTAGTGAGAGGAATTTGGGTAAGAAGTAATGGTTCCGGGCTTCACATTTGCGAGTGCAGTACTCCGCTTAAAATAAGAGGCTCTATCCTGCCTTGAAGTGAACCAGAGAATGGTAGGCCATTTGGCCTTAGGAGGGCATGGTACAACAACTAACGAAGCAGTGTAGGGAGATAAGGGCTGGGCATGGTTTGAGGCTCGCGAAGCTCAGAGTAAAATATATTTTGAGAGGATGTTGAGAGCAATGGATCCACGTAAGCGGACATCGGAAGTTTTTAGGTACTTTGCGTGAAAAGCGCGGACACGGAATGACTAAGGAAGACTAGAAGGCTAACGATAAAATATGAAAAGAAGAGTGGTAAAGCAAAAACAGCCCAACGTAACCGAAAAAGAAGCAAGGTAGACAGAAGCAAATAAATGGAGAGAAAAAATGGAAGCTGAAGCGTAGTAGAGATCTACAGGGCAGAGAAATTGGACATCAGAAAGCAAAATTTCTACGATAATTCCAAGGGCAGTGCTTTGCTTTTTCAGGCTATCTCAGGTTGCTTGATAACTTAGAGCTTTGTGGGGAAGTATACGCAAATGATGGGGATGTCTGGTCTGCGGAAAGGAAACAGGAACTACGCGGCGCACTGTGTTGGAATGTGAGTGTATCCATACAAACAAATATGAAGGAAATATTCGGCTTCACGAAGACTTAGGATTTAAGTATAGCTTCAAGGCTGTAGAGGTGACTAAAAGAAGATTGGAATGCTGGTGGAAGAAGAGCAGAGGGGGAATATTGTCTAGGAATTGCTACCACCTGTAACGAAAAAAACATATTTTGAGCCTGCCCTGAGAGCAGAGCTAGAATTAAACCAGTAGTATAACATAGATATATAGATTCTTTGGTGAGATCCCACGTCATCACCACGTTACAAAAGGAATACAATCAATCAATCAATCAATCAATCAATCAATCAATCAATCAATCAATCAATCAATCAATCAATCAATCAATCAATCAATCAATCAATCAATCAATCAATCAATCAATCAATCAATCAATCAATCAATCAAAAGGTGATAGAATACCAGGAGAGGTGGATTAATATAACTACCTTAGGCAGGTTGCAAATGCCAATCCAAACCACGGGATGTTTAATGGGCGGGATAGATAGCACTCGACAGACACCGCAACGTAATGAACAAAAGGCTCCCTGTGTCACTGAATAGCTAGCTATGCAACCAATGCGTATTCAGGGCGACGAATTATGGCGCTGGAATTTGGGTACTTACTAAGAACCCGGAAAAAAAAAACCTTATGTCAACCTGTGACCCTTCGGAAGGGAGAATGACAGGAGTAATGCTTAGTAGAAGAAAACGAGCGTCTCAGATTAAGGAACAAACTAGTATCGAGGATGATCCTAGCTCAAACTAGGACGAGAAAGTGAAATCGAAATCTGAAATGTGGGCTGTGGAAATTGTGAAATTTATTTCCAGAGTGGGGTTTTTACCTAGTTTTGTGGAGGAGTTATGGCTGAATTCCCTAAAAATGCGCACTAGCGTAACAACGGGCATGCGCTTACCTTCCACTGTCACTTACGTTCATTCTAGTGAAGGAATGAAAGGAAGGAATGTAGAAGGAAGGAAGGAAAGTTAACCTGGCTAGAGTCTAGTTTGCTATCCTGCGCGGGGGATAGGGGAAAATTGGGCAAAAAAGAGAAAGTTTTCCGGTATATCTACGGGCTGAACCTACGTTTTGATCAAGCGTGAGCGTGACAACGACGTCCAATAGGCATGTTCTGGTACCCCATGTCTCGGGTAATGAAGAGAGCGGTTGCGCCCACTTTTGGGACTGTCACTGCATCAGCAAAACAGTACTTTTTTTAAAGAAAAATAAACGTGCGGCGCTAAGCATACGAGAATGGAGAAGACAAGATACGACAAATACAGGATTCTTCCATGTGGTACAAGTTCTATGTGGTCAGAAGTTCGCCCGACACGCTGAGTACTTTACCGTCCCGTTTTCAGCATTTATCACGTCTTCGACCTTATAAAGACGAGCAAAAATTCTGCACAGGTCTTGGGCATGATCAACAAGTCACTTCATTCATCAGAGCACAAGAAGTTCTGGGTCAGCGTACAACAGTCTGTTGATTTTGGACTGGAAAGCTTTCGCTTTATGCTGCCACAAAGTAGATTTCCCCCGCATAATAGATACTGGTGACACAACGTTTTTCTCAGTGTCCTCTGCTGAGAGCACAGTAATGAATTAGCGGAGGCAGGACGTTCTTCCTAAAATAGCAAGTCCCGACTTCTATTAGCCCTTCGAACGCGTCCGTTATCCTGGTAAAAAAAAGACAATTCTTGGATATTTTGCTTTTATTATCAAGAGCTCAATGCCGTCACCAACAAGGTTCCTTGGGCCGTGTTCACCCTCGCCCACCTTTCACCCAAACACAATGGAGAACGTAGCCTAGAGAATAGTACGTTGTGGCATGGTAACGACTGCTCCTTCCGAAACTACTCCTCACACCATCAACAGCACGATTCGTTACATCTCACTCATTAAAGTTAAAACTTTCGAACATGGGTATTTTGCACGCCCATGCACCCTCTCCAAATCCAAACTGCTCCGGCTGTGGTGGAGTGGCGCGATCGGATGGACGTAGGCTTTATGATGCCAGGGTTCCAAGTTTGATTTCGATTGATTGATTGATTGTAGGGTTTAACGCGCCGACGCAACTAAGGCGATGAGGCGCGCCGTAGTGAGGGCTCCGGATTAATTTTGACCACCTGGGGATCTTAACGTGCGCCGAAATCTCGTACACACGGGCTTTTTTGCTTTTCGCCTCCATCAGAAAAGCGGCCGCCGCGGCTGGGAAACGAACCCGCGACCTCGTGCTCAGCAGCGCAACGCCTTAGCCACTGAGCCACCGCGGCGGGTTCCAAGTTTGATTTCAACCACGGGAAGCTTTTTTTTTCTTTCACTTCACCCACAGTCATCACCATCGTCAGAGAAAGTTGGCTTCAATGCGTGCGTTTTCGATGTGATATACGCAATCAGCGACACTAGAAAGCTTCGCTTAAATGCACACACATGCTTCATTGCTAAAGGGTTCTACTCGAGCGGCGTCGGCTGCCGCCTCTTTGTGACGGTCCACTGGGTGCCAACAGGCCGAGTATTTCCACATTTGTGCATACGCAAGAAGCTCAACCACACAAAAGATCTCTTCTAAAAATTTGAACCGAAAAAACTAAAAAGGGGTAATATTGAGGTGGTTTCGCTGTTTTTCTGCGTACACAGAGATGTCGGTTACAATGAGTGAATTTGCATCTGCGTAGGGAAAGAATGTATGTGAATGGGGCCGCCAAATGGGTAACGGTTTTCGTAGAAGGTTCGTTTGAACCCACAATACGGCCGCTTCTATGGAGTCCCTCGCGACAAGTCGTAAAACGACAAGTCGTAAACTGGCAAGTCCCGTAATGATGGCTGTTTTCGCGCCTCTTAACGAACCGCGCTCTATAGCCGCAAGGGGGTCCCTTTTAAATTGCGTGACGTCTAAGACGGCTTAAACCCGAGGTGTTTCACCCCGGGTGGCGTATCTTCTCTGGCGGCATGGTTGTGGGCACTGCACAAACGCACAGCTTTATAAAAGCTGCATGTAGCTAATACTTAATCACGCCCGATCACAGCTTTGTAGGGGAAGGAAAGATATTTAGAAGAAAGGGAGAAGTTAACCTGGCTAGACGCAGTTTGCTATCCGCCAAGGGAAATGGGCAAAAAGAGAGGAAAAAAGAGGAAAAGTTGAACAGACACGTATGCCCAGCCCGAGGCACTGACAGGGTGACACTGGAGGCTCTCAGTCTATAGCTAGTGTTCAAGTTCGTCGCTTTGTAGGATGCTCATTTACGGCTAAGCGCAGTAAAGGCAATCGCGTTACTCAGCTTCCCACAATGCAATCGAGCGACAAATCCATGCCACCAACATAGCGAATTCTGCGAATGACTAGGACAATCATACAATAGGTTCAAAAATGCGATCTGCGCAGTTGCACTGCGCAATGCAGAATGCCCCACTTGGACTGCTTGATGCCACAGCGCGCGAACGGACTTCTGTGTTGAATCGCATGCCCTGAATGGTCATTCGTGGAAATTTGAGTGCCAGTGGCAGACATTGGTCAGTCTAGGGAATTGCGCTTAAGATAAACCACTTAGAGTGCCTGTGACTTTAACATAAGACAACAAAAGGTGACTACCCACAATGATGCAGTGCCAACAGAAGTTTATTTCCCCTTTTTATGAAACTCATGGCTCGTAGTCGTCGTGCAGCGGTACGCAGAAGGGACGCGGGTTTTCGCACGAAATCAGTGAAGCCATTGCAGTCAAAGAAAGCTTCACTTTAGCCCATCAGCGGTTGTGGTAACGGACAAAGAACGGTTCTTTTCTGCGCAATGCCACACCGTATACGTGCTTAGAAGTTGTATAAGTGGTCACGGGTAGGCGAAATAACTTCATTCGGTAGCGCCGTTATTGTTCCTTCGCCTATTTGTTGTCCTGTGTTGCAGTCGTAGATGAACCCGTCCTCAGTACATATCTGCCTATACCACTGCACGATACATTTGTGTAGACTAAATCTGTTAGCACAAATAAAAACATCATTTGTCCCTCTTAAGGACCGTTCACCCTTGTGACTGGAGCAATGTATGTATGCATTTAGTGTACAATAGAAAGAAAAGGAAGGCCCCCAACCGACACGCGTAAATGTCTCGCCTAGGGGCGGACACCGGAACGATCCCGTAGCTTTCATCGCAAGTGTGATACTTGAGACAAGAGCGATGTGGTTTCTGTCGCAGTCGAGCAAAAAGCGGCCGAGACGAGACGACAAAAAGCGACTAAATCGCGTCGTGGAGCAATGGAAGCGACGCGATTTAGTCGCTCGGCGACCGCTTTTGTCGTCTGGTCTCGACCACTTTTTGTCGCTGGCGACAGAAATCACGTCGCTCTTGTCGCAAGTATCACACTTGCGACGAAGCTATGGGAATTCTGCCGCTTTGTCGCGCGGCGACAAAATTGGTCGCGACCATTCTACAAAAACGATCGTCGCGCGACAAAGCGTCAGAATTCCACTCGCTTTCACCAGCCATCGCTTTCGTCGCAAGTATGAATGGGCCTTTACAGAGCTTGTAGCGGAACCAGCATTTTGGAGTGCAGAATAACTGTACCATTGATCTAGTAGTTTTGGGCATGACGTAGCGCGAGTGGAATGTATGATTGGCACTGCAGCCAGAGCGCAACACCTTCTCACCACCCTCACCAAACTCGCGTCTTTCGAAATGTCTCATCTCTGATGTCTAGGTCCTTCTAGCTCCGGCGAACGCAGCTTGGTTATCTGTAGTTCGTCTTCGCGGCACTGCCCAGTTATAACGATTGTACCCATGGCTGTCAACAGCAGCTGCCATCTTTCTCTGAAAGGCACGAGCGTCAGTGCACGCACCCGTCTCCATCTTGTTATCGGATGTCGTTGTCTGTCTACCTGTCAGCTCACTCGCAGTTAGACAAGCGCAGCGCAAGTAATTCGCCTCCCTATTCTCGGCAATGGGATCGACAAAGTTAGCGGCCAGTTTTCCGCGGCGCCCTCTTTGAGTCCTGCCTGCGTGACTGACCTGCTGAAGAGGGGAGGGAGGAGGGGGGGGGGGAGGCATTTCCCTGGTATACACGCATATCCAGCTCACACTCTGCGGGTGTGGAGCTTGATGACAGTTGTTTGGTTTAGCCTGCTCGGCGCGTGCGCACGTTATTTGGCGCGACAATTACCAACCTTTTTTTTTCTTCGTTCAGCTTTTGGGGATTTGGCACACCGAAGCTACACGTGGGAAATAAGTAGTGCCACAGTGGAGGGTTCCGAAATAATTTCGGCTATTTGGAGACCTGTAACGTGTGATAAAATTTGGACGCACCATAGGCCGGTTTCATTTTCCGCCTCCTATTAGAAATTTGCACTCTCAGACAGTATTTTCCTTTACCACAGGAACGCGGGTTGGTTTTAGTCTTCAGGCAGCTATTGCTAGCGATCTCATCAGGCGTTATAGCGACACTGTGTGAAATATACTGAAATATAGTAGAAATATATAGCGTGACATATAGTTGAAATAGGACTAATGAGGTTGGAATACGAAATTACCTGTCACGTCCCGTGGCACATATCTTTGGTTGCTTTTTTTCTTTTGGTATGCGGGTAACAACTTGTTGGCAACAACCAAAGGGCTATGCTGTAAAACGGGAGCTTTGAATCTTAATAAGCCTGGAGGCTACACTTCATTGGGGAGCGATAATTGGGAGGCCAAGCATAGCGTCCATAAAACAACCCCTTTGTATCCGGCGACGTTGCATGCGCATTCGAGGAACGCTCGCCAGCTGCTTGCTTTCAACGCGTCTTTGTTTTGCAGCCCCCAATACACGCCTACGCGTTTGTATTATCGGAGAAAGCTGGCGTGCAGAGCTATAACATCAGATCTCTCGTTGCAAATTGCCATTCGCGTTTAGACTCCCGTTGATGCGCAGCGCACATTCTGCCGTTCCCCATTTGAGCCGTAACGCCTTCGGTGCGTTCGAGTACACTTCACCGTTTCGCACGGGCACAGATTTAGGATGTACCGGCGGCCGTATAGCTTCTACCACTTGGGACATTATATGCAGTTGAAGCAGCAGGACGCCAACGAGACGGTAACACAGGCAGTACATCGCTTGCCCACCTCGCCGTAGCAGACTGTTACCGTTACTGGCTTAGCCTGCTTTGAACACTCTACTCCGCGTGTCAAATTACGTACGCCGTCACTGCGGCAGGCAGGCGCTCGGAGGCCGTTCAGCGAGAAGGAGAGCGAAGCGGCGCCTGCCTAGCGCTGTCCGAACACTTGAAGCCCCGCGTGGGGCCTCGCCAGCGGCTTCGTGCCTTTTCTGCTGTTTTGTCTGTGACTTGCAAGCATATACAATTTCTAACTGCCCATGTCTGAAGAGGACTTCTCGTCAGTTTGAAAAGGGATGCTTTTTAGCAGGGGTTAGCTTTTGTGAGCGGCGTGTGCGTGTCTGCTTTTCTTTTTCTTATTCCTTAAGTTATGCCCCTCCGGACTGCCTCGCCGCTTGGACGTCAGTTGTACGCGGTCGACAGATGACGCCGGACGCGGCGTTCATCAAGCCCCTTTCTTGGTCATCCTTCAAGACGGCTTGCTGAAATCCAGAGGGGAACGTTTTCACGCAGAATGCCTACAAATGTGCCATATTCAGACTAACCGCTCGCCCTTTCCCTGAAACAAAAAGTGAAGAAAGCAAATTATTAATTACAGCCGTTGTACCGCTGAAATGATTCGTCTTCGTTGAGTTTTACAGACAGATATGTATATGGCCGGCCATAAAATATCCGTGCGCATGGCACGCGTTTCCTGTGCAGCAAACGCTTTGTGGGAAAGGCAACATTGTGCCAAAACCTAATTTTAAAATGCAACGTCGGGGTCGATGAAAATGAAAATCTAACCTTGCGTCTGTCCATGCGTCACTAATTGAGGTGTATACAGAATTAATTGAAAGACGGTGCAGGGTCAATGCCTCGAAAATTTTCTGTCATAAGAAAGCGAAAAGGGGGGAGGAAGGGGGGAGGCTTTTAAGGACAAATAGTTTTAGAGAAGACGGGAAAGCAAAATTGTAAATGACGTCATCAAAAGTACCGCGCAACCTGAAGTGTGGCCCTCACATCAGGTGACGACATCGCCCAGGACATTGGGGCTGTTAATCAAAGCCGAGGGCGTGGAACTAACACATCCTCTCAGATATGAGCATAGAAGGAAAGCACGTTGTGTAAACTTATAGGAGCTGGCTGTTTTCTGCTGTATATATATATATATATAACTGGCATGCTGGCGATGGGGCCGAAGGCGTGGTGAACACAAAGTAAGAAACCTCGGTAACAGCAACAGCGGAGGGTTTATTTCGACGTTTCGACTTGTCTCGAAGTCGAAACGTCGAAATAAACCCTCCGCTGTTGCTGTTACCGAGGTTTCTTACTTTGTATATATATATATATAATATATATATATATATATATATATATATATATATATATATATATATATATATATATATATATATATATAGCTTTTGTTCTGTTTGTCTGTTCGCTCTACGGTATTTTCACCGAACCCATTGCATATATATACACATATATATATATATATATATATATATATATATATATATATATATTGTAATGAATCAGACGTCCGATGCCTACGACGCCATGTTTATTCTCTGGCCGAACGAGCTCCGCGCTTCTTCTTCCTTCGCTTCCAGTCGGCAGCCGTCCTCGTCGCTCTGATGGTGGATTGGCCGCTGACTGCGCTTGCAGCTTTTCTTCCGCAAAGCTTCGTGCCTTTACACTCGGCCACACTGCGATGGCGAGCACCAGTGATCTCTTGGCGTGGGTTCTTGACTTTCACACCAGGGTCGTTGTACATCTGTGCTCGGTGGACATGTCTCACGTTCCGCTTCGTGTCTTCCTTTCTAGCTTGCACCAGGGATATGCTTTCCCTTGTTGCAAAGGAAACCACGGCAGCTTCAGGGATGGTCATTATCTGTGGGCTTGCGCCGCGGCTATTGTCTTGTTCTGTTTTTTCCTTGGTGAGTGATTCGGCATTTGCTTCAGCGTTCTTGCCTTCTAGAAGTTCGTCGTCGTCGGCTTCAGCAACTGTCGCTGAAACGCGCTGGTTTTTGATAGGTGCATCCTTCGGTGCTTCATTCTTTTCTTCATCCAGTTGGATCTTTCGCTGCTTCGTAGGTTTCCCTGGCATGTCTGTTTGTTCAGCTTCATCGGGTTGAGCCATTTCGATCGTCTTGTCGCGTTCTTGTGGGGACAACAAGCGCTCAGTGGGGCTGTTGGAGTAGCACGTAGTTGTGGATGCAAGGTGATCTTCCGCCGTCACCAGGGTGCTGTTGAAGTGCTCCAGGGAACTTCCGGGCGTCATGTTGTCCTCGTTCGAGGGTGGGAGCGTCGAGATGCCCGCAAAGTGGTAGGATCCGCCCTCGCATACTGGACTCGGGGAGACGGACGTGAGTATCGACGCAATGCGCCGCTGCTCCAGCGGACTGGGGTTGAGCGACGGTGGTGATTGGCTCTCTCGGATCGAACACTTTTCCGACCCGACGCAAGTCGAAGGTGGCTCACGGAGAAGACCCGCCTGCTGATGCGCGCAGGAAACCATCGGCTGGTTACAGGCCTGGTACGGAGACTCGGCACACGTGGCTCCTTCACCAGTCACAATTGGGGTCACCTTGGTGGTTGCCTCCTGCTCCTCCACTATTGTATCATTCAATTCGGGACCAGGGCCACGATACTCCTCCGGGGTCTGCAGCGATGCCTGTAGGTGAGGTTCCTGTGCCTGCCGGGTTGCACTCTGCTGCAGTTCTACGGCGAGGCCGATAAAATCTTGCAGGCTCAAATCTGATGGCTGCAACGTGAGGATTGCAGCTTGGGCAGGGTCAGCAAGGCCATCTATGACGTACTGCCTCGCTGCAGGAGACAGCCAAGGGAGGCCACAGTCTACGAGCAGGCGGAGCTTGTCTACGAGCAGGCGGAGCTTGTCGACTGCGCCACTTGTAATGAATCAGACGTCCGATGCCTACGAGGCCATGTTTATTCTCTGGCCGAACGAGCTCCGCGCTTCTTCTTCCTTTGCTTCCAGTCGGCAGCCGTCCTCGTCGCTCTGATGGTGGATTGGCCGCTGACTGCGCTTGCAGCTTTTCTTCCGCAAAGCTTCGTGCCTTTACACAAATATATATATATATCGCATCAGACCGGTATTCTGGAGGTCGTGGGTTCGGATCCCACCTGGCGGGCATTTTTTCTTCACTTTCTTTCTTTCTTTCCAAATTCTTAATCTGTTTCAATGATCTACCACATCCTCCCCTTTGCTTTCCGAGGTTTTCTCGACTGCCAACCCTTATTTCTGTATATATATATATATATATATATATATATATATATATATATATATATATATATATATATATATATATATATATATATATATATATATATATAGGAATAAAGTTTTCCTGGACGCCGGTAGAATATACACAAAAATTGTTTCGACCACGGTAAAAAAAGGAACAGATTTAATAACGTTTCGGCCGAGGGACTGTATCTGACGAAGGCCGGTCCCTCGGCCAAAACGTTATTAAATCTGTTCCTTTTTTTACCGTGGTCGAAACAATTTTTGTATATATATATATGTATATATTAACAATACGTTTATTTGTTACTACGTGTTTTTACGCAGGAAGGTTTGCCAGGACGTTTGCATATGTAGCTTCCAACAGGTTTTATGAACAACACAGAGTCGGGAAAAATGTTATCTAATACGCTTCAATACCTTCAATACAGGTGGATCCGTAATGTCACCGAATTTTTGTGCCTAAAATTATGTTCTTCTCTAAGTATTTAGAAATCTGTGAGAACGCGTAATTTTCCCAAAATCCTTGTTGTCCCCATTAGGTGGCTGTTAGAGAAAAAAATTCTAAAACAGTTTTTAGATACCTGAATGAGTTACCTTATATCAACAAAAACGTGTTCAATATCTGAACTGGCCTGCGATAAAAAGAAAAATATGTATAGAAAAATATTTCAGCTTTTTAACTTTTTCGGGGATGTCATAAAAAGTTCAGCAATATTGAGCTCCTACACCATATTCAGATTGTGCTCTTGAAATTTGAAGCCGTTTGAACCAGCAAATTGGATGGGCGTTAATCTCACCTGTTACGCCTTTCTGGCTCGTGAGGAGTGTAATTAAAGAAAATTCTTTCACCTTTTAGCTGCGTCGCAGGGTGAAAGACTTAAAATTTGTGTTGGGCATTTTTATAACATTTATTAGCAAAAGCCACTGGTGTATCTCTGTCTGTGAGACAGATATTGGGGAATCTTTAAAAGCGCCGAATATTCTCCGAAATGCGGATTCACACTATTAGTGTTGGTTAGGAGAAAACCGTAAAATGACTTTTTAGATATTCTTACGGGCTACGTATATCGGCAAAAGGAACTTCGATATCTGCCCGGTTGAGCGAGATAATCACAAATGAGCGAAAACACAATTTACCTATTTTCTTCTATTAAAGGGGTAATTTTCGAAAATACCGCCTTATCGAGCCTCTACGCCATGAGATAAATATGCTTCAGAAGTTTAAAGCATCCAGGTCTAGCAGACTTGACCAGGCGTTGATAAATAAGTCAGGGTAATGGGCACTCCGTTTTATAGGTATAGGTAAAACGAATAATATATCAAGGAGGTTTAAAAATGTATGTATGTATGTAGTTATTGATCATTGGAAAAGGAAGATCCACCAACAGGCGTAAATTGTCTCGCCTAGGGGGCGGACACCGGAACGCCTGCTGGTGTAGCGGCGGGAAAGGTAGGGAGCAAAGAATACATAGGAATAAGAGGATAGGGGAGAAGGTTGACATTACATTGTATATAACACACCCAAGGGTAAATATAAAACACAAAAGAGAAAAAGAAGAAAAAAAGGAGTTACACATTGAGAAAATTAGCGTTACAGAGAAACACTACAGATATAGACAACGCATGAATCTGCAAAGGACAATGTTTAACACACATGTAAGAGGGGCACACACACACACACACACACACACGCATACATAAGTAGAGAAGCTGCTTCAGCAGCAGCACTCCACTACAATCTGGGCAGTTAGGAGAAGTTGTAGTGGAGTGCACTGTGCAGCCCCGAGGCCCCCAGGTATGTACCCAGCGCCTCAAGCACTTGGTCCCGCTCCCTAGCACTGCCCGGGGTAAAAAAAAAATCTTAAGCTTTTAAATCCTGCTTGTAATAAATAATACAGTTGAACACGCATATATCGAACACGGATATATCGAATTATTGTCTATATCGAACAGTGCAAACATCCCCTTGAAAATCCCCTGCAAAAGTATAGGGCTGTTGTGCGCGTGTATCGAACTCCTGATCACGGGCAAATTCGATATATCGAATTCAGCGCCGAAGGTGCCCCTGAAAGTTTGCTTCCTCTGATGGGGTGGAGTTAATGATAATGTTGACTCATCGCAGGAGCTGCCTGGCTTGGTGAGACAGAGGCGGCGTCCGCGGCATTATGTCGCTTCGATGGCCTTCAACAGCTGTTTTCACGCTAGCACGAGGGGCAGCTCCATGATAGCTAGAACGCGGATAGTGGTTGGGGCGAAACGACATAAAGGAGCAAAAGAAATTGACCGGAGGCACTCTTCTTTGTGATTGAGCTGTTTGGTGGCTCATGCAGGCGGACCGATGCGGCGTTGTATGTTTGTTTTGTCCAAGGCATTCATTTCGGAGCAACGAAGGCGGGAATTCGTCGGGTGCAGGCTGCTGAAAAGATGTTGGTTGAAAAGGCGTTCGGAATTCCTCGCAGTAGTTTTGAGGGCGATGCACCGCATCAACGTTGACGTAAAGGCGAATGCAGCACAACCCCACCCCGGCTATTCCGGAGCGTGTCGGCTGCAAAGCGACTTCGTTGCACGCCTCCAGATGGGGGAGGTGTTCGGTTCGGATACTGAAGATAACGGCACTCAGTGCCTGACAACGTTCCCAACCGCCTACTGCAGCCGAGGTTCCGTCAGCGTTATTCGCCTCTGTTGTGGCACAGTGTACAGCGTTGATTTTCTCACTTGTGCGTGTTTGTAATCTTGAAGACAATTTGGCGAACTTTACGACGCAGAAGAAAAAACAAGCGAAGCTCAAAGTCATTTCAATGATAAATAAAGTGCGGTGGTCATCATGCTGCGGTTCAAATTTTCCGTGCTTTGAGGGTCAAAACGGTAAACTACCGTTTTCGACGACCTCAGAAAACTGTGTGATGTGCGGAGTTGTCAGATAATCTTCAGATAGGCGTATTTTATATATCGAATTATCGATATATCGAATTCTTTCGCGATCCCCTTGGAGTTCGATATATACGCGTGTTCGACTGTACACACAAAGCCCTCCAAGCAATGCATTTATGTCAAGTAGTGAAGCCGACTTATGCGGGTGCTCAGTAGGTGGCGTTGTATTTATTCATGGTGTTTTGGAAGGTGCTAGGGCTTTCGTACCTTGGTGTAAGATTTCTTATATTGCCCCTAAAAATGTATTTTAGCAAGGCATGCGTGCTTACTAGTGAAGCTGACTTTAAAATACGCTCAGTTTTTTTTGTGTGTTTTACAGATATGAAAAGCTTCTTAAGGGGGCAGTTGTAAAAAGCCCGTCTTCCTACTTTGGTATGTCTTTTTAACAGCGGAGCTGTTGTTACTGGCCGTATGTTCGGTGTTGCAAGAAAAAAAAAACCAAGGCAATGGCGAGTGCTCGTGAGCGCGTGCCTCGCGGTGACGGCCGAGTCCCCGGCTTGCGCAGTGGCTTTAGCAAAAAAAAAAAAGCAAAACCCCCGAGGCTGGAGAAAATGGTGAGCGCACGTGATCGCGTGCCTCGCGGCGACCATCTAGAGGTGAATTGAAGACTTGAATTTCTCCATCAATGTAGCCAAATGCGCGGTCCTGGTGTTTCCAGTGTCCCATCCTGCAATTGTTTGAGTTATCGGGAGGAGATCATTCCTCAGGTAACAGCTTTGAAATACTTGGGTATTATCTATGACAATACGCTTGACTGGCGCCCGCACATAAACCACATTTCGACGAAAGGTGAACTTGCTCTTGCATTGTTGCGGAGAATTGGCATCAGGAAAATTGGCATGAGGTGGGACACCCTACTCTTTATTTATGGTGGCTACGTGAGGCCCATTTTGGAATTCGGGTGCATCCTCTTTTCGGGTTCAGCAGCGTACAAACTGCGACGAGCACTGAGATTGTGCCTCGGCCTTCCCAGATACGTGGCAAATAATATTCTGTATTTAGAGGCCCGCTTTACGTATCTAGAGTCACAATTTAAACTTCTTACAGTGCAGACTACGATGAGAATCTTCGAATCTCATCTGAGCAAATCTTTGTCATTGATGGTGGCTCAGCCAGAATACAATCGTCGTCAAAGTGTTTATGCCAAAAGCTTGCTTTCAGCGCTCAACATCAGCCTTCCGGCAACGCTTCCGATGTTCTCTGGACTTCCTACCTCCTCCTATGTCCCTCGACAACGTTTTCACCAATAACGCCAACCTAGGGATACTAACGGGTTTGCTGGGCGAAAGCCTGGGGAACCTTGCGCTTTCATCTGGTAGCGGCATCGGATGCATCGCAACGTTGCGGAGAGGGCGGGCGTGGGAATTTTCTGCGCACAGCTTAATTGGTCTTTATCTTGTCGTTTACCTCACTTTACTCCTATATTGGAAGCTGAGTTTTTCGCAACAGTTTTGGCTTTAAAAATCTTACCTCCACAATACTTCAATTTTGCTGTTATTTCAGATTCTTTATCGGTTTGTACCACGTTAACATCTTTAAAAAAATTCATTACTCATTCGTACCTTCAATTGCCTCGTGCCTCCCCATTTACGCAACATCCGTCTCATTTGACTTCATGGTCACAGGGGCCCATGGCTCAATGAAACGGCGGATCCTTTGGCCGGATCATTTTTATATGGCTCACCGGTGGACCTCAGCCCTACTCCATTTCTCCTTGCGCGAGCGGGAGGTTCCCGTTTGAACCCATTCCCATTTCATCCTTCCCGCTTGTTCCCTCCCGTTTCAACCCAGCGCAAAACGCCCTTCTCTTTTCGCCCTTTCCCATTTCGCCTGTGCCCATTTGAACCCGTTCCCATTTGCACCTTCTCGTTTGTTCCGTGCCGCTTCAACCCGGTACAAAACGCCCTTCTCGTTTCGTATTTCCCATTTAGCCCCTTCCGGAATACGCACCTAGTTTCTACTCGGGTACTTTCGAGGCGTGCGGTTTTTTAAATTAATCCGCTGATTGACACTGATGTTTTGAGTTACGTCCGACGCCCCCGAAAGTCCAAATTACTTGCGTCACCGTAACCTGAAAATTAAATTGAAGGTACTTCAAACGTATTTAACTGTAAAAAGAAACAAAGTATGCAGATGCCCTATTAACCGCAACCTTTTTGCAATGGTCCGTTTTGTGCAATGGTACATGCATACACCAACGGCTAGGGATAACACAAGAAGCTGCTATCACATACTTGGGCGACTAATGCCCATCTAATTACACTGAATGCGCGATTTTGCGAGTCCCGCCACTGTGAGGTTACCTTTAACCAGCATCAGATGTAGAACACCGCCACTTTTTTTATTTGCATCGCGCTGGTCTCACCTTGTGCTGCTTGCTGCTTTGTGGTGCTTGCGGTGAAAGAGAAACAATTGATCACTTTTTCGTGCATCGCCGCGGTTTTTCTTTTATTAGGAGACGTCATCTAGCCGCACCCGTTCAACGCCTTGGCCTTCCTCTGTCGATGCCTGAGCTCCTTTCGTTCGGGGCCGCATCCGTGGGGTTTTTTCACAGAGGGGTGGTTGCGGCCATTCACGCGTATATTTCAGAGACCAACGCTTGTTCTGTTAGCCCGTAGAAATATTCGTTCTTCGCCTATTCTCCCAAAATGACATCAATCTCTGATTCTTCTTCAGTTCTATTATATAATTCTGTAATGATTTTCCCAATTCAATTACACAGCCTGACTTTGTGTCTGCGAGGTGGTCGTGTTAGCCCCCAAAAGCCACCCCGTTTCTTGGCCAATCGCCCGCGTGGGTATCTGTGATGAGTAAAGGAACAACAAACACAACAACAACAACAACAACAACAACAAACAAAAACAACAACAACACACAACAACAACACAACAAACAACAACAACAAACAACAACAACAACAACAACAACACAGCCCCAGATTGCGCAGTGGCTCTAGCTAACAAACAAACAAACAAAAAAGAAATACCTCCACCGCTAATGCTAAAGGGGAAAAGACACCCTGATTGGGAGAGGTTACCGTGGCTGCCGCATTCTCTTGAAGCCATGATGGATATTGAAGACATGGATACGAGCGTGCAAATCCTTTGCACGACGACTTGCGCATCCCGCCACCGCTGCCTCGAGTTGTTGACGAGGAGCTGGTGGAATTCTACAATGCTGAGGAACTCTACAATGCCGCGAAAAAGACGACGACCTCTTCGATGCATATGACGACGATTGCTAACACCGCAACTATGCAAATAAACAATGATACTGAAACTTAACTATGTACCCCGCAATGCTCACCTACAACAGCTTCGCCATTCAAGTCTTGCGCGTGAGTGCCAGCTTCCCTGACCTTTTTAGCAATGCATCTGTGCATATTAGTGAAGCCGTCCTTAAGGGGGATTGGGGCTAAGCAGAGTGGCTTACGCATCTATACGACAACCGCCACTTGAGGGGTTCTGCAATTTCTTTTTCATTGTAAGCCAGAAAGCTGTTCACTGGAGTGGTGTCGGCACGGCAGAACGATGCAGTCAAAGGTTAAACATACGGCTTTCGTCGCTCAGAAGTCACACACCAGCACGGGTTACCCGCGGATTTGAAAAGTGAACCTGTCAGCTCGTCATGGAACCGGCGCACCCTGTTCTACCCATATAAAAATGGAAACAGCACAAACTGACCGCTATTGCGGCTGCGGCACGGCAGTTTTTACCCACCACCTGACATAATGCTTACTGTGCGACTGTGATGACTGCCCAGTCGAAAAAGACAACAAGAAAAATTTCTGTAGTTTGTCGTATTTTCGCGTGTCGCATTTTCACGTGTCGTGATTCTGATGTTCTGTCGTGTGTCGTACTCCTGTCCTGGTTTTGTTGTTCCGTCGTGCCGATTTCCTGTCTTGTCATGTCCTAATGTTTCATCAGTAGTTGCGCATGGTTTGAATGTTATTGCCCATTGCGAAGAGTAGCATCAATGGCAGTTATGTTGTCGTTTGTCGTTGAGAAAATGGACTTTGTCGTTACGACAGAAATGTGTGTTGTAACAACAGATGGTTTTTGTGGTGCGACAGAAATTCTTGTTAGGTTTTTGTGGTATTCCTGTTAAGGTTTTAGACTGGGTTGTGGAAAAGAACCTCGTGGAAAGGAAAGAAAGGCTGTGGAACTTTTAAACCATACTAAAAAACTAAGAAAAAACACGAGAGAAATCTTTATGAACAGCAACAAGGATTTACGAGCTGAATTAAATGAAGGAATGCAATCTGTAAAAGTAGGATCAGGGCATTGTTTACTTATTCTGCAGACACAGCCCCAGCTGTGTTTGAACGCTGTTAAGACGACCGTTCCACATCTACGAAAGCAAATGCTTTGATCCCTCCTTGTACGTTCACACTTTCATGTTGACTTCTCCTACTGGCCTCGTTGTACGCTTCGATACCGCAGTGATTGAAGCAAAAAGCCTTGCGGTGCATTCGATACGTGAATTGAAAGAACAAAGCACCTCCCGCATCCGTGCAAAGGGGCGGCGGATCTAGGAAGGAGTTCGCGCGAACGACTTGCCACATCCGTTGCCGTGGAAAGCCGAGCATTTGAAAGGTGCTTTCCGAGCACCTCTTCCAGGTGCCCTGTTTTGCAGCGCCACACTCCAACGTCAACTCACCGCTTTTGACACGCACTCTCTTCGCTCCGAGCTTCGGTACAGCGAAGCAAACGTCCGCCACGACGGCGCACAGGAGTAAGGCAACCACGCATCTGCACTGAGTGACCATGCTGCGCCGATCAGAACGTGAAGACCGATTCCTCGGGAGTGTACTGTGAGAGTGGCTATCCGGGCAGCTCGCGGGTGGGAGGAGCCGACGGGCGGATTATTGCCGGGCATTTATCACTATCAGCGGCGTCAAGAGGGTCGAACCACTGGCGCGTGCTCGTCAGCCTACGAAGAGATCCCGGAGCCTCGGGCAGGCAATAAAGTCATGACGACTGACACCTCCCCTTAGCCCACAACGACGATGCTGATGTTTCTGCATATTGGGAGAAGGAAATGCATAAATCATAGTTCGAGGTCTTTGTTTCAGCACAAATGGGCGCACACAGATTTCAGCAGGAAAAAAAAACGATGTGTACAGCCGGCGGTGTTGATAGCTAATGAATTGGAGCTACAGCAAGAAAGCGAACTAGAAAAACACAAACAAACGCAAAAAAAAAAAACACAAATGAAGCATCTAAAGACAGCAGGAAAAGTGACATGATTCGTTACAAGCTTATGCTTCCCCCAGGAACCATGAACATTGATTTGTTTGTTGATATTAAGTGGAACCGACTGCGTGAAGGCATCGTTCATTCGTTTCTCTTGAAGCTTGTTTATCGCACACCTTTTACACCAGCCTTTTCCCAGGTTGCAATGAATCTGTTGTCACGACCGACGCGGTCGTAGGCAACTCGGCGTGACCCTCTGCACTTTTTGAGCGCCTTTCGCGTCGTGCGTCGTGGGCGTCGTATAACGACAAAAAACTAACCCAGATACCAGGCGCAAAAAGCTTTTCTCTACGCTGTCCGATATTACGTGCGTCAATGCGCATATCACTATTATTGTTATTATTCTTTTGTTTCCTGACCACCCAATCATCTTACATCTGCGCGAATCGGGGCATAACGATTCAGGCTGCTCGGGCTATCGAAAAGCTGCACCCCGTGCCCCAACCACATGGCGCTTGCGAGGAATTGCCGTTGCTGTCAAAATGAGTATATAGAGCTCAACCTCTCCTTTCATACACAGCTGATTGGCGAGTCGGCGTCGTGCCAGTTGGGAAACTTTGCCGATTTTTGATGGCTGGTCGATCGAGTTAATCATAGCGCATGCGATCGAAGTAAAGATAGCTGACACAAAACTGGAAGAATTACGTAGAGAATGGTTATTTTTTCCCCGAATCGAATGTATATTTTTTCTCTTTCCTTTAATTCCGGGAGCGTACGTTTGTGTCGCGTCTTCGTTGTTATTACTTTGGTTTGAAGGGGGAATGCCGCTTGCACTTTGCATGCATTTGTTTTTATGAATTTGATGACTGTTCCTTTCGTTCCCTGTTGTGCCAGGCGAATGGTTCTTATGCCCAAGAATTCACTTCTCCGGGCGGATCTCTGCAGCATGCGAGGCGGGAGTGAACAAGTGAGTTTGTAAGGTAAGTAAGGAAGGGGACAGGAACGGTAAGCTGTCTAGTAAGAAAGGCAGGAAGAGAATTAACCTGGCTAGAGCTCTATTAAGTATTGCCTATCTGCCGGTGGCTGAACGAGTCACGAAGAAAAGGGCAAAAGAAGAAAACGAGTAGGAAAAACTAAGAGGAAAAGTTGGACCAGACACGTATGCCCAGCACTGAGGCACTGACAGTGATTGACACTGGAGGCTCTCAGTCTATAGCCTAGTGTTCAAGTTCGTCGCCCGTAGAAAACGTAATAGTTCCTTAGTCGCCTTCTGAGCGGATGACTGAGAAGGCCAGTGGCACAGAATCTTCTCCTCCGAAAATGGCCGCCCGAGAGTCTAATGTTCCTCAGTGCTGATGACAGCTTCTTCCTTGCGGCGAGTAGCGTGGGCAGCTCGCATAAAACGTGGCGTATGTCTCCGATGTGCGCACGTTTCGCACTCCGCCCTTGCTGCCATTCCTATTAAGTACGAGTAAGCATTTGTGAATGCCACCCCCAGCCAGAGACGCAAAGAAGAGTGCGTCAGATCGTGGGAGGCCTAGTGGAGGGACGTTGCAGGTGCTGGTCAAGGCACCAATGCGTGCACATTGAAATCTTCTGGAGACCATTGGGAGATAGCTGTTTCCGGGCAGAATGCGGAGGCTCTAGCTGCGTCCGTCCTAGACAATGGTATGAGTACAGTGGTCGCTGTTTGAGGCGCCAGCCGGGCGGCAGCGTCCGCACTTTCGTTTCCGACAATGCCGCAGTGCTCGGAAGCCACTGTAGGGGTGACATCATGACCCGCCTGGGCAGCACGGTCGTACACCATTCTTATTTCTGTCAGGAGCTGTTCGTGAGGTCCCCGGCACAGCGCTGACTGGAGTGACTGAAGTGCAGGTTTCGAATCACAGAAGATAGCCCATCTGCGGCACGAACTTTGCTCGATGGTGTGAAGAGCGCTACGGATGGCCGTAAGTTCTGTAGCTGTGGATGTTGTAAGATTGGCTATCTTGAATTTGCTGCACAGTGACAGTCGTGGTATAACACAGCTCCGGCAGAACCCGACGATGTTACCGAGCCATCAGTGTATACATGGGTTCGGTCACTGTATGTCTCGGTGCATGTACTTCAAAGCGAGCTGTTGCAGGGCCGGAATTGGAAGATCACGTTTTTTGTCACTCCTGGGATATCTAGGCACACTCGGGGCTGCATCACACACCACAGCGGAACGAGCGGTCTCATCGCCGGCGTGTAGTTCGATGGAATGCTGGTGTTGTGGGCAGCTTGCGAACGACGCCCGGGGTCGGGTCGCTGGTATTCCCGCGAGGTGATGATCAGGTAGACGGGCGAGGTGCCTGATATGTGTCCTGAGTATTTAAACGTCCACAAAGGTTGCCAAAGGGGGATTTCGAGCCAGGGCAATGGTCGCTGCTGTGGACGTACATCGTGGTAGGCCAAGACAGGTTCGCAGGGCCTGAGCTTGTATACCCTGAAGTGACCGAGCAGTTGTGTGGCACGCTCCAGAAAAGGACAGGGGCACTGTATCGCAGACAGCCCAAGAACAGCGCGTTGTAGAGCTGTAACATCGACTTCAGTGGTGTTCCCCACGTCTTGCCGCCGATGAGTTTGAGCACATGCACCACTGCAGAGAGCCTCTTCTTTAGAACGTTAACATGAGCGCTCCAAGAAAGGCCTCTGTCGACAACTATGCAGAGAAACTTGTGATTTCTCACATAAGACACCCTTTCACCATTAATATACAAAGAGTATGCATACATAGGCTTTCGTGTAAATGGAAGCACGGCGCATTTGCTGCTGGATATTTCCAACCCTTGTCCGTGTAGATTTGAGGTCGTCAAGTCTGCGGCATTTTGCAGTCGGGCGCGCACATGCCGACAAGTCACGCCATCTGCCCAAACACATATATCGTCGGCGTATATCGACACGTGAACCCTCCTTGGAAGGCGAGAAATCAAGCCAATTAGTGTAAGGTTGAACAGTGTAGGGCTCAGGACGCCTCCTTGTGGAACACCACGGTGAGTATAGTGAGCTGATGTCGGCCCATCTGCAGTCATAACGAAGAATGACCTCTCTGTTAGGTAATTCCGTATCCACTGGTAGACCCGCCACCGAGCCCACAGCCTGCGTACTTTAAGAATCGCATCGTGCTCCACGTTATCGTAGGCCCCTTTAACGTCGAGGAACAACGCAGCAACATATCCGCTTTCAGCACTTTCCGCTGCTGCACAAAAGTCAACCAAATCAATAACGCAGTCAATGGATGAGCGTCCACGACAGAATCCAGCCATGAACATCAGGGTAGACATTGGTAACGCTCCAGGAACCACCCCAGACGTGCGAGAATGATTCGCTCCATCAGCTTTCCAACGGAAACTTGCAAACGCAATTGGTCGGTATGCCTTGGATCCAGCATAGATTTTCCGGGCTTCAGGAGCGGAACGAGGCGGCTGGTCTTCCATTTTTGGAGGAACGGAACCATCACACCATAGGTCGTTGAAATATTCCAGCAAGGCTTGTCGGGCATCCTTGCCAAGGTGACGTAGAGCAGCATATGTGACTCCATCAGGCCCAGGAGACGGAAGATCGCTTGCATGCAGCTAATGCCGCCTGCAGTTCTTCCATGCTAATGGAACGTCCATCCTTGAATCCCGCGATGCAGGGATGTCACTGGCGAGCAGTAGTAGAGAAGGGCCTGCTCCACTGGCTATCCTCACGCAGAAGTCCTCGGCCACTTCGAGCTGTCGGTGGTTCTGGTGAATAGCCAGGGCCTTAAATTGGGAGCGCTGCTGTACAGGAGTCATTAGCCCTTGCACAGTTTTCGATATCACTGACAAAAGCTTGCGAGGGTCCAGCGTGTCACAAAAAGATTTCCAACGTTGTGCTTGCACTTGGGCAATGCGTCGTTGGATCTTCTTTTGCGTTCGTCTGAAAATTCTCAAATCTTCGAGACATTTCGTTTGCCGGTATCTGCGTTCGGCGCGGCGACGAACAGCACGAAGGCATTCCAGCTCCACGTCAAACTCGGTCACTTTTGGAGACAGCCGGACGGAACGCTTGCAGGCTTGGAGTGTGCTTTCAATGACGGACGAGATTTTCAAGCTCATCGCTCCGGCAAAATTTCGTCCATCCTTGATTGGAATTTCGAGCAATCGGTTACCCGAATAACATCAGGATCGAAGGAACTTCGTAATCCATTTATCTTTAAATAGGTTGGAATGTGGTCGCTTCCACGAGTTTCTATGTCTGGGAACCACTGTGAACGGGCCGATAAACATCGTGACACAATCGTCAAGTCTAAACAACTGCCGTAGTTCGTTCCACGTAAATAAGTGGGGCTTCCGTCGTTTAGTAGGCACAGCCCATGGTCTGAGGCAAAAGCTACTAAGCTCCGGACCTCGCCTGTGGTGTTTGGGTTTCCCCAAAGCATGTGGTGTGCATTGAAATCACCGGTAATTACCCACGGACCCGTTGTTGTGCTTAATATGTCATCCAGCCTCTTCCGTTGAAGCGAGATGTCGGGTGTAGGTATACACCCACCAGAGTGAAAGTGAGCTGGCGCTTTCTGATGGTAAGACAGACGTACTCATTACCCCTGTAAGGTTGCACAAAATGGTGAACGTAGGACAGTTCACACCTGGTGAAGCCTGCGACTTTGCTGGGCTCCCCTAGTGTGGCTGAATAGAAAAAGTTCATAGCCAGATATCCGAATAGGTTTGGGTTTGTTCGGCTTCGCAGATGACAAGTATAGGAATAGATTTCATAAGACAAACTGGCGAAGATCTGAAATACGCGACATTAGTCCTCTGGCGTTCCACTGAAAAAATGGAAGCCTCCTTGATATCCGTACTCAATGAAGAACGTACGTTCGCCATGGTCCTTGCTTATCCGAGACTTGCAAGTACTGGATCCTAGGGCCTCCAGTATCTGAAGTGCACTCAACGCAGAAGGTGTATGCAGACTGGTGAGCAATGTGCGAATGGCAGTAAAGTATATAAATAAGTAAGTTGGCAAGTAAGTAAACAAACAAGAAAGTAAGTAGGAAGCAGTTGATAAGCCTAAAGGTATGAAGTACGAATTATGAAAGTTAGTACGAAAGTAAGTAAAGTGAATAAGTTTGGTAGGTGCGCAAGTTAGATCGTGGAATGCAACTTTGCTGTAAATGTCTGGTGTCTTCGAAGCAAGAAGCGTTCTAGCGCAAGGCGTTGAAAAACGAGTGTCCCGGTGTATTCTTTTAGTACGCGTGTTTGTCCATAGAGATGAAACACAATAGACGCTTTAAGCGCCATAGGAAGTTCGTGAACAATACACAAACAACAGTTGCCACTAGTGATAGCAATGAAGACTCATAGATGGCGCCAGGTACGTAATACCGAAGCCGGACCATGAGCACAGCCGAGCAAAGGTACAGATAGCTATCTGTACCTCTCCGTGGTGCTGCCCGAACCGATCGCCCCTCCAAGCGCAGAAATCGTACATGGGCCAAAATTAATTACATTTCCACTCACTGACACAGGGTCCTGGTTTTACTGGAAACTCGGAGAGCCAATAAAAAAAAAATGGCCGCGCATCTGCTCCTGTCGTTGCAAATGTCGACAAAAGACGATAGTCTTTATCGACTTTTGACAAGTAAATACCCCCCTTCGCTTTCTCGCTCACCTCTTATGTTGTTCCTCTTGCGTCGCGCTCCTCCCAAGGTAAATACGCCAAAGGTTTGCTTAAATTATTTTAAATTTGCCGCGTTCCACTGCTCCAGGCCGGGTGTCTCGATGCCAACGCTGCCGTACGGCCAAGACGAGCGTGAATCGAGGCGCCCTACTTCAACGTTTATAGAACCACGTTTCCATACTCCACGTGCGTTGCAAACAGAACGTGGAACCTATCTAGTGGAAACCTTTCGTAACTGTTGCCGATTGATTCCTTAAAATGCCGCAAGAAGCTATAGTGGCGCGGGCGACAGCAGGCTACAGGGGAGGGAAATTTTTTCTGCGGTTGAAGTAATTAATTTCGCAAAAATCAAGTATTTATGACTTTTTATAAACGAACACTGAAAATATCACTTCTGTATTAATTTGTTGTCCTATATTTGCATAATGTTCTTGTTCTTCTTCAACAATGTTGACAAGTATGAACAGTACACTGGACTTAGACGGGTAGATTTAGCTGTGACTATATAAGACTACTGCGCAGGCATTGTTTTACTTTGGCCGGGTGGCTGAATCGAGTCACAGGACAGACAGACGGACAGACATACAGACAGACCAAAAATTTCTGGGTATAAGTAGCCCAAGAAAGACTATCGTCGTTAAAAAAAACAGGGTCATTTCCACCAACGTAAAATCTGAGAAGGGGCGAAGCATGCAGTGTGTAAGCGTATTCTGGCGCCTTTTTATCCGCTATACCCCATTCCGCCAGGGCAGGGTAGCAATCCGGGCACTACAACCTGGTTAACCTCCCTGCCTTTCTGTCCTTTTTTCCTCCTTTGCGCCTTGGCGTTTTTTGCCAACGGAGAATGGAACCGTTGGGGTTAGAGGTAAACAGCTTTGCTGCAAAAGTCTTGTGTCTTTGAAGCACGAAGCGTTCTAGCGCGAGGCGTGGGAGAACGAGTGTCCCGGGTGTTCTTTTAGTACGCGTTACGTTCTAGCGAGAGGCGTTGGAAAACGAGTGTCCCGGTGTTAGAGTACCGTGACTATATGAAACGATGACACCGACAGTAGACGCCGATATCCCGAACCCCTGAGGGGATTCTCCTCTAAAAACACCGGCAACAGCTCTGCCAGTCACTCACTCCCGCTGGGGGTGGCGGTGACAAGAGCTCACGGTACAAGTGAACAGGTAAGGTATACCCAGACTGGAAGAGGGTCACGTTGGGGGTTGGCTCCGGTGTTCTCTGCACGCGGGCACCTTATCGGACGACTCTCTTAATTTCTGTTGGCGCAAGTGCGCGTTATGAAAAACTTCGTTGCCTTGTTACAATTCCTAAACCTGTCACCATGTCATTCGTAAAATACCTAGAGGAGGTTGAGGGTAGGCAGGGCCATGCAGCAAAGTTCTCTACCCACAAAGCGTCAAGCCCCAGTACTGAGCCCCAGTCAGCACGCTTTTTTCCCGGACCATGTCGAGCCTCGTGTAAGCAGGGACCTCCAAAATTACCACCTGTACTCGGATCATTGACGATCAACACGAGAAAGAGGAAGGCGATCTCCACCAGAAATTGCCAAGGGCCGGCATGCAGTAGCGAGCGCACACAAACTATCTACATATCACTCACTTCTCGCACGGCGACGGCACTCCGTGGAGGCTCATGAGGAGACATGGAAGACTGTACACAACACTTCGAACAAATGGCCCGTAACAACAAAACGACAGGAAAAAAATGGCCCCGGCACTTCTAGTTGAGGTAAATACACGTGCGGAAAGGAGACAGGAAAACACCGTATAGGGATATCATTTATTATAAGCTCTTGTATTGCTGTCATGGTTTCCTGTTTATGGGGGTGTTTGGTCACGTTCTTTTCCCTACGGCGAATCTTCTGATGCAGTACCATCGGTAGACAGCAGGCAGTTTTTCTTTGCTTGCGGAGGGGAACTCGCCTTGACAGTTGTTTTGTGGTTGCACTCAGCATGGTCACAACAGGCAGGGTACCTCCCAAGCCCCCCGGGGAAATGCGGCATTCACCGTCACTCATGTCGACCACGAATTTCGGGCACCTGCAGAAAGAAACGGTAGACCGCAGAGAGCGCGGGCTACGTTTTAATGAATGACCTTACGCAAGAAACGGAACGACTGCTAAGTTTAACATAATAGCGCATCAGGACCACTGAAAGTGATGCGGTGTACTGGCACTCTCTGCAGGCAGCCAGCATCATTGGGAAGGTTACAGGAGATTTCTGGCCTGCTTGCACGCCTGTATCTTTGTGTGACATAAGGAGAAAGATTACGATCGTACCGTTCACTCCGCTCGTATTGTTTGATGGGAGGTGGATGGAAGCTGCGGGACCATCATCGGACCACGGTAGTTTTGTTACACTGGGCAAGGATCGGGATGACGTGAAGTGCCCCTGTCTCACGCAGCGAGAGGCATCGTGTCCTTCTGTAGCAGCTGGAAGACAGTGCGAGGCTGAAGCCTGGCTTAGCAATAACACTTTGGAAAATATAAAAGCTGCCAATTTTTCTTCAGTGGTCTTCGGCCCCGCGTGTGTGTGAATACCTATTTAAAGGCGAATCCCCTTCACACCCGCGAGCAACAATACTTCGACCGTTTTAGGCGTATGCATATAGCTGTAAAGTAATAATATCGAAAACTTAATTGAAGGTTGCGAGATGTTTCGAGCCACTAAGATATGAACCAGAGGCATTGCAGGGTTTTTCTATACGAGTTGAGAGAACTCAAGGCGAAAGCCTTTATTTTGTAGGTAAACATGCAAGGCAAATAGACACGGTACAACGCGTGAAAGCGTCTACACTGAACGCCTTTACTCACTTATTCATCCATAATGGCGTAAATGTTGCCTTTAAGAGGTTTGCACCGATAACCATCGTTTGAAGGAAAAGGGTGTTTGTGCAAAATTTTAGTTTGTTGCGCACAATGCTGCATTATTAGTGCGCAGTAGGGAGCTTCTTACACCTACGTATTTTTGATGCAGCACCTACAACAGATTACAACCTCTGACATATTAGGTAAGCAAGGAAAATCGGCATGGCAAGGCTGGAGGGCGAGTGTTTTACTTACGTTGCACTACAGAGTATTTGCTGTCCTTGCTTTGTAGCCAGCAAAAAAGAACCATTTCCAAGGGTAATCTCGTTGCAATAATTAGATTTTAGTTTTTATTTTGATACTAGGTGAATTAATCGCGTGCAGTATATATGAATAAGCGTGAAGGCTCAAATTTTTCTTAAAAAAAACAATGTTATAGTTTTGCTTCGTTTTAATGTTTAGACCTGATATCATGCGCCTTGGGGTTAATAAATCAACAACTCGACACTCATGCCACGCGCTTCTAACACACTTTAAAAACAGAAGGTGTTCTGTCTGTCGTTACACCTACTTAGAAGTTGAGGTTACTCAAGTCGCGTAGGTTACTTAGAAGTAGCCTATACAATCCTAAATGAAGTGGCAGTACCGCGGCTTGGAACTAAGTGCACTTGGGACAATTAAAGTTGTCTCATATCTTCCGATAGCTGCGTTTGAGCTCCCATGATGGGGTTTTGAACGCAGCGAATAAAATAAAGCCGCTGCATTCATGGGTGGTTCGGCCCAGAATTTCGGTTGTTGAACGCTGAGACTACGCGATATACATATTTATCACGACCGAACTGACCATTGCACTTAGTAATTAGGACCTATATATCTCAGTAGAAAATACGACTCACTCAATCAAAGCGAAATGGCCACAGAGGCCAAGTATGGCTGGTAGCGAGTGATTACTACAACCGTAAAAAAATTGGGCTCATCTCCCCGCGAGGGGTACTCGAGTAAATGCGTCGCATAGGGGGTGGGTGTATTGCGTTAACGTTTAGTGTTTGGGGAGTTGGTGGTAGTGAATGCGTTGTATCAGCAGCTTCTTGACGTAGTTTGAATGAGTCAAGGATATAAGGCGCGTTCGTAGCCTCCCATTCTGTGTCGGCTTTGTGGCGCAGTGGGTAGAGCACCATGTACATTGCGTTCCGCCCGCAGGGTCGAGGGATCGAAAACAGGCGCCGGATAGTATTTTTTTTATATAGTGTAGGGGGAGGGGTGCGGACTACGACTACGGACGTCAACGCGGGTGACATCGTGAGTTACTGAAAAGCTCGGCATTTAAAAAAAGGGGTTGGAAATTAAAGTCAATGTCATCGGTGAACTTTTGATACTCCCGTACACTTTCTAAGCTTTCGTAGACATAATATGTTTCGACTTACTCTACGAACGTGATCGACTTCGTTCGGGCGGCGCAGACGTAGCGGACACAAATAATGTCGTCGTAGAACGCTTGTCCATCTCGCATCACTCCAAGTTCGTGTTACAGGTGCCTGGAACAGGAGATTTCAAAACGTTTCATGGTGAGCCATATGCACATGGGAAAATCCCCGGTGTCTGATCGCTCGAAGGCTGTACCTTACGTAGGGCTTTTTTTTCAGCAGAAAACACACTCTAACACAGTCCCGGTTGGCCCAGATTCATCACAATGCACTCGAATTTGGAACGGTATAGCATGGAGCCAACAATTACCTTCAGCAAATGACGTGGATTAGGGCTGGGCGTCGGTAAAATATTTAATCCTATTATACGGCTTGCTTTAATCGGGTTAATTAATCTATTCATAAGTTGCATTTGTTTAGGAAGAAAAGCGACTAAAATAATATTTTATTATTATTCGTAATAATGTAATGATAATAATAAGATCAATATGCTCAACGGCATGTTCACAGAAATTCGAAATGAGGTAAAGCAGGTCATCATCATGGCGCTGATGAAAAGGCGAGACGCTTTCACCGCCTTTTTTCTATTGACACTTAATGAGGAATATTGGCACTCGAAAATAATTGCAGGGAGCGCCAGATTCTAATTGTGGCTTACATATAGGTCAGAGTTATTTTATGCAACAGCCAAACAGCGCGAGTGCCCGCTCGACCATTTTTGTAATGCGTAATTTGTACTAGAGTGCCCACTTTCTTGTCTGCTTGGGAAATAAGCTTTCAGTTTTATTGACTATAATCTCTAAGCATTTCTGCATCGTTTTCTGTTGTGACGCCAGGCGGGTTACTTGAACGCGAATATGAATCCTCGACACGCTGGAGTAGAATTTCGACATGACACTCTTGGTAATATTGCTCACTTGAACTTCCAACCGGTTAACCGGTTTAAAAAATTACTTGGCGACTAAAGCATTAATCGATTAATCGAATGGTTAATCGATCAATCGTCCACCCTTAATGTCGATCACTCGATCTGACTCAAAAGTGCGGTCTGCGCTAATGGCATCTTCGCAGTGCAAGCATGGCACGGTTCACTGCCACAAACGCACGCCAAAATTTAAAGTTAAATGGTGTGTATGTTTGCTGTCACTCGCTGAATTTGCTGTAGCGTCCGGCATAAATTGGTCATTGGAGCGTATTGGGGTGAAACTGAACCGCTGGTGTGCCTTAGAGTGCACGGCGAAAAAAAAAAACTGTTCTTATGCTAGCTTGTAAGCATCATGCCCGAGAATAATTACGCATTGCTCATTCCTGTCAGACGTATTCCCAGTAATGCTAGATAAATAATCTGCCGTACGGGTTCTATGGCGGCGTTATGAAGAACGCAAACTGAATGTATTATGTACATGCATTGCAAATATAAGCCAAATTTCCTGTTATATCTTACGCAATGTAGACATGTGGATATGGTGACACTTCAGGGTGTTTTATTTTGTCTAAATTAAGCTCAAGCACAGCAACAGTTCTAGTTTCTCTTACCTATAAGTCTCCAGTTTTTTTTCGCTTCCATTGTCTGTGCGCACTTCGTCGTGTCCTCGGTGCCTACAGAACGCCACCGACCGCGCTCCGGCCGCCGACGGAATCAAATCGCGGTGCTGCCTGAAGCGCTTGGAACATCTTACGGCCCTTCCGAGAGCAACGCGTCTTGTTGTGTCGGCGCAGAGAAATTACTTCAATAAACACCTTGAGAAAGACCTTCACGTCGAGAGGAGTTCGCCATTTTAATGAGTAGTAGCATGAAGTTATGACCGTGTTGTGCATTTCACTGTGAAAAAAGCGAGCGACAGGGCGGGAAGCCTTTCGTGCATATGCGTCTGGCCTATGATCGTATCATCAAGGTTTTTTTTGTGGCGTCGCTTTTTGAAGCTGTTTTCAAAACCCTGCGTGCCGCGTTAGCGTACTCATTTGAATATACTCATTTCTGACTTTAACAAAGAGATATATACACGTATTCTATATAGACAACGCCTTCCCGAACTATATACAATCGCCCTGGTGACCACAAAACTTAAGATAAATTAAACTAGAGTACTAGAGTAAAAACGGAGGTAGTGCGGAGGGGGGTTTAACCCTAATCTGGCAGTTGATGAAACCAGTCGAACGCATGTTGGCGCTGCTTGACCCCCGGCAATGCCACAACCATTCGCCATTTACCTTTCGTCTGTTTTTTGTTTGTGCTGGTGGTACCACTCGACCGCACATATTTAGTTTTGGTTTTTGGTTTTATCTCGCCTCTTATCTACACTGTTTTGTAACTGTTTTAGTCGTTTGTTTTTGTAGAAACCAATGTAACGTGAAATTTTAGCGCAAATAATGATGGTATTCTTGGTTATGTACTTAGCACTTGCCTGTAATGTGCCTGAGGCTTGCTTTTCGCTGAGCAGCATTGACAGGTACGGCCCATTCCACCAGTTAACTTGCAAACTGAGATAGGTTGTGAGGTATTATACGAACCCATGCAAGTCGCCTGTATTACAGTTGATGCTCGTTATAACGAACATTATAATGCGAATTATCGGCTACAGCGAACTGAATACAAACTCTGGTTGGTCACGTTTCATTTCAATGGCACTTAATCTTTTATAACGAAAGTGAAACTGCGAGTGACGCGCGCTCTATCAGATATAACGAAGAAACATGTGACCAGTAGGCTGAGAAGCTACTCGGAGCAACTCCCGGCATCCGAAACTGCAGAAGTAGAAAAGGCCCCTTTGTTCATGGACACTGTGGAAAACTTCATCCTTCTCAGTGCTGTGAATAGCCACCGCACAAAGATCACATCCTTTCTCGAAAAAATAGGAAAGCAAGCCTGTTTTGTCGAATGAACTTTGCTGTGTTTGAATTTTCCGTTTCATGTTCTGGTTAATTGAGCTTGAAATTCCTCAAGGAGGAAGATAAGGGTTATGTTGTGTATAGTACGTTCGAAGATTAAAATAATGCATATTTGTATCAAGGATTTTGCGGGAGCCAGGTTACCGATTGGTTTGAACCGGTTTTAGCTCTACTATTAAGGATATCGGATATAACGAACTAAATTACTGTCCCGATCTACTTCGCTATAACGAGGTTCGACTGTAGTTTGTTTATGCGCACAGTAAAGCGTTCCTAGTAGTATTGTCCGCGGCGCGGTCAATCTGCTGGTGATATATGGTCTGATATACGGTACAGTTCGAAAGCTAAATAGGCAATACGCAAGAACGAGTAAATGAGACCAAAATGCAAAATCATGGGGGATGTCAGCACCACGAGAATGTCTGCAGCTGTGACTCTTTCTGTAACTAAGGGCCCAGTACTGGCTAGAGGTAAAAAATATACATTTTGCAAGTAGAATCGTGGCTACAGGGACGCCATTACTCGACGCTAAGATATGGCATTAGCGCCAGCGAAATTAAATTATTTGCTGTTACGCGTCTGCGCATTTCTTCAGTCAGAGTGCATCAGCTTTAAATGGTCCACGAAGACAAAAATTCGATTCATTACAAAAATCGTCGTTTTCGCGTTAACAGTGATACCAATTTTATGGCGAACATAAAAACAATCTAGATATTAAGGAAATCCAGAAGACACAGTGGGGACACCGCAGCCACTTTTGGCGATTTCTCTATGACGTCACAGAATCTTGCTTCTGCGAATGGCGGCCGTCGACCAAAGCCACCGCCAAGAAGCATGAGTTGGCGATTGTAGTGAAGCATTTTGTTCCGTTTTATCGTATCACTTGAATGCTTACGTGTGGTTAACACACTGATAGCTATGTTTTAGCGCTGGCCTCTGTTGCGCCACAACTGCCGGTATTTGCGTTACTGTAGCGCGAAATTTGAGCTTTCCAGCATTTCTTTCCTTCTTCGTTAAAAAAAAAAACGAAATGTCTTTCGTAGCCCGGAAAAGCTAGTTCTTTCAAGCTGAACCACCTTTTATTTTGTCTTTGTGGCCCCTTTAAAAATGTGTGCGCATTGCCGTTCCCGTTTACAACGAAGGACCTCTAAGTGATCATACAACTCCAGTTGACTGCATTTGAACGGAGATGACAATAACTCATTCTTATAGAAGAGTAAGCTATGAAGCATTTGCACGAAGAATTCGCACTGCTTGGATGGCATAAATGCAACCGGCTAGTTTCAAACGCACTCGCGTTTAACTGAGGAATCACAACTAGGCAATTCTTTGAGACCGATATATTCCCCTGTTTAACTTGAATAAATGATCTGAAATGCCTTATGCAGAGGAGGTGTGAAGTGAAAATGGGCTAACACGTTAAAGTCATATTTAAGCGGAGCAGAAACATACCGTTTTTGAAGTCAATCTTGTAGAGTATTTCCGCTGCCTGAGTCTTGGCGGCCCAGAAAGAACACCGCTGCTGCCCAGACGTTCTTTAAACCTGCGACAACCATGCCTAGCCCAGCCTCGAAAATATCGCACCGTGAAACTCGGTTAGGCTCATACGCACAGAACACACAAGAAAACAGCAGTGAACTCCTTCGTTTTGGTCATACCTCTCTCCTGCCTTTACGGGCTGAAACCACTGCCCGTAGAGAAAGAATAACAAGACCAAACATGGTTCTGGGGTGCCTATACGTGTGCAAGAAAATGGGTGGACGATACAGCTATATTGTTCTTTTAGCCCCGCTACAAAAGCTATGGCAAGCAGGCACAGGTGGAGAGTTTTTGTTTGGGATCCGTGCCATGTTGGCAAACTTTCCTCAAAGAGCATGGTCACATGCATGACTGACAACTGAACAAGTGGGCGTATAGGCTGTGGAGCAAGTCCTAATTAAGAGCCCATTCTATCTGTGGGAAGGCTTAAAGCTTGCGCGAGACGCAGCTGCACGGTGAATTTGGCGTCGCAACCTAGGGCGATTGTGTCCAATGCAGCTTCGTGACTGCGTTGTTTGCTCGGTCTTGTAAGCTTCCGCTGTGTTATTCAAGTTTGTAAGGCTTAGCACGGCAGAATTACGAGTTTATTTTTTTATGTTGGTGTTGGGAAGTTTCCCTATTTAAAGATGGAGGTGGACTTGAGAGTGCGGGTAAGTATAGTTGAGATAGGCAACATATGAGTTTTCAATAAATGTGAAACCTCGTTATGACGAAATCACTTCATTCGAAGCCTCGATTGATTCGTAGTGTTTCTACAATCGCCAGTGGAGTGCATAGGGAACAACTAATCACCGCCTTTAACGAAACATCGTTTATAACAGAGTCAGTTTCTGGTCCGAGGATTTGGTTGTAACGAGGGTTCACCGTAGTTCGCAAGAGAATAGCAGCTTCCATTCTGAAGACTAAACAGTCTGAAACGGTGCGGATTACCTGAGCTTGGTATCATACGACCCAGTAGTGAACTCCTGTTCTTCATTCCTCGCATATAGTTTGCTTCTGTTATTGCTTCGCCAGTGCACTAAACCTGCGTACCATTCTCAATGTCGTTTTTTTTTTTTGTAGAAAAGCTGGTCAGCCATTGGAAATCAACCGTGTTAAGCTGCGTCAGAGGAGCCCAAGTTTTCTTTATCCCCATCCACATTCTGTGAGTCGTTTCCGTGCCATGTTTTTCTTGTACGAGCCTAGTAATACCTGCGTGCGCCTGCCTTAACCGTGGCGAACGCGTTCATTTGTGTTTCTATTCTGCTTAGGTCCTTTGTGCATGCCGAGTGGGTTTAGTCTTATGTTCCCGCAAAAAGCTTCGGTTTCTTTGTCGTCGAGGATCAATATTGTAGTATGGTAGCGAACGAGCTGCAGATGTCACGCATTTTTCGTCTTGTCATGAGTAGCACAAGGGCATTTGACTGCAATGAGGGCGTGTTACATGAGCGAGAAACTAACGCAACCTCCAGGGCACTGACATCACGATTGCAAGTGCGTGGGCCTTTGTTTTAGCAAAGAAGTGACCTCAAGCGCAGCTCGTTGACAACTGGAACCATCAGGAAGTTTGGCCAATTAAGGGCAGACTTAAGCAAAAAAAAATCGACGTCATTAAATATTCGACGGGATAGTCACGGAAAACCTGATTCTACCTAAGGAGAAGGACCAAACTTTATTTAGACCATTCATTTCAGGACACCCTGGCGTTGAGAGGTCTTCTTAATCCAGAAGCCCCTGGAAGGTCACTGCCTGGTGTGCCCCTTCAACCAGTCGAAGCTGGTCGCCAGAATCCGGGCTAACTAGCATGCCTTCACACTGTTCATGGGTGGGAAAGCGGATGGTGATAAGAAAATGAGTGTGGGATCACTCGCAGGTCATGTGGTATAGTGTGCAGGGTTCGGGGAAGAATTTCCACCTGACAGAGTAGGAGGTAGGGTGGATGGCGTAGAGGGAGGGTGCCGTGTGTGATGAAGATCTTCATATGGAGGCGGTATTGAAAGTATTGTTTGCCTTCCTATCTCAGTCAGCTTAGCGGATGCAGCGAAGGTAGAGTGCATGCGTTCGAGGTAGTAGTGCTCTAGCATATCTTGACATGCATGGGTGGGCTTCTTCTTCCAACGGTGGTGACGGCAAAGTTGTCGGGGAAATGTGCGATGGGATATTGCGCGCGGTAAGCGGAGGACCCACCCTCCTTCCCGCAGACACGCATGTCTCAGGTCCAGAGAATTGAGAAGGTAAGCGGGGAACGGGGGGGGGGGGGTTGATTGTAGGATGTGGAGGGCCAAGGGTGCAATGTGGCCGGTAGCGTAATGACAGGCATCATGAGAATCTGCGACAATGAAGGAAAGTGTGACACCCACCTGAATGCAGCCATACGGCTACAAAGGAAAGCTAAACAGCTTTCCCAGAAACTACGCAGTTGACGAGCTTTCATTTGTAGCCGTATGGCTGCATTCAGGTGGATGTCACACTTTCCTTCATACAAGCTTCACTCCACCTTGGGGATTACCCTAAATCTGCCCGATTAAAATCTGTGCCAAGGGTGAGAAAGTCTTGAGATGTATTGGCTGTGAGGGTACGGCCACTTCTACGGTTGCGGAGTCTGTGGAGATGACTGTTACGGTGATCAGTTCGTTTCTTCGCTTGGATAGAGCGGAAAACCGCGAAGTATGCTTTAATGTGATGCTTAGCCGCGTAAAAGTACGGGATGTCTTTGGCGTTAACTCGAAGCATCTTTCGAAGTGCTTGAATGCGGGCTTGTCAGCGACCCTTGTTATGAATGGGGTGCATTTTATATGAAATGCGGCGATGGAGGATTTCAGTGCGGGGTTCAAATGGTATGTGTTGGTGGTAGTGTCTGGAAGTTGGTGGCTGAGGCGACGAAGGAGATTACAGCCTGTGTGTTTGAGCTGATTTTGATGGGTCTCGTGAAGTTCCTCCCAGGTGTTATAAATCAACATCTGAAGAAATTTGACAGTTTAAATTATCGGGGGTCGAGCCGTATAGTACTAATTTATGGGCTGGTCCCAACAGTATCCTTCTGCTCACGGGTATATTAAATGTTTCTCTCTCTCATTCTTCATCTCGTCGGATGATGATGTACACTTTTTGGATTTCGCTTGTTGAGAGCCAGTATGGGGTTCCGTATGTGATGCGGCTAACTAGTAGGGCTTGGATGAGGCGCACGAGGCAATGCGTCTGACGAGGTGTGTTTAGTATCAGTGTGTCAAAGTGACCGATGGTGCAAATGCCTAACCTGCCCGATTAGATTACGATGCCAAGAACGCGCGATAGTAGGGGTGGTTAGGGTGCGAGTGTCATGTAAGGGTAAATTAGAACTTCGGAGGAGTTGTAATTTTCCGCCTTGCTTGTGTATCTGTAGTACAAAAAGGGCAGATATTTTTGGTGCGCAACTCAAATAGGCTCGGGCTTTCACTTTCAAACCACTGAATGTTCAGGTGGTCAGCAACAATAGCGTTCTTTCAACCTCAACTAAAAAAAAAAATGCAACAGCACGTTACAAATGTCGAAACGAAGAGGCCGCATGACATTCTTGCTGCGACTGTTCAACGTTTCTTCGGACACATCATGCAGATCTCTTGTGCAGTCTTTTTTTTTTGGCTCCAGCGCAACAAAATTCATACTAGTGGCAAGTTGCAATTGCAGTATAAGTAACGGATAATTCATGATCCAGTTAGTGGTTTGTAGGCTTGGATAACCGCCAATTAAGGAGGGCTGTGGAATTGCAATTCTAATTGCGATTTAAATCTAATAGCGCTTTTTTCTATTGACAAGGCAAACAAATGGCCAGCTAGGAAAAACTTGGCGGATATACAATCAGGGGGCGAAAATGGTAGGAGCCGGCGACGTAGAGTTTCATCGGAGAGTTTCGTTGTTTTTTAACGAAGTATGGAGTTCACCGGAATCTCTTTGCATAAGAAGTGGTACCTTACCAGGTTTAACTAGGTTAAGTCAGCGACATGTGAAATATCGTATCTGCTAAACCATTTCTTGTGATGTAACAGGTCATTCTTAGTGCTTGTTTTTGAAGCAGGGCAGTCAGCTTCTTTTTTTTCTTAAAATAATTGTGGTGAGCTAGGAATGTTCGAACCTTCCCAATAGAGAAAATGCATGTTGCAAGTCTTGCTCGCTTTCAGCGTTACCTCTGCAGCTTATGAAAGGGACCATGCAGAGATACTGCCACATTGCTTTATTTGAAAGCACTAACCATGAAGCTCATATTCATGCCGGCCTCGAAAGACGTCGTTATTGCCAAAAAGGTCATTAACTTTGACAAAGTTGAAACATTCCTGCTGCACAAACTCAGAAATGATGATATCCGAGAGGTACTAAACACAGATTTGTAAACAGATTAACTTCACGTTAGCATTGAAACTGTGCGATAGCACTAAACGCGAGCACCCTTACAGTCTGACTGCCACGTTTATTGGCCATAACTTTTGTCCGTGCCCGCTAATCACTCAGAGTTGACATTGGACATTACAGGGCCAATGCGTGAAAGAGAAGCACCGTCTCATCATACCGAGCCGACACCACGTCGCCGCATTGCTCACACGTTACTACCATGAGCAGTGCAGCATCAGGGTCGACACTTCACTGAAGGAGCGGTCAGGTCGGCTGTCCTGTAGATCATCGCAGGCAAGGGCCACATCTCGTACATCATGGGGAAGTGCGTCACGTGCAAGAAACTGTGAGGGCGGATACAGGACCCGAAGATGGCCGATTTACAAGTAGATCGGCTCACCACCACTTTCACTAACGTAGGCGTCGACGTCTTTGGACAAATTGTGGTTCGGGCTCGCTGTAGAAGAGGCGGAATGGCCAACGTCAAACGCTGGGACGTGCTTAAAGGGAGAGACAACCGATTTTAGTTCTAGCTCTAGCTCATACAAAAGCGGGCGTTTTATAAAGTAAGGCAACCGCAAGCAATTTATAAACAAATTGGCGGAAACAATTTTAATTTGGCACTACAATTTCTGAAATCTGAAAGGTGGTGGTTCGTAGTGTACAAAACGTAGCACATTACGTGTCCAGGTCACGTGACTTCCAAACATTGCAGCTACTGAAACTACTGAAACGTCAATTCACCCATAGAAAACCTTTTAACACAAGTATTTATACAAGTTTAAATCGTATACGTATTTTGAAACATTCTTTGAAATTTTAAGACTTGGTGGCCGACCGCCGCTGGGTTGTTCTCAGTGTGGCTAACTGAACCGTCATGTCTTGCATCAACGGCAGCGTTCAGTAAACAGACACAGTCAAGGAGCTGCCTGCTTGTGTTGTACGTTGTTCCACGATTCTGCCTGAGTTGAGTCAGGGGCGTTTCTTCTGCCGGATATTTGTTTTCAGTGTCCAAAAACGCCAAGGGCAGCTTAAAAAAAAAAATAGGGTGCGCCGGGGGAGAATCTAAATGCCGACCTCCACAACATGAAGCCATCATTCTACCTCTCGCCCGTTCCAACAGTGCCGCATTCGTGCAAAATAGCGTATGTCAGACTAGGCCATTAGTACATACAGCTTGCTGCTTGTAGTGATTAAAAAAACACACAAAGGAATAAAAAAAGCCTGCAAGTCACAATTTTTCTAGCTGGGGACAAGTTTTTAAATACCGCTTTTCATCTCGCATACATACAAAAGTATGTTGCCGCACTACTGCATTTCATGGTTGCCGCCATTATTTTTGGGAGGATACGTATTGCTCGTAGATCTAAAAATTTCGATTTAAAAAGTTTTAGGGCGCTATCAGCAAAACCGCTTCACGTCAAGGTGTTTTAATAGATGCCCTTTCATTTGGGATAGAGAACATATACTCGATAAAAATCGGTTGTCTATCGCTTTAAGCATTCGCGCAGTGCCCGTCGAAGTAATCGAGGTGGTGGACACGTCGAGCTTCATAAATGCGTTCCGAATATTCTTTGCAACCCGAGGACCGAATCAAGCAAATCCGCTCTGACTGTGGTACGAACTTTGTGGGGGCGTGCAGAAAGCTCGAAATCAGCCCTGATGGTCTCCAGGGTTCAACATTGGGAAGTTTCTCATCGCGAAAGGCTGTACGTGAATATCCAATCCTCCACATTGGTATTGCGTGGGTGGTGTTTGGGAGCCTCGTCGGATACTGGACTCTATGTTGCTTCAGACACACCAGATTCGTCTGACCAACAAAGTGCTTACTACCTTCGTAGCAGAGGCTTAAACGGAATCATAATAAAATCATAAACTAAATCATAAACGGAAGGCCTCTCGTTCCCCTTTCCTGCGCGACCCACTGGAAAGACCCCGTCATTCTTACGCCAACGGCAATATTGGCGCAGAAGCTGGGAGCTTCAACTTCGGCCTTTGGAGAAGCTACAACTAATTCTGTTCCGACGACAGTGGCACCAAGTAGAAAACTTGACGACTGAGTAAATTCTGGAAGAAATGGTGCACGGGGTATTTGGTTACCCTGCAACAACGAAGAAAATGGCTGATCGTCCTGTCCGACCTCAAAGTCGGAGACTATACGTCTTGCTCAAGGACAAGCAAGCTACCCGATCTGAACGGAGTTGGGGTCGTCACTCAGTGCATACTGAGCGCCGACGGGCACAGTCGAATGGTTGAAGTCAAGAGAGCAAAAGCGGGGTTATTAAGATGTTCATCCGTCCCATATCAGACGTAGTTCGTCGGATTTCGACGTGACACCCCTGCGGCGCCCACGAAGGGGTGCACCAAACGGGGAGTAGTGTGCTGTCCATCGGCACCAAGGGCACCCGAACTCTCCGTGGGTTCGGCTAAAAACGAAACCGGGACCGTCCCCTTCCGACAGTTCGCCATCAGGTGGATTTCTCCCGCCGGCAAGCAACACTGGGGCGAACCCTCACTTTAACACCAGGGTGGTGCAGCCTCTCCTTCAGAGGCGATGAGCTGAGGTGCGGCAGTGTTCGTGCACCAGTGCTTTTCTACTGCAAGAAATGCATGTGTAAGCGATTTCTTTAATCTTATTCAGCTTAGTAAAGTTTTGCTTTAGACTCACTGGTTCGGCCCGTTAACTACCAGGATGGCAGGTGTGCTTTTACTAAGCCATTTACAACTCTTAGCCACGAGCTGATAGATAGTACAGTTCTTTTGTTGACAATGATACAGAAGGAACGCTGCACTATCTATAGGCTCGTGACTAAGAGTTGTAAATGGCTTAGTGTTGCAAGTGACAATGTATGATTTTTAACACAGACGTGTTTTATGCCGGGTTCCACCAAGATCTGACGGACGTCATATCCCTCACGGAAATGATATCGCCAGAAAAACTTCGGCTGCGCCGGGATTTGAACCATGAACTCTTTCGCCGCAACGGTAGGTACGAAACGCGCTCCCGACTGCGCTATGCACAGACGCGTAAACAGGGCACGAGATCCTTCCATTCAGATGGTGCTGCTGTCTAGGAGAGGCGAAGCGAAGTAGTGCATCATGACGCTAATAAGCGCCGACAGTTGGCTCCTCGAATGTCGCGCTCGTGGCACGGTCCGCTGCTCCTTTCGCTGCAACGATACGCTGACAACCAGTTTGGTTTCGTTCGCATGAACGGTTTGCGAGCGTTTGTGGTTTCAGTCGGATTTACGCAATGCTCCGGCGCGTGCAATTCAGTGTCTAAGGTGATGCGTATAACGGTGCCATACCGACGAAATATAAATAGTGATGTGCAAGTTCATATCGATGCACAATAACCCTTCAACTGCTCCTGTGAAGGGACATTTAACTTTCGTGTTTTACCGGTTCCTATCGAAGAGGATCAACCACATTTTTTAAGACTATCTTTGAAGGCTCCCTGATATAATTTTTGTGGTATAGAGACCAACATGCTAGTGTACATGTGTTGATTCGAAATAAAAATTCAGTTGAAAGTAGCGCTTCAGTCGCCTATGTTTTTTTTTCCTTCTCCCGTCCCCGTGTTAGTTTGCGCTTCCCGCCAATGCAATGTATTACCAAATCGCCCATGCTTCCGCTCTTGCAAGCTTTATATTTACAAGGCCGCTTCTAAGAGAGCATTTCGGGTCTGCATAACATTCCATGGTTTATGTAAGTGCCTACAACCTCGGCGACGCTTAAAGCTTGCGCAGGATGAAATGGTTTGGGGCTGGCTAAAAGTTTGGTGCCCACTCCGCAGACATCTCGCCACCAGAAGTCGACTTACCAGAAATGACTGAAACATTGTCTTGGTTGCCTAGCAAAAGTTGGTCAGATGGGTAGGGTGCATGGCTTAACTAAACCGGAGTAATTCAGGATCTCGGGGAAGTACGGGGAGACACCCACGGTCCGGGGGAAGCCGCCAGGTGAAAAACAAACAGGGGCTGGCTTTTGAGTGTCTGAGCCCGGCGGTTTATGGGGCAACGGAAAAGGAAGCGAGCTAAGAAACGGCGCAGTCGGTTCTGTGCCCGACAGAAGGAACATTTCTGGTGACGCTCACATAACAAGTGAAAGATTTGCCTTAAAAAAAAAGAGACCCAGAAAACACGAAAAATAAGAGACCATTCAGACAGAGTGGAAAGCCCAGCTAGTTGCAAATGGGTTATGACTGGGACTGTGCACAAAAAACAAAAAAACAAAAACAACAAGAAAACGGGATTGGAAAAAAAATTACACCATCTTCCCGTGGGGAACCATGAGGACGATGCGAAGCATCATGGGGGTTCCGTGTAGGTTCCATTGTGGTGCCGTTATGTTGTTTCATTTATCGGAGCACCAATGGGAACGTAGTGTGAACCCCATGTAGAGACAGAGAAATGTAGGGAAATGTAGAGAAATCTAGAGACAGCGAAGAGATCGACACCCGCGTTACCTAGCTGATCGAACACCTCCTGGTGTTCGGGGTAGTGCGCTCCTACCCCGCTGCCCGCCCTCTTCGTCCTCTTCTCTGGTTGAGCTGCAAGGCGCGTGGCGCTTCCCGCCAGAGCTTTCCCACGGAAAATTCAACATCCTCCTCTAAAGTTTTCAGTTCGTCGTTTCCGTTGACGTTAAGCTTCGCGTGCCTTCGTTGTATCAGTAGCTTCTTGACGTAGTTTGAATGAGTGAAGGACATAAGGCGCGTTCGTAGCACATGCTCCCGTATCGGTTTGTAGCGCAGTGGGAAGAGCGCCGCGTGCCTCGCGGCCAGAGAGTCGTGGAATCGATACCGGGCCCGCCTAACTATTTCTTTTTATAGTGTACTGCGCTGACGTCAGGCCAAACGCTGACGGGGCTGAAGAGACGCGCATGCGCAGTAGAGTGCGGATGGCGGACAACAACAAGGGAGGGAGGGACACAGCCCCGAGCATGAGATGCTTCGCATCTAAAAAAGGCGCAAAAAAAAAAAGAAACGTTGTGTGTGTTCTCTTCCCGGGTCCCATTTCTTTTGTGTGCAGTTCCAGTCATGAACCATTCAGACAGGCCGAGCAATCTGACCTTCGTACTTCCCAACCATCTGTACAAGGTTATCCCGTGTCTTATTTTAGTGCTACAAACTGTCAGACGGTATTTTATCGGTATAGCACAACAACAAAATATAGCGTTCTTGTTTATGTCGCATAAAAATCTACATATTTGTTTGTAGATTGTAGAGTCCCTGTTGAGCATCACAGCTGACTGAGCTTTTGTTTTATTTTTCGAATAAGTTGTTCGGTCTTCAGTGAGCAAGAACGCTTTAGCCGGCGTTCGAAGTTCTCCTGCAATTATGGAGGCGTTATTATACCAGCTTGAGCTTGCGGTTCCGAGACCCCTTGGCGCCTCCTTCCGGCATTTTTATCCGGGTCCCGAACTCCGGGTCGGTTGCCACCTGTGGCATTGCCCCGCCCGCGGGCTGCTTTTTCCACTCCCCAGACACTTTGGTGCGTGCTGCTCTCCCCTGCGTTTCCGGTGCCTGATTGCCGGAGTCCAGGACGTTTCCTGTTAACGCTGAAATGCTTCCTGGACCGCTCTTTTGTCCTTGCATCGTCGCCACTCCCTTTGCAGGCATTGCTGAAAGGAGCAACAGAATCGTATGGTTAACGGCATGAACATTCATAAATATGCACACTGAACCCCGCGAACAAAGTCGAACTGAACAATGCAGTATTCCAGCGGACTTTTTGGCGGATTGCTTTTTTTACTTCTGCCACCCCACTATTTTCCCCCGGGAAAACAGGTTAGATTGAAGAAGTTGTGTTATTTAACGTTTGAGTGCGCAGCACTTAAGCGCCCCCTCCTGTGGTTTCACGGTGCCGCCGTCCCTCGTTGTACCCGAGTGAACGAAGGGGACACCGAAGACAACAAGATAGATCGAGCAGGAAAGCGGAGGAGGAAAGTATGTCGAAAGAGTGAGGGGGAGGGCGCTATGCCCAGACGGTGCCAGAGAACCTCACCGGGTGGTGCACGCTTCAACGTAATCTCGACTCCCCCGTTCTCGTTCCACCCTGTCCGTACACTCACGTGTTTGCCCCTTTTAACAGCGAAGCTGTTTGGAAAATTGTTATTTTTCGTGTTAGAAGTTAAAAATAACCAGAAAATGCCCAGAACACGTGAGGGCGCTCCTCGCGGCCACCGCCCGGCAGTTAAAAAAGCGAGAAAATGCCGAGCTCTAGTGTAGGCATGCCTCGCGGTGACCGCCCAGCGTCCCTGGCGCACTTTAGTCAAGCCAAGCGCACCTAGTTAGGGTGATTGGAAAAGTACTGAAAAAAAAAAAAAACCCTCCATCGTTCGCCGTAATCATGGTAACACTTGCTCGGAACGAGAAAGACTCGAGCGTTCGCCTTAGTGGTGGCAACACTTGCTCGGAACAGGAATTACACGTCACATGGTTAAACGGGAACAAACATAGGTTACTTTAGTGCACTGGCAAATTGACCAAAATAAATTACTGGAAAAAGGCTACCAAGGCGACAAAAGCCTAATTTCTATAACAAAGACGGGGAACGTTCGATAAACAGACGTTCTTAAAACGGGTTTCTCCTAGACTGTCTGGGACCATAGTATGGGTGGCCGACCGGTCATAAAACCTCGTCCAACTAACAGCTTAAGAACCACGTTCAGAGGTGATACGGAGGCAATTTCCTTGAAAGCCCAGAGCCGGTGTCATGTGTGGAACAGTAACGGGAGTTTGCTTAAAGCGTCTTCTGTTCAAATAGCATTAAATCACAGCCGTATCGTTGTGATGCATGTGAACCCAGTAATCTTAGTGCTACTACCCGGGTGACATGACCAGCTGTAATATTTATTAGTTCAGCGCACAAGTTGGGGTTACGGAAATCGGAAAAGTTCGGGTTGCATTAATATTCATCTTCATAGCGCAAAAAAAATAACGGGACAGAGGGGAGGAACACACTGCACATGTGCTGAACCAAAACTAAATTTTTTTATTGATGAGGCACAAATATGAAGCCATCGAAGGTATAACACACAGATAAAAACACGACACATTAACCCACTAAAAGCAACTGCGCAGGCGCACGTTCTCATGCACCACTCTCATCAAGATTCGCCAATTCAGCTTCTAAAAGCGACACTTTAAGACGGAGCGCTAACACACAAGTCAGATATTTTTCGAATTTTATTCTCTTCCACTATTTCCCTCGCCTTTTGGTCACCGTGACGGAACAGTACCGTTGTATCATGAAGGAAAGGCGTACAACCACAATCTTTGCAATGTGTGTAAAAATAAGCTGAAGCACTCCATTGAGTGAACTGTCATGCTCCCGCAAACGAACATTTCAGCAGCGGCTCGTTTGGCCCACATAAAAGCGACCACATTTGAGGGGAAAGCAATAGACCGCATCTGATCTACAAAGAACAAACTGTTTTTCATGTTTAACACCAGATCTGTTTGCTCGGCACTTTTTACCACTACTCTTTTCGACGGCGGGACAGATGTGGTTTAACTTATTCCTAGCCGAAAACACTACATTGACGTTGTATCTGCTCCCTACTTTTTTCAAACGGAGTGAGACATTGTGCAGATATGGGATTACAACTATTTTTTCCTTCCTCTTTGCCTTCACAACGTCACATGCGGCAGGCGGGTTTTTTTTCACGAAATCCTTGTAGACCAAATGTGGTCCATTGCGTTTCCCCTCAAATGGGGTCGCTTTTATGTGGGCCAAACGGGCCGATGCTTAAATGTTCGTTGGCGGAGCATGGCAGTTCACTCAAGGGAGTGCTTCAGGTCATCTTACCACCCATTACAAAGATTGTGGTTGCACACGCCTTCCTTCATGATAAAACGGTGCTGTTCCGACACGGTGACCAAAAGGCGAGGGAAATTGTGGAAGCGTAATAAAAGTCGAAAAATGACTGACTCGTGTGTTAGCGCGCCGTCTTCGTCACTTTTAGAAGCTGAATTGGCGTATCTTGATGAGAGTGGTTGTATGAGAACGTGCGCCTGTGCAGTTACTTTTAGTGGGTTAGCGTGTCCATGTTCTTATTTTGTGTTATACCTTCGATGGCTTCATATTTGTCTCTTCAATAAAAAAAATTAGTTTGTTTCAGCGCTTGTCCAGTGTGTTTCCTCCCTTTGTCCCGTTATTTTTTTTGCGCTGTGAAGACGAACCTGTACCAAGTAGCCCGGTTTTCTGCGCTACTTCAGTGCATTAATATTCTTGCACAAGAAGATATTGCGTGGCATCATCGTCTGGGAAATTTCGTATACCATCCGCGAAAAAGCGTTTTCTTGCGAGCATTCCCCAAGGGGTACAAAAGAAAGGGCTGACTAAAAAAAGGTTTCCGCAGTTTCAAATCAATTGCTTCGGATTAGGTTTTAGAGAAGTGGTCGTACGAGCATCCTTTCTGGCTATACTTCCTGATTTGATTGATGGTAGGGTTTAACGCGCCGACGCAACGCAGGCGAGGAGGCGCGCCGTAGTGGAGGCCTCCGGATTAGTTTTGACCACATGGATATATTTAACGAGCGCCGAAAATCTCGTACACACGGGAGTTTTTTGCTTTTCACCTCCATCAGAAAAGCGGCCGCCGCGGCCTGAAATCGAACCCGCGTCCTCGGGCTCAGCAGCACAACGCCTTAGCCACTGAGCCACCGCGGCGGGTCTTAATGCTTCCTGGTTGGCTGTATAATTTTACAGAAGAGCAGACATGTCGGCATTAATGTGTAGCATTTCTTGCTGGGTGCCTCACAGACCGAACCATGTAACGCCCCGCATTTGCACAAAAATGTCTGATTGGCAGAAGCAACACATTCCGTTGTTATAATAGTGTAAATGCAGATAATTTTTCGAATGTGATTACGAAAAATAGAAAAAAAGCATATTATATAAAGGTCAACATACGAGATCAAACTATGCACCTTATGTATCTCCCCCTTATGCGAAGAAAAAAAATAAAAAATCCCAGAATAGAACAACCGGTACTCGAATAGAAAAATCGTGAAAGGGGACCAGGCGTTTAACGTCCTGCATTTGCGCGAAAATCCGTAATCGGCTGAGTTAACACATTCAATCGTTATAGCACATTCGACTGGTATAACACATTCGATAATTGTCATTATAAAAATAATGACAATACGTGCCCCCCTCCCCCCAAAATAAATACAGCAATAAAAAAGCGCTCGAAACAACGACGGAAACAAGAATAAAAAATTCTGCAGAAATTCTGAGAATGATCTACACATGCGTAGCATTCTTACGCCACCTGTATTGAGTGTGAGTTTTTTTCAGCCAAATTTTTGTTTTTTCTAAATCCTGTCCGACCAATTATCTCCAATTACACTATTATAACGATTACAGGTGAAACTTTCGCGAAATCTTCAATATTGTGGAAATGCCCGGCGTTATACGTTCTGCCATTTTCCGAAATTTTTAAATATTTTTTCTTATTTTTTAGTATTCAAAATTTCGTCGGACCAATTATCTCCATTTACGTTATTGCAACGAATACATTTGGAACTTCCGCGAAATCTGCGTTATTGCGGGAATGCCGTGCGGTAGACGTTTTTGGCATTTTCCGTAATACTGTCATATTTTTCTTATTTTCAGTTTTTCAAAATTTTGTTAGACCAATTATCTCCATTTACGTTATTATAACGATTACATTTGGAACTTTCATAATATCTGCATTATTGTGGAAATGCAAGGGGTTACACAGTTCGCTATTTTTCATAATTATTTTATATTTTTCTTATTTTTCAGTTTTTAAAAATTTCGTACGACCAATTATCTCCATTTACGCAATTATAACGATTACAGGTGAAACCGTTCGCGAAATCTGCATTATTGTGGAAATGCCAAGCGGTATACGTTTTGATATTTTCCGCAATTTTTTAATATTTTCTTATTTTTAGTTTTTCGTAATTTAGTTCGACCAATTGTCTCCATTTACGTTATTCAACGATTACATTTGGAACTTCCACGAAATTTTCATTATTGGCGAAATGCAGGGCGTTACACTGTTCTCCATTTCCCGGAATTATTTGATATTTTTCTTGTTTTTTTATATTTCAAAATTTTGTTAGTCCAATTATCTCCATTCACGTTATAACGATTACAAGGGGAACTCCGCGAAATGTGCATTATGGCAGAAATGCAGGGCGTTACACTGTTCGCCATTTTCCGTAAATATTTTATATTTTTCCTTTTTTTGTTTTGAAATTTCGTGTTCAACAATTTCTCCATTTACGCAATTATACGATTACAGGTGAAACGTTTGCGAAAATTACATTATTGTGGAAATGGGATGCGGTATACGTTTTGACATTTTCCGTAATTTTATTTTATAAATTTTTGTTGTTTTTAGTTTTTAAAAATTTTGTTCGACCTGTTATCTCCGGTTACGTTATTCTAACGATTACATTTGAAATTTTCGCAAATATGCATTATTGTGGAATGCAGGGCGTTACACGGTTCGCTATTTCCCGTTAATAATTTTATATTTTCTTTATTTTTTAGTTTTTAAACTTTCCGTTCCAGCCAATTATCTTCATTTACGACAATTTTAACTATGACGGTGTGAAACTTTCGCGAAATCTACTCATTGTGGAAATTCTTCGCGGTATACGTTTTGACGTTTTCCGCAATTTTTTCTTTTTGTTATTTTTTAGTTTTCAAAATTTAGTTCGTCCAATTCTCTCCATTTACGTTATCCTAACGATTACGTTTGGAACTTTCGCTAAATCTGCATTTTTGAGGAAATGTAAGGCGTTACACGCTCCTGGCTGTGGGGGTACTCAGCAAAGAATGCTAGCATTAAAATTGTTAAAACAGACCGTGTAACGCCATGCGCTTGCGCAAAACTGCGGAATTGGTGGAGGCAACACATATTAATGTTAAAATAGCGTAGATATCAGTAACTGGTCGCAGAAAATGTAAAAAAAAAACATACACACAAAATACGGAGAGAAATAAAGTATACACAAGAAAAAGTAACGAAACGGAACACACACACACACAAAAATGTTATAAAGCACCAGCCGTGCACTGCGCCTTGCATCTGGGAATTACACATAATTGATGAGGTTGTAGCCCTTAAACCAAATATTAGAGTAAATGTGCGTTATTGGGGAAAAGGAACAAAGGAGAACTTTAAAATAATGAAACAACGCAACGTTTCGGCTACTGAAACCAGGCTACAAAAGAATGCTAACAACGAATACAAGCTGCGTAAGTATCCTATGCATTAGTATACAAGTCTTTAAATTGCTGCACGTCTTTTCGCCTTTAAGAGATAATCTGCCCTCAGGGAAACATGGACAGGCTGCATTTAATTATGGCGCTGAACATGAACTGCTGAGCTGCGGAAAATGTTATGAAATACACCGTCATTCTGTCCTCGTTTCGGAAAAGCCATATTAAATTTAGTTGTTTTGACTTGATTGATTGATTGATTAATTGTAGGGTTTAACGCGCCGACGCAACGCAGGCGACGAGGCGCTCCGTGGTGGAGGGCTGGGGATTAATTTTCTTTAACGTACGCCGAAATCTCAAACACACGGGTGTTTTTGCTTTTCGCCTCCATCAGAAAAGCAACCGCCGCGGCCGGGAATCGAACCCGCGACCTCGTGCTCAGCAGCGCAACGCCTTAGCCACTGAGCCACCGTGGCGGGTAGTTGTGACTTGCACACTTCAGTTCCTCCTGCGAGGCGCGGGAGACGATTCCGAGTGCACGTAGTCGTTCTGCAGTAAGTTCGTGTTTGTGTCACCACGTTATCTGCTACTATATCCCGTTACTTAAAGTACTGTCCTGGCGAATTTTCAGATTTCTTAAAAAAATACAGAGAAGCATGAATTCAAATAGAAGGGGCAAAAAATAAAAATTAATCCTCACTCAGAAACAGAATGCACTTTTGTGCGCCTTGAGCTCGCGTTCGTTCAGCTCTCCCCTTCCTTCCAATGTGAGGCCACCAAGTAGCAAAGTAAAAATTGGCCGCGTATCTGCTCACTTCGTTGGAAATGTCGAAGAAAGACGATAGCCGTCTGGCGTCCCACGCAAGTAAATGTCCCTGTTCTCTTTCCCGCTAACCTCTCATGCTGTTCCTCTCCCGTCTCGCCCCCCCCCCCCCCCAAAAAAAAAAAAAAGAAAAACACGTTAACGGTGTGCTCAAATGAATTTAAATTTACGGCGTTCCACTGCTCCGGGAGGATAGAGCGAGCAGAAAAGCGGAGGACGAAAGTATATGGCGAAAGGCGCGAGATATGGTCCTCCGCGGCGATGCTCTACGAGACGAAACCACAGTATATCACGCGCCTTGATGCGTTCATCACTTTGTGAGACGCAGCAGGTATGCGCCGTCACCCATAAGACTGCAGTTCGTCTTGCGCACGAATTTCGCATCAGGGAACATCGTAATCGTCGCCCATTTTAGGTGCGGAGTACCTTGGGGCCGCACAATGTCCGTCCGCATCCGTGCGCGATCCATTTACAATCGCAAAAAATCACACAGGCACCGGCATGATTCGAGCCTGTGTCTGGTAGACCAGACAGAGTTAATGTCAGTCGCCTTACCCACTGGGCTACCACCGTGAGTTAGTACCCGAGAGTCAAACCATAGTATAAGGAGGCTATGGTCAAACGCTTACTCCCTAGCCGGTACCGTGCGCAGTACCTTAGGACGTCCCAATGTCCGTCCGCATCCCATCCATGCGCACACCACCATCAAGCGAAAATCAAGCGAAATTCGATTTGAACCGTGAGTTGCAGTTTCATTTAGGGAATAATCAAGGTGCAACACACGGCTCGAATCGAATGACGGTCGGGGCGCAAATCGGATGTCACTGAGGGCGCAACTTGGATGTCATTCGATCCCCCGCACTCCACACCCTCGCCATCATCCGCGGAGTGGAGATGCTGCCATTTTTTTTCTTATCGTTGGGTGGTTATGGAACGTTGCAAAAAGGAAATAACTGTTTGCGAAGGACAAAGCCTAGGTCTAATACTAGGTACCTACTTATACGCCAAATTTATGTGAAATAAACAGGCCTGTTACAAGCGCTTCTAGAGCACTCGAAAATGAGGGCAAATGGACACGCAGGCTAGATTATTGGCGGCACTTGGCAATTCTACGCGGTATATGAGCCCATGAATGTACCTCGCCTATTACGCCTCTTCAGTTATGGGCTTTTGGTTGAGTTCGGCAGGTAATATACCGGAATATATTGATACGGCTTGCGAATGATCAACCAATCGAGATACGTAGGTCAACTGATCCGAAGGGATCGTACAGGTGACCAACCTCTATTGGCTTAAAGGGGCCATGAAGACAAAGTGCAAGTTTGGGTCATTCAAAAGATTGCCTCGTTAGAATTTTGCTGTCACCACTTTTAACGTAAACTTCGCTCAAATAAACTGTATAATTAGGAAAGAAGGGAATGGTTATGCGACCAACTAGCTCATTTCCCGCAACAGAACCTATGATGTCATACCAGCTAGCTCTACGATTCGTGGGGTGGAAAAAGCAAACGCAAATTAGGCAGAAGTTATAAGATCGCTGAACGAACTATTTGCGCTTAAATTTACTGCACAGTCTTTTTATAACAGTAAGAATTGTGGGATAAAACGAAAGCACACATAAACATAGAAGTACCGATGCGTACTGCTGTTGGTACTGCGCGCACTATGCTTCGTTTAGATGCACAGCACTGCGGGGCTTTGGGGTTGTCTCAGACGACACTGGCCGATTTACGCGAGCGACGGTATCTTACGTGATCATATTTGTCGAGCGAGCACCATGTTTCACGAGACGATTTTTTTTGTCTATGAACAAAAACAAGGCAGGTTTAAATACGGTCACAAACAAACCAAAGGCAGAAAACGGCTTGCCGCGGTGTCGTGGTGCCATCTAGGTTGACTAACAGTAAGCAAGCCTCCGCTCCTCACCGAGTTTAGCTGAAAGACTTGCTCTTATGATGTCATTGCAAGCATCGCCTAAACACACGTTTTGGCGCGAGACTCACAATTTAAGCTTAATTTGATTAATTTCGCAGTGAATAAATCATCGTTTGCGTCCAGACAAGCGCTGGGAGCACTACAGAACGCGAAATTGTTCGAAAAAAACAAACCTGTATTTTGTCTTCATGGCCACTTTAAACAGTCATAGCCGTGTGGACATTCTAATGAAACTATGTGGGCCGAGTGCCGAGGTGCACGACGTATAACTGTTCTTACCTGACTTGCAAACCAGTTTTGTGCAGCAAGCAGGGAATCGGCCTTTTCTTTGACTGGTTACAGTCCGCGCCCCTTGGTTGAGGCGTACCGCAACTGCAATTCAAAGGAACACAACCACATAACACTCGGGCTTCAATATACGCACTACTCTTTCATGCTCCAGTCGGCACAGAATGCATTATAACCCTTCGCTCCATTGTTTCCGTAATGTCTTTTGTGCACGGATAGATGAAGAGTGCTATCTTTGATTTTAATTTGGGCGTGCATGTTGCTAAACCTGTTCAATGCTGTTGTTTTGCCTATTTCCAATCTGTAGCCTTTCTAATCTACTCCGCCTACCCGTGTTACCAAATGCCACTCCTCACGGCCGCGTTCACCTGTGTGATTCTTCCCGCTCAAAATCAAGTAGAACAAATTGCCTTAGACCACATTGAAGCAATGTTCCTGCTATGAATGAAAATAATCCTGCCGCGCACTTTGGCAAGTTAAAAGTTGGAAATTTTCTTGCACATTTCCTAGTGCACCCATTTACGGTCCCGTTTGGAAAGCGAGCGTGTGAACGGTAAATACGGTTTAGGGAGAACTGGGGCTAAATATCACTGCTTGTCACGCCGAAGCGCGCCTACCTTTTGCAGCCAAAACCTCTAACTTACTGTCAACATCGCGCGGGCGTATCACTCACATGAATACACACATTAAGCATTGTTTAATGTTTGAGCGTCGCTCACGCACTAGTTGTCCTAGCTGGCCAGGAGAGCACCGACCACAGATCCTCGCGGTCAGAACCTGTCTAAAAAATTCATATGGCCTTTAGCTGTGACCGAAATCCCTTTATGCTGCGAGTAGCCTGAAGCATATAATCAAAATACCCGTTGGCAACCCACGTGCGTTTGGGCCGGCCTAGCGCCCTTATTGGCTGCAAACAGAGGTATGTGTTAGCCTGACATCCTTATTAGATGTGACTTGTCAGGTCGCTAGGAACGGGAGTATCCGGTTGCCTGACGTTAGCCCTAACGTTATACTTTGAGGTCTAACTCCGTCAACCGATGCCCGAAGCTAAACGTCTATGAGCCTGACGTTGCTTTGCACGCCGCTTTTCTCAACGTTAAGAGCCTACATTCAGCCTCAACCTAACGTTGAGGCTGAGTATAGATGCGTGGCTAACACACTCACGGGCGCATGCTTTAACAACTCAACTTGCGTCTGCACCTCGTGAATGCGTCAGTGCAGCTGTCGCATTCGCACAGCATAGAAGAAAGATAAGGCGCCCCCGTGACTGTTTTGGTTTACTGTGTGTTAGATTCGTGAACTTTAATTGCAACATTATATGTGCTGAATATCTCATGCAAGGAAGTTCTGGGGCATGAAATGGTATATCCTGTGCTTGAAGAAACACTAATGAATGGCGCTTGGCCGAAGGGGCGTTTGGCTCCACACTTTTAAGGTATTGCTGGTCGAATAGAGTTTTAATTCGACCCGCAAAAGAATAGGCCCGGGTACATAATTCCGTCGGATAGGTGAGTATTTCAGCTTGAGCACTCATCTTGGAAAAGTGTGGGATCGTGGTTGCAAAAATTTGTAATTCGAGCGGGGTGAATCTGCGTTGACTTTTATGTTAGCCTTGACTTCGTCGACATTGACGACGTCGCAAATTTGAACTCTGTGTCCTGTGTAATTACCTTTTGTATTTGTTTTTTTATTGTGCTGTGTCGTCTGCCCCAGCAAGAGAACCATGTTTATATTCACGACGATTCTTTGCCTTTCACTGCGCCAAAGTTTGCACCACGTCCGTATATTGCTTTAAATTCCAAGTATTTGCAACATGTATCTTTTAGTCGGTAAATTGGTTTGTTTTTACAATGGGGACTCCACTCCGTAATAATACATAACTGGATGAACGAGATACTGAAATAAATAAATAATAATAAATAATAAATAAATAAATATATAAAATAAATATTGAACCAAACATATCTCCTGCCAATGTTGTGCTGCACAGACCGATCAAGCGATGTATCATCCGACATTCTGGGCTTGAAAATGATTGTATAATGCGGCTACCCGTAATAGTTAAATAACAGGGGAATCACAATGCAAAGCAACAACAACAGCAAGTAAGTAGTTAGGCGATCTGCTAGAACCTCTGACAGAAAATTCAGGCAGGATACATTTCCGATTACTGTCCTGTGATGAGATCAGTATTCTTCCGTTTGTACAACAGAGTGGAGGAAAGCTAACTATGATCTCTTTTATTTGCCTGCCCAGGCAGCTTTGAGCAGTTCCTGGGCGGCCCAAAACTGCTCCCGCCTTAGAAATTCTATGGGCAAATAAAATGCGGAGCTGCTTGGACTGCTCAGAACTGCTCTGAGCAGGCGAATAAAAGAGACCATGAACTCGCTACGCTCCCCTCCCTTCCCCTTTTTCTTGCGTGTAGTTGCTGCCACCACCCGTTCGCCTTCCTTGGTGTGCAGGTCAAACAGTGGCTTTTGGCCGGTCTGAAAAAGCTGGGGAAACAGTTAAACAAGCATATTGTATGAACAGAAATGGGTGAAGTAAGAGCAAAAGTGCTACTCACATTAACAGCGCAACATAAAAAACAGGCTGTGCATCTGCTCCTTTCGTTGGAAATGTCGACGAAAGACGATAGTCGACTGACGCCCCTGCCATGTGAAACGACTTCCTTTCTCTTTCCCCGCACCTCTCATGCTGTTCCTCTCCGTCTCGTTCCTCCAGATAACACGCTAGATGTTTGCTCGAGTAAATTTAAAGTTACCGCGTTCTACTGCTCCAGGCTGGTTGCCTCGATGCCAGCGCTGCCGTACGCGGTGACTTGCGTGATTCGAGGCACCCTACCCCAATGTTTATAGAACCACGTTGCCATACTCCACGAGCGTTCCAAGCGGAACGTGAACCTCTCTAGTGAAGCCTCTAGTTGCTGTTGCCGTGTGATTTTTTTAAATGCTCCAGGTAGCGTGGCAACCGCAGGTCGACGGTTTTCTCCTGTTGATGTAGTATTTTACTTGCTATCGCAAAAACAAAACACCGTAATTTCTAATAAGGAACACTGCAATATCACTCATGTATTGATTTTTCTGCCTCATATTTGAGTAATGTCTTGTTCTTGTTCAAACAATGTTGGCAAGTAGGAACATTGACACCTGACTTAGACGTTAAGATTTAGCTGCTGACTATATAAAGACTATTGCGCAGTTTTTGTATTCGCCTTTGCCCGGGTGGCTGAATTCGAGTCACACACACAGACAGACAGGCAGACAAGAGACCGACAGACACACAAAATTTCTGCGCTTAAGTAGCCACAAGAATACACTTGTCGTCTTTAAAAGAGGAACGCTGGTGTCTGAGAACAGATTGATGGCGCGTTACCTCGAGGTGACGGGGAACCCTTCCATGCAGGTCATTTTAATGCACTTCGCATCGTCGTACCAGACGGCAACCGTGTGGCTTATTCCCGTCCTGGTGTTGAACAGGTTCTGCGCAAAATTAGTATAGGCCATGTAAGGTTCCTTTCTTTCGAAGCCATGCTTTGCTAAGCAATGTTTTTTGATGGTTCTGGTTTTTGTAAATGCAATGTTAAACATGTAGTAATGTGTGCTTGTTTTCTGGCGCAAGGGCAAGGAGGTCCAAAGAGCGCCAACACAAAATAATAAAATATCAGAGTAAAATCCTAAATGCCCAGCATATTGCGTAACACTCATGCAGGCATGAAACCACAAGCACGCATAGTCACAGACGCGAGCAAGCCCATACAGGAAGAAGGATTAACAGAGACGGTGCGCAAAGGTAAATGTTGCCGGTCATAGTGTGAAGTAACGAGTAGTAGTTTTTACATTTAAATTAAACCAGCTTGCTGTAACAATAATTTTGTGGTCTGCAAAAAAAGACCCCGGAACGAGCGAGACTGGCTCCGTTGCCCTTGTATAAGGCGGACGCCAGAGGAACAGTCATTCAACATAAAATTCACATACATGAAGCAAACTGGTACAACAGCAGCCTTATATATGTAGTACATTGTTGAAGCGATACGACAGTTTATATTGTAACATTTGTTTACCATGATTTGTTTCTTTCTTCAGGGTTTTTGAGAGGTAAAATCAGGAAGTAGGTAATTTTTAGCATTCGAATTCAAAATCTTAAATAGTTCATTCTCATTTCCTCTAATGCGAAGACATTTAAATAACCGATCGTTTTTTTCGGACTCAGAAAATTCGAACTTGCTGGATATTCCGGGCTTTCCCTAGGAACCGCCAGTTGTCAATAGGGGTAATGTAATGAACAACGGACATTTTGGACGAAATAAAGTCAAACGTTCGATTTCCGGACAAAATTTACCGCGACAGAGCCACGGTGAGACTCCTGGACGACACAATTTTGAATCCTAAGCAACCCGGCGTGCTTGGGATAGGATGGGGATTGGCTTGACTCCTTCTGGGGTAACAAACTTTGATCTTGGAGGCTCTAATTTTGCATGGGCTTCCCCGCTGCCGTTACATTTCGCGAGTTTGCTACAGTGTACAGAAACATAGTGTTGTGCGCGGAGATAACGGACGACGAGATCGTGCGCTAAATGACCGCGCTGGCCGCAAAGCGACTCTGACTCCGCCGAAGGACGCTCCCGACCCGCCCGGAATCATCAGCGCAAGTATGGACATTGCCAAAGCTTTGGTATTGCTGTTCAATGTTTACGAAGAAAACGTGGCTCTTGCAGAGATGCAAGCAGCCGTTCTCACACGATGGAAGAATTTAAGACCTGGGACCATTCGCGACTTCTTCAGTCCTATTATAATTAAATAAAGATCGTTTTTTGGTACTCGCGTATTTTTTGGAGTGGTCTTCTATTCGGACTATTTTTCGTCGAACTCCGGGTCCAAAAAAATCTGTCGGCTAGGTGTATAGGCCCACTGGGCGAAAAGCCGGAGTCAGCGGCAGCATTGGCGTTGAAGTCTGTAACAGTGAAACGGCTCTGCGAACACTTCTCATTGAGGCGCTCCATTACGCGAGGAGTTCATAGCACGCGCTTTAACTCGACCTACCTCTGCAATACAGATCAAGAAAGAGAGCTGAAGAACGTAACCAAGAGAGAGAACAGACATTGCAGCAAAATCCAACATAGTCTTCAACTCTCCCACTAGATGGCGGCGGAAACCGAGCAGCGGCGCAACCGCGTAGAAGACAGATAAAGCCATTCGAAAGTGCAAGGCGAAGGCGGATTTCGACGCCAACTGGTCTCCAGCGGAAAAGAAGATGAAGTCCTTGGAGAACGCGGGGCGGAAGCAACGCGTTTGAGACGTTCAACTGAACAATAATGCGTCGGTATTGAGAACGCTTAAGAAGTGCTTTGGTGTCTTTCGGAATTTCGTGCGTGCATTTCATACGCTTGAGTATAGAGGATGTATAAAAAGAGCTATTACTGGAATACGTTCATTGAAATAGAATATAACTGTGGGACAATCATATGCGGCAATTTATAATGATCCAAGCTGCCTTTTTTGCAGTTTATGAAGTTTTGTGATATTATTTGTGTCGTGCTACCTATATCAAGTGGCAGAAGTTTAAGTAATTAAACAAAACAGAACTTCTCTCATATAAAACGCTTCAAACTTTCGGCAGACAAAACACAGTTATCGAAGAACATGAATAATGCGAAGAGTACTTGATTAATAAGTCAAACTTACCGCTCCACGATATGTGTTTGCTCGAAACATTTCCACCGAGATATATAACCACAGGTACACTTTCGAAGTTTGAATGATCTAATTTCGATGCGTATTGGCAGGGGAATACTACGGTGTCTTGTAGTTGTGAACCTTCTAGTTTTGATATTCATTTGGGTTAATTGCGAGCCAATTTACTGGGGCCAAATAGACAGTTTGCTAGAGGTACTATTTCGTCTTAAAATCACAATAAATTGTTTCTTGTGCATTATTGCCACTGTCACGTCATCAGCGTACGTGACAATAACACGGTGTCATCATACTGACCGAATGAGCAAAGTATGTGCAGAATAACGAGAATCTAAAATGCTTCCTTGTGCTTCTACTATTCAAGCAGACTTAAAGCGAGAAAGAAAGGTCGGGAACCGGGTCAGTTGGTACATGATTCATATGGTTGAACAGCATGAAGTGACGAGAGAAAACGAGAACACCAAAAAATCAAGGCCGTTCCACTCAATGTGAAAGCTGTCGGAAGTGCAGAGCAGTTGATTCGCCATAATGGGCTGTAGCGCCGTTATCCGCTCACAGCTCCACCTCAATGCAATTGAAAATTTCCCGCAGTCGCTTGCTGCTGGCGCAGCCCCTTCCTGAAACTGCGCCAGCGGGAGTTCTGTTCTTTTGTGCTTGCTTTTCCTCCCGCACCTGGCAGGCGTTGCACTGCTAACTTTTTTTTCGCTAACTATCGTAAAAATCAACCCAACGATTTTCCTAACAAAAATGAACGTGGGCGCTGCCGGTTAATTACGAATATTTTGCCTCTAGTCTACCTACAGTTTTCTTCACACATCTACCTACCGGTAGATGTGTGACAAGCGCCAGCGGTTCACGAGTTTCGAACGCTTATGACTATATAGACAGCTTGGCTTTCGAAGCCGCTCGCTGGACCCAAGTAGACCCACAGGACGCCGTGTGGGTCTACTTGGGTCCAGCGAGCGAGCTACGACGACAAGGCGGCCCCTAAAGTGCTCGCACTTAAAAATCAACCACACGAGCGTTGACGAAACCATAAATTTGAAGAAGCGGGAAACACACATAGCAGCGCCAGCGCTCTAGCAGACGCGTGATGTACCACACGTACCGCGTATAAAAGATACAGGCTCGAAAACTATCCAGATAGGACACATCAGTGTCGCTGCTTGTTGACGAAGTGGCATATGAGGACAATTATTGAGCCTTTAGCTTTTTGTGTGGTACGTGTTGCTTACATTACGAGTCTCTATAGGGCGCAGACGATTCTGTTCGTGTCTTCCGCTCTTTAATAAAAAGAAAACCAGTTGTTAGTCAGCGCTTGTTCCGAATTCCACATTCTTTGTTCCGCACGCACTGTCGCACCATTATGAAGCGAGACGTACTTTTACTAATTACTACTTGCTGCTGGCGATTGCCGGTGTAAGTGAGTGTATACATTCCTAATGTATGCAACTGTTATTCAAAGGAGCTCATTGTTTCTTTTTGGGTCAAAAGGACCGTGAAATGCCTTTCGCGAATCCGAATTACGAAGTGGTTATTATTTTATACTCACCAAGGAATGAGGTAATGGTAGTTTGTATAGGCTTGTCTAGGTTATTTGAAAAAAAAGGAAGTTTTGATCGATCCGTAATTTCTAAACTCGTTTTTATCCTTTCCCTGGTACTAAACTACTGCAAAGCCTATTGCGTTCTTTTTTTTTAAGGAAAGAAAACGCTTCTGAGGTTGAGGACTCGTTTGGGCACATGTGAGATGAGGTCCAGCACGCATTTAATCGTTCGAATTTCCAAGCTGTTTATATCCCAGTTAACATTTTATAATAAAAAGAAAAGCGGTTATTTCATTTCCAGTGAAGATAGCAAATCTTTTAATCACGTACACTTCCATTCATGAAGATTGTAAAGTGGGAACTACGGACATTTTTGCCCACCGATATAAAGTAATTGTTTAGGGTTTCTGCCATAAATAAGGTTTAATCGAAATTCAAACACATCAAGCGTAGTTAGTCATTCCTCTTTAATATCTAGAACGCTAAACGTGCCAGTAGAGAGCTGGTTGTATCGCACATTTAAAAACATCCCGTACAGTTGCTTCTCGAGATTTTTATCAAATTTAATGCATCGGTTCTTTATATCTAAGCAGCGCGACGGTGAGTTTATCTTTTTTAAAATGGAAAACAAGTGACGAATCAATGAAATGCCAATTGAACTGTAACAAGTACATTTTTGGGAAAGAAAATCCAACTGTTATTGAGTTGATGACCTGTTTTCCTGGCTCGCTAGTGACAGACAAAATGTATGCGCCCTAAGAAGAAAGGGACGACGCAATGAGAGACGGAAGTTTTAGAATAAAAGTATCAATAATGTCGTGCGGCTAGCAACTGTCAGTCTGGGAACATTCCTGGGACGGATAACCTCGACAGGGAGGTTACAGCCGTAACTGATTACGAGGTTGAAAGGGTGCTTGAGGAAATTAATCATACAAAAAAAAGTGCCAAAAACGGCGGAGTAGCTGTGGACATGCTCAAGGGTGGAGGGGACATAGTACTTTGCAAAATTTTTGGAGCTATGTTCCTTATGCCTGCGCACTGTCAAAGTGGGGATGTCAAAGAGCTAAAAAGTTACACGTTCATAGGCCTGTACATTCAGTGGTATGCAAGTAGCTTACCACAAGCTATAGTTAGCGGCTTAAGTTCCACCATAGATTAGCATTAAACGTAATAAATAAGCTTAATTTATAACTTCCGCTCCGTAATCAATCATATTCATGCCTAATGATATCTATTCGCATATGTTCGTCGCCAGGTTGCATCGATGATGACGTCGTAGTGTGTTTCGTTCAACTTGTACATGGCGCTGCTTGCATGACATCTGTTGAGGCAGCGCCGTACCATCGCAGTTATTTCACAGCTGCTGCTGAGGTAGGCGCCTCATAGACCACCGCAGTGGCACTAGCTTTTTCGCAGTCGCATCTGCTGGCCAGCCCTTCCCGCCATCTCCACTGCTCCGCTACCGTGGTGGGCAATCGGACGTCCCTTATCTCTTGGTTCGCCGCTGGCTTGGCTTTCCTTCCTACGTTCATCCGTTCTCGCTCCTCCCCAGCACCGCATTGCCGTGGGAAACCACGACCCTCAGCTGCTGTTCATGTTGACGGTGAAGAGTCCGTCACTGCATACACCACACCAATGAAACTCCAAGAACAGGTGCCTCCCGGAAGGTAGCGCGCGCATTTTATGAACAGTCATGATGGGGCGCCTAAATTGGCGCCAGCTTGTTCATATGGGCATTTACTGTCCAGAGGTACAACCGCGTTCTCTCATTACCACCATTATTTTCACGCTGCGACCTTTCCTTCCTCTCTTCTCCAGTCAGCCCAGGCTTCGACGGAAATCCGTCTAGTCAGGTTGTGGGTTCATGACAAAGTTGACCGGTATCTACGCTCGATCACTACCACACATCTTGCGAGCATAAAAACAACAACGACGTCTCGCCTCGCCTCATTGGGAACAAGAATACCATATGGAATCCAAAACGCCAAAATTGTGCATTTGGCTTGGCCAGTGATGGCACCTTTGTTATAAATCTCCTTGTTACTACGGCTGAGAGCCTTGATAAATCGCTATTAACGAAAACGCGCTTTACTATTCGCCCAATAACTACTTCTGTAATTACCCGATGAAACTACTTCTATAGGCCGCAGTTCACGTCTCTAACGTACATTTCTAGGTCAAAGGCAACAACCCGGTCCCTATGTCCACCTTCCGTTAGCTAGAACCGTTGAGCTGTGGTGGTCCAAATGTTTCGTGATTGTCTCGCAAATTTGCGGAGTTCGGTTCTAATAACACCAAAAGCCAAATTTACACATTTTTTCAACTCTACTGTTGTCCAAGAAAAAAATCACTTCATTCCTAGCATTTCTTGGTCTCTATTTTCTTCTTGAACAGTCTGTAACTTTGACATTCGCCATCCGTAATGTGGGTCACGAACACCGGCCGCATTTTTACCATCATAGCTAAGCTAATTTCGAAAATAAGCTTTATGATCAAATGAACAGACCCTCGGTCTTTCTCCCTTACTTTCCCCGCCCTGCGCACAAAACAGCCCAATCAGAATGCCATATTGGAGCAAACACCAAAAATATGCAACCCGACAACCGCCCGTGGGGTCGAAAACTCCGTGCCTAATTTCGAGAAGTTCGAGTACTCAAGTCAGCGAGAAAGGGCACGATACGTACTTTGCTTACGCTAATTACCGAGTCGCAGTAGATAAAAGACTTTTCAACAACACCCGAACCTAGGAGTGCACTTCTGAAACCTTCATGGAACCACTGAAGATCGATGTTTTGAAATAACACGCATACGGGAAAGCCATAGAACAAGCAGCCATGGAAGGGTTATCCAAATCAGCATTCACACTGACCTACCCCAAGTTTGCCGCAAAGAACTACACCCACCCGCTTAACCTGTAGAAGCTACCCTGATCCGCGAGATAAGCCTTCGTCATCCAGGCAAGAAATTCCGCCTGATACATACACCTCGCCATTAAGGCGGGAAGGGAGACGGGACATTCCATGATTTCACCCTCGACAACCCCAGGATGCGAATATATGTCGTGGCGGGCCGTGTATTCGGGATGGGGCGGCAAGTCTTTAACCAAGTTCTTTGGAAGGGCAGTACAGGACGGACAACAACGTTAAGATGGACCATTTACCCACACGAAGACCACGCAAGTAAACGATCATCCTTTATATAAGACCATCCCAACGTATTTTCCACCTCATCACACATTTTCCCAAATTCCCCAGCTTACCGACACCCACGCTGGTCCCAAGAGAGGAATCTGCCCCTCTCTACGCCACAACTACAGTATTTGTAACCCTCCCACCATCCCAGCTAAAATCATTAGAAGAATGGCTGGCTTTACCATTGTGTTATGCACATTGCAAGCACACGTTGACGCTTCCCAGCCGCCTTGCCTTGCGGATTCAGTCTTCGAGGCTAGGGCCTGGTGGGCCATCTGGACTGGCTCCTAGCATTGAATGCCAATAATTTTTTTTTCAACCTGGTTCACTCCGTGCTCTACACTAGGACACTTTGAAATGGAACTGAGAATTCGCTGCAGCTTCGTATTTGCGAACATAACAGCTAGGAAGAAAGTTAAAGGCTGCAATTTGAAAACCCCATAAATGCCACAAAGACGTCACTCCACAAACACGGTCAGTGCGGAGGCGGCAGCCACATAAAAAAAAAGCATCTTGGGATCCTCTCATCCCGTGTTAGCGGAGGTAAACGAAGAAAAAAAAACATTGAGAATATTTTCACTTACTTTTAACGCTATATGCCGTGCAGGATTCAGAGAGAAGGGCCAGGAACAGTGCTACAAAGATGAGCCGGGATGGATCCAGTAGCTGATTGAGCAAGCCGATAAAGCGTGGCCAGCCCATTTCTCGACTTGTGTAGTGCGGTGGCGGTGTCGGATAAGAGAAAAAAAGAAAAAAAAAAGAGTGCACAACTTTACTGAAGCTCACCGATCTTGACGAAGAGACTCTTCTTATAAGCAGCATTTTTGAAGGGCGATCAAGAGGGAAGTCAGACAGAATGGCGCCAACGAGCGGAAAAGAAAGGACTGCCATTCTCGACGCAGCAACCAGTCACGCGTAATCACGGCCTGTCGCTTTGACACATTTCCTCCCCCACCCCCCTCTGCCCGGTGCCCCTTTAGCATCTCGCTTATGCAATGTGCCGTTCCAGACATGCTTTAGACAACAGCTGCTCGTTACTGTCGCGCTTGAGACAACAGCTGGTCACTTGTTTCTTTTGATCGGTGGCCCTTTCGTTGAACCACCTACTTCGGGGCCTCTCACTCGCACCTTGCTAATAGGACGCGGCCAAGTGAAGAAAAAGTTGGGTGGACTTGCCGCGCCGAGAGACGTAATTTTGAGCCATTGTTATGCATTTGCCATCGCTCGGCGGCAGCTGTTTGTGGCAGTCGCTTATGGGTTCGGTCCCTACAGGGCCGAGAAAGTGAGAAAGTGGGAATGCGAAAACAGGCGCGCCAATGAGGAGGGCTATATCTTATTGCTCGCCCTTTCGCTTCTCGGATTGGTGTCACGCGGCTAATTAATTGGACAGCGACGCATAGAAACCGAGCAGCCTGCTGCGTGCGTTGCTCACGACGAAGGCGGCCTCCGATTGCGGATTGCGTTTACTGTTAGGTGCCCATAGTTAGGTGGATATTTTAAGGGCACATTAGTGTTTGCATAGAAGGGTAAATGGTAGGCCGTCGCGAGTCTTCCGCAAACATTGACAAACACGTAAACAAGCTAGGCATGCGTCGAATTGATGCGCGTGTTTTACGCATACTTGCACCGAACGAAACATGTCCAAGGTAGAATTATTGGCTGCTCCATAATACAGTCAGTTGAAAAAAAAAAGACTTGTTACTGCTTTCGAGATAAAACAAAGGGCAGAACAATTCTTCTCTGGCTGCTTCCTTTAAATGCACTTGCACAAGAACATAACAATGCATAATTTGCATAAGAAGGCAAGTTGAATGAATGTTTGGTCGGGGAAATATAAGTTGCAAAGATGACTTGTTCTTGTTTTCGCGAGGAAAATACAAGCCAGAATTCATGCTCAATGATAGCCTTTGAATAGGACGCATTGCTTGGCTTGGGGAATAACTCGAAAAATATTATAGAATTATTCTAAATTGTTAGTTGTTGATTGGTGCTACTTCAAAGTAGATGAAATCGCTTGGAATTTACTTGGGATTGCTTGGAGTTATTTGCAGTTACCTTGCATTACGTGTTTATACTTGAAACTTTCTAGAATTCACTTGGAATAACTTAAAATTACTTGAACTTTCTCGAATTTATATACATTGAATTACTTGACAGTGCTTCGAATCTACTGGATTTACTTGGACTTGCCTGACATTACTTGAAATTGCTTGAAATTACTTTGAATCCCATAAAATATTGAAATTAGCTTGTAAATTTTTGACATCGCTTAACATATCTTGTAGTTGTACGATATATTTTGACATTACATGGAATATATTAGAAATTACGTAGAGTTACTGTAATCACTTTGAATTACTTGTAATTACGATTGGTTACCCGGAGTTACTTGTAACTTATTTAGAGATACTTCAAACTTGAAAGTACTTATTTGAAACTTGAAAATTTCCTACAAATATTGTTTGGTTTAGGGCAATAAACGCAATCGAGAGCAACCTCAAACTTGCAACAAAAGCAAAGCAGGAATTGGAACGCGTATCTACTGCGACGAGTAAATCACGCAGTGCCGCTCTGTGCTGGCGAAAACTGTAGCCTTTTCGATGCTTACCGGAACGTAGGAAAGAGTGAACGCATTTATGGAGGGTGTTCTAGGGCCCCTTTCAGTCCAGTAAAGACGCCGAGAAAAGTGTTTGCGTATAATCGCAGAAAATAAAAGCCCACTTTAAAATAGTGACCCGAATAATGCGCGTTTTTTTTTATCGATCTGGAGAGATACGGCAGCAATTTTGGGGTGAAATTCGACTGCGGTTCTGCTAGGCCCAGCCGGCCGTTCTTTAATAAAGTAGCTCAGCGCAAGCTGAAATACTTACTTCAACTATTTTCCTATTATGTTAAAAGCACAAGGGATTGATCCAGGCAACAGTACTGAGACAGCCTGCTTATTCAGCAGCAGTGGCAGACGGTCGCCTCTAAACATGGGTTGGGTGTGAATGGTTGCGTTGAGATATTTTTCTGTGAATGCCCACACATGATCTTCGTACCATTCCGATAGTTATCTTTCTAAAATACCGATGAAAAGGTTAAAAACTATGCACGGCCTTCTTGCAAGCTAAAGTGTCTAGTTACAGCCGTCTCGTTACGACAAAACCACTGATGAAGCGCGGAACATAAATTTGCGCGTAATCTCCTTCGATTTGAAAAAAAAAAATGTGAGGAACTCCAATCTGTGAACACAGATGACCAGCGAAGCTGCAGTACACGGTACACAAATGACACAGAATCTGGAACAAAAGTACGAACTCGTTGTTTTGAACTAATTACGACAAGTAAACAATACTCGGCGTATTGACATAGTTGTCGAAGCGACCAATCCTCATATGATTTTGTTGGGAAAGTGTCAATAAAAGCAGAGCTGCGCATTTTGCCGTAACCACACTCCTCCCGTAAATGACCGTGCATTGAGACCATACAAAACTTCTGTAGAGTTCACAACTTTCCTGTGAACTAATTATGACAAGTAAATAAAAATTTGTGGGCTTTCTGATGGAGTCGTCATGGCGTCCAATTGTGGGATAATTTTTGTTGGCGAAGTTTTGATAAAGCAGGAGTTAGTCATTTTTCGCAACCATACTCCTCCCGTAGATGCCTGTGTATTGAGAGCGAACCGGAGTTTTGCAACGTTTACATACCCCACTTTGAACTGAGTATGAGAAACTTCAAGCAATGATAGAGTAGCTTTATCGGCCAATAAAAAATTGGTGGGAAGTTTTGATGAACCAACAGTTACAACCATTTTCTTGTGAGAATTCACGCTAAAGTTGTCTTTGCCGCAAAGTGTCTTTGCTCGGGGTCATAAAAAAATTCATAAACCGCTGGTCACATAAGGTGTCGTTCTAAAACAGGCCTTTAAATTCCCCTAAAAGAACTGGCTTCTTTTTTGAAGCTGCCAGTATTGCATATCCAAAAGTAAGGTTCAAAACTGTACGACTGCCATATCCATTGTGATGATTACATTGCTTTTATAACCCTGCTGGAACGGTATTTATTGGTATTTATGATTGTAAAAAGTCTTCATCTCCATATTTTGCGTTCCCGAAGCACCCTGAAAGCTAAACACGAGCTTGACAATTATTTTTTTAAAGACAATTATCTTTTCTATGCTGTCAACGGAATTGGAGATCAGGTCTAAGCAGGATAGCTTCCGTGTGCATCACCGTCATACCACATTTGTAAAAGAGCATGCGTAGATTTTCTTCTACAGGCTACACCCAAATAAGCAGCCATCGGAAACCAGAACGAGAAATCATGCTAGGCATGCGCGTGTAAGTCTGCTTGAAGTTTAACCACCTGTGTTTCGATTGATCGATTATGAGGTTTAATGCACCGACGCTACAAAAGCGATGAAGTGCGCCGTAGCGGAGGCCTCCGGATTAATTTTGACCACTTGGGGATCTTTAACGTGCGCCAAAATCTTCGTTTTGGCTTTTCACCTCCACCGGAAAAGCGGCCGCCGCGGCCGGGAATCGAACCCACGTCCTCGTGCTCAGCAGTGCAACGCCTTAGCCACTGAGCCACCACGGTGGTTAACCACCTGTGTTTCATATTTTACTTTTTGAGTAAACCCTACAAACGGAACTGGACCAAACGTGCTGGGTACACTCATTATTCATTTTAGCCCTATATGCACACAGGTTTCAGGGATGGTTAACAATACGTCCTCTTTGGCAACAGGACAGGAACATATCCGGAACTGCGTTGGGACCTGAGAAAGAAAAAAACTTAAAGGACAAACTCGTTTATTTCCCTCTAAATTGAGGCCGCTGAATTGCCTTGGTAACGCACCTCCAAATCGCTTTTAATTCTAATTCTAGAAATAAAAACTATTGCGAATCATTTCAAACAAGACCCGTTTTGTTGCCAGACCTGGATAATTTATTACTGGGAACCCTCCTGGAAACCAGTTGATATAAAACTCTGTAGAATAACTTAAAGTTAGCTTCATTCGCACACAACGTAACGTTACGGCCTTCGTATTTATAGATTACATTCAAAGTTTATTGAAGGAGTCTTAATGCAAGCGTAATAAGGTACCCAAAAGAAACAATCAAAACTCGATAGGGTCTGTTGACTGACTGCTGTACACTCTCACGTTAAATTCAAACTCGGTGGTCAACTTTAAATGAGTCTGAGCGAAAAATTTGTATACAACATTTATAAAATCGCTGTAGGATCAAATACAGCAAGTCGTGTCGGGTATGACCTTCTAAGATGTATGTTTTCATTATGGTTGGCGTTCTGGAAACCAGTTAAAAGGAAAAAAAGCCCTGAGAGTTGACATCTCATAGATCTCTTGGCTCTGCATAGCCGTTCTTTTGAAACAATAACATCGGCTCCATTTTCATCTTCTCACTGTTAAACTAGCCGGGTTGGATTAGTGGATTAGTGCACTACCATTTGAGAAGCGGCAGTAGCTACAGCTGTGGTTTCAAATTTGATAGATTTATGGCGACTGACGTCATTATATTACAGGGGGTACTTAACTGTCAGCGCTTCGCGCGAAGCATGGGGTACAGGTGGTGGAAGGGTCCCGGAAAAGGGTAGATACTCACGCACGCACCCATTATCCTTTTAACCTGACCGTAAAGAAAACATGAAACCTCGCTCCAGTGGAAAGACCGCCTAGTGGGGACAACACAGCGTCAATTTCAACGCGAACTTCAACGGTGTAAATTTATATCACGAGGAAGACAAACGAAAGGGTGGCGACTCCTGAGCTACTCGTTATTTTAGGCACTCAAATTCGTACGCGATAAGTCCAATGTGCGCCACCTACAGAAGCCGCACATAACAACCAAATATTTAAGTGGTTTTACGGGCTTGCCACGGGAACTTTTAGTTTCGAAATTTCAAAATTGGCCGCGTATATCCTTGCTTCTCTACAGATGTCGGCGACTTGGCCTGTATTCCACCATACCCAAAATGGCTATAAATCGACCCTTTCTTATTAGACTTCCAGTATCTGCGACGAATGTGAAAGCCAAAAAGAACAGGCTTTCAGGAAGGCGGCGGCGATCACATAAAGTCTGGCCCTGGCTCGCTGTAGGCACTTTGTGACGCGCGACTCACGCCACCAAATAAAAGAAAGGGAAATGGCAGACAGAAATGCAAGGTTATAATATTTATTTCCCAGCAACGAAGGCACCGTTTGCCGTCGAACAAAAGCCGAGAGAGCTACGAAACGCGTGATCTTTCACATGTAACAAAGGTTATTCGGCCTTTAGTGTCCCTTTATAGGGGCCATAGACTGCTTTGTACGGACAATGAAGACACTAATCTTACCTGTCCGACCTGCGTCAGCTAGTTAACAAGCATAAATTCCCGGTCATTGCCGTCTCAGAATCCCGCCTGCGATCGGATATTCGTCTGTCGGGGTACACACTGCATCAGTCTTCGACGACCTGCGACCAGAGCAGAGTGCTACTCGGAATTCGTCAGGACTTGACCTTTGCGCTTCACACTGTCGCACAAGACGCATCCAACGAATACATTGCAGCAACAGTAAAGCATGGCCGTGCAACCTTCACCATAATAACCGGGTACGTCCCACCGAGGGCAAAATTCAACACGAAGCTCCTGGAAGACATTTTGTCCACTACACCTCCCCCGCACTTGCTCACAGGTGATTTCAATGCACACCACCCAGCTTGGGGTAGCACAAAGACTACATCAAGGGGAAGCAGTTTGCTCCGTGTTGCCAACGAAGCGGGCCTGGACGTGTTAAACACTGGATGCCCCACATTTTTCCGCGGCAAAACTTCAAGTGTGTTGGATGTCACTATGGCCTCTGCTTCCCTGCTGCCGTCCGTGTCCTGGCATTCTGATATTGAAAGCTTTGGTAGCGACCACGTGCCCACATACACAATAATTGAAGGAATTTGTGGAGGACCATCTAAGCGGAAGGCATACTGTGTGAACTGGGACACCTACCAAAACCTATTAGAAGATAATGCTGGAGCCTTCTCAACAAGCGAGGAGCTCGCAGTTGCCATTGGTCGGGCCAAATCAGAATCAACACGGCAAAGTCTACTTCCCAAGCCATGGTCTACATTTGATGGGGACTATGAACGTCTTCGCGCTATTCGCCGGAGAGCCGAGCGCCGGGCCAGAAAAACCCTACTGCCAGACGACATCCGAGCTTCCAGGCGCGCGCAGAAGCGCGTTCAGAAGCACATGGCCACGCTTGCCAAAAACCGCTGGGCCCAGTTTTGTTCTAAATTAGATGCACGCAAGCCACTGACACGCATATGGCAGGTATTCCGCAGCCTGAGAGCCCCACCCAGTCAGATTCACCCATTTTCTTCAGTAGCCCTCAAGCGTGGAGTCAGTGAAGTAGACGTCGCAGAAGAATTTTGCATAAAAGTCAGTGCTCCCCAGAGCCCTTCTCTGATTCCCGCGCAGTTGACCGAGTGGCTTCCTACCACGAATGCTGTGATGATGGATGAGCCCTTTACCATCAATGAGCTATCTGCAGCGTTAAAATTTGTTAATTTGTCCACCTCGCCTGGGCCTGATGGAGTTAGCTATTCGGCTCTGCGACATCTCGGCAACAAGGCTCTTCTGCAGTTGCTGAGTATATACAACGCATCGTGGCAGACTGGCTGTGTTGAGGCAAGCTGCAAAATTGCCCGACTGGTACCGGTTCTCAAGCCGGGAAAATGCCCCACAGACATAAACTCTTACCCACCAATTGCTCTATTAAGCTGCATTGGTAAGGTAATGGAAAAAAAAGGTACTACAGCCGCTTGTCTGGGACCTCGAAAACAGGAATGTTTACCCGCCTTAGATGTCAGGATTCAGGCAAGGAAGGAGCAGCATTGACAATGTGATCGCCTTGGTAACAGATGTCCGTGCACAAAAGGCTGCGAAAAGGTTCACCATTGCTGTCTTCCTAGATATAAAGGCAGCATTTGACAGTGTTTCCCACGAAGCAATTCGAAGGGAGGTGGCGTTTGTAGGACTTCGAGGCCGAATGCAAGCCTGGATCGGTGATTACCTAAAGGATCGGTATGTCTACATGACAACCAAAGACGGTGACACGACACGACATGCCATCACGCAGGGATGTACCACAAGGTGGTGTTCTGAGCCCGACACAGTTCAGTATATGCCTCATCCGCATCACAAAGGTACTACCTCAAGGAATTCACCATCTCGGTGTATGCTGACGACATCTGCATCTGGGCTTCGGGCAGGAACCGCAGACACATACGAACAAAAGTGCAGAAGGCTCTGTTCACCATTGAAAATACCTTAGCAGCTGTCTCCTGTCTCCTGAGAAGTGCGCTGCCATGGCATTCACCAAGCGTGATGTATCTCGATACCCACTGGAGATAAATGGCGTGCAGATACCCTATGTTTGCAATCACAAATTTCTAGGCATTACAATTGACCACTCGCTTGTCCTGGGCTCCCCATATCGGGCGGCTAAAGGAGCGACTCCTTTCGTTCGTTCACGTTTTGCGGATGATGACAGGAAGCACCTGGGGCTGCTCAGTGTCAGCACTCTTGCGACCCTACAAAGCACTTTTCGTAGGCCTCTTGCGATATAGCCTCCCAGCTTCACATGCTGTGTCCAGGATGAGACTTGAAGGTTCTGGAAGGCTTGCAAGCTAGAGCACTGCGAACATGCCCTAGACCTTTCCAAAATGCCCTCCACGATGGGAACCTTATGTAAGGCAAGGTGCTTTTTCTGCGACCACTCTCTATTCACAAGAATTGCTCCGCACTGGCCTTCGACATGTTTCTCGATGCTTTGCTCATCCACTGGCTGCCGCTTCTGCATCTCGCGTCGTGCACGTCCTGCCATCTAATTTACCTCCGACCCAAGCTGCCTGCTACTCCACCGTGGTTGTACGCGGCATGGGCTGGTGCACCACTGTACCTGGAATAGGCAAAACGTTGTCTATGCCCGCATCTGCCTTGACATATTTTGTCTTGGAGCATAGGCAAACCCGTTATTCAGACTACATCCAAGTGTACATGGATGGATCCGTGACTTCGGCGTCTTCGGCAATCGGCGTATGGATTCCGTCAGCGGGACGGTCTATTAAAGAAAAGCTCAGCCACAGAACATCCTCCACGGCAACTGAGCTAGCAGCTGTCAGAGCAGCACTTCTTACATAAGCGGAAGACACGCTCGGCGGTGGGTAATTCTTTCCGATTCCCGTCCAGCCTTGCAAACTACTAAATAAGCCGCCTGATTGTCGCAATCAACTTGTCTGCGATATGAACGAAATATTTTCAAGTGCGGTGCGCGAAGGACATGAAATTTCCTTCAGTGGATACCAGGTCATTCTGGTATAACGGGCAACAAGATCTCCGATGCGGTCGCCAGAGAAGCCCACGATGTCAACTTTACCGTTGGAATCCCGTTTTCCAACGAGGATAGCAAAGCAGCTGTAATCGACCTAGGATGGCAACTCCAGCTGCTGGCTTGGCAGGATCCTCTGAGCAGTTATGCGCCTCTTCATGCTATAGACCCTCAGTGCGATTTCCCGTATCCACGGGGTTTGGCACAAGTGCACTGAAGGCGTGTTACACCGGCTGCGACTTAATGTTGCATACACCCGAAGCTCCTTGTTTAAGCTGGGCTGGGTAGAGTCGCCATTGTGTACAGTGTGCTCTACTACCGACATCAGGTACATTTTAAGCCACTGCTCGCGATATGCCGGTCAGCGGGCAACAGCGTCGAAAGCGCTTGTGCGACTACGACGCGGATGTCCTCTGAAACTTTCACACTTCCTTGGACCCTGGCGAAATCGCGAGGAAGCAGTGCTGGGTACAAAAACACTGCTTACTTTTCTTGCGGAAACAGGGCTAGAAGAGGTTCGGTGAACCCTCTGAGCACGTACAATTTGTATACGTGTGCATTTCCCCTCTTACTCCCCTTTCTTTCTTTCCTTTTCTTTTTCTCTCCATTTTTCGCTGTCACCTCACTGTATCACCACCATCTGGAGTAGCAAGCCCTACCGTTAGTGGGCCTGACCTCTTCAGCTTTTCATTAAAGGCGTTCTCTCTCTCTTACCGCAAATTCAACAAATAATTGAGATAAAAAAAAAAAGTTAAGAAGCGGTGACGACTCTTTAGAAAACTTTCCGGTGATTCTCTATGACGTCACGGAAGCTTGCGTGTGGGATATGTGGCCGCGCACCTAAGCCACCGTCAAACAACATAAATGGACGATTTTAGGGGGCATTCTGGTTCCATTTGATCACACCTGCTCAATGATACGTTTTTCAGTGCTGGGCCCTATCGTGTCACTCCTGCCTATGTTACGTCACTCTAGCGCGAAATGTAAAAGTTTTAAAAATATTTTTAATACATTCGATTAAAAAAAATGTGACTAAGACTGGAATTGAGCTGAGGGAGTTGTTCCCATGGGCCGGTTCTTTCAAATGAACAGGAACAGAGAGATTGAGGAGAGCGAGAGAGAGAAGAGAGAGAGAGAGAGAGAGAGAGAGAGAGAGAGAGAGAGGCTTTATTGGTCATTCTTGCTGGGCGTAACCACCCGAGATGGAGGCTCCGGGTGGGCGCTTCGTCAGCCGATGGCCAGGACCCGGTGGTCTTTGGCGGCGCCTTCCGCCATCTAGACGACCGCAACTTCTACTCCGGGGACAGAGCTGAGCAATACGGCCTTCCCCTGCTCGTTATTACTGACGTGAAATCCGGGGTTGGCAGGCTGGGATTTGTATGACGGGCCCAAACTATGTTTGTGAGTGAAGCGGCTGATAGTCCGAACCATTTGCATGCGCCCTAATATCTTTCTGGGTAGTGTCGATGGCATAGGGCGGGTTGCAGGAAAGCGGAAGTCTTCAGCCTTCACCACGCTACTGGTTGTCCTCCTGTGAGGGATCTGTGAGCTGCAGGAAGTTTCAGACGGCTCTGCCTAGAGTGTTGGGTAATTTCCTGATATGTCCAGAGCCTATCGACCCCTCCCCCCTGTCAGAAGGCATCTCTTCGGACTCGAGGTCAGCCTGGTTGCAGAATCTTCGGGCTGCACCGTTTGCCATTTCGTTCCCCGCCACGGACAAGTGCTCTGTCATGGGTTCCATATGAGACGACCTTGTCTTGCTGTTGTCTCAGAAAGGGCCCATTGCATAGGCGCCGCTGCCGTCGAAACTCTTCTTCTTGCGTAGTTGCGCAGGGTGGCCTTCGAATCAGATAAGATGATGCCGGCCTGTGTACCCGTGATGGCGAGTGCGATGGCCACTTCTCCCGCATCTCGACGGGACATGGTGACTGAACACGCGGATATCACTCTACCTTGATGGTCAACCACCACTGCCGTTACACTGTTTCGGCCCCTGTAGCTCACCTCGTCTACGCAGCCGACGTCTGGGTTAGAGTGGTATTGCAAGCGTAGCGCCATGACCCTTGCTTGTCTTTGCTCCGGGTGATGTGATGGACGCATGTTGGTGGGAATGGTGCCACACTGATGTGTTCCCGGATTTCCCCGTGTATGGTGGTCTTGGGTCCATGTTGATGGGCCTAAGAAATGCACAAGGAGTATGTGGTAGTTCTTCTAGTGACGGTACCTGCTAACCGATTGTACTGGGCCGTACGTTGGGCTTCAGTGAGCTCGTCAAAGGTGTTATGGGGCCCACCTCTAGCAGCCGATCCGTGGTGGCGCTGATAAGGATGCCGGCTGTTGCCTTGAGGTGTTTTCGAATAATTCTACTGAGTTTTAAATTTACGCTCTCACTTGTATTTTATCTTCATGGCCCTTTAAGAACGGCGTCTAGTCAGGTAGCCCGGACCATTTTAGGCCTCTCAGCCACGTACGTTACAGGGCCCTTGGCACGTCATATTAGGCTGCAGTAGTTGGCTGCGTCGCATTACGCAAGCTGCTAATATGACTTATATTACGCTCCACTTCTTCAAACATTAATTACTCAGTAGTGGCAGCAACACTTCTTGTCGAACATAGTTGTAGAGGTAAGAGCTGCCACATTAGCAGTTGTATTTTCTCTTTGTAATACCCTTCATATTGCCTAATAAATTTTGCCGGCACGATTATGTTTTGTTGAAGTTATAAAAAAATCGCCATTTCCTCCTCTACCGGGAACAGGAGTGCACGCGAAACAGGTAGGGTTGGGACACGTCAAAAAGGCATGGTTGAGCAGCTAGAATTTGTGTTTTTATTTGGCCCGCCGTTGTCGTTTGGCTTCTGCTCGCCGAACCCCTTCAGCGGCCCACCGTTGTCGCTTCGCCTGACTTTCTAATTGCCGAAGCTCATAATCAGCTGCCGAGAACGCGCATGTTCACGGGCTCTCTCCTATTGTCGTTCCTCCAGGGCTGCCCGCTCGTCGTTGGAATGGGCCAATCATGGCCTACCCATGGCGCAGCCGGCCTTGAACTGGCTTACGAGAAACACACGCGAAGTGAGCTCACCTCAGTTTCCCTCCTCCAGAGGGAGGAAGTACCTGTGATTGGCTAGAAGTATGGCGTGATTCGATACGCCACTTGCGGGAGCGGCCAACCTCCCCTAACCTTCTCCGGAGGGAGGGGGCGCCCACTTGAGGGAGCTGCCAAAAGCTGCGGGCGAGGAGGGAGAGAATGGAATGAGGAGAAGGTTTTTTTCCGAACTACGACAACACCAACACCGACACAAGCATAGGTCGGCAAAACAGAAAGAACTCACTCAAACTCAATCACAATTTTTTCTTCCCGCTGTACTCACTCGAATTCAGACTCAAAAAGCTTGTCTGTTCTTAAAACCACTCGTACTCATTCATCACGTCCTCATTTGTAATAGTACCCCCTTTCACTAAAACTAATTTGTCCTCACAAATACTCGTACTCAATCTGTACTCATGAGTACTGAATTCTTCAGTACTCACTTGTACTCATACTGAATTTGTACTCCCGAGTACTCGTACTCACTGGTACTCAGCTCATCTGTACGCACGAGTAATCGTACTTAATCTGTACTCATGAGTCTCAATCTGTACCCATGAGTATTCAATCTGTACTCATGAGTATTCAATCTGTACTCATGAGTATTCAATCTGTACCCACGTATACTTAATCTGTTCTAATGAGTGCTCAATCTGTACTCCTGAGTGTTCAATTTCTGCTCACGAGTACTCAAACTATCTGTACTGTTAGCTATAAGCTAGGTAGTGGCTCGAATAAAAGACTAAATAATAAAATTAGAATGTTTAATCGAGTAGAAAAACTGAAGTTACATATAGATCAGTACTCAGGACCACTGGAAGAAAACGTCAGACGCGGTGCACTGTCGTAGGGCTACTCCCTGCGCGAAGGCACGTACACGTGAGAGAGCGAAACGGACCGTAAGCACTCGCGTTGCGTCTGGCGTCTGCTCTTGCTCTTAGGAATAAAACCACGAAGTCTTGGCCGCGTCGCGCTCTCGGCAGATTTGAGGCGCCTCGAGGCTCTTCGGGGCGGCCGTGGCCGGAAATTGCGGTTTTCTGCGTGTCTTCGGGTGGCAGCTTTTGTCGTCTGTTTTCGTTTCTCGGCGAGCTGATATTCTCTGAATCGGGCTCGGAATCAGAATTGTGCCTGTCAGCAGGCACAATCAAGAGTTCGCGTAGATTTACGTCCTTTCGTATCCACATCACTGTCCGCTTATTCACAGTTGCTCAATGCTTTGTTCCAGATACTAGGAACTTCGTTAAGAAGGCGTTCGTCTCGATGAGGTTCGGTGAATTTCAAATCGGCTTGAATTTTTTTATTGCGTAGCATTCTTTCCCGAGTACACCCACAGCCAGGACCGTGTAACGCCCTGCATTTCCACAAAAATGAAGATATCGCGGAACTTCTGCAGGCAATCGCTATAATGGCGTAAATAGAGGTAACTGGTCACACGAACTTTTGACAAAAAAAAAATAAAAAAATGCAACAAAATACGGAAAATGTCAAAACGTCTAACGCATGGCATTTCCACAATAATGAGATATCGCGAAAGTTCCACCTGTAATCGTTATAATAACGTAAATGGAGATTATTGGTCGAACAAAATTGTGAAAAAACAAGAAATAAGAAAATTATAAAATAATTACGAAAACTGGCAAAACGTGTAACGCCCTGCATTTCCACAATAATGAAGATTTCGGGAAAGTTCCAAATGTAATCGTTATAATAATGTAAATGGAGATAATTGGTCGAACAAAATTTTGAAAAACTAAAAAATGAGAACAATAATAAAAATTACGAAAGATGTCAAAACGCATAACGCATGGCATTTCCACAATAATGCAGATATCATGAAAGTTTCATCTATAATCGTTATAAAAGCGTAAATGCAGATCATTGAGATTTGGAAAAACTAAAAAAAAGAAAAATATAAACCAATAAAAAAAACAGGCAAACCGTGTAAAGCCCTGCATTTCCACAATAATTCAGATTTCGGGAAAGTTCCAAACTGAAAGCGCCCCCATTCCAGCTGTCGTTTCACCCATGATTGAGGACCTCAAACGCTACATCCATGGACTTCTTTCGGACTTGAACGCGAAAATTCAAGGGGTTGACACACGTGTTGCCGCCCTAGAAATTACCCAGTGGAAAAAGCGCGTTGCCGCACTAGAAATTACCAAGAGAAAAAAACGGAAGAAACCCAAAGAAGGCTCTCGCCCACATCCCACCGGGAGAACAGTACCGCTCAAAGATGATGGGGACGCCCCCTTCCTCTCCGCCTAAAGCCGCCACCCCACCTACTACCCTCGTATGGCAATGGAATTGTCGCTCATACCGTAGCAAGAAATCATCACTCCTTCATTTCACTCAACAACACCGACCCGATATCATCGCTCTACAAGAAACAGACACCACCAACGTCACCCTCAGAGATTATGCGAAATACACTACAGACACCCTTGCCCGCACCGCCATCCTCGTCCGCACCGATCAAACGGCCCAACAACACACCCTCCCCACCAGCATCGATTACACCTTAGTGGAGGTCATCCCCCGAAAAAAGACGCACTCAAGTCTATTCGTCCTAAACATCTACAGCCACACCCGCTGCTCTCCTGTCAGAAATTGACAAGCTCTTCTGAGAAGTGAAACTTCGCACTAAGAGACATAAATTAATAATACTAGGGGATTTTAATGCCCATCACATGATGTGGGGCTACCATCGCAACAATCGGAAAGGCATTCAACTTGATGACGCAATTCAGCAGCATCGTCTTCATCTATGCAACAACCCAGACACACCCACACGCATTGGAAACAGCGTCTCCCGAGATACTTCACCCGATCTAACCCTAACTTATAACGTCAAGAATGACGAATGGACCCTGCCTAGACGAAACACTAGGAAGCGACCACCACATTATAGAACTCCGAATCACTCATCACAAAAACGCCAGGCAAAAGAATTGGGACAGCCAGACTTACTGATTGGAAGGTCTTCAGAGAAGACTCGCCTACTGAGTCAATCCAAAATATTGAGGATTGGGCCGCTGAGATTATCACGACATTCGCAAAGACACACAAAAGAGGCTTTCCTCTCACCGAAGACAATTCCGGTCATAGACAATCACCTCAAACACTTCGGGACGCCAGAAACGGCCTTCTCAAGAGGTGGAAAAGGCGCAAGACCAACCGGAAGCTACGCACTCGTATAGCCTTGCTCACACAAGAAGCAGAACAATATATGCTCGACAACTAAGCCAGCAAATTGGAACCAATTCTGCAATACTGCTCCAGGGAACCCTCGGCACCCGGAAGAACTTGGCACCTTCTCCGTTCCCTTATGGGATCCAAAGAATCAAAAGCCACGGCTGCGCACAACCTTAAAAAATTAATCCATAACCACCCCGGAACAGATGAAGACCTGCTGAAAGAGCTGCAGAATCATTCGAAGCTCAGCCCACGACCACAGGCACTGCCGCCACTGCAGTACACTGGTCAACCGAACCCAGAACTGGATACGCCTTTCACCATTCAAGAAATCGAAGCCGCGATACACGGCCTAACAAGGAACACCACTCCTGGACAGGATAAGTCCCCAACAAACTTCTGTGCAATCTGGACCCCACCGCCCTCGAAAATCTGCTCACATATATGAATGACACTGGATGAAAGGAACTCTCCCGCCACAGTGGAAGCATGCCGATATCACGCTAATCCCCAAGCCCGGAAAACCCCTCATACTCAAAAACCCTCCGTCCTATTTTCTCTCACATCGTGCGTGGGCAAACCTCTCGATCATATGGTTCACAATCGTCTCGCCCATTGCATAGAGGACAATAACTACTTTCCCAACCACCATGTATGGATTTCGGCCCCATCTCCTCCACCCAAGACATCCTGCTACAGCTTAAGAAGACATACGAATGAAACTCTCAAACAACCTCAAATATTCCATTGTCGCACTTGATATAAAAGGGCATTCGACAATGTCACACACCAAGCCATCCTACAAGGGCTAGCTACTACCAACTGCGGGCCCATACTTTACAACTACGTCGCAGCATTTCTTACGAACGAACCGCCACTGTGCGCATCGGCCATCAGCGATCTGACCCTTTTCCAGGCAATTCCCAAAGGAACACCTCAAGGCTCGGTTATTTCACCCCTACTCTTTAAGCTTACCATGAAGGACCCTCCCACCCTTGCTCCAAGGTATTCGGCATCTCCGACACGCTTTCTACGAGGAACGACTTCACGCTATGGACACCCACTGGATCAATCGGAGATCAGGAAGAGGCACTTCAAATGGCAATTGACACCGCCCAACGATACCTCCAATCCAGAGGACTGGAGTGCGCCCCCGAAAAGTCCGGTTTACTTGCGCTCAGCAAGAGAAACTACCCGCAAGACCGCACACAGAATACCAGAACCAGAATTATATATAAATAATCACCCTGTCCCTAACGGTCCCCACCTTCGGATATTGGGCCTCATAATACCTAGAGACGGATCTGGCTTGCAAGCTTTACCACACTTACAGCGCACACTTAACCAGCTTCATGCACATCATCCGCCGCGTCTCCAATCGTTGCTTCGGACTTCGCGAACACGACACCCTACGCATGGTCAAGCCATTCTTATCAGCAGGATAGCGTACGGCACGCCATACTTGGCCCTCAGACGACAAGAAATACGGAAACTCGACGCCACCATACCCCCGGCCTACAAGACCGCTTTGGGGCTCCCAATCAGCCCGGCAACCAAGAATCTTTTGCAGCTAAGGGTCCACAACACCTGGGAAGAAATACAAGAGGCCCACCATGCATCTCAGATACGCCGACTACAGATCATGCCCACGGGAAGAGAGGACACTTCTCCGTCTACACTACAACGTTTCACCACGACAAGATCAGAAGATTCGAATCCCAGCAGAACATTCGGCAACACATCCGCGTAGCCCCTCTACCCCTAACATGCACCCGGGTTTCAACAAACAACGGCGCACGGCACGAGCTCGATTAATTCATAAGGACAATCACCATCTATCATGCACTCGATACACAGATGCATCGCCCTACCCTCAATCAGAAAAGCGCATGCAGCCTGTGTCGTTAACACGCAAGGCACAGAACTGGCAGCAGCGACCGTTCTCACCACTTCCATCGAGACTTCTGAGGAGTGTGCCATCGCCCTTGCTGCAAACAACAGACGAGGAATTTCTTACTGTTATTACTGACTCACAGACTGCCTGCAGGAAACTTTTGAATTGGCCGCATATCTCAACCCGCACTGTACCTTCTTCGTCAAGTAAGAAGACTACCAGAAATTAATATCATTTGGTCACCCGGCCACCAGTCCCTCCCAAAGGAACGAGGCGGCACACGCCGCTGCCCGTGCTCATACACACCGGGCCGCTACCTCAGAGGGAGACACCAACGACCGAACTGCTTCAAAGCCAGCACCCATCCACACGTACACCGAAATCTTAGCTCACTACAAAACGACCGCCATCGCTTCCCGCCACCTCATTCACAATAACGCGCGACGAAAGAAAGAAACCACTTTCCGGCGCCTACAAACCAATTCGTATCCCCATAACACCCTACTAAAACGCTATGTACCCCACTCAATACCCTGCCACCTGTAACTTCTGCCCTGTTGCTGGTACCCTGTACCACGTGGTATGGGAGTGCCAACGGACCCCCACTCTAACTCACAAATCCCAACCCTACCTATGAGCAGTGGGTGGAGCAGCTGACCAGCTCCGAGCTCTCGGACCAGCGCCGAATGGTGGAACGGGCCCGGACGGACAGCCAGCTCCAAGGCATCTTGGAATAAGGATGCCTCTCACTGGGTGGAGGCCCTACGAACATCCTCCTGCTCACCAGTATAATAAATGTTTGTCTCTCTCTCTCCAAATATAGTCGTTATAACAATGTAAATGGGGATAATCGGTCGAACGAAATTTTGCAAAACTAAAAAAATATTAAGCAATTACGAAAAATGGCAATCCGTATAACGCTTTGCATTTCCACAACAATGCAGAATTCACGAATGTACCACTTCGAATCGCTAAATTAGCGTAACTGGAGATAATTGGGTCGGACAGGACTACGAGAAACCAAAAAACTTCGACAGTAAAAACTCATACTCAGGAAAGCTGCATGAGAATGCTATGCATTAGTAGATAATTCTCTGAATTTCTGCAGAATTTTTTGCGTGCCGGGGAATTCACTCCGTCGGGCCTGAAACTTGATAGCATTTACGGCGTTGCGTTAGTCACGTCGCTTCCGTCGGCGATTGTGGTCGTGAAGTTCCGTTGCGTGTTTGATGCATGTGGGAGCTTAGCCGAAAGTTTGTCCGGCGGCGAGCGGCGGTGTGCAAGGATGCATAGTAGTTCGGCGCGTCGGATTTAGCTTCGATTGAGGTGTGCGTTGCGTATGGGGGGGGGGGGGGGGGGGGGAAACGGCGGGAAACCAACTTGGCGGGAAACGGCGCCGCCGAGTCTGCCCTCCTTTTCTTCTTCGTGACGGCTGGGGCCGAATCATGCCTGGGACGAACGGCCCGCGGCAGACACGCAGCAAGCCTTACTTGGAGCCGGGCGCCGCTGAGTCACCTTCCATTTCGCTGCCATGGCGGCTCGGCTGACGCAATCGCTTCGCCTCAATTCGCCTGATTCTAACCGTGGCCAGTGATAGTTTTGATTGTAGGGATTCGAACTGCTCATGGCTGTACGGAACTCCGGGGATATAGAACCTGCCCGGAAGCAGCGGCGGGGCAGCGGGATCTTATCGGAGGCACTGAGTTGAAAAGTGCCTTCGCCTCTGTGCGTGCCATGTAACGTCTCTGGCTACCTTTGTATATGTTGTAAATGCAGCTTCAAATGACCGTCGGCTCGACAACTTCATCGCTTTGCTCTGCGCCGCGTCGATAGGGGCGGAAGCAGGGCAACGTCGCAACAGTGGTGACTGAGCTGAGATTTCCTAGTCCCAACAGTGTGTGTGTGTGTGTGTGGAGGGGGGGGGGGGGGGCATGAAAGGGCAGCGTGGAACTGGTATCACTCGCAGTCGAGGGCCGCAGTGCACCCAGTTGCTGCCGGTGCTTGGCAGCCGTTACAGCACTGTCCAACTGCTCCTCCAGGCTTTGTGTAGTCGAAAACAAACTCCACAGACGCGTTTTTCGGAGGCGGGATACAGTGACGTCAGTGCACTTACGGGACTAGTTCAGGTGTTGGTGCATTGGTTGTACAGTGGACATCTGCAGCTCTTATCTCGAGCAGCGCTGGTGATGCTGACAGCGATCGATCAGAAAGTGCGGTGGCGTCGTTTATGTGCGAGCCGTGTATTTTACGAAATGTTCCAACACACGAGCTTAAGCGAGAAACCCAGCGTCTGGCGTTGGCGTTCATCATATTAAGACGGCTTCTTTACGAGGCCTTCAAGAGTGCGAGCTTAAACTTGGCAGTAGTTGTTAGCGGGGATGGTCGTCCAACAGTAAACAGATGATTAAGGTAGGGGGAGAACAACAACCGAAATTCACCGTCGTCGTCAGCTTCTCCATTACACGGTGGCGTAAACTCGAAGTGGCGCAGCGCGTAGGAGACAGATCAAAGTCATTCGAAAGCAAAACGCTCCTCCAGCAGCAAGATGCCCAAGGTTTTCGACAATGCGAGGCGAAACAAGGCGTCGCACGCATTCAGCCGGCATTATATTGTCCAATTTACAACCCCCCAAATAGCTTTAAGTGAACTCGGATGTTTTATTTTCTTTGGAGCTGAAAATGACACCGCCGCGCCTGCACGGTGGCGCTATATATTTCCTTTGTAAATGGCACTGCACCAGACCATTGCCCTAGCGAACCTGAGCAAAATGATTCAAAACGGAGCCTAATAAAACCAGATTGGAGTACGTACACCAGGAATATTATTGCTTGAATGTGCACAGCGGAATGGTGCGTGCAATTTAGATGTCACAAAATCATGCAGAACATTTAGGCAGCGTCTGGAACCCCGCGCGGGGCACGAGATTTAGCCCCCTCGCAACGGCTCCTGCCCCGCGTGACGTCATAAATACGTCATAGTGACGTCATATAGCCGCCGATTGATGCTGCCGCTGCTGGCGGTATGGCGTATCCGAAAGTGCCGAAAGCCCTGAATGCCTGAATTTCTTGGGTCGACAACGTAGATGAAGCAGAGTTGATAGAGTTAGAAGCACTATCAGAATGTGCGAGAACGTTGCCGTATGCGGGGACCAAGCCAGCCTTTCCACACGGTAGCGAAATCCGCTCTCGAGTAATGCTGACCTGTGACCGCCTGCTCTATGCCGATGGTACCTGATCTACGACATCGCGCAGCCGAGTGGCCCCGTTTGAACAACCCACATAAGAAGACACCGTCCGAGCGTGATTATGTGAGCCTGCTGCGGCATGTCCGCGCGGCGGCATCTGCTATCAACAGTTTGCACCACGGCAAGTTCAGAATGCTTAAATGGGTGGCCTGAAATCGCGGTGTGTTTTCAAAATGACAGCAGCGCGGAACAGTGTTCAGGACGTAGGCTAGACGCGGCCACTGATATTTTACTGGTCGCATGTGCGCATTACAAGTGCAAACCACGGATAGCTAGAAAAGGTAATCATTGGTGTTCCCACACATGTACCGCGTACAACCCAGCACAGTAGTTTCCCCTTTAAGGAGATTAGCAAAAAAGACCCGAAAATCGGCAGTTTGTCGCGTTTTTTGTATATATTTTCGAGTGGATTGAATTGTGGCTTAAAATTGTTTACCCGAAATACGTTTTGTGCGCGGAAAAGTCTGGTGATCATGAGCTTCTTGCATCATAAATGCATGGTATTCAGCGCTTGAAAGATTTTTCAGAAGAAATTATTGTAGCTGTAGTGGTGAGCCATTTCACTACAGTAAAATGTGGCAGAAATACATCTGCGATACAAAGGATGTGAAAGAGTGAGAACATTGGCAGTCTCGTATCCCGTGGCCCAGATTGTGGCTGGGTAGTTTCCATCATGCATTCAGCTCCTCACATTGGCACACACATGATGCTATGACAAATTAGGAACTGGGTCCTCCAAAAGGTACACTAGCTAGGCGCTTCATGCCATAGCTGCTGCATTGGCATAACCTTCACGTCTCTGTATATGTGGCTATGTTGGCCAGATTTTACTCATTCCCCTCATGCAAAGGGACTTAATTCAGGACACCCAGCCGATAGGGTCAGAGAAGAAGCTGTACAGACGGTAACAGGAAGGGTATAACACTTGGCCGACCATCATGTCTCCAGCATATGAAAACCCATGGGTTCTACGCAGGCACAATAGTCAACGTCAAAGAGAATCTGAAGATGTGCCTGGGACGTGAAAGCCTCAGCGGATGGTTTGTGTCCATGGGTATGAGCAGCGAGCACACTGCAAATGTAATTGATAGGCAAAGGTCAAGGCTGTAATGGTGCGAGTTTAACCAAAAGAAATGGTGAAAAACATCCCAATTTCAAACTGCATTGATGTAATATGGGCACGAGTGACGTCATATGGACGTGCACTGTAAATGCAGTTATCTGTGTGTTAACTGTACGTTAGCACTCAAGTGATACAATCAAACGGAATGGAGGCCCCACTGAAATTGCCCAGTTATGCTTTTTTTGCGGTGGGTTAGGTTGGTGGCTGTAAATTGCACAAACAAGATTCTGTGATGTCATAGAGAAATAGCTGGAAAGTGTGTATGGAACTTCCACTGCTCTACACATTTTCTGTACTATCTTATTTGTTTGAAGTTTACAATAAAATTGATGTCATTTGTTTTTTGGGCAAAGAAGTCTTTTTAATGAACGAACCTTGTATTTTTTCTTCGTAGCCTCTGTAACAGCCTGCCTACTGTGCCCCTAAACAGTTGTCGCTAAACAAATGCCCACTTGCCAGCCAGCTTCAGGGGCTTGTAACGATTTACTAGGATTTTTCATGGCCAACATAAATTCCAAGGAATCCACGGTGGTACACTCCAGGGCAGTGCAAGTCTCAAAAGAAGTTTGACAGCAGGACTGGACACTAACACAACCAACAGGCTTCATAGGTGGAAACCAGAAGCCCACCCACACAATGCCATGCAATAAACCCATGCAGTGAGTCTCTTGATTTTTATGCGAGGCATTCAACGAGTGGGTTGACTAGTGAGGTTAGCTGGCCAGTTTGGGCGCAAAATACTCACTTTTGTGATTTCAGACAGCTCTCAAAGGCCTATCTAGATGTCTTTGTTTTTGTCGCAAAAAAAAAAGTGCAAGCTCACAGTTGGGGATCTTGAAAACATTGTTTAGCCTCTCCAGCAATTGTGCGAGCCTGAGGTAATCCTGCCTATAGGTGATCCTCATGTTTGCTAGCTCCCACAGCAAGCAAATGAATGCAGTGACTGAAAAAGATGGTGGCCAAAGGGAGAAAAGGTGGTGGTTCCTGAACAAACAGCCCTTGATCATCAAAACAGCAGAAAAGACCGCTGATGACTCCGAGTCCTCGGCTGGGGTGTCGAAATACCTTCTGGCCTACGTGTACAGTGCATTCACAAACTTTTCTTTAAAAATCTTGCGATTACACACTCCCTCCATGGAAGGGGTTTGTTTCCGGCAAGGTGGTTGAGTTGAAATTTGTGATTAGTAACAACATCAACTCGCCATTCGTCCCTTTCATTTAGCATGCTTCCGAGCTTCACTTCAAAAACCATACTTTTTCTAATTTACGTATAAATGGATTGATTATGGAATATTCTCTTATTTACCTCTGCTCAAATAAAACTGTGTTATACCTTAAACGCTGCTGTGTCCATGCAGGCGTAACATTCTTCAATGGTGTTGTGTGGGGTACATTAAGCTCAATACTAATAAACTTAAAACCAGGGCAAGTGAAGTTTCCCCTATTGTTTCAGGGTATCCAAACTATTTATAAATTTTTGTAAGCATTCTAACTGTCTACCAATACTTTGGGGGTAACTCAACTCAGCTCACCCTTTTTTCCCATGTCTTTATTATTGTTGTGCTCTACAAACACATTCCCACCTGGAACATGCCTGCTGAATTTAGGGCCCAAACCATTCTTTTGCTATTTCACACGATTGCAGCTGTATGAAACATTGCTTCTGTTTAGTTTTAGCCTATGATTTCCAACAGGTCACTAAACTACTGTCAAAACCATATTAAAACATTAATTGCTATTTATAACAAACAGTATTCTAACATTTTACATAAAACATTTGGTTGTTACCTCACTTGACGTTTTTGTTACACAGCCAGCCTGGTTCATATTTATCTAGGTGTGAAGGACATGTACACAACAAATGCCTTACTGCAATACATTCACATGCCCGTCTTACAGCAAATCAGCAGTGACAGAAGCCACACGTTTTGGCTTTCCAGCAGAGCTTCGGTGTCAACAAAAAAGGAATCTTTCTTGGCTTCTCTGCAGAGCTTTGCACTCAAGCAAAAAGATCACTTGGTTGTTTGGCTTTCCTGCAGGACTGTAGTGTAGTGCTAGAAGGCATCACTTGCTTATTTGGCATTTTTTCTGTGTATTGTGCCAAGAAACCCTTGCGTTTTGTTTGGAAAAGGAACTTCACACCACAGACTGTGCAGAGAAAGTAGAGCTACTCACTGACTTTTTTCACAGCCACGGAATTTTGATAGAATCACTTGTCATTGACAAACACCATGTTTGCTTTCTGTCTGAAGGTGTGAATCTGGGCGAGTTGGTTTATATTTTGGGGAAAAATACAGCGACAATAACAGTACTGAAGTACAAGGAAAGGTGCTGTGATGAACAGTGTCCATGTGTTCGCAGCTTTTTTGTCCAGTTCCTTTCCTGTGTTTTTTCATGAAGACTTGCTACAGTGCCTGATCAAGCCTGTTTTTGTCTAACAAAAATGTCAACAGCGAAGCACTTATCAATGCTCACATGCTGCCCATTGACACCAAAGCAGAAGTACGTTCACTGGAGTCATTTTATTGTTGAAGCCTTCCAGGATACATACAGCTTTCAGCTGTACTGCAATATTCACAAACACCAATAAAGACATTCACGTCCACATAGGTGTCCTCGGCTCCAGTTCCTGCACAAGGTATTAAGTACTCTCGGGAGAGGATAATGTCAAGCTGTACAAGAACCATTCCCTCGTAGATGTGCTCCATAACCTGTTTTTTAGGCTTGTTAGCTTAAAAAATAGTTTCAGTGCCCTGTTTTTCTTCAAGCTAATTACCACCACCAGAGAATGTGCTTTCTAGCAGTTGGGCTCTGCTGGGTATGCATCGTTGCAAACAAAATATGGGACACTGCATTATGGCCCTTACGACTAAGTATAGTCACTTAAGCAATTAGCCGAAACAGTTTTTTACACAGCACAGAGTTAAAAAGCAAAAGAACATGAAATATCTCCTTACAATTACAAACTTTTACTGTTCAGCCCCCTCCCCCAAACACAGAGCAGACAATTACCAGCTGTGAACACAAGTATTAACGTCAAGTTGAATTCCACAGGGGGCTCCGGATGGGTACATTGATGTCACAGTCAATCAGAATTCGTGAATCCACTGTAAGCCTTCGAGAGAAGCTCTCACCATAACTGGCCATCCAACTGAGTGGGCATGAAAGTATTGTTGTTGGTTATGTTGACTTCCAAGCCAAACACGAGTAAACAAAAAACTAGCGTACCAAAATACATAATCAGAACAGATGCAGGATGAAGTTTGTTGACTAACCGGGTTGAAGAAGGCAGAAGGCAGTGGGGCAAAGGTTAAGGAAATAAAATTCATGCGGTAATTGTGAACGAAGTTATGAGACGCTGCTAAACGATCAGCTGGTGAGGAGGTAGGGCTATCCTATCTATCCCTTGCTACCTCTTTACTATAATTGAGCAGATAGCAACCTTTCATTAAACTTGCTAGCTGGCAGTTCCACGTACCCTATGTAGAAAATTTTTAAGGTAGACAAAACGTTGTTTCCTGTGCATTCAATAATGGCTGCCTACAGATTGCTTAGAATTCGCAGCTCATTTGAAGTCTTGCATATCATGAAAGCACAATAGTATTATTCGAAGCAACAAATTCGAAAAACATAGATGAACAACAAGAGCCACTTGTTTACCTTGAGCACACCAAACTTGAAAGCACTATTTAACACAAGTGTCAAGCTTGGCACAAACGGCGATCTTATCGGCTTGACTTCTCCCGAACTTGCACATTTGGAGCTTGAGCCTCCTTGCACAGGAAGCCAGCCAGTGAGCGGCTGGTTTCAGCGATAGCTAAGTACCTATGTTGCCCATGGACGGGCGGCTGCTGGGCTCTCCCATTCACCAGGCCACCCACTAAAGTGTAGCTGCGCTCCCTGCATGCAGCGTGCACGGATCGTTTCGCGGGGTAGTAACGTTTCTTGCAGTGCCCCGCGAGAAAAATTGCAGAACAGGCTACATGCGAGGACGGATTGCGTTCGACGATGCCCTGCGCTACCTGACGATACTTGATTCGTGCACACTGACGCCGCTGACACTGCGTCGCTCGCGTTATCACGTCATCAAAGTCAGCTACCTCGTTAGCCACGGCGCAAAGCGCTGGAAAACTGATCCGCACGTAACACGTTTCACGCCAGAATCAAAATACAAGGCTCGGAATGCAAGTAGCGATCGGAACAAGTAGACAACGAATGCAGGAGCATAAAGCCGATGGCACGCGAACTGCAAGACAATATGAAGCTAGCAACATATTTAACAGCAACAAAAGGAGCACGGAAAAAAGCGGGGCGAAGCAGCTTGCCAAAATAGGATGCGTTAGGCTTACCAAGACTAGCAGCAGCAAGTTCACGAGAAATACTCAATAAATAACTGCAAACAATCCTCCCAACAAGAAAAAAGCGCCGCGAGGCAGCCGCTGTGCTAGGCGATAAGGATGTAACGTTGCGCAGGCTTGCGGTTGGAGCCAAGGCCGGAATCCCGCATGGCGCACACACACGCCGTTAACAAATGCCTTCAAATGTGCAAAAAAAAAAAAAGTGACGCCACAGGAAGTCACGTGACTAGTTTAGTTTGACGTCACTTCTGCGGGGCAGGAGCCACCGCGAGGGGGCTAGATCTCGTACCCCGCGCGGGGCACGAGACTTACCCGAACATTTAACGCGAATAATGTTAATTAATCGCGGCTGTTTAAAGGGACACTGAAGTGAATTTGTCAAGCTCCCGTTTTTGCTTGCACTGTGTAGACTGGCTCAAATTAGCACACTTTTCATCGTTTTTACGATTGACAAATCGGTAATTATTATACAAAGCGCGAAAGAAGAAAAACTACCATGCGCGGTTTGCGGCGGCTGCACCAAGTAAAGCTGTGACGTTAGGAGGAGCGGGCACGGTGATTGGACGATGCCCAAGGTGAGCAACCAAACAAGTTTTGGTTTCGGTTTTCGGTTCTGTAAAACACAACCGCTGGCGTTGTTGGATGGGCATTCTCAATGACTCAGTAATCACCGTACCGCGCTTCTGCCATGTTGTCAGCTGTAAAATGCATAAAGATAAGCCTCCTAGGACGGCTTGGAATCGTAGCATTCACTAGCCGAAACCTACGCAGTGCATGAACGCCCTCCGCGTACCCGTAGACGCCCAAATGTCATGCGCTTTTCCCCCATAATTGGAGCTTGCCTCCCTCATGCCTGTATCGTAAAAAGCGTGTTCGCACCAGGCCAAGGGTCTGTTCATTCTGGCCTGTGCCCACTGCCTGCAAGCAGTCGGTGCTTATGGCAACAGCACGCCAACGAGAACTCGCTAGCGCGCCATGCATGTGCCAGCCTGCGCGCGTTTTGTGAACTAGTTCGTGTAGCCATGAACGTTGCGGGCCAAAAAAAGGTGAACTCAATATAGAAAACATCGGCGGAAAACAAAAAAGTTAACTTACAAAAAAAAAAGCATGTACCCGCGGGGATTCGAACTCGTGACTTGCAAAGTTCTTGCGGTGACATACCCAGCACCCCAGACTACTGAGCCACGGAGCGGAACGGGAAAGCCTTGCTAATATAGGGTATATATTGTACAACCGGTTTACACTTTTATTTAGTTTTGGCATTTCAAGCCGCTCAGGTGACTATTTGTTGTACTGCGATCGTGCAGTAAGCGTCGCCCGAGTTTCCACAGAAGCTCACGTCTAGCAATTGCATTTCGTAGACGGAAAAGCGTTCGCAGATGCGTAGTCGTGCTGCTGACCGCTGTGCTTGTTCGCCCAGCGCAAAAAAGTGCTTCCCGCGCCCTAGTTTTACGCTGTACGGTAAAAATATCAGTTGATTTTATTTCCTTAGTACCTATATTGACTTCGCTGACTCTTCTCCCGCCTTCAAGAGGCCTTATATTTTCCTACTGGCGTACCAGTCAGCGAAGCGTCGCATGTGCGCTTGTGCAGCACTTGTGTGAAGCGAACTTGACTTGGAGCTAGATACAGTGTACAAACAACCAAGTAAAGAAAGGCACATTCTTCCATTCACAAACGTGTCCTGGCTTCGTTTCAACTAAGCGAACGAATTGCGACCAAGCAATTTTTTTTTTAACCTCCTTGATTGCGACGACCTGCCGGCGGCCGGCGGACGAAACGCTGGGCCGACTGACTCTGTCGGCCGGGGAGCCGTGCAGTAGCGCAGCCGTGGCGCAGCCAATTGCCAGCTCATCCCCTCCTGACGTCACACGAAAACGCCACAGAAAATGGGCGAGCGTAAAGAGAGGAGGACAGCATTTTCGAATTAGTTTTTCTACTAAATAAAATCGCGTAAACGCGCCTAGAGTGGTCGAAACATGGCCTGGGGACTCCGGACTACAATTTGCGCTAGTAATCCCGCAATGTTTACATATCACTTCAGTGTCCCTTTAAATGAGTGGTTCGGCTCCCGAAACGACTACACAGTGCACGTTCATCTACACGCACGACTACACGTTCGTACACGGAAACAGCTGAAGGCAGAGAAAGAGCGACTTCAGTGGGCCTAGTGCATGCATTGTTAACAGCCTCCGCCGCTTCTCCCCTAAACCAATGTGAACGGAGCGAGCGCAACGAAGCCGCCACGCGTTCCCATGCCGTGAAAACAAAAATGATTGCGTGTATCAACAAGCGTCGTCGGAGCAGAGCAACTGCGGCCGCGTTGCCCGCCCGGCCGTCAGTCCCTCTTTTTTCTTTTTTCAACGTGACCCCTGAGTGAGCCGCTGCCGAAAAATGCTAACAGCGCCAAACAGGGACCGGGAAAGGAGAAAGGCGCAGTTTTCGTTGTCTGATTTTACCATCCAATTGAGAGTTAAGCCGCACAGCGGCGCCGCTAAATGTTTGCGAGTCGTACACGCGCTTCTGGACTCGAGTACGTGATAAAAATTATAGCACTAGTGTACTCACGAGTGCAAGCACTCGCAAACACAGTACTCATGAGTATTGTACTCATGAGTACTATGCACTTATGAGTACTGAACTCACGAGTGATCATACTCATACGTACTGTACTCATGAGTAGTGGACTTATGTCTGTACTCTCTCGTCATCGGACTCACTTTTTAAATCTGGATGTGTACTCACTCGTGAATTTGAGTACAAATGAGCACAAATGATTGTACTCACACATGAGTACGCCTACCTATGGACACAAGCCAGCCAATCAAAGCTTTGATTGAAAATAAAAACGGTTATCTTATGGAGGGATATCTTTCTCCTTCGGAAATTTTGAAAGACCATTATGATGAGGGGTACATGTGTTGTGTTACCCCGACCTTGTAGTCTCTACGTATTCTGTCCATGAAGCGCTCAAATAGACGAAACACGCAGAAAGGCAGACAGAACAAGCACTGTGCCGTTTGTAAAGTGCTCGTCCCCTCTCTTCTTTTTTTTTTTTTTCACTCTGTATGCTCTTGGAGCTGTTATGTTTTCAAAGGTTGAGATTTACTGAACAGCCAAAATCACTCTACTCGGATTGTGGAACGGGTGTGCCGCTGTAAACATATTAAAACTACCCTCAGAAATTGACCTTTATTTCCTTCATTCGGCGGCAGTTAACACATTCGAGATTGTAACCTCAGAATACACCGTAGCATTCCGTTCGGAAGCAGACAACGTGATGGCAAGGGTCACAAAAAAGGTTGCTTTGTCCCATAACAAGGACACCAATTTTATTGCGAACTTCAAGCAACAATGGCCGTGTATTTGCTCCTTTCGTTGCAAATGCCGACGCAAGACGATAGTCGACTGGCGCCTCTGACAAGTAAATACATCCCCTTTCTTTCCCGCTCACCTTTCATGCTGTTCCTCTCCAGTCTCGTTCCCTCCAAGATAACACGCTACAGGTTTGCTACGTTAATTGAAATTTACCGCGTTCCACCTCCAAGTTCGGTCCCTCGATGCCAGCGCTGCTGTTCTGCGGAGACGCGCGTGAATCGAGCACCCGACTACAACGTTTATAGAACCACGTTGCCCTACTCCACGAGCGTTCCAAGCGGAACGCGAAACCTATCGAGTGGAACCTTTCGGTACTGTTGCCATTTGATTTTTTTAAATTCCTCCAGGTAGGGCGGGCTACAGCAGACGAGAGTTTTTGCAGCTGTTGTAGCATTTTATTTGCTATCGCAAAAAGCAGGCATCCGTAAACTTTTTAATAAAGGAACACTGCAAATATCCCTCATGTATTGATTTTCTGCCTTATATTTGCGTAATGTCTTGTTCTTGTTCAACAATGTTGACAAGCATGAACATTAACACCGGACTTAGACGTTTAGATTTGGCTGTGAATATATGAGACTATTGCGCAGCGTCTGTATTGCTTTGGCCGGCTGGCTTAATCGAGTGGACCAAAATTTTTCTGTTCAAGCAGCCCAAGAAGCACTACCGTGTTTAATAATATAGACCATAATGAAAACATATGAAGAAGTGGGGACCACCCCGTCAGTTTCCGGCGGCATGTCTATGACATCACAGAATGCTGTTGGTGCGGTAGGCGGCCGCAGAGCTATTGAGCGGCTCCAGTGAAGTCGCTAGTTCCGTTTGAACCAATCACTTGAACGATAACGTGCAGTTAACACACTGATAACCATGTTTTAGTCCTAGCCATTATTACGTAACGGCTGCCCTTATTACGTTTCTGAAGAGCGAAATTTGAATTGTTTTCAAATTTCCTCCGTTATTTCACTAAAAAATGAAGGAAGCTCACACTAACACGTAAGACTTGAAGGTAGCGAAGATGTACGCAACCTTCCCCCACCACCACCACCACCACCACCACCCCCACCACCACCACCACCACCACCACCACCACCACCACCATCATCATCATCATCATCATCATCATTAACATTATCATTAATTATTATTATTATCATCATCATCATCACCGTCGTCGTCGTCGTCATCACATCATCATCAGCCTATCTACGCCCACTGCAGGGCAAAGGCCTCTCCCATTATTCTCCAATTACATCGGTCCTGTGCCAACTGTGACCAATTTATCCCCGCAAACATCTTGATCTCATCTGCCCATCTAACTTTCTGCCGCCCCCTGCAACGCTTGCCTTCTCTAGGGATCCACTCTGTTACCCTTAATGACCAGTCACGACGGCTTAAGTTCCCGATTGCAGCCTCTTAGTTGTTTCTTCTTCGCGGCCGCAACGACCTTTACTCCATCACTGTTGCTATAAATGTGAGCTTCCTTCATTTTTTTGGAAGTGATAATCATTGGAGATCAACTTTGAGGAGAGTGCGCTATGACGTGTCTCCCTCTTTCCGAGCAAGTGTTTCCACGATTACGGTGAACGCTGGAGTTTATTTCTTGGGGGCCAATCTTGGCCAATTTACCTAAGTGGGTATGCTTGGCTTGAAAAACTGGCGACGGGGAAGCTGGGCGGTCGCTGCCAGGCACGCACATACCAGAGCTCGGCATTTTTAAAGTACAGAGCAGTTTAGGGGCTCGCCTTGTCGTCTTAGCTCGCTAACGGTCGATGCGAATGCCGGAATCAGGCGGCGCAGCGAGATAACGGACCCAAGTAGAGCCTGCTGTACCGTCGTCAGGGAGTGACGCTGAGGCTTCGAAAACCACGCGGTTTAAATAGTCATAACCGTCTGAACCTCGTGAACCGCTGGCGCTTGTCATACATCTCCCCGTTGTTTAGCGCAGAGAAAACTGCAGGTATATTTCAGGCAAAATCTGTGTATATAACCGGCAGCCCCCGCGTTCATTTAGTTAGAAACGCTCATTGGCTGGGTTTTCAGATAGTAAGCGAAAAAAGCGGCCGCGCAAGAAAGAAATGGCCTGTTCGAAATGAAGCAGAAAGGCTCCAGCCGCGCAAGAAAAAATGGCGTGTTCGAAATGCCGCAGAAAGGCTACAGCCGCGCAAGAAAAAAATGGCGCGTTCGAAATGCCGCAGAAGGCTACAGCCATGCAAGAAAAAAATGGCGCGTTCGAAATGACGCAGAAAGGCTCCAGCCGCGCAACAAAAAAATTACGTGTTCGAAATGACGCAAAACAGCTCCAGCATACGAAATTAAAGCAAGCGCAAAAAGAACAGAACTCCCGCTGGCGCAGTTTCAGGCAGGGGACGCGGGAGCACTGCGAAGGCGGGAAATTTGAAATGCATTGGGTTGCAGCAGTGAGCGGATAACGGCACTGCAGCCCATTATGGCGAATCACTGCTCTGCACTTCCGACAGCTTCCCGATTGAGTGAAACTGCTCTCTCTCACACACACACACACACACACACACACACACACACACACACACACACACACACACACACACACACACACACACACACACACACACACACACACACACACACACACACACACACGCACGCACGCACGCACGCACGCACACACACACACACACGCACGCACGCACACACGCACACACACACACACACACAACGCGATTTTCAAAACAGCTTCGCTGTTAGAAAACGTTTTTCTGGGCTGGAGTGGAGCTGAAAGAGTTACGAAAGGGTAGTTCGTTCAAATTAAACAAAATTGTTCTCTATTATGACCCTTTTAACTCAGTGGCTGACCGTTGAGTAAACCTGTTTAGCAAATACTGGCGTACTCCGGGGTATTTAAACATGTCGCCTTATCATGTACGCAGATAAAAGGTCTGTGCTTAGGCTTAACTCCGGCAGTTTCATGCCCAGCATAAGGTGCTGATCTATTAAGAAAATTGTGATTTTGATATACGCCTCGAGCTTCGCGATCGCTGCGCCGCCTGGAGCCGCTTCTCCGCGGCGTTGACGGGATGTGCGCTGCGTGGCTGATAGGGGCTCGTGCAGTGTTTTGGTTCTGTTTCGCTTCTTTTCGCCTTTCCGCGCCTTAAAAAAAACTTGTTATGGTGACGTCTATAAGCAAAGAGTACGTTTAGGTCACTTAACAAGCAGCTGCGTCTTCGTAGAGCACGCGATCGCCTGCAAGAGCTACCCGGGGACGCGGTTATGCACGCATCGTCGCCGCTCTTCCGGGCGTCGGCGACGGCAGCAGCATATCACCCCTGTCACCTCCAAAAACGTCAGGCACAAATGAATTGTACTGTCACCTCGTTTAGACCTGATACTGGCACAGTGAGAGGTTGGCCTCATTTTGCAGCGTGGACAACGAATGCGGCTTTGTTTCGAATATATAGGTCGCAGAAAAATATGTTTCGGGGATGTGATTAGCCAATCCGACAATAACTTATGAATTTTTTAAGAATATATGCCATGCGAAAATGTTAAGTATATTTCAAGCCTGTATGTCGTTAAATATGTGCCCACAGATGCCTTATAGCAAGAACCAATGCAATCTAATACGAAACCACCGGAAATACATGCTGTGCAAGTGCGGAAGAAAATAATAGCTCTAACGGAAATGAAAAAACAAATACAGTGCAGCTTCTGACATGCTAAAGACGTTCGTCAAAACTTAAGCAGGTAGGGCTCACCAGACAAACTATACGCAAAATGCACCGCTATTTCGCAAGACGTAGGTGGGGGGCAGGGGAGGAGGACGCTTTGTACAAATGCGGAGCGGAATCAAGCAAAGAACTTTTTGGTAATCACACACGCAAATCTCGCGTTCACTGTCGTTTTGTTTTTCGTCTTCAACGAACACCTGATCGTTCGGCAGACGCATTTTTGGAAGTATACAGGGCAGGCAGTTTGCAAGCGATGAAAGAGTGGGGTATGTGATGCGGCCCTCTGATTTCAGTTTCTCCTTTATTCTGCAGGCTCCCTGGGCCATGTGACGATATTTTGAAGAAGCGTTTAGTAGCGGACGCCGATTATATTCTAAGCCAGTCTGAGCGCTGGTCGCAGAGGATATAAGTAGCAGACGAATGTTAGTCGTGTGCTGATCCCCGAGTATAATTCCCCTCTCTACCTGTTCCTTTCCTGAGCTGTGGGAGACACTGTTGACCAGCTGTCAACCGGAGGACCAGACTCTCCTGGTGACACGGGCCAAGACGGGGAGGGCAACGCATGGATTCCCGGACTAGGGTTCCACTCTCACATTTGAGCTCAAATAAATGTTTTCTCTCTCTCTCTCTGCAATATCCGTCGTACTTACGTTGAATATTCCCGAAATTAACACACACAGGCTTGTAAATGGTGGTGACCAATATCTGAGGTATATTATTGGCAAAACGTAACTGGCGTGCTGTCAGGTATGAGTGTTCCGCTGAATATGTAAGCGCACAAAACAGATTTACATCGTAGTGTATACCCGTAGCATGAACATCAGAGGAACGGTGGTTATGGAGACACTGATAGTAAATTCAGGGCACTGTAACTACAATCAGGCCATGCATACGCCGGTTCCGCGACGCTGGCCTGTGACACACACCTGGCGCTTATACAGACCGAATATACCACACTAAGATTGCGTCAGAAACATTTACACTCGTAAACACACCCCATTTGCGAACAGAGTGACTGCTTCACATAAACATGGATTTCAACGCCCGCAAACGCTAAATCTCAGTCGTGAACAGCCGAAAAGCAGCGGCGACAGTGGGGAGTCGGACGGAGACTCCCGCGCCCGCTTTCGAAACGGGCCGCTAGGGGGATTTCAGTGGCGCCCCTACAGGCCGCGCTCGAGGCGTATAAAAAGTAACGGAAAAGGGAAATAGCAAGAGGAATAAATGCAAGACGGACGGAGTGGTGACTTATTCGGAATAAGTGGTGTATTGGCAGAAGGAATTCGAAGGTGAAGGAGAACTAACTCGCCGAAATGAATTTGGAAGGAGAAAAAGCAACATTTCACACGGTTTTATGGGCTGTACTATTTGATGCTTTTGAGGCGCGTTGTATAAAACAGTTACGGGAATGGTTAATATTGCCTGATAATGCGTAAGCGTTCTTAGGCCACTTCTCTGTTTCCCCAACCTTACGTGTTTCTGTTGTCATTTGCCGGAGGGTGCACATGCGCAATTATAAGAACGTCGAACAGCGTTTTTTTTTCTCGAAAACGTCATCTGCTCCATATTTAGAAGAAAATCAAACGCTTATTCCGCCTCCTACTCCTTTCGCTCCTCCTAAGTACTATAGCACTTCGTCATTGTTCTTTTCATGGAAGACGTAGGTCAAGCAGTACCGCTCGTGAGGTGGGCCCGGCAGGCTTTCTTACAGGAGTCTTTCTTGGAATACTTAAATGAGAAAATCACGTCTGTCTGTCTGTCTGTCTGTCTGTCTGTCTGTCTGTCTGTCTGTCTGTCTGTTTGCCTGTCTGTCTGTCTGTCTGTCTGTCTGTCTGTCTGTTTGCTGTCTGTCTGTCTCTCTTAGTCAATTTAACCACAGGACCTAAAAATAGTTCATGGAATATTCGAACATGAAGTATATAGGCAGAACAGCTTTCAGCTACTAAAACCCCTGTCATGTCTTGACACATGCGCCCTTTATGCAGCGCCACGGAAACCTGAGGCATATATTTGGCAAATGTAAACACATAACGCATAGTACGTCTCTCACACGTTGTTTAACACAGGGTTGGGTGGCCTTAAATTTTTGGTAATATTAGTTGAAAGTGGGGGTGCAGTGTATTTTATTAATCGAACGGAAGGCTTTGAGGGAGTTTTGTTGCCTTTTCCTAGCCACGTACAAAAATGCGCCGGGGTTGGATGGAAAAAGCATATGCAAACTTCTTGGTACTGGTACCTGGAATCTGTGGCTTTTTTAGAAGACGTTTTGGGGGTGGTTTGGCAGCTCCCTGCACTGCCTCGTTTCCGAGGATGTTTGCATTCCCCGCCATTCCTCCTATTCTAACACATTAATCTAATATAGCGGTCGCCTTCGGGCTGTTTTATTGATATGGCTTGGAGTTGTTAAACTACGTGGCTCCAAGACCAGCATATTTTATACCCGTAGCACGCTTCACAGCTATTAGTAAGAAGCGGAAAAATTCACTGAGGAGAACTATATTTTTATCTTTGTGGTGACAATTGTAATACACTGGCATGAAATGTGGTCCTTGGAGAATCATCATTATTGCACAGCTTTAGACCGACAGGTCTAAAGCTACGGTTCTGGTTACGTTTGCATTCAACGGTCAGCCACTAAATTAAAATGGCCAGAAGATGTGACGTCATCATGGCATCAAGTTGGGTTGATCGTCTGCGAATTTTTAACTTACCCATACCCGCTAAAGTCAGGTCAGGCTTTATTTTCATCAGAGATCGAGGCGGCACGGACATAAAGGGAGTACTGATCCATTCTATGAAACAACATTCGAATATTTCTAAAAGGCGAGTAAATGGCATCAAGTTTGTGTGACGCAGGAAGGATGAAAATGTACTCATACTCTCTTCCGATCAAAAAAGAAATAGATCTGGCCTCTTGACATTTTTTGTAACATTTTGTGAGCGTGTAAAATCGGCAAGAACGCGCGAAGTTCTTAAGAGCACGAATGATGCAATCGCGTAAAAACGGAATGTTTTGCTAGGCCGCATTATTTGACTATGGCACAGAACAACTGGCAACGCAACACCAATTCATGACTGCAATTTCAGTAATTAGAAGATACAGCCTTCCAGCTAGACTCCAATGGGTTGCCAAATAAGGTGCAGGAGAAATTTGACACTGCTATCAGGCATTTATTTCTCTACGGCATCCACTAATGCTGCTCTCGTATGACGCCCCCCGGCTTTCCGATCGTGAGCCTCAGGACAATAACGCGCATGCCCTTGTCACCCGGTCGGCCGTCGGGGCTATGTCGTTCGAGGCACGTCGACTCGGTCGCTTGGGGCAAAATGAGGCCCGATAGGCGAACACAGACAGCGGCGGCTGCATTCAAATCGCGATAGATTAATCCTTCAAGCAGAAGCTGCGCAGCCAGGCAGTCCCCCAGTCAGGTTCGTTAGAAGAGATTTCATAGTTCGTCTCTTGTGTTTCGATGCCCATTCCTTTGCGGCCTTTCCCGACGTCATGACGGCCCTGATTTGTATGGGCATATCGCAGCTGCTTCTGTTTTTTGTCACAGCTTAGGAAAAGCTCGGTGATCGTTTTCATCATAATTTGCGTGCTCGGGTCACGAATGCGTCGTTTTTGTCCTGACGCCATTCGAGGTGATATAGGTAGTAGTCGTACCCGACAGCGATTGCCCGGTGGTTGTAATCACGCACGACCGCCCGGCTGTCCCCGCCGAAGAGCTGTCACCTTGTCTGCATGACAATTTGAGCTGGGACAAAAACATTGTGGTAAAGAAGGCTAATATGGCAAGTGGTGGCGTTGTTCTCAAAAGACCCCTGTTCCTTACGAGCCGAGAGATGATGATCTGGGTCCTGAAGGAGGTGCAATTATGAGGCTTTGTAGCCTTATGCCTATATACAGCCTCTCAAGAAGGACACTATCACAACGCCGCTGCTCGGACTACTTCTCGGTAACATGCGTTCCTTTGCTCGAACTAATATTCCAAGTACGCAATGTTAGAGAATGGTCTGTATGATCCCTGATCAAATCGTGATCCAGCGAAGTCGACCGTAATTCCTCCACGGAATCACATTTCAATAAGGAATTGACATGAAACAGTGACGGCCATGCCAGTCCTCACCAACGGAATTCCTCTTTTATTTCTTAGCCTTCGACTCATCACTGGCTTTCCCAAACATGCCAAACTCGAGGAATACGCCCAACTCCCACCTCTTACAGAGGATTATTCGAACCCTCCGTGAACAACTGACCACCCCGGCAGGCCCCTCTGGTACAGATGTTAATTCACCCTCCACAAAGAAACGCGCTATCGAAACCTCCCTTCCTCAAGAAGTCGAAGATAAACTTGGCAACATTGCACGCACTCTTCAAGGCATTCTAGAAGTGCAAAATAGTATCCAGAAGTCTATGGTCGTGCCACGACATAGCCAACTGCTAACGGCCCCATCACAGCGATCCTCCGCTCTTCATGTCGAGAGAAACAGAGGCAAACCGTACAGTTAAAAGATGGCAGTAAAATTGCCGCGGATTTGAACGGAAGCGTCAGAACTACAGCTACTTTTCCAGTCGAAGAAGGGCTTGCGTTTGGGCTAGTTCGCATTCCATAACGTTCATCTTAAGCGCTTGTCCTTGTCGTCTGTGTCCGTGTGATTTTGTGCGCTTAAGATGAACGCTATCCAGTCGCTTCCGTGTCCTCCCGATGTAATTGCACTGCAAAGAAAGTGGAGCTAGCGTTAAACTACCCGGCTATAAAGCTTTTCAGGACCTCGAAAATGCCCGCACAGCCATCCTGATCAACCGCAACGTACCGGTGACCAGGCATCAATTTGACAGTATAGACATTCATCATAATCTAATCACAATCATTCCAAAGAAGCGCGAAGTCACTAACATCTTCATTCTTAATTTATATAGCCCACCGCGGAACCGCGACCATAGATTTAACCTTCTTTTTGCTCTCACACGCAGGGAAGTAGGAACGCACGCGCTAGTGGTGGGAGGAGATTTTAATGCCCCACATACCGCCTGGGGCTACAGATGCAGTAACAAAAAAGGAACCGACCTCTGGGAGCAAATACAGCTACACCACTCTGGCATTCTTACTGACTCAGGAATAGCCACTAGGATAGGTAACAGCGTCCAAGTTGCCACTGCCCCAGATCTCACCATTCGACCTACATACGAGATGCGAAGAGTTGAACGTTACTGGTCACACTCTCAGCAGTGATCACTTTATTATCGAGACAGTAATTAAGCACCCGACCAAAATCAAATATACTCCCCGTCAGGCAACGCTAGTCGAGTTGGACGAATTCCGATTTCTTCGAAACAGCAATGCAGATGGCGCTCCAATATCAAACGTAGACACGTGGACGGAGCAACTCCCAACGGACATAAAAACCACCACAAAAAGGCTTGTCAGGACATCCCATTCCTAACCATTGATGCCAGGCTTGCTGACTTCTGGGACTCCTACCAAAGCATCCAGAAGCGCTGCCGCAGGCAAAAATACAACAGCAAGCTTAAGTTGCGCATGACCTCACTGGAAAGGAAAATAGCGGCACACGCCACCGAGCTCGCGCGAGACCAATGGGACCAAATTTGCGACCAGCTTCAGGGAAATCTAGGGATGAAGAAACCATGGCTGCTTCTCAGCCACCTCATCGATCCTAACCGCAGCAAAGCTGAGCAGAGAAACCGTCTAACACAGGTCATGCATAATTACCCAGGATCCGATACCGAACTCCTTGACAAAATTCCTGACACATATTTGCCCCCGAGTCCTAGCCCCAAGCTGCCAAATTACACAGGCCTCCCAAATTCTGAAATGGACCGAGACATCTCGGAAGAGGAGCTTAGGGCGGCCATCGCAAAACTTCGCACCAACTCAGCTCCTGGCTCCGATGGCGTAACTAATAGAGCACTCCGCAATCTGGGTGACAAATCGATTGCATCCCTAACGCGTTACACGAACGAGTGCTGGAGATCAGGCACTCTACCTCGGTCGTGGAAACATGCCAAGGTAGTTCTGATTCCCAAGCCGGACAAACCTCTCGCACTCGAACATCTACGTCCTATTTCGCTTACATCCTGTCTCGGTAAGCTCATGGAGCACATGATACACACCCGACTGCCAAATCACGTCATAGACACAGAGCAATTCCCCCATACGATGATAGGTTTCCGGTCCGGTTTATCTACACAAGATGGGATGCTGAGACTCCATCATCACGCCATACGACGTTTCGCCTGACAGGTTAGACACATCGGCAGTGCTAGCACTAGATATGACAAAGGCCTTCGACAACGTTGGCCACGAGGCCAATCTAGAAGGCCTGCAATCGATCAATCCTGAAATACGCACCTATAACTACATCAAAGACTTTCTTTCGGACATGATGGCTGTCATACACGTGGGTGACCTCGTAACTAGAGGTGTGCACGGGCTCGGGCTTACCCAAAAGCCCAGGCCCTGCCCGGCCCACGGGCCGGGCTCGGGCCACCCGACTTACTTATCACCCGGGCCCGGGCCGGACTCGGGCCGAAATGTAAATGCTTCGGACGGGCCGGGCCATCCTGACGGCCCGGGCTGACCCGGCACAGTGAATCAATACTTAGGTTTTCTATGATATAACAGAAACTAAATGTTGCTGACGCGGTAAAAGCACGGGTCAGGTTTCTTTTTACATTCCACGGGACTTATCATTAGGCCCTGAGGCACATGTGGGCGTATGGCAAGCCGGTAAGTGTGAGAGATCTGCAACTGCATTGTCTTGGGATGAACTGAGCAACACATGCGGCTCAGCGACACACCGCCTAGGGAAGTACAACGAATGACAATTCAGCGTGACTAGTTTCCGCCTCTAAGTTCGGGCGAAAACAAATTTTCAAGATGGAACACTTTGAACTGCAAACACTGCCAGAGAAACCTGCGTCTCCATCTGTTTTCTGTAGCAGTGCCCTATTCAGAGTTGCGGTTTCCTTCTCTGAGCCAACAAAAGTGAAGCTGTCAAAGACTGAGGTGGCAATTCAACTTTACTTTTGCTTATTGTTTCGGCGGGAAAACATCGTGGTGAGCGTAGCTGGTGGTAGGAGGTGGCCTGTGCCCTCGGGCGCCGTGGCCGGTAGACGAAGACGAAAGGAAAAGTGCAACAGGGGAGTAGGGTGGTTTATGCGCCAACAGCCGCCTAAACAATAACACTTAATATGATTGAAACTTTATAGATAAGCGATATGAGTCGGTATAGAACGTAGTGAAGCGGCAACGATAAAATGTGCATAAATGCACGCGTGTACTTTGCGTCTCGATAAAAAGAAGGAACAGAGTCCGACAGCCCTATATACTCTTGAGAAAAGGAAACGTATACTGACGAAACAACAAAGCAAGTACGCACCCTGCTTAAACAAACACGAACCGGCTGGTCCCCTGGCATACAGGCTCCGTTTCTGGATAGCAATCGCAAGAATCACGTTCAAATGCCCAAGGTGCAAATCTATTTTTAATTGCTTGTTTTAATTCATTTATGGTATATTATGAAATTCTACACAAAATGCCGGGTGGTTTTGTTCCCTTTAGGTGAGCTCCAGCTCTTTTTTTTTTACTTTTCAGTGGTTTGGGCCATTTCGGTTTCGGCTACTTTTCTTGAATATTTTTCAATATTACCATGAATTTGTCCGTGGTTGGGGGGGTTTTTGGTTCATCTTTTTTTTTAGGTTGGGCGGTTCGCTCACCTATGTCGGTTTCAATTCTTTCGTATGTAGCTGAGCGAAGGACAGCTGCGGTAGGGATATGTGCATGATTGTTATGTATAATAGGGGTTGTTTTGCCCGTTTAATGTCGGTTTTGCCGGTTATCACTTCCCTTAACATGCATTTTACCGCCTTCAGGTAGTTTTCGCTTCCAAACGTGCCCCAATCAGGCGCGGGCCCCTACGGTATTTGGGTTGGAAACATGCAGCCGGGCTAGGTCTCAGGCCGGGTCGGGCCGGCCCGTCGGCCTTCTTCGTGGGGTCGGGCCGGGACTACTGCGATAAGCACCGGGCCCGGGCTGGGCTCGGGCCCAAATTTTCAGCCCGTGCACAGCTATACTCGTAATCCCCCTTTTCTCGATTTTAGGACAGGGTAATCTCCAAGGAGCCGTTCTTTCACCACTCCTGTTTAATCTGGCCATCTTCAAATCCCGAAGAGACTAGAAAAAATTCCGGGTCTCCATCATAACCTCTACGCGGATGACATCACTCTGTGGGCCAACAGAGGTAGCGATGCTCAAATTGAGGAAGTCCTGCAGATGGGCATCGACATCGTCACAGAGGAAGCTGGCAGAGCGGGACTTTCTTGCTCTTCATTTAAATCCGAGCTGCTTTTACTTCCGTCGCCAGCTCAAAGACGACCTCAGAAACCGAACATCGGGCTCCACATAAACGGCAAACCATCCAGAGGTCTCGATAATCCGAATTTTAGGACTAAGAATACAAAGTAACCGCAAAAGTCACAGCTTCATAAGCCCAATGAACCCAGCCGCGGACCAGACGGCCCGACTTATCTTACCGAGAGCGAGAATGTTCACATTCTCCAAGCCTTTGTCATAAGCCGGCTAGTTTACTCCCTCCCTCATCTCCACCTAACTAAAGCCGACCTCGACAAAATAGACGTGCTAATTAGGCGAGCCTGTAAATTAGCGCTTCAATGCACTCCTAGCACTTCCACTGCCCGATTAAATGGAATCGATCTCCACATCCCAGCTCAAGAGCTGGTAGAAACCCACTCAACTAGTCAGTATGAGCGATTGGCCCGAACCAGCACGGGGAGGCACATCCTTCAAGAACTGGGTATCGGTCACCATACAAGCTTCGCGCAACTACACCCCATACCCGCGTGAATTCATTCTTAACTAATAATCAAACCGTTGCCCCGCAACATGCACCCTCAGCTCCACGTCACTGGGAGACTAAAACGAGCGGAAGCAGTCCACAAGAAGTATGGCAACAATCGCCGAGTTGTGTATGTCGACGCGGCAGAATACAGATTCCACTACGCATACACGATTGTAGCCACAAACTACGGCAAGGGACTTCTCAATTCGGCCACTGTTCGGTCCACCCGCCGAGAGACGGCGGAAGAGGCGGCCATAGCCCTAGCTCTAATGTTCGACCCCACTCCAAGCACGATCATTTCTGGTTCTAAAACTGCAATTCAAAATTTATCCCAGGGATGCATCTCAGAGCCGGCACTCAAAATTTTGGCAGGAAACTCTGCCCTACCCCTAAGACAACCAGTTCTTCTGACCTGGACGCCCGCGCATTCCGACCTCTAAGGGAACGTAACGGCCCTCGAACACGCCCGAGGACTCACGATCCGGGCTGGGCCCAGCCTCTATCCCTACCACGGGGCGCGAACTGCGCGGTATCGCCTGGTCTCTTTTCACGACATAACTATGCACTACCGCCTCACTCGCTTGACCTATCCTCCGGCGGACAAAACTTTAGACAATTCTGAGGCTCACACGTGGTGACTTTTCAGACAGGCACCTTTCCAAATCCCGCCGTCCTGACGCACATCCACCCAACCTTTTACCTTACTTCGGCCTACTGCTTATGTGGCGGTCATGCCACACTATCCCACATCATCTGGGGTTGCCCAAAAAACCCTTTCCCGAAATATCCTCCGAGGAACGGTGGGAGGCCGCGCTGCGCAGCTCGGACCCGGACCTACAGGCCCACTTGGTCGCCAGGGTTGCCGAGGTTGCTGATCAGTTCACGTTGACAGCCATCAACGCGATCTAACCACCAGCATCGCTTTCAAGATGCATCATCGCTAATATTCCTCGAAATATAGTTTATTCTCTCTCTCTCTTTCTCTCTCTCTCTCTGAATCTGAAGATTGAGAGACCTATTCTCTTGCCGCAAGGATGCATTTTCTTGCTAGAGCAGGGTGATTTCAGCACTGATATTATCTAGTTCCTTAAGTATATCTGGGGAGATAAATAGAGGGCGTGTAGTGCGCCAACAATGCCACTTGCAGCGCTTGCGCCACGCGTCCTTTCGGCTTCCATAGGCTCTCTGAGTGCGTTGTACGGCTTTTTTGTGTCATGGATCCCTACGTGGTGACATCGGCACGCGATTCTTTCTTGCCTGGTGAGTATGGTGGAGCTTCAACTGCTACACCGAGGAACCTAAGCAAGATGAACATGAGCGGCAATGTGTTCAACAGCACTTCCACTGCTTCGAGTTCTGGCGGGTCCTGTAGCCGAAACGCACCGTGGAAACAACTGCCGCATTTGTCACCGGAGTGAGAGAGAGAGCTCTTTTAGATGAAGCAGAGGTTTGCCGGCATGTCGCCTGCATGCTACTCTGCGGGATGGGGGAAGGGAGTAAAGGCCCTAATGAGTAGGGCAGAAGACGTTGGGAAAGAAAGATTAAAAAAAGTGAACACGAAGCTTTGCGCTGTACACACGATCTCACGATCTAAATTGTCTCTGCGAGGCCGATTCCGTGTAAATAGTCAAATAGCACCACACTTTTTCTCTGGGACGATGGAGAGGGCCAGGGTCCAAGGAGACCTTCAAAGATATAGATGCGTTGTTGAGGCCTCATCTTTTCTGCGAGGAGTCTTTCTTGGATGTATGCGTGCACTCTAGAAGGACGTGCTCTACTGTTTCGGGCAATCCACATTATCGCAATAGGTTGCAGTTAGACCGAGGCATGGCGTAAGAGTTCGTGAGCGCTGCGTTGAGACGCACCGGTGGTAAAGGGTTTCAAGCTTACGTGGATCCGCTCTGGTAGCCTCATCTGAGTCCGTGTGCTGGGAATCAGCTTGGGGGCCGTGTTTAGGGTCAGGAAGGAGGCACAAGCCATTGGTGGAATGCTGTCAACGCCGTCTCGGAAACGCCCACACAATTCCGAAAAAAAGCGACGGAATGCCCTGTACGACAGCTTCACTCTGAACGCGCTGAGGTCTTGCGTGCACCGCTTTTTTCGCCGAAACGAGATACCGACGGTGGCAAACATCACAAAGGAGTTCTCGGAGCGCAAACAGGTGACCCGTCTCTGAAGGCGTGGACTGTATGTCGTTTGCTTGGAGAGATCGGGTTCAAGCGGGAGGAAAGAAGCCGGAAATCTCTACTGCTTGATCCCGAAGACATCCTCGAATGGCGGCACGAATACCTGCGTGACATTCAGCGGTACCTAAGCGGAAAATCGGCAGATTTTTTGCATAGACGACACCTGGGGGACGGCAGGACACATGACGTCGACTGTATGGACTGATACCACTGTGACATCCAGTGCAGACGCCTTTAGGCGTGGCCAGACGACGGGACGGGAGCAACCTTCAGGTCAGCGGGTCATCGTTACGCACATAGGCAGCAAAGATGGCTTCGTTGATGGATGTCTCGATTTGTTCCGGGGCGAGAAGACTGGGGACTACCACGAAGAAATTGAGGCCGCACGCTGCGAGAACTGGTTAAGCGGTGTCCTACAGAAGCTCCCAAATAATAGCGTCGTAGCAGAGTCCCTCATGGACAATAGAGAGCTTTGGCACTCTGTATGCTCCGTCTGTTCCGTGGTTGCCGTGTTGACCGTGACCAGACTGCACCTGCGCGCGAAGGCACGGCGAGAAGGGCGTACCCCGTCGTAACGAACGCGCGGGTACGACGAAAGCTGGCCGCGGAACTAATTCCCTTACCGAAACGAATGCGCAAGTGGCCAGACGGGTCCCGGTCAACACGGTATCCAAGGAGGAGACGGAGCATACGGCGTACTAAAACTTTCTAATGCCTCCTACCCAGGGTGTCGAACCGGAACCGAACCGAACCGAAAACCGGAACCGAACCGGTATTTTTTCCGGAACCGAACCCGAACCGGAACCGTTATTTTTTGAGCACGCTGAACCCTAACCGGAACTGAACCGGAAAAAGAAATAACGGTTACCGGTTCATGCCGAAACGGTTCGACCCTCTGTTGTTGATATTGCACAGTCAATGCAATTCAGGCCTTTTTTTCTTTCACGTACCATCAACTTCGTACTTGCTCGCGCACTTTCCCCTCCAGACAATTGAACACTATCACGCTCTATGTAACAACAGGGGAATTGATTGAGCACCAATGTAGCATTGGTCTGTTGCTGCTGGAGGCGCGAGCGTAGTGCAAGCTGACCAAACGAAATGTCCTTCCCGGCAGCTTGCAGGGGATATAAAACGACTTTGCCCTTCCCTAGCTGCGACTTCATTGGAGCAATCAGGCTGCAGGAGTGCTCCACTGCGCAACAGCGAAAGCTCACACCCGATGTGTGCAAACTTTTTGCATTTCATAATTTGTTTAAAAGGTCCGACACCTGCAAATTATTAATACTTGACAAGGGTGACCGCAGGAGCTGCTCAGTGGCTAAGCCGTTTGCTAAGCCGTTTGCCCAACTCGCTACATTGCTTCTACTGGTACTCGTTCCGGAGGGGAGTACTGCTGTGGACGAATTAAAGAGCGTCTACCTAAAAAGCCCATCTCATGCTCCACGTGTCAAATTTCCCTTTCATTTTGTAACCGCATTATCTGTTATACGATTCCGCAATGTAGCACACGGAACGATGGTAGGGGTTCAGGCGGTACGATGACATACTGATTGTATACTGATTGTAATGCACACTTTCGGTATCGCAAAAGGAATTGCAGTGGTCAGAGCAATAATGCAGTGACTGAGCGTTAACTAAAGCTTACTTTTAACAAAAGTGTGGCTAACACATTCGATAAGGTGAGAGCTAACAAATTATTCAGGGTGACCAAATATTCTAATTCATTGGTAGTATTTATGTGTCTGTTGGAGGATTTTTCTGTTTTGTTACAAATATAAAAAATGTGCGCCATTAGTATTAAGCACTGGTATTTGAACACGCCAGTACGCAGGACTAAATTTAAGGCTTCAAGGTTAGCGTGATGGGCGATTGCATAGCGACAATTGCGATTTCAACAAAAAAGGAAAGGACAGAAAATATATCCCACTGTCATATCTCTTGGCGTTGGCTTTATGAATAGTTGCTAGGACAACATAAAGTCTGAGCGATAAAGAAGGTGGTAAATCGTCGCCACTTCATGTGTTTTTCTAATATCTCCTAATTGTTTAAAGTTTCCTTTCCAATTGCGCCACTGCCCTTGGGGAGCAGCAGCATTTTGAATGTTAGTTTGTGTTTTGATTTGACGGTCGTTTTAAACTAGTAAATGCTTTTTTTTCTAATTTCAGAATTCAACTCATCGAACCGGTTCGCGAACCGGTTCTAGCTCCCGAACCAGTTCGCGAACCGGTTCGGTACGTGATTTTGTCGAACCGGAACTGAACCGGAACGAAATTATTTCACCCGAACCCGAACCGTAACCGAACCGGTATTTTTTTTTCTGTTCGACACCCTGCTCCTACCATTCACGGCGGAACTAGGCAGTGCCGACAACGAATTCCCTCAAGAGAACGATAATGGAGTGTTTGGACAGCAAAGGCATCCATTACGGCGCTGGGCCCTGACCAAGAAGTAGCTGGTGGAGATAGTAGAGAGTTTTAGCGCTCCGTGAGCTCCGTCCGTTCCGTGTTTACCGTGTTGACCGGTACCGGACTGCACCTGCGCGCGCGGACACAGCGAGGAAGACACATCCGACCGTAACGAACGCGCGGGCATGGCGAGGTCCGGCCTGCGGAACTAATCCACCCTACCTGCACGAAAGCGCAAGTTTGTTTATACTCATACACTGTGGTCTCATCGTCTATCGAAAAGTGCACTGACCGCCTTTTAGGCTCACTTGAAAGGGAGCTTTTAACTGTCAGTTGGAAGATGTGTAGCACACGCACAATGAAAGAAGATAGGAAACATTCGACGCGGTGGAGCGTAGTCAGCCTTCACGAATTGAACGCCGCAATAATTTCTTTTTTCTATTTGGCACTTACGGAAAAAAAAATGTTCGGCCCTTGTATTGTGCCACGATGGTTGACCAGCAAAGCTGAAGTGTTTACCTTCACGTTTATCACGCGGTATGTTACAGTGTTCTAAGTGCGGGGCACTTTAGGGGCCCGGCTTGTTGCTGAACTCGTCCGGGTTCACGCTATATAGGTACCGCAGTCACGCGGCGTCCACGCACCCAATCAGAGGCTTTGAAACGATCAACACTTCCCCTGGTCGGGATGGATACCGGGTCCCTCTTGTTGCGAAGCCGTGTCAATCCCATTGCGCCCACCGGGGCGCACTTCACTCATATGATATATATGCTGGGGGGAACTTTGCGATGCGCCGTTGCCACGGAGGCTGCCATTACTAGGTCGCAAATAAGTACACAATAATATGACATAAGGAAAGAATCATGAATTAACGCATTAATTACCCCAAAATAATGACAACTCCATCCAGTGTTTCTTTATAGGCCTCTTCAATGTCTGCGGCGACCTCTATTGACTACTTTTGGCATAAACACCAGGCTGATACCAGAACTAGTCAAGAGAGGGCGCCACAGCTCTTCTGGCATATCACTGCTCCGCACTTCACAGCTTTCACGTTGAACCCACCGCGCTGGCTCAGTGGCTGAGGTGTTGCGCTGCTGAGCACGAGGACGCGGGTTCGATTCCCGGCTGCGGCGGCCGCATTTCTGATGAAGGCGAACAGCAAAAACGTCCGTGTGTTCGCGATTTCGGCGCACGTTAAAGATCCCCAGGTGGTCAAAATTAATCTGGAGCCCTCCACTATGGCGCGCCTCATCGCCTCATCGCCGATGAGGCGATGAGGCGCGCAACGCAATCTCTACAATCAATCAATCAATCAGCTGTCTTGCGCAATTTAGTGGCATTTTGCGCGCCACGTCATGCCAACCAATGAAGACACGGGCACGTTTGGCTTGGATTCATCACCTTTAAATTCAACCGCCTTTCCAAAAAATTGGCCACGTATCTGCTCCTTTCGTTGCAAATGTCGTCAAAAGACGATAGTCTTTATCGCCTTTTCTCAAGTAAATGCCTCCCTTCGCTTTCTCGCTAACCTCTCTTGTTGTTCCTGTTGTGTCGCGCTCCTCCCAAGGTAAAGACGCCAAAGGTTTGCTCAAATCATTTTAAATTTCCCGCGTTCCACTGCTCCAAACCGGGTGTCTCGGTGCCAACGCTGCCGTACGGCGAAGACGCGTGTGAATCGAGGCGCCCTACTTCAACGTTTATTGAACCGCGTTTCCCTAGACCACGTGTGTTCCAAGCAGAACGTGGAACCTATCTAGTGGAACTTTTCGTAACTCTTGCCACTTGATTTCTTCAAATGCCGCCAGAAGCTATATGGCGCGGGCGACAGCAGGCGACGGCGGAGTGATATTTTTTCTTTAGTTGATGAAGTATTTAATCTCGCCAAAATCAACCATGTACGATTTTTTATAAAGGAACGCTGCAAATATCCCTTCTGTATTAATTTGTTGTCTTATATATGCGTAATGTCTTGTTGTTCTTCAACAATATTGACAAGTATGAACATTACACCGGACTTAGACGGGCACATTTAGCTGTGACTATATAAGACTATTGCGCAAGCATTGTTTTACTTTGGCTGGGTGGCTGCATCGAGTCACAGACAGACAGACGGACAGACAGACATGCAGACAGACCAAAATTTCTGGGTTTAAGTAGCCCAAGAAAGACTATCGTCTTTAAAACTCCTTCCCAAAACTTCCATGAATGGAGGGGCACCAGGGTCGGTCCGATGGTGACGCTTACGCTCGGTGTCGCGGGCCGTATAACATCCTCTGTGGTGGGGAAACGGCGGCTGCAGGCGGACTACCGAAATTAGGCAGTTTTAGAATAGGGGAAGCCGGCGTTGGGGGCCCCCAAGAAGTTAGGGGAACCCAAGCCCCGTTTACATTGACCCGATGAGGGCGCATTGGCCCCGGATACATGGACCCGACGAGGGAGGGTCGAGTCGACTTGCGGGTTCAGCTACCTCGACCCATCACGCGTATATATGAGCTCCATTCAAAGAGTCGAGGCGAGGGGGCCGGGGGATTGCCGGAGAAGGAGCTACCGTATTTTTACGATTCGAGCGCGCACCTTCTTTTGCTAAAAGCTAGCCTTTAAATTTTTGTGCGCTTTACAATCGAACTCAAAACCGAAACAGGTTTTAAATCGGCAAGTAACATTGCCATAGGCACCAGGTCCTCCCAAACTCCAACTCAACCCAATAAAAAAACCCGTCAATATCACGTGAGTGAATTTCGGCGCACCCATTCCTGAATGACATACCTTGGTCAGCTGTTACACATTTTTCTACTATCGCAATTACCCCGTCACACGTAGAATTATGAAGGTCAAGACACTTGAAATCGCAAACAGCTTCAATGTTTCACACAAGACTTTTATTCCCTGCAGGAGCTGGATAAGCAAGTTTACGAAGCACAATTTATTTTTGGCTGCCACAGTTGCACGCGCAAAATAAAATCTCCTTTTTCTAGGTAAGTCGTGTCATGTATTTTACATCTGCGCGGTAAAGCCGACGTCCAGTTATTTTTTCGGATTTTCCTGCGCAAACCTAGCCGCGCAGCACAATCGATGGCGCGTTATAATCGTGAAAATACGGTTTTCAGCTCCCCACGTGCCGCCGACTCAGCCCGACGAGCGCGTCAACCCACCCCCTGCCTGCGAGGTGAACGGACTCACTCCGACGGCTTTTCGACTCACCGCGTCCGCTTATACATGAGTGCGTCGAGTCCAAAAAACCTGTTTATTTCAACTCAACGCGCCCCGCCAGTCGACTCGTCCCTTTCTCGTCGAGTACATGTACCCGGGGCTATACTGACTATACTTGTCCTACCCAGGGTGTTTTGTGCAAGCACCCTGGGTAGGACAAGCACTGAGGAATGAATGTTTCTAATAGCGGCACGTTCGAAGGGTATGCGGCTTTGTTCACCGGGGACGTACCCGGCAGCACGGCGCAAGGGCTGAAGCCCCTCAACCCCCATGTATAAGCGGACGGGTTGGGTCAGAGAGCCGTCGCGGCGAGTCCAGTCGACTCGGAGGCAGGGGGTGGGCTGGCTCGCTCGTCTGGCTGAGTCGGCGGGCCCCGGGGAGCAGAATACCGTATTTGCGCGGTTCTAACGCGCCCCCGATCGTAACGCGCGAGTAAGATCGCGCGGGAAAATTGAAAAAAAAAAAAAAAAATGACAATGACGGTACTGCGCAGATGGAAAAGACATGACACCACGTACCTGAAAGAGGGAGATTTTATATGGCGTATGCAGCTGTGGAAGCCAAAAAGGATTGTGCTTCATAAGATTGCTTATCCAGCTCCCCTGGTATAAGTCATAACGGGACACACTAAAGCTGCTTGCGATTTCAAGTGCCTTGATATTCATAATTCTAAGCGTTACAAGCTAATTGCAGAAGCACAAAAAAATTGTGCAACAGCTGACCAAGGTATGCGGCATGCCATTGAGGATCAGTGCGCCGAAATTCACTCTCGTGGTGTTGACGGATTGTTTTTATTGGAATGAGTTGGGTTTTGTGGGGACTTCGTGTCCGTTGCGCATGACAATGCTGCTGGCCGCTTTAGAGCCTATTTCGGTTTTGAGCCGTATTGTAACGCGCACACAAATATTAAGGCTGCCTTTTAGCAAAAGATGGTGTGTGTTAGAATAGCGAAAATACGGTAGCCCCTTTTCTGGGAACCCCGCAGCTCCCCTCACCTCGATTCTTTGGACGGGGTGCATATAAACGCGGCAGGGGTCGAGGTAGCTGAACCGCCAGTCGACTCGACCCTTTCTCGTCGAGTCCATGTATCCGGGGCTCGCGCGCGGCGAAATTTAGAAGAGGGGTATCACCAACAGCCCGCAACCGGTTTGCGTTGCTCGGGTCAGCTCGAGGTTTGGAAACTTTAAGGCTTAGCATCGTGGCGGATATTGATCGCCGCTATTAGTGCAACTGCGAATGACAATCCCTAACACAACTTTCCCCCCACTATCATCCTCTTTCTCGCATGTTGAACTTTATTCTCGCGATAATTGCCCTTTGAGCAATCGGTGACCAAGACGTCGGCCGTGACCTATTTTGATTTTTCCGCGCAGGTAGCCCCATTCATCGGCCGCTCGCCTGCACCGCGCACCGCGGTGCCTGCTCGTACAGTCGAACATCCGCGGCCAGTCAGCGTATACGCATAGCATCACGGCAGCTATCGATCGCCGCTTTGGAAATCAGCGCTGATAACAATCCTTAGCACAATTTTTCGCCACACTAATATTTACGTTCTCGTACGTGGAACTTGTTTTTAACTATCAGATTGATTTGAATGAGCGGCGTCCAGCTGTTATTGTGATCGGTGCCGGTTCGAGACGCTTCGTGGGCCGCACGGGCAGGCGCTTCAGGCGTGTGCTGCGGACCGTTTCCGAGGGCAGAAAACGCTTCACAATTTCCTGCTTAATTTATCCATTTCTTGCGAACGACACGCGGAATCTACAAATTTCGCTCAGCGATCGTCGTAGTTGATCGGGTGGATAGGGAAACGAGCCGCAGGTTTCGCTTCAGCCATGGTCACGCGCCGTCTCGTTGGCTGCGAGATTGGTGCAAGGAACACAAACTCCTCTTGGGGCCAGCTTCGGGGCGCCCGCTATTTCGGCAAAATAGCGTGCGTGCTAAACGTAATCCCAAAACCCGCAAGGACGACTTGGTTTCTGCGCATGCGCAGTACGGCGCCCCAAGCCGCTTGGGGAACTCACAGCGTTGGGGCCCCCTCTTCTAAAACTCTGCATCGTTCGCGGCGCGTTCTTCGTACTCGACGTCCTCCCTCCACATGCTCACTACACGTGGCGCGTACGAAGCAGACCTTACCTTTCCTCTTGCTTCCACACACTCGGCGCGTGCGCACTTCACGCCGACGCTGCGATATTGTATGTACGCCACCAACACGAGTTACTCCGAGGGGAAAGACCGATACATACCTTCTCTTTGCGATTAGCTCCTCGCCAAGTAGTTTTCTCTTGCGCATGCGCACTGGTTCTTTCTGGGGGATCTGCTGAGCACGGACGGACGTCTCGCATAGGCAGAAACGGCATTCGCTGTATACGCCTTCTTGTCTTAGCTTCTTGCCTTCTTCCTTATGGGTAAGAAGATTGGTTTGGACGCCAAGTTGTCGTTGCCCTTTTTTGGAGGAAGTGCCTTTAGCTGGCCTAAATGCTCACAAGTCAAATACGCTTTGGCTGGGTCACTTGTCTTCTCAGCCCCATCGTTTTGGGGAAATTTCGGGGTTTGTAAGGGCTTCGGTATCGTAGGGTTCCTCTTAATTTCCTCGTTAACAGCGGGCATCCCAAGGCGGCACCTCCGAAGGAAAACGCGTGGACGATGAAATGGCTACCCTTATTCGCCCGAAATCGTTTGTCGTATAGACTCAACGTGTGATTGGTGGCTGATGGGCATGCATGATTTTGAAATCTGACAGCAGCAAGTACCGGGTAATATGCTTGGTTTTGCTTCAAAATTTATATCCTCGTGGACAACCATTTGTACTCCCAGCCCTTCCACGTAGCGCGTTCCGGGTACGGCGTTCGGTAGCCGCTGGGACTAAATTTTGGCATCGTTGTAATTTTGGAGCATAAACTCGTCGTGTGGTGACAGCAGTATATATATCCGCGGATCTCTTCTGGGCCACAAAGGAAGGAAAAAACCGAAATCGTGATCCATCAATCCCGTCTTAACATCGGAGTTCGTTACGATTGGGCTCTCGTGCCGCTAGTCGTAGCACACTTTCGTTTACCGTTCACGCGCGTATACAGGCGCACGAAAATGGAAAAAATTCGTTCCGCTTAAATCGTTTTGTGTGTCTAAGATTTCATCTCTTAAGAATGCAGTTCGGGCCGAATATGTCGACGAGTAGTATTTTTTAAAGCCACCTTAAACTTTGAGCGGCCATTATTGGCTAAAGTCAGAGTTTCATACTAATATATAGTAGAGAGAAATCTGGCGCTCCCGCCTCTGTACGTAGCGATGTTACTCCCCTCCTTGGCTTGGCTAGCCACATGGCTCCTTTTTTGTCTCGAAGCCAAAATTAACAAAAAAGTGTAACTTTTTTTTTAATCTTCCAAATATTCACTGGCAAATAAATTTTCTGAAGCTTCATTTTTATAATAACAAGACAAATTTGAATGATCTTTTACAGTAATATTTCTGCTTTTTTGCATCCAGAGGCAACTTTCAAGCCTGTTCATGAGCCATGCCAAGTACAAGTGGAACGTGCCTGCCGGGTACATGATGGAACGTTGGCTGATGCGCGGCTCCCGTAGACGATGGCGCCAGATTTCCCTTTAGTATATATTAGTATGAAACTCTATGGCTAAAGTGGAGGTTTTGTGGGCGCCTGGGATGCAATAATTTACTGCAGTCTTACAGCCTTTCACCAGAGGAATGATTCCAGCGGCAGCAGTACGTGACCTGCCTACAAAAACCGGCCGAAATTTGCGCCAGGCTCGCGAAGTGCAGTAGAAGGTTTCGAATATGGCCGAAAACGAACTGAAATGTGTCCTACTCTCTAAGAAGTGGCTGCAGGTGGGCTTCTCCTCAACGCTCTTGAACGCTGATTCAGAGTGACCAAATGTGTGAATGTGGCGATTTACGAGGCACAGCAAGCCATTAATGTAAGAAATAGAATATGCGCTGGTACAACGGCGCAAGACAACGCCAAGCATACGGTTAGAGTGAAAAATCGGTTCCGCTCTGTGTCAACAGAGCAAGGCGTGCATGTGCGCTGTTGTCCCAGCGCAAACTCGATTTCTTACTCTGATGGTATGTTGTGCCTTATATGCCAAATTCGCACATTTGGATATGCTGATTCGTCGTTCTAGAGCGCTGTGGTGAAGCTCACCTGCGGCGGAGTATTAGAGTGTAAAAAGATAGCATATTCAGTAAATAGGGCCTAACTACAACGATTTGATAACTACTCGAATCTGCCGTAGCCCTGTTGCCATGGCAACTTTTGTATGCCAAACGATGGCAGTTGCCACGACAAACGGCTGCAGGCCACGGCGCTCACAGAATATAAATTTAACAAGACTGAAGTGTTTTTAAATGTGTTTTAAATGTATATCATACCAAAAATATTCTGTATATTTTGGGTATGATGGGAAGGCCATAGTAGCCAAACATACGATGGCCTTCCGTCGTACCCCCTTGCACCCACATTGATCCCAGATGCGTAGACGGTATTTTTTAACAGCGAAGCTGTTAAGCAACTCGTTTGTATATGGTGTCCGCAGTTCAAAATACCAAGAAAATGCCGCGCTCATGCGCGGGTGCCTAGAGCACACGCGCGCTTCGAGCTCCTTTCTGTCTAGCCGTGCACACCACTGGGTGGGCAAACACATTGTGCAAATAAACTGAAAACGACTATGTTCGTCAAACACATTGTGCAAATAAAACGATGACTACGACTATGTTCGTCAAGCTAGCCATACCCACATAGGGAGATTGACCAATATTGGCAAAAAGAAAGATTAGCGTTCGCCGCGTGCCTCGAGCGCACGTTCGTCAAGCCAAGCATATCCACGTAGGAAAAATGGCAACAATGGCCACACACACACACAAAAAAACAATACTCCAGAGTTCACCGTATCGTGGCAACGCTTGCTCGGAACGAGAAAGACACGTCATAGCGTACGCCCCTCGTTCTTTCGTTCACGTGTCGTCATGCGCATGCGCTCTGTACTGTACTAGAGCAGCGACTTGGATGTCGAAGTTGCTGTAGGTGATCATCGACTCCACATGGCCAAGCCGCGGATAATTCGCACGGCCGAGGAAGAAGCCGCGCTTCAAGAGGCTGGGCGTGCAAAGCATGCGCCAGAGACGATAAGTCGCGCTTGCAGAGTGGCGTACGAAAACGTCGGCCAAACTACGAGCTCACTCTGGCCTTGCTCAAAATAAGTTAATTGATTTGCCATATCGATGCGTTCAATTGAGTTCATATCGATGCACAATAAACATTCAAATGCTCCTGTGAAGGCACCTTTTCACTTTCGTGTTTTATCGATTCCCATGAAAGAAGGATCAACCACATTTATTTTGTTTGACGTTAAGCCGCAGGTTCCCATTAAAACTTCTTTTTGCACCAAGGATTCCATTTCGAAGCGCCAAGTTAGTTTTTGCTTACTGAGTTATACCACCACCACCTTAAATATACAGCGCATTCATTTCGCTGAGCCAAACTCTGAGCCACGCTACGGTGCCCGTAACTTAAAACCCCCTGCCACCGGGCGTATCTCGAGCAGCACAGTTTTTTTTTTTGCATAGTGCACGGTCGGGATCCACCATCACAGCTCATGGTGTCGCGCGGCGGCGAAGACACCGAACCACACAGAGCACCAGAGGATACCACATAGCCGACCAAGCAGTTGGAAGGCAAATGAAACCGCACTGCCGCTACCCTCTCCATAACTTCCGACATGACTCCTCATCTGCCCCTGTCATCGACACCTTCAGTGTGCTGTCACGCGTGCAGTGACGTTATTACGCGGGCATTTCGCATCTTGTGAGCTCCTTTCCTGCCCTAAGGAATTTCACGCAAAACACTGTCCGGATTGGGTTCATTCTTACGCGGAGTGAATGCGGCCGAGCAGCTGGCATCAGCAGACCTGCGGGCCTTTGTTTCGGAGGCTTCTATGAAAGGACATTATTAATTGTCTTACCTCCTTCCGGTGCCCTCTCTTGGCCTGGCGCCATCCCTTTCAATAAAGTTCCTCCCTTCCTTCCTTTCTTCCTATTTTCCTTCTTTCCTCTTCCTTCCTTCCTTCCTTCCTTCCTTCCTTCCTTCCTTCCTTCCTTCCTTCCTTCCTTCCTTCCTTCCTTCCGCACTCCCTCCCTCCCTTTCTATGAGAACTGAAGTACAGGCAAAACTCAATCATGCGCACAGAGAACTCCCTTTCACCCCCTTAAAGTGAAAATTAAAAAGAAATGAAGGCTAATCCGACATGAGTATTGATCGATTCTCACACATGTTGACACAAAGTTGTCTGTATGGTGTAGTTAGGTATTCTTTATTTGCAGCATTTTAAATACAAATACCTAAATTCACACGTCCTGTGAGCTAAAGAGATCAAACAAACGGGAAAAACTCGCTCAATAAAGTCCATAGCATTTTTTTTTTGGCACGCAGTGGCAGATAAGGCTACAGCATGAGCGTCTTTCATTGGGAATGGCTCGCGCAAGTCGTTTTTTTTTTTTAGTTCAGTCATATTTCCTCAGTAGTGCCGACTCGAAGGGCTCATGAGCAGACAACCTGCGATTTGCAGCACTTGGGGTAAATGCCTTTTCCCTTCCGCAGCTTGCAATTTTCCGGGTAACCGTCCAGGGAGACACGGCCACATCTGCAAAAGACAGGAGCGTTGTATGAAAGCGGGGCCTTCACCAAAGCATAGTTTTATACGATTCAGCTGCTGCAAACCCTCGTTATAAGGAATATTCCAGACAGGAAATCGGCGTCCTTATAAGCGATACCTTAATAAAGGGGGTGTGATGTGCTTTCTGTACACCACAGTGCTGACCACGGAGAACTCTAACATAATGGCGTTTTGTTCTGACTAAAGATCCCGTGGATGACCTCTGCACATAATGTACACATTTTTAACATAAATGCGTAATACTAGAGGTCAGGTAAACGTTTTGACGAATACGCAGTTTATTTGCAGAGAACACAAATATAATTGCTATGGGGGTGCACGAGGATTAGTCCGCGCGTACTGTCTCCTGTTTGCATTGACCGTAACATAGTTGAAGTACATGCTGACAGTAATGCTAATAGCCAGGAAGGACTGCGGATAAACTACTTACGAGGCACCCCGCAAATATTTCAGCCGGGCGTCGCATGTGAGGCTTATGCACGGGTTGGCAAGGTTAATGTGCGCTCCATCGGGAATGGCGTACTTCTTCCAAATGCACTGCTCTGAAAGGAAAAAAAACGAAGTATTATTTTTAATGCTTCCTCCTTTCATGCGTGCCTAAATTGTAGAAAACTTTGTTGGCATGAGTTACCTGCGAAAGGTTTGCCTTAAAAAAGCAACATCGTTTGGTAATGCCAGCACAGTCATGTCTACAGTCCCAGTTTGGACATGAGCTGCCAAATGGGATGACAACCAAATAAGCGAACACTATATGACCACGCAATGTACGCGTCAATTCCCTTATGCTAGTCCATACGCAGAAATGACATCACCCACTTCCGCACATTTCATTTCGGGGGGTAATCATATACTCATGTTATTCATCCACACTAAAACACTCATATATAGTTTTGAACACTTAGGTGCTTAAACTGACAATTACCGAGCACGCACTTGTACAACTGACAATACAATTCATTATTCGTGAAGTCGATGGTGTTGAAGTAGGAATGCTCTTACGATGTGCGTGAATCTTCTAGTCTGCAAAAAAATACAATAAATGCAACGCAATTTTGCCTTTGAAGTTCACTTGTCTACTGACATAGCAAATAATTCGCTTCAAAAGTTACCGTATACAGGTGTTTATAATTAAATATAACGGAACTATGTATAATATGTCACACATAACATAATTATAATATAACTCCTTACACCGGCGAGAAAAAAATAGCTGTTGAAGTAACATGTGCAATTTCAAGCGCGGCTATTTATCTGCACAATATGCTGGAGGCAGCTAGATGAAGCATCCGACTTTGGTGTATACACTTCCCACAGTTACAATGCACATATAAAACCACATCATTAGAGATGTATGGGTAAACAGGAGTTCGAAAGACGTCGATTGTAAAATCTTCAGTGAAATTTTTGTGAAGTAGCTGGCGAAACGTAGCTGTGGGCGTGTTTGTTGCGGCTAGAAGACGGCAAATAGTTAAGAGCTTATTAACTTGCAGCACAATAAAACACGCTGAAGGCAGCAAAATGATAATTTAGTATTCTCCAATATTCTCTGGCTGTTCGTTACAACACTGTTTCTGTTGCTTTCGAAGTTACGTGAATGAGGCAAGCGAATACTCGAACTGAGGCATGAGGGCAGTCGAACAAAGCGTTGCTCCTGTAGACAGCAAGACAGAACCTCGTGTATAACGAGTACGATTGCTGTTACGCTGCTTCCTATGCCCAAGTTTATTTTACCCAAGCTTCGTTACGTTTTGTAATTGGAGTGCATTGATTGATTGATTGTAGGGTTTAACGCGCCGACGCAACGCAGGCGATGAGGCGCGCCGTAGTGAAGGGCTCCGGATTAATTTTGACCACCTGGGGATCTTTATCGTGCGCCGAAATCTCGTACACACGGGCGTTTTTGCTTTTCGCCTCCATCAGAAAAGCGGCCGCCGCGGCCGTAATTGGAGTGCAGCTAACTGCACCAGTGAGAGCCGACGTAATAGCCTCCCTGCCTAGGATCGGAGCACAATTCACTATTGTTATCGTGTCATCGTTTTTAGAGTTAAATGAACATCTCCGCATTGTGTATTAGGGCTTCAAAGTAAATTCCTTTGATATGCTGCCTGCCCCCGCAAGATCAATGCCCAAGTAATCACGGAAAGGGTGCTAGGTGCAGGGAATTTAACCTTACTTGGAATGATAAAAACCCGAGTTTGAAAGCCAACTAATCAATCAGAAAGATGCGAAAACCCGGGAAATGCACCACAACTTTCAGCGTAGCTCCGCTTCATGTTTTGCGCCTTTGTCTTTTGCACGTTTGTCTTCGAAACGAATGTGATTCTAAAGCTGTGTGTTATACGCAGCATGCACCGCTAGTCAAAACTACGGCTTTGGCGCAGTCAAGTGACTGCTTTCTTTTTAAGTGCTGAAAAACCTAAAATCAAAGTAAAGATCCTGTTCCCAATCCGAACACATGTACTCAACATGTTGTCCATGTACAACTCTGAAATGATCCTCTCGTCGTTTGCTATGGGCCTTGCTGTGCAGGAGTATTTTAAGCGGCACTTGAGACGCCTTCAGGGAAAGGCGCATGCAGGCCTTCAAGATTTATATAAGGTTTTTACACGACCAGTAAATATAGTGCCCCGTAGGTAGAGCCTGAAAGGCTGGTTTACGGGACCCGGATTTCATGCAGGAATATCTCGACGACGTGCTGGCGTAACCTTTGACTCGACCTGAATGCGCGTAGCGCGTACTCTACTCTTAGCGGCCCCTGCTGCATGGTGACGGCTGCGACCTTGCGCGGCGTTGAAACAGATAGCCAGACTCTGTCTCGGCTGTCATTGAGCGACTCAGCGGGACTCCTCGGCCTTCGAGAAGATCGGGGAGACAGCGCATCCGGAAACGCAAATACGTCGCTGAGAGCCAACACGTTGCGATGTCTCCAATCGAAACGGTAGTCAGTATGCGACGTCAGCAAAGTGGGAATGATCAACGTATGCGGCAGCACCGTGCTGCTGCAAATGGTTTTGCAAAGGTTTACGAGATAGCACTTTTCCACGACCAGAAATGGGCGCTACACAAAACTCAAACGTTTGGTCTATGTTGAGCCAGAGACCCAATATTTCTCATGGTTGTGGAAATTAACAAGCTTAACAGAAAAGCGAAGTATGAATGGTGTGTTCTTTTTATGATTTTAAAATAGTTGGCCGGATTACGGCGCTTCGATATGTTCAGCAGTCCGATACGATGGTAGGGTGCATTAGGACACTGTGCGGGATTCTTCTACCATTGAATCTTTCGTAGGGTAGCTTTTTATGTGTTCCATTGTAATTCAAAAACTACATTTCTCTTTTCGTTCCCCTACACCCTCGTTAAGCTGCATGCGCCCTAATCTAATTCACACACGTGCGTGTGGATGCGCTCACGCCCACACAGACCAACTCACGCACGAACGCATACACGCACACGCCCACACCTGCGTGCACATAGACATGTACAGTCAGCACAAAATCATAGAACGGAATAACTTACGGCCAGTTTGAGCATACGGATGTAAATTTTCGGAATCCTGTTCGGTCTACGTACTGACTATATAGTTCGAGGTATCTCCACAAACGTTTCTATTCACCCAATGCGGCCAGCTGTCCTTCCACAGAGCTGGGAAGGGCTGTTGCTACCAAAGAAATAGCTTCCCACAAAAAGTATTCGTTCTATCATATTACTACAGCTTAAAGTGCTAACTTGATACCATATCTACAAACTTGATTCAGATTTATATCGCGGGAATTACCACGAGCAATCATTTTACCGCGGGCCGGACATAATTTTAAAAAAATATTACTCCAAAGGCTGCCGTTGTTCCTAGAAATTTGGCACAAATTTTTCATAATTAGATTTTTTCAGGTAAGTTCATATGGTATTCTTAAATCCCCGGGGGCAGTATAGTTATAGAAGTAGTTTTAGAATAATCTTAATTAACTGCTTATATTAAGCTGGTTGTGTTGGGCCTTAAGCCTCATAGTCCTGTCTCTCCTGTGCTAACAATTAAAAAATGAAAGTATTATTACATTATCGATTTTGTATGCTGTTGATTCCGGCTAAACGTTTTCCTTGGCGTGTAATTTTTTGCGATCGCCAATGCTTCTTTAACACTTCTATCTAAGTTTTTTTGCGCCATAACCGGTTTTAATTGCAACACAAATAGAGAATACCGCCGAAGGCTTTTCGTACTCAACTCCGTGCAACTAGGTCACTGTTACGCTTGTGCACACAGGTGGTGTGACCTTTACAATGTTTGTGTGTTCTGTGGGGGACTAATATAGGCAATAAATAGGAGAAAAGCCATCCCCACGTGTATAATTATTCAAATAACTGCCTTTATCTTCAAATAACTGCCTTCAAAACACTGCCAAGATCTTCAAATAACTGCCAAGAAATAGTGCTTTCTGTTTCTTTCGTCTTTTTGCATCAAATAAATCCTCTTTACTTTTTGTGAACAAAACACACAGAGCACCCAATTAGCTTTGAAACTCATGTCACTGGTGACACAAATATTGTAAAATGGAGGCAACGAATGGTCGCAGAAGGGCAGCACGTCAAGTCAGCAAGAAAGATGAGAGATGAGCGGTATGTATGTGCAGCGCGTGGATTGAACATGCCATGGTTGTTTTGTTTTTCAACCACTGGCAACTATGCAAGGCTGCCTTTCTCCGAACACACCGTTTGTGTGCGCCGAATGAGTGTCACTCATTGTGATTTCCGGCCTACTGCAAGAGGCGATAACCTTTACCGAAATCACCCCGCAAATGGGCCCTCGACAAATGCCCTTAACACTCAAACCCTCCACCGCGAAAACGTTTCCACGTGTCGATCTGCTCTAATGGATTAGCCGAAGCAGACGACCACGCCTCCCACTGTTTTCTTCGCATTCTCTGACCTGTTCTGGACTTGGTGTTTATGCCTTTGATGCGTCGTTTCTCCTTCGGCGAGGCCGAGACGAAGACCGGCGACCCTGAGGACGAGGCCGGAGAAAGTTTCGCTCCGAAGGGTACACCACTGCTGTACACACTCCCTGTGTGCACGCACGTGTGACAGAGTGGCAACCGTCCTCATTGTTTCTGTTATTTTGCCTTTTCTTCTTTCTTAAAGTCACAGTGAATGATCATGACTTCGTTTCCTTTTGGCGTTTTGAGCGGTGGCCTCGGTGGGAACAAAGGACTCTGCTGTTTCAAAATCCTTGAGAATGGAGGCCACCTAAAGTGCGCCTGTTCCTTACACCAATGAATTAACGCAGGTTCGGTGGACACAGCTTCGAAGATTCGTAGTCGTTCTGATCACGTTGGCAGAAAGCGGCTGTAGGAACTGACAAGTGCCTTGGGTTGCACCGTATATACAACTTAATCATGATTCTCTCTCTCCTTCAGCGGTCCCCTTCGCCCTTTGAGGCCGTATGCTCACATCGATAAATCGCGTTTTATGGGCCAAATATCAACGGAATTTAAAATATTTGGTATTAAACCGCTTACTCTGTATTTTTCGCATATGAAAAGGAGAGTTCGAAAGCACCTACTAAGGAAGCCATGAGGAAGTAAAAACAAACAATAAATACGGCAGCATTAAGGATACCGGTGGCAAGAGAGCCATTTCTACAATATTTTGTGATACTTTAGTTACATCTTCGGAATGAAATACGAACATCAAGTTTTATGCTCCTTACACTGAGTACAATGAAAATTATTTCAGCTATATCTGCGCGTGACATTGACACTACTACGCTTATACAAATGGTCACAACTGTGCATGGTCGCAATAAAACCTATTTCAGCTATCTCATCGGATTACATTGACGCGACCGCGCTTGTATGAATGCTCACAATTGTGCACGTAAGTAATGAGGCTCGAATTTTTATCGCATTGATGTAAAACTGCAGCACTTCCTGGTGATTTTGCGTTTCTTAAAAATCGATTTTGGTGTCGACTGCATTAGGGAAGCCAATTATGTCGTGGAAATAACCCTCAGAAGTTATGAAAACAATGCTGCGGACTAAGAAAGTTGTGTTGGCACAAGCTTTGAAAATTCAAAGGAACACAATGACAACGTTACCTCCATGATGATTCCTGCGAAGTATCGTTCAAAATATATGTCGCTAAGAATGTACAAAAGTTATCGTGCATCAGACATCGCATTAACTGTAGGAAATGGCCAGGAGGCAATGAGCAGGTGAAATGTCTAAATCATTACCAAGTTTGCAAAGTGCATTTAGTGGTCATTTCCAAGTGTATACCTGGAAGCAATTTTTAAAACAGTATTAAGGAAGTCAGTCATTATTCTTGTACAAGGTGGATGTGTTTCGAGCTGTAAGTCCTGGTGCAGCCGTGGCCATAAACTGGGGTTTCTCTAAATTTAAAGAAGATATTTCCTCGCATCATAGCGTCGGAATATAGATTGGAATTTTGCTCTTGTACTGGCGAAGCAAATTCCCTGGTGGTGCCCGATGCCAGGGAGCTGAATGAGGGAAATTGGGAGGAATCATTAGAAAATGCTCTGGGTTTCATCAATCCTGTAACAAAGACGGCTAAATTCGCACGGGTCGGAAAGTAGAGAATATAGAATAGAGTAGGGAAAGTAGAGAATTCTGAAAATTTTTAAGGCTCTAAGGGACCCTGCAACACTTTTTTCAACTTTTTTCGAAATTCTAAATGCTTGCAGAACGCAGTCAGCCAACAAATCCAGCCCTTAGATTAGGGGGCGGCAAAGTACCTCAGCGAAAAAATACCGCTCTATACCCATCAGACAACTTAGAAGTTTGCTCAACATATTTTTCGCTCTGTCCAGGCCGTGGCGTTCTTGTACCGCTGGAATTACGTCATTGCAGTGGTGTAGTGGCTATTGACCGGCTTTCCTTAATTGCAGCAATGAATGCATTTGCTAGCCACTTTAAAAAGACAGCCACAGAAGCAAAGCAGAAACGGTACGCGTATCTGCTGGGCTAAGCAAAGCGTGCAGTGCCGCTTCTTGTTGGTACATATAGCTTTTGCAGTGCTTTCAAACGTGAAGGGAACAGCTGAAGCGTTTATCGGAGGTGTTGCAGAGTCCCTTTGAGTGTCTTTTCCACGAAGAAAGCAATTAACCTGAGAGGCAATAACAATTCTCGTTACTGATACGATGCTATGTACACAATGTGTTATATGTCTGAAAAACATATTACGTGTTTTATTTATACATAACCAAGTGATTTTGCAGTGATGAAACCACTATAAATAGTGTAAGCCAAGAAAAAGGCATGTGCGAAATGGTGAAAAGGGTCTCAGAAGTGCACTGCGGTTCTTCTAGTCCCACTAGAAGTTTTTTTCGTCCATTTCAATAGTACCATTTCGCGAACATTTCAGTAGTGAGCTTTTTTAACTTGCGATGCCTCTGATCAATGACATGCACAGCAACGATGCGCAGGCCATTTCGTGTCCATTTCAGTAGTGAGCTTGCTTAACTTCCGATGACTCTGACCAATGACATGCACAGCAACGATGCGCAGTCCATTTCGCATTCATTTCAGTAGTGAGGTTGTTTAACTTGCGATGCCTCTGACCAATGACATGCACAGACATCGATGCCCGCCTCGTTCGTGCTGCGTCACATCTGCTTCGTCTGCTTTCAGCTAATCAGAGTTCACTGGAAATGGACACTATGGAACGGACAAGAAACGGGCAAAACTGAGAATTAGTCCCTAGGAGCTTCTGCTCTCCCAAAAGAGAGAGCACGTACAATCGCACACCATTTTGGCAACTTTTTAATTGTATTTCTTGTGCATGTCGAAGACCACGCTAAGAGCGGTCACTTGTGTTCTGGAGCTTAGTGGAGACTAAAGAATAGATGATGACCACGTGCTACGACAATGGACCTTCTTGAAGACATCAAAATTCATCGCGCTTATTCCTGGTGCACTCTTTCATGTACCCAGTGAATTAAACAAAAGCACGAATGATCCATACTGAGAACAATACGTATTCATAAAACTGACAAGAAGTGCGACATACGCGTACTGTCGCAGGTAAATTAAATAATTTGCAAGTGCTATTGCGCAATACGAGCAATGCCCATCATTCTTTCCACACTCTGGCTACAGCCAAGACTAGCTGTCAGTGTTGCGTCTTGAAATCATGACAAGGACCGCCGGAACGCCATTTCGTCTGTTCAAAAATTTGATGCAAAAACACAATGAAATTCAAAGGCGAGGAAAAGCAATTAAGGGTGAAAGGGTAGTCACGACTACCTGAGAAGAAGACTTTTTGCGTCATGTATGAAAGCATTATTCTTAGAAACACGTTACTCGCATAAAGAGAATTCCTTACAACATAGGTGCTTACCTTACCCAGGTTATCAATGTTTAGCTTTAGAGTGCCACCCATCTCCTAATCCGCCTTAAAAGTTCCTTTTCGCCAATGTGATCTACAATCGCAGCTGTGAAGGCCTTCTCCCGAGCTACTCAGCCAAAATTTGTTTCTACAGTGAGCACCCAATAAAATGGTTGCCACCAAGAAAGGACACTGGAAACTGAAGTTATGGCGGAATACGCATGGAAAATACTCACACTTTTTCTTCTCTTTCTACGTTCTCAAGATAAAAACTTAGGTAATGTGGCATCGTTTTGTGGTTTTCCGTATTCGTCTTTCGTTCAACGCAATATGCCTCATTATGCCTCACCGAAGCGCACAAACCATGGCCATTTTAAAGTGACGTTGTACCCGCTTCAAACGTATGTAGGACATGAACCGCGCCGCACTTCTCGCTGATATCTGGCATGAGCTATAAGGATGCTTCCGAGCTATGACGCACCACACGAATTGTTTCGCCATCACACAAAAATTTACCAAACTAGTCATGTGGCCCCAGTACACTGAGTAGAACGCGTGGATTCTGCCTACAGAGCACGTCCCACTCCGACAACTTATTTACTGCCACAAGTCGGGCTACCCCGCACTTTCCTCAGTCGCGGCGTCTGATGAAGGCAGTGATAGCATTGTGCGCTTAGTTTGAATAGCTTTCCATGCCAGCTTTCTTGTTTATGGAGGTACTAAGTGCGGGCACGCGTGTAATTCTCGGAAATGAGCTTTGAATAGTCTTATTCCTTTTTTTAGAAGGTTGCGAGTTGACCGCTCAGTATTCAAAGCACCCCCTCTTGGATGCAAGAACACCCAGACAGGCAGCGAGGTACGCACATTAATTACTGGGTTACGTAGTCGTCAGGCGTAAACAACAAAGGATAAATTTTTGTTCTTTTTGCTATCTTCAACGATGTGAAAACAAAGAAGAATGTCACAGCGTTAGAGTGAACTAGAGCTAAAATCGCGCGCAACGATTGTTCTACGCAGGAAAATCTGCCGCAGCTACACTTAATGCATGCGTTGTACAGAAGAGAATACCACGAACGCCAACTTTTCAACTTGGAAGTTACGATGGTACGACAAATGCTAGAATAAATGCAGTTTTGTTCGCTTTTGATCTAAGCATATCCTGAGGTGTAATAGCGAAGCCAGTCGCATTGCTCAGCAAGAATAGTCTGTGTTATATAGAAAGTAAACAACGTTCTTCTACCACGCCTCGGGTGATTCTACCCGAGAGAAACGCCCAGCTTAACATTGCCCCGCAGATGTCGGTACAGAACATAAATACGTTACGTTACGATCTTATGCCGTGACATATAAAGAACTAATTTTCCTACATTGGTGGCTTCACCCTGTACGTGTACGCTAAACCCAGAGGATGTGAGCGTAGAATACCCTCATTCGCCGCCCACTGGTTGGGTTTGCGATAAATAAAGATTAATGTCCGCTTAACTGAAAACATTGGCAAGCCTGCTATCACAGTTGTTGTTTGCAGGTCTATTTGAATTTAATGGGCCCTTCAGATATACAGACAATGCGAAACGCTATTCCTAAACCTGCAAATTACTCTAAGCATAAGATGTGTACTCCAAGGCTCTGGAAATGTTTGTACACTAAAGTTGACATTCTTGAGATTTTTCTGTCTGAAATAAACCAGTTACTTTTTTTGTTCTGCTAACTCCCGTGTACCGTATACAGCCGTAGAGACAAAATGGCGGCACACGCCAACTGTATAGAAGGAATTCCTGGCGTTCCATATTTGTTTTCGAGCAATTCTACCACCGCTGCCAAATAGGAAAGTGATTACGTGTAAGATCATAAAAGGCAGCGCGAAGGTGGGAGTGGAACAGAAGCGGACGTGGAAAGAAGCGTGGTACACTGCGCTTCCTCCAAAGCCTTGTAGTGCGTGAAGTTGACGGGACAGGAAAGCGCACACCTACAGCTGAAAATGAAATAACCGAAACGTTTTTTTAGAAAAAGGCGCGTACCTGCTTACTTCGCTGCCAATATCTTAGAAATACGACACCCCTCTGCCGCCTCTCCCACGTAAATGCTTTTTTTTTTCCGCCCACCTCTCTTGCTCTTCACCTCCAGTATCGCTCCTACCACGATAAAAACGGTGGAGGTTTGCTCAAAATTTAATTTTTCCGTGTTTCACAGCTCCCGCACCAACTACTGGAACGCGTCGTTACTGTTGGATTTCTTGGAATGCCGCCACGAGGCCTAGGTTTGCTGCCGACCGCTTTTGATAATTTCGGGTCGAACATTGCTTTCAACACGTGTGTTTCATTTGCTATCGCACAAATCAAGCCGACATGTATTTTAGTTGAAAAGAACATTGCAAATACCAGTTATGTAATGATGTTTTGCCTCAAATATGCCTGATGTTTTGTTTTTTGCTGAACAATGTGGACAAGTATTACATTATTTTCAAGATTTAGTCGTATACAACAGCTTTTCCTATACAAACATTTCGTTCAAGAATTCGATTAAGTTTTGGATGCCTGGAGAGCTAGCCAGACAGACAGGAGAAACATTTCGGGTATACGAAGCCCAAGAGAGGCGATTGTTTTTACAATTAGAGAGCCGTTTTTCGGGATTAATAGTCAGTGCTACGTGAAGATTTCAGGCATGCCAGCGTGCATTTTATGATAGGCGGGGTTTGGTGAATGTAATCAAATGCCATGGCACAAGGTCGATTCTTTATAGAAAATTTATAGACCCCAACCCTGGCATATTATTTAACGTTTCGCGAAAAGAAATATTTGAGATGGCAACGCTCCTGCAGAACCTACCGATAGTCCAGGAACAGGGCAAAATTTGCGATTTCACAAACCTACAAGCTTCTCAATGCCTATTCATTAACAAAATCTTACCATGTGCGCCTCTGCACTGCCCCGCACGGTTTCATAAGTATCTCTGGAGTAGTGGGTTTTATTTTTTTAAATACTTTGTTGCACGGTGTGATGGTTGTAGCCCTTATCAGCCAGAAAATATTTCAGTAAATTTAATAAATTGAGCAATTGGTTCAATGACAACCACACTTTATTTGTTGGACTTCCTTTAGTAGTATCAAAGTCATATTCCATGCGGGGTCGGCTCCGCGTGTCGCCCTTGAGCGTCTAAGAAAATATACAACGAATTTTCGGCATATAGAAATGAACGAAGGCACCATTAGTTTCGAAATGGGGGTAGTGACAATTTCAATGCCAATTTTTTGCCGTTACGCAAGCAAACATCCGGGATTTGGTCAACAATTTTTGTGATACCTCATGGTGTGCAGGAAGCGGAAGAATAATTGCTTATGGTCTGGAGAATTTCGGTGAGCTATAACCCGCAACTGAAAACCCGCAGGCCGTTACTGGACGAAACTTCACAAGGCTAATTTAAATATGTATAAAAAAAAACGCCCCAGCGAAAACGACAAACGAAGGTAGGGAGACAGCAAATACACTGTTTAGGACATGATGACATTCCCATACCCATACCTCCTTATTTCTCATGCTAATCTATTGGATTAGACAGATATGTATAGGCAAGGTTGCTGCTCAGATGTGGGTGTTCATGTGGTGGAAAGGAAACAAAACGTCCCAGGCAGCAGAACTTGAAATGTACCCGCACGAGTGGCCACCCAAGCTGCAAGCACTGTACTCATAGAATCCTGCTTCGTTTACTTGCTTGCTCTCTCCCCAGCTTGCAAGCTTCCTCAGTAGGAAAGGTCATGTTAACATGTCTTGCACTGAACATTTTTTTCACAGTAATGTGAACTGCCATTCTTTATGCAAAGGAGAATATGTTTTGAGAAGCGCACGCAAGTAAACACTTCTACAATTACAGTGAAATGGAGCCGAAACAGCTACACAAGACCTCAGGTTCTAGACTGACCCCATTACTCATGGCAATGCGTGGGGTACAAAAATTGTTTCGTTTCTACCCCCTTTCCCCGAAACGCAGAAAGTTGACGAAACTGGGCTAGAAATGCTAGCCTTTGTAGTGGTAGCAGTTAAAAGACTCGCCAACTTTTTATTGCTTAGTACATGCTTGTCGGCAAAGAGCATGAAGCTCTTGGATTTTAAAATGACGACAGGGCGAACAGGCTACTGCACATTGCAAAATAAGAATTATTAGAATATAGCTGACTAAGCAGGTATTCGCTGGCAATGGCCAGATAGTAGCGATGATCTAAATACCTTAAATTTGTCTTTTATAGTGAGAAATTGATAACTTGTGGCCTTTCTTTTAGGAACCTAGCACAATTGCTAGAAAAGAGCATTTCCTTACAGCCATATTTTTTTTTGCACACTGACTGAATATGATAACATCGTACGAGTACATGGCACTTTTGTTTAATTAAATAAACGTCAAAATTTGCTGGCCGTTGAATTCAGCCCGCGGTATTTCATATCTGTGGAATATAGTAGAGCCTTCAACACAGTTTGATATCGAACCCAAAGGGAGGCTTCTGCTCGTATGCCAACTCTGCGAGAAAACTTTGCAAATTCTCAATAACTTCCCAATAAGAAGTCGTGTGGGTGATGCAATGTGATGTTACAAAATGCCCGGCATAAATATAAAAAAGACAGCAAAAGGCAATTAAAGGTGACCTAACTTTAAGCGTTGGCGGCGAAAGCTGAACCAGCCAGATGGTAACAACAATTTTATGCCTTGATAAATCAGTAATTATTCGCAGGACGTTCATATATTTCAATGATGTTAACGCGGCGAGTATTGGAATGTAGACTGGTGATCACGTTGAACGCGGTCGTGCGTTTCTAAAGGTTACCGATCATGGTTCACAGTTTCAAGCCAGGTATTTTCTTCCAGTTAAAACAAAGAAGAATGTGACCCTGTGTCATGACATCCTGGCACCCATTAAAGAGGCGCTAGCTCATTGAAGCCTACCTAACCTCGCGACCTCAAAAATAGGGAGATTGGCCGCAGAAGAGGGCGGGGGATGTAATTTATTTCTTTGTATTCTGCGGATTACGTGATCTGTCTATCCTACGAGATCAGTCTTGATTTCAAGGCCACAATGATACTAAAACCAGGCAAATTCAGAATGACATTTATTTAAATAGGGAGGAGCAGAGCACACTAGTAACTGCCCAGCAAGTTCACCTGCTGATGATTTTGCAGACTTCCCTGCGGTGGACTTTGCTTTCTTCAAAAACTTGTCACAATATGATTACTTGTAGCACGACTCAACGGCGAGAACAATGTTCCGGTGGTGGGTCGTTTCAAAATACAGTATTTTCGCCGCATGCACAAGTCGTGCGAAACCTGTAGTACTCCCCTCGCCGGGACGACACAAAATACAGAAATTCTGCAGTGTAAGACCTTAAAGAAAACTGGCAAATTCTTCGGCTTCGACAACGCCGTGTTGTCAACGGAGCTATACAAAAAAGGGTTACACGCTCACTAAACTTATGACTTGGATACGACCTCCGCTGGCTTCGCTTCACTTTTTCGGGAGATTTATCCCCGTTCCCGTACAATCGGGAGGGTAGGTAAAAATCGGGGGTCTCCCGGGCAAGTCTCCGGGCAAATCCGGGAGAGTTGGTAGGTATGCTAAAGTGACCTGGATGTTCATTCAGTCGCATGTCGGTCGGATTCAATGGAGATAAACAGCATGGAAATCAGATTCACTATGACACATCCGGGCTTTAGAATACGGCAGCTATCCTGACGTGGAACTATATTTATTTACAGCGATAAAATAAATATACTACGCTATGTCGGCTCTGAGGAAGATGTGGGTCAGTTAGTTCTTACGAAAGCATGTTACTAAATTGAGACAGGAGCCAGAGTTTGTTGTGGAATGGGACAAAAAATGAATCGCTATAAACAGATGACTGAAATTTTACACACACCTTAAAGGCATCAGTTTACTAGTTATCTCAATGTTCATTGTTACAAAAACTTATCTCCTCTTCCCTCCTATCGCTTCCTTCCGGAGTTCCTGGTTAACGATAGGAGCACTCACTATTTTTCACGTCCACGGGCTGCACAAACACGGCCGCCGAGGCGAGCGATGCCAAGATACACAGGAGCAGGAACAGCATCCCGAGTCCTCTCCTCTGGACCAGCCGCATGATGCCCCCTTCTGACGTTTCCGTGCGCTGCAACGGCGATAAACTGGCGCTGCGCTGCCTCTTCTTGTCAAGTATCGCTGCCTGTGTCTTTCTCCGAATGAGTCACACGCCGCCGGGTTCGAAAGGCTTCTTTATACGAAACTCTCACCGCCGACTCGAAACTCTCACCACCGACTTGCTTGCTCGCTGGAGCGCGTGGACCGGCCTAGGTGAAAACCGGATTGTCTGGCGCAACGGAGATGGGTATTCCCCCCGTGGGTGAGGGTGCACTCCGCTTGTTCTGTTTGCGTTTGTATGTCATTCCCGCCGGGGGTCCCACGGCCGATTGTCGCTGCTGCTCGGCGAGAGTTGTCAAGGTGGGAAGCGGCGAAAATTGAGAACCCCGACCGCGCTTTTTATCGCCCTTTGTAACATCCTGCTTGTGCATACCGGCACTTTGGGTGGAGGATTGATGTCTCTTGGAATTTGGTCTGCTTGTTCCGCGATCGATGCACATAAGTTCCGCCGCGGGATTGTGGGAAAGCACAGCGCGGCTGAAGAAGATGTTGCGTGAACATTTCAAGGGTATGTAAATTAGCTTTTGCGCACGTATGCAGGGTAATTCGGTGGTGAGCTACGGCTTTGAGGCACGCCTATGCTTCTTACCGCACTGATTACAGCACTGGGCAATGAGGGGAAGGATCGTGGTCCTGAAATTTAATATGCAAAAAACTAAAGTAATGCTTAATAACCTGGGAAGAGCACAGCGGTTTGAGATAGGGGTCAAGGCAGTGGAAGCGGTGAGCGAATATATCTCCTTGGGCCAAGTAGTGACCCCGGATCCCAACCACGAGGAGAGAAAATTAGGATAAGAATGGGGTGGAGTGCATTCGGCAGGTACTCTCAGATAATGAATGGCAGCCTACCATTGTCCTTAAAGAAGAAAGTGTATGAGAGCTGCATCTTGTCGGTACTCACCTACGGGGCAGAAACTTGGAGGCTCACTAAAACGGTTCAACTTAAACTGAGGACGACTCAGCGAGCAATGGAACGGAAGATGATAGATGTGACATTAAGGGACAAGAAGAGAGCGGAGTGGGTCAAGAAGCAAACGTGTGTTAAGGACATATTAGTAGAAATTAGGAAGAAGACTTGCCTTAGCATTACATGACCTGCCCACGTGTTAAGGACATATTAGTAGAAATTAAGAAGAAGAAATGGACGTGGGCAGGTCATGTCATGCTAAGGCAAGATAACCGTTGGTCATTAAGGGTAACAGAGTGGATCCCTAAAGAAGGCAAGCGTGGCAGGGGGTGCCACAAAGTTAGAGGGGCAGATGAGATCAAGAAGTTTGCGGTGACAAATTGGTCGCAATTAGCACAGGACCTGGATAATTGGAGATTCATGGGAGAGGCCTTTGCCCTTCAGTGGGCGTAGATAGGCTGATGAGGATGATATTTGTTACCCATCTACGAAATCCTACACCAAAGTGGTGGTTCCACGAAAACAGGGACGCTATTTAAAAGCCGGTAGTTGGCTTTTGAAGGGAGATTGATGCACGAGTAATTGCCGTTTTGCCGCGAGACCTGACATGCCAAAAATATGGTGTTATTTTGGTGTTCTCTCTCGTTGAGTGCCTCAAGGGAACCGATTGATGTGTAGAAAAAAATAAATCGATATAATCAAAATATAAAATATGGACAAATGTGGTTCCTGTGGAAAAAAGACCACGGTGGCTGCACAAACCGCCTTGGAATTCAGTTGTACGTTCTATTAGTCTTCAACATGCTTCTATGGCCGACTGTACTAAGTGTTCATTTTCTTCTCCGACGAAGAGCGCGCCACAGTAAACCGATTTTAAGTTAAGGTTTGCGGCTGGTGACATTATTCGCTTGATTAATTGTTCTGAGGTCCTAGAGTGTTGTGAAAAATATTCAAGCGTATTTCTTATTGAAGGTGTAACCACTACTTCTTTGGAGTATCACACGTGCGTTTGATTTTTCAGGGTTCCATAAGGACGGTTACCACCATGCAAAAGTACCAGCCGCAACAGCTGTATTTTGTTTAGTCACTAAATATTTTTGACATTTATCAAAGCTGTTAGGAACGCCGAGGTGTAGGCAGAAGGATTTCTAATTACGCTGCCTTTATCCTCGACGTGTATAATAAACAGGTAATTATATTTTTGCAAGCGTTATATTTGACGACGGACGCTGTTACAAGTCATCAAAACGGCTTTCCGCAGCCGAAAATATGATCATATTCATTTCGGTGCACTCATTGTGGAGGTTGTCAGGAGCTTCTTTCTGAGTGTTATCTTCTAGGGACAATTTGACGTTTCAGAACTGAGTTTATCTTCTTGATATCAACTTGTCGCAGGGCATCTGTTGAGATTGAAATTTCGGCATCATTCTTTCTCTTTTCTCACATTCTGTTCACCTCGTGAAGCTCCGGCTGTGACCACTAACTGCGAATGTAATCCGCCATGACTATTGGGGAAAAACTTCACACTGCCTAGAAACAGATGCGTTTCTACAACAAACAACCCGTCATTTTCTTCTGCAGATGTAACAGCGCCGGGCATACCTTGCTGCAACACCCATGCTTGGAAATTTGCGGCAAATTTTATTTAACGGCGAGCGGACTAGTTAGCCGGCGTGCGCAAAATACAAGGAATGGCTAAAAATTATTTTAAGCCCGTTCCGCTTCGCAGATTGGAACACGGTATCACCAACAGCACATTGACCAGTGTTCACAGAAAGGAAGCACACAAACAAATAGTACCTTTCTCATTCTTTGACAGGGGCCACAGTCCTGATATTGAGGGTGCAGAAATTCAATTAGGATTAATTAAACACAAATGCGACGTAAAGACGAAAAATTCCTTTTTGCAGCCATTACAAAAGAAGTTAAAAATAGATTAACCTTTTTTCAATAGACGCTGCTGTGCTTTGGCATCAGAGATTTTATACTTGCAGCTGGAGGTGACTGAAACTCCAGTTCGTAGTTTTCACTCCTTTCTTGAGCTTTAAAAAGACAAGCGTCCCGACCTCACAATCATCCGCATCTCACACAGCGGTCAGTAATAACACGAAAAAAAAAAACGATGACGGATTAGCTTTAAGTTTAAGAAAAAGATTTACACGCGGAAGTTAAAAATTAGGTCATAGATTGATGAGCCGTAGCAGTATTCCTTTTCCGTGTGGTTAGTATCTCATCACTCAACAAGGAGGCAACCGGATACACAGCGCAAACCTCGGCATCCGCAAATTTTTGTGCTTGGCATCTGCTGTAGAAAGCCTTCGCGCTCGGCCATGCATGTGGCGAGTGATCGGTTTCCCCGTAATTGAGCAACATCCGTTACGAGATTTAGATAACGTTGCGCAAATGGGGATCTCCTTTCACACTATACAAGGTAGTGCATACTACACCGGCCTCCTCTTGTTCGCCAACCTCGCTTCCGATGACGATGCCGGTGCCGGTGCGGCTGCTGGTCCCCTGCTGGGGCTGCGTCTACTATGATGACGCGTTTATGACGCGTGCGCGTGTCAAGCGCGTGCGGGCGAAGAGGGCGACGCTGCCTACGACACGCCGGTCGCCGAAGTTGGTTCGACCCTCTCCTTGAGAACAGACGCGCCAAATATGCGGAGCGGTGCAAGCGCGCCCATTAGCCAACGAGCGTCAACTTGTTGTTTGGCACCGTAAGCGTATCTCCCCGAAGGCGTAGGAAGAGAGGGGGCAAGCTCTGACGTGGCGCGCGGGGTATATATACTGCTTTCGTTATGCGTGTTTTTCTCCGGTGTGTGTAGTGGTTGACGATGCAAATATTCGCGTGCACTTCCCCCGTGGCGCTGTTGGGAAATGCGACACCCCTTGGCGTAACGAAGTCGGATCACGTGCAGCGACTGCTTGTCACGTTGCATCGCTCGGAATCTTTGGAAGGCATGATGTTTTGTTTGCCTAGGCCGGTCAAGTTATGGCTGTGCCGCTCCTTAGAATATCAGATTTGCTTTTTGTCCCTCGCACGCTCTTTCTGAATTTATTTGCCTTTTTAAAGAAGACTGCGTACAAAGCAGTGTAAGCGAGAACCATCTCAAAAAGCCCCGAAACGCTGTTTGCAAGTTATTTTTAATTCAGATATACATTTGGAACGTAGTTGGTAAGCGCATGCAGTACCTAAAAAAGAGGAACCGAAAGTACCTCAGCCAAAACTCATTTCTCTAGGATCATCAGGTAACAAATGACATCATTCGAGCGCGCAAACATCTCGAGGACTGCGATAGTCACTGGGGCGATGCCGTGAATGTTGGCCGGCTTTCTTTCAGTTGCAGCAGTAAACGCATTTGATACTCCCTTTAAAGAAACTCGCAACACGATCAAAGCATAAACTACGAGGCGTATCTGCTGCGCGAGCAGGTCACACAGTGTCGCTCTATCCTGGCCATAACTATGCCTTTTGCAGAGCTTCCAGGAATGAAGGAAATTGTGGAAGCGTTAATTACAAGTGTCGCAGGATGTCCCACCGATGTCTGAAGACAGATTGAAGGAGGACTGACACCGTGAAATAGCTAACCACGTCAGTGTGTTGCGCGAAACCCTGCTTTCCGTCCTTAACGCTTTATGTCACACTCTCCTTTAAAATAAAATTCTGCTAGTAAGATGCGCCAGAGCAATCATATTTTAAATGTTTATGTGACACTTTCTTGTTTCACACTTTCGCCGCACGCTAAGAAAAACGGTATTGCTAAAAAGCGCCAGGGCCTTCATATTTTGATGATGGACACCTTTATTATCACCTCAAAACAGTCATTTTGGCAATGCACTTGTGCATAGAAGTGAATCTGACTTTACAGATATACATAGATTCTTAAGAACATATTTATTAAAAGGCCATTGGGCTCCCTCCTTTTGACATCATATAGGGCCCCTGACAAGTGCCTCTTCCCGGCATTGCATTTCTGTAGGGTAGTGAAGAAGACTCTAAAAGGGCTTTAGAGTTAGAGGCACACGCGGGGTTGTACGGAAGTACCTAATTAATGTACCCAGGTCCTTCGTGCATTTATACGACCTCTTGTATTGCTCCTGGAAGAAAGGACTTCGCAACAAAGAAATCGTGTGCAGTCGTGAAAGAAGTTCGTTGTGTTTCTGTACAGGTCGTAATTATGCATGAATGCACGTATCGATGTTTCTATAGACGGGTTCGTGTTCCTGCATGGCAATCGTTTTTGTGTGCATATTCACAAACCAGTTTAAGCATGCAACTATGTATGTGCGCATCTTTTCTCACCAGCTTTCGCATAATTCCTGAGAAGAAAATAGTTTCTATGCTTACTATTCTAAATACATTTTATCGGGACTTGATTGCTGGCTAGTTGATTCACGACGCATGAAGGAATAAGTTTGCACAAAACACGAGGACGAAGAAAAGAGAGGACAAGACGAGCGCAACTTCCAACTTTATTTTGCATGAAATAGCAACACACATATATACCTCCCACCGGTGTTACCCTCTTTCCTATCACCAGTTGCACCACCAGGTAAGGCTTAACAAAAATCACAAGTCAAATACAACAAACAAAGGAATTCGATAAAACGGCGTAACCAAACAGTATGCGCCAGATAACAGATACTACTTAGACTGTGTACGTCTTCCGCAATGAACATGTTTCCCACTTGCAATATAAAATGAATGAATAAAATCGGAGCCAAAGGGGCATAAAACCACTAACAATAAAATGGTAACTTGATAACACGGGTGGAAGAATTGAAGTGATGAACAACACAGCTCGCGGTTCCGAGACTTATGAGAAGCTAAAACGAATCAAACTTCGATACTACACAAGCTTTTTAGCATTAACACGTGTCAACCCTAAAACCAAGGACGAAAAAAGAAAAGCATAAAATCAGAGCCAAAAGGCATAAAAACGCTAAAAACAGAGAAATAACAGGGTTGGGATGGGAGAATGGAAGTGGTGACCAACACAGAGTGTGCGTTGCCAACATTAACAAAAGCCTAAAAATGCCCAAAAATATCGAAGTTCCTTTAAACATGACGTTCTAAACATGACCTTTTAAACACGACTTTATTCATTCATCTTTGATTTCAAGTGCGACACGTGTTTATTGTGGAAGACGTACACAGCCTAAGTAGTATCTGTTATCTGGTGCATACTGTTTGGTTACACCGTTTTATCGAATTGTTTTGTTCGTTGTATTTGACTTGTGATTTTTGTTACGCCTTATCGGGTGGTGCAACTGGTGATAGGAAAGAAGGTAACAGCGGTGGGAGGTATATATGTGTGTTGCTATTTCATGCAAAATAAAGTTGGAAGTTGCGCTCGTCATGTCCTCTCTTATCTTCGTCCTCGTCTTTTGCGCAAACTTATTCCTTCGTACATTTTATTGGGGCTTAAATAAAAGCATAAACTAATACGGATGATTTATTCCCGCCGTTGTCGGTTGTTTAAAACATCCTGTGACATTATCGGAGGTCCGGACTACCCAAACAAATAAAGTCAGTAGAAAATATATACCCGGACTGACGGTGTAGGAACGGCACACGTTTCGAGAACAAAGCTCACTCTCGAATGTATTTTAAATGGGCCCACCTCGTGGCAATTCATGCCCTGGGATCACTGTATACGTAAAACGCTGCATGTTGCTCTTGTTGAGAGAGCTGTTCAGATAGACCACGTTGGGACTCCATTGGAACCTTCGGCTGGAGTATACCGGTAGAGTTTTTACTGCCCTGTTCATGGCACAGTGCAGTTCGGCAGTCAATAAACGTCGGGAACAATGTTGCACTTTGCTTCCTGGGAGTGCGGGACTTCACTGGCGAGAATCAACCAAGCTATCTTACGACGGGAATATATCAATGCTACGTTTCATTTTTAAGCAGATTACGCTTAGAAGAGTCTCGTGTCGTAGCTTGCAAACGTTCTCATTACTCTTTACTCGCCGCTCATTGGATCGCGTCAGCGCGCCGTTTCGGAAAAGAACCGGAGGTGTCCTTCTAATGAGGTTCTTTAGGATAATCTAGATGTCGTTTGGCCCCTAAAGAGATCTATACCAATGAAGGATCACTAAGCTTGGTTCCTAATCTCCGTTATGCCTCTTACCTCCAAAAACGTCCGCTTCTACGTGGAACACCGCGGCCATTGCTGCACAGACAAGAGATGACAGCGCCACCGCAGCCGGGCAGCCTAATTCCGCAAGGGCTAGCATGACACTTACCTTAGGGCCAGAGGAGGCACTTCCTTTAAATTCACATGACCTAAGCCTAATTGACCGGCGTCAATCAGACCTCCTATTCAACAGCTGCTTTCGGGAAGGCAGCTGGAAAAATAATAATAAAAAAAGCGGATGCGATAGGAAGCCCCCGTCACTTATGCGTTTCCTTTTCTTCCGAGAACAATTTGCATTTTCGCAAGAAGCGTGCCCAGCCATATCGGTTGCCCGACTTTAACGGTGTGGCCGCAGTCCGTGCTTCTGGAAAAGGTGCCTATCCCGACGTCGCCCAGAGTATGTTAATGGGCTGCGCATTTCGACTTGACAGCATTTCTACACTTAGTGTCTATCTCGTGCATGCACTTGGCTCCAGCTGGTGTTGGGCGTTCTTTCGTCTTGATGCACGGGAAAATGCGCACCACTTGATGAACGATCGCGCAGCCAAGAGTTGACGGGAGACATTTCCTCAACGAAATTTCTCAAGGAAACGTCTTTTGGCCAAATATATATGCAAGCGCTGGAGTTTGTAATATTGCTCCCAGATCGCGCAGAAAACGACCGTTGCTGCGCGTCGGGCCGTGCGACGTTTTGTGTTAGGGCATTCTCCATGAGCATTCTAGATCAATCATCATCAATCAATCAATCAATCAATCAATCAATCAATCAATCAATCAATCAATCAATCATCAATCAATCAATCAATCAATCAATCAATCAATCAATCAATCAATCAATCAATCAAAAGATAATAAATAAATCAATCAATAAATAAATAAATAAATAAATAAATAATAAATAAAACGCTTTTTTTATTTTTGTACCACTAATACCTTAGCAGTTTGGTGCCTTGTGAGCATTTCAAAGCTTTATTGAGGCACTGTCAGCCTGAGACAGAAAATGCGCCACCAGTCGTCTTTTTTTACGTTAAAATTAATATCCACAATAAAATTGAATGAATAGATCGTAATGTAAGTTTACCTGTAAAAGCGAAACACTCGTGGCTTGTATGAAATAGGCAGGATGCTTGAATGGCGGATATAGTCAACATAACCCCAATCTTTTAACCATACTGTGATGTATACGCCTGGATTGGCTCATTGCACTTTACCATGCCATGGGCGTTGTGGTCGCCGTCACCGTGGCCTACTCCAGGATATGACCTGGCATCAGGAACGCCGCTCTTCAGAGAAGCGGTATCTTAATTGCTGCTAACTTAAGTACGGAGTGGAGTGAACTGCTACTGTATACTAACTTTCCTCTCTCATGCGTGTGACGATCTGGTTCGTCGTGAGAGACTCTTCGGGAGGAGGAGACCGTAGAGCAGAATAACGTGTGTCGTCCTTGAGGCGCGGGATCGTGATTCCGACCCTCATTGTACAGGATGTCAGTGGTTTTAGTAGTTTGGAATGGTTTTGCCTAGATAAACTCAGTGCTCAAGAATGGTTTTTATCTTTCAGCAGGGTGGCTGAATCGAGTTACAGACAGACAGACAGACAGACAGACAGACAGACAGACAGACAGACAGACAGACAGACAGACAGACAGACAGACAGACAGACAGACAGACAGACAGACAGACGAATTGCTGTTCCTCGTATTATTCAGGAGCAGGAATTGATGCGGCAGTGTGGGGAATGGTGCGGTGGTTTCGCATCTCAAGAGCAGAGGAGGAACGACATTATTTAAGAGCGGGATGAATGTCACTATGATTTGCCGATTGATTGACGCTCTTCTGCAATAAAATGATGCTCAGCTTCAGGGTTACATGTAAATTTGATGTCTGAGAACCATAGTGGCCGATCCTCCGCTTGTGTTTGAAGCGCGATGCGTTGGAAAACGAACGTCCCTGTGTGTGTGCTATTAGCAAGCGGTCGCCAAAGTCGCACGCCGTTCAAAACATGATTTGGGCCTTGAGTTTATACGCCTCACTACTTGGATATGTATCTTGAGTTCATCAGTTATCAATAGGCACTGTTTTAGAAATAAAAGTATCCCTTTGACCTTATGCTTCAACGTGTCCCCACTTGGAAAAGTAATTTTGAGTAGATTAGTTATTGATATGCCCCATTTTCAAGACCATTACAGTCGAAGTAAAAGTGTTTGCGTGCATGGATGTGTCTTTCTTTGTCATGACCGTCGTACCCCCGTCAAGAAAAATAATATTTGCTCGTACCTATCGTCGAAATTATGCGTGACCTCTATGTTGTGTGCTTAAAAGCTTCACTTGTCATTTAGCTTGATCTAGTGGAATGGCTCATACTTTTATTAGACGGCTCTTCGCTTCGAACAAACTATAATAACAAGTTCTCTACTCAAGTTGTATGGATTGATTTAAGGTCTGTGGCAATACACAAATACTGCATCTAATAAACCCACACTTGGAATGGTACACGAATGACTCACACAACAGACACACGGAAGTTGCCTTGGTTAGGCTAGGGATAGTGCACACTCATGCAACGCTCTCGTATCTGCTTACGGGACCTTCAAGGCCCCAGTGCAGCAGGTGCGGAGAGGCTTTATCCGTATTCATACTCATTCAATGCAAGGCACTCCACACCACATGACGCAAACATTTTCCTGAACTGTACAGACAACACATCCCGCTACACCCATCACACTTCTTGGCCGACCACCCAATGTTTTCTATTAAGCGAGTTTTTCAGTTTTTATCAGATGTCAAGTTTTTACAGCTTCTTTCATATCATGCAAAGTCATCCTGGCCCTACCTAGCCTATCACTTCGCCGCAAAATCTCGCGCCTGTGCCTCTTCCACAAGTTGTACCATACCATACCCTCACTGAGTAACTCACTTTTTTTGCCGCCATCCTACATTTCATCCCGCAGCGATCACCACTTCAAAGTTGGAATTCCAAGCAGCCGTACAAACCTTCATTTTAATTCATTCGTGCCCACAACAAGCTCAGAGTGGAATCACCTTCCCGATACACCACCCAACTTCATGGATTTTAAGTCGCTTCACTTTTGTTTTTACTGAGACAATTGAGTATTTAATTGTACATGTGTGTAATCTTAAAATAACTTTGTCTTTGGCGCTCTTTGCACTTGTTGGCCTTGCGCCATTAAACCCAAGGCACCATCATCATGATCATCATCATCATCATCCTCACAAATACCCAGTATACCTTGTAGACTGCCGTAACCGAAACAGCTACGCCGAAAGAGAAGACTGGCTGTTGCTGATCCCTCTAACATGCCGCCCCTACACCTCTTCACGCACGCACACGAGGCATTGTATACATACCACACATTTACGTATAAATACTTAGAGGTTAATTTGATGGAGCCTTTGATTGCATCCTTCTGGTGCGACATGCACTGGTGTTTAATTGCGGTTATGCTTAACTCTTAGCGTGGCTTTTGGATCCCGCTCCTCCTCACCAACTAAACAGGGATCACGATATTGATCTTCAGTCCCTCTTAGCGTTAGTAATGGGCGGAATGCGGGACCGAAATCCACACGCAGGCGCACGCAAATCCGCCAGGTATATTTCAGAAGTCGCCCAGTATAGTTGGACACCTGTAGATGGTCTCTTCTTACTTGAATGCCTTTTGTATGCCAGAAAAAAAAATTCGGGATTTAACATTGCTTCAACGCTCTACCCGAAAACCTGTCAACCATGTAATAACCCACTAGAAATTTTCCATCTTGTTAATGAATGCCCGCACTCTCCACCCCTACCTCCCCGACTGAACCCCATTCCTTCCCGTGAGCAGTGGGAGAGGTTGCTGACCAGCTGCGACCGTGAAGATCAAGCTATACTGGTCGACCGGGCGGTGACGGCGGCGCCCTCTCTGGCCCCCTGGACATAGGAGGCTGACCACGCCCACTTCCCTCACCCCTTTGCTCTATTATAAACTTTTGTTCATCATTTCACGCGCCGAAGCTACACTTGCTATTCTGGGCGAGACGTAGGGACGGGAAGCGGTTTTATTTCGACCACCTGGTCGTAGGAAAGTCGGTGTCCTACCAGACTGTAATCAAATTCCATACAGTATAAAAAATTGAGGCAGGGATTTGATGTCAAAGTTATTTTCTCGGCCCCTCCTAAGCATTTAAGAGTCTGCAAAAACGGTAAACCATTTCTCCATGAAAGACGAGTTTGCGACATAAAAAGAACAGAAAGAAATTTGTTAATTGCGACGAAGGCACTGTGTACCGAATTCCACTGACAGTGTGGCAATGCTCATGTTCAACAAACACATAGGTTATAACAGCACGAGAACGTGACTACAAGTGTAACAGTGCATCGTGCATGCGGCTTTGGGCAGGACTTCGCCCGCTGTGAATTCTTATGTTAAAGCACTTATAACTCTCTTCAATTTAACGTTAAAACATCTGAATTAAGCCGGGCAAATGAAAACTGCGTGAGTGTTGACAGGAAACGTGCACTCTTGAATCTATAAGCAATCGGTGAAAATTAGTTGATAGGCGATATTGGGAGTGTTTATTTTTACATGCTTTCATTTCCTATTTTGCGCGCCTAATCTGGCACTTTACAAATACTGAATGCTCGCAAAATAAATTTTAGTTGGAAGTCGGCGCCGGTGTTCATTCCGCCTTCTTGATATTCGTCCTTTCTGCAGTTGTATGTTACTATGATTGACCAACTTGCCGAACCTACCTTCAAGAACATGGGGATCTTTAACGTGCGCCGAAATTTTGACACAGAGGCGTGTTCGTTTTTGGCTCTCATAAAAAGAAAAGAAAGGGAGCTTCTCCCGGGATAGTACCCGAGTCCTTGGGCTCAGCAGTGCAACGCCTTAACCACAGAAACGCCACGGCGGATTTCTATGCCAGCTATGTGCACGCACGCGAAACGCTCAAGCTGCTATTTGGGTCGCATTTCTAGAAGCGGATATTGCTTCCACCGCGGTATAAACCATCCGACCAAGGCCTTCCTGCTCGTTTTGCAGCATTCTCACCGGGAACTACGTAGTTGTTCCGATTGATATATGCTGCTCATAAGTAGGTTAGTGCTATACGCCCAACGTAAATACAGCAAATCTTTATTACAAGGAAATCAGTTTATTCTTCACTTCTGCCATCCGCGACCGATGGACATGGCACAGGCGTTTCGGCAGGATGAGACCAGACGACACCACTCCTGTTTCCGTCCTACTCTCCCCTGCCCCCTGTACAGTCCCGACCAACCCACTATACACCACCTTCTCCAGGACTGTGGCCGGACTCTCCGAGGAACGCCGTAGGTGTCCACGCCCTCACATCACCCCATCAAGAATGGATAACGCCTCCGAGTAACGTGAAAGAAACCTCAGTGACCGTGTGGAAATTGGCCGGGCGCACAGGCCTAGTAAGAAGGACCTAAATCAAGTGGTCCGCCGACTGTTTTATTGCCCTCCCTTTCCCCTGAACAAGGCATTCGACCTCTCCCTTCTAAATTCATTCATTCATTCATTCAGTCGAATTCTACCTTTCATTCGAAATTATTTACGTACCCAAATGAATTGCAGAGAGAAAAAATCGTCTCCACTTTTAAGAAAGTACCGCTTATAACGAAGTTAGTTGGCTGTCTTGTAAAATTCTTGATGACGAGGTTTGATTGTATTGTGGTTAGCACCCACGTGTCATATTCTGTTGTGAACACGTGTATGCTTTGCCAATGAGTAGGTGCCACTGCTCACTTGCCTCGCGATTTTTTACATCGGTTTTGGTTGCGTGCATGCATCTATGAACGCACGCATACTCGGCAAGGACACTTAAATGCTTACCCTCTATCTTTATTTCTGTGGGCATGCTTTCAAAAAGTATGTTTATTTTCAAAAATCTCCCACCTCCCCTCGCGGGAACCCCTGTGTAGATGCGACGCATAGGGGTCTCGTTGAGGTTGCGCCGACCATCGCGATAGCAGGCTTGTTAGTCTCCATTGAAGGCAGCGTTGGACAGCGGAGGAACGGCGCTGGAACGATGGAGCGGAGCGGCGCAGGCACCGCGTTTTATAGCGCGCATAACGGTGAGGGGACGCGCCGGCGCCAGTGCGTCTGCCGCGGCTATGACGCAACACAATCCAACACAATCCACTTTAATCCAATACAATCCAAATCCAATCCAAGCCAAGCCAAGCCAATCCATTCGAATTCAATCCAATGCCCCTCGCGAGAGAGGGGCATCGGAGAGGAGAGGGGGTGAGCGGCGGAGAGCGCAGCTCGCGCGGCGAGGAGAATCGGGGAGGGGCGGACGCCGACGACAACGCCGACGACGCCGGATGCAGGGACAAGGCGAGTGAATGAGATGCAGTCGCATCTAATAGGGATGCGGAAATGATAGGCGGCCTAATAGTGATACTGATTATTCCACCTGGATAATACTGGTAAAATCTGTCGCGTATTAAGGTTGTGTGCAAGTCAGTATAAAGAACGAGTGTTTCTAAATTCTTGCTAATGTATGTTTGTAGGTATGTCGTGGGCGTGCGGTAATTATTCGGAGATTTTTACTTCTCTTTCTGCTGCCGTACCTAATTTGTGACTCTTAATTCTTGAAACTTCATGCACCGGCTATCTTCATTGCTCGGCCCATTGTTGGTAGGCTGCGCCCCCAATTAAGAGTAGCGAAAATTTCGCGCACTTGGGACTTTCGCTTCTTGTGAAGAAGTGTACGCGTTCCTTACACGCCCAGGTACAGAAAGACGTTAAATCGGCATGTATTGAAAGCGGGAGTCTTTCGTAGTACAATGCTCTGACAATCAGTTTTCGCAGTACCAAAAAGTCTTAACTCACATTGAAAAAACGATTTGCTGTTGTCTACTAGGTGCCACAGCGACTAGAGATACGGTTAACAGCTTCGAATTTTTCGTGGGCGGCATCTTTTTGTAGCAACGAACAGGCGGGAAATATTAATTATTAATAGGCCGCAAATATGGCGAAAGCCTCAGATGTCTCAGCAAAGGGGAAAGTGGCTGACGGCGTCGTACGTGAACACGAATGGTAACGAAATGGCCGCCGCTGTAAACGTGATAAAAATAATGAGGAATACCCTGAATACCTGGAATGGATGTGAAGAGATGTTTCAATTGCATGCCGTTCGGAATTCGTCCCGCACTCCCTCACAAAGTGCTTTTTGAGGTACTTCTCCGTGCGACAAAGGAGATGAGCTGCTCCGCAAGGGCACGAGAGGTTAGTCCGATTATCGCTTGTGGAAGAAGCGTTCACCACTCTGCTTGTATCGCATGGCATCACATACGTGGCAGGCACTGCGTGTAGACACCAGCTCCAAGCCCTATCTTAAATTTCGCTTCTAGCTGCCAGCGACCGAAGTGACCGACAGCGACCGCGGCGACGGCTTCCATCGGCGCCGTGAAGTGCCTGAGGCGCGTGCTCGACCTTGGTAGAGCTTGGAGGTCGGACTGACGTTACCAGGCATTTCCTGGGTTTGCACCCAGAGTAATAAACTTCGGTTAATAAATGAACACACATTTGGGCTCGTAGGAGTTTCAACCCGGGTCTCCAGAGCTGGATCGAAGCACGTTACCGCTGGGCTATCTCGGCACAATGCCGGAGGGAGGGGGGGGGGGGGGCAAAAATTTAATCCGGTGCGTGTCTCGGGACTGGTAAAGGTGACGACAGTGGAGTAAAAATGTACATATCGACAAACTTACTGCCGGCTCACCTTTCACTGCAAAAAAAGAAAGCGAAGAAAATGGTCGTGCGTCTGAGTGCGTCATTTTTTAACATCTGCTTCCTCTTACGTGACCTGAAAATTAAATCGCTGTTCAGTGCAGGTACTGACAAAATGAACGTGATAGCCTGCCACCGCGGGACAAGACACGGAGCAATAATATTCCCTTACTCTGGTATCATACTTTACCTGCGCGTTTTTTTTATTCCCGATTATGGACGTTCACTCAATTGCCGTTCAAGGCGTACTAATCTTCCAGTAAAATACTCCTAGTGAAGCAGTTGGTGTATAGCGGCTTGTCGTATTCTGTTCTTGTTCTGTACTTGTCACAAATTTAATTGAGATTTCTGTGCAGGCACGCTTGCAAAGAATCGTTTGATTTCACGTAGCTTTTGGCTGACATTGAAATATTGGGGCTTGAGGAAGCTGTAAAAATACGTTGCCGTTCGTACGGAGGTCGCGTCAGCCCGCCACCAAGCAAGCTCGGGAGTGTTTTTGACAGCTCCTCAAAGATGGCGCTATATGGGTAGTGCGTATAGCAATTTCCGGTGGGACTTCACTACGTAGTACATATAGCATCGTCCTTGTGAATTACTGCAGAGGAAATTACAAATGGAACTCTGAAGAAGAAAGAGTCTGTACACAAATCAGCCGCGTCGGCGGATTGCCTCGAAAGCGCGTCATCCCTATTTCATATTTGCCGCGCTTTCGAGGCGCTTTTTCAAAGAAAGTGCTACGAGTTCTGCCGCGCCTCCGCCAGATGGCGCCACGGGTCCCGCGACCGAGAGAAGACGCAGTGAAACATCCCCCTCGCGAGGCGCACGATCCAATGCAGAGCATTTCCGGGGGCGCACGACGTTAAGTAGTTTGCGTTACGTTAATGTTGTTGCACTTGTGGCAACTGCTGAGGAGAGAGCGCTCGTCAGCAGTAATTTGAATGAGTCAACGATATAAGGCGCGTTCGTAGCGTCCCATTCTGTGTCGGCTTTGTGGCGCAGTGGGTAGAGCACCATGTACATTGCGTTCCGCCCGCAGGGTCGAGGGATCGAAACCGGGTGCCGGATAGTATTTTTTTTAAATAGTAGGGAGGGGTGCGGTGCGGACTACGGACGTCAACGCGGGTGACATCGTGAGTTACTGAAATGCTCTGCATTTAAAATGGCCGCGTATCTGCTCCTTTCGTTGCAAATGTCGACGAAATACGACAGTTCATTGGCGCCCCTGCCAAGTAAACGCCTCCCTTCTCGTTCCTCCCAAGATAACACGCTAAAGGTTTGCTCAAGTTAATTTACATTTACCGCGTTCCACTGTTCCAAGTAGAGTGCCTCGATGCCAACGCTGCCGTACTGCGGAGACGCGCGTGAATGAAAGCAGTGTTGGTACGGAACGGCGTTACAGGAACGACGTTCCTGGAACTAGTTCCTTTTTGGGAGAACGGAGGAAACGCCACCGTTCCATTACGGGTCGGTTGGACTGTAACGGTAGAACTCGTTACGTTTTTGAAGGAACGGCAGGAACGGCGTTCCTGCCGTTACATCGCTAGGATTTGGCTGTTTTTGGTGCCAAGGCCTCGAGTACAAAATCCACAAGTTGCTACGTACGCGTTTCTCTTCCGCCTTCAGCCGTAAGTGCTTCATACGAAGGTCAAAGGCAGAAGAATAAACACGCAGCAGGCCGCAGCTTGTGCGTGCTTTCATGCTGGTTGAACTTACGCGGCATTCTGAACGGGTGAATAGCGTAGCCGCGAGAATGTTTTCACCTTTCATCGTTTGCCTGGGGAGGCCAGGACGCGCGTCTGGCCGATAGAATTGATCCCTGGCGGGGAAAGATTGTCTAATACGGGATCCGGAGATTTCGGTGTCGGAGATTTACGCGTAGGACGTTTCGGTGCGGACATTTCTGTGCACGGACATTTTGGTGCATGACGTCTTGGTCCAGAATTTTTTGAGTCACGGGATGTCCCAGGCATTCTTTGAACATTTTAGATTTAATATTGTAATTTCGTGACTTGATATGATTTTACATTCGAGACTTGTGCTTCCGCCACCGTGTGTGGAAACGAACGCTAAACACTGGCGGAGCATTGCCACGTAAAACCCAATTTCTGTAGTAGATGGTAAAAATTAACGTTGTTAATTTGCATCCGTTCAACCTTTTTTTTATTTTAACATTCATGTGAACAACCCTACTATTTTAAGTGTTACCAAAGCGCTTTGCTTTCACTTCAGCCAACGGTGCAAGACGCTGCTTCTTTTAGTCCATCCTGCCCCCCTACAGCAAAACATCCGCGAAAAAAAAAACAGAAAAACGAGGTAGATTAAGCGCGTGTGCATTCCGTTTTAAATATTTTCTCAATCAATCTCGTATTCGTTGCATTCGGTGTCGGTTGTACTTAAAACTAACCAACCAACGATCGCACTTACGGTGGCGTTACTTTGGGGAGGGGAAGGCTGAGCCCCGCCGGCTACCAGCCCCATTGGTAGAGAGAGAGGGGTGTCACTTGTGGTTCACCATTGCGTCAACTGGACTTCGAAAACTTGAAGACGACTGTTGCCGCTCTCGTCACACTAGCCTATTCAATTTTTTTGCTCCTTATAATGGGAGAAAGCAATGTATGCCTGGGGTGTCCATGATATGCGCGACTTGAAGAATTAATTCCCAATGGGGAGACTGAAGGCGAAGAAAGAGCGATTCCTGGAGTGGGGGCGCCATCGGTATGACCGGGACGCGCGGAAGGGCGTAGCCAGCAAACGATAGTGGCCATTGTGTTCTCAGCGGCATTTTGGGTGGCTTTTTGTGTAACATTATAGAGGTTTCGTGAGCTCCTGGTGAATGTAAAGCTTTTTCCTGTATCACTGCGGTGATGCTTCGGAGACCGTGAACTCACGCACGCCTGTAGGATTTTCAGGGGAAAAACGAAAATAATATGACCAAAAAGAAATCTGGTCGAGATTCGAGCGTGTAGGCGCGGAGGGGGAGGTGGGGGGGGGGGCGCTAGGACAAAGAATTAAAATGTGGTGAATGTAGGCATGTAACATAAAACGAAGGTTGGTTTTCCCGAACAGGATGGGTGCAATTTGTATGCACAACCCGTACGCGCTTAATCAACATTTAGGACATTAGAAGCTGCGGCTGTTTTCAATAAGGCCCGTTCTTCCTCCATGACAATATCCTAGACCAGTGTTCGCAAATTCATTTTAGCAAGGCAGCCCAGCCGACGCAATACCCTTGATAAGGTTTTCTGCATTCAGGGGGGCTAGCTAATGTTTGTTACGTTTTGGATATTGAGTGTGTGCATGTAATATCTGTAATTTGAGGTTGTGTAATTTAAAAAAATACAAAAAAGGCGTCGGACCATCGTAAACACCGGTTTAATTGTCTTAGCTAAAAAAGAGGGAATATAAATTAACAACCTGTCGTAAATTAAAAAAAAACGTCCGCTAAAGAATTCAATGGGCTGCAAAACAGGTGTCCCCCAGGAATAGGTATTAAACAAAATATGTAAATGTAGAATTTCTAAAAAAAAATAAAAAAATAAATTCACTGCCCCAGATTGTTGCCCATAACCCACGTTAAGCGGAAATAAAAATATAAACGGCTGTCGCAAACAGGCAAGCACCGGATAATTTGGTCGCTGAAAAGTTTGCGCACCGAATGTCCGTACTCGAAATGTCCATGCACCGAAACAACCCGTACACCGATATGTCCGTACACCGAAATTTCCGCACCGAAACATCCTGCATCGAAATGTCCAGAGCCGCCTGGAGTTTGTCCTGTGCTGCCTGAAAAAATTCGCCTAGGAGATTTTCTTTTGATTATTTTTATCACCAGATAATCTGCTGCCGGCGGTGTTAAAATTCGTATAATATACGTAGTTCGATGCGAGTTTTAAATTTCTCAATTAATTTCGCCCCAGGGTTATCCGTCTCTATATTTTAATTTAAAAACCTAATTGTAACGTTAATGTAACGATACGTTCCAATTTTCGAAGTGGAACTGGAACGCGTTCCTTTCGCTATAAAGGAACTTGTAACGGGAACTCGTTTCAAAATTGGGAAGAACGAGGAACGAGCTTTCGTTCCTATTTTAGAGGAACGTGTACAACACTGGAATGAAGGCACCCTACTACCACGTTTATAAAACCACGTTGCCCTACTCCACGAGCGTTCCAAACGAAACGTGGAACCTATTTAGTAGAACTTTTCGTTGCAGTTTCACTTTGATTTTTTAATTGCCGCCAAAATCGCGGGCAAGCGGCGCTTTTCTGCAGTTGATGTATTTCATTTTCTATCACAAAAACCAAGCATCCATGATTTTTAAATAAAGGAGCACTGTAAATATCACTTCTGTATTGATTTCTGCCTCATATTTGCGTAATGTCTTGTTCTTGTTGAAAAATGTTGACAAGTATGAACACAGACACCGGACTTAGACGTTAGGTTTGGCTGTGGTTGTATAAGACTATTGCACAGCTGATATGTTTCACTTTGGCCCTGTGGCTGAATCGAGTTGAGACAGACAGACAGACAGACAGACAGACAGACAGACAGACAGACAGACAGACAGACAGACAGACAGACCAAAATTTCTGCGTTCAAGTAGCCCAATAAAGGCTATCGCCTTTAGAAAGGTGCACGCGGAGGTGAATTCTCCCGGTGGGGAAGTTGTCACGTGAATTGGTACCAGTGTGCCTGTCGGAGCAATTCGCATCAAAAGACTGCTAGAGATGAAAGTGAAGAAAGGGACGCAAGCACGATGTAACATTAACGAAGTTTGGTAACCGCTACGCCTTCGACATCGAAGCACTTGAGCAAACTTTTGTACCCCAGGAATTTTTTCATTGGTTCAGAAGTGTATTTACCCACCTGCGTAGTTAGCCACGTGTTAGCTTCCGAGAGCGCGGCGGAGCTAGCGGCTGACTCTTGGGGAATAGCCTCGAATGAAGGAAGCGCGTGTTTTTCGCTTAGTCTCAAGTCTCGCGTCAGGCAGGCGCCATCATTGCCGCTGCCACGCGGTCATCCCCCCCTTCGGCACGCTTTGCAATCAATGCTGTTTTTATGTCTGAAGAGCGAGGACGTGGCTATAATAACGCTGTGGTGCCACCGAGAGATGTTCATCGCCATAGTGGGGTGCAAATACACACGCGTGTCCAGACAGGGGGAACGTACCAGAGGTCGGGGTAGGAGGAAACTAGGTAAGCAGCTGCTGCCCAAAGCTGCGGTTCTTCGAGCGGCAAGCCGGTACTCCTAAAGCTTGCTCCGGAGAGTAGTTTCGCGACTGGTTGAATATTTCATGTGGCCATTCATTAACAAAGTAGGGCCAAGCTCTGAGAAAAATGAGGGCGTCAGAAACGAAGACAAAGTGAAGAGGGTGACGCGGCTGGTATGACAATTGTAGGCGGTACGAGCATGCAAATTTAGAATTAACATGCTCCAAGGAAAGAAATGCGAACTGAGCAACTTTCAGAAGCACAGTATATCACGTTGCGGCTCATGCAGCGCACAATGGCAAGGATAAAATGGAAGAAAAGAAGTACAAGGCCTCTGTTCTTCTGTGGTATTTTGTCATCGAGCTGTTGGGTATACGATGCACGTCATCTAACTGCCTCAACTTTTGTCTGCTATTTCGCACTATTGTGCACTAGTTGCGAGTGAGGACAAGCCGTTAAAAATGAGCTGTCTTGAGTCGCAAACTTTTTTCTGCGCCTCAGGCGTCAGGGTGCATAGTAATAAATTGCGCGGGCAGCGTGGCTCACCACGCCAAAGCACCCTTGTGTCGCGCGCGAGCGTGCGAGGCAGGACGATGTTGATGGAGGTGAAGTCCGCCCGCGTCAAAACAGAAACATGCAAGTAGCGCTGTTTGTTCCGTGAACACGGGTGAGCGAATTTTTTCCAGCAGCAACGCACAAACGCACACCGTGGGGCACAGCCGCGTCACGATACTACCATGAACGTACCAGTCACCTGTCTCCATGCCTTTTCCATCCTAGTCACACGCCACCGATACGCCTGCCTTCTATTTCCCGGAATTGAAAAAAAAAATAGCCTGGTAATTAATCCTTTGTGATTAAAAGCAGCAAAACGTGGCTTGTCTTGCGACGGCCGGGGAACGAGCAGAAAAAGCCAATGAATAGAACGAGGGTGGCTCAAGCCGAAACGGCCACCTTTAATTAGGCGTTGGCCATAGACGGACACCGCCCACATACACCGTGCACGCGCGCGGTATAAGCTGAAGCAGCGTATACGTATATCCCCTTCGCGAAATTAGGTGTTTGAACCGCGACAAGCCCCTCCAGCGATCGGTTCCCGCCGATGTATAGCAGGTGCATGAGGCCTTAACGCAGATATACACGAATCCTTTCCAGCGGGCACGAATTAACGCAACTTTGTCTGCGGTACCAATAGTGGAAGCGAGGGCACAAAACAAAGTAAAGTGGCGCAGTCATAAACGCTAAGAAATCCCCGTAGGTCACCTTCACCAGAGCGCTCCAAATGGCCAATTGAAGTGACGAAGTGTGTAAATTCTGCGAATGACGAAGCGCAACATTAATTTGACTGAAAAAGTGCATGTGCGCTGGGACAAAACGCAAGGTGTGAATGAAATTTTCCATTGCATTATGCACCACAGGTGCCCCTTTTCGGTCAAATTGTATGCTCGGCAACTTCAACCGTCGAATTTGCACACTAGGCCACTTCGATTGGTCACTCTGGAGCATTGTGGTGCAGACGCCTTATGGGGACTTCTGAAATGAAAAAAAAAAAAAAAAATCCGATTTCCTTTTCGGACAGCTCCAAGGACAGTGGACTGACGCATCTTTCCCCTTCTCTGCCTATCATGAAAGCCTGAAGGGAAGGAAGCGTCAGCTTACCTCCCTTGGCGGTGTCTGCAAAGGAAATCGGGTTTCTGGAAAGGGAGAGCAGGTTGGGCAAGGGAGAGAGGTGATTAACGTATACAGGCGTAGGTTTATTTTACGCCGTCCGGAATGGGCCGGCACTGAAGTGTGGCTTTGTGATATAAGCAAATGGGATGTGTGCCATACTGTTTTGTTTGTTATCGCTGTGTTTTTTTATGTTCATTCGTTCCAAGTTAAATGCACATACAGACATTTTCCATGTTTTTGCTCTGAGTTGAAGTTCTAGCGTGTGTTTGGTCTCCTTTTTAGTTTTCTCCCTGTGTTAATGTTTAGTAGTACGATGAATTCCTTAGTAACCAAATCGCCCAACTTAAAGCTTTAGTTTTTCATCACCACAACATGTCAGTGATGGTAAGGCTATAACACTTGACATTTCCATCACAATAACTCGCTGCCGAAGGTAAGGCGAGTTATGGCGATGGGAATGTCAAGCTACCGCTGTGGGTTACCACAGTGAAAATGGTGATTCCCGTTTTCACAGCGGTAACTCGTTGCCAAAGGTAATTTTCACTTGTAATTTTCACAGCCATAAGCGCCACCGAAGGTAAGGCTATATAGATACCAATTTCACACCCATAACTTCGCGCAGAAGGTAAGGTTACACCCTTGCCATTTTCCTCGCCCCAAACTTGCCCCCAAAGGAAAAGCTATACATTTGCCATAGTCACAGGCATAACAACAATCCGGAAATAAGACTACAGTTGTCACTTTCACCGCCTTAACTCGCCGCAGGAGGTAACAGTATACCCTAGACATTTTCACAGCCATAGTTCACCAACGAAGTAAAATCTGTACCCTTCTCATTTTTCACCGCTATAACTAGCCGCCTGAGCTATGGCTATTCTATTAGCTTGAGCGCCCCAGTATGCCACCGAAGGCAAGCTATACCATTGTCCTTTTCAAAACGTACCCTTACCATATTATACAAATTTCAATACCAGAACTCGCCCCCGGTAGTAAGGCTATTTATACCCCCGCCACATTAACAGCCATAAACCGTTTCTGAAGATAAGTCTATGCACCTACCAGTTTAGTTCCGAGAAATCGCCAGAGGAGATAAAGCTGTACACCTGCCATTTCCACAGCCATTACTCAACACCAAAGGCAAGTGTGTAGCCCTGCCATTATCGCGGACCATGACTTTTCTCCGAAAGTAAGGCTAGGCCCTTGTCCTTTTCATCACAATAACTTGCCGCAGAATATAAGCTTATACGCTCGTCATTTTCACAGCCGCAAATCGCCGCCAAAGGTAAGGTTAAACACTTTATTTTTGCAGCCATAGCTTGCCGTAGAAGATAGGGCTATACCGTTGGTATTTTTACAGCCATTACTCGCCGCCTAAGGTGAGCCTTTACCATTTAAATTTTACAGCCCTAACACTCTACCAGTGTTGTACGTAACGGCGTTCCAAGGAACGGCGTTCCTGGAACTAGTTCCTTTTTGGAGGAACGAAGGAACGCCACCGTTCCATTAAGGATCGGTGGAACTGTAACGCTAACTCGTTAGATTTTTGAAGGAACGGCAGGAACGGCGTTCCTGCCGTTACATCGCCAGGGTTTGGCTGTTTTTGATGCCAAAGCTCGAGTAGAAAAATCACAAGTCGTCGTGTTTCTCTTCCTATAAGCTGCCCAATTTGCCCGCCCTTCAGCGGATTGTGCTTCCTCGAATTCGGTTAAAGGCAAAAAAATAACCACGCAGTGGTTCGCAGCTTAGGCTTGCTTTCATGCCGGTTGAGCTTACGTGGCGTTCGACGGGTGAACAGCGCTGCCGCAAGAATGCTTTTCACCTTTCATCGTTTGTCTTGGGTGGCCAAAATGCACGTCTGGCCGATAGAATTGTTGGCGCCGCAGGTTCCTTGTCAAACCACCCCTTCTGTATATTGTCAGGGGTAATTACAGCATTAGTGCTCGCGAGGCGCGGGTGCGTTGTTGTCGGGGCAGTTGCGCTCGCTGTGAGGTCATTCAAAGGGTCGCCGGCTCTCAAAAGAGCTGGGCGCACCGCAGTGTCTCGGGATGTTGTACTGCTCGAAGTTACAGAGTACGCGCGCAGTTCGTCACGGCGCGGTCTGTCGTCGATCTGGCGGGAATGAGCCGACGGCAGTGCAAGGTGCTTTTGTATTGCATGCGTCGTGTTGACAAAGGGCAGTAATTCTGTCACTGTAGGGCATATTTTTGTCGCGCGCCGTATGGACAATACCTGAGAGAGGCCGTCCGAAGGTCAACTTCCAGCGCTCAGAGTTGCTGTAGTTGGTCGGTTTCCAGTTAAACCTGTGTTATACTTGTGACTTGATGAATACCTGGAAGTTTGAGTGAGAGTGTTAGTGTGGATCACGTGATTGTTTGTGCACAAATATTTGGGTTTTGTTGACCTGGCCAATCATCGGCCCAGTGTGTGTTAGTTAGAACTTAGTAGGTCCTCGAGGCTTGGTTTTAGTGTAATAAAACCGAAGTGCTTGGTGTTCTTGGACAGTCAGAGCGAGAACTATAAAGTCCATTTACAGAAGCTTGAGTCCGGTTGGTTGACAGAACCAGAGCGAACGTGGAGCCCCTCGTGAGTTAGCTAGGTTTAGCCAGAGAAGACTCTGGTTTAGCTGAGATAATTTAAGCATTTCTCTGTTTTTTATGTGAACTTCGTTTATCGGGGGCGCAGGAATCGCGCGGCGCCGAGACTGACCATAAGAGAAAGAGATAGCTGGGTTTTTTTTCGTTTTGTTTGAGCAAGTAGCAAGTTGGGTCTTCGTGGGTCTACCGGACATTTGAGAATCATCGAACGCCATCTTGCCTGCTCCGGCACCAACCTGGATTCTGTCGCCTGCTGCAATGTGTTTTCTTACTCGCAAATTTGTGCTGTACGATCCGCAACGCTTCACTTTTGTAACCCCCTTAACCAAATCCTGCAAAGGGTCCTGTAAAGTATTTTAAATAAACTGTAATATTGAATCTAATGCAAGAAATTTAATTACCTTCCTGCACGTGAGTAACTTTGTATTTGCACATCTGACGCGCAGGAACCTTACTGCGTCTATTATATGTGTTGCACCTATAATAGACGAGCACCAAAAACGCAGTTAGACATGTCTGGGGTTTGTGCGGTGCTTCCTGAAAAAAAAAAATTTGTCAGGGAGCGTTCCTTTGGATTCTTTTTATTTCTAGATAATCTGCTGCCGGCGGTGTTCATATTCGTATAATATACGTAGTTCGATTATAGTTTTAAAATTCGAACTCTATTTTACCTATCAGACCCTATATTTTAATTTTAAAAATCGAATGTAACGTTAAAGTAACGAAACGTTCCAATTTTTGAACTGGAACTGGAACGCGTTCCTTTCGAAATAAAGGAACTTGTAACGGTAACTCGTTTCAAAATTGGGAAGGAACGAGGAACGAGGTTTCGTTCCTATTTTAGAGGAACGTGTACAACACTGCACTCTACCAAGCGTAAGGCTATACACTTTTCATTTGTACGGTCGTAGCTCTCGCCTGATGGTAAGGCTATACTTTTGGCACTCACAGCCATATCTAACTGCATACGGTAAGACTATACTATCGTGTTTCGCACCCATAACTCGCCGCCGAAGGCACAGCCATTTTCGCCGCCCTTACCATGTTCATCACTGTGACTCGCCTCCAAAAGTAAGGCTATACAATCGCCATATTCACATAACGGCCGAAGAAGATGAGGCTATACCCTTGGCATTTTTAAAGTCATTACTCGCCATCGATGGTGAGGCCTTGCTTTCCTTATCATTTTCCCAGCCGTAACTCGCCGCCGAAGGTAACACTATACCGTTGCCATTTTCGGCCCCTTAACGTGTCACTGAAGAGAAGGCTATATATACTAATGCCTTTTTCATTGCCTTAACTCGCCAGAGAAGGTAATTCTATACTCTTTCCATTTTTACAGACATAACTTGCCGCCAAAGGTAAGGCACCCTCGGTATTTCCATCACCATTACTCCCTGAGAAAGGTAAGGCGACATACCCTTGCCATTTTCATCGCCGTAACTCGCTGTCAAAGGTACCATTGCCATTTCACAGCCATAAGTCGCATTGAAAGGTAAGATTACACTCTTCCCATTTTCATCCCCATAACTCTCCGCTCAAGTTAAGGCTAACGATTGCCACATCCATTGCGAAAACTCGCCACCGAAGGCAAGGCAACCCTTGTTATTTTCACAGCGAAATTTCGCCACCGAGGGTAGGGCTATTTCATTCAAAAATTACCTGGCCTTATTAATAGTGCATAAACCATGTGAACTTCACCTTACTCGGTGTACGCTGCCCTAAAAAAATTGTTCGCTATCCGCACGAAGCTTGACTCATCCTACTTTTGTGACAAGTACTGATATTGAGACATGTGGCGCTGAACAAAGGATTAGTATGAAGGACCGAGAAATGACACCACGTCCGAGAACAACAGGTTGTTTGTCGTTCGTCACAACAAAGAGCGAGGGCTCGATAGTGAATCTCAGAAACCATTTAATTCAAAAGGGGACAAAACAGGGCCTTCTGCGTGTTTTTTTTTGCTTTCATGACAACGTTGTCATATCCGAGGTAAGAAGTTAGCTCTTGGTGTCGTCTGTCTGTTCTTCGTTCTCGTTCGTCGTGTAGGGCTGTATGTTTCACTACGCATCGCAGAGAGGCTCAAACAATGGCTGTTTTAAAGTGCTGACATATTCGCTTGAAACGTATGCAGGGCATGAACCACTTCGCACTTCTCCGTCATTTCTAGCGTGAGCTACAGTTGCTAGAACCATACTTCCCCGCTATGACGCCACCACAAAAATTCGTTCGCCATCTCATAGTCTTTCCTAAACTGCTTTCTTCAGAGCAAGTCCACCTCCGACAATTTATTTCTTGCAGATGTCAAGCTGCCCCGCCATTTTCTCAGTTACTAAATGGACGCCGGTGCTGAGGTTTTTGTTGTGTTCGCGTAACCGGTCATTGAGGCAACTCGATATTTGCCGTATGTACTCCTACATTCATGGAAACGGGAGGCTGCTCACTACACTGACAGTACACTGAATGAACTCGTGTCGGTGCCGCTGAATGCACTTCTCGGTCGGCCTTGATGGCAGTAAGATCGGTGAGCTTGCGACCGACGCGAACTCTGGCTTAGGATACCTCGCCAGGCAAGAGGCAAACGTCCGGTTTGCTGCGCAAAACATGTCCCCATTAGTTGGCAGCACGAATTGCTAAGGGTGTTCTTCAAACACAAACTAAAATTACCCTATTGACAAGCTGATAATGCGCTGACGTGTACGGCAGAAACGGTTTTTAGATGCGAAGCATCTCTTGGTCTTGGCTCCGTCGTCCGTCGTCAATCCATCCGCCGGCCCAGGAAGGCACCGGCAATACTGCCGCTCCAGGATCCCTTTAAGGGGAAGCGTGCTCGTCTCGTGCCGGCCCAGGAAGACACCTGAAACACTGTCGCTCCGGCATCTCATGGTCGGGGCTATGCCCCTCCCTTGTTGTGGCGCTGTCACACCCCCACTGCGCATGCTCGGCTCATCTCGGGCCGGCCAGGATGATACTCGCCAGGATAACACAGGGTGATACTCGCGTTCCCCTTACGCGAGTTGACAACCACAAATGCAACATTTGGTTTTCGGTTGCGCAGTATGAAATGCGGCAGTGTGCATATTTTTGTTTAAGGTAACAGTTCACATTCGCTTAAAGCTTAAGCATAATATTCCCCTCCATACAGAGACAGAGATTGCTCGGAAAAAGAACGAAAGTACAAAAAAAGTAAGGAAGCTCACACTAACTTGAAGGTAGCGAAGCTGTATGCAACCTTCACTACCATCACGACGCTTTAAGTCCACTATTGCAGCCGATTTGCTTCTTCTTCGCTGCCGCAACGACCTTTACTCCATCATTGTTGCTATAAGTGTGAGCTTCCTTCATTTTTTTGGACGTGATGATCATTGGACATCAGCTTGAAGGGCCGTTCACTCTGACGCGACTGTCTCGTTCTTAGCAAGTGTTGCCACGCTTACGGTGAACGCTAGCTTTTTCGTTCCGAGCAAGTGTTGCGGCGAAAACTAGAGTTTTTTTTTTGGCCAATCTTATCCAATTTTCGGGTGGACCACGAAACAACCCGAACGCGTTTTGCCTGTCCCAAAATCCCACTCTCGAAATAAACTGGCTATTTCCCCTCGCGTTCAAAATCCCTCGTCTCATTTGCACATGTTAGCACTTGCCTCCTCTCGTGTCCCCTCGACCTCGTCCCTCTCCTCAACGAAACGCTTATGGTCACTAGATCGAACGGGTCATTAGATCCAACGAGTCAGGAGATCCACTAGGTCACGTGATGCCCGAGTCAGAAGATCCAATGAGTCAAGAGATCCAACTGAGTCACTAGATCCAACGCGTCAATTGATCCAACGAGTCAGTAGATCCACGAATGGATGTAATGACTCGTTGGATCTGGTGACTCGGAATCTCAACGAAATCGAGGGTTGATTCGGCTTTTGTTGCCGCCAAGACAAACGAAGGGGCAGTGGCTAGATTCCCTGGGGCGCACCGCGTACAATGTGTGCGCGGGGGCGTACAATGAGTGCTCCCCTGCTATAACTAGGGGGGGGGGGGGGCTGATTTAGGCCGCGTCGTGAACGTGTATAGTCCATGCTATTACAGATTGATTGTAGGGCTTAGAGAGAGAGAGAGAGAGAGCGATCTTTAATGAAGTCAGGCGATGTTAGCTGGGCTAAAATGCCTAGCTTGCTACGCCAGTTCATGACGTGATGAAGATGATGGCGATGATGTCCAAGAAGTTGATGCGTACAGATACGGCGAGTTATTCACAGCGACTGGTCTTGTAGGGCTTAACGCGCCGACGCAACGCAGGCGATGAGGCGTGCCGCAGTGGAGGGCTCCGGATTAATCTTTACCACCTGGTGGTCTTTAACGTGCGCCGAAATCTCGTGCACATGGGCGTTTGGTTTTCGCCTGCATCAGAAAAAGCGGCGGCCGCCGTCTCCATGCTCTTGTAAAAATTTAAGTATCCCTTCTCTTTACCGGGCCTAACACTGACAACCCGGCCGGAGCGAAGCATTGAAATTTCGCAACAAAGGCCATACACTTTAGTCATCTGCTGCTGTTCTTTTTTATTTGCTTGCACCAGGGAGGCACGGCTGTCTTTGTCCCCCGAGCGGACCGAGCTCGCACAATGCCAGGCGGGGCTCGCACAATGCCAGGCGGGGCTCGCCTTCTTGTTACCACTGAAACGGTCGCTGCCCTCTCCAGCGCGTGGAGAGGGCTTACGCGGCAGGGGGAGGCGCAACACATGGGAGCAAAGACAGGGGTTATGGACAGCGGGATTTTGAGACAAGGGGGAAGCGGGGCGGGAAAACTGCGACGGGGAAATGCGACTCGGGGAGGCGTGCTACACCCCAATTTTCCTAAGTGGGTATGCTTGGCTTGACAAACGTGCGCCGGAGACGCTGGGCGGTCGTCGCGAGGCACGGGCTGACGTGTGCGCGCTCCGCATTTTCTTGCAATTTTTAACTGCACACACAAAAATTACGATTTCGTAAACAGCTTCGCTGTTAAAAATAAGAGAATGTTTCGGAGCCATGTAACCCGCTTATAAAGAACTCGAAAGTGCCGCGAAAAATGATCGCTATTTTGTAACGGCGTAATTTGGCCCAGCACCGCTACTGTTGAAGGATGAGTGCGGTGATGAAGCACTCGAAGGTTTTAGAGGTTTAAAAGGTTAACTTGTTTAATTATTAACACTTCGATTTAAAACATACAGGCAAAACGTTACAACTGACACATAGAAATAGGAGAAAACAGGCAATCAAGAGTACTCAACGAAACATAGTTGGCGGGCGAAGGGCTCCCGGCGTCTGGCCCCGACGACCGGCAGCAAGTGGCTCCCCTGGTGTAGCTGCCGCCTGCCACAATAGCCAGCGGAGCCGCGTTATATTCGCTTCAAGCGGTCCGGTGGGAGACGTATTGGGGGAAAAAGTGCATCCTGGAGCGTGCGGACTTAATGCAGCAAGACTTTCTGCCGCCAATCCGCGATACGCTTCTTAGCTCCAATCAGGTATGTTCCCGCCGAAGTGAAAAGGAAAAATCAAACACAGGCACAAGGCCGAACCCGAAAACGCGCGCTTGGAGAACCATGGGTGTAAAGAAATTAGTTTAGACAAAACGCACTAAAGTAAACAGGGGAAAAAAAAAGGAAGGTCGTCTGAAGAACACTGAGGACACGGAGACCGAATGCGACCAGCGCACAGGCCACGGGGGGGAATGGAACGCCACTGCGGCGCTAAGCTGCAACGATGGCTCGGTCCCCTCAACAGCCGTCTCCCGGTCGGTCAGCGCGCAGACGCACACTCCGCATGCGCTTTAGAGAAAAAATGGGGCTAGGCGACCGGAGAAGGATGTTACAATAGAAAAAAGAGCAAACGGAACGGGGGATTCGCGACAATATCAATAGTTCGTTGCATATGGGCTCGCCCTTTAAAACTCAAGCAAATTAGCGAACATGTCGAACAATCCCTTGGGTGAGAATTTAGCCTTTAGCTTCATCAAAGCACTCCCCTGCTTGCTTACGATTGAACTAAAGTGTGTTTGCGTGGATTCTGCCGCTACCGCCACAACGCCCAGGAAGAAATTCTTTCAAACGTCTTCAAAATCTCCACTCACCGTAATGGCCGCGATATACTATCAGCCGCGCCACTCTGAGCGTACCGGGAGCTGTGTACTTCGGCCGGAGAAGAGCGGAGTTTGAAAGTTTGAATAGTATCACTATTCGTTATCAGTGACTGTGCAAACGAAGTGTCGGCGAACCGCGATCTGTAGATGGCAGCTAAATAACCACCGGCGCTGTTTGCAGCGTGCAGTGCCGCGTTCGCGTCGACTCGGTGGGCGTAAAGACAGCCACCGACGATAGCAACGCTTAAGCGGAACTTGACACGGAGTGGCGTATAAAGTTCATTTATGGCATCTTGCATATGCTTGGTATTCTCAATTGTCCACACTTAATTACCTTTACCGCGGAGTGCAATTTATGGCTGCTAATTACCCCATTAAAAACAAATTTAACTACATCTACAGAACAAGAATGCAGGACAGAATAAGTATTTTTTTTTACAATGATTGCATCAGAGGAAATGTACCCTGAAATCTGAATTTCATGCGAAGGCTATGCTTTCGCTGGTTGACCGACAGGCTTCGCTGTTTGGCCGCCAGCTCACCGCCAGGATTCAAGCTTCCTCATTTTTTTTTCTTCCTCACATCCATTCTTCCTTAGGAGAAATGCCTAGAAAGTGAGTGACATCGGTCGCGGCGTCCGAAATCTGGGAGCGGTGGTCGCCGATCTGGCATATCTTCGTCACGATTAAACTGAAAGTGTGGACGCACCAGCACGCCACCTCTCTCATGTTTTAAGGACAATTTTGAGTTGTTTCGTTTTTTTTTTTTCATTTCGCATGCGCCATATTTTTATGTCGAAGTGTTCGTTGTAAAACTAGGACGGTTCGAAAAACGTTCGGCATATCTGGACGCAGTTTCAATGGGTAGCATAGGAAAGTCGTAAGTACACCGAAATATCGTGGTTATAACTGATAACCGATAGATCCTTATACCCGGGATCGCTATAGATGGGTTCGACTGTATATACAATAATTGCTGATTCATGTTCCAACAAAGCGTATTACCCAATCAACCTCGCGAAGATTTTTGTTTGCGACAATTTAAATACAAGACACAGTTGGTTCGAGTGATGGAGATGAGTGGCACCCAGCACATCCAAGCAGTTCTTATGCTTTATGAATGCCAAAGCATAAATGTCCAGTTGCACGCTTGAGGCCTTTAGCTTTGCGATGCACCCTAACGCTTTCGTATGGCTTCGGTTGGTCTCCAGCGCATTCTTCACTGCATGTTCCTGCCGCCCCCTAATGGGAGAGTTGACGACGGCGGTGAATTTCGCTGCTTGTCCGCTTGCTCGCTTGGTTGGGTTCTTCAGATCCCTCCATGAGTGTTGTACCGGCACTGATGGCCTCCTCAGGCCATTTCCATATGGAACGCTTTGAGCTTTGGAACCCCTCGCGCAATGAACTGTCCCTCCAAGAATTACTTTACTGTCCAAGATGCCCTTGCCAGTGCTCACGCCTACTACAGCTTCGTCTCCCAATGCGCCATTGTAACTTTTGCTTTAAGACATCAAAAAACGTGTTTCGGAGAGCGTATACCATTTTATTTTCACATAGTGGCCGATGAGGGTTAAAGCGCGATATAGCTTCTTACGTTTTTAAGAACTCCCTTTGGTCGCTTACTTGTAGTGAATATTTTTTCTCAGCACCTTCGAAGCGAAGTGCTTATGGACACACAAAATCGTCGCAGCAGGCGGGGTAGAAGCCTGTTCCCTTCTTCTTCGTGCACTTTTTACCTGGTGCCGGGAAGATTTCGGGACATCTGAAAGAACAGAAAGGTTGTATCAATGTGGTACTTTCGCTAAATCAGGTACATGCAGTTTATCAGTGTGGACGGCTATCGACATTGACTCAGAAGTATTGTCCATGTTGAATGGTCAAGCAGGGGAAATCAACACGTCATGCCAACCCTATTGGCTAAATCCATTATATAAAGAGAACATGCTACCAGCCTCAACCATGCATTTTGACTGGAGGGGCTGAAACGCACACATTGGATAAAAATTTACACCATCTTCCCGCGAGGGGAACCATGGGGTAGATGCGACGCATCGGGGGTTGCCGTTGCGTTTCCGTTATGTTAGCGATGTCAGCGTGTGGATTGCTGTTGTTGTGTATCCTATTTACCCAGCATGTTCACCCCCGATGCGTCGCACCTACCCCATGGTTCCCCTTACGGGAATATGGTGTAAATTTTTAACCGAGCGCTAGCTGCGCGCTAACGCACAGCTGGCACGGCGACGGCAGCGAGCGTAGCCGAGCGCAAGCTGCGCGCTGACCGCGGTGACGCACAGATGGCGCTACGGTGAGAGCGGCGGAGCGCGCAGCTGCCGCGGCGAGGAGAATGGGGGAGGGATGCGGACTACGCCGCGACAACGCGGGACAAGGCGAGTTAAAGAAATGCGTTGCATCTAAAAATTTGTGGACCCCGCGCATGGGTGAGAATCTACCTAATGTGGAGCATTCATCGTGGTATGCATGGGTTGAAAGGAACTCGTGAGTGGCATTTTTAAATGTGTGATTGTGCTTGGCGTAGTTGCTGATTTGTTACAACGGCGAGCATTCGGTGCTGATTCAAGAAATGCGACACGGAGCAAAATAATATGCCATCCTCTCTTAAAGAGATCTGATAGAAGCGGGAAAGCTAAAAGTGCATTTAAACTTCGCTGAAATGGCCAACCTTCGCTGAAAGTGCGTCCAATCGATCCTCAATGCTTCAAAGACCCAAATCGCAAGCTAAAACCTAACACGTGTGACGATTTTACGTGAAAACAGGTAAACACATCTACGAACGACTTAAACGTTACCGATACGTGGCTTATGAGATAAAGGTATACTAGTGTACTCCTCCTTCACGATCGATGGGTGTATTGCGTTACCTAGAACCGTTCCTTTTTCGCGATTTTCAAGTGACCATTTCGACACAATGGAACCCTGGTTTCACGCACGCACCGCGTGTTCAAAGATCTTATCAGAGCTCTTCGGTCGACCAACCGGTCTATGGGGAAATGCATTGGTTTTCTGACAGAACGCCATTGGTCCCACTAAGAAAGCACCCCGCCGTGGTGGCTCAGTGGCTAACGCGCTGTGCCTCTGAGCTCAAGGACGCGGGTTCGATTGCCGGCGCGGCGGCTGCTTTTCTGAAGGAGGCGAAAAGTGGAAACGCCCGTGTGCTCGAGATTTCAGACCCCGTTAAAGACCCCCAGGTGGTCAAAATTTATCCGGAGCCCTCCACTACGGCGCGCCTCGTCGTGTGTGTAGCGTCAGCGCGTTAAAGTTCTTAATCAAGCAACCAAATCAAAACCCCCTAAGAAAGCTTTCGCTTTAAAACGTTCAAGGTCTCGACCTGCCTGGCGAAGACGCCGCCATCTTCAAGTGCAGGGGATCTGATACCCGCATGAAGTGTGGTTCCTCGCTCACAAAGTACTTCAACGGCAGCCTCCCGCGACAGTGGAAGACGGCCAAGACAATTCTCATACCGAAGCCCAACAAGCCGCCGGGCATAGAGAGCCTGCGCCCCATCTCTCTCACGTCGTGCGTGGGGAAGGTGTTGGAGCACGTTCTCAACGACCGGTGGCAACGGTATCTCGAGTCCAACGGCCTGTACCCCGACCCCATGCTGGGCTTCCGCTCGAGGCTGGGGACACAGGACGCAATGCTGCTGCTGCAACGCGAGGTGCTGGCTCCGCCGTCGGGACCGACCTCGGACAACCGTGCCATCCTGGGCCTGGACCTGCAGAGCGCCTTCGACAAGGTGAAGCACTCGGCGATCCTGGCCCAAGTGTCCCGGCTCGGCCTGGGACAACGGTCTTACAACTACGTTCGAATCTTCCTGACCGGCCGCACGGCCCGACTGGAGGTGGGCGGGACACAACTCGAGGAGCGAGAACTGGGCAGCGTCGGCACGCCGCAGGGCTCTGTCATCTCGCCGCTGCTATTCAACCTCGTAATGATCGGCGTGGCCCGCCGCCTGGACGAGCTACCCGACGTCCGCTACACCATCTACGCCGACGACATTACACTGTGGGTGCCGGGCGGCAGCGACGGCCACATCGAGTCGGCGTTACAAGAGGCGGTGGACGGCATAGAGGAGAGCCTGCGCGGCACGGGCCTCCGATGCGCCCCGCCAAAATCGCAACTCCTGGTCCTGCCCCCGACGGGACGTCACCGCAAGAAGACCGAAGCGGAGCGCAGCATCGTGGTACGCGGGAGCGACGGCACGGCGATCCCCGAAGCGACGAGCATCCGCGTCCTGCGTATGCACATCGACGCGTGCCGACGCTACAACAACACCACTGTCGAACGGTTGGTAACAAAGATGGGCATCGCCACGCGCCTCGTCAAGCGCCTCGCCACGCGGGCGCGCGGCATGCGAGAAGCGAGCCTGCTGCGCCTGCTGCAGGCATTCGTGGTCAGCCAGGTGGCCTACGTGGGAGCCTTCCACGACTGGCGGACCCAAGAACGCGCAAAGATCGACGCGGCGATGCAAGTCGTACCGGGCGGCCCTGGGCCTCCTCAACAGCACGAGCAACGCGGCCCTCGCGTCTCTAGGAGTACACAACACGCTCTCGGAGATCAGTGAGGCGCAGCGAACGTAGCAACTGGAGCGCCTAGGGTTGACCCGCACGGGCAGAAGGTTACTACAGCGCGTGGGACTAAACTGCTCCTTCTACGAGGAGGACGAGCTAGTACCGCTGCGCGACGACATCGCAAGCAGCCTGGTGATCCCACCGCTACCCAAGAACGTGGCGCCGGGGCGAAACTCGGAGCGGAGGATGGCGCGGGCGTGCGCGTTCGCCAAGGGGTACAATGGGAGGAGCGACGCGGTGTACGTGGACGCTTCCAAACGCCGCGACAGGGAAGACACCTACGCCGTGGTGGCGATACGAGCCGCCACGGGAGAAGTACTGAGTGCGGGCAGCGTGCAAGCCAAGACCGCCAGACAGGCGGAGGAGGCGGCCATAGCGCTGGCCCTGCTTCACCCCGACACGCGAACGGTGTTCAGCGACTCGAAGTCGGCAATCGCCAATCTCGCCAGGGGTATGGTCTGCAAGACAACGATGCGAGTCCTCTCCGGCATCGGGGAAGGCGCGCGCAAGAACGCAACGACGACCGTGCGCTGGTTTCCGGCCCACATGGGTCGGGAGCTGCGAGGCGGCTACAGGAACGTCAACGAGGCAGCCGACGCTGCGGCCCGTGATCTCGCCGCGTGCCGGGCCGCGCCAGCAACGGACGCCGACGTCGACGACGAGCCAAGCAACGACGAGGACGACAACGGCGCAGAGCCCCTGACCACATACGGTGCTACGCTGTGTTGGTATAGGACAGAGAGGCAGGCCTATCCTTCGCCCCACCCGGGGCTCGCGAGGAGAGAGGCCGTGCTTCTACGACAACTGCAAACCGGGACGGTGCTTACACCGGCGCTCGCGCGCCACGTGTGCCCGGACATGTACGAGGACGAGGTGTGCAGTGTGTGTGCGCGTGTGAACGCAGACTTGGCCCACTTGATGTGGGGATGTGCGGACCACAACTCAAGTGCGGGGAGGCCGATCCTCCCACCGGACATTGCGGACTCAGTGCGCTCTTCGGGGCGAGAAGATCAGCTAAGGGCCATCCAGCGGCTCGAGGCTGCACTGGACAGGCAAAGGCGAAAGGGGAACCCGCACTCCCCTCGGCCTCCTGCGGGAGCGAGGGCTAGGGGCGACAGCGGCGGCACTCCAAGTAGCCCGCGCCGACCAGACACAGACCTCGGGGTCGGCCCGACGCCGCGGTGAGCGGTGAAGACTACGGGACGGTGAAGCCCTGCGTGGCCTGATCCGTCCCCGACTGCCGGTACCTCAATAAAGTCCTTTCTCTCTCTATCAGGCGCTATGCCGTCAGTCGCTTTCCCGGCCGACCCCTCTAGCAAGTTACGGGGAGGACAGCGTTATCTGGTATAACTTCTCCGGGAGACATCCACGCGAGTTGCTTTCCCATCCGGGCCTCCTATGAAACTCGGGCCATAAAAGAAGCATTTTGCAGGATGTCGATGTCCGGCTGCCTGCGGCTAGCATCGACAAGTAAAAAAATCTCCGTCTCCAGTTTTTCGTGCATGCCCAGTAGCTCTCAGACTAATGTAGGTATCTTGGGAAAAATTATATCGCCGTTAAGGGGTAAACGGAACAGAATTCCCGTCGTGGCCACTACAGAATGTGTGGACCAGATTCTCTATATGGACTAACCAGCGGGCGGGCTGGGTGTCATACACGTGAGAGTAAAAAAAAAAAAAACTACCGCCCTTACTGTGCATATTTCATAAACAGAAGCCGCCGAAGAGGCGGCCATTGCTCTAGACAGGAACAAAGGCCATCGCTTCGGAGACTCCTGTTGAGCACCTACCACCATAGAACCCTCCTTCGTGCGATTTCCCTTGCCCAACGTGCCTTCCATTTGTGTCCTATGCCGATCCCGCTGTACCAACAGATATGAGAGCGCCAGAAGCCCCGAGACCTTGCCCAACTACCCTCACCCTCCTTTGAGCAGTGGGTGAACCGCGTGGTGAGTCCCGATTTTAAAATCCAGCCTGAACTGGTGACGAGGGCCTGAACCGCCAGCCGAGCCGACTTGGTCGTAGACGATTAGACACCCGTCCCATTCCTCCTGGGCGGATGCCCTGACATCTCAACTTAAATTCGAAGAATAAAGATTTGTTCCTCATCGCCATTCTTGGAAATGTCATTTCCACACATTCACACGGAAAGACGAGGCCATTTTCGTAGACTGAATAGCTTAAACGCACAAATGTACACAAACAAAATTGCTGCACTTGCTGACAAACTACATTCCGCGCTTGCTATCTCCGTTTTAGAAATTGGGTGGGACATCTCTGAAGTAGCTATTTACAAAAATAGTAACCGCAGCGAATGACTATTGATCAGCTACGTACGGGACACCGGGAATACCTCCCTCCCGTGCGTCGCATTGAAACCTCATACACGGGTCATCCGAGTCAATGAAAGCTCCATCGGGATAGGCTTTGTTCTTCCAGACACAGTGGGCTGAATAGAAAAAGAAAGAACAAAATGTGATTTTGAGTGTTCGCCATGAGTGCCGAAAGTGCGGAAACATTTTGTGACAGATTCAACCGCGAAACCTTTGCAATTAATCTACCTCAAAATAGCCGTAGAGTCAGGGGCGCGATTATACCGCAGACACATCATATTACGAGCGTGTAGAGGAGCTATGTAAATATCGACAAGCACACACGCACACATACAAAACAAAAACACCGACCGACCTACCTTTTAACCCGAGGACAGTTGGGACAGTAGGGGGTGAGTGTGAGGCGTGCCAGTTGTCTAGTGTATTGGGTCTCGAGCTGCGCAGATTGGGTGTAATGTAGTCCAGTTGAAGCAGTTTCTGTGGGGTAGTGAAAGCTGGCTGGCCAAGTGCGGCCTTGTACGCCTGACGGATAAGTGCGTCTAGCTTGCTCTGTCCTAGAGGTTTGAGTCGGATGTAGGGGGTTAAAGTTTGTGAGGAGGCTACGGACTAGGGTTTCGACGAGGCGGCAGGTATCTTGTTCCCTCAGGCCGTGTTAGTGTCCACAGAGTTGCCGCATGAGGTAGAGGAGTTGGGATATTGTGTCTGGAAATTGGTGGAGCAGGGGTGCTCCAGACCCAGCAGCGTCAAAAGAACTGCCGAGGATGTGGACGTCTCTGAATGACTCGCGGTGGTACCATTGCATCCGGGATGGTTACTTGAGAAAAATGTTAGAACCAAAATTTCCGGACGCTTGCCTTCATAACAGTGAAAGGGGAGGAGAGCGAAAGAGGGAAAGGTGGGATATGGCTGGGGATAGTGATGATTACACACACACACACACACACACACATGCACAAACACACACACATACACAAGCACGTAATATAAAGGAGAAATAAAAAAACGAACGTTACAATATAAACCGGAACACCCAAGATCGAAAAATACTGCTGCGGAGGTCAAATAATGGCGCTCTACAGGTACAATTGGAAAGCCACATTTGGCAACTTTGTTGCTCTAATTAAGCCACCCGTCGATTTGACATGCATGGAAACAAGTCGCACTGTTTGTGTTCTGGTTCCTATTTTCGTGATCGCATTCCAGTTTACCATGACTGTACATAAACGCGCGCACACACATGTGCACGGTCACGAATAGAAACTAGCACGCACACCACACAGTACACGCGCTCACACATACACGCTAACACGCAAACACGCCCGTAGAGACTGCCCTTTTTTTCAAACAAATGCAAGACCAAGCTACTCACAATTTAGCCCATACATTCCGAGGGTTATTTAGGCTTAACGCCAACTAGCCTTCAAAACTGGGCTTGCGAGATGCAGAATAACGGCCTTCGCATCGTATGTCAAGCTGCGCGTAGCTAGGCTCCACGAAACATGCTTCACGAGTTCCCCGCGAAACAGGCAGATGTGGAATAATAGTTCTTTCGCAATACAAATCATAATCTGGCACTTTAACACCTACACAAAGAATGGTATAATTAACTTAATGTTCTTTCATTTTTAATCAAACTATTCCCCCGTCTCTCCTGCTACCGCTGTCTTCCCGGTGTACAGCAATGAACGAGGGTAAGCACTCACTGTTGTTCACGGCAACGGGTTCCTCGAAAGCGGTCGTCGTTGCAAGCGGCCCCAATATGCAGAGCAGCAGGAGCAGCATCCCGAGTCCCCACTTCTGGGAAATCCAGAAGACGTCGCCCATGATGCTGGCGTGCGCTGAAATGGAGATGAACTCGTACTATCCTTTATCCTTGTCAAGTATCTCTTAGGGAATCTTTGTCCGAATGAAGCGTCTGCAGCGGCAATCCCGATGCCTTTTAATACCAAACTCTGCGCGCACTGAATGATTGAAATACGAATACTATATATAAAGCCCCAACCCCTCCACATCAGTGTTAGCAGTATTATCGAATGTAGAAAGGGGAAAGGAATTTAACGAGAGGACTGAAGTCCATAAATAATTGGCTCTGGATGCAGGGATATTTCTTTGGCACTATTTCAATCGTCCTATCGTCGTGACTCAAAGGGGACGCAAAAAAAGAAAACAGATTTGCAGTGTCTATCTTTTTTAAAACGCTGCGGTCGGCCTAGTACTGTCCGCAGCGGGCGGGGTTTTTAGGGGCGAAGCTCCTAAAGCCATGGGTCTGTCCATCCCTTGTGTCTCGTGGTACGTGACCGCCGCATGCTTTCGGAGATGTCGCAAAGTGGGCCGCGTTGCACGCGCAAGAACCGGCTGCAACCGGCAGCGCAAACTCGGCACCGGGAGCGCGGGCTTGTCTGTGTTCGCCAACGGAGGCGCGAGCGCACGTGCACTGCGAGGGGGAGATCACGCAAGAGATCACGCCACGAACGCAGGTGGTGGACGTTTATTGGCGCAACAGGGGAAGGGGAAGGGGTGTGGGAGGCCTCCTTAGTCCAGAAGGCCTCGAGACCGCGCTGACTGGAGAGCCCGGGAGACCAGGGCCTGCTGGCGGGCTGGGTCCGGGCGGGTCAGCTCAGTCTCCCACTGCTCCAGGGAGGGTGAGGGGAGGGGGTTAGGTGAGTATGGGCAGGAGAATACTAGATGGTAAGTGGTGAGAGAGAGGTATTGCAGTGCTGGCAGTGGGAAGGGTAGATAGTGGGGGCGATATGGTGTAGGATGGCGTGGTTGAAGAATGTGCCAGTTTGTAGTCGGTGGTATGGGTAACATTCGTAGTTGGTGAGCGTGTGATGAGGAGGAGGGTATGTTCTTCGTGTGTGGGTATAGTGAGATAGAAGGGCATTGGAAGTGGTGTCGAGGGGTGTGAGTAAGTCAGGTGGGGATAACTGAGGTGTCCGGCTCGCCGGCTCCTTGGATGGGAATGCCCGGGAGTGAAGCGCTCGGGCGGCAGCATGCGCTGCTTCGTTCCCTGGGAGTCCAGCGTGACCAGGGGCCCAAATGAGTGTGATGGTAAGATCTTCGGGCACCGTTGTAGGAGAGGGATGGCCTGGGGTGGGGCAAGGCCTGCTTGGTAGAGGCGGCAAGCCTGCTGGGAGTCGGAGATGATTGTTAGGGAGTGAAGGCCTGAATGGGTTGTTGCGGCGTGGGCGATTGCTAGGGCTTCGGCAGTGTCGACCTTGCATGAGCAGTATGTAGCCGCAGTTGCAATCTGCCCTGTGGAGTTGAGAGCGACAAGGGTGGTGCGAGTTGATGTCAGGTCATGGGCGACATCGGTGTAGCGAACCTGAGGGTCGGCTTCATATTTCTTATTCATGTAACGGACTCGTGCCTCCCGCTGGCCTCGGTTGTAGGTGGGGTGCATATGCTGTAGTATGGAAGTCACGCGCAGTCTTGTCCTGATGGTGGGCGGGAGGCGTTGGGGCTGCTCCGCATGATTCGGTGATGGCCAACCCAGCGCTTGGAGCACTGCCCGGCCTGCTGGGGTGAGCGCTAGCCTTCGCAGTTGAGAGGCGCGTTGAGCCTCAATATGCTCAGCAAGGGTGTTATGTAGTCCCAGCTTCAGCAATTTATCATTTGATGTATAGGTGGGCAGGCTGAGTGCCACCAGTCGTTCTCGGAGATCGAACGAGACGCAAGCACCTTTGCTCGTTTCCTCTCGTCTTGTTCGGGCACAAGTTCGCCCTAAATAAAAGTTCTTTCTTTACCGTTGTGTCCCATCCTACGTGACAAATTGTGGTGGAGGTGCGGGGTAGTCCTCGATGGCGCGGGGTCTTTCACCAGGTCTTGGCCTGGGAGCATTGACTCCGAAAATAAAAGTTGATTTGTACAATGTACGCACACAGTCTTACGTCTTTCTTAATGATGTAATGGGCGAACTTTCACGGGAGAGTTACGGTTACCGATGATCTCCCCCTCTCGAGCTTCGCCCCACTTATCATCATTAATTCCGTGGACTGGCGTGATTTTTTTGTAATGTCGTTCGTGTAAGGCGCTGTATCGAGGCATTTTTAAAGCAAGTGTTCGCCGGAGGCTCTAATGTCACATCCATAGCAGTTAAAGACTGTATCGGGTATCCTGAGCAGACTGTTTTAGTATGGAAGGCTTGCGTTTCAAACAAATCAAATGTGTTTAATATTTATGGCGCCGTAACTTGGTAACTGCCGTATTATGGGGTTAAAAGTATGATACTCCATATGGCTATTGTTAGGCTCAGTAACCTTGTTTTAGACCATAGCAAAACTCCCAATAATGGCTGATTGACAACTATTCCTCAAATGCCCTTATTTCATTGTTCCCAGTCTTGAAGTCATTATGACAATGTGTAATTCCATTCACTACCACTTTCCCCCGAAGATCCAAGTGGAAACCTGGCACAACAGAAGGAAATTCTCCGGTACACCACGCGAGCCCTCATACCCCCGTGTGGTTGAAACCTCCCTGGTTACTTAACTCGTCGAGAGGAGGTTGCGCTGCGGAGAATACGCGTTGGGATGGCCCTTACGCCATCTGTGACTTCCTCTTGGCCATTGCAGTACCACGGCCCATACGACTCCACCTGCCCATTCTACGACTCCGCCGTACAGAATATGAATGTGCAGCATCTGCTGTGGACCTAGCCGGGACTGCATCAGGTCCGATTACGGCACCTTCGTGCGACCGGCCTCTACACTGGCCGCCCTCTAGACCTGCAGCACTGGGTTCAAGGAGCATTTCATCGGCAACTTCTGGACTTTATACACGAAGCAAACTTCTTCGTGTACCTGTGAATCGTGCACCGTTATGTCGCAGGGCAAACTTGGAATTAAAAACAAAGTACACGTCCGGATTATAGCCTAATAAAACAAGTTAATTGGGCGCTTATTTCATATACATGAGGGCATTACTCGGCAAACCCTGAGGCTATTGTTTCAGTTTATTGTTTCAGTTATTTTTGCACATTAAATTTCACAGCGCATACCTAACTCTAGGAGGTCCCATAGTCATAGACTGGGGAGGGACCTCCTACCGACAAGTACAAACGGAAAGTACACCTATTGCGGTTAACAGTAGTAACAATTGTAAAAAAACACAAAACGAACATGTTTATACGATCAAGTGAAATATTGTTACTAAGAATCAAAAGTATTATACAAAAAGGTAATTAAAGGGGGATATTCATCGGCATACCGCATATACAAGTACATAATAACAATCGTTGTGCCAAAATGATCCGGCGAATCTTCCTCTTAAAAGAATGAATTGAAGGAGATGATTTAATGGTTGGAGGTATTGAATTCCAGAATGAAGTCGCCAAAAAATTCGCAGTTGGTTTGCCGTAGTTAGTCCTAGATATTGGTAAGAGATAGTTGTTTGTGGTGTGAGAATCGAGTGGCATCGAAATGCGGGCTTCGATCTTTAGATATTAACGAGATAGGTAAATTTCCTTGACAAAATTTATCAATTAGGACGCAAAGAGAATATTTATTTAAATCACCAAGTGACAAAATATTATATCTGCGGAGTAATACCAACGCATTGCATGAAAGATGGCTGCAAGTGATTATTCTTAAAGCTTGGTTTTGTGTGCTGTAAAGGTGCCAAGCGAGTTTGATATGTGTTACCCCGAGAAGAAATGGAATATCGAGATATGGCAGTGAAGGAATGCATAGTAAAGTGAGGCTAGTACGCGCTCTAAGGTGCGAGTAACTTTTCTTTACGATCATAGCAACACGTAAACGTTGCTTTTTGATATCAATGTCGTAATTAAAAATTTTCGCAGTTAAGACTAATGAGGTCATTACGGCATTACGTAATTTTTGACACTCCCGTAAAATATCCCATGAAAATATGCTAATTTAATTTTTTTAGAACTAATTGATATGTTTGATTTTATAATTCTGTAACCGCTGGATCATGTGGCAAAATTCCCCATATGTAATAGTTCTGTTCCCGCGCTGTAGTAAGGCACTAACCTTTGTTCGAGATTTTACAAACACTTAATTCTTAGTTGATTTGTATCAACGTCCAGACTAATACTTTTTACAACGGGTCATGAAGTCTCCGCTGTGAGAAGTGTGTTCACTTTAAGTCTCTTCAGGGTGTAATAAACGATGTTATTTTGTCTAAACTGAGCAAGTATTTGGCATACTCTTAAGCTTTCCTTAAACGTACAAATGGCTAAGCCTTCTTCTCGCCGACATTAACTAATAAAGGAAAGTTCCGTTGTCACATCTGATAAACGAGGCTAGGTATTCCCATCACCATCAGGAAGCATGGCGATGTGAAATCAAATATGCTCACCAAGCCCGTCCCGTTTATTGCCAGGCGCTGCTGATCGGTGCAGTTCTGTCTGACATCGGTGGACAGCCCCCATTCTGTGCGTTAACTGGGCTTAGCCTTCTTCTGGCTACCCGCTTCGCGCACGTTGAAATAATCCTTCCTCCGAAACGAAGCGCTTTTTTATCAACACGCCTACCAAGCGTGCGACAGCTACGTGACGCCTCGGTCGACTACGTCACCAACGACCGCAGCTGTAAATCATGGTCCCCAACGTTTCGTTCTCAGAGGGCACATGCGATGGGTAATCAACTATGCTAACCAGGCCTGTCCCGGTTAATTGCCCAGGTTGACAGTTCTCAGAGCTCCGAACGACCTAACAACAGGTTCTTTGTAACCCGGCCTGCCGTACGCACAGACACGTATGACCATTGCGTATGTGAGCCTGCTTGTCGGAAACTTTTGCTCTGCGGAGATATTTACACGAACCCCGGCCCGCGTTCTGAAACTTACGCAACGAAACTGAAAGGGACCGAGATATTCATAGAAAACGATTATTCTCGGCAAACACTCAGAAAGAGGAAGCTGCTGCGGGAAAGTGCTAAGCTGGATAAACAGAGCGGAAAAAGCGTGTACTTGCTCAACGATAAGCTTCACGTTGACAATGACGTTTGCGTTTGGGATGATACGGTAAACGCGCGTGTCAAAGTTTATTCAATTGTTAGTCCCAAGTTAGCAAGTGACAATCTACTGCCATCTCCCCGGATGATTTTTCTCTCTTGAACATAAATGCAACAGGCATTGGAAATAAAACTACTGAACTTAAATATATCCTGCTAACCCATGATCCTGACGTGACCGCAATGTGTGAGACTGGCGTCATGACTACGATGTATTCTCCTCTTCCACGGCATTCATAGGCCTTCACGCGGCGGCGGTGCCGCTGTTCTTGTCAGACGTAAATTAACCGCAGACTGATTAGATAAGATTGATGGTCATGAAAGTTTATGCCTCCGCAATGGCAACTCATTTATTAATGCGTAGCATTCTTTGTCGAGTACCCCCACAGCCAGGACCGTGTAACGCCCTGCATTTCCACAAAAATGCTGATGTGGAAGTTCCATCTGTAATCACTATAATGGCGTAAATGGAGATAACTGGTCGCACGAAATATTGAAAAACTAAAAAATTAAAAAATAACGGTAGATGGCAGAACGTATAACGCATGGCATTTCTGTAATAATGCCGATTTCGCAAATGGTTCACCTGTAATCGTTATAATAGCGTAAATGTACATAATTCGTGAAAGAAATTTAAAAAAAATTAAATAACAACAATACCAAAAAAATACCGAAAATGGCAAATCTTATAACGACCTGTATTACCACAATATTGCAGATTTCGCGGAAGTTTCACCTATAATCGTTGTATGAGCATACATGACATAATTTGGAGCAAGAAATTTTGAGACACTAAAAAATAAGAAAAATATAAAAAAACTACGGAAAATGACGAACCCTCCAACGGCCTTGCATTTCCACTGTAATGAAGATTTCGCGAAAGCTCCAAATATAATCGTTATGACAGCGTAAATGGAGATAATTGGTCAGACAGGATTTAGAAAAACAAGAATAACTGGCCGGAAAAAAACTCGCCCTCTAGACAAGCGGCATAAGAAAGCTACGCTTTAGTAGATATTTCTCTGAATTTCTGCAGAAACTTATTCTTATTGCTGTCTATCAGGTGCTTTGCGCCGATGCCTCCTTCTTGACTAAACTATTTCATCACGCATTACAATCCTCCAAAAGTAGCATTATTACAGCAGAAGATTTCAATCTTCCAAACATTAACTGACCCTCTTTTTCTTCCTCCTCTTCCGATGACCACATTGTATTCAACATCATGCTTGCATGCTGTCTTAATCAAGCTGTAAATATCCCTCTCCGAATACAGTCATTTTGCCAGAAGTGGATGTTGCAGTGGTGGATGTCTTATCTGACCTGAAAGTTGTAATTTTTACATGTCGACAAGGTGGGCGGTTAGCGTCTGATTCCTGAAAGAAAAACTGTAAGGGACTTTAGTAGGGCTAACGATGAAAGTGTCCTGCATTACTTACACTTAGAAGTCGACAACGTCGCCGATAACGATGTCAGCTTCCTGTGGGATAATTTTCAAGGCATTTGCCGTTTCTGCATTGATAGCTTCGTTCCAGTGAAAACGAAAAATGTGCGCCGCTCAAACCCACGGATCACTCGCGATATTATTAATGTAGTTCGCAAGATAAAAAAGGTTCACCAAAAGAAAGGTAAACAATAAGTTGTTCCGAACCCCTAAGTAGAGCGTTAGCCCATAAAAGTCGGGCAACTAAGCGATTTTTCTACTGCACCGCCCTGTTTCGTTTTATTAAAACTAATCCTCGAAACTCTCAGGGTACACCTGAGTATGAGGGGAAGTCACAACATAAATTGCATAAATTGAGGCAATGAAATTATAACCAATAAGCAGGCGATTGCCACAGAATTCAATTGTTTTTTTTCCAATTTGTTTATTCGGATACAGTTCTTTGTTACAACATATTTGAGAGATACGTAATCCCACCGAAGTGAACTCTGACTTCATCAGTTACAAAGGAATCGATTCAATGTTACTTGGAGAGAGAGAGAGAGAGAGAGAGAGAGAGAGAGAGAGAGAGAGAGAGAGAGAGAGAGAGAGAGAGAGAGAGAGAGAGAAGGCTCTTTATTAGAGATTACTTAATCTTAAATTCCTTAACCTTAAATTGGAATCCCCTGTAGGCCCTGATAAGATTCCATGTATATGCTTCTCTGTCGCTACGCCGAATCCACAGCTGAATTCCTGGTTGTTATATTTCGCCTATCTTTTTCTGCAGGTGTTGTACCCGTTATGTGGCGTATTGCACGCACAGTGGCTATCTTTAAAGCTGGTGATCGAGCCGAGGTTGCAAACTATTGCCCAATTTCGCTTCTCAACTCATGCAGCAAAGTCATGGAGCATATTATTTCCAACTATTTTGTATACTTTTCGAAGTCCCGCAATATTAGGTGCGGAATACCTTAGGACCGCAAAGCGTCCGTCCGCGTCCGTGCGCATAGCATTTACAATCGCAAAAAAATCACACAGGCACCGGCAGGATTTGAGCCTGCGTCTGGTAGACCAGACAGAGTTAGTGTCAGTTCCTCTTACCCGTTTTTGGATCTCTGCAAAGCATTCGACAGGGTATCGCATTCGGATTTTCTCTATAAACTTACTACACTTAATGTCCCTTATGTAACAATAAAGGGAATTGCCTTATAACTTGAAAATTGAAAACACTTTGTTGATGTAGGCGGTCCCGTTTCAGACATTGGATCCGTTAAAACCGGGGTGTCTCAAGTAAGTATTCTGTTGTCCTTTATTTCTGGTAAAAATAAACGACATAACTTCTTGCATCCATGAAAGCATTGGTATTCGTCTATTTGCGGACTCGTACAGAGCTGTTGAATCAACAGATGACCGAATTACCCTGAATGACAGTGAATTTTATGCCAAGTTGGTGGGACGTATAGGGAATGCAGCTTTCGTTTTCAAGTTTAAAGTTTATTGCAATAAGTTACACATGTTCATAGTTGGGTTGTAGTAGAGAGGAAAGTCCCAAGGCCGAAGCGGTACGCGAGACCAGCTTAACCAAACCATAAGAGTGTACATGCGCATAACTAGTAAAAACAATGCCACCTTATGTTGAATTACTCAGTAAAGGATGTGAAAATTTCGCACACCAGTAGCTTTAAATATCTCGGCATAACATTTACAAATAACCTAATCTGGTCCGCGCATATCGACAACGCCTGTGCATCAACACTGCGAAAACTCGGCCTCTTGCGACACAAACGGAAAAAAAATCCCCCTCATATGTTAAGCTTCATATAATACGCTAATCTCGCCTCGTCAAGAATACGCGTTTACCGTTTGGGAACCCCACACTAAAAACGACATTAACAAACGTCGAAGCTGACCGACCGGTTCATATATAATAGTTATTTACGACATGACTAGCCAACCAGATCGATGCAAACAAACAGCTTCATGATGTTACAGACCGCTGAAAAATAACAAGACGAAAATTTCTTAGTGAAGTTTGTAACCATAAACTTGCACTTGTTCCCGCACCTTAATAGCAGTTTTTGCCCCACAAACCTATCAGAAACTATCGTCCTCTTATATTTGAATTCCGATTTTTGCACGCGCAAACAACTTCAAATATTCTTTCTTCCTCTGCAGAATCAGTGTATGGAATGCCCTGCAGGCCGAAACCTTCTTGACAATGTTCCTCAGTTGATTTAGTCAGCTCGTCGATAAAATGTAAAACTGCCAATATAGAGTACAGAGCAGCGGCTATTCGATGGTGGGAAGGAGGACAATAATACTACGGCCGAAGCAAAAAAAAAAAAAAAAAGAAACCCGACTTAAGCTGCCACCGCGCTCTTCGCAGTGACTGTTCGTGCTGCGTGCCCTGTGTAGCCGCATACTGGGCAGACACGGTCTGCAGGCGTGCTGCAACTTACGCTCCACCCCCCCCCCCCCCCCTTCCCCAAAACGCCTCTCTGGCGAGCAAAAATGATGCCGGCACTAACATTGTGTCACCTAGTTGAAAAAAGGCGAAAGATTAACACCAGGCTCTTAAAAACCAAGGAAAGCCTAGATCATAACTAGAAATGAACGAAAATGCGTCCCAATAAGAAATAAATGCGAGTATATTGCGTTTACTTACACAAGTTTTAAAACATCTTTTCAAATTTCTTGCGGCCCTGTCACCGCCGCAAGATCGGTTCGGCAAACGATGAATGGCGTCACGCGGTCAATTAAAACCTGTAAGAAAAATTCTACAGAAATTTTTTTTATTATCTACTAATGCGTAGCATTCTTATGCCGGTTTGTATTGAGTGAGTTTTCCCAGCCAATTTCTCGGGTTTTTCTGAATCCTGTCCGATCAGTTATCTCCATTTACGCTATTATAACGGTTAGAAGTGAAACTTTCGCGAAATCTGCATTATTGTGAGAATGCCATGCGCTACGTTTTGCCATTTTCCATAAATTCTTAATATTTTTCTAATTTTTATTTTTTTCGGAATTTCGTTCGACCAATTATCTCCATTTACGTTATTACAACGATCACATTTCGAACTTTCCGGAAATCTGCATTATTGTGGAAAGGCAGAGCGTTCCACGTTTCGCCATTTCTCGTAATTTTTTTTATATTTTCTTTCGTTTTTTTAATTGTTGAAAATTTCGCGCGACCTGTTATCTCCATTTGCCCATTATAGAGATTACAGGTGGAACTTCCGCGATATCTGCATTTTTGTGGAAATGCAGGGCCTTACACGGTCCTGGCTATAGGGGTACTCTGCAAAGAATGCTACGCACTAATAGGCCAGCATGCATGTGATCCCAGAGAACAGCCACGTAAGAGTCCTTGGTGTGACCCTACAGAGAACATCAGAGCCAATCTCACAAAAGCGACAATACATAAAATCTTTGACCATTTGGCCCACATTGTAGAACGTCTTTACAGGGGAAGAGCACTGATCACGAGCCCGATATTGCACAGCCTGCGGTAAAAGAAACTTTCCTGCACTGAAGAACGCCGAATAAGCACAATCATCAGGGCAGTATATAGGGCAGGCCTCACCATCCTAAAAGGACGTAGAATAGGGATAGTTGGTGATGTTTCGTATTGAATTGCGCTACGTATACAAAGACAAATGGTACGCTAATAGGGCTGGGACGAGGTGCCTCGTCCCAGTCCTGTTAGCGTCGCACTTGTCTTTGTATAGGTTGCGCAACTGAATATGAGACTCACCATCCTAACAGTTACGATGAGAGCAATGGTAGCCGCAACTTTTGATGCCCACATCTTAAGCCAGACAATTGTAGATGCCACTGAGTTTCTTTTGCCACGCTGATTACAAACATCTGCGGCTTGTCTAGTTGTAGTCACTGAATTTCAGTGCCTGGAACGCATAAATGTAAAGGCTCTAATTTCGTTCCAAAACGCTCCCTCACCGCAGAAGTGACGCTATCGCGTCATACATCTTAAGACCTAAATGTAGATGTCATCTGAAACTTTTTTTTTAGATGGGAAAGCCTTGTTGGTCACGTGAAAACCTAGTAACATGCAGTGTCTTTGCCTCTACTCTGAGTGTACATTTATTTTATTTATCTCACGAAATTGAAAATTGATCTTTTCTGAACGTGTATATCAGGAGAAAAACAGAAAAGGTAGGATTTTTGAAGCCTACATAAAGCGCAGCCCTACATACAACTCCCATACTTTTAGGGGCGAAGCCCCTTAGGGACTGGGGATGTTGACGTCTACTGTCGTCGTCGTCGTAGTCATCGTGCCGTGTAGTCACGGTACTGAAACACTGAGAAGCTCGTTTACGCCTTGCGCTAGAACGTAAGTCGCGCTAAAACAACACCGGGACACTCGTTTACGCCTCGCGCTGTGGTAGGGGTTACACCATACCACGCAAGGATAGGTGCATCCGTTAATAAACATCATTATTACCACACCAGCAAAAACATCTTCCAGAGTCGGAGATGCGGTGACTCAGACGCCCCTGCCGTCAACAGTCGCTGAGGAAGCCCGTGCATGCTGAATAGGGCTCTGGCCTCGCCGTATTCTCGTGGTCGCATGAGCGCTGCAGCCTTTAGGACCTTCACGGTACGAGTACTATAAGTGGTTCTCCTCTCACATCACCGCCCAGTGAGAGGTGGAATAGCCAGTAATGGCTACTCCACCTGAGTGGGCATTCTGTGGATCAATTCGGCATTGACGCACGCAGCCATCCACTTTTCAAAGATTGTTTTATAACTGCACGGAACTAGTTTCAGTCTCCTGAGATTAGCTTATATTGGGCCATATAACGCTGAAGAAAGGACACGGACGATGAAGAGAGAAACCGCGAAGCGCTAAATTTTCAACTTGCCATTGACACGGCTGTCATCAAAGCTAAAAACAGAAGACGCTGCTTTGTCCGCTTTTGATTTAAACAGATTTGAAAGGCCCCTTTATTTATCCGCTGAAACAATAGCTTCTCTGGTGTTCTTTGTGCACTAGTCGAGTGTTGTTTTGTTCTCAGTTGGCTTTTGTTCAGCGGTATTAGTCTCGCAGTTTTCCTGAAACTGGAATTAGACGAATTTCGGGCAGTGGTACAGCACGTTTTTCTTGCAGATGGGAAATACACTGGCCCTAGCCGAGTTGGGTGCAGTTCCACTCAGTCGGCGCGTTATCTTTTAAGGTCACTGATTTTTGAATACACGAATTCAAATATGGTTGGAATCAAATCCCAATGAATCACGCACCGACGGAAAGTTCAGGTCCTGGAACCCAGCAATGATGAATAACGAAATCCAAGTGCCTGACGTTGCCAAAAATAAAACGAGTAGAAATCTCAGTTGAAAGAGGGCACAGAAAGTGCACGAAGAATTTCGCGTGGTAGATGCCGCGATTGTTGGCTGTGGAACAAAGTGACCGTGAAAACACCTTCCCGGGCAGTGTCTGGCGATGCTTCATCGGAATTCAGTACACTTTTTTTTCTCCACTCGTGATTGTGGATGAATAATGAATTCCCAACAGCAACTACGATTCACGGCAGCTGTCTAATCAATGTATCAGCTCGCACTCCAAGTCTGCAAGGAACTTTGAGAACCCTCAAACACCTCCTAATAACATTACCTGATAATTAATGAAAACAAAAGAGACAACTGCAGCTTTCCAGACCTAAAGTAAAGGGATCGCTGCTGAAGGAGAGCAGCTGGGTGCTAACACATATTTATACCTAACAAACATATTATTATTTACCAATGCGTCAACACATTTGTCTCAATAAACTTGGGAGGTATCGGAATAAAGAAGCGTTATCACTGCCTAAAATAGTCTGTCCAATTTGTATCAATTGCCGTCTAAGCGAGATACGAGGATTAATCTCGAGCCTCATCCAGTCGGGTACTGCAATAAAGTGAAGAGAAGTGAATGTTATTGTTATTATCGAAGAAAATACGCTCGGTTTCAGTTGTTCTCGGTGGGCATGCAAAGTTTGTAAAGTGCCACATAGCAGGCTTTTGGATGCTTAACTATATCTCCGTCAACAACTTTTCTTATATGGTTAAGGCAACGATATCCCTCCGCGGAATCTGCCCGCAAAATGGAGGTTAATTCCTTCTTGAGAAATATTGTTACTGCTTTGGGAGTAAAGCAACAGTTGGCTGTGAGAGGGAACATAAAAATAATTGCGTATAAAAGCGGATGCGTCAATGCTTTCTGAGGCGTAATATCATCAACGCAATGTCCCTTACTTGAAATATTAATCACCCTTGCATTCCCATCGCTTCTTTCGGGAAGGTTGCGCTGAACGACGGCAAGCACTCACCGCCTTTCAAGAAAACGCGATCTTCTGACATGGCCGCCATGACATGTGAGGCCGGGATACACAGAGGCGGAACAGCACCCCGAGTACCCACCTCTGCTTGCGTGCTCTGAAACGGCAATGAACTGGCACTTGCTCCGCCTCTTTCCGTTAGCAGTCACTGTGTGAGCCTCTCCCCGAACGAAGCACGCGCCACGGCATGTGATCGGCCTGTAATACAAAGCTCGTAAGGCGGGTTGATGGATCTGAATACCATTTTTGAAAGGCCGTTTATGCCATTTAAAGTCGACCGATGACCGTGCTATGGAAAGCATGAAACGAGGTAGGAACACAAGGTGCCGAGAGTACTTCACTACTGTAAAATACGGGAATTCATAGAAGAACGTCTCCCAGCTTTTATTTCAATCGCCACACCTACCCGTCTTGAAGAGGACACAGTAGAAGACAACAGCTTTGTAGCTACTCTCTTTTTTATAGGTGGGGTTCGTCGACTCCTGGCCCGAAGCAAGCCGGGTTCCTTTTTAATACGCAGCATTCCAGAGACCCACCATGTAACACCCGTGAAAGTGCACATAAATGCATATTGACAGTTAACACTTCTTTTTTTGTTGAAATAGCATAAATAGGGATAATTTGTCGAAAGTAATTTTAAAAAGCCCCACGAAATACAAAGCAAAAGCAAAATAAGAATTTGAAATGTTAACTAGCGAAATTATGCATTTGATACTTCTCCCTAGGAAAACGAAGACAAAAAAGGATCTGTAGAAACTCTGAGAATTGTCTACTGACACGTAGCATTCTTATGCCTTTTGTCTATGCCTTTGTCTAGAGTTTCACAGCCAAATAGGACTACGACTGAGGAAATTCGCTGGATTATTTTATTATTTTTTCTGTTTTGTTTTCTTTTCTTTCTGTTCGCCAATAATGTAAATATTTTCGACTACAGTGACGAAGAGCCTTTATTTAGGTAATTATGTATTTTTTGCGAAGGAGCCCCGCCTACTCCAGAATTTGTCCATTTACGCTATTGTTATGCGTATTTCCAACGCCCTTTTGGGGTCTTTTTTGTTCATCCTTGGGTTTTATGTGAAGACGCCCATTTTTTTATAAGATGCCCATTATGCGTGTGAGGGAAAAAATACCATTTGATATCCAGCGCTCGTCCTGTAGGTTCTCTTCTTTCGTCTCGTATTTTATTCGTTTTTTAATGTGTTTCATAAGTCAAAATCGTAGTAATATAGAGCTTTGTTAGCGGCCAATTGTTATACGATTGTTTCTTGGGAAATTTTGTTAAAACAATACGTTCTGCCGTTTTCATCTTGATTTCGCCGTAAAGTTTGACTTTCGGCAAAGCGTTCTTGCTGGCCAGCGCATTGGAAAAAAATGCAGGGTACCTTAGCCGTGTCAAGCTTAAAAGAAAGTAGTAAAGGAAGAAAGCAACGGCAAGATATAACACTTATTAATAACTCCTTTATTGTGAAGGGAATTAAAACAACACGAAAAACATTTCACGGCACCATCACTCATGCCCACGCAAGCGCATACGACCTCAAACGACGACAGCCCATGGAGTGTCTATCTTTAGATATAGAGAATTATGCTTAAAAAGGGAAGGTTCGCTAGGACGAACTGAATGATTCCTGCCAGGATATTAAATGGAAGGCGACGATGAAAGAAGCAATCGTTGTAGGTTGTTGGACGAGGGGTGTGACAGCTATAGCTTGTGGGGAGCGCCTTGGCACGACACCTTCTGGCCTAGGGGGTGTCGCCCGGAGCCCCTCGCCATGGGCTCCCTTCCCTCGCCCTCCTCGCCTTCCGTGCGGCCACCGGGCCGCGAGAGTTGGGGACGTCGGGGCCCGAGGGATGGCGCTGGCGGACACGGGACAGCGGGCAGAGAGGTGAAGGAGCGGGCGGTGGTGAAGGAGAACCGCGCGCGGGGATTCGGACTGGGGAAACGCACAGTGTTTCTGGTGCTGGTGTCGCTGTGTGTCCGGACGCGGACTGAGAATGAGCTCCGAGTAAAGAGTTTCTCATTGTACTCAACCGCAGTGTGCCTCATTTCTGGACGGCCGTAGAGAGCAGGTCCACAAGCTACACTCCTCTCAAATTCTTCCGAGCGTCGATATATTATGTCCCGTCACTCTCACGATTTTGGCCTTTCGCGGGAGAGTCCGTCGCCTGTTTGGTAGAGGCATCTCGTGGCGCTTAGCAGAAACGAAAAAGATGCAATACGAGCCACGCTACATAGGCGGCAGCAATCCACGTTGCGCCGGCCGGTGCAGCGCGATATGTGAACGGTGTGCGGAGCCAAAAACTTCGCTCCGTGCTCTGTAGAGCTCACTTGCTTTCTTAAAGCTCGGAGCCCATCACAGCATATTGCCTTATTACCCACTTATCCGCATGCAGGGGAAGTACGGGGTCTCTATATCTGGCTTTCTTTTCATTTTATTACGTGAACCTTCTTTTCTGAGTGCTCCCAGAGCAGTAACATTGTAAGGCCCCGCGTCTGCAATAAAAAAACGCGTAATTAGAAGTGTGGATTTAGACTAGTGGTCTACGGGAGTGAGCAAACAAACCAACAGTGAAAATAAAATAGGAAACAAGAAATGAAACTGACGCAACTTACGTCTAAGACACCGAAATTACATGAATAAGAAAAAAAAAACGCATAACAATTCGAAAAACGCAGTAAATTGTGAAAAAATATAAACCATGTAACGCCTTGTGTCTGCACCAAAACTCACTGTTACAGAGCAGTTTCTAGGAGGGATGTTGTCCAGGGAACAGAAAGGGAATGGCCGAGCGCGCTCTGGACTAGTAGAAGAGGAGGTTGAAATGGTGACTGCCGGCCGCTTCCAGAACTGCTGACTTTATTAACATGTCTAAGACTGTTTAAATCTCCATTGTACGAGGCTGGAACCATTTTACTCGTGACGCCTGACCTTTTTCGAGGAATCACTTGGTCCCGGTTTGAGCGTACTCAATTAAATTGCGCACAGGTGTGACTGCAGCTTCTTAATGCAGATCTCTTCCTACTCCGCCCTTATCCTGATACCTTCTCTCCTGTTGAAGTAAGTCTCGACAACATTTTTCTTCGAATGCGAAAATATTGATGGGTTCATTACTCAACAGCTTACATATTCATGTCCTCATTGCCACAGATGCCTGGCGAATTGATAAAAAAGCGGGGGTAGGATCATATTCTGTCTCTCCATCGGTCCTTCTCAATCAGGCTGTCAGATTCTTGGCGATAAATTTGTCCCTTGATAAAATACAGCAAAAATTTGCGGGCGTCGTTATCCTTTCAAATTCTCTCTCCGTGTGCACCGCCTTAACAAATGGCAAAGATTCTTCCAATCTCAAGTGATCCGTTTCTCACCTGCTTCCCGAGATCCGGTTAGTGTTGGTCCCTGGCCACGCAGGGATTATCTTCAATGAACTGTCCGGCCAATCAGCCAATTTGGCTCTTGGTAGTCCTGTCATCGTGAATTGTCCAATTGACAGTTTTATGTTGGGGGCGAGGTTCAGGCGCCATCAAAGTTTACAAATTAATCGGCAGGATCTCCTTCGTTCCTGCTCCGACTATCTTCACCTGTCCCTCTTACGGTAGCGAGTCCGATCGTGGACGCTGTGGCTGCGTTTCTGATGGAGACGAAAAGGTAAAGCTCCCATTTGTCGAGATCCCCAGGTGGTCGAAATTATTCCTGAGCCCTCCAACACATCGCCTAAATTATGCGAATCTCATAAATGCGAGGTGGAAATCCGCAAATTTCGATGCAGAATTCCCCCTTCAATTTCTATCTACACAAATCTGGTCAGGCTTTACTCCCCAATGTTTTTTTCTGCAAGGCCTCGTAAACAATGGAACACTTTCTTCCAAATTGCCCCAGCTTTTCCTCGATGCGATGCGCACACCTTGGATACGCATTTAATCTCCCGATATCTCTCAACGCTGTTTTTTCCCTGGGTATTTCGGTCCTAGGAGTTTGTCACAGATGTTGCACTCGCCTTTCACTCCTTTGTTGCGGCGACAGGCCGGATGCTGTGACAGGCAGCTATTTCTTCATTCATAATATTTTCCTGACTATTCTGTTTATATCCAAAGATTTCTTTTTGTTGTGTCAATCGTTTTCTCTTTCTTTATACTTTTTTTCTTTAACATCAACCTGGGCCGCAGACAAATCGTTACAGGCAGCTTCTTGGCCCATCCCCCTCATGTCTATGCCTCATAATTCAAGGGTACCAACCAAACAACCAATTGGGTACCAAACAAGGATACCAACCAACCAACCAACCAACCAATTCGTCCACATTTTTTTGCTCAAAATGTTTTCGAATTTCGCTTCCCACCTCACAGGGTTGATGGAAGTGCGCGCAACAAAATAGCCCTAGCTTGATGTGTAATTTTCGAAGCCAGCGCTCTAGTTATTCTTCAAAAGCCTCGCAAATTTTCTGGCCGTACGAGAATTGCCCTTCCCTCTTGAAATTGCGGTTCCCGAAATCTACCCGCGCAAGGTGTAAGGGCAGGTGTGCTGAGTTACCGGGCTTAATTTTAGCGTATTCTCTTCAGGCCTTTATGGGGCACAAAGGGGGCCTGTCTGATGCCAGCTTTTGCTCGTCGTATACAACTCGTTTTCGTTCGCTGTACAAATTGGTTCCCGTTTTTTATAGCGCAGCTGTTATCTATAACCCCTGTGTGCAACCCCGGATTACTTTACAAGGGGCCCGGTACCTTAGCCGTGACGTGTTCGCGAATAGAACGTGTCCGCGCACTGAAAGTCGGGTGTATTATTAGTGTACTGTGTCTTCCAACAAGCCATGGTGAATATGCGCTAGCCTTGTGTTTTTTTTTTCTCTTTGAGTTTCAACTCGTCCCCCTACAAAAGTCCAGGAATATATCCCTGAGAAAGAAACGCATCCTTTTGACCGGCACAACAGCTGTACTTTTCGTTTTGCAAAAGTCCCGAAATCATGTTATCTCAAGGATCCGCGTGCGCAGCTCGAATGAAAAACAGTTTTCTAAAAAAAAGAATGTTCGGATAATAATGGGATTTCGTATTATGCAGTCCTAACCTTTGCTATCTAAACACATAATAAGAATTCGTTTCGCTTGCGCTATATATGCTTATATGCTAATTATATTATATGCTTAATTATATATATTTAAGATTATATGCTATTGAGTCAAGTTGTTCATCCATAGTGACATCCTCCAAGTTGCATCAGGAGTAGCCTGAATGGGTCGCGGAGGTTGATTCATTCTCTTCTATTCAGTGAGACATAGCATGGTTGTAGTCGGTCCGCCTAATTCCTACAAGTTGCGCGAGCGGTTTATGTCCGTCACAGTCATGCTGTTAGGCGCATTAAAAGTTTCTAGAGCCACACTTTATTAGGGTCGGTTTGTTTCTTTTCATACGATGTCAAAAAACGGTTCTTCGGAAGTGTGCAGATAATGTAACGGCCGGAATTGCTACTAAAAGGTCATGTGGACTGTAAAAACCGCTACAGCATTTCGGGCAATTTCCTTGAGCTTAGTAAAACCTCTGCGTAAAAATAGTTCCTAATGAGTGTAGGCGGTTGCTTCGGTGATGTAGAACTTCGCATTAGAAAACACATAACGATCTCGAAGAGCAAAATACAAGATCTATCCGCAAGAAATTTTACGATTACAATTAGCTAGTATCCCTAAGCGAAAGCGAACATGGCATGTAATTAGTTCTTGATGGCAGGAAAGCTGCCCTTTAATGTTTCGTTAAAAAAACCTGTGCTAGCCGCTAGGGGGTGGCCCATCGCGGCATTTCTTTACATGGCGGAAAGTGAAAAAAAATTATTGCAACACTCAAGCCGATGGGCCTGCAACAACGGTCACAAAGGCCGGCTTTAGGCCCAAAGTGCCTCAATATGCACAACAAAGCCTGTTTTGGCGGTTGAATCGAGTAACGGAACGTGAAATGAGCGCACTATATGGCGCCGCGCGCGGATACCAGTGCCGCATCCGGTGTAGCTTTCGCCCTGTTTGTGTGTGTGTGTGTGTGTGTGTGTGTGTGTGTGTGTGTGAGAGAGAGAGAGATGAGAGAGAGAGAGAGAGAGAGAGAGAGAGAGGAGAGAGAGAGGACACGTTTTAATGAGCTCAAATGTGAGAGTGGAACCCTAGTCTGGGAATCCATGCGTTGCCCTCGCCGTCTTGGCCCGTGTCACCAGGAGAGTCTGGTCCTCCGGTTGACAGCTGGTCAACAGTGTCTCCCACAGCTCAGGAAAGGAACAGGTGGAGATGTTGTACAGGTGCACAGCAAAATTGTTCAAACTATGTTCACGTATGCGGCCAGACACCATTCTTCTCGTCCTGAGAAATCCCAATTACTTCCAGGTCACCACCCTCCGCGGACTTTAATCGAATTAAATAATTAATTAATTAATTAGCCCTACACAATGGAAGATAAAAATACTAGGACTCCACATCCAAAGCAATGGAAAGCCGATGCTGTGGCAGCGCATATTATAAACAATGTGCGGAGTTGCTAAACTTCTGCAGACGAATTGCAAATCGAAATTCGAGGTTCGCAGACGAATTGAAAACCTCGAAGAAGCAGATCACCTTAGTTTACAAGATGTTTTTATCCCCTTCCAAATTATATGCACACTGCCACGCAACACTCTCGTTGATCAACACCTACGAGAGCCTCAACACTCTCATGTAAAATACGGCCTACTAAATTTGTCTTACATGTTCAATCTGCAGAACGAACCACTCTCCCCCCCCCTTCCCAAATTCCACACTGTTACCTGCGGGATTATCATGGCTCACCATGGCTCATCATCGTCATCATCATCATAATAATAATAAACATCATGGCTCATCGCCAAAGCAATTCATCCGATTTCGGCAAGCTCAACAGGCAGCGAATTATTATATAATAATTCGGCGCATTATACTGCCAAGCTGAACCTAGCCATTTCCCGCAAAGACAATGTCCTCACAACCATTTCCACGTCAAATGTACATATAGACTTTTTCCGTGTTTCTGCTGCATAACATGAGTTGAAGCTCTAGCGTGTGTTTCGGCTCCTTTTATTTTTCTCCCTGTGTTAATGTTCGGTAGAACGATGAATTCCTTAGTAACCAAATCGCCCAACTTAACGCTTTATTTTTTCATCACCACAACATGTCAGCGATGGAAAGGCTATAACACTTGACAGTTCCATCACAATAACTCACCGCCGAAGGTAAGGCGAGTTATGGCGATGAAATGTCAAGCTACCGCTGTGAGTTACCACTGTGAAAATGGTCATTGTCATTTTCACAGCGGTAACTCGTTACCAATGGTAAGGCACTTGTAATTATCACAGCCATCAGGTAAGGCTATATAGATACCAATTTCACACCCATAACTCCTCGCAGAAGGCAAGGTTACACCCTTGCCATTTTCCTCGCCCCAAACTTGCCACCAAAGGAAAAGCTACACATTTGCCATAGTCACAGCCGTAGCAACAATCTGAAATTAAGACTACACTTGTCACTTTCACCGTCCTTAACTCGCCGCAGGAGGTAACAGTATACCCTAGACATTTTCACAGCCATAGTTCACCAACGAAGTTAAATCTGTACCCTTCTCATTTTCACCGCTATAACTAGCCGCCGGAGGTAAGGCTATTCTGCCATTTTCATCGCCACAATATGCCACCGAAGGCAAGCTATACCATTGTCCTTTTCAAAAAAAACCCTTACCATATTTATACAAATTTCAATGCCAGAACTCGCCGACGATGGTAAGGCTATTATACCACTGCCACATTAACAGCATAAACCGCTTCTGAAGATAAGTCTGTGCACCTGCCAGTTTAGTCGCGAGAAATCGCCAGAGCAGATAAAGCTGTACACCTGCCATTTTCACAGCCATTACTTACCACCGAAGGCAAGTCGGTAGCCCTGCCATTATCGCGGCCATAACTCGTCTCCGAAAGTAAGGCTATGCCCTTGCCCTTTTCATCACAATAACTTACCGCAGAATATAAGCTTATACGCTTGTCATTTTCACAGCCGTAACTCGCCGCCAAAGGTAAGGGTTATACACTTGTATTTTCACTGCCATAGCTTGCCGCCGATGATAAGGCTATACTATTGGTATTTTTACAGCCATTACTCGCCGCCGAAGGTAAGGCTATACCATTCAAATTTCACAGCCGTAACTCGCTACCAAACGTAAGATTCATTCGTACTGCCATAGCTCTCGCCTGATGGTAAGGCTATACTTTTGGCACTCACAGCCATAACTCACCGCATAAGGTAAGACAATACTATCGTGTTTCGCACCCATAACTCGCCGTCGAAGGCACAGCCATTTTCGCCGCCCTTACCATGTTCATCACCGTGACTCGCCTCTAAAAGTAAGGCTATACAATCGCCATATTCACATAATTGCCGATGAAGATAAGGATACCTTGGCATTTTAAGCCATTACTCGCCATCGAAGGTAAGGCTTTACCTTCCTTATCAATTTCCCAGCCGTAGCTCGCCGCCGAAGGTAACACTATACCGTTGTCATTTTCGTCCCCTCAATGTGTCACCGAAGAGAATGCTATACTAATGCCCTTTTCATTGCCTTAACTCGCCAGAGAAGGTAATTCTATACTCTTTTCATTTCCACAGACATAACGTGCCGCCGAAGGTAAGGCACCCTCGGTATTTTCATCACCATAACTTACTGCGCAAGGTAAGGCCTTACGCCTGCCATTTTCACAGCCTTAACTCGCTTCTGCGGGTAAAGCTATACCCTTGCCATTTCCACGGCCATAACCAGCCGCAGTGGGTTAGGGTATATCCTTGCCATTTCACAGTCATACCTCGCCGTTGAAGGTCAGGCTGTACACATACCATTTCATGCCCCTAAGTCGCCGCCGAAGGCAACGTTATAGCCATAGCCCCATCACGGCATAATTCGCCGTCGAAAGTAAAGCGATATACCCTTGCCAATGTTATCGCCAAAACTCTTCACCGAAGTAAGGCTTTTGCCATTGCTATCGCCATAACTCGCCGCTCAAGGAAAGGCAATTGCATTTCCATTGTCATAGACAAAACTCGCCGCCGAAAGTGAGGCTATATAATGTCCTAGCCATTGGCACTTAACCAGGCTGCCGGATCATCACCTTGCTAGGCTACCATCTACACGCCCCCATGCGTCTTTCGCAAAGGTTGTAGCTTCCAACATCACCAGCATGCCATCCAACTACACGCCTGCGATGAGGCCGCCACTCCCACTTTGGTGTACGACGTAGCCTCGAGCATGCCTCAGTATCCCAGGCTTAACAAAGAAGCAAGATTTTCCAACGCTGGCAGTACAGCAGTTAAGTCTGATTTATTTACACGAGAGATACAGTGACTGCACCCATATTTACACCGATGGCTCCGTAACAACATCTAGTTCTGCCGGCGCCGTTGTTATACCACGAATGCCCATGTCCACAGAATTCAAAATAGCCCATCTTACCACTTCCACGGCTGCAGAACTTACCGCCATCCGTTGTGCCCTTCATACCATTGAACAAACTTCATGCCGAAGATGGGCGATCTTCTGTGACTCAAAACCTGCGCTTCAATCGCTCCAGTCAGCCCTGTGCCGTGGACCTCATGAACAGCTGCTGGCCGCGGGACTACTGTACGACCGTGGCACCCAAGCGGGTCATGACATTGCCTTTCAGTGGCTTCCCAGTCATTGCGGCACTGTCGGAAACGAAAGTGCGGACGCTGCCGCACGCTTGGCACACCAAAAAACGGAGACCATATCTATTCCGTTATCCAGGACGGACGCCGCTAGGACTCTCCGAAAACTTGCTCGGGAGACCACGCTATCTAAATGGAGTACCCAAGAGTTCACGAGCGCTCGTATCCATGCCCTGGACCCCCATCTTCAGCGCCCCCTCCCATTAGGCTTCCCACGATCTGATGCAACCATTCTTTGTCGCCTCTGGCTTGGAGTCGCATTCACAAATGCTTACGCCTATTTGATTGGAATGGCAGCCAGTGAGGCGTGCGAAGTCTGTGACACACCGGAGACCATACGACATGTCCTCTGCGATTGCCCACGGTTTCATCCGAACGCAGCCAGCTCTCTGCGACTCTACGAAAGTTAGACTCTCGGCGCCCGTTCTCTGAGAAAACAATCCTGGGCCACTGGCCTTCTCCGTCGTCTGCGGACAAGGCGACAAAAGCGCTCCTGTGTTTCCTCAAAACGACGGAATTGCACAAAAGACTGTAGCGCAAGACTACTCTCTAAGAACTGTCGTGAACTTTTTTGTCTATAGTGTCCTACCGCTGGGCACACCACTCCACGCTCTGTCCGTACCTTTCCCCTTCTTTTTCTATTTTCCTTTTTTTCTCATTGTTCCCCTTTCCCCAGTGCAGGATAGTATACTAGGCCGTAGCCTGGTTAACATTCCTGCCATTGCTTTACTTTTTCTCTCTCTCTTTCATCACCACAAGTCGCCACCAAAGGTAAGGCGTTGCCTTTGCTATTTTCACAGCAATACCTCGCCGCCGAAGGCAAGGCTGTAGCCATGCCACTACCACGGCCATAACTAGCCGCCGGAGGTAAGGCTATACTCTTGCATTTACATCGCCATAACTCACTGCCCCATGTAAGGCGACATACCCTTGCCATTTTCATCGCCTTAACTCGCTGTCAAAGGTAAAGCCATACCATTGCCATTTTCACAGCCATAAGTCGCCTTCAAAGGTAAGATTACACTCTTCCCATTTTCATCGCCATAACTCTCCGCTCAAGTTAAGGCTAACGGTTGCCATATCCATTGCGAAAACTCGCCACCGAAATCAAAGCAACCCTTGTCATTTTCACAGCGACATTTCGCCACCGAAGGTAAGGCTATTTCATTGAAAAATGAACGGGCCTTATTAATAGTGCATAAACCATGTGAACTTCACCTTACTCGGTGTACAGTGCCCTAAAAAAGTGTTCACAATCCGCACGAAGCTTGACTCATCCTACTTTTGTGACAGGTACTGATATTGAGACATGCGTCGCTGAACAAAGGATGAGTATGAAGGACCGAGAAATGACACCACGTCCGAGAACAACAGGTTGTTTGTCGTTCGTCACAACAAAGAGCGAGGGCTCGATATTGAATCTCAGAAACCATTTAATTCAACAGGGGACAAAACAGGGCCTTCTGCGTTTTTTTTTTTGCTTTCATGACAACGTCGTCATATCCGAGGTAAGAAGTTAGCTCTTCTGGTGTCGTCTCTCTGTTCTTCGTTCTCGTTCGTCGTGTAGGGCTGTATGTTTCACTATGCATCGCGGAGAGGCTCAAACAATGGCTGTTTTAAAGTGCTGACATATTCGCTTTAAACGTATGCTGGACATGAACCACTGCGCACTTCTCCGTCATTTATAGCGTGAGCTACAGTTGCTAGAACCATACTTCCCCGGTATGACGGCACCACAAAAATTCTTTCGCCATCTAATAGTCTTTCCTAAACTTCTTTCTTCAGAGCAAGTCCGCCTCCGACAATTTATTTCTTGCAGATGTCAAGCTGCCCCGCCATTTTATCAGTCACTAAATGGACGCCGGTGCTGACGTTTTTGTTGTGTTCGCGTAACCGGTCATTGAGGCAACTCGCTGTTTGCCGTATGTACTGCTACATTCAAGGAAACGGGAGGCTGCTCAATACACTGAGAGTACACTGAATGAACTCGTGTCGGTGCCGGTGAATGCACTTCTCGATCGGCCTTGATGGCAGTAAGATTGGTGAGGTTGCGACCGACACGAGCTCTGGCTTAACATACCTCGCCAGGCAAGAGGCAAACGTCCTGTTTGCTGCGAAAAACATGTCCTCATTAAGTTGGCAGCACGAATTGCTAAGGGTGTTCTTCAAACACAAACTAAAATTTTGACAAGCTGATAATGCGCTGACGTATACGGCAGAAACGGTTATATCAGCGTAGCTGTTTAAGCTTTTAGTTCCGCCGTGGAGCGTTACCAGAAAACTCAGCCCAGCTGTGCGCCGCATCGCGTTGCCTAGCAACCACCTAGAGCCCCGAGCCACTTAACCACATCGCACCCATGACGTACGCGTAAGCGTGGCCGATGACGCAGTCGGACTGCTCAGCGCACGGACAAACTTCGGAAAGAAAAGAACGCTATACCCCCGTAGGGATCGACCTTCGGACCCTCGCGTTGCGAGGCAATTGTTCTGCCGACTACGCCACGGGCGCAGGTTACTTACGGTATGCAAAGTATTGGGAGTGATATCTGCGCTGCATCGTTGCGGATCGTTGCTAAGGGCGCTGGCCATAACTAACCTCATGGCGATAACTAAGCCACGTAACTTCCTTGCACCCCACGCGCGTAGGGCGGAGTCATGACGTCACAGAAGATTAAAAGCTTGGAACAGCCGGTCGCGGCGACACACCTCTCGCTTCCTGTGCTCCGTGCGTACGTGCTGCTGCCATGTAGGGTGGTTCCAGTCCAGATGGCCCCGATTCGTGCGTACGTGCTGCTGTTATGGGAAGACCCAAGAAAGTCCGGACGCCCGAAGAAGAAGCGGCTTACCAGGAAGGGCGCCGTACTGCCAAGCGAGAAGCGATGCGTCGCCGCCGAGCTGATCCAGAACGCTGCGCTGAAGCTGCGGCTGAGAAGAGGCGACGCCGAGTTGAGGATCCCGTGTTTCAGTCCAGGGAACGCGAGAGTCGGCGCCTGAATGCTCGACGTCGCCGAGAAAGCGATCCCGGCCTGCGACTGCTCGAAAACTTCCAGCATCAAGCCCGCCGAGACAGAGGGGGGGGGGGGGGTGCGAACGGCCGATTCCAGCGCGAATTTCTGGGAATAGAGTTTGGGCACAGCTGTCGCGTCTGTGACCGACTTTGGTTCGACGTGAACTTATCAACCATGAACTCTGTGCGCAACTATGAACAGCGGAGTCTGGCCTTACAAGTGCTTCGTGAAGCCTTTCCCGACGCTACCGACCACGACGAGATGAAGGTGTGTAAGACTTGCCGTGACTCGCTTCTCAAGGGCAAGTTACCGCAATTTAGCACTACGAATGGCTTTGTATACCCGCCTAAGCCATCGTCCCTGCCTCGCTTAAACGACGTGGAAGAACGGATGGTTGCTCCCCGCATACCGTTTATGAACATTCGTCGCTTAACCCACGGAGCCGGGCAATATGGGATTCGCGGCCAAGTGATCAATGTGCCGATCGATGTGCAACAGACTGTGAAAAGCCTGCCACGTAGTGTTCTCAATGATGCAGCAATCCACGTTCATCTGAAGCGTCGTCTACTCGCCAAGCCCGTGTACAAAGCCGGAGTTGTCACGAAGAACAAAGTTTACGCTTGGCTCGAGTACTTGGTGGAGACGCCTCTCTACCGTTTCTACGGAGTGAAGATTCAATGGGAAGAGCTCGGCCGCATTCCCGAGGAAGCCGGGCCTATCGACGACGAGGATATTGAGCCTGGTGAAAAGCTGGAAGACTTGAACGACCCCGTACAGCTAGCTTATGCCCTGAATTCTGCCAGTAGGACAATGGTTTACGACGACGCCGTTGGAATCCGGTTGACCGACGGACGACACTACTTGGCCATCGCTCCCGGACAAAGTAAGACTCCGATTTCCCTGCTTTGCGATCATAATGGCGAAGAGTTGTCCTTCCCCCCAATTTACTTGGGTCAGGCTCGTCAGATCAAGTCCCTTCACCCAACCCCTTTTGCCATGGCTAGTAGCGAGATACGGCGTACCGATCGTCGCGGCGTAGAGCCAAACCATGTTCTCTACATGGCTATGAAAGTGATGAGGCATAACTTGGTAGAACGCACCATGACGTTTCGAGCAAACGACACTACCCGCGCCATAACTAAGCTACAGCTGGAAAACAAGGAATTTCTCGAAGAGGCGGTGAATAGGGATTTGGCATTTCTTCGCGGAGTCCCAAATACCATTCAGTACTGGCAAGACAGGAAACGCGACGTCTTCGCCATGATAAGACAGTTGGGGAAGCCGCACGCATTCCTAACCATGTCGGCTTCGGAAGTTCATTGGGATCGGCTGATCGCTGTGCTAGAACGTCTTCGTGCAGGAACCGTTGGGGAAACCGCTAGAGAAGTCGAAGAACTGACTAATCTAGACCGCGTGGATCTGTGCAACAACGATCCAGTTGCTTGTGCAATATACTGCAACCGGCTCTTTAGCGTCATCTTAAACATCTTGAAAGACCGTCGCTGCTCCCCGTTTCGCCCCTACTACGTGGTAGACTACTTCAAACGGGTAGAGTTCCAGCAACGGGGTAGCCCACATGTACACACCCTACTTTGGTTGAACGAGGCTCCCCGCGAAGAGCTTAGTGGAAGCATGCCCGAGACGATCGAAATGATCAAGTCTATAACCTCGCTCCACTTGACTGATCTGAAGCGCAGCCGCACTCAGACCCACTCGCACACGCACACTTGCTATAAACGAGGTCGAACCAAGTGTCGCTTCGGAGCACCGTTCATGCCTAGTCAAACGACTCGAGTGATCGTTCCCTTCCCGCCAACCGAAGACGAGGGTGAGCGCAAACGTATCGAGAAGCTAAAAGACCACTACGACGAGATGCACGCCTGCCTCGAGCATACCACGTTCGACAACATTGACCAGTTCTGGAACCGCTTTGGCGTGCTTAACGAGGACCATTACGTCGACATTCTTCGAGCCGGTGTGAGTCGTCCCTGCGTTTTGTACAAGCGGCTCCCGGAAGAGAAGTGGGTCAACCCATTCAATCCTTGGATTGCCTCGGTCCTCGACTCGAACATGGACATCCAGGTCATTCTCGATCACTATGCCTGTGCAGCTTACGTTGTTGACTACGTAAACAAGGCCGATCGTGGGATGTCTAACCTGCACAAAGCCGTGAGTGACATGATCGAGGAAAAGGGAGAGATGGGCTACCCAGAGGTGCTCAAGGCGCTCGGCCTCAACATGCTCAAGGCGGTGGAGATGTATGCTCAAGAAGCCGCGTGGTTTCTCCTCCGCCAAGACATGTCTGAGAAGAGCCGCGCTGTGATCTACATACCCACGTGCTTCCCCGAAGAGCGAGTTCGAGTTCGCAAGACCAACAAGGAGCTCGAACACCTACCACCGTCTTCGACTGACGTGTGGCGAGAGAACGTGATTGACGAGTACCAGCGAAGGCCCGAAGAGTTGAAAGACGTTTGCCTGGCCGAGTTTGTGAGTGCCTACACTAAGAACCGTGAGGGCCAGTACCAGCTTCGCCGAACCGAGTGCGTGATCCGCTACCGCCACTACATTCAGGACGACGCGCTCAACTACCAACGAGAGCAAGTCTTGCTGTACGTGCCGTTTCGAAACGAACACTTGGAGATACTAGATAACAATGCATTCGTTAAAACTTACACGGAGAAGATGACCGACATAACCAAGCTTCAAGCAAAGTACATCTACGATAGTGACTGCGATTCGCTGATGGAACTTGCGCGAGGCATTGCCGAAGCCCATCGAGTTCCCAGTACACACGAGACTCAGTGGACTCGAATCCGCATAGAACCCGGAGACGAAGATGTGACGGGACACGATGTAGTCAACAAGGTTCTAGCCGAACAAAGTGCGTGTGCTGCCGTGCGAAAGCGGGAGGACATCATGGACACTGAGAAGTTCTACGATTTGATGCGCCTCACCAACTCCGAGCAGCACGAGTTTCTACGAGAGCTCATTCATCGTCAGACTACGCCGGGGGCCGAGCCGCTTCGTGACTTCTTCACTGGCCCTGCTGGCTGTGGCAAGACGTTCATTCTAAAACTTGCCATGGACATCTACAACCGCTTCAACCCGGATCCCCCCTATAATTCCTACGTCATCTGTGCTAGTACGGGGAAGGCAGCCGTTGCAGTTGGCGGTACGACCATGCATTCGGCCTTCAAACTGTCTCGAAGCCGGACCAACGATGGGGGACTGCGCGACAGCGAGCTGAACACCTTCAGGATGGCCTTCCGAAATGTGCGGTGCGTAATAATCGACGAGATAAGTATGATGTCTGCCGACCAACTGGACGCCATAGACATGCGACTGCGACACGTGACTCAGAAGTACAACGAACCGTTCGGAGGTGTCGATATGATCCTGTGCGGCGACTTGCGGCAGCTGCCCCCCGTCCGAGCCAGCGAGATTTATAAGAGAACGCGTGGTAGCAATCGAGTCTTCGCTTCGGAAGTGAAGTGGCACACCATGTCGTACTTCCCGCTAGTTCGAGTCATTCGGCAGAAAGACGCTCGTTTCTCTGGAATACTCACCAAGATCGGGGACGGAGTCGCACTGGACCCGGAAGAGCGGTCGCTGATAGAGAGTCGCTTCGTCACCGCCGAAGAAGCTACTCGACTGGCTCCCGATGCCGTGCGACTCTACTACTCGAACGACTCGGTCAATAAGTACAACGTCGAACTTGCAAAGGACGATGCCGGGGCCACCGAGATCATTGCTCAGGACGATTTGAGAGGCTGGAGAACCGAAGAGGACCGACTTCGCATGACGTTGCGAATCTCGAATATGTCTAGCACTGAGCTCGGAAACATGCCTTCCAAGATTGTGCTGTCCGTGGGACGCCCCTACATGTTCACAACCAACATTGATGTGCTCGACGGGCTTGTCAATGGCTCGGTCGGTGTGCTAAAGCTGTGCGAGTGGGAACCGAACGTGGACTTTCCGAAGCGAGTCTGGATAAAGTTTGATGCACCTGGAACTGGACGAATTGCTATCGTGAAAGCCAGAGTGGCTGCAGACGATGCTCAACGACGAGGTCACATGATTCAGGCCGACTGGGTACCGATTGAACCGAGGGTGGTCTCGATAACACTGGATACGAAGCGGGAGGAAGTGGTCAAGCGGAAGCAATACCCTTTGAGTCAAGCTAGTGCAATGACCGTCCACAAATCCCAGGGTTGAACTTACGGTAGCGTGGTCTACGACTACAGTAAGAAGCATCCTCAGAAACTCGTATACGTCGGACTTAGCCGTTGTACCGACTTCGAAAGACTATACCTGAAAAATGGGGACGGTGATTTCAAGTTTCATCATGTCGTTGCAAACGCTGACACCAGCTTGGCAAACGAGTTTGAACGACTGAAACGATACCCGTTCCACACGATCAGCAAAGACTGTCGAGCTGCGTTTGGCCGAGTGGGCGAGGGAGACTTTACGTTCGCCCTGCTAAATGTCAGATCGCTTCACAAGCACGCGGCGGACGTTAACCACGACGAACTGCTGCGGTTGCCGACTTTGCTGTGCTTACAGAGACGTGGAACGACCGCATACAAGTCGACGGTTACCTGTGCGTTGCCGACGAGTTTGACGCGGACAGAAAGGCCGGGGGGGTTAGCGTTTACGTGAAGCTTGGGCTCGATGTACCTGTCGAGCGAGTCGACCTTAGGAAAAGTGGTGGTTCCGAGAAGGGCGATGCTTTGGCTATACGTCTGTACGAATCGGTCACGCTAGTCTTGCTTTACATTGCCCCTAACGCTACTCAGAACGAGGTGAAGCAGTTCGTGAGCACTAAACTGCAAAAGATATACGAGCAGGGCCCCGTCATTGTGATGGGAGACTTTAACGTCGACCTTATCAAGGAGAAGTGGCTTGTGGAATACATGTGCACCACGTTTGGGATGGCATGTCTTACGATAAGGTGAGGCTACTTGCCAACTACAGTCAGAGGAACTTGTATAGACTTGGTGTTTGCCAACTTTGACTCGAAATGCCTGGACGACATTTGCAAGCCATTGGCAGTTTACCACAGTGATCACAAGGTCGTAATGGCCAGAGTTAGCAACACGCCTGAGTGGAAGGCTGGTGGGAGACCCGTGCACTCGCTTAGCGCTATCATGGAGAACTGGATTCATGGCTACACGTGTGCCACGCCATCCCTTGATAATCCCCACGTGCAGCCCAGACCATAACCTCACCCTGAAGAAGAGGTGGTCTACAACGGCGAGGATGAGCTCGACGAGAACCACCCATTTCCTCCTGCCCGATCGGATGACGAGGAAGATCGGCCATGTGACGATGATGGCTGCTACTGAAGAAAGTTGTACATAATAAAGCATTGTAAATACGTTATTTACTCACTTTGGCTTGGCTTTGCTGTCTTGACGGGTCTTCACTTGACCAGTCGTTGCTTGCCCAGTCATTGCTCGCTGAATCATTGCATGTCGAGTCATTGTTTGCTGAGTCATTGCTTGGCCGGGTACAGCCCCAAAATGTGAGCAGCTTGCACCAGTGGTGCAAGGCTGGAGTCACCAGCGGTTCTTGTGATCACCTAGTTTCCCCCACCTAGCTTCGGCCCGCATCCGACTGACCCGATGTATAATGAGATGTGCTCCCATATCGTGACGGCTGTGAAGTGTGGGAGACCGACCGGAATGGAAACGACACTTTGCCCAGCCACGCATAACTTATCAACTTTGCAAAACCTAGAAACGACTTAACTTTACCGAGTCTCGAAATAACCCCGCATTAACTTAGCCAAACCAGGAATAACCTAGGTGGGGCCGCCAGCTACGCTGTTTGCCCAGTCTTCGCGCCACTAGTGCGGAGCTGCCAAATTTTTTTTCCAAAGCCCGGAACATTGAGACATAACGGCGGATAGTGCCTACAACTGTAGAGACTTCCCTCGGCCACTAGCAATTCTTCCAGCGTCCACCATAAAAGAACTGGTAGTGGGAAAGGGGAACCTCCGTTGCATGACGTGTGCTCTACTTCCGCCGCGTGGAGTTGAACTCCCCAGTGGGCTCGCTCCCTGGGAGGAGGCCCGGTTGCGGAGGCTTTGAGTTGGGGGCGAATTATCTTCAGTAGTCACCCAAGCTTGGCCTGCCCGCTCCACGCACAGGGCTCCATCCTGGAAGACCCGCAGAGCTTAATCTTTGAATATGGAGTCCCCGGCACCGGTATATTCTAGCCTTTTGCGCAAAACAGCTGCAATGCTCAACCTTTGAAGACTTTCTGATGTGTTGTATGACAATTTATTGCAAAAAAGAGACGAATCTCTTGTTCCAGGCATCACAACCGGAAGCACGGTGTGACCAGATTGTCGGGAAAGTTAGGATCCTGTTCCTGACCTATTAGATAAGTTCTACCTTTGTCTGCAGATCGAGAGATTGCACGCTACGAAATTGGCCATTTCGGGCAAATAAACGTTTCTTCTGCGTTAGTATTGCTAGTAGGGCGATACTGGCGTTCCCATTACGCGAGTTAACTACCACAAATGCAACATTTTGTTTTCGGATGCGCAGTATGAAATGCGGCAGTGTGCATATTTTTGTTTCAGGTTACAGTTCACGTTCGCTTAAAGCTGAAGCATATTATTTTCCTACATAGATAGACAGAGTGTGCTCGGAAAAAGAACGAAAGTACAAAAAAAGGAAGGAAGCTCACACTAACGCGTAAGACTTGAAGGTAGCGAAGCTGTATGCAACCTTCACTACCATCACGACGGTTTAAGTCCACCATTGCAGCCGATTTGCTTCTTCACTGCCGCAACGACCTTGACTCCATCATTATTGCTATAAATGCGAGCTTCCTTCATTTTTTTATGGACGTGATTGTCATTGGACGTCACCTTGAAGGGCCGTACTTTCAGACGCGACTTTCTCGTTCTGAGCAAGTGTTGCCACGTTTACGCTGAACGGTAGTTTTTTTCGTTCCGAGCAAGTGTTGCGGCGAAAACTAGGGTTTTTTTTTGCCAATCTTAGCCAATTTTCCTAAGTGGGTATGCTTGGCTTGACAAACATGCGCAGGGGACGATGGGCGCTCTCCGCGAGGCATGCACACACGAGCGCCCGGCATTTTCTTGTCTTTTTTACCTGCCCGGCGGTCGCCGCAATCTTGGCCAATGTCCCTAAGTGGGTATGCTTGGCTTCAGAAACGTGCGATGCTGGGCGGTCGTCGCGAGGCACGCGCACACGAGCGCTCAGCATTTTTTGTTTTTTTTAACTGCCAGGCAGTGGCCGCGAGGCACGGGCTCACGTGTGCGTGCTCGGAATTTTCTTCCAATTTTTAACTGCAGACACAAAAATTACGATTTCGTAAACAGCTTCGCTGTTAAAAAGAAGAGAAGAGAGATAGAGCAATCTTTAATGAGTCTGGCGATGTCAGCCGAGCTAAACCGCCTGGCTTGCTACGCCAGATGACTGCTGTGACAATGATGTTTATAATGATGAAGATGAACACATGACTTGAACTATTTACAAAGTCTGATGAAGGCTTGTGGATTTTACATAGGCCAGTAAAGCTTTTGTGGCACGAAAGGCACGTTTGGAAGAATTCCAGGGACCTAATACGTCTCTCAGTTCTAGCCCTACGGAGAGCGGCCGGCCCAGAGACACTGCAAGGCACACTCTTTGCTTACTAAATCGCGCACAGTCACAAATGAGGTGTTGCAGATCTTCACGGACACCACACTGTGGGCACAGAGGCGAGGTGGACTTACTGATTTTGTAGCAGTAGTATCGCGTGTAGGCGACGTTCAACCGCATGCCGTGGAGTACTGCTTCATCATGCTTCGATATTCCAGGTGGCATGCTAAAGTTACAGTGCGGGTCGATAGAGTGGAGGGGCGCGTAATGATGGGATGCGTCTGCCCAAAACGAACGCTGCATGCTCCATGCCACACTGGATGCAAGTGATGAAGCATCTTTCCGAGAAAATGGTACCGGTACTTGTGGTCCACGTTTGTTATACGCTATGAATGCAGCAGCGTCCGCCTTCACATTTCCAGTTATTCCGCTATTGGAAGGAACCCACTGGAGTGTTATTTGATGACGCGCCTGCAGAGATTGAAGATGCAAAGCATGTACAACAAGCACAAGCTGATCGTTGGGGAAAGACGCCAAACATTGCAGTGCAGCCCGAGAGTCCATGAAGATGGTCCACACGCGTGCAGGCTGCTCGATGATATAAGCCAAGGCCAGCCGCAGAGGTGCGATTTCGGTAGCCGTAGATGAGGTTTTGTGGCTTATAATGGTACTGAGGGCGGTGCGAGATAAAGGTATCCACATCACGACAGTGGATGATGTGGATGACACCGATCCATCAGTGTACAGATAGATGTGTGTGTACTCCTATGTGTAGTCAATATATTCAAGGGCAAAAAACCGCAGAGCGGCAGGCGGAATATGCTCCTTGCTTGAAATTCCGGGCACTGTGGTCACTATTATCGTTGGGAACATCCAGGGCGGATGCAGCGGAAGAACTGGCGGCTGGTAATGATGAGGCAGGAAGTCACGCACTTCAGGGACCTAACTTGGCGCTAAAGGGTGATCACATTGCCTTGCCACAATCCGCAGTCGCACGCGAAGGAGTTCCTGCGCGCCGAGAGCCAAGGGTGACAGGCGTCGGCACTCCGTCAGTGTTCCCACAGTCGAGGTAGTTCTCGGGACACCAATGCAGGTCCTGAATATCTGTGCATGCATGGACTGTAGAGCCTTTATCGTTCCTTTAGAGAGAGTGGCCAATACAGGGATGCTGTAACGTATCGAACAGACGCAGAGCATTTCGTATAGCCGAAGGAGAGAGTTAACAGAGCAACCGCCGGAGTTACTAGAAAGCATAAGGCATATGCGGGCGATTGAGGAGAGCTTCTCCTTGAGATGGCGGACATGAGGTGACCCGGTGAGGGACCTGTCGAATGTCACCCCCAGAAACCTATGGTTGGAAACTTATGGGATGTCATTGCCTCCAACAGTGAGCCCTTAGTGCGTGAGGTCCTGCTTCGTAAAAGCCAACGCTGCACATTTGCTTGCCGAGATTTCCAATCCTCGTGCTGCCAAGAACGCTGCAATGGAGTCGATTGCTCGCTGCAGTCTCGATCGTAGCACACGCCTGTTACAGCCAGAGCTCTATATGCAGATATCATCCGCGTACAGGGAGATTTCGACCGACTGCGGCAAGCATTTCTCCAGGCCTATCATGGAGATTTGGAAAAGTGTGGGGCTTATCACCCCTCCCTGAGGAACACCTTGGGTCACTCTGTATGGTGCTGAGTCACCGCTGTCTGTGGACATGTAGACGTACCTATCGGAAAGGTAGTCTGATAACCATGCGTACATCCGGCCTTCGATACCTGAAGATTTCATAGCCGAGCGAATAGCTTCATGCGCTACGCAGTCATAGGCTGATTTGATGTCCAGGAACATGGCAATGGTGATGTTTCGCCTATATTTGGCTTGTTTGATTCTGGTTGCAAGCGCGATGGCATTGTCAATGCTGCTGTGGCCTTTGCGGAAACCAGACATCTGTGGCGGATGTACATTTCTGACTGTCAGATCCCAGTCTAAGCGATAAAGCACCATCTTCTCCATCAGCTTGCCTACACAGCTCAGGAGGGCTATGGGACGGTAGGAGTCGATGGCAGTTGGAATTTTCCCTGGCTTGAGAACAGGCGCAATGCGAGCGTGCTTCCATCTTGGCTCTAGACGGCCAGTCTCCCACGAGCGATTAAAAATGTTTAGGAGGAACCTTTTCCCCTTTTCGCCTAAAAGGGACAGGGTTGTATATACCATAATTGCTGATTCATGTTCCGACAAAACTTATTGCCCAATGAACCTCGCGAATAATTTCGTTTGCGACAATTTAAATACAAGACAAAGTTGATTCGAGTTAAAGAGATGAGTGGCACCCAGTACATCCAAGCAGTTCTTATGCTTTATGAATGCCACAGCATAAATGTCCATTTGCACGCTTGAGGCCCTTTGCTTTGCGATCCACCCTAACGCTTTCGGATGGCTTCGGTCTGTCTCCAGCGCATTGTTCTCTGCACATTCTTGCCGCCCCCTAATGGGAGAGTTGATGACGGCGGTGAATTTCGCTGCTTGTCCGTTTGCTCGCTTGGCTGGGTTCTTCAGATCCCTCCATGAATGGTGTACCGGCACGGATGGCCACCTCAGGCCATTTCGATATGGAACGCTTTGAGCTTTGGAACCTCTCGCGCAATGAAATGTTCCTCCAAAAATTACTTTACTGCCCAAGATGCCCTTGCCAGTGCTCACGCCTACTCCAGCTTCGTCTCCCAATGCGCCATTGCAACTTTTGACTTTAGGACAACAGAAAACGTGTTTCGGAGAGCGTATACCATTTTATTTTCACATAGTGGCCGATGAGGCTTAAAGCGCGATATAATGTCTTAGGTTTTCAAAAACTCCCTCTGGTCGCTTACTTGTAGTGGATATTTTTTCTCAGCACCTTCGAAGCGAAGTGCTTATATGCAGACAAAATCGTCGCAGCAGGCGGGGAAATAGCCTGTTCCCTTCTTCCTCGTGCACTTTTCATCTGGTCCCGGGAAGATTTCGGGACATCTGAAAGAACGGCAAGGTTGTATCAATGTGGTACTTTCGCTAAATCAGGTACATGCAGTTTATCAGTGTGGACGGCTGTCGACATTGAATCAGAAGTATTGTCCATGTTGAATGGTCAAGCAGGGGAAATCAACACGTCATGCCAACCCTATTGGTTAAATCCATTATATAAAAGAACATGCTACCAGCCTCAACCGTGCATTTTTACTGGAGTGGCTAAAACGCAAACATTGGATAAAAATTTACACCATCTTTCCGCGAGGGGAACCATGGGGTAGATCCGACGCATCAGGGGTTGCCGTTGCGTTTCCGTTGTGTTAGCGATGTCAGCGTGTGGATTGCTGTTTTTGTTTATCCTATTTACGAGCATGTTCACCCCCGATGCGTCGCATCTACCCCATGGTTCCCCTCGCGGGAAGATGGTGTAAATTTTTACCGAGCGCAAGCTGCGCGCTAACGCACAGCTGGCACGGCGACGGGAGCGAGCGCAGCCGAGCGCAAGCTGCGCACTGACCGCTCTGACGCACAGATGGCGCTGCGGTGAGAGCGGCGGAGCGCGCAGCTGCCGCGGAGAGGAGAATGGGGGAGGGGTGCGGACTACGCCGCGACAACGCGGGACAAGGCAAGTTAAAGAAATGCGTTGCATCTAAAAATTTGTGGACCCCGCGCATCGGTGGGAATCTACCTAATGTGAAGCATGCATCGTGGTATGCATGGATTGAAAGGAACTCGTGAGTGGCATTTTTAAATGTGTGATTGTGCTTGGCGTAGTTGCTGATTTGTCAGAACGGCGAGCATTCGGTGCTGATTCAAGAACTGCGAGACGGAGCGAAATAATTTACCATCCTCCCTTAAAGAGAGCTGATAGAAGCGGGAAAGCTGAAAGTGCGTTTAACCTTCGCTGAAATGGCCAACCTTCGCTGAAGGTGCGTCCAATCGATCCTCAATCCTTCAAAGACCGAAATCGCAAGCTGACAACGAACCCGTGTGACGATTTTACGTGAAAACAGGTAAACACATCTACGAACGACTTAAACGTTACCGATACGTGGCTGATGAGATAAAGGTATACTACTGTACTCCTCCTTCACGATCGATGCGTGTATTGTGTTATCTAGAACCGTTCCATTTTCGCGATTTTCAAGTGACCATTTCGACACAATGGAACCCTGGTTTCACGCACGCACCGCGTGTTCAAAGATCTTATCAGAGCTCTTCGGTCGACCAACCGGTCTATGGGGAAATGCATTGGTTGTCTGACAGAACGCCATTGGTCCCACTAAGAAAGCACCCCGCCGTAGTGGCTCAGTGGCTAAGGCGCTGTGCCGCTGAGCTCAAGGACGTGGGGTTCGATTGCCGGCCGCGGCGGCTGCTTTTCTGAAGGAGGCGAAAAGTGTAAACGCCCGCGTGCTCGAGATTTCGGACCCCGTTAAAGAACCCCACGTGGTCAAATTTTATCCGGAGCCCTCCACTACGGCGCACCGCATCGTCTGTGTAGCGTCAGCGCGTTAAACTTCTTAATCAAGCAATCAAATCAAAACCCCCTAAGAAAGCTTTCGCTTTAAAACGTTCAAGGTTTCGACCTCCCTGGCGAAGACGCGGCCATCTTAAAGTGCAGGGAACCTGATAGACGCATGAAGTGGGGTTCCTCAGGCGCTATGCCATCAGTCGCTTTCCCGGCCGACCACTCTACCTCGGTACGGGGAGGACAGCGTTATCTGGTATAACTTCTCCGGGAGACCCCCCCCCCCGCGAGTTACTTTCCCATCCGGGCCACCTATGAAACTCGGGCAATAAAGGAAGCATTTTGCAGGCTGTCGATGTCCGACTGTCTGCGGGTCGCGTCGACAAGTAAAAAAATTTCCGTCTCGAGTTTTTCGCGCAAGTTAGTAGCTCACAGACTAATGTAGGTATCTTGGGAAAAATTATACCGCTGTGAAGTGGTAAACGGAACAGAATTCCCGTCGTGGCCACGACAGAATGTACGGACCAGATACCCTATATGGACTAGCCAGCTGACGGGCTGGGTGTCATCAACGTGAGAGTAAAAGAAAAAAAAAACCTACCGCCTTTACCGTGCATATTTCATAAACAGAAGCCGCCGAAGAGGCGGCCATTGCTCTAGACAGGAACGAAGGCCGTCGCTTCGGAGACTGCAGTTGAGCACCTACCACCATAGAACCCTCCTTCGTGCGATTTGCCCTACCTAATGTGCCTTCTATTTTAATCCTATGCCGATCCCACTGTACCAACAGATATGAGAGCGCCAGAAGCCCCGAGACCTTGCCCCACTACCCTCACCCTCCTTTGAGCAGTGGGTGAACCGCGTGGTGAGTCCCGATTTTAAAATACAGCCTGAACTGGTGACGAGGGCCTGAACCGCCAGCCGAGCCGACTTGGTCGTAGACGATTAGACACCCGTCCCATTCCTCCTGGGCGGATGCCCTGACATCTCAACTTAAATTCGAGGAATAGAGATTTGTTCATCATCGCCTTTCTTGGAAATGTCATTTCCTCACATTCACACGGAAAGACGAGGCCATTTTCGTATAGACTGAATAGCTTAAACGCACAAATGTACGCAAACAAAATCGCTGCACTTGCTGACAAACTACATTCCGCGCTTGCTATCTCCGTTTTAGAAATTGGGTGGGACATCTCTGAAGTAGCTATTTACAAAAATAGTAACCGCAGCGAATGACTATGGATAAGCTACGTACGGGATACCGGAAAAACCTCCCTCCCGTGCGTTGCATTGAAACCTCATACACGGGTCATCCGAGTCAATGAAATCTCCATCGGGATAGGCTTTGTTCTTCCAGACACAATGGGCTGAAAAGAAAAAGAAAGAACAAAATGTGAGTTTGAGTGTTCGCCATGAGTGCCGAAAGTGCGGAAAAATTTTGTGGCAGATTCAACCACGAAAAGTTTGCCATTAATCTACCTCAAAATAGTCGAGGAGTCAGGGGCGCGATTATACGGCAGACACATCATATTACGAGTGTGTAGATGAGCTGTGTAAATATAGACAACCACATACACCCCCCAAAAAACACCAACCGACCTACCTTTTACACTGAGGACAGTTGGGTCAGTAGGGGGTGAGTGTGAGGCGTGCCAGGTGTTCAGTGTGTTGGGCCTCGAGCTGTCCAGATTGGGTGTAATGTAGTCCAGTTGAAGCAGTTTCTGTGGGGTAGTGAAAGCTGGCTGGCCAAGTGCGACCTTGTACGCCTGACGGATAAGTGCGTCTAGCTTGCTCTGTCCTAGAGGTTTGAGTCGGATGTAGGGGGTTAAAGTTTCTGAGGAGGCTACGGACTAGGGTTTGTACGAGGCGGAAGGTATCTTGTTCCCTCAGGTTGTGCTTGTGTGTACAGAGTTGCCGCATGAGGTAGAGGAGTTGGGATATTGTGTCTGGAAATTGGCGGAGCAGGGGTGCTCTAGACCCAACAGCGTGAAAAGAACTGCCAATGATGTGGACGTCTCTGAATGACTCGAGGTGGTACCGTTGCATCCGAGACTTGAGAAAAAGGTTAGAATAAAATTTCCGGACTGCTTGCCTTCATAACAGTGAAAGGGGAGGCGAGCGAAAGAGGGAAAGGTGGGAGATGGTTGGGGGTGAGTTGATTAAACACATACACACATGCACAAACACACACACACATACACAAGCACGTAATATCAAGGAGAAATGAAAAAAACGAACGTTACAATATAAACAGGAACACCCAAAATCGAAAAATACTGCTGCGGAGGTCAAATAATGGCGCTCTTTTGGTACAATTGGAAAGCCACATTTCGCACCTTTGTTACTGTAATTAAGCCACGCGTCAATCTGACCTGCATGGAAGCAAGTAATTCTGTTTGTGTTCTGGTTCATATTTTCGTTATCGCATTTCAGCTTTTTTGTTGACCATGACTGTACGTACAGGCGCGCGTACACATGCGTACGCTCACGAATACACAGACGCACGCACACAACACAGTACACGCGCTCACACATACACGCACAGACGCACCCACAGTCTGCCCTTTTTTTCCAACAACTGCAAAACCAAGCTTCTCACAATTTCGCCCATACATTCCGAGGGTTATTTAGGTTTTCCGCCGGCTAGCCTTCAAATCTGAGGGTTACGACGTAACGGAAGACGGCCTGCGCATCGTACGTCAAGCTGCGGGTACCTAGGCCCCACGAAACATGCTTCGCGAGTTTGCCGCGAAACCGGCAGATGTGCAGTAATAGTTCTTTCGCAATACAAATGATAATCTGGCACTTTAACACCTACACAAAGGATGGTATAATTAACTTAATGTTCATTACGTTTAATCAAAATATTCCCCCGTCTCTCCTGCTACCGCTGTCTTCCCGGTGTCACAGCAATGAACGAAGGTAAGCACTCACTGTTGTTCACGGCAACGGGTTCCTCGAAAGCGGTCGTCGTGGCAAGCGGCCCCGATATGCACAGGAGCAGGAGCAGCATCCCGAGTCCCCGCGTCTGGGCAATCCCAGAAGAGTCGCCCATGATGCTCGCGTGCGCTGAAATGGAGATGAACTCGTGCTATCCTTTATCCTAGTCAAGTGTCTCTTAGAGAATCTTTCTCCGAATGAAGCGTCTGCAGCGGCAATCCAGATGCCTTTTAATACCAAACTCAGCCCGTACTGAATGATGGAAATACGACAATGATATATAAAGTCCCCCCCCCCCCCCTCTGCAGTATAAGCAGTATTATGGAAAGTAGAAAGGGGAAAGGAACTAACGAGAGGACATATATGATTGGCTCTTAATGCTGGAATATTTCTTTCGCACTATTTAAATCGTCCTATCGTCGTTACTCAAAGGGGACGCAAAAAAAGACAACAGATTTGCAGTGTCTTTCTTTTTTAACGCTGCGGTCGACCTAGCACTGTCCGCCGCGGGCGGGTTTTTTCTGATGTCGTTCGTGTAAGGCGCTGTATCGAGGGCATTTTTAAGGCAGGTGTTCGGCGGAGGCTCGAATTTCGCATCCTTAGCAGTTAGACTTTAGCAGGAATCCAGAGCAGACTGTTTTAGTAGGGAATGGCTTGCGCTTCAAACAAATCAAATGTGTTTAATATTTATGATGCCGTAACTTGATAACTGCTTCAATTATGGGTTTAAAAGTGTGACGTGCCATATGGCTATTTTTACGCTCAGTAACCTTGTTTCAGAGCATAGCAAAACTCCCAAATCTGGCTGATTGAGAACTATTCCCCAAATGCTGTTATTGCGTTGTTGCCAGTCTTGAAGTCATTATGACAATGTGTAATTCCTTTCACTATCACTTTTCCCCAAAGATCCAAGTGGGAACCTGGCACAACAGAAGGATATTCTCCGGTGCACCACTCAGAAGGATATTCTCCGCTCACTGCCTCCTGGCCATCGCAGTACCGCGGCTCATACTACTCTAACTGCCCATTCCGCTACTCCGCCGTACAGAATGTGAATGTGCAGCATCTGCTGTGGACATGCCCGGGACTCATCAAATCCGATTAGGGCTCTTTCGTGCGCGCGGCCTCCACCCTGCCCGTCCTGCAGACCTGCAGCGCTGGGTTCATGGAGCATTTCATCGGCACCTTCTGGACTTTATACACGAAGCAATCTTGTTTGTGTACCTGTGAATTGTGCACCGTTATGCCGTAGGGCCAACTTCCGAATTAAAAAAAAAAGTTCACGTCCGGATTATAGCCTAATAAAACCTTTTAAATGGGCGCTTATTTCATATACATGAGGGCATAACTGGGCAACCGCTGAGTCTATTGTTTCAGTTTATTGTTTCAGTTATTGTTTCAGTTTAAATTTTACAACGCATGCATAACTCTAGGAGGTCCCATAGTCATAGACAGCGGAAGGACCACCTACCAACAAGCACAAACGAAAAGTACACCTAATTCGGTTAACAGCAGTAACATTTCTAAAAAACACAAAACGAACATGTTTGTACAATCAAGCCAAATATTGTTACTAACAATCAAAAGTATTATACAAAAAGGGAATTAAATGGGGATATTCATCCGCATACCACATATACAAGTACATAATAACAATCGTTATGCTAAAATGATCCGGCGAAGCTGCCCCTTAAAAGAATGAATTGAAGGAGGTGATTTAGTGGTTGGGGCTATTGAATTCCAGAATGAAGTGGCCAGAACGTTTGCACTTGGGTTGCCGTAGTTAGTCCTAGATTTTGGTAAGAGATAGTTGTGGTGTGAGAATCGAGTGGCATCAAAATGCGGGTTTTGATTTTTAAATATTAACTAAATTTACTTGACAAAATGTATAAGTTCGGATGCAAGGGAATATTTATTTAAATCACCAATTGACAACTATTAAATCTTCAGAGTAATGTCAACGCATTACATGAAAAACGGCTGTAAGTAATTATTCTTAAAGCTTGGTTTTCTGTGCGCTGTAAAGGTGCCAAGTGAGTTTGACATGTGTGGCCCCGAGAAGAAATGCAATCTGAGCTTGATTGATTGATTCAAGCCTTTATTGGAGGAAAGGGGAGGCCCGGAGGCCGTGCATGGGAATATGAGATATGGCTGTGAAGGAATGCATAGTAAAGTGAGGCTAATACGCGCTCTAAGGTGCGACTAACTTTCGTTCACGATCACAGCAACACGTAAACGTTGCTTTTTGATATCAATGTCAAATTAAAATTTTTGGCAGTTAGACTAATGAGGTCATTATGGCATTACGTAATTTTTGACACTCCCGTAAAATATCCCATGAAAAGATGCTAATTTATTTCTTTAGAACTTATTGATATCTTTGATTCCATAATTCTGTAACCGCTGGATCATGTGGTAAAATCCTCATATGTAATAGTACTATTCCCGCACTGTAGCATGGCACTAGCCTTTGTTCGAGATTTTAGAAACACTTAATACTTAGTTTATTTGTATCAACATCCAGACTAATATTTTTTATAACGGGTCATGAAGTCTCCGCTGTAAGAAGTGTGTTCACTTTAAGTCTCTTCAAGGTGTAATAAACGATGTTATTTTGTCTAAACTGAGCAAGTATTTGGCATACTGTTAAACTTTCCTTAAACGTACAAATGGCTAAGCCTTGTTCCCGCCGACATGAATTAATAAAGAAACGTTCCCATGTCCCATCTGATAAACGAGGCTAAGTATTCCCATCACCATCAATGGGCATGGCGATGTGAAATCGAATATGCTCACCAAGCCCGTCCCGTTTATTGTCAGGTGCTGCTGACCGTTGCCGTTGTGTCTGGCATCGCTGGACAGTCCCCATCTCCTGCGTCACCTGTGCTTAGCCTCCTTCTGGCTTCCCGCTTCGCGCACGTTTGAATAATCCTCCCTCAGAAACGAAGCGCCTTTCTACCAACTGGCCTACCAAGCGTGCGACACCACGTGACGCCTCGGTCGACTACGTCACCAACGACAGCAGCAGCAAATCGTGGTCCCCAACGTTTCGCTTTCAGAGGGCATGGCGATGGGTAATCAACTATGCTAACCAGGCCTGTCTCGTTTGTTTCCCAGGTTGACACTTCTTACTTCTCGGAACGATCTAACAACAGGTTCCCCGTGATCCTGCCGTGCCCGCGGACATGTATGATTATTGCGTATGTCTGCCTGCTCGCTTGTAAGCCTTTTGCTCTGCGGTGATAATTTATACGAGCCCCGGCCCGCATGCTGAAACTTAAAATGCAAAGAAATTGAAAGGGACTGAGATATTCATATAAAACGATTTTTCTCGGGAAACACTTAGAAAGAGGAAGCTGCTGCGGGAAAGTGCTAAGCTGGATAAACAGAGCGGAAAAAACGTGTACTTGCTCAACGATAAGCTTCACATTGACAATGACGTTTGCGTTTGGGATGATATGGAAAACGCGCGTGTCAAAGTTGATTCAATTGTTGGTCCCAAGTTAGCAAATGACAATCTACTGCCATCTTCCCCGATAATTTTTCTCTCTTGAACCTAAATGCCACAGGCATTGGAAATAAAACTACTAAACTTAAATATATCCTGCCAACCCATGATCCTGACGTGACCGCAATGTCTGAGACTGGCGTCATGACTACGATGTTATTCTCCTCTTCCACGGCATTCATAGGCCTTCACGCGGCGGCGGTGTCGCTGTTCTTGTCAGACGTAAAGTAACTGCTGACTCGTTAGATAAGATTGATGGCCATGAAAGTTTATGCCCGCGCATAAACTGCAATGGCAACTCATTTATTAATGCGTAGCATTCTTTGCCGAGTGCACCCACAGCCAGGACCATGTAACGCCCTGCATTTCCACAAAAATGCTGATGTCGTGGAAGTTCCACCTGTAATCTCTATAATGGCGTAAATAGGAGATAACTGGTCGCAGCGAAATTTCAAAAAACTAAAAAAATTTAAAAAATTCAAAAAATTGCGGTACATGGCAAAACGTTTAACGCATGGCATTTCCACAATAATGCAGATTTCGCGAATGTTTCACATGTAATCGTTATGATAGCGCAAAGGGAGATAATTGGTCGAACGAAATACGGAAAATGGCAAATCTTATAACGACCTGTATTACCACAATATTGCAGATTTTGTGGAAGTTTCATCTATAATCGTTATATGAGCGTAGAGGAGGTAATTGGGAGAAAGAAATTTTGAAACACTAAAAAAAATAAGAACAATATAAAAAAAACTACGAAAAATGGCGAACCCTGTAATGGCCCTGCATTTCCACAGTAATGCAGATTTCGCGATAGCTCAAAATGGAATCGTTATAACAGCGTAAATGGAGATAATTGGTGAGACAGGATTTAGAAAAACCAGAAAAATTGAGTGGAAACAACTCGCCCTCAAGACAAGCGGCATAAGAATGCTACGCATTAGTAGATCATTCCCTGAATTTTCGCAGAATTTTTTTCTTATTGCAGTTTATCAGCCGCTTTGCCCCGATGCCTCCTTCTTGACTAAACTATATCATCACGCATTACAATCCTCCAAAAGTAGCACTATTATAGCAGATTTCAATCTTCCAAACATTAACTGGCCTCCTTTTTCTTCCTCCCCTTAGGATGATCACTTTGTATGGAACATCATGCTTGCACGCTGTCTTAATCAAGCTGTAAATATACCTCTCTGAATACAGAGAATCTCTTCTCGATTGTCTCTGTGTTTTACAGTGTCATTTGGCCCGAAGTAAATGTTGCAGTGGTGGATGGTTTATCTGACCATAAAGTTGTAATTTTTACGTGTCGACAAGGTGGGCGGCTAGCGTCTGATTCCGAACGAAAATCTGTAAGGGACTTTAGTAGGGCTAACGATGAAAGTGTCCTGCATTACTTACACTTACAAGTTGACAACTTCGCCTATGACGATGTCAGGTTCCTATGGGGTTAGTTTCAAGGCATTTGCCGTTTCTGCATTGATAGCTTCGTTCCAGTGAAAACGAAAAATGTGCGCCGCTCAAACCCATGAATTACTCGCGATATTGTTAATGTAGTTCGCAAGATAAAAAGGTTAAAAAAAAGAAAGGCAAACAATAAGTTGTTCAGAACCCCTAAGTAGAGCGTTAGCCCATAAAAGTCGGGCAACTAAGCGATTTTTCTATTCCACCACCCTGTTTCGTTTTATTAAAACTAATCCTTCAATCTTTCGGGGTCACCCGAATGCGAGGGGAAGTCGCAACATATATGGTATAAATAGAGGCAATGAAATTATAACCGATAAGCAGGCGAATGCCGCAGAATTCAATTGTTATTTCCAATTTGTTTATTCGGATACAGTTCTTTGTTATAACATTTGAGAGATACGTAATCCCACCGAAGTGAACTCTGACTTCATCAGTTACAAAGGAATCGATTCAATGTTACTTGGAGAGAGAGAAGAAAGTTCTTTATTAGAGATTACTTAATCTTAAGTTACTTAACCTTAAATTCGAATCCCCTGTCGGCCCTGATAAGATTCCAAGTGTATGTTTCTCTGTCGCTACGCCGAATCCATAGCTGCATTCCTGGTTGTTATATTTCGCTTACCTTTTTCTGAAGGTGGTGTGCCCGTTATGTGGCGTATTGCATGTACAGGTACAGTGGCTATCTTTAAAGCTGGTGATCGAGCCGAGGTTGCAAACTATTGCCCAATTTCGCGTCTCAACTGCATGCAGCAAAGTCATGGAGCATATTATTTCCAACTATTTTGTATACTTTTCAAAGTCCCGCAATATTAGGTGCGGAATACCCTAGGACCGCACAGAGTACATCATCGTCCATGCGCATAGCATTTACAATCGCAAAAAAATCACACATGCACCGGCAGGATTCGAACCTGTGTCTGGTAGATCAGACAGAGTTAGTGTCAGTCCTCTTACCCATTGGGCTACTTTTTTTTCTTTATTGCCAATCTCGGACAGCAACACCAGGTACCAGGTACAATGCCGTGAGTTAGTACCCGACAGTCAAACGGCTTACTCCCTCGCCTGTAACGGTGCGGAGTACCTTAGGACCTCCCAATGTCAGTCCGCGTCCATCCGTGCGCACACCACCATCGAGCGAAAATCAAGCGAAATTCGATTTGAGCCGTGAGCTGCAGTTTCATTTAGGGAATAATCAAGGTGCAACTCACGGCTCAAATCGAATGACGGTCGGGGCGCAACTTGGATGTCATTTCGAGTCCCCGTACTCCGCACCCTCGCCATCATCCACGAGTGGAGATGCTGCCATTTTTTTAACACTTTTCAAGCACGGTTTCCGTAAGGGCTTATCTATTACCACTCACATTGTTTCTATTGTGCATACCTTTTCTTCAAGTTCTCGATCAGTCGGGCCAAGTTGGCGCAATATTTTTAGATCCCTGCAAAGCATTCGACAGGGTATCGCATTCGGACCTTCTCTATAAACTTAATACACTTAATGTCCCGTATGTACCAATAAAGGGGATGATTGCCTTATATCTCGAAAACAGAAAACACTGTTGATGTAGGTGGTCCCGTTTCAGGACATTGGATCCGTTAAAACCGGGGTGTCTCAAGTAATTATTCTGTTGCCGTTATTATTTCTGGTAAACATAAACGACATAACTTCTTGCATCCATGAAATCGTTGGTATTCGTCTATTTGCGGACTCGTACACGGCTTTTGAATCAACAGATGACCAAATTACCCTGAATGACAGTGAATTTTATGCCACATTGGTGTGACGTATGAGGAATGCAGCTTTATTTTTCAAGTTTAAAGTTTATTGCAATAATTTACACATGTTCACAGTTGGGTTGTAGTAGAGAAGGAAAGTCCAAGGCCAAAGCGGCACGCGGGACCAGTTTAACCAAACAATAACAGTGTACATGCGCATAACTAATAAAAAAATGCCACCTTATGTTCAATTACTCAGTAAAGGATGTCGAAAATTTTGCACACCTGTAGCTTTCGGCATAAAATTTACAAATAACCTAGTCTGGTCCACGCATATCGACAACACCTGTGCATCAACACTGCGAAAACTCGGCCTGTTGCGACACAAACGGAAAAAAATCCCCCTCATAGGTTAAGCTTCATATAATACGCTAATCACGCCTCGTCAAGAATACGCGTGTACCGTTTGGGAACCCCACACTAAAACCACATTAAAAAACGTCGAAGCCGACCTTCCGGTTCATAATAGTTATTTACGACATGACTAGCCAAACAGATTAATGCAAACAAACAGCTTCATAAAGGTTCAGACCGCCGAAAAATAACAAGATGAAAATTTCTTAATGAAGTTTGTAACCATAAACTTGCACTTGTTCCCGCACCTTAATAGCAGTTTTTGCCCCACAAACCTATCAGAAACTATCGTCCTCTTATATTTGAACTCCGATTTTTGCACGCGCAAACAACTTCAAATATTCTTTCTTCCTCTGTACAATCAGTGTAATGAATGCCCTGCGGGCCGAAACCTTCTTAACAATGTTCCTCAGTTGCTTAATCAGCTCGTCGATAAAATGTAACACTGCCAATATAGAGTACAGAGCAGCGGCTATTCGATGGTGGGAAGGAGGACAATAATACTACGGCCGAAGCAAAAATTACACCATCTTTCCGTAGGGGAACCCTGAGTGGTATGCGAAGTAGCCATGGGGTCGATTCAAGTGCCCATTAGTTTTCAGTTCGTCGTTTCCGTTAGGTTGCGCTACGTAGCTACCGCTATATTTACCGTTTGGTTTCCATGGTAACTACCAAACTTTTCACTTACCGGAACTACAAAATGGGAAATTGCGTTGACCCCACGGCTATTTCGCATACTACTCAGGGTTCCCCTACGGGGAAGATGGTGTAATTTTATTGAAGGGGGGGGGGGGTTGTTAGAGTGGAGAGGCAATAAAGAAGAGAGAGAGAGACGAGAGAGAGAGGAGAGAGAGAAGAGAGAGAGAGAGAGAGAGAGAGAGAGAGAGAGAGAGAGGAGAGAGAGAGAGACGTTACGTGGTATGAGTTTGTCTTTATTTAGGCATTATCATTATCATGTTCAACGTAGGAGACGTCGATCTGTGGTTGGCGTTCGGCTTTGATTATATATGACCGCCTTATGGTCTGTGAAATGTAAAGTCAAGTGCTGTTGTAGTGGATGAACCCTAAAATTGCTGAGGATGAGGTAGATGCACGTTCCCCGAATGGTTGTGGGCTGCTTGTAATTACGGCCCTCCGAGACTCGCCGACGCACGCCGCCACCGTCGACGATGAAACGTCGAAGGCGCGTGAAGCGTGCTCGCCTCGGGGCGGCCCAGGAAGACACCGGCAACACTGCCGCTCCAGGAGCCCTTAAAGGTAAGACACCACCGGGCATTCAGCAAGCCGAGCATGCGCAGTGGGGTAGGGGGGGGGGGGGGGTGTGGACCCCGCACGGCGGAGGGAGGGACATAGCCCCAACCATGAGGTGCTTCGCATCTAAAAAAAAAAGATACGCGATTTATGCTGGCACCGCGCTTTCGCAGTGACGTTCGTGCAACGTGCCCTATGTAGTCGCAACTTACGCACCCCGCCCCCCACCCCCCTCCCTTCCCCAAAACACCTCTCCGGCGACCACAAATGATGCCGGCACCTCACATTGTGTCACCTAGTTGAAAAGGGGCGAAAGATTAACACCAGGCTCTTAAAAACCAAGGAAAGCCTAGATCATAACTAGAAGTAAACGAAAGTGCGTCCCAATAAGAAATAAAAGCGAGTATATGGCGTTTAATTCCACAAGTTTTAAAACAACTTTTTAAATTTTTCGCGGCCCGGTCACCGCTGGACCAACGTACTGGTCTCAAAGAAGCTGAAACTGCCCGTCTGGTTCAAGCTTTCCTCATCAGTCGCCTCACATACGGAGCTCCTTACCTGCCCCTCAAACCAGCAGAACATAAGCGTACAAAACTGCACTCGGCCTCCCCACTCACACCTCTACTGAGTTGTTCTTGCGCTTGGGAATGCGCAACACTTGGACAGAGCTGTGTGAAGCTCAACGAACTTCGCAATTTCAACGCCTCAAGCTTATGACCACTGGCTGTAGTACTTTAGCTCGCCTGGGCTATCCGACCCGACTCAGCCTCACCGCCTGGCACGCCTCCCTCCGTTTCTGCGCGCTCGCATTAAAGTCGCCCCGCTACCCCGAAACATGCACCCAGGTCTCCATGACGGTCGTCGCACCGCGCGAACCAACTACATCCGCACTCACTACCAGAATCTTCCGGACACGCTTTACGTCGATGCATCCCCATACCCCAACTGATCGACTTACGCCGTCGCGACTGTAGATAGCCAAAAACGTACCGTCGCCACTGCCTCTACGCGAGCCTCAACACAAACTGAAGCTGAAGAGATAGCCATTGCGCTTTGCCTTACCTCCACTCGTCGCGACTACGTGACAGTAATCACAGACTCGCAGGAAGCCTGTCGACATCTTCAAAAAGGTCTACTTCCTCGCACTGCCCTACGCATCATTGAACACTCTACTTACCTCCCCGAGGAGTGCCACATTTTATGGACCCCTGGCCATTGTGGGTTGGCCGGCAATGAAGCGGCGCACGACGCGGCCCGAGAAGTGGTACACCGGGCCATTGCCCCCGACCCCTCCTACCACCTGGATGCCCACCCCTGACTCCCTACAAGAGCTACTACGCCACACTTTCGTCGCACCTTCCCTCCACCTCACCCGTCTCTAACAAAAGCCGATGAAATCACTCTCCGTCAACTTCAAACCCGGACCTTCCCTCACAATACACTTTGGCATTTGATCTTCCCCACCTCTCACTCACCACAGTGCAAGTTTTGCCCCGAAAGGGGTACTCTTTATCACATAATCTGGGAATGCTCTCACACACCCGACCTCCCTCGCAATCTCCCCCCCCCCCCCCCAAAAAAAAAAAAATAAGAAACCGGTATTTTTAATCAACAAAGCGGTCTTTTTAATGAAACAAACTTGCATTTTGTTTTCATGGCCCGCTTTAAAATGTCCTGTAAAATGCGGGAACCAATGGAAGAGAACACACAGAACGAAAGCTGGATTTCAACTGGTATTTTTCACTCACACGCAGTAAGATTTAAAAAAGAAAACGCTGGTGCAAATTTACCCTGATTATTTCACCGCACTTGTGACTGCGCTGTTTCTTATTTTTTGTGCGTGTGAGGGAAAAATACCATTTGATATCCAGCGCTCGTCAGATATGTTCTCTTCTCTGGTCTCGTATTTTACTCGCTATTTTAATGTGTTTCATCAATCAAAATCGTAGTAATGATAGAGCTTTGTTGGCAGCCAATTGTTATACGATCGTTTCTTGGGAAGTTTTGTTAAAACAAAACGTTCTGCCATTTTTCTCTTGATTTCGCCGTAAAATATGACTTGCCGCAGAGCGTTGTTGCTCGCACACTGGAAAAATGCAGGGTACCTTAGCCGTGTCAAGCTTCCCTTTAAAGAAAGCAGTGAAGGAAGGAGGCAACGGGAAAATAAAACACTTATTAATAACTCCTTTATTGTGAAGTGAATTAAAACAATACGAAAAACATTTCTCGGCACCATCACACGCCCACGCAAGCGCATACGACATCAAACGACGACAGACCACGGAGTGTCTACCTCTAGATGTAGAGAAGTATGCTTAAAAGAGACGGTTCGCTAGGACGAAGTGAATGATTCCTGCCGGGATATTAAATGGAAGACGACGACGAAAGAAGCAATCGTTGTAGGTTGTTGGAGGAGGGGTTTGACAGGGATAGCTACACTCCTCTCAAATTCTTCCGAGCGTCGATATATTATGTCCCGTCACTCTCACGATTTTGGCCTTTCGCGGGAGAGTCCGGCGCCTGTGTGGTAGAGGCATCTCGCGGCGATTGGCTGAAACGAAAAAGATGCAATACGAGCCACGCTGCATAGGTGGCAGCATCCACGTTGCGCCGGCCGGTGCAGCGCGCTATGTGAACGGTGTGCGGAGCCAAAAACTTCGCTCCGTGCTCTGTCGAGCGCACTTACTTAAAGCTCAGAGCCCATCACAGCCTATTGCCCTATTACCCACTTAGCCTCATGCAGGGGCCGTACGGGGTCCCTATATCTTGCTTTGTTTTCCTTTTATCGCGTGAACCTTCTTTCTGAGTGCTCCAGAGCAGTAACATTGTAAGGCCCCGTGTCTGCAATAAAAAAAAAAAAAAACGCGCAATTAGAAGTGTGGATTTAGAAACAAGTAGTCTATGGGAGTGAAGCAAAAAACCAACAGTGAAAATAAAATAGGAAACAAGAAATGAACTGACGTAACTGACGTCTAAGACACCGCCCTTACACGACTAAGAAAAAAACGCAAGGAAAAACTGAAACACGCAGTAAATTGTGAAAAAATATAGACCAAGCAACGTCTTGTGTCTGCACCAAAACTCGCTGTTACAGAGCAATTTCTTCTACGAGGGATGTTGTCCCGGTTCTATAATAGAAAGGGAATGGCCAAGCGCGCTGTGGACTAGTAGAAGAGGAGGTTGAAATGGTGACTGCCGGCCGCTTCCAGAATTGCTGACTCTATTAACATGTCTAAAACCGTTTATATCTCCATTGTACGAGGCTGGAACCATTTTACTCGTGACACCTGACCTTTTTCGAGGAATTACTTGGTCCCCGATTTGAGCGTACTCAATTAAATTGCGCACAGGTGTGACTGCAGCTTCTTAATGCGGATCTCTTCCTACTCCGCCCTTATCCTGATACCTTGTCTCCTGTTGAAATAAGTCTCGACAACATTTTCTTCGAATGCGAAATTATTGATGGGTTCATTACTCAACAGTTTACTTGTCTACTCTACATACTCATGTCCTCATTGCCACAGATGCCTGGCGAAGTGATAAAAAAGCTGCGGTAGGATTATATTCTGTCTCTCCATCGGTCCTTCTCAATCAGGCTGTCAGTTTCTTGGCGATAATTTTGCCCCTTGATAAAATACAGCAAAAATTTGCGGGCGTCATTATCCTTTCAAATGCTCTCCCTGTGTGCACCGCCGTAACAGATGGCAAAGATTCTTCCAATCTCAAGTGATCCGTTTCTCACCTGCATCCCGAGATCCGGTTAGTGTTGGTCCCTGGCCACGGAGGGATTATCTTCAATGAACTGTCAGACCAATTAGACAATTTGGCTCTTGGTGGTCCTGTCATCGTGCATTGTCCAAGTGACAGTTTTATGATCGGGGCGAGGTTCAGGCTCCATGAAATTTTACAAATTAATCGGCAGGATCGCCTTCGTTCCTGCTCCGAGTATATTTGATTTGATTTTTTTATTTCTTGGCAAAAACCAAGGGGAGGCTGAGACTAAAGGCGAACGTGGCCTGACAGAGGCCTCAGCCTAAATTTTGCGAATCTCATACATGCGAGGTGGCAATCCCAAAATTTCGATGCAGAATTCCCCCTTTAAATTTTTATCTACACAAATCTGGTCAGGCTTTATCTCCCCAATGTCCTTTCTGCAAGGTTTCGTGAACTATGGAATACTTTCTTTAGAATTGCCGCAGCTTTTCCTCGATGCGACGCGCGCACCTTGAATACGCGTTTAAAATCCCGATATCTTCCACCGCTGTTCTTTCCCTGGGTGTTTCTTTCCTGGGAGTTTGTCACAGATGTTGCGCTGGCCTTTCACTCCTTTGTTGCGGTGACAGGCCGGATACTCTGCCAGACAGCTATTTCTCTATTCATGATTTTTTTCCCTAATTATTCTGTTTATATCCAAACATTCCTCTTTTTTGTCACAATCGTTTTCTCCTTCTTTATATTTTTTTCCCTTTAAAATCAGCCGGGCCACAGACGAATCGTTTCTTGGCCAATCTCCCGCATGGCTATGCCCCATAATTCAAGGGTACCAACCAACCAAGTGGGTACGAAACAAAGGTACCAACCAACCAACCAATTTTCCACATTTTTTTTTTTTTTTGCTGAAAATATTTTTGACTTTGCTTCACGCCTCACAGAGTTGATGGAAGTGCGAGGAACACAATAGCTCTAGCTTGATGTGTAATTTTCGAAGCCAGCGCTCTAGTGATTCTTCACAAGCCTGGCAAATTCTCTGGCCGTACGAGAATTCCCCTTCCCTCTTGAAATTGCGGTTCCCTAAATCTACCCGCATAAGGTGTAAAGGCAGGTGTGCTGAGTTACCAGGCTTAATTTTAGCGTATTCTCTTCAGGCCTTTATGGTGCACAAAGGGGGCCTGTCTGATGCAAGCTTTTGCTTGTCGTATACAACTCGTTTGTATTATTGATGTACTGAGTCTTCCAACAAGCCATTGTGAGTATGCGCTAGCCTTGTGTTTTTTTTTTCTTTTTGAGTTCCAACTGTCTCCCTACAAATGTCCAGGAATATATCCCTGAGAAAGAAACGCATCCTTTTGACTGGTACAACAGCTGAAATTTTCGTTATCCAAAAGTTCCGAAATCATGTTATCTCAAGGATCCGCGTGCGCAGCTTGAATGAAAACAGTTTTCTTTTCACAAAATGGCAAAAAAAGAACGTTCAGATAATAATGGGGTATCGTATTATGCAGTCCTAACATTTGCCTTCCAAACACATCATAAGATTTCCTTTGGCGTGTGCGAAGATTATATACTAATGCGTCAACTTGTCCATCCATAGTAACGTCCTCGAAGTTGCATCAGGAGTAGCCTGAATGGGTCGCGGAGGCTGATTCATTCTCTTCTATTCAGTAGGACATAGCATGGTTTTTTTTTTGCGGGAGTTTGCCTTACGGCATAACAGTCATATATACAACATTACATTGGTTTCACGCAGAAACGTCAACAGAGACCGGTACTGAGCCCCCTATCACCGCTGTAGATCAGGGGGTCTCCCAGGTGGAGCCCTGTGCCCCGGAGTTGTGGCAGGCGAGAGGTTTGAAGGGCAGGGCAGGTCCATAGAAGGTGGCTCGTGTCGGCTTCAGACGCAGGGACCGTACAAAAGGGACAGGTGTCCGCAAACGGTGCGTGATAGCGGGCAGGCCAAGCGTGGGTCACTGCTGGGGATAATGCCACCCCAACTCGAAGCCTCCGCAGCAGGACCTCCTCCCAGCGAGCGAGCCCACTGGGGAGGTCGGTTCCACGCGGTGGAAGTAAAGCACGCGTGGCGCGGCGGAGGTTTCCTTTTCCACCAGCATTTCTTCTCGGGTGGACACCGGAAGAAGTGGCCAGCGGCCTTTGTAGGTCTATACGGCGACAGGCGCGATCCGCCGCTATGTGGGCAGGGAAGCATGTGCCGGCGAACCCACATACACGCACAGGGCATGGGTATGTGTCCAGGATCGCGTGAATACGTGCCGACATGCTGGTGCTACGCGCAACGCGACGTAGATTCACGTATCGCCGGTCGTTGAGTCCGTGTAAATTTCCAGTTTCACACCGGTAGTTACTGTCGATGAGAGCGCTCGGAGACCATCCCGAATTGCAGTAATTTCTGCCAACAGGCTTGGGAGAGGTCGGAGGGGTCTCGTAGGCGAGCACTGGTTTAAGGTTGGGTGAGAGGGACAAGCCAAGGCTGTGGTTACGAGGCAGTCATGTGCCCCGGCGTCCACGAAAGCCTGTATGACTCGTGTCCGCGTCGGCAGGCGCCCAGTGACGGACATGAAGGAGGGCCTGCATCCGGAGGTTGATGAAGGCCAGAGGTTGCGGACATGTAGCCTTGCCAGAGGCTTGTTGTCCGTCACCTGATGGTAGAGCCAGGGCGGTCTAGCCGCAGAAAAGGCTGGCATCGTATCAGGAACGTGGCCCATATACGCAGCGAGAGCCGCTGCTCCGGTACATATCCACGCTTAGCAGGCGAGCGGAACGACGCTGATGGATGATCTCATCTAGGGTGTTTAGCTGGGCTTCGGCTTGTAGCGGTGGGATTGGTGTTATGCGAGGGAGGCCAGTAATGGTGCGCATGGCGGCCCTGTTGATGGCCTCAAAGCCGAGCCCAGTCCGCTTGCGTCATGTGCTGGAACTGGGCCCTGATACACAAGCCGTGGCTGTAGTACGGCGCGCACTAGGAGACGGGCAAACAGTCCAGCAGGCCCCGCCAGACTTCTGAGCGATGCGGCGAACGAGGTGGAGCATCTGTCCGGCTTTCTGCCGAGCAGATCGGAGCCACTGAGCTGCTGACCCTGAATGCCGATATTTCTAGTCCTAGGACCCGAAGACGGTCAACCACGGGTATGTCGTTCCATTCAGTTGCAGTGAAACGGGAGACACTGCAAGGAGGCGGCGGCCCCAAGCGTTGGCCCACGGGCAGTAAAGCAGTTTCCTCTTGCGAGAGAGAGAGGCCCGCATACTCGCACCATCTCTGGCAGTCTGTTAGTGCTTGCTGGAGACACTCAGCTTGTCGTGACAGGTCTGGATGCACTGACCACACCGTAATGTCATCCGCGTACATGAGGAAATATAGATCTCGGATTGAAGCAAGGTACCAAGCTAGCGGCAACATGACGATGTTGAAAAGAAGCGGAGACAAAACAGACCCTTGTGGTACGCCTCGGACTGGTGTAAAGGGACCGAAAACTTGCTCCGTTGTGCGGATGGAAAAGAACGGTGTTGAAGGAAGTATCGGACGAAAATCGCAGACTTTGTCTGGAAGGTGGAGGCCATGTAGAACTTGTAGGATGGCAGCGTGACTAACATTGTCATACGCCTTGCATATGTCCATGGCGAGCACAAGCATCTCACACGGCGGGATCGGCCTCCAACTAAAAACCATAGATGACAGGTATTCCAACCAATCCTCAGTACCGAGATAGGGCCTGAATCCAATTTGCGGCCGGGTGATACCATTGAAAGGTATCAAGCCACCACTGAAGCCGTGTTTGCAAGCATTCGCTCTAACAACTTGCACAGCGTCGATGTCAGGGCGATGGGGCGCAAGTTCCGAAGTGTCGGTCCACCTAATTCCTACAAGTTGCGCGAAGCGGTTTATGTCCGTCACAGTCATGCTGTTAGGCGCATTAAAGGCTTCTAGAGCCACACTTTATTAGGGTCGGTTTGTTTCTTTTCACACGGGGTCAAAAAACGGTTCTTCGGAAGTGCGCAGATAATGTAACGGCCGGGAGTGCTACTAAAAGGTCATGGGAACTGTAAAAACCGCTACAGCATTTCGGGCAATTTCCTTGAACTTTAGTAAAACCTCTGCGTAAAAATAGTTCTTAATGAATGCAGGCGGTTGCTTCGGCGATGTGGAACTTCGCATTAGAAAACACAATGATCTCGAAGAGCAAAATACAACATCTATCCGCAAATTTTTTTTTACGATTACAATTAGCTTGTATTACTAAGCGAAAGCGAACATGGCATGTAATTAGTTATTCCTGATGGCAGGAAAGCTTCCCTTTAAGGTTTCGTTAAAAAAAAACATCTTCTAGCCGCTAGGGGGTGGCCTATCGCGGCATTTCTTTACATGGCGGAAAGTGAAAAAAAAAATTATTGCATTACTCAAGCCGATGGGCGTGCAACAACTGTCACAAAGGCTGGCTTTAGGCCCAAAGTGCCTCAATATGCACAACAAAGCCTGTTTTGGCGGTGGAATCGAGTAACCGAACGTGAAATGAGAGCACTATGTGGCGCCGCGCTCGGATACCAGTGCCACATCCGGCGTAGCTTTCACCCTGCTTGTGAGATGGCGTTCAGGTACACAGCAAAATTGTTCAAACTATGTTCACGTATGCGGCCAGTACCATTTTTCTCGCCCTGAGAAATCCCAATTACTTCCAGGTCCCCACACTCGGCGGACTTTAATCGAATAATTTCATTAATTATTTAATTAGCCCACACAATGGGAGATCAAAATACTAGGACTCCACATCCAAAGCAATGGAAAGCCGATGCGGTGGCAGCGCATATCATAAACAATGTGCGGAGTCGCTAAACGTCTGCAGACGAATTGCAAATCAAAATTCGAGGTTCGCAGACGAATTGCAAACCTCGAAGAAGCAGATCACCTTAGGTTACAAGATGTTTTTATCCCCTCCCAAATTATATGCACACTGCCACACAACACTTTCGTTAATCAGGACCACGAGAGCCTCAACACTCTCATGTAAAATACGGGCTACCAAATGTGTCTTACATGTTCAATCCGCACAACGAACCCCCCCCCCCCCAAATTACTAAACGGTTACCTGCGGATTATAATGGTCATCATGGCCATAGATCATAATTCATACTATAAAATAATAATAATAATAATAATAATAATAATAATAATAATAACCATCATGGCTCATCGTCATAAGCTACTCATCCGATTTCGGGATGCTCAACCAGGCAGCGAATTATTATCTAACAATTCGGCGCATCATACTGCTAAGCTGAATCTAGCCATTTCCCGCAAAGACCATGTCCTCATTACAAAAGTACCCTTACCACAAAAGTACTTCACAATCACGTCCCACTTACTGCACACAGCCTTTTTCAACACATCAAAGGAGATGCAAAGTGGTCACTTCGGGGAGCAGGGTAATGAAAGACTCAATCATCTCACCCGTGACACCACTTTCCTGGCTCCATGCCACCGCAGTTAACACCAGGAACCTACACCCCGACACCCAATACTCCCAAGGCGCCTTCGATGACCCCAACAGAAGCATACGTCCCCATCCACAAATATGGAAACACGAATAAGTACTTTCAGGCAAGCGCAAATGGTACCCTGTTAACCCCGCTGAGAGTGGCCCCCTACAACGTTGGCCAAGCTTCACTGCCCCAGCGTGCTCCACCACATCTTCACTTGATGAAACATTCCGCGAAAGGAGAGCGCGGCACTGCAATTACCAGCCCTAGAACGCCACCTTGCCGAAGTAGGGAAGATACTTAGAAGTGCCGTGAGCTGAGGGTACCTAACCCGGTTGTAGGTTCATTCATTCATTCATTAATTTCACTACTCAAAAACTCTGTCGCGTGCTTCAGGTTTGTGCAACGACGTTTATAAAAGAAAAAGTATCAAGGCGGATTATATTGATCACCGAAGACCGCCGGAAGGTCCCAAGAGCTATGAAGTTCTTTTAATGTCGGCGGTGGAGCGCAAGCTTTGCCAACACCGACGGCGAGGCAGTGACGGCTCAACTTGTCCGGTAACCAGTTGCCGGCAACGTAGTGAGAGTGCGTGTACACTGATGAGCGAATGAAACGCAATGAAAAAAATAATTTTGGCCACACAAAGTACGGGACTTTTCCCAAAGTCAAGTTATCGCATGACACAGTAAAACAAGGAAGGACCATATTTACACATTCCAAGCTTTCGTGATCGCCCAAATATTCCAAATGTAGCGATTGACATCTTTGGGACAAATGGCGATGCCAGCACGAAAGCGGTATGAGAAAACTCTCCAAGATGTCCCGATGTTCGTCGCCAACACCGTTATGTTAATAGAATGACCTGTGCCAAAATTTACATCAGGGGTGTAGTAGCGAGTTGTAGCGACAGCAGTCAGCCGGTAGCGGGGCATGTCGCCGTGCCACCTGAGACGTGAACGTAATGGCACGTGAGTAGGATAGTTGCACACTATCCACGGAGAAACCAGATTCTTGCGATTATGCGGTGTTTGTCCGTCTGCTTGCTGAAGTCATGAGCGCACCGTAAGACGAAGAAACGAAAGCGAAGAAAAAGACGCCAACACGGTGTAGCAGAAAATAATCCTGTCGAGGTAATTAGCACTAAAAGACTACACGCTAAACGTTTTTACAGCCTTTGTGTCCGAAAAGGGTGTAAAAATCTCGTTCCATGGCGCAAATCTTTAAAAGTTGTTGTGGCTAAAAAGGGTGTGAGGATTTTTCACATTTATCACACATGCATTGCATTTAACACTAAATAACTGATTTTCATTGTTTTTTCTGTGCAGGCGTGAGGGATTTCTCATTGCGTGCGCACCTTTCGCATCGACTAGAAATGAAGAAACGATTTTGCCAAGTTCCAAGTCCTCCTGATCCGCAGACTGGGCCCCAGTGATGCCGTAGAGGGCCCCGCAACCAATCGGCCATGGTCTCTTTTCCAAAATATGGATATCAATTTTTTGCTGATATACGCCTCGAGCGCGGCCTGTAGGGGCGCCACTGAAATCCCCTAGCGCCCGTTTCGAAGCAGGGCGCGGAGAGTCCGCGTCCCGCTCCCAGTGCCGCCGGCTGCTTTTGCGGCACGTTCACGACTGACATTTACCGTTGCGGGCGTTGGAAATCCATGTTTATGTGTGGAGCAGTCACTCTGTTCGCAAACGGGGTGTGTTTACGAGAGCGCAAATGTTTCTGACGCGATCTTAGCTTGGTATATTCGGTCTGTATAAGCGCTAGGTGTGTGTCACAAGGCCAGCGTCGCGGAACCGGCGTATGATGGAGCCGATTGTAGTTACAATGACCTGAATTTACTAGCAGTCTCCTCCGTAACCACCGGTTCCTCAGATGCTCATTGCTACGGCTATACACTACGATTTAGATCGGTTTTGTGCGCTTACATAATCAGCGGAGCACTCATACCTGACAGCACGCCAGTTACGTTTTGCTCAGATATTGATCACCACCCATTTACAAGCCAGTCTGTGTTAATTTCGGGAATATTCAACAAAAGTACGATGGAACCGCATAATTATATTCGGGGATCAGCACACGACAGAGTCGTCTTTTCGTGAGGTGAGCGCCCGCAAACATAGCTGCTACACATATACTGTGCGAGCAGCGCGGCGACGGGCTTAGAATATCCGCGTCCGCGACTATACTTCGAAATATCGTAATATGGCACCGGGAGCCAGCAGAATAAAGCAGAAACTGAATTAGAGGGCCTTATCACATATACCCACACTCTTCCAACGACACCTTTCACCGCTTGTTGAACAGCCTGTCCTCTATATACTTCCAAAAATGCGTCCGCCGTACGATTAGCTGTTCGTTGAAGTAGAAAACGAAAGGGAATGAACGCGAGATTTGTGTGTGTATTACTAAAACGTTCATTGCTTGATTCCGCTCCGCATTTGTACACAGCGTCCCCCCTCCCTACCCCCCCACCGATGTCTCGCGAAATAAAGTGCATTTCGCGTGGTCTAGTGAACCCACCTGGCTTAAGTTTGGACGAACATCTTAAGCATGTCAGAAGTAAGCACTGCATTTTTTTTTCATTTCCGTTAGAGCTATTATGTTTCTATTCCGCACTTGCACAGCCAGTTATTTTTTCCGTGGTTTCATTACATTGCTTTGGTTCTTAGGCGTGTATGGGCACATATTTAACGACGCACCAGCTTGGATATACTTAACATTTTCGCATGGTTTATATTCTTATAAAAGGCATAAGTTATTGTCCGGGATTGGGTAATCGCATCCCCGAAACATATTTTTCTGCGACGTACATATTCGAAACGAAGCCGCATACGTTGTCCACGCTGCAAAAAAAAAAAAAAAAAAAAAAAAGCCAACCTCTCATTTTGCCAGTATCAGGTCTAAACGAGGCGACAGCAGAATTCACTTGTGCCTGATGTTTTGGAGGTGACAGGGGTGGTATACTGCGGCCGTCTCCGACGCCCGTAACAGCGGCGACGAAGCGCGCAGAACCGCGTCCCCGGGTAGCTCTTGAAGGCAATCGCGTACTCTACGAAAACGCAGCTGCTTTTTAAGGGACCTAAACATACTCTTTGCCTACAGACGTCACCATAACAAGTTTTTTTAGGGCGCGAAAGGGCGAAACGAAGCGAAACAGAACCAAAACACTGCACGCGCCCCTATCAGCCACGCAGCGCAAATCCCGTCAACGCCGCGGAGAAGCGGCGGCAGGCGGCGCAGCCATCGCGAAGCTCGAGGCGTATAGGTCTGGAGGCCTGTCTTCCGTCCTATCTCTCCACTCAAATACGCAAACATGGAGAATGGCCATGCCGGGGATTTATGAAGCATGAATAAAATGCGCGAACCACGCGCCACAAACGCCGACTTATTTTTGATTTATTTGTTGGCGTCAGGGCTCGTTCACTTGGACGGCCTATTTTCACGTTTCATGGGTTCGGCTACTTTATAAGCAAGATATCAAATGTGAATTCTTAGTTTGTGTTTTCATGTCACGTACACCAGATCGCCACTGCCATGGGCGTGCAGACGACCACTATTGAAATCCCTTGCACGCGTGCAGGGGTTCTTTTATAACAAAAAGTGCTATCTGGCGTGCCGCTATTCAAGGCTTTCATACATTCAAATAAGCCAATTGTTCACCCACGAGAGCCTAGTAGCAGGACGAGCAAGCTGTTTGGTAAAACCGCCCCCTTGAGTCTATAAAACGCCGCAATAAAAGCCGACGGCATTGTTGGCGAACAATAGACAGCACACGTCCTGAAAAATTTTCCCGCATATTCGGTTATTCCCTCCGCTTTTGGGGCACTTCACTGTGTGAGTGGAGCTTCAGTGAGCTCAGTTCAAGCTTGAACGTTGCTGATATTTTTTCTAGTGGCGCCTTAGAATAAAGCATGTCCTACAAAACGACAAACTCGGCAAACTTGGGTTAATATTGGACTCATTATATATCGGTCGAGTTCTGCTAATTGATGCCTCAAACCATCTGCGAAAGAAAAAAGCTTTTGTAAAGCGATCAATTCTGTTGTTTTCCTCCATTACTTATCTTCGTTCGGCGTACAAGCACGCAAATGCCAGCCAGGGCTTATGGCTACAGTCTGTCCTTAATAGAATAACTTCCTCTGCATTATGAACAAACAAATGCAACACACCATAGTGACGAACTTTTCATCGTTTCACTGTAGTATGTATGTATGTATGTATGTATGTATGTATGTATGTATGTATGTATGTATGTATGTATGTATGTATGTATGTATGTATGTATGTGTGTATGTGTGTATGTATGTATGCATGCATGTATGCATGCATGTAGGTATGTATATATGTATGTACGTATGTATTTATGTGTGGATGGATGGATAAATAGATGGATGGATGGATGGATGGATGGATGGATGGATGGATGGATGGATGGATGGATGGATGGATGGATGGATGGATGGATGGATGGATGGGTTTATGTATGTATATTTAAATGTATATTAATACGGATATACGTATATAAACATGTACATGCATAATTTTACACCTCCAAATAGAACTACTTCTTTAGGAAGGAAAGCTGTAATAATATCTAATGCCGAAGTAAAGGTTTCGTGCGCATGTACGAGAAATACGGCCATGATTTAAAGGCGGAACTGCGTAGGAAAATAATGCCCTTTCGCGAATGTGGAAGAGACGGGGCGGTGCACTTTACAACCCGAGTAAATCTGCAACCCCGAATAAACGAGCCGTGAGCAAGTGACCTCGTTTACGTTGATCGGTTGGTCGTTGATAAATTGTCTACCCGTTTCAACAGCACCCGTTTCAAGAGCGGGTCACTTTCAGGTGTAAGGCTCAAAACAGGTTGGGCCCTTCCCTCTGGAAATGACTTTCACCTCCTGAACTTACTCGGCACACGACCACACGGACACACCCTCAATCCCCCTGGAACGTTGTCGCGAGCGGCTACGCCTATATCAAGCCATGTCTGTGTCTTTCGATACGCTTTGCTGTTGTGTGTAGGTGTCCACACTTGTTTCAGCCAGTGCCGTCTGTGCAGTCTGAGGGTCATACAGCCTCCACTTTTGCTTCGCAATGTCCCTGCAGATGGATCAACAAACTTTTAAAGGCACTCGCCTTATCCGTAAGTACTCTTGTTGGTGGCATCGCCTTCGAAGTTGCTTGGCTCATGTGCAATAGCTTGAAGCGAAAACAAATAAATAGGAACTAATTAAGGAACGATTTTATACAAATTATGACAGTATCAATCAATCAATCAATCAATCAATCAATCAATCAATCAATCAATCAATCAATCAATCAATCAATCATTTATTGCTTGTTCAGGAACAAATAGGTCGAATTAGTAATGGGGCATTATTTTCAGGCCACAAGAAAGCGAAAGGGTAATTTTATTAAAGGAAAAAAAAAACAGAATACTGCAATCAGAAGGTGTGGCAGCAACAAGCACAAGACAAAAATAACTCATGTAAGGGACTAAAAGTTCAGCACAATAGAGCTAGCACTATCGAAATAATGTGAATAAACTAAAGACTGAATTGAGAAGCTTCACATTGGAAGCAGGCACGGAATTTATTAAAGGGCTTGCACATTGACACTAAACTCATAAACATAAAGCTGTGCAAAGTAACTATTAAAAATCATGTCCATACAAACAAAGAACGATTACATCAGTAAATACACTCAAAAAGCACAGAGGCGATAAGCTTAAGTAAATGCAGAATCCTAACCCATTGACCATAGCGTGGGTCAATACAAAGTACTCGGACTTGCAGACTGAAGGTTCGCCAAAGAGTGCAGTTCAGTACAAAGCGTTGGAAGTGGCTGATGGAACACACTCATCAATGGTGCCAGTGCTTGGCAGAGTTGTTGGATGCGTGCTAGGGGATTATTGTTAACGCCTCAGGCGGGGACGTGGAACGACCTAGACACCCATGATGCTGCGTATAGCTATCAGATATATAGCACTAAGTCTGGGCCACCAATGAGGCTATATATAATTTTATATAGAAAGCGCAAGTCAGCCTTTGCCTATGGGAAGTGTTGTGGTATTAACTACAGGCAAGCTTTCGTTTGTAGCCATTCGGCTATTTTTCAGGGACATGTCAAACTTCGCTTTCTCAGATAACAGACCTGGAACTGTCCAAACTAAACACTCCATGCCTGCATTTGTTTTGAATTACACAACACTGCGTAGCAGTTTTTCCTGCTGTGGACGTGGTACATATAAATTTCAAGGGGCGCGGGATGCTGAGTATGGATTTCATTTTTCTTTTGCTTCGTTATTTTGCCACGCGGCATACGAAAGGAGGTTTAAGGGTGGAAAAAGAGAAGAAAGTAGGAAAGCATGAGAGCGATAGATAGATAGATAGATAGATAGATAGATAGATAGATAGATAGATAGATAGATAGATAGATAGATAGATAGATAGATAGATAGATAGATAGATAGATAGTAGATAGATAGATAGATAGATAGATAGATAGATGATAGAGAGAGAGAGAGAGAGAGAGAGAGACAGACAGACAGACAGACAGACAGACAGACAGACAGACAGAGACAGCAAAAAGCACAGATAGTCACGGAATCGACACGTTTTCGAGTTTACACCTAGTAATGCAGTCCAGTTACGTGCAGAAAGTACATTAGCGCGTCGTCTCAATCGGTCCTTGTTCGCGCGCACGTCGACAAAAGATGTGTGGCATCATCTTCAACTGCCGGAGCCGGACACTTGGGACATAGATTATAATGAGGCTCCAAAAAGGATATTAAAATATACTGCCTCTGCCGGTACCACTTGCGTATAACCAGCCTTTGCCAATTGTGAAATAAATGAATAGGCCAAACGGCAAGAGAGGTTTGGACCACCCGAAGGTGGAAATAAAAATAAAGTGGGAAAAATGCTACTAAGCGACACCACAGCCAGAGAGCGGCCCGGGAAGACTCCCTGATCCCCCTGGGAAGTATCAGGAAGGGTTGGGATGAGGGAAAGGGAAGTGGGAGAGGGTAGGGGTTATGGAAATAGAAGGGATTGGGGACAGCGTTCTTTGTTCTGATCCTTGATGTCCGACTCCTTTTCAGGACTGAGTTGACTCAGAGAGGGCATCAGACAGGGCCAATTTGCCAATCTTGCGGGCCCCTGCACGGGGTAACCGCTACCCTTTGGGCTTGTGAGCTTTGCCCCGACCGTCGGAGACAGGAAGTCAGCCTAGGCTTGAGGGCTGGAAGCGTAGTTCCTCCCAAACCCTCGGATCTGCTGCCGGAGTTTACTCATGGTACACAGTCGATGGTCCTGAGAAGCAACTCTGCACTCTCGCCCCTAAGACTTCAGGTCACGGCGGCTTGTCCAAGGCCGTCGGTTTAGCGGACCAGCGCCCAACGGCCTGCGTTGCATTTTTGGTTACAGGAGTCTGCAATCCTCCGGCATCTGACAGCTGTACCGCTTCGCCCCTGAGACATTAGGTTACAAGGGTTCGTCAGTCCCTCGGCCAGCGACCAGTCCGCATTTGGGCCCCATATCGCTTTGTAGGTTACAGAGGTTGCGCAGCCCGCGGCCTCTAGATACGGACTGTACGGTTGAATGCAGTATTTGCTGATGGTAACATTGAACTCCCAGCCTCCCTCTCACGCTGGATTACAGGGGCGCGTTACTATCCCCGGGCGTTGTGTCATAATGGGGGAATTGGATCGGTAGGTTCCTGGGTCTTCTTGTGAGTGTCCCCAAGTCTAAGTGGCTGAAGATATTTTCATGTCTTGCATTTTGTTGGTGACATTCACCGCCGTGTGTCTGTTTCTCAATATGCATCATTTCCGAACCCATTTACCTGACGCCTCCTAATTTTGGGTCCCTTCAGGTGAGCAAACCAAAATTCCTGAATGAACAACACATACAGTCGAACACGGATATATCGAACACGGATATATCAAATTATTGTCTATATCGAACTCATAAATTATCCCTTGAAAATTCTGTGTAAAAGTAATAGGAATTCGTACGTTTATATTGAACCGTATTTTCCCGACATTGGGGTATATCGAACGCCGCGCGAGCTGAAGGTGCTCTTCGGCGGTCGCTGCACCCCGATTGAGGTTGGCGAGGATGTGGAGGAATGCGCAGGCATGGCGAAGACTGGCTCGCGGAACTAATCCCCCACCCTGAACAAATTTGCGCTTGCCCAGTCGGGCCCCCGCTCCGGCGCCGTAGCGTTAGCGGACGGAGCCCGGTATGCTAATCTCTCCAGGCACACAAGCCCTGAACGCTCGGAAAATTTGACAGTGTGAGGTAGGGATGCCCCGACTGCGCACGTCCCTTTTTGTTTTTTGTTGTTTTTTGTGGCTGCGTACGTTCGCCGGCTTGCCCGAAAAATAGTTTTGTTTTCTCTCTTTCTGGGTCTGTTCTTCCCCCGATGTCGTCTCGGGAAAGGGAAGAGGGAATGAACGCGCTGGCGGCCTCCTCCTTCTTTTGCATTTCGCTGCTGTTGCTGCTGTTTGGCGAGTTCTCCCGCACCTTTCGGAGATCACTGTTTTTCTCGGAGGTTACCATCGCGAAGCGCTTTGTTGGAGTCCGTTCAGAGAGCCTTGGAATTGTTAACTTCAAAGTTCTTGTGCTACGTGCGCGCTGTTCTTCTTTTGCGTGCGTGTTGTGCATGGTGTGCGAAGGCGCAGCGTACTGCTGGAATTTTCTGGTTGTGCAGCCTCGATAAGATCGAGACCAGCGTCTTTAATTTCATTTCCAGGACGAAGAAGCAGGCCAAGATCAGCGATTTTTTTTCACGGAAATTAAAGCGTCCTGTTGCGTCGTGAGTGCGGAATTAGTTGTCATTCTGATGCGACGATCGGTAAGTGATCGTCCGCCATAGGTGAGGTCTCAGGGCCCATATTTTTTATATCAAATTTTGCATATATCGAACGATTTCGCGATCCACTTGGAGTTTGATATATCCGTGTTCGACTGTAACTGAATATATCGGAGCACAGGATGTCACCCCTTTAATGAAATTCTGCTACCCAAGAACAAGAATACTGGGGGCACAGATGGGATTCATTACAAACTTGTCCAGCCGCTTAACTCGTTATCAGTACACTCCACTTTTGGCATAGGCACCAGCCACTTCGGAGCGTGTATACGAACGGACGAAAACTGAGCTGATTGAAAAAATTAAATTTGGCCCCGCACGGGGCACCTTGAGTAATCTTGGTGACGGTGAGTGGCGACACCGCGTACCCCGAGCCCCCCATACTTAAGCTGTCACCTACCGTGGCTAGAAGTTGAAAGGTGAAGGGTTAGAAGCCGTGAACGGTGGCCGTCGGAGCCTTGGTCAAGCTCCGGCCGATGAGCTCCCTGCATGTCTACCAGGCAGGGAGCTGCGGGACCTCTTTGGACTTACCAGGGTAAGGTCAAAGGAGAAAGTACCCCGTCTCCCTGCTTTCCAATGTATCACATGGCATTTTCCAAACCCCCCCCCCCCCCCCCCCAAAACGTGATCGGCCCCCGAAAAGGGGCCGCACCGGTTTCTTTTCCTCCTTTGCAATCGATCTCTCTCCCAAAGCCTGATAATTTCTCACGGTTTTTGATCATGGAATCTGTTGACAAGACAAAGCCCATCACTTCCCAGTCAGTGTTCTAATCTCCAAGTTTCTTGAAAGCCTTATCGGAAAGTCGTACAGGCTAAGAAACTCACAACGGGAGAACTTTTGATAGAAGTACAAAACAAACAACAATCCTCCAACCTCCTCAAGCAAACGCGCATGGTAGATGTTGACATCAAGATCACGCCCCATCGCAGCCTCAATAGCTGCCAGGGCGTGATCTTTGATCGGGATCTAATGAATGAGACTGAAGCAGATCTGCTCGAGGGCAGTGAGCAGTGACAGCAGTGAGGCGAATCACCATACGTCGAAATGATGAAATAATTCCAACCAAGCACATAATCTTGACACTTGACCGCTCTAACCTTCCTGAGTCGGTCAACGCAGGTTTCTTGAGATGTTCAATCCGACCCTACGTGCCGAACCCACGCCGCTGTTTCAAGTGTCAGCGGTTTGGGCACGGCACAACCTCTTGTCGTGGTAAATTGACGTGCGCAAAATGTGCAGCACATGATCATTTAACAGACAATTGTAAATCAGAGAACTTCACCTGTGCGAACTGTCAGGGACCACACGCTGCCTATTCTAGGAGCTGTGAAAAGTTCAAACAGGAAAAATAGATAATTGCCTTGAAAGTCAACGAAAACATCACCTTCCCAGAGGCGCGGAAGAGGTTCGCCTCTTTCCCTCCGGGGAGGTACGCCGACGCAGCTCGCCGGGGGGCGGAGCGGCGTCTTGTTTCGGCGGGGACCCAGTACCGCGAGTCGGACTTGGTCCCGCCACCGCACCCCCCTGGGTTGCCTCTTGCAGCCCAACCAGCCTCCGCACCGCTAGCTGGGCCAGCAGCGGCTGTGGTGGCATCCACGTCCGTTGGGGATGCTGCACCCTCTTTTTCGTCCTCTCCACCTGCCCAAAGCACACTCGAGGGCCCGGAGGAGATGGGGACGGTGGAAACCGCAGCAGTTTCCACCTCCGCCGCACCGCCTGTGCCACCCGGGGCGCTCCTGACGCCCTCGGCGGTCGCGGCCAAAACGAAGGGCACCGCAAAGGGTGCCAAGTCCGGGGGGTCCGGTACGCCGGGTACCCCTTCCAAATCAGATGATGAGCTGGATGTGGGACCCTTCCTGTCTGCTTTGCAGCGGAAGGAGCGGGTCCCTCCATCTAAACCTCCAGATGAGGTAAAGAAAACCCGCCAAAGAGTCCAAGCCCCGAAAGACCCTACATAAATAGTCACACTCCAGTAGCTCTAATACATCATAATGGGAAGAGAAAATATCGTTCAATGGAACTGCAGAGGCCTTCTAAATAATCTTGACGACGTGTATGAGATTCTGCATGCCAATCAGCCAAGTTTAATGTGTGTCCAGGAAACACATCTGAATTCCAAACAACAAATTTCTTGAATAGTTACCTGGTATTCAGGAAAGACAGGGATGGCTGCACACACTCTTCTGGCGGTGTGGCCATAATCGTCCGGAAATCCTTAGCATGCCACCCTGTCACTTTAAACACTATCCTTGAGGCTGTAGCAATACGCTTAATAATATTTAATAGGTTGATAACGGTATGCTCCATATACATTCCTCCTGATGTTACACTTTTGAGCTCTGACTTCGAGGCGCTGGTTGACCAGCTGCCCGAACCATACATTCTAACAGGCGACCTTAACGCTCACAATTCTCTTTGGGGCTCTTCTCGTACGGATGCCCGAGGTCGCCTGATAGAGAGGTTTCTTACATCCTCTGGAGCATGCCTTTTCAACAATAAACAGCCTACATACCATAACATAGGTCACAAGACATACTCTTATATTGACTTCGCGATTGGCTCTGCAGTTCTCTTTCCTCGTCTCGAGTGGGGTGTGGGCACTGACCCATATGACAGTGACCACTTCCCCACCTCACTAACATACATAGGTAAAGGCCCATGCACTCCATCTTCCCATAATAGGTTCAATGAAGCACAAGCTAACTGGAATACATTTACAGAGACATCCAAACTACACCACACATCCATAGGACACCTACACGTTGAAGAAGCTACCCAACTGCTCACGGCGCACATCCTCGACGCCGCCGAAAAGTCCATTCCCCACGCCTCTGGTGCCCCGCGCAACCAGCGGAGGCCGTGGTGGAATGAGGACTGTAGGCGGGCGCGAGAGGCCCAGAACAAGGCGTGGGGTGTCCTTCGTCGGTACCCCACGTCGGGTAACCACATTTTGTTCAAACGGGCCAAGGCGTTAGGAAAACGTGTGCGCCGTGAGGCAAAACGAGAGAGTTTGCGTTCCTTCATAACACCCATAAACTCCTACACAGACACACTGAAAGTATGGACGAGAATACGCAAACTCAAAGGACAACAAACACACAGCCTGCCTCTGGTCAGCACAACAGGGGACACACTCGAAGACCAGGCTGACACACTCGCACAACACTTCCAACACGTTTCCAGTTCAGCACACTACACAAACACTTTCATGAAGCACATACAAATGGCCGAAAAGAAGCCTTTACATGACAATGACAGGTCAGCCACTTCTTATAACTCTGAGTTCACACTTCATGAGCTGAAGGGTGCTCTGAGCACGTGTAAACCCTCAGCTCCAGGCCCAGACAACATTACATATACAATGATACAGCACTTACACACAGACACTCTTGTAACACTTCTTCACCTTTTCAACAAGATATGGCTTTCGGGGCACATTCCATAGTCTTGGAGGGATGCCATAGTTGTAGCATTTTTGAAAGAAGGGAAGGACCCTTCTTCTCCCGCTAGCTACCGACCCATTGCCCTGACCAGCTGCATGTGCAAGCTTCTCGAGAAGATGATAAACCGGAGGCTTGTGTACTTTTTGGAGTACAACGGTCTTCTTGAGAGTTGCCAGGCAGGTTTCAGGGCAGGGAGATCCACAAACGATCAACTTGTGGCACTAGAGTCATACATTAAGGATGCCTTCATTCACAAACAATTCTGTCTTACGGTGCTTTTTGACATAGAGAAGGCCTATGACGCCGCATGGCGTTATGGCATACTTACTGACCTTAAGTCGTTCGGTGTCTCTGGTAACATGTTAAATACCGTTATTAGTTATTTGTCGGAGAGAACCTTTCGCGTCAGAGTTGGTTCTGCACTGTCAAAGGTACACGTGCAGGAAAATGGCGTGCCGCAAGGTGGAGTTCTAAGCTGCACTCTCTTCATAGTAAAGATGAACTCCCTTGGGAAGGCACTGCTGCCTACAATTTCTTACTCTATGTATGTAGATGACGTGCAGATATCGTTTAAATCTTGTAATATGTCAATATGCGAACGTCAAGTCCAGCTCGGCGTCAAGAAACTTGCCAGCTGGGCAGACAAGAATGGTTTTAAATTGAATCCTGCAAAAAGCTCCTGCGTTGTGTTCTCTAGGAAGCGCGGGATCCTTCCAGACCCAGACATTACACTTAATGGCGTGTCGCTTCCTGTGAACAAGGAGCACAAGTTTTTAGGTGTTGTGTTTGACCAGAAACTCACATTCATTCCACACATCAAGAAACTTAAACATAAATGTCTTAAAACAATGAATATCCTGAAGGTTCTCTCCCACCATTCGTATGGGTCCGACAAAGAACTCCTACTACGGCTCTATACTGCTTTGGTTGGGTCTTGTTTGGACTATGGCAGTGTGGTATATGGGTCGGCGAGTAAAACAGCATTGCGAATGCTTGACCCAGTACTACACTTGGGGCTACGGCTTGCGTCGGGTGCTTTTCGCACTAGCCCTGTCGAGAGTCTATATGTTGAATGTAATAAGTGGAGCCTTGAGAACCAGCGAACGTACATGGGCTTACTTTATGCTTTTAAAATTTCATCTCAGAATAACCACCCTTTTTATCCTGTCTTTAACGATACATCCACATCTGTGCTGTTTGTAAATCGCCCGTCCGTTACTCCGCCTTTTTCACTTCGAGCGAAAGAGCGAGCCTCGGATCTGAGTGCTTCGTTTTTAGATGTGTACAAGTCATCCTCTTTAAACATTTTACCGCCTTGGCAAGTTCGCCCTGTGTCCTGTGACCTTTCTTTTATAAAGCTTGACAAAAATCGGGTACCCGAGCTGCAATACTTCAGCACTTCTTTCTTTTGCAGTTCAAATACCCACGTTCTGAATTCTTACAGTGCCGCTTCTAAAACCTCCACTATGGTGCGTTGCGCTGCTCATAGTCCAAATTTCAATGCATCCAGAACCATGAGCGTGCACGCAACATTTTTTAAGCAGAAGCGTACGGAATTTTACTGATTGTACGACATATCCTTGAAAATCAAATCCCAATTCTATCATCTACACAGATTCTTTGAGTGTTGTTCGCGCATTGTCCATCGCATAAACCCCCAAAAACCACATAATTAATCTTGTATTCAACAATCTCATGTTGGTGTATGCGGAGAAGCATCGGCTGCTCCTCTGCTTGGGTCCCAGGACACGCTGGGATCGCTGGGAACGAGTTGGCAGACGAGAGGGGCCGGTCTGCTGCACTCAGGAACACTGCAGAACATAACAAGCGTACCATATACAGACCTCAAGCCACACATAAGACAACACTTGCGTAGAACATGGCAACACACTGGAACGAACAGCAGACAACAAACTACACGTAATAAAGCCACACTTGGGACGGTACACAGCTGCGCACACAACAGAAACAACAGAATTCGCCTTGGCAAGGCTAACGGATGGGGCACACGCATGCAACTCAACTCGTATCTGCTGAACGGGATCTCCTAGACCCCCAGTGCAGCAGGTGCGGAAGGGCCCTATTCCGTAGTGCACATACTAATAACATGCAGGCACTTCACACACACGACACAAACACTTCAGAGAACTCTACAGACAACATATTCCCCTACATCCATCGCTGTTTCTTGGTGACAATGCCATGGTTTCCCTGAAGCGTGTGTTTGAGTATTTGTCAGAAGTCAAGTTTTTAAACCTTATCTCATATCACGCATAATCAAATCTGGCCCTATACACCAGCCATCACCATTTACCTTTAATTGATTTTACTATGTTCGGTTTGCATGTTTTATAGACCTACCTTTCGTGGTAATCACTTCGCTTCATTATATAACTTCTTTTCTGGCGCTCTTTGCCCTCGTTGGCCTTGCGCCATGAAACACCAACCATCATCATCATCAAAAAATTAAATTTGGCGATAACACTTGCGGGCAAATTTATCGCTGGAGCCAGCCATACACATCACATTCCTTGGTAAAAGAAACATCCCCTTTCTAAATTCGTGTATAATGGTTGCATAGTTGGGATTCATGAAAAAAAATAATTTATGAGCGGTGGCCAGCTTGCTTCGCTTTACGCTATGGCCGCAAGTTTCTCGAGCTCATGAAAGTTGAGGTCTCGGTACTTTGTGGTGATACTTTGGGTACATGGGCGGCACGTCGAGAGTACGGAGCCTACATTACGTTAGGGGCGTACATAACGTACAGTTCTTGTCAAAATTTTCTAGGCCAAGCCATGTACAAGCTTACGTCTCGAGCAAAGATGCAACGTTTTACTCCGAAAAGCTAGAGAAAACACCTTTCTTTATTACTGTCATAAAATATTCTTGCCACATTTAAAGGAAAGTTTATTCTTTGAATTTCTTGTGTTGCAGAAGGCTTAAGATTCGCCTAGAAAATTCTGACAAAGGGTGTAGATCACGGGTGTCATGCATTCAGTAAACATTTTTTGTACTTACGCAGCGAAAGATGTTTCAGTGGGTCAAGCCTACATTGCAAGGTGTGATAAAAGCCAGATGTCAAAGGGAGATCTTTTTCTCAACCTATCCTGCAGTTTGGCGTTTTAAAGTGACACTTGTGCAACGTTGGACCGACGAATAAATAAAAAAAATAAACAAATTATTGCTATATGTTAATAACACTCAGAAGTGGATAGAGAAAAAAGATAAAGGCACATGGTGTGGGAACGAAAATGGGAGTGGCTGGAGGGCAGTAAAGGAGATTGGTGAAATGCTACCGACTCTCACGACAATTGATGCAGCCGTGAAAGACACACTCAGGTGGTATTGATTGATATAGAATACAAAAAAACTTGAGTGGAGATTAAAAAAAATGAGGCAATTACAGAAAATTTTGAAGGAGTTAGAACACAGTTACTATTGTGAAAAATGAGTAGTTCAGTAATTGTACCCGCCGCGGTGGCTCAGTGGCTAATGCGCTGTAGTGCTGAGCCCAAGGAGGCGGGTTCTGTCCCGGCCGTGGTCGCTGCTTTTCAGATGAATGCGATAAATGAAAACGTTAGTGTGTCGAGATTTCGAGACTCGATAAATATCTTAAAGTGGTCAAACTTAATCTGGAGCTGCTCCCCATTTCAGCGCGCGTCACAACCCTGGAGTCGCTTGGGTGCGGTAAAACCCGAAAGTTTAAATTTGTTCCAATTCCCTGCGGGCCTTGTTTAAGCATCTTTGAGCCTTTTCTGGAAAAGTGTTAGGTCTTACGCAATTTAAATATGTCCGGATTAAGACTTGTTGGTAAAAGCATGCCGCTATATGTAGAGCCCCGATTTGGTATATAGCCCACAAAAAAGGGCTGCTACTCGGATAACAAACTTTTGTGTGAAGAAGCTGTCATACAGGACGTTCGACATGGTTTCAGCGGAGCTGAACAGCCAAAACAGCCCTATTCCGAAAGAGGTTATAAAACTGAGAAAAAAAAATCTCTCGGGCCCATAAGTGTACTTCCGTATTTTAAGGGGAAAGCCTCGCGATACTTACCGGACTTTATCACTCCTACCTTGTGTTTTCATCTGTTTATTCGATTTCGCTCTTTTGTCTTTTGGTGCGAATCACTTTAACAGGCAAACTGTGGAGATGCAGGCAACAGCTTCCTCAGAATCAGAGTTCTGCGCGGCTCTGATTGGCCTGTTTTACTCGCCTGCCGTCACGCTCACCTTCCATGCCATATGACGGAAGCGCCGAGCGCACTAGCCTGACTCTTGCTTTGCAGCAGGAAACGTGCTGAAGCAGCGTGGAAATAACGCAATCCGCTCCTACTCTAGAGACCAGGGTTGAGTTGCCATACGAGCTCAAATGTGTATTAAGTGTAGAGCACTTTAGGGGCTCGCCTTGTCGTCGTAGCTCACTGGCTGGACCCAAGTACAGCCCCATGGCATACCGATCGCAGCGGCGTTCCACAGAGGCTTCGAAAACCAAGCGGTTTATATAGTCATAACCTCTTAAAACTCATGAACCGGTGGCGTTGTGATATATATCCTCGTTGTTTAGCAGGTACATTTGAGGAAAAATCTTTGTATATAACCCACAGCGCCCGCTTTCATTTAGTTAGGAACGCTCGTTGGGTTAGTTTTTACGATAGTAAGCGAAAAAAGCGGCCACACAAGAAAAAAGAATGGCGCTTTCGAAATGACGCAAAACAGCTCCAGCATACGAAATTAAAGCAAGCACAAAAAGGAACAGAACTCCCGCTGGCGCAGTTTCAGGCAGGGGACGCGCGAGCACTGCGAAGGCGGGAAATTTTAATTGCATGGGGTGGTAGCAGTTAGCGGATAACGGTAATAGAGCCCATTATGGCGAATCACTGCTCTGCACTTCCGACAGCTTTCACCTTGAGTGGAACGGCTTTAATTGTTTTTTTTTTCGGTCTCACGTACGGTGCACTGTATTTTGCCCGAATCCCGCGCAGTAGGAGAGACGACACATCGCTATTCGTTAGGCCTATAGGCCACCTTGAGGCTGCCAACAAAGCGACGCGAAAACTCCTATAGCTTGGAGGTATCCGTAATACGTAGAAAAACGACAAGAACTTCACTGGAACTCACAATTCACGCGGCTCAAGCCCACGGTGGCCACCAGGGCTGTACGCTCAACCAGCTCGGCTACACGCCACCCCCGAAAAAGCGAACAGAAGAAATGCATCCCTCTCGCCATCCGACACTCCATCAAAGTCGCATCCATCCTTTAATTATGTACCCCATATCTAGCAAGGCACTCCCGGAACCCCGGATACACGCCCTTAGAAAACGCTTGACAGACTGTCCATTTACTCGGTATACGGACGCCTCGTCGTCGTAACCCCGACAACTTGCCTATGCCGTGAGTGTCACCGGCGCCAACGACGCGGCAGTGACGGCCGTCACAGTTTTCATGACATCTATCCAGGCATCAGAAGTACTTACTATCACTTTGTCCGCCAAAACTGTGAATCAATACGCCACAGTAATGGCAGTCCGCCTGCTGCAACTGCCAGCGGTGCGAAATAGCACCCGCGGCAGTCAAAATTCTGCAAACAGCACGCCAGCCCCAAGAAATGCCGACCATCTTGGCCACTCGGACACAAATACTGCGGGGGAAACGAAGGGGCACAGGCCATTTTCTGCGCTCACACCCACCGGTCCGTTTCTCAAGAAGGTGAACACACGCAGGACCTTCGCACACACATGCCCACCCCTCTCCTCTTATAAGTCGACATTCTCGCCCAATACCTCCACGAACAACAGTTGCCTCCCCCGCACCCCCACCTACCCAGAGCCGAGGAGACCGCCTTTAGCCGGCTTCAGCTACTCATCTCCCGATGGCACCCTCTTCCTTGCCATGTACCGCACCAATTACTTCGCCACCTCTAATCATTGTCCCCAATCTGGCAACTGGTACTACATAATATGTGAGTGCCTGACAGCCCCATCACTTATCCCCGATTCTTACTCAACGTACGAGCTGTGGGCTCACCAGCTGGATAGCACTGACCTCAGTCTAGCGTAGCCTGGCGGAGAGGGCCTAGGCAGGCAGCGCGGCTCAGGAATTGCCAGAACAGAGGAGGCCGCCTGCTACCCTCCCTCCCTCCCTCCCTCCCTCCCTCCCTCACTCCCTCACTCACTCACTCACTCACACCCTTTCTTCTAAAAAAAAACCTGTTGAGATCAATATTTTCCAATTGACGTCATCGGTATGTCAAAGGTGTCACGTTGTTAAACTGTAGATTACACGCCAGAAATGTTGCAATAGCATAAATGAGTACGCCATTGTAAAGACCAACGACCAACCTTATTAAAGAGAATTCCACGAATCGTATATAATTCGGGAAAGCTGATATCGCGAACGATTCTGACAAGGTATAATGAATTTAGGAACGAGATTTTCGTGCGCTTATTTTTATTTTTTTGTTATCAGTTTAGACTATGAAAGACAGGAAACACGCATATAAAAGGCCAATCACCTATTTTCCACCCACATTGGAATTCGCAGATGTTACAAAACACTACGGTAGTAGTATTCGTACAGATAAAGCCGCTTCGGAACGCCCACCTATAGTTCCAGAGATCTTCTACAGTTCAATTAATCCACATGCGTTTACTGGGACAACAGTGTTCGTTTCATTTTTTAATGTTCGTTTTTAGCCAAGGAGCCGCGGTAAAGAATTTCCGATTACATTTCTGATGGGGTAGTCGTAGAGAGCGGCTATACTGAGAAAAATGGGATTTTACAGAAAGACAAAAAAAAGTGCTTCATGATTATGTTCCCCGTTTCCACAAGTCTCTCCTGAAGTTGATTTTTTCTTCTTCCCACTCTTGTAAAAATAAGTTTAACTGTTCCTGACAGCGCACTTCGACACTTGGAAGAAGCATGCATCCGTGAAAAGCAAGAGGCACGAAAGAAAAAAACATAAGAACAGCCTCACTCACTCACTCACTCACTCACTCACTCACTCACTCACTCACTCACTCACTCACTCACTCACTCACTCACTCACTCACTCACTCACTCACTCACTCACTCACTCACTCACTCACTCACTCACTCACTCACTCACTCACTCACTCACTCACTCACTCACTTTCTTCTCACGTAAAAAAACCTATTGAGATCAATATTTTCCAATTGACGTCATCGGTACCGGAGTCTGACCGGCTAGCTCGTAACAATAAAGGCGATATCTCATAGGCGATGTAGCAGAGCCAAAACGTATTTGAAATATCTCCTTTCGTTAAGTGTCGTAATTTACACCGTGCTTAGACATGCAAATCACTAGAAAATTCCTGCATCTCTCTGTGTTCGTGACGCATTTTACGGGCGAAGCCCCTTAGGGGCTGTGGCTGTTGGCGTCTCCTGTCATCGTCGTCGTCGTAATCGTCTGTCGTATCATGTAGTCACTGTACTAAAACACCGGCAAACACGTTTACGCGCTCGCGCTAGAACGTAACGTGTATTAAAAACACCGGGGCACTCGTTTACGCCTGGCGCTGGAGCGCTTCGTGCTTCAAAGACAAGAACTTTTACAGCAAAGCTGTATACCTTGTACCCCCCAACGGTTTAATCTCCGTTGGTTTAATCTCCTTATGCACTGTTTAATCTTAAACGGTTTAATCTCCTTATGCAGTGCATGCTTCGCCCCTCAGCAGGTTTCACGTTATTGGAGATGGCCCGTGATTTTTTTCGCTAGGTGGGTTCTCCGCCAAATTTTTAAAACGATGGTGGCGTGATACCGGGACCTGCTGGTTAAGATGTTGGCGGCATTAGGGCCATTAGTTACTTTACACCACGTTATACATTAATAAAAGCGTCACACGCGCGAAGAAAGTTGGCATTTCAGCTCGCCACGCTGGTGCGGTGACAGCTAGTGCTGCAGTTACAATGGCGAAAGGCAAGTTGGGAGCCTGGGTTGCTGGATTAACTTCCAGCCCATAATGAATTTAAAGTGTTAGTGACGCTCAGAGCCGCGAAGGACGTTGCAAGATTGGCGTAGCGATGCTACTGCGAATGAAAAAAAAAAAAAAAAAAACTTCGAATGAAGCTTGCGGGGCGCAGAACATGGTCAGTTTTATCAACACGTTAAATTTTCGCGAAAGCTCAAAGCCGCTGGTTAAAGGAAATATGCGCACCTATCGTACCGTGTTTTGCAAACTTAATGGGCATTTCCGCCGTCTGTGCGACGCCTTGTTTTTGAATGTCGGAGAGGAAGGGCCAATGGAGACGAGTGATTTAGGTTCTGAAGTGGGCGGCGGCATCGGTATACGGCGCAGGCTTCAAGTGCGTGATTAATATTCATGTATGAGCCTCACTCATAAAAGATGGCGGAGTTTTATACGAGCGCAACACGAAGCAGATATATAGAGCACACAAGCGGTGGGAAATGTGCGAGTCATTTATGGCTACATATTAGACAATAAAGAGGAACCATGTCTGGAGGGTATATACGTAGGTATTATATGCATAATTATGATAACTCTTCAAAATGAAAGGGTGAAGTTTGCAAAGAGCCATGTAATCGCTTAATTGAAGCTAATTATTTGCTTGTATTCGCGCCCCTTATTTCCACCTTCTGCCCTTACACGGGGCTGGGCCGCCGGCTTTCCCTTGATCCCCCGTCCTATTTCATCCATTTCACCACAGATGGCGTACGGAACACGTGGATCGTGATACAGTGATGCATGATAGATCAACGACGTGGAAATGTGCGTCACCACTCACCAGGTGAGACGGGTTTTGGTGCTCTGAATCCCTGTTAGAAAGTGTGGAAATGGTCGCTCACACCAGAGCACACTCAACATGGACGCACACCCGCACACGTACAGTGCACATAAATAAATAAATTAAAAAGACAATAAATAATAAATAAATAAATAAATAAATAAATAAATAATAATAATAAATAAATAAATAAATAAATAAATAAATATTATTCAATAGTTATTCTAGTGTGCGTGTGCGTGCGCGTGATTGTGCGCGTGTGTGGGCGCGCGTGTGTGTGGCTCCACGGGTGCGTGCGTACGTGCGTGTGCGTTTGTGTGTGTGCATGCGTGTGTGCGTGTGAATGCGTGCGTGCGAGCGTGTGCGTGCGTGCGCGCTTGTGTGCACAGAGGAAAGGGGTAACAGAATTAAAAAAAATTGTGCTCGACTGTGCCGCTAATTCCAGTCTAATACGAACCATGACCGGCTTTTTCGGTAGCGACCTGCCCGTCGCAGCCGGTGACAATGACAATGGGAGCCAGCGTGCCAAGCCATTGCTGTGCAGGGACGGCGTGCTCCGACCAGACCCTACTGATGGCCGGGGGCCTGGTGGTCCGAACAGCATATGGAGCCTGTGAAGAGGGCTCCACTCATCGGGCGCCTAACGGCGCCAGCATTGTTAGCTCAATAAAGTCTATTCTCTCTCTCTCTCTCCGTCAGGAGCGGAAAAGTTAAATCCCCAAACTCGTTAGCTTCGCTTCACTCACAGTGGGCTTTGTGACCCCTCGCATATATAATATATTAACGATTTAGTAACTGTATATACGATTTAGTAACTGTTGTTGACCCTACTGTTGAAATTCGATTGTTCGCTGACGACTGTGTATTGTTTCCACAAGTCACAAGTACTAATCATCAGAACGAACTCGACAAAAACATTGAAATCGTGCGTAGGTGGTGTGTAGAATGGGGAATGGATTAAATTGGGGAAAAAGTGTATATCTTTGTGTGGCAAGAAAGAAAAACCGCAGTGAACACGTGTATAAATTAGAATCGCCTTTCACTCACGCAGGTTCACAGATATAAGTACCTCGGCGTTACACTAACAAACAACTTATCGTGGAACTTGTACATAGATAATATTTGCTCGTCTGCCTTCCGGAAATTATGCTTTTTAAGATATAAGCTCCGAAATTCCCCTCCACACGTTAACTTCTTAGTTATTTTTCTTTCATTAGGCCGAAGCTGAAATATGCGAGTATCGTGTGGGACCCCCGTAATAAACAAAACATTAAGAAACGTCAAAGGATTCAGTGGAAGGCCATTCGGTATGTTTATTCTAGGTTTTTGCGAACGGACTCCCACTCAGATCTATTGCTAGGTAATAATATTTCTTCCCTTCAGGATAGAAGAAAGAAGTCCCGCCTTGATTTTCTGTTTCTTTTATATGATCGCAAACTTGCCCTTGATCCAACCCCTTTTCTTTCTCCCTTAAGCACAAGACATCACCAACAAAACGTACTAACTCCGTACTTCGCGAGAACGGACACGTTCAAATTTTTGTTCTTTCCATGCACCATTTCAGGCTGGAATGAGGTAACCGAATCAAGTCCTTTCGATACTGGGTAACTGCGCATTGTTTTTTGTGTATGTTTTATTGTGTTGCTCTTTGCATTGTACCGTGCCCTCCTGCTTGGACTGAAGTGTGTGTCCGCAGTATGTATTACATAAAAAAATAAAGAGTATCGCCGTACCAATAAATGCCGATTGTACCGATTGTATCGATTGGACCGAACAGGAGGTCCCCCCGACAGTTTTACTTTGGGACCTCCTTCTGTACTAATACCTACGTGCGATGTGAATGTACCGATAGATGATTAATAAAACCCTTGAATCCTTGAACTACCTATAATACCGGCCAGCAACGAAAATTACGGTTAAGTCTAGAACCGTTTCTTAGCTATGCAAGCATTAACACCATATGCGCCTGCTCGAGTGGCATTCTTTATTTTCGAGAAATTTCATTGATTTACAGATGCGAAAACTTTCTCGACTTCCGCTTTACTGCGAGGAGCGTCATTTCTTGGCGTGAAGTACGCCTACGCACGCGCAGAAGTTCACAGGGAAGGTTCGGATTTGTATAAACACCCCAACAGGGCCGTTATGTGCGTGGAAGCGCCGTCGTTTTTGCGGGGAAAAATTTTGCTTTTTCAAGCGAAGGGAGCACTAATCCACAGCAACCTTATCAGCGAGTGCGGTGTTTTCACCATTACTGGAGCGCCACGGTTGTAGGAGCTCCGTTGGGGTGGCTTACAAACAAGCCCAAAACCTAGTGGAAACAAATTGACTTTTATTGATTGATTGATTGATTGATTGATTGAATGTAGGGTTTAACGCGCCGACGCAACGCAGGCGATGAGGCACGCCGTAGTGGAGGGCTCCGGATTAATTTTGACCACCTGGGGATCTTTAACGTGCGCCGAAATCTCGTACACACGGGCGTTTTTGCTTTTCGCCTCCATCAGAAAAGCGGCCGCCGCGGCCGGGAATCGAACCCGCGACCCTCGTGATCAGCAGCGCAACGCCTTAGCCACTGAGCCACCGCGGCGGGTAAATTGCCTTTACCATGTGCCTGCCGGGATTGCTCGGCTGTACGCAACAAATACCATCGCCTGCGGTATGTTCATTGAAAGTACGATGCAAACATATTTCGGGATCTTTCCGCGTATTCTTTAGCGAAAAACGTTTCTTTTGGCTAGGCCTATGGACGAGCCTCCTGCCTACGTCGAATATGACCTACAACCTCGCCATCAGACTCACTGCAGCTACTTTTTTAAGAAGCACTTATCATGCTGCTGCTGTACTTACCTCCACATAAGGGCAAGGCCAAACAGGACTGCGGGAAATTTTTCTGGCGCACGCTTCTTTGTTATTTGATGTACTTGTATAGTGTGCGTCGTAAGCCAATCGGCGTTGACTGCGCGCCGAGTGTTTCTTCCTCGATTTCCTTTTCCTTTTGATGCACTATATAAAACAGTGCGGGAAAAGTGCTTCTTCGTGTACATTTTTTTTTTCTGTGCCGTGCTATAGATCAAAACGCGCTGAATATTATTCTGATGTACGCGCGCTATCAAACGGCTTGGAACGCCATGGAACGCGTTAGTGAAGGGTTAGCAGCTGTGGGCAGTTTCTTGCGGACGATATCAGGGTGGGTGTGGGTTCGGTTTACGCCGGCTGCGTGCGAGATTTCACCACCTAGACAAGTAACAATTTCGGATAAAAAAACTCTTATTTGAGCACACCGTCGAGCCAACAGAAGGTGTACGCTTCCCCAGTTTGAATCTGCAAAGACTGACGACAACGGACCGAGAGAAAGACAAAACAGCAACCATGGCAGGCCTAGCAAACGCGTATACAGCGGAGAAATGTGGATTCAATGCATCGCCAGCCGGCGCAGTGACATCGGAAAGAACTGAAAAATAAAAAAAAAAACACAACAGCAGTAAAAAAATTCGGCACACGGAGGCGCGCATGGGGAGGTCGCTATCTATAAAGTCGTTCGTGGTCTAACAAATGAACACAAGGACAAAGTGCTTTCCAGAGACGTGGATTTTAGCCTTTTAAGGTGCGTTCCTGTATGGGGAGGAGCATTGGTATAGAGCAAAAGTTTGCTCCGTGAGGTGGTGGCGCCCTCAGTCCAACGAACCAGAGTCTCGTAAAAAAACCTCTAGCATGGCACACATAAATTGTACTCACTTCACGTTACACTTGACTTTATATACATGGGGGACCAAAGTTGGTTTTTTATCATAAGTGGGTTACTGGGCTCATTGACCGATTTCCCGGCGGCGCTAGCCGTCCGCAGTGGCCGTCGAGTCTACCGTTAAGAAAGAAGTCTGCACAATTGTCCTCTTGAGTCGCACAGAGGGGCAAATGTAATTGATACCTGGGAAATTTTCTTCGGAAGAAACTATTTTTCCGAATTCATAAACTACCATAATCCCTTTTCGCCTCTGTTTTTTTTTTTTTTTGCATATTTCCTTTTACCGTTCCCTTTACCCTTTAACGTACCGACCGCCTTTACCCGGAGGACACGTATGAAAATCGATCTATTATTGTTGCGGTTATTTCAAATATCATTGTGTCACAAACTCGAGCGTACAACGTCCAAAAGTAGCCTATAGCTCTTTCATACTATTGTACAGTGCCTAATTCTTGTTACAGTCGTCCGATTCATTGAGTTCGGTTCTATTCGCCCCGAGAAAGCACTGGAACTCTCTCGAACGAAGCGGCGGTAACGCCGAGCACTCGCCGGGTCGCCGGCAAGAAAATACCAAAATAAAAGCTGCGCCGCTCAGCTTTCACCGAACTTCGAGTTCTTTCGAGGGGGCGAGCGTCGCTTTGCCAGTGCTAAGACGCTCCCATGATTTCAGAAGGGAGAGAGAGGGAGGTTGTGCGCTCGACGGCGGCTGGCGCGTTGTGTGTTGTGCCCTCTCTCTCCGCGCCGGCGCAGTTATAAAAAGAGAATCCGGGCCAAAGCAAATTAGCTACTGTTGGACGTCGTGATGTGAGAACGGCGCCTGCCAGTTTGTGCACCACACCATCGGCGACCCGCGCCCTGGAAGACTCCAACGTACTCCTGGGCCTAGAATCACTGTGATCGTATCGGACGGCCTGGCCTATGACGAAGCTAGGCTTCACAAGTAGCCGAATCGTCTCCGACAGCGGTGCATCGTCCGGCCCGGTCGGTGAATATTGTGGGACTCTGTCTCTCATATGCATCGAACTGTCTTTCTTTTAGTTACTTCTTCTTCCTCGTAATATTCCTGGTCAAAGCTCCCTGTTGTACATTTTGTATTTGAACTGTTTCCCGCATTTGTATTCGTTAAAAGTTACCTCTCGCTAACGTTACTTGTCCTCGCGCTTGTGCAGTGTTTTGCCTGTCCAAATATAAGTCTTTCTGTTGTTGATTCGTTCAAGGATCTGACTCATTCTTACCGCTCTGGTCGGCAAAAGCCGCACATCAGACTGCCACCCCCTTCGCCACCTGTGCCCTGTAGATTTGGTGGGGTTGTTTGCTCGCTTGAGTCGACTCTCCACATCTTCTAACAGCGCACCCAATTAAAGAGACGGTGACGATTTCTGGCGCCCGCGACAGAACGTCTGATAGGAGCGGTAAGGAGGAAAAAGAACCTGGAACTTTTGCGGCATAGGTTGTACTGCCTTTATAAGGTGGTGCTCTCGTTAACGTTCTCCGAGTACGTTTACCTAGCTGTAGGCTAGAGTATTGTGTCTAGATTGCGGTAAATTCGCAATCGTGGATCTAGAGAAAATTGTAGCGTTGGGCTTCCAGCTGGGCCTGTCAGGGGCCGAACTACGAAAGTGGGTCGCGCAGAAAGAAAAAGACGGAAACGAGAAAGCTGAGAAGGCTCGCAAAGAGGCTGAGAAAGCAAGACAGGCAGCACGAGAAGAGGCTGAGAGGGCTGAAAGAGAAAGAGAGAAAGAATTTCAGAGACAACTCCAGTTGGAGCGAGTGAAAGCGGAGCGAGAAGAGCCTGCCAAGCAGAAGCCGAAAGGGAGCGAGTGAAAGCGGAGCGAGAAGAGAAAGCCCGCCAAGCGGAAGCCGAAAGGAAGCGAGCGAAAGCGGAGCGGGAGGAGAAAGCACGCAAAGCTGAACTCGAGATTCTAAAAAGGCGACTCGAGATACGATGGTTTTAGGCGGAATCCTCATCAGATAAGGAAAATGCGAGAGAAGAGATTAGTGTCCTAAGCACTAAGCCAGAGACGACAAAGGAAGGCCAGGATATCTCTGGAAGCGAAGAGGCGGATTTATCCGCGATCCGCAAGGAGAAACGCCCCCAGATATGTGCGAAAGCGCTCCACTTGAGACCTCAAAGGACGATGATCCTACGGATCGTGACTCGTAGCTTGGGGATGGCGATAGCATCCCAGCGGTGAATACCGTCATGACATTGGGGCCGAGCGGCCTAGACGAAAGTGTACCCGAAAATTGCGGGCAGAGTGTCTGAGGAAACCGTGGTCTTTCCGAACGACACGGGTAGAAGCACGCTTATTGTGCAGGAAGACCCAGTTCGAGACTGCGAACTCTCTGGGCAGACTAGCGCCGCGTGCGTAACTGACAGCTCGAGGAGCAAAGAGACCGACACTGCGGTCAAGGTCGAGGTCACCGTGCGAAGCTGGGGCCGCACTCCGCACGGAGAGCTCGCCGTACGTCAGCGTCGGTGACGATCCAGTGACTTCAGCGGTGGAAGAGAAACCACCCGCCGTCACGAAAGAAGAGCCAGTTATCGGGGCACTCCGATTCGATGCCTCGTATAGAGGCGAAGCCGTGTCCGACGTAACACATGCTCCGGCAAAAGCGAAGCCAGCACGTTTCCGGCATCTGCGGCACCTGCGACGGTACCGCTTCGAAGTGAAAGGACTGCCGAAGGGCATGGAAACAACAAGTCAATGAAAACCGGCCCCACAAAGCTCGGCAAGCGAGTGAGCTGACAGAAGGAGTACAGGTTTGAACCCAAGTGGAAAGGAAAACGTCTCTACTGGAATTTCTCCCCACGGAAATGTGGGAAGCACCACCAATCCGTCACTAGCCGCTCGGACGTTCGCCAGACGAAGGCCCAGACACTGAAACATTTTCGCGGGCCCGGTATCACGGCGGATACGAAAGAGTTTGTCGCTTCGGGGACATTTGGAAAGGAACTTCTCCGAAGAGAAGAATTCCGAAGGCGCAGTTACGCAAGCGCCCGATAGACACGGGCTAAATATGAAGAATGCGAATTAAAGTACGCATGCATGTTGTAGGAGTAGAATTTTATTACCGAGTTGTATCTTTACGTGATGTGCTGTACTCGAACATTGAATTCTTTATTTGTCTCTGTCGTACTGTACGCGAAGTTTGCATTTATGTTGTCATTCTAGCTGTGCAGAGTGTGCGCTGTGTATTCACGTACTAGTTGCGTCTTGCGTGAACTTTTCCATCACTTTGATACAGTAACTTTACTGTGTATCACTGACGTACTAGTTGAGGCATTCGCGAACTTTCCGGTTGCATCTTATTGTAGCTTTATATTGTTGTGAACAGCATGTTATGGTTCTTATGAGTTTCATTGTACCAGTGCATTTTATGTATTTTTGGGCACTAAATTACACCCACTGTACGTTAGCCTAGGAGGCTTTGGCACTATAACAGTCTTTATTGTCCGCAAGTCAGGCACTTTCATGACTTTTGTCCAGAACCTTGTAATGTGCACTAGCTTGTTCTGTCGTTTCGGTTACCTCATAACAGCAATGTTATTTGAACTTGTCATTTGTACGTAGGCTATGTATTTAAAAGAAATCTGTGACAAACCCCAGTGATGTACGGAAACCATGTACGCATCATTATGTATTATGTAGAACAATTAGTCTGTACTTGATTTTGTGTTAGTAGGCACTGCATCTTTTGTTCGCTAAGTGTGAACGACGCGTTCGCACGACTTTGTGAGTTTTGGGAATATTATTGCATAATATTCTGAAACTGAGGGGCTGTGTCACAAACTCGAGCGTACGACACCTAAAAGTACCGTATAGTTTTTTTCATATTATTCTACAGCGCCTAATTCTTGTTACAGTCGCCCGATTCATTCAGTTTCGGTTCTATTCGCCCGAGGAAAACCCCGGAACTCTCTCGAACGAAGCGGCGGTAACGCCGACCACTCGCCGGCTCGCCGGCAAGAAAATATCAGAATGAAAGCTCTGCCGCTCAGCTTGCACACGAAGCTTCGAGTTCTTTCGAGGGGCGAACGTAGCGTTGCCAGTGCTAAGGGCGCCGCCGATGAGTCAGAAGAGGAGAAGAGGGAAGGTGTGCGCATCGAACGTCGGCTGGCGCGTTGTGTGTTGTGCCCTCTCTCTCTCTCTCTGGGCGCGACGGGCGCAGTATAAAAAAAGAGAAATCCGCGAAGAAGTCCAATTAGTTACGTTTGGACGTCGTGAGTTACAACCGGCAACTCTGCCAGTTTGTGCACCACACAACCATCGGGGACCCGGGCCCTGGAGGAACTCCAGACGTACTTCCGGTCCTCGGAATCACCGTGATCGCGTCTCGGACCGCCGGGCCTTACGAACTAACGAAGCTACCTTCACAAGTAGCCGCGGAATCGCCATCCGACCAGCGGTGCATCGTCCGGCCCGGTCGGTGAATATTGTGGGACTCTGTCTCTCATATGCATCGAACTGTCTTTGTTTTAGTGTACTTCTTCTACCCGCGTATATCCTGGTCAAAGCCTCCCTGTTGTACATTTTGTATTTGAACTGTTTCCTCCCGCATATTGTATTTATTATTTATTTATTTATTTATTTTTATTTATTTATTATTTATTTATTTATTATTTATTTATTTATTTATTTATTTATGATACTCTCAAGGCCAAAGGCATTACAGAGGGGAGTGGGGGTAGAATACAGGTAAACAAACAAGGAAAAAATGAAGTACAATGTAAGCTAATTATACAATATTAGCTAGATCAACGAGAGAAAAAAAGCAGCAACTCACAGTCATAACAAGAGAAGAGAAGTTACAGATTCATACAATTTTACAGATTATACAGATCTATGACTTTATACTATTTATACAATTCGAGCAATAAAATTTCGGAACTGTTCGTTATCAGTAATAGATACAGCAACTAGAAGGAAGGTGATTCCATTCCCTACTAGTCTTGGGCAAGAAAGAGTTAAGAAATGCTGGGTGTTGCAAATGTCAATTCCAACTCGTGGCTGTGGTCGATACGATCAGATCGATAATGGGGTGTAGCGATAAACTGGTCATGCAGAATATGGTGATGATATAGTTTGTGAAAAAGAGTTAGTCGGGAAATTTGACGGCGTGATGACAGAGACGGAGGGCAAGGTTATATTTCATGGCAGTAATACTGGCTGTTCGATTATAGTTGGACAGAATAAACCTAACTGAGTTATTTTGAACAAGTTCTAGGGAATTTTTAAGTTTATCCTGACTTGGGTCCCATACCGAGCATGCGTATTCCAGTTTGGAACGTATAAGGTTTTGTAGAGCATTAGTTAAGTTGCGATGGCGCCTTATAGAAACTACGACGTAAGTAACCGAGCATGCGGTTTGCGTTACTAATTACATATTCGGTGTGAAGGTTCCAGGTTAAGTAGTAGTAATGTGGATGCCAAGGTATTTATAAGATGTAACGGATTTAATTGGACACTGTTAAGATAAAAAGGGTGGTGGGACAGTCCTTGGTGGCGGGAAATACGCATTACTTTACATTTCTTAATGTTAAGTTCCATTGACCAGTCTTTGGACCAGTTAGCGACAGCATTAAGGTCAGACTGTAATATGGTGGTGTCATTGTCACTAATTGTTTCACGAAAAATAACACAATCATCTGCAAATAGAAGAACATTCGAGTTTAAAAGACTAGCCAATTCGTTGATATAAACAAGGAACAATATCGGGCCCAAGCACCGATCCCTGTGGAACGCCAGATGCAACGTGACTAAAACCAGAACAATATTGATTAGCAACAACAAACTGAGAACGATTAGTAAGAAAAAATTCTATCCATTTTAACAAGGTATCGTCCAAATTTAAGCCTTTTAGTTTATGGAGCAGCAATCTATGTGAAACCCTGTCAAACGCTTTAGAAAAATCTAAGAAGATGCAATCGGCATGAGATGATCGATCTAAGTTTGGTGCAATTTGTGAGTAAAACATATTAGTTGGGTTTCACACGAGTATGACTTACGGAATCCAGTTGAGCTGCGGAAAAAATGAGTTAGACTCAAGAAAGTTAACCAAGTTACTGTAGATGATGTGTTCTAATATTTTGCAACAGTTACTGGTGAGAGAAATAGGGCGATAATTTAAAGGAGAGGTTTTGCTGCCTGATTTAAAGAGAGGAATCACCTTCCCTATCTTCCATTGTTTAGGAAGCGTACCCGTGTCCAAAGACTGTTGGAATATTTTTGTTAATAGAACTGAACAATATTCGCTAGTGTTTTTCAGAAATTTGGTGTTAATACCATCAAAGCCGGGAGATGACGAGTTGTTCAACCCGTCGATGAGCTTAGCGACACCAGATACATCTATTCGTACTGGAGGTGTAGATTCATAATTAAATGCTTGTGTTGGGGGAATTTCCTTCGAAGAATCAGAGGAAAAATTGCTGATAAATGTTTTCGTTGAGAAGTGTTGCACAGAGATTGTTGGGGATGGGTTTGTCAGATGAATCATGCAAGGCAATAGTATCATAAGAAGGAGGGTTAATGGTCCGCCAAAATTTTTTTACATTTGAAGCAAGCATCGATGGAAGGACGTTAGACCGAAAATTTTCTTTCGCCGTTTTGATAGCTGCAAGATATGCTTCAGCTGCGGTCTTGTACGCATTCCAACGCAAGCGTTAAAAGTTACCTCTCGTTAACGTTACTTGTCCTCGTGCTTGTGCAGTGTTTTGCCTGTCCAAATATAAGTCTTTCTGTTGTTGATTCGTTCAAGGCTCTGACTCATTCTTACCGCTCTGGTCGGCGAAAGCCGCACATCAGACGGCCACCCCCTTCGTAACCTGTGCCCTGTAGATTGGGTGGTGTTGTTTGACCGCTTGAGTCGACTCCACATATCTTCTAACAGCGCACCCAATTAAGAAAACGGTGACACATTGCCACACTAACTTCCAAATGAACAGTAATATGTATGTGAACAGTAACTTACAAAAGAACAGTTACTGTAAGCACTGGCCGGAAATTGGGACTTGAACATCACAGTGGTTAACTATAAGGCGTAGCTAAGGGTTTATTGTTTGTTTTATACAGTGTGTCCCAGCTATCAGACACCCAGATTTAAAAAAAAAGAGCAAAAGCGCTACTCGAAGAGAACGTTGTACACGTTGCACAGTGGATTAGCGGCCAGCAATTTAATCGTTAATGAGATTTAACTAATTGCGTTTAAATAATTATGTAACTCGAGAAGTAGTCTTCTAATGATTAAAGTGTCAATGAAGCACTTGAAGGTACCCAAGAGAAGTATCTAACTAGAGCATTGTCAGCGATGAACGTATTGCGTGCTTATTTATTCTGGCTGATAAAAAACCCGCGAAATAAAAAAAAATACCACATGACGGGACTCCCGCCCGCAGCACAAATGAGTGCCCTCGAACAGGCTACCTCCGAGTCAGCCAAATAAAATAACTAAAAGAAAGAAGGAACAAATCGCGATGGAGTTCGTGCCTTACCTGCCACACGCGCCCCGCGATACTTACGGTTGCTGGTCCTTCCAGACATGCCATTATCAAAATGATGCGCTTTCGCTTCGGGCGTGTGACAGGCAACGCAGTTGCTTTCAATCAGCTCATTTTCTTTCAGCGCTTGTTTATGAAGCGCCCTCGAAGAAAACCCTCCAAAAATACCTACTAGGTTTTCTTCGAGTACCCCCATTGCTCTTTTTTTAAATTGCGGTACATGATAGCTGGGACACCTTGCATACGACTTGCTGATGCAATAGCATATCTTGCGTGAAGACCGGTACAAACGCATAAATTCCATAAAACCAAGATAAGTGAATAAACAAAACTGAAAGCTCAGGTAACAAACCAGTAGAAGTTGAAATATAGATAGTTACCGAACTTTTTCGCGACAGCAACCAAAACTGAATGAATTGAAGGGGCCATAAATAACATTATGGTTGAACTCTACCGAGTGTGAAGTTCCCAGAACGTAGTTGAATCAAAAGGAAAAAATAAAATGTTTTGGAGTTGTCTCCTTCCTCGGGTGGTTTGGTTTGAGCTCGGCTAGAGAGAAACTGTGAGCGCTCACGAAGCGAGTTTGTGAGTCCTTAGTAACGAACGCACAATCCCACGCTTTGCAAGATAATAGAAAGAAAAGTTATAAATGCTTCGAAGGTGGCTAAAACAGGCGGCTAAAACTTGGCAGGGCGTTCAATCAAACTGTCGAATTTTTGCAGGGCGATTTCTTTCTACTTCCGCGAGTCAGAGTGGTCGAGGTTCGGCATGCTTGTCGTTGTCGCAGCAGTCTGGAAAGGAGCCATGCGTCCACGAAGTACGAAACTTGCGGGGAGTGCCATTTTTCCGGCGTCCAACATATTGCCCGAGTCAATCGAGGTGAGAAGTTAGCAATATTCTTGTCGCTTACATCTAGTAGGCACACCAGTTAAGACTTCTGTGATTGTAAATCATTGTACCAAAAGAAGGTAACAAATGCCGTATAAAAATGCAGTGAACGTACCCCGAGTTAACCAATAACACGAGGTAACGTATTATTCTTCGACATTGGTTTATTTGTTTTATTGATGACAAACACTTGAGTCTGCGTTCTGTGACAATCTCTAATTCCTTGAATGTTTCCTTGCTTATTTTCTGTCCCTTCGTTTGCGCCTTCTTCCTTCGTATTTAAAGTTCGTCTGCGGTCGGCAACTCTCGAGAATTGCGTGTTTCTATGCTTTTGCCGCTTCCTCCTTGAGCTGACTGCATTCATACGGGACAACGAAGTATGTACCGTGCCAACTGATCATTTCGGCTCTGCTTGGTTTTTTTTTTCTTCTGAAGAGTGAAGGAGGATCACCGCCCACGGCCGAAGTTGAAGAGCAGTCTTGTGTGGCTACCCGATTAAGGACGCCTCAACGCAACATTTCAAAACGTCTAGATTGGAAAGTTCAGCAACGGTCCTCAAAAATGCTGTTTTATTCATTGCTGCTTTTAAAGATGGACAGTTGCTCACCCCAGCGGTTCTGTGGTTCTTACAGAATTGTGGAGCCTCGGCTATTGCTGTCTGTTAATGTGGAGTTCATCCTCATCGCGGATGAGATGAACTAAAAAAAATCTAATTTGGTTCAAGTATAAGGATCCAGGCGAGAGTGTTCGTTTAATATTTGCGTCGGAACGGAAGTTTGTGTGCCGGGCCATTTAGTGCGAACTCACTCCTCCACATCCTCAATATACTTTTGCGGTACTTCGAAAGCGCGTTTTTTCGTCCTTTCATTAAGTAATACATTGTTACAAACTCCTTAAAGGTATGTGTCCAAGTCTCGTCGTCGTCTTTAGTAGCTTTGAATAGCATTTCTACTGAGTTTTCATTTAAAATTTGTGCAGGTCTCGAAATATTTATTTTGTACAAAAGCCCGACCACCTGCTGCTTGAGATCCTATGAGGATCCTATGCGGCTTAAGTGAATAAAAATGATAGGAACGATTTGAAACCACGTTACTTTTTTCCCGTGCTTTTTATGACGCCCCCGAACGACATACATTTCCAAGAAAACTTGCACCATAGTCAGCAGCGACCTTCAGGATTTCAGATAAAGGTTTCGCGAGTTTATTCAAAAAGTAACATAAACGCGCGGCCTGGTTCGTTGCTCTTGAACTGCAATATCGATGCAACGCAGCGCGCACTTCGCTTGAGTGGTAAGAGGAGGAGGGCGAAAAGGAAATAGTAGTATGGAACTCCTTAAATCTTTTTTGCTTTGTGTCGGCTGTAAGAAGGCCGTAGACAGAAAAAAGAAGTGCCGATAATACCCTGAGCGCAATGCATCGAGAACGCGGGTTTCCTTGCACCAGCAGGCGTCCTTTCTTTCTTATTCCTTCAGGAGGAGCTTCTGGTATGTGATGCAACGCTTCCCCTTGTTGAATGAAAGCTTTAGCTGCACTAGTAGTAAGTGTGGGAAGCGAAAAAAACAAACAAAACAAAAGTAACAAACGTCGGTGGGTGCTAGGCAAAAGCATTCCATTCCGACTCGCGGCTGTTTTAAGCTGCGAAGATTGCCAGAGCCGCTATGTCGAGGCCAGTTTTGTTGGGCATTTTTCTGTCTGGAGGAGGGGATATCGCAAGCGCGCATTTTCGTTCTTCAACACCTTCTGGCCCAGAAGATTGTTCTGAGCAGCTTTGCTTCTTACATATACTTTAGGTCCGGCCTTTACTCTATAGATTTTTTGGGGGGTCGCCGCCAGAATTCAGGTGGTAACGAAAACGGCAACTGAACATGTCGGAATTGGAGGCGATTTTTAAACTGTTTTCTTTTTCCAATTGCGACATCCCAGGGGAATATCAGAATTGAATGGATCCCGGCAAATTTCCAACACATACGGCCTTGTAGAAGAAGTAGAACTTCTGGGAATTCTGGCAGCCACCCGGCAAATTTATGACCATTCCGCCCATCTTAGCGCGAAGAAATTTCGCATTATCACGGATTCATATGTTGCTGTCTGAGAATTGAACCGTCCATTTTTCCCGAACATCACGGCGACAAATATCCTGACCGCGATACGACACCTACAAATTGAAGGATTCAAAATTCGCATTGTTTGGACTCCGGGACATACTTCCGGCGCACAAGGTAACCGCATGGCTCACGCGCAGCCAGGGAGAGGCTACTATCACCTCCCGCGGTGCCCGCCACGCCCGTCCCCTCTCTCCAAGCAGATTGGCAACTCCGGCTACGTCTCCTCAAAAAAGAAAGCAGTAAGCGTTTGCAAGCTGAAGCTCCGGTTGGCATCCTTGCGCCTCTCTTTTCACGTTCGGGCGAGGTATTTGCCAATAAAGTGTATGCAAATGCAGTGTACACACCACATATTGTACATAAGTGGTCAGCCCCGGCAGGCTCTCAACTGCACCGATGCCCCCACTGCAATAGTAATGCCATACCAAATCTATTCCACTTAATTTGGGTCTGTCCTATATTCGCCCGTAACCGCCGTCAACTGCTAACTGTGGGTCCTGCACCCACGACTGAACTGGAGCACTTTAGTCGTGTCCGTGAAGACCCCACTACTCTAGCAATAATTACCCAGTACGCGCTTGAAAATGGTCTGTACAAGCTGGTATAGCGGTCTGACAGACTTTCCCGGACTGGCCATTCCCTTCCACGACCAATGTCAACGGTGCAAACTGTGCATTTTGGTGCCACTGACAGAGTAAAATGTGCATCTTGTGAATAGGACCTTAAAACTAGAAGTGTGTACACTGTGTGAATTGTGATGAATTGTGCTCCCTTTCTGCTCCCTTTCCGCCATCCTCACTTCCCCACAGGGCCTCATGGCCTCTCGTCCTTAATAAAGTATTTCACTCACTCACTCAATCCTTTCACCCCATCATTATGCCATGGTAAAAAAAAAGTGGTAAATTTTTACTCCGACACACATTAGTCTCATTTCATCCTGCACACGTTAAAGGTCCCCAGGTGGTCAAAATTAATCCGGAGCCCTCCACTAGAGCGCGCCTCATCACCCGAGTTGCGTCAGCGCGTTAAACCAATCCATCAAGTAGTCCTATTTCCCGGCCAGATCCAGATACGTATTACAATTTTCCCTAAAGCAATGCTTCCGCGCATATGATATACAGAGAGAATATCTGGCATGGAGTCAGGCTTTCCGTTCTTTCACGAGGGGAAAGCAGGGAGTTCGATTTTAAGAATAAATGTCTCCCCATTAAAGAGCCGTGCGAATCCAGGTTAGATACCAGGAGCCACGCCCAATCGGTAAATAATTATCGCACGTAATTGCTCCGTTGTTTATTCCTCAAGAGAAGGAAATGAGCATATCAGGTCACCCCACAAGAAAAGTTTTTCTTCTCTGAATTTAATTGCCGGCGGCCCCCGTACAACGATTTACGGTTCGAGATAGACACAAACTCGGCACTTGCGGTGCGATGAAGGATTTCAATAAACTTGTTAATCTGCTGCACCCCGCCCTTAAATCTACCCAAAAGACATCACCCCACTCTTATTTACGATAACAGTGCCTAGAATTGTGAATATTTTTCTTACTGGCTTTATGACAGCCATTACCGGTTTACAGGCAGCTTTTTCATACTGGTTTACTGGCTTCATAACGCCTCCACAACCAGGACCCTCTAATCCAGCGCGGTCTTCCGTGTGGGCTGTCTCGATCACAGTCTGCTTTAATTTATGGACTGTGCTGGGAGTGGCCTTCACGAGAGCCTACTCCTTCCTCATCGGGATGGCCAGTAGTGCCCACTGCGACGCCTGCAAGGTTGAAGAGACAATCGAACATGTGCTTTGTTGTTGCCTCCAATATTCATCGAAAGACGTGTTTCGGCCACCGAGCTTAGCCGATTGGACAAAAGCGCTTCAGCGTTTCATGAAGGACACACGTTTGGATGAAAGACTATAGTGCCCACAAAGGGACTAAAGTGTGTGCGTCGCCCCGCTCCTATCATCCCCTCTTTTTCGCCTGCCCTCTCTTTCATCCCCTGAACACCCCTTCCTTAGTTCCGAGTAGCAATCCGGGCTCTAACTAGTCTGGATAACCTCTCGGCCTTTCCGTTCGTTTTTCTCCTCCTTCAAACAGCCATTACCACTTTACAGGACGGGAGGACTCGTTTAAATGCACACCAATGCAGCCAGGCAGTTTTCGGCAGAAGAAATTCCTGTATATTCAATAGAGCGCGTTTTAATTACTTTTGGCGGCACCAGCAGCTTCTTGACGTAGTTTGAATGAGTCAAGGATATAAGGCGCGTTCGTAGCCTCCCATTCTGTGTCGGCTTTGTGGCGCAGTGGGTAGAGCACCATGTACATTGCGTTCCGCCCGCAGGGTCGAGGGATCGAAACCAGGCGCCGGATAGTATTTTTTTTAAATAGTGTAGGGGGAGGGGTGCGGACAACGACGGTGCGGACTACGACTACGGACGTCAACGCGGATGACATCGTGAGTTACTGAAATGCTCTGCATTTAAAAACAAGTTGTGTGGGATTTGCAAGAAACACGCCGCGGTGGCTCAGTGACTAAGGTGTTGCGCTGCTGAGCACCCTGCTGGTGCAGCGTTGGCTTTATTGACAGTCCGAAGGTCAACGCTGCGCTGCAAGACGCAACCCTGCGGGGGAGCGCGTAATTATACAATAAAACCGAATAATTCGCTTCCTCAGACTTGTTGATCATTGGCTCGCCTGTGGAACTGGGATTAACGCTGACACCGGAGCCCGTCTGCTGTCGTCTTATATATGTTCATATTCCATACGTTTGTTGATAATGCCTCAACAATGGCCCTTCTGTGTCTTGATAGAATAGAGAGATTTCCCGCAGCCAAGCGCATACGGCTACTTGGAGGGAGGTTTTGAGGCGTGGAAAATTGTCTCAAATGATAATTTCTCACCCCCCGTTCCCCGCTGTATGCAGAACAGTATTGGCAGTTTAAGTCTTCCCTATTTTTTATTCTGTAAAATAATCGCGAAAAGCAACTCCAGCCCGGGCCAGGAGTATTATAAACTAGATAGTTCGGCAGCAAAACCTTCTACCTTGAACTCATCCAAGTTCCGGCATTTGAGACACAAGCCAAAGTTAACTTTAGGAGGTGGTTATTCGTATAGGCTACAATAACCAGGGTAAGAAGAACTTGGGTTCCCATACACACCCATTCATCACATCCTAACACGGGTTTACGAAAAACCTGTCATTCTGGACGAGAGCTTAATGTGGGAGACTTTATCGAACCTAACGGACACTAGTAAAACAAAAGGTAGCGTTAAAACACCAAAAAGCATCAAAAGTAGTTATGTTTTGGGAGTTTTGCAGAAGCTTGGGGCAGCCAGGCAGGGCAGTCATCGTTAAGTATGCATTAGAGTGCAGCTCCTTAGTCGATCGGCTTTTCACGTGCAGGTATTTAAAAGCACCTAGTAACAGCGCTAAAACATGCACGAGAACAGGAGAGGGCATAAACCGGAGCTGCCGTGTTTGCGCCTTCTCCTGTTCTTCTTCGTGTCTCAGCGCCTTTATTGGGTAACCCGTGGAACAAAGTCACCCCATTATTAGCTCTAGCTTCCTTCATGTATCATTTAGCTCGATGTGTGATTGATACCTGTTTTCCTGAGCGCGGTGAAAATCTGTCCTATCAGATGCACTACCTTTTAATCCCGGATTTTCAAATTTTCAGTTCCAATGCATCACAACGCCAGTCCTCATTGAATTTACATGGCTTTAATGAAAAAGAAAAACCGCAAAAAGCAGACGGCGAAATAAGACAAACCCCTTCAAGTAAAAACACAGAACGTTGGGGATGCTTTTGAAACTAAATGGACTCGGTGTTTTCGGAAAAAAGCTGGAAAATAATTGCCTTTCGCTGTCACTTGGTTGTTGCTGCTGTTGTTGTTCCCCTTACTTCTTGCCAAACACGCACGCGGGGGATTGGCTAAGAAACGGCAGCTCGGAGGTATTTCTCTCCACAGTCTAGACAAAACTATAAAATGTAAACGTGAAAATCTGAATGCAGAAAAGAGCATCCAATTACGCATGAGAATTTGTAAACAAGAAAAGATCGGTGTCAGAGTTCAGAAGAGAAAAAAGAATCGGGCCTTTGTCAGAGCAACTGAGGCCGAATCTGGCCGTTTCCCCACTTCAATTCGAGACTGGTTTTATAGAGCTACTAGAGCTACGAGGTGGTCGTTTTATCTCCAAAAAGCTACCCCGTTTTTGGCGAATCCCCCGGGTGGATATGCGCCGTGATTCAAGGTTACCAACCAAACAACCTATTACAATCTCAGGAAAGGAGGAAGGAGACAAGCGCCCTTTGTCCAGGGTGCCTTTTAAGGCGAAGCTTTAGGGTAGAAGAAGAAGAAAACTTTATTTTTGCAAGGATCCCCTAGTCCGGAGCTCCCGGAATAGCCGTCAGGGCCTTCTCTGCGCGTTCAATGAGTGGTCTTTGCACTTCCGCGCCAGAGTCGGCCATCCTTCTTTGACTGATGCCGTTGCGCGCCAATGCACCCTGCACAACAGCCAACTTTCTCAGATGATGATGACGAATGATCGCAGATGAAGTGAAAGAAAGAAAACGCTTCCCGTTGCAAGAATTGAACCTGCGTCACTCACGTTATAAAGCCGGCGTCTATGCGAATGCTCCATTTCGACATGGTCGAAGCGGCATGAAAAAATCAGGCGACAACCGAAAAATGCGTCACGAGAAGAATGGCGTTACTCTGCGTGCCGTAAGGCTGTTAACCACAAGACGTTATGACCAACTTCCCATTTTGAGATTTAAGCCGTTAGGCCTAACGTCGCGTGTTGGGTTTAACACCTCAATCCGGCACCCACTCAAAAAATTGCTCTCTGAACGCCAAGCAGCAGGCAGCGCTTCGCGCCGTACACCCCAAACACAAGCGTTAGGCCTACGGAGTGCACACCCAAGAGGTGCTGTGGGTATGCTAAAAACGGGGTGCGTATACCTTTTTTTTTATTACGCAAGCACGCCCTTTGACATAGACTAGAGGTAGTCCAGCAGTCCCGTCTCCACAATGAAGTCGAGGAGGGGCCGGTATTGGGGACCATGCGTCCAGCCGCGAAGGTCCGGTGGTCGTCCTGGGTGCTACCCAAGGGCCCTCATGTGACGAACTCGTGCTGCCTGGAGACCCGAGCATGAACCCAGGAGGTGGTCCAGGGTCGCTTCAGTGGCAGGGGCTTTACAGAAGGGGCATGTTTCTGGGGGAACTTGCGTCCTCCATGAGGCCTTTATCGCCAGGGTCAAAGCTGCGCCCACGCGAATTCTCCGAAGCGCCACCTCCTCGCGGCGAGTTAAACCGCCAGGAAGATACCTGCAGAGTAGCACATACTCGAAGTGTGGGAATAGCTGCGCCGCCACGCTGTGGTCAGCCAGTCTCGCCTTCCAGGAGGATAGCGTCGAGTTGGGGAGGCGGGTGGCCATTTGGGTGCCGATCAGGAGCCCATGGCGTCGCCCAGAATGAAAGCAGGGCAGGCATTGAAAGAGTGTACGCCTCCTTGGGTTACATCTTATACTGTGACGTGCCGCTGTGCGAGAGTGGGAACATCAAGGTTTTAAAAGATGCTGAATGGTAGAAAATTTACTTCCTACGAAACATTTGTCAGGTAGGTCTTGAAAGAAATGAGCGAGAAGGAGAATAAAGGATATACCCAGGTTTGAAAAAGGGCTAACTGGTGAAAAAGGGCTAACGCTACTGTCAGACGTGACAAATAAATTGCAATGCATACTTGTGTGCTGTGTAAGGTTTGCGTTTTACTTGTTGACTGTGCAACATATTGGGCCGTTATTTTTTTAACTTAGTGCCAGTAATATTTGTTAGCAGTTAGCGTGGTTTTATTTTGTAAAGGAGCTTAAACTTGCCCTCTTGTTTCATTTGCCCATATGTTCTGGCCCAATTTTCTAAACCCTAAGAAGAGGCTAAAAAACGGTTACTTCGGAGACGTTCGTTGCAGCGAGGCGTTCCATAGCCCGAAGCGTTCCACAGCGCGAACTTAAACTTACGCTGTGTTTAACTCTCGCTACAGCGCGGGCAGTAGCGAGAGGTGGTCGTCCACGTTAGTACACCTCAGGCGGCTAGAGCGGAAGAACGCAGCCGAACAAGCGAGTGGACAAGCCGACAAGATTATCACCCTCGCCAACTCTCCCATTACACGGCGGCAGGAACAAGAAGAAGCACAACGCGTAGGAGGCAGATCAAGACCACTAGAAAGCGTTGTGGCAGATCGCAAAGCCAAGCGTCTGAAGCAGCAAGATTACAAAACCCTTCGACAGCGCGAGGCGGAAGCAAGGATTCTCAGGCGTTCCACGCCCCATTCATGCATTCGAATTCACAACCAGCAAGAATTTCTTACGGGCCCTAGGATTTTTTTGTAGCGTGAAGAGTGCGCTAGAAATTTTTACGTCTCTCGCACCGTCACTCCCACAGATTTGATATGGTCGACTGTAACGATGAACTGGAATTTCCGCAGGGCTAGATGTAATCTATTGCTAACGTGTTTTATTTTTCTTTTATAGTACATGGAAAAGATTCCCGCTGGGGTACATGACTACGTATAAATATTCAGTTGAGTAAATCATGGGCAATTTATCTTGATCAGCTTATCCAGAGTGGCGAATAATTGCTTACCTGATCTGAACTTCGCAATGAGAAATACAAGTTCATACGGTTTAGGCTCATTCCTGTTAAAGCTTGGTGTACAACGCCGCATTAACAAACGAAAACGCGATATTACCAACGAAATAAAACGCAGCTAAAAACGTACAGACATGCCGAAAATACCGTATTTTAACAAGCAAGCATTCCTACGCCGCTTTTTTTTCATTTGAAGCGTTTTTTTCTTTGCCCGCTCATAGTAATATAGGTGGTATTCATTGAAAAGTTTAGCAGTGAATTTCTTCTCTTGGAAACACTGAAAACGGCCACCGACATGGCCGATGCGCCACGGACATGGCGCGGCTTGTGCCACTGCTCCCGCACGCCGATCAGATGAGATCAGATTAAACTTTGTTGTTGCCAGGGGTGGGACCGTTTTCAGGTCGACTTCAGTGTCCTTCCGGCGACGGCAGGATTCATGTAGATCTCTGCGGCGTGTTCGGCCACCTGGGCTAGTGAGACCTGAGGCCCAATCGATATATATTTTTCGTTTCAGGAATTTGCGTGCCTGCAGGAGAAGGCGTAAAGTTCGGGGGTCAACTCGCCCGTTGGAGTAATTGGTAATGGCCGATTTGGAGTCGCTTATTATAGTAGTAATCATAGGGCTGGAAATAATGGCAAGAGCGATAACCATTTCTTCGCCTACGGTTACAAATTGAGTAGGGAAGAAGAGGGCGGCTAGTGTTCGGTGAGATAAATCCACTACGACCGCTGCCATGGCTTCGCGTCTTGGGTATTCTGCCGCGTCCACGTAGGCTACTTGTGGGTTGGAGGAGTGTTACTTGTGTAAAGCCTGTGCTCTCGCTCGGCGCCTTTCCCCGTTATGAACCGGATGCATGTGTTTAGGGAGGGGGTGTATTACCAGTTGGTCTCGAATGACTGGGGGAATGTTGACGTGGGTGTCAGAAATAGTTGGTTGACTGAGGCCAAGACTGAAGAGTGTGGCGTCCAGTGTCACTCCTCGTGAGTCGCTCAAGTTGCGAGACCCGTTGGGCTTCGATAATTTCGTCTAGTGTATTGTTAAGACCGAGCGAGAGTAGTTTGTCCGTTGAGAGAGTAACGGGGAGACCTAGCGCCTGTTTGTATGATTACGTACAATAGCTTCAGTTTTGTGCGTATAGCTGACTTTGAGGTTTAGAAAGGGGGTGACGTATGCTACGCGACTGATGACGAAGGCTTGTACGAGACGTATTAGATTGTTTTATTTCACTCGTCGATGCTTGGTAGCTATGCGAGAGATGAGTCGTGTAGTCTGGTAAACCCCTTTTTCTAGGGCACGGAGAGTGTCTACATTATGTCCGTTTGCCTGTATAGGCTCCATGCGCTGGTGTTTCGAGCACGACCGCAGCGCCGCCAAACAGCGGCGTATTTCTGTACGTATTGCTGGGTCAATGGCTCCCGCAACATTTTAAAAAGGTCGCGAGGAGGCTGGCGAAAAATTATTTTATCTCGGTTCCCTTGAAATTAAGAAAGGCGACAGCGATGAACCCGGCCAGTGCGAGGGGCACCGTAAACAACGCCGATCGACTTCTGGTTCCTTTTGCTGTTTTGTGTGAATGTGGTTTAGGATCTTGTTTCTGTGCACACCCGCTATCAACTTCGGGGGGGACCTGCGACAGCCGATGCCCGGCGAACCTTGCATAGGCAACGCGAACTCATCGGGAACAAAAACAGCGCCCCAGCATACACCCCAGCATTCTACCTCAGTGCTACAGAATATGACGGAGAGTAGCGGTTGACACGTAACTGCAGTGATCCCATAGGCAACCACCGCAGATAAACTAATGGTCATTAATATGCGCGTCAATCATCTTGAAGCAGTGACGGTGTCGGTCGTTTTCTTTTCTTTTTTTAGGCGCTGAGCTTATGCCTCCACGACATTTTAGCATTACGTGTTACTCATGCTTTAGCAATCTGTATTGTTTATTCCCCTTCTGTATTATTGTGCTCATCGCTGCTTACCCCTTCCTAGGAGTACGCGCGGAGCATCTGCCCGTGCGGCCTCGGCGGCTGCTTTGACGCAGATGTCGCGGCCAACTCCATACGACTAACATTTCGTTGATTAACATTTCGGCGCCGGTATCAACACCGGCGTTGATACCGGCGCTACAATTTGGCAATAGCTGCCCGGTGCTCACAGTGATGAGTTGACGAACATAGCAACTGCCTCAGAATGTTTATGCGAGCCGTGGCACTCGGCCTTGCATGTGAAGCTTCCCCCCCCGCCTATACTCTTAAAAAAAGGTCGGTGCACTTACTAACAGAACACTAACCAGTTACTTGTCCAAGTATTGACTAGGTACTTAGTTACTTTTACTAACTGGTCATGCACAGCCTAGTAAAAAGCTACGCGTAACAATGTGGATCTGATGAGTGCGCAGCGCGACATAGACACATTCATCACGCACATATTACACGTGGACAATCAACAATTGAATTGAGCAAGAAAGCCAACGGGATGCACGAGGAGAGCGAGTATTACTTAGTTACTTTAGAAATACATCTGCTCTTCTTGCTTTTATAGCCAGCAGCGGAAATTCCCCTGAGAGAGTCGGTGGGCTTGTCGTAAAAATAAAATATTTAAGTGATAACTTTAGAATTAGGCATTTTAATGTGAGCACATACAAGACAGCAGTGTGGATTTGCAATAACGTTTTAATCGTGATTTGGTGTGGAAAAAGAGCTGTAGTTATTATGTTTAATAATTCGTAGAATTTGTTACATCAGTGAATGTTAGTATCAAACCAGCAGCAGTTACTAAGTGCATAGTCTAGACTAGTAACGGTTCCACACTTAGTGGTAGGGCCTACGTACCGTATTGGGGGGTAGTAAACTCCGTAAGGAGTTAGTAAATACAGCAGTTAATACCCTTTTACGAGTTTTTTTATAACGAGTGTACCTCGCTAAGGCTCACTGGGCTCATAATAAAGTGCAGAGATGCGTGTACCGCATGTTTACAACAGAACTCACAACCATTCACTGTACCCGCCTTTAACTAAAAGTCGCAGCCTAGGGTCACGCCTGTTATGTGCCCAACACCATTGCTGGAAACATCGGACGGGTCCGTTGCGTTCGCTGCTCTCCCCGGGACGCAGTAAACATCGTTTGCAGCGTGTAGCTGGCGACCATGTTTTGAGGCTTTTTTTAAATAAAAAAGAAAACGAGCCAATATCTCCCATCTCTCCAAAGCCGTTAAAACGAGCGCGCTGGTTTGAGTAATCAGTCATCGCAGCGTAGCAAGGGCAGTACGGGGAAGGGCGCAAGCGATGACAACAACATCCGATAAATGACTCCAGTGGCCGTAGATGGCACTAGTTGTTCAGGCGCTGGTGTCGCCACGATACCAGCGCACTGAGCCTATAGCCGGTATTCAATGGCGTGGAATGCACGCAGGCAACCAAGTGTGCGCCGCCATATCTGTGGCCAAGCGTTTGTTGCTAGGCGACGTTGTGCGCACCGCCCGCAGATCAGGCACCCCTCTTCTCCTCCATGCAACCGTGCGAGTGCGCCGTCACTCGTTACGTCGGTCTCCGCGGGATGGCGGGACTTGTCCATTCTAAGCAGGACTGTGAAACACGTGACTGTGTTTCAGTCATGTGTTTGCCTTCAGTCATGTGTTTGCAGCCACACCGAACGCAAAGTATTGCCTCGAGTTCCATGTGAGTGGGAGTATTAATATATCTCTTGACGCCACCGTTAAGAATCGGATTGGAGCGGAGCAGATGACGCTCGCCGGTCTTTTTTTTTTCTTCGGCGTGCGGCCGCAGTGGCCCAAGCCGCACCGTGTCCGTGGCGCATCGGCCATGTCTGTGGCCGTTTCCAGTGTTGCCAAGCAAAGAAATTGGCCGCTAAACTTTTCAACGAATACCACCTATACGGAGAGAGACAGAGAGAGAAAACACTTTACTGGCTGATGAAGCGACCGAGGAGAATTGTCCTTATGTTGGCGGTGGGTAAGGGCTGAACGTCCCTGTATACGGAGACCTAGAATCTTGATGCAGTCAACTATCGGGCTGGGTTGGCCGTTAGAGGTCGTGATTTGGATGAGGGGGAGTGGGGAAGGTGGTTGTTTTCCTGGTTAAAAAAAACACCGGCGAGCGTCATCTGCTGCGTTTCAACCCGATTCTCAACGGTGGTGTCAACAGAGATGTTATTAATCGCCCTCACATTGGACTCCAGGCATTACCTTGTGTTCGGTGGGGTAGAATCTGGGTAGGTCCAACACAGATCATGTGCTTAGCACGGACAAGTACCGCCATCCCGCGGAGCCCGACGTAGCGAGTGACGGCCCATTCACGCGGTTGCCTGTCTCCGTGCCTCGCCAGTGAATACGAGGTATAAGAAACAAATGTGTTAATTTTGCCAATGATGCATTTTTGTGCAAACACTAGGTGTTGCACCTTTGGTGCCTTTACACAATTGTTTATTCGCGCTTAGGTTTTGTTTATGTTTAGGTAACGCCTTTATTTTTTATATCGTATTTGTACCTTTTGATTTTTAACATTTTTTCGACCTCTTACCTCCATGTACACTGTTATATCCATCGGGTGTGTTAGCTTTCTCAGTCACGCATTTGTCTGCAGATGCAAGACACGTTACGCTGCTGGTGATGCGGGGCACTCGGAAAAAAATGCTTGCGCGTTGAAATGTCCCATTAAAGCTCGCGACCACCACAAACCATAGTTTTTTATTTCCTAGGGTGGGCGAGGGCGAAATTTTATTGTTATTATTAATTTTATTGTTCGTTAGGGTTTGGGATATATACCCAATTCAAGGATCGGTCAGGCATCAGAGGCTGGAGAAGGCAAAATTTTCTTATGTAATTACGGGGCACTGTACAAATATAATATTACGAGGGGGGGGGGGGGGGTTCCTGCAAGTTCATTTCTATTTAGAGGAAGATGCGTGACACATCAATCCCCCCTCCTCATTCCTTCCATTCTGTGTTTTTCGTCGTTAACATGTGCAGCTTTCCCGCTCATGGCAGTCCTTTCAACAGTGATTACTCTGTAGCTATTTAGCGAAATGTAAAGTTCTTTTGCGCAGTTAATATTGGGGGGAAAACTTGCTTTGTGCACAGTTTCAAGTCTCGCACATCGCGCGACTAGTTTCCTGAGCCATGAAAACTATCCCATAGAAATGCATGGGGAGTAAGATTTGAAATAGAATTACACACAAATATTCACCATCCTGGAAAGTTCATTTAGTTTTGTCATCTTCACGTTGACTTCTTGCTTTGTGCCAAATATCTCATTCCTAAAGTTGTTTTGCTAGGTTCCGGAGAGGTCGGAATTTTGAGCGAGAAAGCTGGGTATGTTTGACTAGCGAGGTATGGTATTCCATGCTTGGTTTTCCAAACAAAAATAGAGCGCCACTATTATCATCGCCAGGTTTCAACCTGCTTTCCGGAGCTCGCGGTCGGCGCGCGAGCGAAGAAGAACGCGGAATCAGCGGCGAAACGGTGGCCTGAGAAAATCGCTGTGCCCGCTTTTCACCATTGCAGGCCTTCGCTGTCCTCTCCGACGTCTTCGGACACACCGTCGAAGCCTAGGCGCCCGCGGCGTTACTGTTCTTTCGTCACGGACGAAGGAACAGTAACTGTTCCTGGACACGGACGGTAGCATCGCACTGTTTATCTCCCCATCGGTGGCCTCCTGATCTCCGGAAACTAGATGCAGCCGGCGCTTTTCGGTTAGGCAACACCACCATGTCGTACGACAACCTGAACGAAGGTACAGCCCTATACAAGTAGTGCTTTATGCGGGGAGCCCTGGGCCAAAAGGGCATTTTTTAACTGCGGAGCTGGTGTAGGTCAATACTGACTGTACGTCGTGGCTCACTCAGGTGTAGGAGGATGTCCCCGAACCCGCCGGTGGCGAGACCACCGCGCCCTCTATCGGGGTGTCTGGGAACGAATTTCTGCAATTTCCGGCGGGGATTCTTAAACCCGCCGCTAGAAAGCGCAGTGGTCTCGCTGGAGCAGGTGCCTCTCCCTCTCGCTAGGGGAGGGAAAAGGGAGGGAGCCTCCAGCCGATATCGTTTAGCAGCCGATTCTCCTTGCGCAAACCCCAGAATTTACGCGGCGGCGGCGCTGCCGTTCTTGGGCGAGCGCCCGTTGACGTTCGAGCCGACTCCGCCGTTTCATCAGATTTCGCGCTGGGTGAAACTGGGTTTAATTTTTTTTCTTAACGAGTTTGTGCGACGTGTTGCTCAGGGGCCGCAGTCTCTGCTGCCCTCTACGCTTTCCACGTGACTCTGCGCACGCCCAGGCGTTTCCCAGCAGCGCGGTCTTGGGCTTGCATAGCACGCGCTATACAAATATCCGCAGTCACGTGGGTTTAGGAGCCGTTTTGCTGCTACATATGTCGCCGACATAAACCCCAGCTTTCTCGTTCGATGGGCATATTAATGCGCTCGCATTGTAATGATGAGTGTTCCTACTGGCATTCGCAGGTTTACTGTTCAATTTTAGGAAATTCACGTTGAGCCAAGCGAATGTATCATGTCGTACTCGTGTAGAGGAATGTACAGTCTATGTAAAGATTTTCTAGGCCAAGTCGAAAGTACGTAGGCCCCAAAAATTCAATGTACAAACTTACACCCCGAGGATGCCGAAACATTTTATGCCGGAAAGCTAGAAACAACCCGTTTCTTTCTTACTGTCATAAAATATTTTTGTCACATTTAAAGTTAACGCTTCTTGTTTGAATTCTTCGTGGTTGAGAAGGCTTAAGATTGGTCTAGCAAATTTTGACAAAGGGTGTACTTATCCGCCTTAGTTGTAGGGTCTTTTAAGCAGCACTTGTCACAGATCTGCTATCACAAAACGGGATGAGGCAGCATTGCGTATGTAATCGTAGCGGACGCCCGCTAATATAGCTCGTGCTCGTCCACTTTATGAAAAAAGTGCTCATGCATGGCGGTAGCTTGTACTATTTCCTTTAGAATTAAAACGCTGCTACTCTCGGGCAGAGTTCACAAGCATCTTGGTTAATACCTTAAGAAACACTACCTTTCTGAGCAGTGTACCGTAATATGCAGCAAAACTGCTTTGTGTATGCGGCCGAGTATAGCTTATGTAGCTATCACGTACAATATCAGGGCTACGTGTACTATATCACGGCTGCGTGATATCTCTGTTGCAAACTGCAGAGAATATTATTCACAGAGGTTCTGTCTGGCGCAGGCGGAGGAAGCCCCGATGCACAGAGTCCAGAGGAGAAGAAACCGGTGAACCCACGTGAGCATTTTCATTTCGAACTTCTCGCTTCTGTTTAAGGAATGCGTTAAAGCCGATTGTTTAAATGCATAGACTTTATACTTTGACAATGCATCAGAGCCATGCACTCTCTTTACTCGGGAACGTACTGACAAGTCGAGTGGTTCTAGCTTACAACCGCTTTCAACAACCATTAGCGCAGTTAAAGATACTTGACCCGAAACGCACAGGACGCCTCATAAATCATGGAACAGAGTTACGTAAATAACGAATCGATGTTTCTGTGATCTACAATTTGTCCCCGCACCCAACGGGAATAAAATATGAGTAATACCCTGAAGGGCTGTCTTATATTCGGTCGTCACCGAAACCGTCTCGTACGGGGTGTCTCCACAACGAATTATTTTCGCTCCATTTATACGTTCTCTTAAGGCATAAAAGCATAATATAACGCTCCCGTTTAAAGAGACCCTGCAACACTTTCGATAAGTGCTTTCACTCTTTCCTTCGCGTCTGGAACCATTGCGAATGCTATAGTTATCGCCAGTACGGAGCGGCACTGCGTGATTTGCATGTGGCACGATATAACGCCTACCATTTCTGCTTTGTTCTTGTAGCTTTTTTAAGTTGCTATCGAAAAGCGTTCGTCGCTGCAGCTGAATGAAAACCGGCCAACAGCCGCCTAATGGCCTTATTGACGTAATCCTAGCCGCCGAACAATGTCACGACCGGGAAAGAGAGAATAATCGTTTGAGCGAGTTTACAAGTAATCTGATGGGCACGGAGCAGTAATTTTTGTCTGAGGTACTTTGCGACCCCTAATATAAGTGCTGAATGTGTTGGGGTTACTACGTTCTGAAAGCATTTTAGATTTAGAAAAAGTTGAAAAAAGTGTTGCAGGGTCCCTTTAACCTAGCAACTCAAATCATAGGATACGTGTAACGCGGTCACACATCTAAGCACGCCTTTGAGGATCCGTATTTCTCCACTCATCAAGGGCATTCTGAATCCGTCGCAAATGATTGCGACGGGGAACTTCCTCTGATCCCACAAAAATTCCAAACAGTTTTGAGCTTATCCTTTCTTGGGAGGTGATACAAAGACTGCGAAAGTGCAAATATGATTGTTTTTAAAGTAACACACAATAGCAGAAAACCACCAACAACTAGAAACGTCAGTGACGCTGGAGACATCGCATACACGCCTATCTTCAATGCAAACACGCTGCTCTTGCGGGGGATCTTCGGTTCAGGAGCGATCGAAATGAATTCTTTAGAGAAACGCAATCGACAACTTCATTTACGATTGAATAAAGTTACTGCGGATTGCGACAGAATGCACGATAATTGACATTCGCAATCGTCTTCGGGGAAATGTGTTAGCAGTATTTTGAACACACTTTTTGTTTTATATTGCCGTATCTTGTCTTGCTTTATCATTTCCTTTGTCGTTTTTATATTACATACTTATATAAAACCTCAAACCGGTAATTAAAAAGTATAAGCATGGCTAACATAAGGCATTTCTAAAGCGGTGAGAATATAATTGCAGATACCGTGGTTTGAAAACTACGAAAAATGCGTTCGCGTTCAGATCTTTCAATCTATAGGGCCCCTGTATTTTTTATAACCTTAGTGCTTCATATGGACCTGCAAATAAACAAAGTAAAGCTGCAGGTGTGGGCGGCGTTCGGTGGGAAATATCTTTTGAAAACATTGCCATATTTCCTAGTCGGCAGTGCTAATCATGACACACCTAGCTTACTGCTCGGCGTTCACTCGTCTGATGGAATGTTTGATGTATATAAGTAGAGCCGTGAAGTTTTTAAAAGACATAATGGAAACAAGGAGTCTTATTGCTATATTCGATCTTTCCCCGAGAACACAGAGCATAACTTCCAGTTTTAGGCAGGAGGCTCTGGCGTTCATTGCTTTTTATGTCGCCGCTGACAGCTGTTAGAAGTATATTTATATTTTCGCTACTTGCAGTGGAAGAGAAGAGGAAGAATGCTGGCAAGACGCTGGCGACACTTTTTCCTCGGGTAAGCAGAAAGTTTCGCCTTGCCTAAAGACACGCTGCTGACCGCTTTCCTTTTTCTTGATTGGGGGGGAGGGGGGCATCATATTAAATGACCTTAATGTGCGTTTTCTGTTTACTGGTGCGTACGTTTAGAATTACTCCGAGGATAAGCGACCTACAGGCTGGAGAGTGCTCAAGTGGGCGCTGCTAGTCCGCCTGTTCTCACTCGAGGTTTCTGCCATTGCGCTCTGAGCACGAGGTCGCGGGTTCGATTCCCATTCGGGACGGCCGCTTTTCTGATGGAAGCGAAGAGCAAAAACGCCCGTGTGTACGAGATTTCGGCGCGCGGTAAATATCCCCAGGTGGTCAAAATAAATCCGGAGCCCTCCACTACGGCGCGCCTCATCGCTGAGTTGCGTTCGGCGCGTTAAACCCTCTACAATCAATCAATCAATCAATCAATCAATCAATCAATCAATCAATCAATCAATCAATCAATCAATCAATCAATCAATCAATCAATCAATCAATCAATCAATCAATCAATCAATCAATCAATCAATCAATCAGGTTTCTTCCAAGCGCACTGAATAACTCCTGCGCATGCACCGAGGTCACGCACTGGAGTATACGATTAACTTTGTACAGATCCACCATTCCCGTATCCGCGAGTGAACGCTGACAGCCAAGTGAGGTGGCCTGTCCACCACACTTGGCTTCGACAGGTACTGGAATTGTAAACTCTGCCTGTACGGACACACTGAGGCAGTATCCTGGTTCAGCTTCACCACAACGCCCTCGAGTTACCAATGCGTGCCGCCAGCAAAGCAAACTCGGCGAATGACAAGCAGGTGCATACAATTTGTCTGAAAAATGTCGTATGAACTGTAACACCACCCAATGCAAAATCTCGCGCCTGCATTGCGTCATGCCACCGGGAAGACCGAATTTATAAAGCGAAACTTTAGTGTCCTCATTGATGCCATTGTATGTCAATACACCGTCCGGGGTAGCCAACTTTCTCTGACGATGATGATGAATGATCATGGGTAAAGTGAAGGAAAAAATCCCGAGGCATCTCGACTCCTGTGAAACCTGGTGGGGGGCGAAGCATACACTGTATAGGTGTATCCTTAGCAACTTGGCGTTTTTGCCCACGGAGATAAAGCCATTAGGGGAAGAGGTATACAGCTTTGCTGTAGAAGTCTCGTGTCTTGGAAGCACGAAAGGTTCTAGCACGAGGCGTTGGAAAACGAGTGTTCCGGTATGTTCTTTTAGGATGCGTTTTTTCCCACGCGGATGAAACGTTCTTGCGCGAGGTGTTCGAAAACGAGCGTCCCGATGTTTTAGTACCGTGACGGCATGAAACGCCGATGACAGGAGACGCCGACAGCCCGAGCTCAAAGAGGTTTCACCCCTAAAACGCTTCCCGTGGCGGGAATCGAGCCTGGGTTTCTCGCGTTATGAAGCCAGCGTCTATCCGATTGCTGCATTTCGACATGGTCGAAGCGAACGCTAAGCAGCAGGTACCGATTCGCGCCGCACGCCCCAAACTCGAACGTAAGGCCTACGCAGTGCACACCCGAGAGCTACTGGGATTTTTCAGGAAAGGTGGTGCGTACTTCTAGGTAGTACATGTAGTGTGGTATTCAACGACGAAAGAGTCCATCACGGGCAAGCTTCGCGCTTAACCATCGTCGTCGTTAGGTGGAGGGGCGCAAAATTTTTATTGAAATCGTCATTCGTCGAAATTTTATTATTGGGTGTATGAATCGGTCAACCTAGTGCATTGTGGAGCAGCTGAACCACCGAATTTTCAGATTGAAGGCTTTATATTCAGGTACAGCGGCAAGACATGGAAAACAACGATCGAGCTGATACAGAATCCAACTGGTCAACACATTACATGCTGCGTAATAAATCGGCTACGTATTGGCTCATTTCCCCGGAAATGTGTTTAAAGACTTTCTTCTGCCACCCCCTCCACGTAAATACCTCTCCACTTTTTCCGCTCACCCCTCACACCCTTCCCATCCCGCCTCAACCCCCCCCCCCCCCCCGATAAACAAGGGGTAAGGTTTGCTCAAGCCAATTAAATTTTACCCTGTTACATTGCTCCCGCATCATATACTGGAACCTATAATTAGTGCTGGACTTTTTGGAATAGCGCTGTGACGTCTGGGGTTGGGTGCGAGCGCTTCTTGCATTTTCGGGTCAAAACAAAATTTCTCATTGGTTATTATTTATTGGCTATCGAAAAATCAAGCAGCCATGAATATTTATTTAAATGAGCGCGGCAAATACCAGTTATGCATTGATGTTTGCCTCATATATGCCTACTGGTTTCTTTTTCCTGAAAGATGTTGAAAATTATTTAGTAGGTTTCCATATTCAGTGGTTTCGAAAAGTTTTGCCGATATACATTTCTTGTTCCAAGAATCCATTTTAACTTTTGACCAGGCGGCTGAATCAAGGGGCAGACAGACAGATAGACAGACAGATGGACGGACGGACAGATGGGCGGACGGACAGATGGACCAACAGACGGACAGATGGAGGGAGAGCAGACAGACAGACAGACAGATGCACGGACGGACAGATGGACGGACAGATGGACCGACGGACAGATGGACCGACGGACGGACGGACAGACAGACAGACAGATAGACAGAGACAGACAGACAGACAGACAGATGGACGGACCGACAGATGGACGGGTGGACAGATGGAAGGTCAGATGGATGGACAGATGGACCGACGGACGGACAGATGGAGGGACAGACAGACAGACAGATGGACGGACGGATGGACGGACGGACAGATTGATGGACAGATGGACCGACGGACGGACAGATGGAGGGACAGACAGACAGACAGACAGACAGACAGACAGACAGATGGACGGACGGACGGACAGATGGACGGACAGATGGACAAACGGACAGATGGACAAATGAACAGAAAGACAGACAGACCGACAGACAGATGGACGGACGGACAGACAGACAGACAGACAGATAGATGGACCGATGGGCAGATGGACAGACGGACCGACGGACAAATGGACAGACAGGACAGACAGACAGACAGACAGACAGACAGACAGACAGACAGACAGACAGACAGACAGACAGACAGACAGACATTTTCGCATTTAAGCAGCCCGAGAAAGACCATTGTCGTGAAAATAAGCCTGTTAAACGTTCCCCCGCACTCGTTTCCAAAAATTTTTTCGCCAGCCTCCTCGCGACATTTTTAAAATGTTGCGGGAACCATTGACCCAGCAATACGTACAGAAATACGCACTACTAGCTCGACTTTTTCACAACGACTGTGGAATCTCCACCCAGTACAGCCGCTCCTTCGGGCTGACAAACATCCGATTTTTGACGGCGCCGCTGTTTGGCGGCGCTGCGGTCATGCTCGAAACACCAGCGCATGGTGCCTATACAGGCAAACGGACATAATGTAGACACTCTCCGTGCCCTAGAAACTAAAGACAGTATTAGAAAAAAAAAACATCCCCCTCGCGAGGGGCACGATCAAATGCAGAGCATTTCTGCGGGGGGGGGGGGGGGGGGGGGCTGCAAGTCGTATGGATTACGTATTGGTTGTTGTTGTTGTAATTGTTGTCTTCCAGCGTAGACATTGTCGATGAAGTCGATGGTGAAACGTGCCGTGAACCCCCTGCCGCGGTTATGACGCAACGTGGAGCGGCTATGACGCAACGTGGCGCGGCTATGACGCAACACAATCCAACACAATCCACTTCAATCCAATCCAGTCCAAATCCAAGCCAATTCAATCGAATCCAATCCAATGCCCCTCGCGAGAGAGTGTTATAGCGCCGAAATCGCCACCACGCGAACGCGTGATGCTGACGTCACGATCACGCCACAGATGTTAGCGACCGCTGCGCGCGCGAATGACATGTGGTTTAAGCGCGAACCGACCGCGGCGAGAGAGCGCGATGCGAGCGCCCCACCTGTTCTTGCGCGCGAACCTAACGCGGCGAGAGATGGTGTTGCGCACGTCCCCACCTGTTGTGCGCCCGAACCGAAAGCGGCGAGAGAGGGCGTTGCGAGCGGAGAGAAGGCGAGGAGGACGCGGGGGAGAGGGCGCACCTCTGGCCGACGGTTGAATGAGTCAAGGATATAAGGCACGTTCGTAACCTTCCGTTCTGTGTCGGCTTTGTGGCTCAGTTGGTAGAGTACCGTGCACCTTGCGTTCAGCCCGCAGAGTCGTAGGATCGAAACCTGGCGCCGGCAAGTATTATTTTTTTATATAGTGTAGGGGGAGCGATGCGGACGCGGACTACGGACGCCAACGCGGGTGACATCATGAGTTACTGAAATGCTCTGCATTTAAAAGCTGTCGTCTGCACTCCTGAGTAGCGCCCTCCCTGTTCTGATTTGCAGATCCCGAAGACGGCGCAGGCGCTGCTCGAGTTCTTCATCAAGCGCGAAAGCAATATGTCGCTGCAGCGTGCCCCGCTGTCCCACTTCTGCCAGGAAGAGGTCGTCTTGCACGCGCAGGACTGCAGGATCAAACTGTCCAAGCAGATAATCACTCACCAGGACGTTCGCGACATGGTCGAGAATTTGGTCGCCATGCACAGCCTCGTACGTATATGCATCGAAAAATGCGATTTCATTGTTTGTGTACGAAGAAGGGTGAGGGCCAAGTGAAACTTAACTAGAAGGCAGTACAAATGAATGAAGGAATATTATATTGTTATATATTATATTATGATGGTAGAAAAAATGCAAAGAAAATATTACCGAGATTGTAATTAGCTATGAAAATTGGGGTACACTAACATCATAACAATGTTTTTGACATGTGTTTTTTAAGTTTCTTTGTACATTACCTAGCACAAGAGCGAGTATATCAACAGAAAGAAACAGCCAGAGGGAGCATACCAATAAAAAAAATTGGGCCCATCTCCCCACGAGGAGGGACTCGAGTAAATGCGTCGTGTAGGGGGTGGGTGTATTGCGTTAACGTTAGTGTTTGGGGGGTGGTGGTGGGGTGGTAGTGGATGTGTTAACTATTATTGCTTATTACTATTAATTATTATTACTTCTTTCATATATTGATTATTACTTTCATGATTTTGCGACTCGAGTCCCCCCTCGTGGAGAGATGGGCCCAATTTTTCTTTTTTTTTGTGACGCAAGAAGTGAAGGCAAGGAGTAGGTTGTTGTAAGTCGTTATTTATTTATTTGGTGCTGTTGTCGTTGTATTGGACGCTGAGAACGACGGCTTCGTGGTCGCTAAAGTGTACTGTTAAGGGGTCTTTAAGCAGTGGTCGTGCGTTGCAGCAACTGGTGAAGACGAGATCGATGCAACTGCTGCCGTGTATCAGCAGCTTCTTGACGTAGTTTGAATGAGTCAAAGATATAAGGCGCGTTCGTACCCTTTGATTCTGTGTCGCTTTTGTGGCGCAGTGGTAAGAGCACCGTGTACCTCGCGTTCCGCCCACAGAATCGTTGGATCGAAACCAAGCTCCGATAACTATTATTTTTTTTTATATAGTGTAGGGGGAGGGGTGCGGACCTGTTGTTGAGAGCGAGGAGGGTAGCGCGATGCGGGAGAGGAGGAGTGGGGGAGAGGGCGCACCTGCGCGCTCAGCTGTTGCGGACGGATGGCGGACGCTACATGTGAGTTAAAGAAATGCTCTGCATTTAAAATTAAAGTCGTTCCACTCAATGTGAAAGCTGTCGGAAGTGCAGAGCAGTGATTCGCCATAATGGGCTGCAGCGCCGTTATCCTCTCACTGCTGCCACCCAATGCATTTCAAATTTCCTGCCTTCGCAGTGCGTGCGCGCCCCCTGCCTGAAGCTGTGCCAGAGGGAGTTCTGTTCTTTTTGCGCTTGCTTTAATTTCGTATGCTGTAGCTTTTTTGCATCATTGCGAAAATTGTGTTCTTGCCCGACTGGACACTTTCTGCGTCATTTTGGACGCGCTATTTTTTTCTTGCGCGGCTGGAGCCTTTCTGCGGCAATTCGAATGCGCCATTTCTTTCTTGCGTAGCATTCTTTGCCGAGAACCCCCGCAGCCACGACCGTGTAACGCCCTGCATTTCCACAAGAATGCAGGTGTCGCGGAAATTTTACATGTAGTCGTTATAATGGCGTAAATGAAATTTTGAAAACAACTAAAAAAGAAAAATATAAAAATTACTGAGAATTGCGAGACGTGTGACGCCCTGTATTTCCACAATAATGCAGATTTCGCGAAGGTTCCACATGTAATAGTTATAATAGCGTACTCGGAGAACATTTGTCGAACAAAATTTTGAAAAACGAAAAAAAAAATAAGACAGATATAAAATAATTAGGGGAAAAGGCGAACCATGTAATACCCTGCATTTCCACAATAACGTAGACTTCACGGAAGTTACAAATGTAATCGTTGTAATAACGTAAATGGAGATATTTGGTCGGACGAAATTTCGAAGAAATAAAAAAAATAATGAAAAAGTTAAAATTACGGAAAATGCGAAAACCTATACCGTGTGGCGTTTCCACAATATTGCAGATTTAGCAAAAAAAAGTTCCACCTGTAATCGTTATATTAGCGTAAATGAGGGAAGATGTCAAACAAAATTTTGAAGAACTAAAGAAATAGGAAAAAATTCGAATAAGTACGGGAAATGGCGAACCATGTAACACCCTGCATTTCCACAAGAATGCAGATGTCGTGAAGGTTTCAAATGTAATCGTAATAATGGAAATGGAGGTAATAGGTTGGACGAAATTTTGAAAAACTAAAAAATAACAAAGATATTCAAAAAGTACGGAAAACATAAACGTATACCGCATGCCCTTTCCACAGTAATGCAGATTTCGTGAGAGTTCCACGTGTAATCCTTATAATAGCGTAAATGGAGATAATTGGCCGAACAAAATTTTCAAAAACAAAAAATAGGAAAAATATAAAATAAGTATTGACAATGGCGAACCGTGTAACGACTTGCATTTCCACAATAATAAATATTTCGCGAAAGTTGCCAATGTAATCCTAACCAGCTAACCAGACTAAAACATCCCCAAAGGCTAACAGAATACCGGTTCAATGTAGACTGTTTCAAGTATGCTTTCTTTCCATTAGCAATAAGGGAATGGAATTCTCTAGGCAACTCAATAACTGGTACCAAGAGTTTAACAGAGTTTTTAAGACTGGTAGAAATGAAAATTAACGCGATGTGACTGTTATCACTCAAGTGAATGTGTGTATCAACTCATTTGTGTATCATCTTTTCACGAAATCACGAATTTTTGAAAAGATTTGTAATGAAGAGCATTAATCAGTAATCCCGTACGCAGAGGAATGTTGTAACCTGTATTATCAAAGCATGTACGGTATGTTACATATGAAAAATGCATGCGTTCCTTGTTAATACTTATTCAATGAAGAGAGTATAATGTGTACTACAGTCCACCGATTGTGTAACCCCACAGTGCTTGAAAAACCTTGACATATACTGTGTATATGCCCTTCCTGCGAGAATCCCGTGAGGGATTGGCAGTATGTTTAAATAAAATAAATAAAAATAATAACGTAAATGGAGATAATTGTTCGGAGGAAATTTGGAAAACCTAAAAAATAAGACAACTATTAAAAAAGTACGGTTAAATGGCAAAACGTATAACCCATGGCATTTCCACAATAATGCAGATTTCGCGGAAGTTTCTCCTGTAGTCGCTATGATAGTGTAATTGGAGAGAAATGGTCGTACAGAATATAGAAAAAACAAAAATTGGTAGGAAAAAACTCACACTGAAGACAGGCGGCGTAAGAATGGCATTAGTGTTTAATTCTCTGAATTTCTGCAGAATTTATTTTGGCGTGCATATCTGTCCCGGCTTGAGCGCTACTGTGTGTCTAAGACCAGTATCACGGCGCATAAGCCATCGTGCACACATCCAAAAAAGAGAATGCTTACTCCACTCCAGTAAGCCGGGCTATCGGACCGAGGCTCCTCTGCTTCTGAGGCGGCAATCAGGAGCCCATGGCCACTCAGCCAAGTTAAATTTACAGGGATTTGTGTCTAACTTCTGTGGCCTGTTTTAAGAACGGGGATACTGGAGGAAAATTTATCATGGCTGCTACATATCCGCGAACGCATGGAGTAATGAATATCTACATTGGGGATTTATAAAAAATACGACCCGTTCCTCTCTGTGAATTTGATATACGACCAGCGAAGCTCTAAAAAATGCACACGGCACACAAGGTTAATGTACATCTATTGATTTTTCTCGTCATTCGGTAATGTTAATGAATGTGGCTTTGTAATTACGCAATAAAACTTGCGAGTATCAGAGCTGTAATGTAGCAGACAAACATAGGACTGTCCATTTCCCTCCCGGATATGTCCATGTATTGAGAGAAAAAGCCATTCTGTAAAGCCATTCACTGTGAACTATGTCAACCAAATTAAACAAGACGTAATAATAGAGCCGTCGTAAGGGCTATGATGTTTCGTGATGTCTCGTCAGCCCTCGTCTTGTTTCATTCGTTCTTCTTCCTTTTAGGGGCGAAGCACCTTACTACCTCGCTTTGTCCAAGGCTTGGCGTCCGTGTACACAGTGTTGCGCATGCGCGGGGAGCATTGGGTTGGATTAGATTGGATTGGATTGAAATAGATTGGATTGGATCGTATTGGATTGAAGTGGATTGGATTGGATTGGAATTGCATATTCTGTACACACGCGTTGTCACTCATTTACATGCGCGAGTGCGCAATGACACGGGTGACTTGCGGTAAGAACGATCCCCAGTGCTTCGCCCACTCGTCATGATCCATTTCGTGGAGATTCGTGAATTTTTTTGTTCTGCGGTGCAAACGTTTGAACATGTAGCACAAAGCAAGCCAACTGGTTCTGTCATATAGTTGGTTTTGCAGAAGTATTGACTGTATAATTATCGCATTAGTTTTTTTCTTGAGCATTCGAGATAACTTTAACATTGCCGCAAGAAGTTCTCGCGGCCTAGGTAAATTGTTAGGCACGAATAATCCATGGAGCGCAAACCCTGAACGACTTTGCCGTAGAATGGCAACGCCAGTGCCTTTACAGTGTACATGGACAGTCATCTGACCCAGGCATTATTACAAGGCGCATTCCCACGCTTGTTTTCTTTTATTGTGTTGAAGTTTAACGTAAAAACGTACAATACGAGGTGTTTTTAATGTAGAGTCATTGAAATCTTCCATCTGTGTCTTAGAAGCTCTCGCTGTAGATCGAACAAAGGCTTGCTTTTCCCATCCCTTTCGCCAGTGCATCAAGAAGGACCCCGAAGTGGCGAGGAATCTGGGCACTGCCATTCGCAAGCTCATCATCATCACGGGCGAGGTGGCTGCATCCCTGGAGAAAATCGCCGAGGTAGTGGTCACCGACTGGGTAGCTGTGGGCGACGCAGTTATCACCAAGGTGGAGCGGGTACGCTATCGTGAAATAATTGGCCAAAACAGCATCACTCAGCATAGCGCAGCGGTTTTGGGACCGATGCCCCAGTAGCAGTGAGTGTTATCTCGCATATGAGGTGAAGCGAACGTTCTGAGTAACATCAAGTAGATTTCGGTCACCGGATCATAAACCATTCCGAAAAAACAAATACTGATTCGAGTTTTATTTTTCCAGGAGCAATTTTTGACTTGACTGGTGTTAGAATTATGGCAGTTTAAGGACTGCTTGAGAGACCATAATTCATTGGCGAATGGTTTCGTACTTTGATTAGCGTTGTTGCCTTATGTGCGTTACAAACCTATGGCGTGTGAGTTTATTTTGTTAAACTTTCCAGAGGCACAAAACTGAATGTCTTGCATATGGTTGGAATATCGCAATGGATTAATGAGAGCAATAAGCGTGCGTCTGTGACGTGAACTACCCACTTGTTCATTGTTCCACAGACTGCCTTATGTCCTCAGGATACAGCCCTGGGAGAAAACATGCTATCAACCGAGGATGTAATAGGGCATGCATTAAGTTTAAATTATATTGAAAATTTTGTACACAAGTTTCTTTTGTTGATGCTTGTATCTTGAAACTTTTTTCGCAGCGCAGATATATAAGACAGAAATAAGAGTTGGCAGTCAAGAATACCTCGGAAAGCAAAGGGGAGGATGTGGTAGGTCATTGAAACAGATAAAGAATTTGGAAAGAAAGAAAGTGGAGAAAAAATGCCCGCAAGGTGGGATCCGAACCCACGACCTCCAGAATACCGGTCTGGTGCGATAACCACTACGCTACCGGCAGGGCGATTTCCCCCCCCACTTTCTGGGGTATTTATGTCAAGGTATTTTTGTTTCCTGTGCTTGGGGGTGGTAGCCAGCGCCACTCGGACTACTCGGGGTGAAGGGGACCTTCTCGGATCCCACCTGGCGGGCATTTTTTCTCCACTTTCTTTCTTTCTTTCTTTCCAAATTCTTTATCTGTTTCAATGACCTACCACATCCTCCCCTTTGCTTTCCGAGGTCTTCTTGACTGCCAACTCTTATTTCTGTCTTATTTTCAACGATCCCTTCATTTCCCATTCTGATTCGGTATATATATATATATATATAATATATATATATAATATATATATATATTAAAATATATATATATAAAGGTTGCAGTCGTCATTGCCAGTGCTATTCGGCTGTTTCCGAAATATTTAATAGTGCCGAATAACGTGTGTTTGTCATGTTTCTTTGATACAGTAATAAATAGGCGAAAATATAAGTCGAGAAAAAATCCGCCGTTTTTCCGGGAGCGGGAGTCGAACCCACATCTCCGCATAACGCGTGCGGTGCGTTAACCAATTACGCTACCCCGCAGCGGCTCCTCTCTCGACTTTACAGGGGGGGTTTATATTTACAAGTGCTCTGAGGCCGGCCAACTAGCGCCGCCCCTCGACCACCGCGGGAGACGTAGAACATCTTTTTTCCCAGCGGCCGCCACGTAAGACGTGGTCGGAGGTCATGGCTCGAAATGCATGGCAATGGCGACTGGCAATGACGACTGCAACCTTGATATATGTCCTTACAGAGTCCCTCGTCCCGTATCTTTCTGTTCTGCTACATGCATTACGAGGGCTCTGGCTCCAGCAGTTCGGATATGCCAATTGCTAACCCCGACCTCCGACCACGTCTTACGTGGCGGCCGCTGGGAAAAAGACGTTCTACGTCTCCCGCGGTGGTCGAGGGGCGGCGCTAGTTGGCCGGCCTCAGAGCACTTGTAAATATAAACCCCCCCTGTAAAGTCGAGAGAGGAGCCGCTGCGGGGTAGCGTAATTGGTTAACGCACCGCACGCGTTATGCGTAGATGTGGGTTCGACTCCCGCTCCCGGAAAAACGGCGGATTTTTTCTCGACTTATATTTTCGCCTATTTATTACTGTATCAAAGAAACATGACAAACACACGTTATTCGGCACTATTAAATATTTCGGAAACAGCCGAATAGCACTGACAATGACGACTGCAACCTTGATATATGTCCTTACAGAGTCCCTCGTCCCGTATCTTTCTGTTCTGCTACATGCATTACGAGGGCTCTGGCTCCAGCAGTTCGGATATGCCAATTGCTAACCCCGACCTCCGACCACGTCTTACGTGGCGGCCGCTGGGAAAAAAGACGTTCTACGTCTCCCGCGGTGGTCGAGGGGCGGCGCTAGTTGGCCGGGGTAGCGTAATTTGTTAACGCACCGCACGCGTTATGCGGAGATGTGGGTTCGACTCCCGCTCCCGGAAAAACGGCGGATTTTTTCTCGACTTATATTTTCGCCTATTTATTACTGTATCAAAGAAACATGACAAACACACGTTATTCGGCACTATTAAATATTTCGGAAACAGCCGAATAGCACTGGCAATGACGACTGCAACCTTGATATATGTCCTTACAGAGTCCCTCGTCCCGTATCTTTCTGTTCTGCTATATATATATATATATATATATATATATATATATATATAATATATATATATATATATATGTGAAAGATAAAAACTCACACAGAGCGCGAAAAAATAAGGTTAGTAGAGACAGAGACACACGAGAAAGACGTAGAAAACAGAAATAAGTTTACTGATGTTTCAGGAAGAGGACTTCCTTTCTTAGTACCTGAAGAAAGGAAGTCCTCTTCCTGAAACGTCAGTCATCTTATTTCTGTTTTCTACGTCTTTCTCGTGTGTCTCTGTCTCTACTAACCGTATATATATATATATATATATATTATATATATATATAATATATATATATATATATATATATATATTTGGCTTCATCTGTGCTAATCATTATTCTTATTTTGCACGCATCGCTACTTAAAGTTTGAATGTTTGAACACTCCCAACAACTGGAGCAAAAGAGGCACACAAGAATTCGCCCAGAACAACAAATTTTTCCAGAGTCCAAATGCTTTCGATCGTCATTTTGTTAACGCCTCTAGCCCACCATTGTTGTAAGATTTGCCCATTTCTTTTCTTTTTAGCGTACGTTCTCTTTGTCTCGTCAACAGATGAAACGCCTTGCGCCCCCGCCTTTCTCGACGTTTATACCCAGGATGAGCGACTTCGAAAGCCTGAAGATGCTCGGCGCTGGCGGGTTTGGGTGAGGTCCTTCTACGAAAATTCCTGCAACTGCTAACAGGGTGAAAACAAATAAAAATAAAAAAATTGCACCATCTTCCGGCAGGGGAACCCTGAGTAGTATGCGAAGCAGCCATGGGGTCGACTGAACTTCCCATTAGTTTTCAGTTGGTCGTTTCCGTTGGCGTTCAGCTTCGCGTGCTTTCGTTGTATCAGTAGCTTCTTGGCGTAGTTTGAATGAGTGAAGGACGAAAGGCGCGTTCGTAGCACATGCTCCCGCCTCGGTTTGTAGTGCAATGGGAGGAGCGCCACGCACCTCCCGTTGCGGCCAGAGAGTGGTGGGATTGATACCGGGCGCCGCCTTACTATTTCTTTTTATAGTGGACTGCGCTGACGTCAGCCCAAACGCTGACGGGGCTGAAGAGACGCGCATGCGCAGTAGAGTGCGGACGGCAGACAACGACAATGACCGACAACGAGGGAGGGAGGGACACAGCCCCGAGCATGAGATGCTTCGCATTTAAAAATATTCCGGGCCATATTCACTAACGTGAAACCTGGGGAGGGACGAAGCATACAGTGTATAAGTGTATTCAAAGATTGTCTCTCTCTCTTGCCACAATGTGCGCGCGTCTTCGGCGCCGGAGAAGCGCGGGTGTAGAATCAATCTCGGCGTTAAGCGGGGTTAATTTGAATTAAAATAACCGGAAACATGCTATAGTTTCTCAATTCACAGGAATTTTCATTGCGCATCCGTACGGCAACCGTTCTGAATGTGACAGTCTGTAGTTACACAAAGGTGTTACTTTTATGGCTATCGCAAATAAAATGGTATTTGACTTCACTGAGACCGTAGTATTTTTATAGGAAGCTTAAAAGAACAACAATGGCTATAACCTTCCCTTCTACGGCAGTTTTTCGGGGTACCACGCCGCCAATAGAATGCACGAACCACGAGGGCAGTACATTAAAAGATCGAGCATTAGGTAACGCCTGCATTTTGCGCGGGCATTTGACCGTAACGATGTTCTTCGTGCTCTGTAATCATATCAACGCGCAATAATACTTACTCCGTAGTTGTCTGTTCACTCCCTGTGCACTTTAGGCACCAATACCAAACGAATTTCGCAGGGCGGTGTACCTGGCCAACTACAGGCCAGTCAATTTCGTCGCAACAGTGAAGCTCGTCAACACCGACCGGTTTCGACGGCAAAAGCAAGCAGCCATGGACAAGGTGGTGGCCTCGGTCATCAGAAATCCGTTCTTGGTGAAGTACTACGCCTGTTTCTGCGTCAGGGTGCGTCTCTCGAAGGCGTGCGATGGGACCCCTCTGATTGCCCGACATTTATAGTGTCGTGAGGAGTTAGCAACGAAAGCGCGGGTCTGGCGAGTTGCGTGTTTTGTACAGTGAGGTGTTATTTCAGTTCTTATGCATATCCATCCGTTGAAAGGAGCATGTACCGAGAGACTGAAAACACGTTAGATTACAAGACCCGATAAATGGCCAAATACGAAAATTTGGGAGCGCAGAATGGGCTGGAAAAGCCAGTGATAGTAGTGGTCGGAAATCTCTGGGAGAGGCCTTGCAGTGGATGCGAATGGGCTGCGAATGATGACGACGACGACGACGACGATGGTGATGATGATGGTGGTAGTGGTGGTGGTGGTGGGGGTGGTGGTGGTGCATAGTTATTAACATTAGAATGTAGTGATATTTTGTTTCAACATAGGTACAAGTTTGCACTCCCGGTTTCCACACCTCCTGCCTGAAACTGCACCAGCGAGAGTTCTGTTCTTTTTGTGCTTGCTTTTCCTACCGCACGTGCCGCTATTACACTGCCACTTTTTTTCGCTTACTATCGTAAGGACCAACTCAACAAGCGTTCCTAACTAAACGAGCGCGGGCGCTGCCTGTTAATTACGTATATTTTGCCTCTAATGTACCTGCAGTTTTCCTAGCGGTAGACAACGGGGAGATGTATTACAAGCGCCAGCGGTTCATGAGTTTCGAACGCTTACGACTATATAAACCGCTTGGCTTTCGAAGCCTCTAAGGGACGCCGCGACGACAGCCACTACGCCGGAACGGCTAAGGCTCTACTTGGGTGCAGCGAGCGAGCTACGACAAAAAGGAGAGCTCTTAAAGTGTTCTTCACCTAAAATGCAAAGCCACAGCTAAGCGTTCATAACTCATTTTTAGCCACTCTTGTGAAGTCGCCCGGGAAAGTGAATTCTGCGTATAGGACCCGATGGCTTTGCCAGAGAGGTGATACACATTGCAGGAGGCCTACGTGACGATCATGGAGTACATCCCCGGCTTTGACCTGATGCGGGTAGTGACCAAGGAGGAATATCTGGATATCGACGCCGTCCAAATCATCATGGCGCAGCTCATACTTGCGCTGGAGCACATGCACCTGCGTGGCTTTGTGCACCGGGACATAAAGGTGTCCAAGTGAGCGAGATGAAACGGACATTGTATAAGAGTGCCACAATTGCTATGAATAAATTCGAGCTGGTCGAACTTAATGAAGCCTCTCGCTGTAAACTTGAGGAAGAGACGAATACACTAACTAAGGGTGTTTATTATTATTTTTAAATAAAAACCTTTGGTTTGTGTATCTGCCTCTTCCTAAAGCTTAACCGAACCAGACAAAGTTCTGACGAACAATGTTCGTATTCCTCACTTTAACCTGTACGATGTGCATATTTTAGAAACAGCCACTCAGAACGCGCCTTTTTGTTCGGTTCATAATCAGATTATACGCGTGGCTCACTTTAAACAGTTAAAATTGTTTTTTATACCACTTCTGGGAAGTTTTACCTTTCCCCATGTCCTCACTGCGCGCTCTTCAGCGAGTTCAAGCAAGTAAAAACATTATTGCAAATAGCAATTATAGGATGGCCTACCAGCGAAAAATAGGCTTTCTTGGCCACAACAGGGAACCCCGTTAACCTCAGATAATGCCTCAAAACGAAAGAAAGCTTATTGAGCAAGTTTCTCAAATACAATTCAACAGAATCGACAGCTGGGTTAGTTGGTATCCGTCCATCCTAAACAGCGCTTGACAACACGACAACGAGAAAGAGGGGACACCAGACGGCGCTGAATATACATCACGTTGTAAGGAATCACAACGGCCGCTAGGGGGCCACGCTGTGCGAACGCACTCCGCGTCGGCTCCGGGAAATTTTCTCTTTTGTGGAAATGCGACGGAATTCCGCCACCGCCTTTGTCGACAGTGGTGCCTAGGATCTACCCGAGCATCGTGGATCGTCGTTTTGTGCCTCATCTGTGAACTGTTCTACTCAACGGACGTTCGAAGTGCCGACCACGCCACCGCCAGAGCTAAGCCTAACCTAGGCCTCGCTCGAGCTCGGCGCAGGCCGGGCGCCGCAGCAGCTGCACCTCTCTGCCGTAACCACGTGGCACCATCAGTAATCTCACCGTGATGGAAAGCGAAGTAGAAGGAGAACCCATCTCTCCAGACCAGTTGTTGCTGCCGGGATGGAAACACATACGTCGGCAGCAGCAAGCTTTCCACGCCGACACCAATGCCTCGATACAGGCAAGTACGATGACCCCGCAAGACATCCTTCTAAGGAAAGCCTCGACTCAGAAGAAGCCCCACAGGCGAATAGTACCGCTAGAACCGCTACCACCGACAGACATCAAAGTGGTAATGCGTCCGCGTGGTGGCCTGGCCCTGGCTACAATACCGGTGGCAGTGCTGGCGGATGCTATACAGACCCAAGCCGGTATCGAAGCCAACAGCCAAGACCAGGTACGGATTAATAGCAAGGCCAACTTCATCGTGGTGAGCACACCCTGCGAAAAGCGGGCAACCCAGTACGTCGCACTCAACCAGCTGCTCGTGAAAGAACGCATATACGAACTGGCAACCCATGTGCCGGCCCCTTCCAACACCTCACTCTGAATAATCTTTAATGTACCGGAAACGGACAGTGCTGAGCAAATCTTCCACGGTGTACTTGCTTTCAACCCTGAACTGAAAATTCTGGACGTCAGGTGCCTCGGGACGTCCAACATGGTTCAAATCCTCTTTGACGGACCTCGCGTCCCCTACTGGGTGAGGTACCGAGCGGCGACCTACCGTCGCAAGCCTCGAAGACGAAAAACTGAAGCGTGTTCCAGCTGCTGGCGACCGGGACATCGCAAGGACGTCTGTCCGCAGCAATCACTGTCCCCCGCTGTGCCTCTTGCGGCATGACAAATGCTCCGGATGGGCACCCATGTTCCCCGAAAGGCATAGTCTGTGAGGGACCCCACCTCACAGGCATGGCGGACTGCCCTCGAAGGTTCCTACCACGTCCAAGACCCACCACGTACGCCCAAATGGCAGCCAAGGCACAAGACCTTTCGAAGCAACTTCCGAACGCAAGCGACTTTCCACCTCTTCAGGCCATTCAACAAGACGGGCTGCACACAGGACAGCAGAGACAATGGCAAAGCCAGGAGGTCAAGAACTCCCCAGTCCAAGGTACTCGCTCAAAGAGCGGTTCAAAGAGAAGCTATCAGCAGCAGGTGAGCAATCCCAGTCAGTACGTCTTCCCACTCGGTCAATCACCCCCATGGTAACCCTCCCATCAACTCATCAACATTGTCGTTATCACCTGCAGGGATACCCCCACATCCTCCACTCCTCATCCCCCATCTCCATCCTTTGATGTCGCTAGGGAACTGCAGGCAATTCGCTTAGAGTTGGCAGCACTTAAAGCGGAAAACGCAGCGCTAAAGAAAGAAAACCTTGCATTGCGTTCCGCAACAAATGCAGATACAGGGCAAGCATCACCCCCTCCCAAACGGAGAGCGACCAGTACGCCTTCAAATGAGGACTCCATCCCATGGAAACTGTGCAGGATAATCGCTTTGAGCGTCTGGAGCGTACGCTTGCAGACCAAAAAGCGGAGTACACGCACATTACCGGGACACTACTCAGCACACAGGCGGCCATGCAGGCCACTATTGAGGACATGCGCTCACAGATGAATAATTTCATTACTACCATTATGGCTCAGATCAATCCTGCCGCTGCCCAAAACCCTAACATTACGAATGGGAACCTCCCGTAAAAAGCTCGTAGTATGGCAGTGGAACTGTCGCGGTTTTCACAGTAAGAGGGCAGAACTCCAACTCCTAATAGAACAGACAGAGGTTCCACCCGATGTCATCGCGCTGCAAGAACCCGGAAAGCGAGTGAAATGCACTAGTTATCAGACATTTAAGACACAAGATAACCATAAAGCTGCTATTCTAGTCCAGCGAAACATACCAGCACAACACAAACAGCTTCGTGACATTAACATCCCCCACGATTTTACTACACTACACCCAAAAAACCCCGCCCATCGTAGAATACACATTGTTAATACCTATAGCAGCCCCAAGGAACACAATCACAACTTCAGATCACTTATCATGGCAGCCAAGCAAGCAGCTTCAGGGGAACCACTCATCATCGTTGGAGGTTTTAACGCGTCCCACACAGCATGCGGGGTATCACAAATACACAAAAAAGGAAGGCTGCTATGGGAGTTGGTCCAGACACAACACCTCACACTAGAAACCCACCGGACCTACCCACTCGGGTGGGAACGAGTACACAGCGGGACACAACCCCGGACCTCTCTCCCCCACAGAGTCGGGGAAACGGTATGGGACAGGTTAGAACATACACTTGGTAGTGATCATCATATAGTGCAGCTCACCACAACACTACAACACCCATCACCACCCAAGCGCACACAAACAACCATTACAAATTGGCACGTATTCCGAGAGATAAGACAGGAGGCAACCAGTCAGCAGTCGGACCGGCCTAACCTTTCTGACTGGACCAGGCAGCTTCTCACCGATGTCCAGCAGCATCAAGAAGTCATAGACCCGGAAATCCCATCACTAACTGTAGACTCAAAGCTACAGCACATGTGGGAAGCGCTCAAGAGCCTTAAAAAACGGTGGCGGACACAAAAACACAATAGAAGCCTCAGAAAGCGCATCGCTAATCTCTCAAAAGAGACGACATTATACGCTCAAAAACTAGCCAGGGCAGGATGGGAGGAGCTATGTGACCGGCTGCGAGGAGCGCTTGGAATGAAACGCACATGGTCTCTCCTTAGACACTTGCTTGACGCTAATCCCTCCAAAACCGAACAGGCAAACAGAATCATTTTCTTGATCCATGAAATGGCAGAGACCCCGAACGCCGTGCGGGAAAAGCTGAAAACTATGTACATCCCTGACGGTGAGCAGGTCCAGCATCTCGATTATGGCGGCTCCCCCAACCTTACTCTGGATGAGGACATTACGGAGGCGGAGGTGCGGGAAACCTTGCATGGACTTCGTACAACTTCAGCCTCGGGTGAAGACAGGGCTACCAATAAAATTTTACGAAATTTAGATGACGCCTCCATAGCCTACTTAGTTGGGGTATTCAATTAGCATTGGAAGGAGGGCATGCTCCCTAAAGAGTTTCGCCATGCGAACGTTACATTTATACCAAAGCCGGCAAGCCACTATCTCTGTAAAATTTAAGACCCATCTCGCTAACCTCATGTATTGGCAAATTACTTGAACGGGTAATTCTAGCTAGGTTAAATCGTTTCATCGAAAACACGCAATCTCTGTCCCCCAATATGTACGGCTTTCGAGCAGGGCTTTCCACAAATGATATACACTTGAGGCTGCATAATGATATTCTAGAAAACCCACCCATAGCGGATGCCACAGCTGTTTTAGCCCTGGATTTAACTAAAGCCTTCGATAGAGTTACCCACGATGCTATCCTGAGAGGTCTGGAACGCATAGGACCAGGAGCTCGAGTATATAACTTCGTGCGCGCGTTCCTAACACAAAGGACGGCCACACTCCGATTGGGAAAACTCGGACTGCCCGATATACAGCTTCCATCGTGCGGTACTCCTCAGGGATCCGTGATTTCCCCGTTGCTCTTTAACCTAGCAGTGGCTCATATACCAATCACCTTACATCAGATACCGGAATTGCATTACACCCTTTACGCGGACGACATCACGCTCTGGGTAAAGGGAGGTAGTGATGCTCAACTTAAAGCCACCCTACAGGCTGGAGCAACAGCCGTAGAAGAAGGCGCGGCCTTGGCTGGCCTTCACTGTTCACCAGCCAAATCCGAAGTATTAGTCTTTCCACTCAAGAAATCTAGAGCACCACGAGACCCCTCAATCACGATACAGCTGGGGTGTACACCCGTACCACGGGTAATGCAAACATACTTGGACTGCCTCTACAACAGGACCGACGAAACACAGCGTACACCAGGAAATTATCGGCTCATGTAGCTCAAATAATCGGGCTTCTTAGACGAATTGTAGCACGACGACATGGCCTCAAAGAAAAAGATGGGCTAAAACTAATACAAGCATTCCTAATAAGTAGGATTACATATGCGCTCCCATATCTTAGCCTCACGGAAACGGAAATTCGAAAAGTGGATTGCCTAATTCGGAAGACTTATCTAGGCGCTCTACAAATACCGCCAGGAGCTTCCACTGCCAGACTGTGGAGAGCACAGGCGTGTACAATACGGCTACAGAGCTAATCGAAGGACATCGCACGGGGCAGCTTGGCCGCCTGACGCGCAGTGCAGCCGGTAGAGCCCTCCTAGACAGCCTGCGCATTGGCTACCTACAAGAGCCCGAGATAAAATCACTCATCGAAACAGTGACTAGAGAAAACATCATTATTCGGCCCCTTCCTCGAAACATGCACCCCCAATATCATTCCCAAAGAAGGGCGCAACGAGCCCGTGCATTAACAGCAAAATACCCTATCGATCCAGGCACACTGTATGTTGATGCAGCGGAGTATCGTCATGTGGACGCTTTTGCCCTGGCAGTCATCAACTCACCCGATTCTCCCCCACTCACGACCCTCACCATCCGAACCCGTCACCCTCAAGTGGCGGAAGAGGTGGCGATAGCACTTGCACTCACACATAGGCCAACACCCCGATTCATATTCTCAGATTCGAAAGCGGCCGTTCTAAACTATGCCAGAGGCCAGATCTCACCTCAGGCCCACCAAATTCCTAATCAAAAACCACCTACTGATCCTGTAGAATTGATCTGGTTCCCTGCCCACAAGGCTAAGGAAATGAAGCGGCACACACCGCAGCCCGAGCTCTCGCCTCCCGGGCCTGTGATGCCAGCACTGCCGCTCATGGAGCCAGATCAACCCGTGATACTTTACTCACGTACAGAGAAATCACGGAACATTACCGCCTCTCCCGCCGCAGATACCCTCCCGCCCACCCATCCCTATCAGTGGAAGAAGAACGCCTTTGGCGTCAGCTTCAAACTGAATCCCTCCCCTGTTTAGCCGTACTTCATCACATTCACCCCTCACTGTACCCCACAACACTCTGCCAGCACGGCGGAGAACGAGCCACAATACATCACCATATGTGGGCCTGCAAGTGTGACCCCTACCCTCTCATCACCTCCCTCGAACAGTGGGAAGAAACGCTGGGATGCTCAAACCTGGATCTCCAGAAGTCACTGACGGGTCGGGCAGCCACAGTCGCCGAAGCTCTACGGTCTTCGGCCACCAAGCTGCGCTAACCCTTGGTTAAATAAGTGTTATCTCTCTCTCGCTCTCTCTCTCTCTCTCTCCTCTCTCTCCTCTTCCTCTCAGTCCGCTCTCTCTCCTCTCTCGTCTCGCTAGTCTCTCGCCTCTCTCTCTCTCTCTCTTGTAAGAGGCATTTCGAGTAAACTGTGTTGCGATGTATTGACCAGGGTGAAAACAGGAATCAAATACTGACAATTCGGTTGTATCCAAACAGTAGCACGAAGGAAGATTTAAGGGGGAATCACCCATTAACATTTTTATGGGACCAACTACTTCATGGCCCACAGGCTTAAAAACCATCGTGCACGAATACGAAAAGTTTCGCAGATTCATGAAAATGCTCCAAACGGCATAGTTTGTATATTTGGAAAATATGTTACTTTTGTACTGAAGTAAAAAAATAATATTCTGGCATGGAAGAAGACTTGCGCCATCTAATGAAGACTAGATAAACTAAAATGCGTTTCTTGTTTATTTTTATTCCAGTAAAGATGTGAAATGTTTCTAAAGAATGGAAATTAGGCCGCCAGGCGCTGCTTCAAGGATTTATAAAACTTTTTATTGGCGCACGATGGTTGTTGATCCCGTAGGTCATAAATTAATGAGTCCGATAGGAGTATGATCAGGTAATTCCCCCTTAAGCATTGACTGATTGATTGATTGTAGGGTTAACGCACCGACGCCACGCAGGAGATGAGGCCGGCCGTAGTGGAGGGCTCAGGATTAATTTTGACCACATGGGGATCTTTAACGTGCGCCGAAATCTCGTACACACGCGCGTTTTTGCTTTTCGCCTCCATCAGAAAAGCGGCCCCCACGCACCCTTAAGCTGATTATGCATAAGCTGTTATTGTAACAACAACAACAACCAAACTTAATTCAAGTTTACGCGATAATTTCGGTTATTTTATTAGCCTGAATGTCTTGCGAAATGGATCGCGAAGAAACTTACTTGTTATTTGATTACCAGTGTTATATTAACTTCATGTGTAATAACTTCATGAAATTACTGGGTTATAATAATGTAATAAGCTGTAATAACTTCAGTGTAATAACTTCATGTCTTCATGTTTACACGCAGCATGCTGATAATTCCGGGCGGCCGTGTGAAGGTCATCGACTTCGACACGGTGAAAATCTGCAGCGGCCACTGTGAGAAACTAATGCTTTTATGAATTAGTTCCGCTAGAACTCACGGCAGGCGCACGGCGGGTAATCTGAACTCAAATTTTTAGTATAGTGAATAGTACAGGACGATTTTTGAACGCCATTGTCGGTTTGGAAGACTTGAGCGCTACCACGTACTTTGTTGAATCATAATGGCACGAAATGCCACATCTCTCGGGCAGCATGTTAGTGTGCTAGGCGAGGTTCTAACGCTCGACTGGGGAGTGCAGATAACACGTAGGAACGAATAGAGTAGATTCGGAGCTTTTGCTACCTACGACTCATCGTTGTCTCATCAATGTGGGGTAAGGTATTATACGAAGCACAAAATTGTTATCGTAAGCTTTTTATACCTTTAGGGCTAGTAGTTTGTTGGGTCATGCATTTTGCGAAGGTCACAACTGCGACGATAAGGGAAAGAACAGCTACGTTTGGCTCACCCCAGTTCTTCCATGGCTGATTTCTCGCAAGCGCTTGAATGTTATGCAAGTTGGTTTCGTACAGGTATTATGAATGCAAGAGCTTGTTTTGTTGCAAGTTAAAAGTGCAAGAGGAGGTTCTTCCAGGTCTGTACAGACACTAAACTCATTGGGCGCAGCTATATAGATAATATATTGCACGAATAATCTTGAACGTTCTGCAAAGCCATTTTTTTTTATCCTTGCTCTATGCTCCATATACGAGTGCCTATTGCGTGGATGCGGGAGTTTACATAAACGTCGCGGGATCACAGTAACAAGGAGGATCGCTTATTCAGAAAGGTGAACAAGTTTCGGTGTTTTGTAGATTTCTGGCGTTGACGGTTCCATATCGGGGAAAAAGACGGACGTAGGTATGGACTGACCCACTGCTTTCCTGAGATTCGGGCAGGGGTTTCTGAAAAAAAAAAGTGGTGACTTCGTAGTCGAATGCGCGCGTTCGTGTTGTTGCAGTTGTTGTATTGTTTTGTCTGTTTTGTTTGTTTTCTTGTTTGATTGTTTGTTAGTTCGTTTGTTTCTGTTCGTTTTTTGTTTGTTTGATTGATTGTTTTGTTTTTTCTATGTCTGTTAGATAGGTTGTTAGTTAGTTAGTTAGTTGTTAGTTAGTTAGTTAGTTTAGTTGTTTGTTTGTTTGTTTGTTTGTTTGTTTGTTTGTTTGTTTGTTTGAAGGAGTCTGTGGCGCGCGCGCGCTAACTTCACGCAGTTTCCAAACGCCTTCTCCGAGGTTATTTCCGAAGAACACCGTTCGAGTTCCATGATGGCGAGTCGGCTGGGACAGTCCCTTACATGGCCCCTGAGATACTGAAAAGACGGCCGTATGGTACACAGCTTTTTTTACAGAACGTAAGACTAATTGAAACTGTGAAACCAATGTACTATTATGAAAAAACACGAAAGGGAACACAGGAACGCGTGGAAAACACCCTCAGACCCAGCTATGAGTGACACGCAGCGGCTGCCGTGGGAAACAAAGTGGAAAGGGGACGCTGTTCTAACAACCGTTCCCATTCCCGCCGTGCGTCTTATCGGCGAAATAACGTAAGCTGCTTTGTAGAAATACCAGCGTGGTGGGAGTGCCAACGGTTAGTGGAAGAGCGCCCTCCTTTCCCCCTTTGTTTATCACAGCGCCATCCGAGTATCGCTCAGAGTCTGTTTCGAGGCTGTTTGCCACACCTTCCCGTGTTCCCTTTCGTATTGCTCATAATAGTACATGCATCATGCGGACGTCGTATCATCATCATCCTCATCATCATCCTGCTCAGGTCCACTGCAGGACGAAGGCCTCTCCCATTGACCTACAACCGCTCCTGTCCTGTGCTATTCGAGTCCACAGTTTACACCAAAAGTTCCGTATTTCATCCCTCTTTCGAATTAATGGCCTACCCATTCTTATTGACCCATCTCTTGGTATGCACTCTGTTACCCGACTTGTCCGCCGGTTGTCGGTTCGTCTCACTACATGGCCAGCCGAAGTACATTTCTTTTTCTGTATTTTTTTTTTAAAGTGGAAGTTTATTTCGTAAACGCAATACCAACATATTGGTATATAGACGAGGGTCCCAGAGTCAAGACACTGAAAGGGGACCCTCGATTTTGAATACATACGATAATCACATGGAAGCAGCGATTGGGCTCAATAGCCCATCAAATCAGTACGCAGTGTAAAAGGGCAAGAAAAGTTAGCGTATTGTGTATTGGGTATTTGAACTATGATATAGTCAACTATAGTTTGTTCTCTGATCCAGGGAGCTCATTTCTTGTTCCTGAGTGTTATTCATATCATTATTCGTTCCGTAGCGCGTTGAGCCGACTTAAGTTTGCTTTCTAGCTTCTTAGCAAGGCGCGAAGTTTCACCTCCGTATGTCATCACCGGCAGTACGCACTGGTTGTAGATCTTGCTTTTCAGTGACAGAGGTAGCTTACTTTTCATTACATGCCATTGCCTGCCGAGTGCTGCCCAGCCAAAACCATTTATGCGCCGGATTTCTCTCTCGTGGTTGGGGTCAGCACTAACCATCTGCCCGAGGTAGTTTAAAGCGTAGTAATGCTGTGTCTCGAAGCTGTGGCTCTACGCTGTAAAGACGACATCCACTGCACGGTGCCTGTGACAACAGTTGCCGGCAATTCTTTTGTCGCATGCAGCAGCGAAGACTCATTTTAGCTAAACGGTTTGCTTGAAAGCGGCATTCTGAAGCAAAATATTGACGCTGGAGCATAGTGTTCATTCTGTGCGTGGTCGGCAGCTTAACAGTACGCCCACTTTTCGTTTCTTTTCCTAGTAATTCAAATTCAAATAGTGATCCTTAAACAAACTGAGATGTTGACTGACACCTACACGTTTCGAGGGAAGCGTGATATATTCATAACCGAATTTCACAACTACAAAGGCGCGAACCTGTAGCGAGTGTTTATTTCCTCCTGAGCGTAATTTTTTTTCGCAGTGCTACAATGTGCCGCCGCGTTGGCCTTTGTAACTTTCGCCTAACCACGTTGTATACGAACGACCTTACGGCAGCTATTTTCTAACAGACGATACTGAACCTTTAATTTAAGTGGTCTTTCATCTGTTTCGTTTAGCTCGGTGTACAAGAAACTATATGTTAACAGTATTGCAGCAAGAAGCACCCGTAGATATTTGTCCTATAGTCTCATTAATTATACAAAATCAGTCAGGCAACTCAAGCGTGTTCTTCCGAGATAAATTTCATCGCTTGGAGCCTTCAAGGAAGAAAACATTTTACAGAACAAGCACTATCTGAGATTGAGACTGTTGAAGAGGCTGCCACGTTGCGAGAAAGTGATGTCAGAAGTGTCCTTGTCAATCTTCGCCGATGAGCTTGCGGTTGCTGACCGAGGTTGATACACGATCTGTGGTTATAATCGCCGGACAAGACAAGCAGCTGTAAATTTTCTTCTTGAAGAATTTTCGATCCCCTTGTGGCTATTCGGGCGCACGACGGCGAAAAAAAAAATCCGTGGAGCAATGCTTGCAATTTTTAATCGTGAGATATTCACTTGAAACTCCACCCGAACGCACTGTGCAAATTTGACAAATCTTAAGCTTCTCAACGCAGCTTCATTAAGTGTATTTTTTTCCGCGGAGGAAGCTTAGAAGTCAGCAAACACATTCCAATATATCTGCTTGAGGTCCAAGTGTAGAGTATACAGTCGAAGGTAAGGTGTAAAAGGCGACTAAATGAGTTTTAAAATGTTGGAATAAAGTTAGAGATGGTCTCACTTAAGACCACCTGAAAGTTGAACCAATTTGAGTTTGGGATAAGACAGAAGCCGCCGACGTGATGCGCATAAAAATTCATAGTTTTGGTGCAAAGGACGATATAGTTTCCGTTTATTCTGCCTCAACTACCATTTTACATGGTTGCTCTTTTCTAAGTGCGCATAAAAGACATTTAAATGTTCAAATCACTGTCTTTATATTTTTGCGCGTCGGGTTGTCAGTACTTCTGCGTACGTCCATTGAGAAGTTTAAGCTTTTCCTCACGGTACTTGCCTTTAAAGTTTTCATTCGGCGTGGTCCTGTATACCAGAGGGAGCTTACCCGAACCAAAGCTTTCTTTTCGCCGTATAACCCTCACGCCAATTCTTTTTTTTTCTGTCTCACGAACCCTGCACCGCTGCTGTGAAGCTTCTACGTCATTCCTGGCTCATTTATCATTTTGATCTGCCCTCCAATGGGAGTGATGGTGTGCAGCCGAACCGTTCGTCTGAAAGTATGTACCGCTGACGAAGCCTGCAGAACTTTTACTCATACTTCATACAAAAGTCGTCCTTGCCCCTTCCGATCCTTATTCGGTATGCGACGAAAACATCGCTTCAAGTTATTTTGCTTAGACGGTCATTTTAAGCGCGCGTTCTTCTCTAAGTGCACCCGGATGTCGCTTGAGTGCCCCAGTCGCCTGTTCTACCAACGGGCGCCTTTGTTTTTCCCGCGTTCCGCAGGCCGCGCCTCTGATTGGTGGTCCGCGGGCGTGGTGATGTACAAGCTGATGACTGGTCGCGTCCCATTCCGCGGCAAGACCAAGAAGCTGCTCCGCGAGAGAATCACTAGGTCGCCACTCAAGTGGCCCCGCTTCGACAGTCACCCGCACTCGGCAACGGCTCCCGCCAAGGACATGGCCTCTTACATGCTCAATAAGAACCCCATCGAGCGCCTCGGATCACGCAGCTACAACGACCTGAAGACGCACCCGTTCTTCGACCAGTTCGACTGGCAGATGCTGTACACGCGGACCGACCTGTGCGACATTGCGGGCATCCAGGAGCTCATGGAGGCCGACAAGGAGAAGGGTGCCGGGCCGGACCCGGACGACACGCGGCAGCACTTGCAGATGCAGGATATGACCGACGTTCCATTCCAGAGCCAGAAGCCGCTTCTCTGCTACGCATCGGGAAGCTTCAAGAAGCTCATGACCGCGGTAGGCATACCACGCGTCGCTGTCCGGGCTTATTTCGGTGACCCATGCAAATCTCGACAATATTTCAGCAGCTTCCAATAGAATGAGGAACTAGACCGGCTGATTATACACTTTAAAACCAAATTGTACCTATATGTAAGAGTATTTTGCTCAGATTAGTAGCCCCGAAAAAGCCGTTCCTTACAAAAGCAATTTTTTACCATGGGGCACAGTCACGCTACCTTTAAACGCCGAAACGAGTCTCTTATCAACTGGGCTTTTATTATATTAGTCTGGTTATTATATTAATCTGGTTGGAACAGGTTTTTTTTAGAACATCATTACGGCTTTTGCTGACGTGTGTAGCTGTTTCAAGAAAAAAATTCACGCATCTCCACGAAGTGAATCATGACGAGTGGGCGAAGGACTGGGGATCGTTCTTACCGTAAATCACCCGTGGTATTATTGCCCACTCGCGCATGTAAATGAGTGACAACGCGTGTATAGAGTATATACAATTCCAATACATTCCAATCCGATGCAATTCAATCAAATCCAATCCAATTCAATCCAATGCTCCTCGCGCATGCGCAACACTGTACACGAACGCCAAGGGACAAGCCACGGACAAAGCGAGGTCCTAAGGTGCTTCGCCCCTAAAAAAAGCAGCGCTTCGCAGCGTTCCCCAATGCCGCGCTCGTTAATGTTCAGTTCGCTTCCACAGTAGCGCAAATTTCCTCCCAGTATATCATTGCACGCAACGACACTCACCACACCAAGCCTAACTTTTGGCAGCCGCAGGTCCAACCGCTCCGCTACCAGCCGACGCACAGTTCTCTTTTTCCGGGTATTTGCTTATACCCTCCTCACAGGTAATTACCTCCAGTGAAAATGCTTCTCTTTCATGCCCGCTCCTACATTCGGGAAGGCGTCTCCGAACAAGGCTATGTCCGCCTCCGTCGTGTGTGGTATCGTGGTGGTCGAGCGGCCGACGCGAAAGTTGCTGCCTTAGTGATGACGACAAGAAGCCGAAGGCGAAGTTAACGGGTCTACTTCATGGCGAGAGATAATCAGCGAGGATACAAAAATATCACCCTTCCGGCGAACTTACAGCAAGACTCGAAGAGAGTGACAGCGGGATCCGATGCTGTCAAATAAATGCTTTTTGCACTGGGAGGAACCGCGTATTTATCCCCGAAGCGCTAACGGTAACATAGCTTTACCAGTGTTTGGCACGCGGCACGAACATAGTACAGACACACACGAACACTCTTTCCTAGATTCGTGAGAGCTGGCAGTAGCGGCACTCGTTGCATCTGAGCGCGGGGAAGAGGAGATCTCGGCTCCATTTCCGCTGGCAGGTTCAAGTCTCGGCATGCCGAACAGTTTGTTTTGTATTTTGTAACTGCCGTGGCCTGAGTCATCGCTAGCGGGGCCTGTCTGAACATGTTTTCGAAAAAGTCGGGCTTTCCGCAAGGCACAGGTGCTTCGCCACACTACACCAACTTGAAGCACGCGCGGTCAGGATAGCGGCGCGCTGAATGGTAACACCGCGGAAATCTTTCCACTTGTTAGAGGTGTGATAAAGGCGACGTTCATGAAAAATTTCGAAGACCACTGATTCCAGAGACAATTTCGCCTCATAGATCAGGGATGGCAAGGCTCCAGCAGAGGTGTCCCCCGAGTTCATGGAGACGAGCGGAATGGATACCACGCCGATTGATTACCAGGGGGCAGGTCCGATTCCTGGTTCGTCAAGGACAGAACCTGGTAAGTTTGCGTATAGTGCCACATTAGATAGGGCTGCCTTTAAAATTGCTGTAAAATATTCGTGCCGTCAGCAGCCCATGCAGTGGGGAATACACACTGCTTAAATATCGTGCGTCACTTCAGTAATAAGAGCAGTTGCTCACGTCTTTCTCAAACATGTCTCTTTTGCAATTTACGAGTAAGATTGATCACCCTGCCTTTGCATGTAATGTATACGTCGAAGAGACGACACTGGGAAATCCCGAGAGAAAGTCATTCAGGGAGCGCACGGTACCAGTGCTCGGTTTGTGTAAATGTAATGCCGACGTGACGAATGTCTTGATGGTGCCCGTCAAATTCGCGCTTCCCGAAACAGAAACATGACGGGCGAGTTAAAACTTTCTGGTGCTCCTACAGAAGCCCTGTAGGGGCTCACCTTTGTTACAAAAAGATCAAAGACCTTTTCTGAAGCAACAAGAGCTTGATGTGGGCGTGTTCGTGGAAAAACACTGAAGAAACACAGAACAACACATGATTGCTAACTTCCAACTAAATTTTTATTTGAGGAAACATGCTTTTATAAATGCGAAAGGGATTTCCACCGCATGCAGTCGTGTCATAAGAATTCTGTAACATCTCCTCAACGGTAACTGCCACAGACGGGGCGCTAATTCACTTCTCCCCGGCCCTCGCAATTTGAAGGGCGTACAGGATCTCCCTTTGAAGCTTGTCACTGGAACGTGCAAGGAACTTTGCATCAGTTAAGAATCGGTTTGCACTTTCAACGCTTGCAGTGTCCGCCAAATGTACCCATCATTATAATTAACACCACACAAACCTGGAGGCTCACTAAGAGGGTTCAACGTAAATTGAGGACCACTCAGCGAGCAATGGAACGGAATATGATTAGGTGTAACATTAAGAGACAAGAAGAGAGCAGAGTGAGTCAGGGAACAAGCGCGTGTTAAGGACATATTAGTAGAATTTAAGAAGAAGAAATGGACGTGGGCAGGGCATGTAATCCGAAGGCAAGATAACCGTTGGTCATTAATGGTAACAGAGTGGATCCATAGAGAAGGCAAGCGTGGCAGGGGGGCGGCAGAAAGTTAGATGGGCAGATGAGATCAAGAAGTTTGCGGGGATAAATTGGCCGCAGTTAGCACAGGACCGGGAAATTGGAGATGAATGGGAGAGGCCTTTTTCCTGCCGTGGGTGTAGATAGGCTGCTGCTGCTGCTGATGATGATGGATGATGATGATGATGATGTTCTTGTGCCCTTTCATTGCAGAAACGATCAGTTTGCCGGAAATGAACTCGTTTGCAATTAAGTGGGATTTCATAAAGCACATTAATCGTACATTGCGTGTACTGAACTGTGTGTTTTTAGTGCAAGTGCTTGGATTCGCTTAGGTCATCATCGGGCATATCTTGGCCAATTTGCATGGTGCACCGAAAACAACATTAACGTTATGCCTTTCTGAAATCTTCTTAGTGTTATGAGATACCCATTGCCAATGCAGGATAACACGCACACTCTTCTTGTCAAGAGGTTTTTCTTTGTTCACGCCCTTCTTTTTTTGTTTTTGTTTTTGAAGAAGCGTATCACAAATACTGGAAATCATGTGCGACGGTAATCCTGCTTTGCTCGGCGTTGCTGCTTAATTATTGAAGCTGCTTTACACTTTGCGATCGCAAGCTTTGCTTAGTGCTCCCTTTAGGCGCTCCAAAGCTTCCTCTCTTCATAATTTAGAATTGGCGCTATCGTACGAAATTAGCTGCTTCCTCAATCATGGCTGGTACACCCAACATATGCATGTTTCGCAACATACGCTTAAAATCTGAAAATCCAATGCTCTTGTTACTCGGCCGCTCCCAAGTGAATTTGATAGCGGCACGCACGGTTTCAAACATCTCGATGGTCTTATCTACGGTGGGCTCTAACCCCGACTGCGATACATCGTTAACGACTACCAGGTAGTCATCGACGTATCTCATCACCGAAACAGCGCCTGTCAGATCCAGACTGCTTTGAACACGTGTATCAAAGGCGCTAAGAAAAGTATCTTACAGAACAGTGGCCAGCGACGACCCTTGCGTTGCAGATGGTGTTGTTCATCAAAATTAATGATGGTAGACTGAAGGTGGAAGTCCAAAAGTTCGAGAAACCCTTCACTGTGGATCGCAGTCGCCGAGTTAAACCGTAGCACTTCGAAGTCAGTGATTTTGTCTGATAGCAGTGAACAAGCCTTGATGAGGGATCGCGTGGTACAGGTCTTGTATGTCTAGAGAAAATTCCATCGCAAGCGTTTCAAGTGCAAGCCGATTCTTAATGGTGCAAAGTTTGTTGCACGTTGCAGGGAGACACTGGAGATTCTGGATACCTGAAAGGGATATAATGGAAGCTTTTCATATCGCGAGGGGCGAGAATAAGTGCATCAGCTCCCCCTCAGTGACACTTTCCGATAAGGAAGGTAGCCTTTGCGATGCGATAGGAAAATACTCATGACCCGTCTGAATGCGGTGTAATCCTTTTCGCATGTATAAAAAAAAAACCTTTGTTTCTAAAAATAAACAGAACTTAGTTGGAAGTGAGCGCCCGTCTGTTGTACTCTGTTCCTTCATCCCGTATTTTGCGCTATTGCTTCTCCAGCAAAGCCGCTTTCTAACGAGGAAGATGGTTGGAACGCGAACCTCTCTTCCATGCAACGCGAATCGAAGTCCAAACTACAAATTTTTTGCACCGTGTCGGAAGGGCGCAACCGGAGACACGCGGGTTTCATAACGCGAGGGACCCAGATTCGATTCAGACCATGGTAAACGTTTTCCTTGAGGAGCCAATTGATGCGCCTTTGCTTATCATCATCAACTTTTTGTGAAAGCCATTGTGCAAAGTTGGCTTCCCTGCAGTGCGTTTTGTGGCGACATCGAACGGCATCAGGGAGACATAGAAAGTTTTTCTGCAAGGCAAGCCTGCGTGCGACCGTGCAAGTGACGTTTTGGTCTGCTCGATTATGTGCCTATAGTAACACGGCCACTTCTATTGAGCGGCCGTTGTAGTAACGAGCCGGACCTGGAAAGAGCGTTTAAGAAATATTACTGCAGGTGGCAACCGGAAGGGTAGTAAAAAGTAAATGCAAAAACATTTCCCGCTGCATTTCATGCGCATTCCCAAGTGCAGTCACGTTACCTGCCGTGCAACTCACGTAAGTACAACGAGGCGTAGAGACTAACGACCCACCATGTTTAGTTTGGGTATTCAAGTAACCTTCCGCTACGCAAATTTAAAGGAGTACTGACACGATATTTCAAAGCTCGGATAACTACGTAAAAAAGCTTTCCATCTAGCAGGCTCATGAATGTCATCTGCGCTTCGACCCAAACAGCCGTCGTCAGGGTTAACGTGGCGTGTCGAGGTGGCCGCCTTGTGCTTCACGTCACAGTTTCTTGGGACTGACGTCATCTGCGACTACGGCCGATCTGGCCGTTCTGGCGCGCGCGCGCGCGCGTGCCCTGACCGGCATCAGGCGGTGGTGCGACGTGAACAGTGACGTCAAATGCGCCTTCCCGTCATGGCGGCTGCCTCAGTGTTCGCTTTACCGAAACCCAAACTGGCACAAATAAACGTAGATGTAAGTAATTATTAACGCTGCGTTCGACAATCGAACGTGCCATTCTATGATTAGTGGGCTCGTAGCCAACTACTATAGCCGCGAAAAAAACGTAACACAAAAACTTCCTGTCCAAACTCGTTTAAGTTACCGCACACAATGAGAACAGCCCGCTGTCCAAGCGCTGACGTACCTTACCCGCAAACGCCGACGAGTCACAAAATGAGCACTTGCCCTTTCTGGTCGAATTGGGCCCGAGACGGAGACGAATTACGCCTCCCCATAAAGTAGGCGCCCCCCCCCCCACACACACACACGCACACGTACATGCGCACGCACACGCGCACGCATGCACACACGCGCGCGCGCACAGACACACGTGCACACGCACACGCACACACACGCACACACGCACGCTTCCGCGGACAACCTTGTGCGTGCTGTTGCAGTGTTCATCTCAGGACGAACCGGTAGGGGTCTTTTTTGGGAAATTTAAGTAACGCAAAAAAAAAAAACGAGAGGCAAGTAAGACGATGCGTGAGCACTTATCTCGCAACAGCGTCTCCGTTCCAGCCTTTCCCTCTCACCGCAGGAAACAGTAATCCATAACATCCGCCAATATGCTCCGTGGATGCGTTCGGTTGAATGCGGTGCCAAATTTGGCGTGGCGCACTAAGCAGTGGCAAGCAGCACACTGTAGAGTGTTTCGTACATCGTGTCTTTATCACTGCCTCTGTCTTTGGGTAGCAGTTGAATGATTTCGCAAAAAGCGGGTACAGGAGGCGTCTTTTTCTGTGTAGCCCCGGCGAACGAGAGGGCAAAGGGGCGGCAGGTTGGAGGGAGTGGCAGGGTTGAAGGAGGGCGCGGAGGAAAGGGGTGTGGGGGTGAGAAGAGTTTATTCAGTTCGGCGCCCCAGATCCAAATCTGTCTTAGAACTGGAATGGAAGTGCTATAGCTCCAGCGCCGACCTTACCGACTCCACCGGAACGGTCACCTATAAATTCTACTTTTAATATATTTTAGAGCATGGCGGCTGCGGCTGACTGCGCGGTACAGTGTACTAGAAGAGAGAGGTGTGTCGTTCGGGGCCGACTAGGGGGGTCCCTTTTGCGATGAAAATTTCTGCGATGAGGAATTCCTGTTGTAAGCAGCGCCCCTGGCGGCCACAGCTTACCAGTTGGTTTCAGTTTACTTCGTTAAATTAATCCTTATTTATTACCTTAACTATTCTTATTTTTTAATTTTATGGCATGAAGTTTTATAAAAACCGTCAAATAACCGTTCACTTTGATTTAAAAATTTGTAGGTGGCGCTGGCTGCAACAGGAGGTCTCTGGAGAACGCCTGCGCTCCATACAATTTTTTCATCGCAAAAAGGACCCGCACTCTCCATTGGGGTTTCCCCCGAGCGACACACCTTACCTTCTAGTACAATGTAGCATATAAATAAGTGATTAATACTACGCTCTCACAAACTTTACATTGTTACACAAGAAAAAGTAATAACGGTAGTAACAGAAGCCTGAAAGTGAGTGGGGAGTCGCCACTCCTTCAATTGTTTTCCTTAATATCGCCATTAATTATTTGGAGCTTGCGACAAGACTGGCATAATATTTATACGGGCAGTGAAGTTTTTTTCTTATGAAACAAACTTGTATTTTGCCCTCATGTCCCAATTAAAGAGCCCGCTATCTCTACGAATTCTTCGAAAGTGTGGTTTAAGAAATCAGCTCTATGCGGACTTACTGGTGACAGTGTCTGTGTCGGCTCTGTCCAGCAGGATTATAGCACCCCAGCCAAAGAATCTATCCTGTCTTCATTTTTTACGCAGCCATATCCTATCCGTATCAGTAACCTTCTTTTCCATGAGCTGGAAAAGATGCTTAAGCCAGTGGTGATACGTAAGTATCATACAAAATCAACAAAATGGTGTATGGTTGACGCAGCGCGTTACGTTACGGAGTAACAAAACTGGAGTAGTTTTTAACCTACTGTACAGCCTTCATGGTTCCCTACGCTGCACGCATCATCGAGTTTCCTGTCGTGCTCGACGCCATAGTCATGGCAAGAACCCCAAGCATGACTAGAACATTTACAAAAAGCGTACAAACAAATAATCTGATGGCGACACAGAACGCTGTCTCGAGAATCACGCTTATCCTCACCCCCCTCCAATCCTGCAGTCTCGTTTTGAGTCTTGGCAGTCCACTAGTGTTCCACAAATAATTCATTGTGTGAGAACCAGTGCATTACTGTAACGCCATTACACAAGTCTTTTTAAAGTTTTGTGCCTGTGCTTTCGTTTTTTTTCCCCTGCCTAATATAAGGGAAAGACGGTCGTGCCCAAACCGTCGAAAAAATTGACTTGATCCTGTTCCGGAAGAAGAAGTTTTGCAAGTACTGGAGCTTCGGATTTTCGTTGCGAAGCACAAAGGGAGAAGAAGACAAAGATTACGTGTATGTTTATGTAAGTGCGAAATTATGTCTTTCAGATGTATCATTTGTTGCGTTATACACGTCTAGATAAGTTTTTTTACTCGCGCTATGTTGCAGCGGAATCGGCTGTATCATTCCAAACACGCGATGGTTTATCAGTTCATCACAGCCCTCCGTGGTACCTTTATTCCGGTATTTAACGCCGCTTATTTGCAAACTTATTTACGGTCGTTTAACACGAGTGCTCCAACTGCGCATTCTTCGCCGTTATATACTACGGTTTTATATATTGGCCGTTGTGTCGGTTAACTTGCCTAATGCAAATCTACATCGTCGCAACTTTTGCGACGACAACGTCTGGTTCGACATGCAGAAACTTACCACGCTGTTTCTTTTAAAGACGATAGTCTTTCTTGGGCTACTTAAACCCAGAAATTTTGGTCTGTCTGTATGTCTGTCTGTCTGTCTGTCCATCAGTCTGTCTGTAACTCGATTCAGCAACCCAGCCAAAGTAAAATGCTTACTGCGCTATAGTCTTATATATATACTCACAGCCAGATGCAAACGTTTAAGCCCGGTTTATATGTTCATACTTGTCAACTTTGTTGAATAAGAACAAGACATTACGCAAATATCAGACAGGAAATGAGTACACAGAGGGATATTTACAGTGTTCCTTTATTAAAAAATTCCTGGATTCTTGGTTTTTTCGATAGCAAATGATATTCTACATCTACTGCAGAACAGCGCGTACCGATGATGATGATGATGATTGATGATTGCTATTGGTTTCCCCTTTGAAGCGGGGTGATGACATGTCATCTTACCAAAAAAGACTAGTACAACCATGTTTTACATTCTTGGTTTAATACTAGCGCTGCTTAGAGCAGGCACTAAAGCTTATTAGGCCCGAAATATTTTTTTTTTCCTATTACCGCCTGCTGTTGCCCGCGCCACCTCCTGGCGGCTTATGAGATATCACGCGGGAACAGCAAAGAAAGGTTCCATTAGCTAGGTTTCACGTTCTGCTTGGAACGCACGTGGAGCACGGCAACGCGGTTCTCTAAACCTTGAAGTCGGCCGCCTCGATTCACGTGCGTCTCCGCCGTACTGCAGCGCTGGCATCGAGAAACCCCGCCTGTAGCAGTGGAACGCGGTAAATTCAAATCCCCTTAAGCAAACCTTTAGTGTGTTTACCTTGGGATGAGCGCGACGGAACAGAAACAACATGAGAGGTGAGCGGTAAAGCGAAGGGGGGCATTTCCTTGGCAAATGTGTACGAAGACTATCGTCTTTTCACGACATTTGCAACGAAAGGAGCAGACACGCGGCCAATTTTTTTTAACGGCCATGTAGTCCTTGAGGGTATACCCAGCCGCGAAAATTTTGCTCTGCCTGCCTGCCTGCCTTCCTGCCCGCCCGCCTGTCAGCGTCACACATATTCACTTTAGACTGCGCCAAAAAAAAAACCAATGTCATGCTTGCGACAAGCTATCTGTACATTCCGGCCGGGAACAGTCATTTTAATTACAATACACGTTATAGCGTTTTTACGATAGCAGCTAAAAAGATAATAGTGAAGCAATTTGCGCGCTCTTCCCACCAGATGTCGTGCGAGTAATTGCGAGGGCAGGAAAATTGGGTAGAATTTGAAAAATCGGCATAGCATAAGGAGCGAGAGGTTGAGAAAGGACAGGAGTGCTACATTGCTGGGTCACAGGGACGGGAGAAGACTCGCCGTCTTCAATCAGAGGGCATCGCCTACAGCGAGACTATCGGCTGGCCGCCGTCCAAGACGTTCGACGGCACTGGCGCGGAGAAAGCCGACGCATAACGTTATTTTCTGCAGGCAAAATGGGGCGAGTGTTTTTATGCTTAGATACTGCTCTTCGCATCATAATCAGGGCTACTGCTACCAGTTTTATGTTTCTTTCTGGGCACCACTTTAGGCGCAGGGTGCTAACATTAACGCGCATGGTTCAGGGTCCCCTTCTAGGCCTTGCTGCTTTCACCACACACCATAGCACACTCGGCTGCTTGTTGAGGCTCCTGCACCGCTTCGCTTTCCCATCGTTGTCCATGGTCGCTTTCTACTCAGAAGCTATGTCGGCTGGATAGGTATCACCTGGCGTGGAACGCCGTCACGAAGCGTAAATGACGAGAACTCTTTGAGCGTCGAACGACTTATTGCTAACTTTCCAGTTACTGCTACTCCAGGATCGCTGGACATATGCTGAGAAGTGCCATGTATTTACGTATGTAACCCTACCGGCAGCTTCTTCGTGGCTTCCCGCAGCACGTGGCCAAAGGCAGTCCCGCGGACGAATCGCACGTGCTGCCGCTCGACGTGGTGCTGGCAGTCAACGGGAACCCGCTGGAAGGCATCACACTCGCGCAGGCGCGCAGCCTGGTGGCCTCAAGCAGCGACCACGTGGTGCTCTCCATCATGGCCTCCAGCACCTACCGACTGCTCACAACGCGCAGCGACATGATGGGCCTACTCCGAGGCCTCGAGAACAAGACTGCCTCCTTCAAAAGGCAACCCTTCTCGTGCCTGTCGGCTGTGCCGTACGGCCTGAACATCATCAACGCCGACGTCTGGGACGACAAGGCCAAATGCTTCACCAACGTCTACATCGTCACCGTGCGTATTTCTTGCATGCTTCCCTCGTCGCATAACGCCGTAGAGTATAGTATGTAAACGCGTACCCTCATGTAAATGAAATGAGCGAACGCTATCTCGCCTGCCTATACATTCTTTCGCAGGACATCCTTGAGGATGATGTATCGCATTCACACCTTTGGGTCTCTTCGTAAGGGCATCAGGGATTCATTGTCTGCCAAAAAGTACTCTGTGACAAGCTGAACAGCTGTCGCCTTGCAGACGAAAGGACAGCAACCGGCGACCGCCGAATAACGCGTTTCCCCCCTTAAAATCGTCGGGGCAGCTGCCGGTCGAGCGGCGGGTCTGTAGCAGACGACAAAACAAACGTCGACAAAAATGAACTCAGTAACTACTCTAGTTTAAACCGAACTGGGCACGTGCTGACGCGTATGGTTTCATAAGTCAAAGAAAGTGCTACGAGTTGTGCCGCACCTCCGCCAGATGGCGCCACGGGTTCCGCGACCGAGAGAAGACGCAGTGAAATATCCCCCTCGCGAGGGGCACGATCAAATGCAGAGCATTTCCGGGGGCGCACGACGTTAAGTAGTTTGCGTTACGTTAATGTTGTTGCACTTGTGGCAACTGCTGACGAGAGAGCGCTCGTCAGCAGTAATTTGAATGAGTCAACGATATAAGGCGCGTTCCTAGCGTCCCATTCTGTGTCGGCTTTGTGGCGCAGTGGGTAGAGCACCATGTACATTGCGTTCCGCCCGCAGGGTCGAGGGATCGAAACCGGGCGCCGGATAGTATTTTTTTTTATATATAGTAGGGAGGTGTGCGGTGCGGACTACGGACGTCAACGCGGGTGACATCGTGAGTTACTGAAATGCTCTGCATTTAAAAAAGCCAGAAGTTCGAAGGGATGAGAAGTTTCCATGAGTAATGCTCGGGCCTTACGTCAGAATAGAGCAATGAGTAGTAACTGCAGGCTGCCATGCATGAGCACAAGCTCAACTCGACCTGTACTGGAACTTCTAAAGATGAACAGTGCAGCATGAAAGCGCAGTTTCTTTATACACGTGTTCCGAATCAGCATAGGAGCAAAATAGGGAGAGTCAGTTAAAGTATAGCTTGTATTCACTGGCGAGGCACGCATGCAGGCAACCATGTGAGTGCGCCGTTACTGGTTACGTCGGGCTCCGCGGGATGGCGGTACTTGTCCGTGCTAAGCTCACGAGTTGTGTTGGACGTTCCAAACTCTACCCCACCGTACGCGAAGTCCGATGTGAGTGCGATTAATAACAACTCTGCTGACACCACCATTGAGAATCGGGTGGAGAAGGAGAGGACGACACACGCCGACGTTTTTTTCTTATTCGGCGTGCGGGCACAGTGGCTCAAGCCGCGTCATGTCCGCGGCGCATTGGCCATGTACTTGGCCGTTTCTAGTGTTGCCAAGCGAAGAAATTGACAGCTAAACGTTTCGATGAATACCACCTATAGACCGTCGGATTCTTCCCAATAAGACGGCATAATTCTCCCCGCTTGTCTTAGCTTCGAATCTGCGCGGATGGGATTCTTGATGAAGTGAGTGGCTATGTGATGCGGACTGCAGTCAGGCTGCGGGAAATGTTTGGGGTATGGTAAGTGCGTCCGTTCGCTCAATCTAGCCATCGATGGAAAGAAAATTTTCGTAACTTGATTAGAAAATCGGGTTATCTGCACCTTCCTCACAAAAGGAAGATGCAAAAGGCTGTAGAATTTCTTCGTTTCTCTATACAATATTGAATGCGTCCTGCTGGGACAAAATATGACTACTTTTATTTCAAACAATGCCTTGTTGTTATCTATGAACCGCTTCGGAAACTGTACGTCGACAGAAATTGAGACGTGTTTGACGACTTGCTTGACAGGCTTCCAGCGTTTTCGTTATGCTGTGCCGCGATTCGTGTTGGAGTCCTCCGGGGTACGGTGTAAGTTATGGGTTGGTGCTTAGCGTCTACCTACTGCGGCTACCTCTTTCGTTTTCGTAAGCCTTGTAGCGTTGTGTGGGGGTTAACGGTGCTGCCACTGAAATACCCGGTTTAGGTTCACCATCACGTTAGCTCAAGTTGTTTCTAGTCAGGACGACGGTGAGCGAGAATATATTCGGCCTCTGTTTGTGGTAGTTACGAAGGGTCACGTTCCTGATATTGCGTTGTCTGTAGGCTCTGCTACGCACTGCATTCGTCAACGTTCTTCCGGTCCATAGCAAAGCCGCACAGCGCAGAGCTGAGCACGATAGTATCACACAGCATGCAGATACGAGACTGCTACCCTAAGAGGTCACCCTTCGACCGCGAAATGGATTCACCGCACGGCTTCACATACTGATCTGTCGGTTTTCTAATACAAACGTGCATAAAAAACGAACTGACCAACCTAAAAATAACGGTCTGTCAAGCATCTGCGAACATACTGAGCATGTCACATGCACTGTTTTCCAAGAAGACAGTAAATGATCAGTTAGCTCTGTACTCAATTCAATGGAAAAAGAAGTTGCCAAAACTTGAGCAGAGCGAACTACACTGAGGAATGTTGGCACCCGGCTTCGGCCCGCAACATGACTTGCATACGAGAATAAAGTGGATTCGAATGAAACTAAGCTAGAGTGAACTGGGATAACTAAGCACCCTGGCGAACTGGCGAAGACTGCACTCCTTGTGCCCATGGTGAGGTTAAGCAGACCCTCGTTGGTTTAGTGTCTCCGTTCTTTGACGACAGATGGCAGCACCTGTCGAAAGCTTTAAAGTGTTTTAGAAGGATCCTTTCATTCCACACGATTTATTTTCTACCGTGTTTGGATGTGGTGCGGTGGGCTGGTGGCGTGCGGACGTGGCTTGAAGTATATTGAACTTAGGTGACGTTATCTTAGCTATGACGCCAACGGCCACCAAGTGTTAGCTCTGCAGCAGTCCATAGACACCTCCTTCATTACTTTGCCAGTGATGAGTTCGGCTGGGAATAGCTTGGCTCATTTTTGATATCCGGCTGGATTGTGTTCTTGAAATTGTGTTTTCTAATCACCGTGTCTTGTATGGGGGTCACTTGGTGGTTACGATATGATATGTCAGTTTTCTTAAGGAAATACGCATATAAACCCACTGTGCGATAAAAAAACCTCATTGCCCTAAAAAATATCTCAGGTGTCTGAGAACATTGTCATCTAACGTGTCGCTACGTGTTTTCGAAAACCGAATAATCAGTAAAAGAAAGGTTAGTATCTGTGTGTTAATTTGATAAGCGAGCGGAAAGTTTTCTTGTAGTTAGTAATGTTTCGTATTATGCGCTGCAAGCCTTGGTGTTTACAGCACTGGAAAGTTCTTTCGAAAGCCATGCTATAGGTTTTGCGTAGCCATAGTACAACAGATATTGCACCCTTTTCCATTTTTGCACCCGACACACGGTTTTCCTCCGACCATCGCAGGCGACTTTCCCTGTGGCCTTGGTGTCCAGGATTAACGTTCGCGCTTTATTAGCAAATTGTCCGAATGTTTGCAGACTGTGCCACAACATGCACACTGCGTCTGTTTTCTCGCATCATAAACCATCTAAATGCAAACTAGATATAGAGATTTTCTCCGTAACGAGGGGGTAGGCATCCAACGAAAAAAAATGGCTGCGGCCTAGCTCCGCTAACCTTGGGTACGCAAAGCAAAAGCTTGGCTTAGTCTGGTTGACTCTTAGTTTCGCTTGGTTAACCTTTGATTTAGCTGTATTGCCGACCACGTCTCAAAGCGGTTCGGTTCCGTGCAACGCTCACAGAAGGAGGGCGGGCGACTACGGCTTTCGTCGGGGCGTACGCGGCGTTCATTCATGGCGAACGCACCGTTCCTCTTCATCGGGTGCGAGACGAGTCACGTTGCCCGAAACGACCCAGCGCCGCATGCATGGGAGGCTGCGGGGAGGGTTGGCTGCCTCGGCCGCAGCGGCGGTGCCGACCTCTGTCGTCGTCCGCAGGCGCCAACATCGGGACCGTTGAATCACGCGATGCGCTTCGAGGGGTGTGCCGCCGGGGGTGCTTCTCCGGTCAAAAAGTCATTTGCGTATCCTCAACGAAATTGCTGGACGAAAGTAGTTAAGCTTTGCTTTAAAAGACCGCATCCGCTCCTTGGCAATGTCAGCGCTCCTCGACCCAAGCACGGCTGGGTCAAGTGGTGCTGAGGCCCGCTTCCCCAGTGCACGAACAAACCTGCCCTCCCAAGGCTCCAGCTCGTTCTCCTCAAGATACGCTTTGGTTATTCCGAGCGCGTCCTTTGATGATCCACTAGCTGCCAAATATTGCCTGCAGTGTATTGAAGAAACCTTTCACAAGGTCTGTATCCCCCCAACTCCGCGCCATTGCGGGGGGGGGGGGGGGGGGGATGGCACGGCTTCTCCATATTACGTGTAATTCCGCATTCCTGCAAAAATTGCACCTCTGCGCATTTACGTTCAAATTAAGCTCGCAGTCATTCTGCGGCTTTCACAAGCCAACCTTCGGTTGTAGGGTGAGCATGACAATTTTTGATAAAGAAGTTCGTTGTCTTCCATTATGTCGCACTTGGAGAAAAACCGCATGAAGTGGGGCACCCCACCTGACCAATAGACTCGCTTCCATACGGCGAAGCTAGTGAGAGCAAAGCTGCCCCACTGGTACACAGAGTGTGACCGTGTCGCGCGATCACAGCACGTCCAGGTGCCGCCGGTGAGCGGCTCGCCGGTGTACCCGGGGGACGTGGTGTCCAAGATCAACGGGATGGACCTTGAGAAGATGAAGCTGGACCAGGTGCTGCGCGTGCTGCACGCGGCTTCGGGTGAAGTCATCATGACCATCATGCATCTGTCCCCCATGCGTGTGAATAGGGTGTTCATCAGCAAGCTTCACGAAACGGCCATGAGCGACAGCAGCCTTCCCAGCCGCACCATGGGAGCCGAAATCGACTCCGGCTGACACCAGCGCGGCACCGAGCCACCGCACTTGGCAGTAGTCCCCATGCCGTGCCAAAAGGCGGGAAGGCAGGGTTCGCACTGCCTCTTTCACGCGTGCAGCCCTGATGTGGTGGACTTTAAAGGGAGAAACACTGATTGAGGGGTCTTTGGCAAAGCGCTGCCAACTGCGCAAACAACTACGCAGGGTAGTGTGGTGACGTCTGTGACGGACTTAGTTGGTTTTGCTTGCGTACTGGCTGGCGAACATCGTAATATTGTGACTGTTTACAATTCGATAATTTGTAAAACTATTCGCGCTTACCGAATTTAATGTTCTCCGTGTTGCCCTTATGGCTTCGTTTATAGGTCTATTACGGTTAATGCAACTTCTACGCATGGAGATTAGGACCCTATTTTTAGGCTTAGTATGTCATAGATGAAAGTACGTTGTGTGTTTCCCTTTCGGGCGAACAATGACCTGCATGATAACGGGAGGGATATATTCTGCAAATAATTGAATTACTTTTAATGACTTAATTTATTGTCTTTCATGTACTACGTGAGAAGGGGCATAGAAAAATACTTGTTTACTTCGAGAGTGTGGCAGTGCTTAGAAAGTCGTGCATTCGTTTCCTGTTGTGTTTTTGTAGTTAAGTTCCGGTATTTCGTTTACTGCTCTGTTTTCTGCAATAACGTTCGGGTACATGACAACGATGAATAAACTTGTAGCGTATAAATTTGCCTTCTCCAATTTCAACCCGACCAGGGCGTGCTTCTTGCTCAAACGAATTGCTCGATGACAATAATTTCCAGTGCTAACACAAGAAAACGGCACGTAGTTTTTCATATAAACGCAGCAAAAAAAAAAAAAAGAAAATTGCGAGGTCCATAAGCACGCCTTGTGGCGCACTTCAATGCGAAATCAAAAGCGACAAATTGCGGAACGTGTTGTCTCATTATTATAACCACGATTTTATTTTTCTCTTTATCATGATTTTCTTCTAGTCTTTTTCTGGTCTTTGTTACTATGGCTGAGAGCCTTAAACGGGCCATGCCGACAAAACACGAGTTTGGTTCATTCGAAAGGTTGCCTCGTTAAAATCATACTGACACGCCTTTTAACGCACACATCGCTCAAATAAGCTATATAAGGAGGAAAAAAGGGAATGGCTACGGGACCCACTGGCTCATTTCCCGCAACAGAACGAATGTCATATGCCCAGCTGTGCTATTGGCTAAGGCCGGAAAAAGCAAACGCAAATTAGGCATGGTTTGTAAGCTTGGAGAACGAGCTGTTTGCGCTTAAATGTAACGCATATTCATTTTATAGCGGTACGAATAATGCGGTAAACAATGAAAGTTACGAAAATGCACGTATGCATAGAAGTACCGATGCGCACTGCTGTTGGTACTGGGCGCACTATGCTTGTTTTAGCTGCACAGCAGCCCGCCACTTCGGAGTTGTCTTGCATGACAACTGCCTATTGGCGTAAGCGACGTTGTCTTACGTGACCCTGTTGGTCGAGCATACCCCATGGTTCACGAAACGATTACTTTCTACCGTAACAATGACCAGCCAAATGTAAATCCGGTCAAAAACAAATCAACGGCGTCCAACGGTTCATGGCTGAGTATCGTGGCGCCATCTAGGAGGACTGAGAGCAAGCACGGCTGCAGAGCCGAATGACGCAGTGGAACTTCATTTTAATACGCGCCGTTCTGACTTCATTGCAGACGTCACGCAAACACACAATTTGGCGGGGCAATCAAAATTTTAACCTAAACCGAATAATTTCTCAGCGATTCCGGCATCATTTGCTGCGGGACAAACGCTGGGGGCACTATAAAACGCGAATTCTTTCGAATAAAACAAACTTGTATTTTGTCTGCAGGGCCCCTTTAACCAGTTGTCCCTGGTTAGCGCCGCTCCCCCGAGCCGTTTCCCTGGCTCAGCCGAGCAGTCTCAGGGTCCGGGAAAGACCGCAACCATGTGCGTTTAGCCAGAGACAAGTTGGGGCTGTTGCAACGTGTTGAGAGCAGGGTGTCGAACCCGAACTGAACCGAGCTGAAAACAGGAACCGAACCGATATTTTTTCCCGAGCTGAACCCGAACCCGAACAGTTAATTTTTAACAAGCTGTAGCCAAACTGGTACTGAATCTTAAAGAAAAAAAAAAACAAATAACGGTTATGGCCGCACGATAAAATGGTTCAACCATTCGTTGTTTATGTAGCGCGGTCAGTGTTATTCGGAGATTTTTCTTTTTTTACGTAGCATCAGTTTAGTGATTACAATCTCAGCATGATCAACGCCCTCCCTATTCGTGGTCAGAACTCGAGGAAAGAAATGCACACCAATATTGAAATTGTTGATTGATTGATTTTATGGTTTAGCGCGCCGACGCAACGCAGGCGATGAGGCGCGCCGAGTCGAGGGCTCCGGAGTAATTTTCATCACCTGGGGATCTTTAACGTGCGCCGAAATCTCGTCCATGCGGGATTCTTAGCTTTTCGCCTCCGTCAGAAAAGCGGCCGCCGCAGCCGGGAATCGAACCCTCGTGCTCAGCAGAACGACGCCTTATAAGTTGCTGCTGGCCGCCCGCAGAATATCTCACTACTGGCTTTGTGCAGGCGATATAAAAGATAGGCTTTGTGCTTCCAGAGACAGCTAGGTCTCGCTGCGACTATACAAGCAGTGTACATAAACACAAAGCGAGCACTAAACCAACGAGAAAAAAGTTTTTAAAATTATCTTGCTCAATATTTTACTTTTATGCATACCAAAATAAACAGGAAATTGTAAGATTCAATTTTCTATAACCTGTTATACTGCGTTGGCAGGGCAGTGGTGTCTTGTGTATTGTACCGCTTAATGAATTCGTAAATAAAACTTGAATTTTATCAAAAAGGGACAAGGGATGACGGGTTATTGATCAAATGGAGTGACCTTCCAGCAAACTCTAGCACCCTTGTCACGCCCCAAACTTTCAGCGACGGATCGGTGCTGGAGAATCGCGCCTTTCAACTGCTCTGAATTAGGTACCTGGTGACAGCTATGGCGGGGGGGAGCTAAATCTCGTCTTTCGGCTTTACACCTAGAGAATTCAGGTCGGTAAGCTCCTTCACAAACCTTTTTTTTTTCAGGTGGCCAAAAGTTTATTGGTTTCGAGCTGCCTCCAGCTGGTCGCTTGCTGCATATTGTTGAGTAATTTATGAGGGGGGGGATATTTATGTATGTCTAGGCGGTAGTGCACAGCTACCCGATGGTACGTTTTCATGCATTTCCTGGTCGATCTCAGAGGGAGAAGTCACCCAAACCCGTGTCGAGAAAGAAGCCTGCGTAGGGGAAAAAATTAGTCGCAACTCCGCCCTGCGAAAGTTGGATGTCCAGCAAAGCTGTTGTCATCCACTACAAACGGTGATGGAAGAGAGTAGGAGATGTTTCTCGTCGTCTCGGCGAGCTTTTCGCTTGCGCTCGGCTAGTGTCACTAGATAAGGGTACAAAGCATCGGCACTTTTTTCTCCTATTGTTGTGTGCCGCCGCCATGATTATTGGTCACTTCTCATTACGTGACATTTGTTTACACTGCGACGGGTAATGGGCGCCGCAATTTTGTTGTTTATGTATTTTAGTGGGCAAACTCTGGTAGGCTTAGCTTGTGCTCCCTGCTCTGTGGCTGCGCGCGACTGACGTTTCGAATGCGAATCAAAGATAACACGTGTAACAGCATTTCAGCAGCAGAAGAGCGGCCAAAGATGCCGTTTCTGCATCTTCGGTAGTGTTGTTAACAAACGACCCGGTCGAAGTTAACGGCGAGGCCATAGATGCGGCAATCTCGCAACACTTATAACCGCCAAAATGGCCACCGTTGCTGACTTGCACGCTTCACTGGCGGTACACTAATACCTTTTCTACCGACACTACTCTCGGCTTTTCTGCCGGCAATGCTGGGCCCTACCTAGCCTAACGCGTGCGCTGGGCGTCTTGGGTCTTGGGCAAGAATCCCTCTATTTAGTGACACTAATCCTGCCTAGCCTTCAAAAATAATCTACAAACATGGTCTTTCGCATGAACACATGTTGGGGAAGCGGGGGGGAGGGGTCCATTGTGCACTGGCGCCTTATCACCCATAATGGGGTTTTGATGCTTGTTTTTGCTTTCCTTAAACGAATTCTGAGCTCTATGCTGCATGCCTAATTAGCCTGACGCATGCGCTCATCGTCTTCGGCATTGACGATTTGACGTTTTTTGCCCACGGAGATGAAACCGTTTGGGGGATAGACGTGTACAGCTTTTCTGTAAAAAATGTGCGGGGGTAGGTAGGCCACCAAACTACCACACCGCGAAATAGCGGCCCACAGTCTTGAAGTGCCTACTTGTCGCATTTTAAAATTCCCGGTAATGGAGAGGGGTACATGGTGCTTTCATACTGTGATATAAAAGCGCTTACATTACTCCTGGTAAAATGTCGTCCCACAAATTCACTTCCGTATAGAGGTGAAGCCGACTCTATGGAGGCTCGTGGCATAAAATAACGGCCGGAACAAAATGTGCACGCATTAGTAGACAAGTTTCAGAATTTTGGTACCATTTTTGGTAGATTTTGCACGGGGGTATAGGTTAGGTTAAAAGCCGCCCAAGTGTGACTGCGTCTCCCCTTGAAGAGGCCGCGAAATGGACGTTTGTGAAACGGACAAAACTCAGAATTCCGCCCCAGGGCCCTCCTTATCAACTTGCTCCTCCAGTATAAGCTCCCCCTCTGCGACACCCATCCATTGTGTTGCACGAATATCCCTACAAAGCTTTTAAACGAAAAAAAAAATGATGGGCGATACTTTGTTTTTAGCTGAACGAGAATGTCACCGTTTCATTTGTCCATTTAAGGAACGCGGATATACTTCCAGCTGCCTTCCTTGCTGCATTTAGCGGTGCTTCCACCACCTGCGGTACGATGACGTCTGGGATGCGTAGCTCAATAGACGGGGCTTTCATATTTCCCGCGTTTGACTCCATTTCCATTCCTACCAGTGACTCTGCTCAAATTTCTCTGGCTGGTATAGTTTCTTTCCATCTTCGACTTATTCATGCGGGAGAGATAGGTGGACAAAATAGGAGAGCTTAGTAAGAGCCCAAGAAAGCAGATAGTGTTTAAAACAAGAACCGCAGCGATGGCTCAGAGGTACAATCCGCGAACCGCCGGTCACCCACCGGTTTCTTTAATGGGTACAGGCGTCCCTAGTCGAGTGCGGACCCTTGAAAGGGGAATTCACGACTGGAAAGCTGCTTTTACCCTTGCGAGAGGCCCCTGACCCTTGTCCATCTGGCGGGGCCCCGGGCCATCATGCCGCGTTGCGCCATTGCCCGGGGTGAAAGAGTCTGGCGGCATGTCCTGTCACAGGCGCTTGCGAGTTGCGCGTCCACCGTGGCTGTGGAAGGTACCATGTGCATTCGTGTGCCTTGGTGGCGCCAGGCACCTACCGGTAAAATAGGTAAAAGCGACTACCCGGCCCGGCACTCGGCCCTTGTGCGGGACTAAAAAGCTTGGGAAGTTCACCCGGATTGCACGGGAAATCGCCCCTATGGAAAGGGGCGGCTGCAAAAGCGCAGGAACTTTTTTTTTCTCCTGGGCCTTTGATAAAGAATGACAATTGATTGTATACGACGCCATTACCTTTCGCCGACCTATGGAACGGCTATTTGCACTTTATTGTCTCACTTTGCATTATATAATGTTTGTACCACTAAACCTGCGTATATAGCCGACACAACCACCCTATTTCCTCACATCGCTACCGATGATATACTGCTTGAGCAACGTCGGAGGACGTGGAGGTAAGGAGTAAGCCATGCCCCTTTTGTCGGACCGCGAAGAAGTCGTTGGCAGCCTCGGACGCGACGTCGGCTATTTATCTAAAAGGCTACTAATGGCTCGGCAAAGTAACAGTACCGCGCTCAACGAGTTAGGCGGGAAAACTAAATGGTAAGTACCTCGGAGATGACCTTACTGCAGTTTTGGAGTGTCGCCACAATGTTCTTCTTGTTAAAAGCCGCATCCGTTCTGCTATACGGGCTATTCATCCAAGGTAATCATCGAATACCAACGTCTGTTTTACGGATAGAGACTCTGGCAAGGATAGTCTCGATTTAAGGGAATAGCATCCGGACCGAAACCCTAAAAACCGAATTTCTAATGTCAGAATGCTTTAGCGCTTCTCGCAGCTTTCTTTAGGAAGGGATGGTTTTGTGAATATTAAAAAAATATTAATCCAGGCGAATCGAATTCGGCCGGTTAACCGGTAGTAGTATCAGCTACATTTTCCGCAGAAAACATCCCGGACTAGGAAAAAGAGAGACAGAGAAACTTGTTGTACAATGCAGTTAGAGGGCGGGGTGCCCGGTGGCATGAGCATGACGGCGACAGCGGTGGCTCGGTTCCTCAGTGATCCCTTGATTCCCTTACCCTCCCTAGCATGTGATGACGAGCAGTGGGCTGGGTAGCTCGGATCCGGAGATCCAAATCTCCCGGACTAGAGAAAACTTTGTTATTGCTGAAAGGCGCTCATCTTTTACTGTAACTTCTTTGGGTGTATTTTGCAAGTACTCAATAAATAACGTCACAAAATATTACCATGAAAATTTCATGATGCTAGATCAGATTAGAAACTTTTGTACTTGGATATATCAGCTCAACGCTCTCGATTTGTTTCCCTCTACATTTCTGATTTCTGTTCTAACGAATGCCTCTCACGAACACCGCCGGCAACGTTCTCATCACAATTGTTCATTGTTTGCAATAATGACCTGACATCATGATTAATATATATCCTCTAATAGCGAATAGGCTGGCCGTTGATCGGGTTATTGGCCATTAATGGTATGTGTCCATTACGTAACAGCATTTTTGTGGGACCATAACGCAATAGAACTAAGCATGCAAACTGTACATTCTTCTGTATGAAACTAGAACTTGTAGCAGCAAACCAGTACACTGCATGACTAACTCTGTTCTCGACTACCTTTCGTTCGATAAGTGTACTGGTGAATGTCATCAATGCTGGTAATCGCGTATTAGGTTTTTTAGACATCATTCTTTCAGAGTGCCTTCATCTTCAAAATAACTTCCAATAAACTTTGATTTCGATCTCGTTATATTAATTTAGTTGTAGTTCGCAAGTGTAGCTCAGTCAATTAACAGCGTGTGGGCAAGGTTTCGCCATACCTCAGCCTAATTCAGAGCCCGATTAATGGCGACACAACGCAAGGAGCGCCAAGCACAAAGACGGGTACCAAATGTCATTGCGAGAGTAAGAAATACCCTCCAAAAACGCATTGTTATCTGGGCTGTTACCGTCACGGGCCACTCTATGAATCTTCTTTCCCAGCGTGTGGGAAGTACACCCAGCAACTTTCTCCTCTTTTAATGAGGCTCTATGCACTCTTAACAAAAAAGCTCGTAAAAGGGTAGTAACGGCTGTATTTACTAACTTTTTACGGAGTTTACTACCCCAAAATACGGCACGTAGTTCCTACCACTAAGTGTGGAACCGTTACTAGTCTAGACCATGTACTTGGTAACTGCTGCTGGTTTGATACTAACATTCACGGAAGTAACAAATTCTAGGAATTAATAAACATACTAACTGCAGCTTTTTTTCCCACACCAAATCACGATTAAAAAGTTTTTGCAAATCCCCATGCTGACTTGTATATGCTCACATTAAACTGCATAATTCTGAAATTATCGCTAAAATATTTTATTTTTATGACCAGCCCACCAACTCTCTCGGGGGCTTTCCGCTGCTGGCTTTAAAAGCAAGAAGATCAGATGTATTTCTAAGGTAACTAAGTAATAATCGCTCTCCTCGTGCATCCCGTTGACTTTCTTTCTCAATTCAGTTGTTGATTGTCCACGTGTAATATGTGCGTGATGAATGTGTCTATGTCGCGCTGCGCACTCAGCAGATCCACATTGTCTCGCGTAGTTTTTTACTAGGTCATGCATGACCAGTTAGTAAAAGCAACTAAATACCTAGTCAATACTGGGACAAGTAACTGGTTAGTGTTCTGTCCATGGAGTGGTATAACCCTGATTCGCCTCCTACACCGAGCCATCAATGTGTTAAGCAAAGTAAGTACGGTTGGGCGATGGGCCACCACCCATCTCATACCGACTATCGAGGCTGGTGGCGTTTGCGTATATAACCATTCCCCAGAGAGTCGGCGCTGCCTCGATTTTTTTCCGCCTTTGCTTTGTGCAGGCATTAGTAGCACAGTGTTCTTCGCGCCTTACACAGAACATGTGTTTCACGAGCGGGGGTTGCTTTCAATGCCGCGCACTGATGCTATTAAGCAGCGACAGTTATTTATTTCTTCCTGCGTACGCGGTCTCGCCTCTTCGGAGGCCCTGACGTGGCTTTCGGGTATTCTGTGGGGAACGGCAAATAAACCGCATAAACCTTTTGTTTACCCTGCCTGAAGGCGGTAATTTATCCAGACGAAATTAGCCCCCTCTTCCGGCGGGAAAGCCATTGTCAGTCTGCGGAAAACACGCTGTAACTTTATAATCACTTCCAAAAACTTCTCGGGAGGGGAAGAAGCGAGGAAAACGGTGGGAGGCCTGGGTTGCGAGCTCACCCGATGATAATGTAGGTTATGGTGCCTGGTGGCGAGCAAAAGTTAGTTGGAACTAGGGTTAGATATAGGCGGTGTATACACCGCCTACACCTAACCAAGCACGGGTGATGGAAAGTGTTGGCGTGGATTCTATGGACAGTAGGGTTTGAGTGCTTCGAAAAGGGATGGCTTGGCGAGCGAGCTAAGCTCTTGTCCCAGTAATTCTACCGACGACACTTGTTTAGCTTAGTCGAAGCACGCCAGGTTTTAGGATGTTCAGCAATGTACATGCCGGCTGTAAATTTGTCTCAGACATCGCAGGCCGCAGCAACTACCCTTTGGTCTTCCGTACGTCATCATAATGCAAACCTGAAGAACATCCTAATCAGAATCAATGAAATTACCTATTTATTTATTTATTTATTTATTTATTTATTTATTTATTATTACAGATACCTTACAGGCCCTTGGCGAGGGCATTGAGTAAGGGGGGCTAACAAAGGCATGAGTACAAGTTTAACAAATACCACAAATATATGCGTAAAAGGAGCCAGGAAGTAAGCGCGAAAGATAACATGGAAACTAGAACTAAATATCTATAAGTGAACGTGACATATAATCACCGAACCACATAAACACCAAGTCACGGCACATAGCATTAGAAAAAAACTATACAATATCTGTGACTGGCCTTGACAACACAATGTAGCATAACAAACAGGAAATGTCATAAAAGCGCTTACAGTAAATCTGAACAGATTATTCAGAAAGGGTTTTACAAACAAAAATGAACCAAGAAAGTTCAGTGGGAAGAATGATTAGCAAAAGAACTTTCGCAGAGCACAAAAAAATGCCATATACAATCAAGAACAAAGTACTAAGACCTTAAAGGGGCACTGACACAAAAATTTTGCATCTTGTTTTTTTTGTTGCGATAAGTAGCTAGTGACCTACTTATAACCTGTAGAAACCTCATTTGCTTCAGCGTGCGACGGTTGTTTAATTAGAGGCATTTTCAATGCGGCCAGTCGCAGTTTCGGTTTCAGCGAGTGCCGCGAAACGATGGATTTTGTGGATTTTGTGTGAACAAAGCTGACTACGTGACCGTGGGAGGGATATCACAGTTACAGAGCAGAGCCGCCGTAGCACTGTCGAATCCGCATCGACGGCAGTTTCTGCGAATGCCCCCCCGTATGATCTCGTGAGGCGCCTAATTAAAAAGCGACCGTGGATGTGACGCAGGCGCTGCGAGTGCAAATGCTACCGCGGCTAACGAACGACGCGCGACGCTCGAGGCGGTGGGTGGCAAGACGCGCGCTGAGAACAGCCGGCCGGTCTGCCTACAGGTCCGCCTACAGATGTGTTCGGCTTAGCACTGCGGCGGATATTCGAGTGCCGCTCTCGTAAGCGGTGCAGATGCAACCCGCCATGGCATCATTGACTCCTTTCTCATGTAAGCCACCATAGTCGGGACTTGGGGACAATTTCGTGCAGCGGTAACAAGCTATCACTCGAGCTACCTGCGCCGGCGTGGGCCACTTCGCGGCCGTGGCCGCCGCCTGCACAGCGACCGTGCGGCTTGCTCAGTGGCCTTTTCGTGCCTCCGGCGCGTTTCCGCATCGAATGGTAATAAACAGTAATAGAAACAGAGCGCCTGGAATCGCTGTAGAACTTTGGTCGCGGCCAACTGCCCGATGAGCTGACGATATCACGGCGCCTCCGCCGCCAACGATCGGGTCGTTCGTTCTCGAGAGCAGAAGCTCCGCCCTCCGGCCCTCCGATTGGAGCGGCGAGCCGGCAGTGCGGAAGCGGCAAACACAAACTCGTGACGTGTTTGGATGTTGTTTATTTACACTTGCGCGTGGGTCCTCTGCTGTCCGCTCGGTTGCGTTTTCGCACCACTTCAAAATTGATTTTAAATATGTTCTAGGCTGTATTCACCGCTGATATTTTGCAGATGATGTATATGTGTTCCCACCAATCTATCTCCGAAGTTATCTCGCCTTCAAAATTTTGTGTCAGTGCCCCTTTAAGTTATCAACTGCAGTGCCAGACAAATTTGTTGCGGAAGGAAACTGGGTTGGGGTCTGATACCAAGTTATCGGGAAGATCATTCCACAACGTGATGGCTCGAGGCAATGCGGATGCGTTAAAAGAGTTGGTTTTACCGTACATGCGGGAAAAGCTAAGCTGGTTGTGTAGTCTAGTTGATAAGTAGGAGGGTAGTTCAATAGGAAGTCTGGTCATTTTAGTACTATTACGTATTTATGAAAGAGGCATAAAAGAGAAATGTTACGGCCAGTGGCTAATGATTGAAGGGAATAATCCCTTTTAAGTTGAGTTACACTGAAGCAGAAATTATAGTTACGAGAAATATATCGGACTGCCCTATTTTGGACTGCCTCGATCATGTCAGTTAAGTAGTTTTGGTGGGGGGACCAGATTGGTGAGGCAAATTCGAGTTGAGATCGGACAAAAGTTTCGTAAGCCAATTTACGGACGTTAGCGGGGGAAGAATGTAGGTTACGACGTAGGTAGCCCAGGGATCTCGTGGCATTCCCGCAGATATTAGTAGTGTGTGAGGGCCATGAAAGATTTGTGTGAAGTGTACGCCCAAATATTTGTACGTGGAAAAATGAGAGAGCACTTAGTTATTTATACGGTACGAGAAAATGGAGGTGTCACGCTTACGACTTAAAAAGAAGGGTTTTACATTTTGATGCGTTCTGAACCATTTGCCTACTCTCACACCATTTGATAATTACGTCTAGACTTTTCTGTAGGGCGTAATGATCGTTAAAATTTTTGATAGGATGGTAGATTATGCAGTCGTCGGCAAATATTCGTATGAATGATGTAACACCATTTGTCAAGTCATTAATATAGATGAGAAATAGCAGTGGCGCGAGCACGCTGCCTTGCGGCACTCCGGAAGTTACATCACACATTGGCGACGAATCATTATCGATGACCGTGAATTGTTGCCGTAGGGAAAGAAAATTTCTAAGCCAGGATAAGGTTAGTGAGTCTAATTGAAGAGCAGATAGTTTTGAGATTAGTCGACAATGGGGCACCCAGTCAAACGCCTTCGAAAAGTCGAGAAAAATGCAGTCTGTTGGAAGATTATTAATCATGTTTAAGTGAAGGTCAGTCGTGAATTTTAGCAGTTGCGTCTCACATGACCAACCTTTTCTGAACCCATGTTGGTTGCGGAAAAAAAACTGGTAAGACTCAAGGTGGTTATAAATGTGAGAAGCGATGATGTGCTGTAAAAGTTTGTAGCAAATAGATGTAAGTGAGATTGGACGGTAGTTTTGGGGTACATGCTTGTCTCCTGATTTAAACAATGGGGTAACTTTGGCAATTTTCCAGTCATCGGGTATGTTACCGGTCTCTAAGGGTTGTTGAAAAGTATAGCAGAGAATTTTACTTGTAATTTTATTGTGTTTTTAAGTACTTTGGAATTAATATTATCAGCGCTAGCTGAGCTGGACACCTTCAGCTTCTTTATCAGGCATTCTAAACCTTCGGCCATAATTTCAATAGGTTGCATGTAGTTGTAATCATAATCTGGCACGTTAGGTATTGTGGATTGGTCCTCCACAGTAAACATAGAGGGAAAAAACGTATTAAATTCAGAACAACACTGGCTATTAGAGAAGGGTTGGTGATTTTCATCATGTAAAGTAATGTGGTTAGCATCAGATTTCGAGATATTTCACGCCAGAACTTTTTTGGATTAGTTTTTAAAAGGAAACCCTAATCACTTGAGAAATATTTAAGCTTAGCTGAACGTATAGCTATGCAGTATGCATCTAAACAGTGTTTATACTTCTCCCCAGCACTGGCTGTGCGTAGGCGTTTAGCTGTTCGGTACAAACGCTTCTTTTTATTTATCAACTTGCTAAGCGGTTTACCGAACCAGGCATTATATTTATCATTTGATATTGAAACTAGTACGTGGAATGTATTGGTTTATCAGGACTGCCATTTTGTTACGAAAGAGTACCCAGTCGTCCTTTACCGAATGGCTATTAAAGGAGGGAAAGGGTACCTGGTTAAATAAAATTTCGAGTTCATTGTTGATTTCAGTATAGTTGGCTTTGTTATAGTCACGGATTTTTTTTGTAGTTTTGCCAGAAAAAGATAATGGAAGATTAAGGATTACTTCAAGTAGTCTGTGGTCACTTAGGCCTTCATGACAAAGAACTTTCACGACAGTATCAGGAGCTGAGGTCAGTACTAAATCTAAGATATTGTTACCACGGGTGGGTTTATTGACAACCTGTACAAAATTAAAGTCAAGAGTTAAGCTTATAAAATCTGGCTGATGTATTACAAGGAGAGAATAACAGATTCCAATCTATCTGTGGAAGGTTAAAGTCTCCAAAAAGAAAGACATGTTCAGTGTCGCATAACTTCATGGCATCAGTCACACTTTTCCGCATTTCAGATGTGAAACAACTATTGGCATCAGGAGGGCGGTAGCAGTTTTCTATAAGTACAATGTTAGTAGGGCTAGTTTTGCATGCTACCCAAATTATCTCAAGGGGCGATTTTGTGTCGATAACGTAAGAACAAAGTGGTTTTCTAATACCCAAAAGAACGCCACCTACTCTTCTGTCAGCGCTGTCGTACCATTTGTACCATGCTCTAGGAGTTAATGCGGTCACCAACACGAAACCTGCAACACCAGACGGTCTTTGCATTTCTCCTTATGTGTGTATACTGCCCGAACGGCGTAGTTAAATTAAGCTGGAAGCCTGTTCTGTAACCGGTACATGTACTAGGGGGGTGGAAGGAATTATCCCTGATGGTTAATTGTTCTTTGTGCTGTTTGTGTTCTACTGACCAGTGGTTGCACGACGCAAAGACCAGCGACGAACTTAGTGACAAGAAAAACCTCGCCACGATAGTGATTCCTTGTAGTACACTTAGTTTCGGGCCTACTGCCAGAACCGGTAATGTTAGACGGACGCTGGAGCATATATTGAAAAAAATAGAAGACATCACACCTAAGTTTACCTTGGGGATGCAGACCGTATTGTCACGTAGCGAAAGACGACGCAGTTGCGTTGAAGTAAACACAAGTTTCTGCGAAGGAAAGTGACATCCACCTCAATGCAGCCAAACGGCTACAAAGGAAGCTTCAACTGCGAAGTTTCTGAGAAAGCTTCATAGGTTTTCTTTGTTGCCGTTTGGCTGCATTGAGGTGGATTTCAAACTTTCCTTCGCAGACATTTACTCCACCCTGGGGATTTTCCCATAAATCTGATTGATAAACACAAGTTTATTGGAGCGAACTTTTGCTCCTAACAACTCAAAGAATACGGAGGCGGCGAAGCAGAAGTCAACAAAGTGACGTGCGGAGGCTAGTGTCGGAAAATCGAATACCGGGGCGGCTGCCCAGGGAGTAGTTATATTTCGGCGCGGATGTATCTCGATACGTCAAAATTACAACGAGAACACTGGAGATCAAACATGATTTTTCTAGGCTAGTGAAGTCAGGGCCAAGGACAATCTCTATAAAAATAGGATAGCCCATGCGGCGTTCAAAAGAAAGGAAATGATACATGCAATTTGCTCGAAACATTGATAACGCAGCCGGGCGCCGCCGGATGGTAAAATATAGAAGTACACAAACCGAATGCATGGTTCGCGGCATCTCCTCCTCTAAGAGTGCATTGGCCAGAAGCGGAAATAACTCGACAGTCGAAACAAACACACGGAAGTCCGTCACCTTTCGAAGTAAGGCTTGAGGCGAACCACATGGATGTCATCGGGACGCGTGCGTTGTCGTGATGTGCCGGAATCACTGTCGGGGACAACCGCGTAGATAAGTTGGCCAACACGTCGTTGGATTCTGTAGTTCCCGAAGTACCATCGCAGAAGCCTCTCACTAAGTCTGCGTCGTCGAATAGGAGTCCAAACCCACACAAGATAACGTGGGTGACACTCAAGGTCTCGGCGTCGGAGGTTGTAGCGTCCGGCCTTCCGCCAGCTGATGGTCCGTAGTACGTACGCGAGCAAGCTGGCGGGCTTCCTCCGCACGCTGCAGGTATCATTGGGCATCCATGTTGAGGTCGTCGTCGTCGTATATGTGTGGAACCACGGCGTCGAGCGTCGACGTCCGCTGTCGACCTGAGACAGGCTTGAATGGAGTCATGCGCATAGTATCCTGGACAGCTGTATTGTATGCGAACGTGACATAACAGAGTGTTTTGTCTCATGTTTTATGCTCAACGTCGACGTACATAGAAAGCGCATCGGTCATTGTCTTGTTTAGGCGTTCGGTTAGTCCGTTCGTCTGAGAATGATGTGCCGTAATCTTGAGTGATCCGTGTTGCTGTAACGTAGGACGCCTTGCATGAGCTCCGTAGTTATTGCCATTCCGCGGTCCATGATTAGATTTCAGGGGCTCCATGTCGCTGCACAAGTTGATGGATAAAAAAATTTACAAATTCTTGCGCAGTTTTTGTCGAAGATAGAATGCATTGAGGCACACCAAAGCATTACACATCATTTCTGAGAATGAGGAAAATAGGTATTTTTTACAGCATGTTTCAAAACGGAGGTTGTGTCGAAGCAGCAGCAAACCAAATTCTGTGCACTTGCCAAGCCAAAGGCATTTCCTCATGTAAGGGCCTTGCAAAAGGCGTCTTTACCTAAAAAAAGATGGGCGTATGAGTTGTCATGCTTGAACTTTTCCACAACAGGAAAAAGAAAAACTTTGAAAAGATGCCATTGTTAAGTGCACAGGATAGCATACAAGTCTGCTGCATTGGCATACACAAACAATTGTCGTCTGGACCCGGAACCTCCGGCATGTAGCCGGTTTCACAGCATGAACTACGAGGATTTGGATGAGGAAGAGGTGAATGCCTATTTTGCATAATGCACCGCCCTTTCCGGACGTTACGCGCTCGCAGTCTGCATCGCAAGTGCGCCAATGCTGCGCTAAAGTTCAACCGCAACAGCGTGTACATGCACTTTTTCTGTGCCGTCGACGCCGTTCTCTTATAGATCTGCGCATCTTAAGATGGCTCCATCTCAGTCATGTCACCTGAAGATCTGCCGAGCATCCTGTCCGTGGAGGAGAAGGAGATGCTGTACGCCGAGCAGCAGCAGCGCCAGCAGCAGCGGAGGCGCAAAAAGAAGCGCACGGGCTATAGCCTGGCGGCCAGCAACTCTACTGATTTCTACTCGCTCACCGGGGACACGCTCGGGGAGGGCGCCTACGCCTGGGTCCAGACCTGTATGTGCCTCTTCGAGAAAGGTCTTGGAGAAAGGTCTGGCCATAGCCGGGCACGTGTATTCATGGAAGAGGAGAGATTCCATCGCTGATGTTCGACAAGCTTCGTGGGGGGCCCCTGCTGCGCCACATTGAGCAGCCGGTGCAGTTCGCGGAGTACGAGGCGAGCCGTGTGGCACGAGGCGTGGCCGAGGCCCTGCGCTTCCTGCACTCCAAGGGCATTGCGCACCGGGACCTCAAGCCCGAGAACATCCTCTACCCCGGCACCGATCAGGTATGGCGGGTGAAGATCTCTGACCTGAACTTGGGCTTTGGTGTGGTGCTGCCGTCTGGCAACCAGAAGACTCCGCCCACGACTCCCGAGCTGCAGGCGCCCGCAGGCTCAGCCGAGTTCATGGCGCCCAACGTAGGGCCCGAAATGCCGCGAACCATGCATTCTGTTGGTATACTTCTGTTTTGTATTAATGCGTAGCATTCTTTGTCGAGTATCCCCACAGCAAGGACCATGTAACGCCCTGTATTTCCACAAAAAAGCACATATCGCAAAAGTTCCACCTGTAATCGTTATAATAGCGTAAACGGAGATAATTGGTATACCAAATTTTGAAAAACTAGAAAAATAAGAAAACTATGAAATAATACCGAAACTGGCGAACCGTGTAACGCCCTGCATTTCCATAATAATGCAGATTTCGGGAACGTTCCAAGTTTAATCGGTATAAAAACCTAAACGAAGGGAATTGGTCGAACGAAATTTTGAAAAACTAAAAAATAACGGAAAATGACAAAACGTATAACGCATGGCATTTCCATAATAATGCATATTTTGGCGAAAGTTTCCCCTGTAATCGTTATATTAGCGTAAATGGAGATAATCGGCTGAATGAAAGTTTCAAATACTAAAAAAAAATATTAGGAAAAATCGCAAACCGTGTAACGCCCTGCATTTCCACAATAATGCATATTTCGCCAATGGTCCAAATATGGTCTTTATAATAACGTGAATGGAAAAAAATTGGCCAGACGAAATTTTGAAAAACTAAAAGATAATAAAAATTAAAAAAAATGCGGAAAATGCCAAGACATATAATACATGGCATTTCCACAATGCAGATTTCGCGAACATTCAACATGTAATTGTTTTAATAGCGTAAACGAAGATAATTGGTCGAAATAAATTTTGTAAAACTAAGAAATAAAGAAAAATATAAAATAATCACTAAAACTGGCGAACCATGGAACGCCCTGCATTTCCACAACAATGCAGATTTTGCGAATGTTCCAGTTCTAATCTTTATAAAAGCGTAAATGAAGATAACTTGTCGGACAGGATTTACAAAAACCGAAAGATATTGGCTGTAAAAACTCACACTCAAGACAAGCGGCAAAACAATGCTAAGCATTATTAAATAATTCTCTGAATTTCTGCAGAACTTTTTTTATTACTCGGTGGCGACCGGCTGCGTTATCAGTGTTTCAAGCAAAGTGCACGTATCTTTTCCTTTCTTTTGAATGCCGCACGCACTACGTTTTTTAATAGCGAGAGTGTTTGCCCCGACGTAACTAGCTGGGAATAATTTTTTTTAATCTCCGGTGTTGTCGTTGTAAATCTCCGTTTCGAGAAACAATCCCGCCGAAACATTATCACTCCCTGGGCAGCCGCCTCGGTATTCGATTCACCGACACTCGCCTGCGCACATCCCTTTGTTGACTGCTGCTTCGCCGCCTGTGTATTGTTTGAGTTGTTAGGGGACCGCAAGTTCGCCCAAATAAACTTGTTTTTTCCTTCAAATCAATTGCGTCGTCTTTGGCTGAGTGACATCTGGTGTTGGTGCTAGTACGCATCCTTTATGCTAGTTACTACCTCTGCAAGCAACTCAGCCAGTCAAACTAGATCCAGCCGCCGACTGCAATGTTTACCGCCCTAGTTTGGTCTCCTGGCAGAAGGTCCCAAAAGAAGGACCCAAAGCTGCAACCAACCCAATTATGCAAGAAGCAACGTCGCCAATCGTCCTGCAGCAGCCCCTGGGACCGCCATCGTTCCCAGGGAGCTCCCGCAGAAGGCCCGGAAGTATGGCTGGCGCGTCCGGATCTTCAATAGAATGCACTGATTCGCGGCAATATACTTACTCTACCACGTATGAACATCGGCCGTTTGGGACCGTTAGTATCAATAGACAAAACAAGCTTCATTTTTAACTGCAACTGCGGGAAAAACGACGAGGGACAATAATAGAAATTTACAAGACCGGCGCCCGTCTTGTGAATTTATTGTGTGTGTCGCGTCGTTTTGTTCGCGCTGTTACACTTCAAAACAAATACCCATCAGCTCGCTCAGCTTTCAATTCTGTTGCAAAAAAAGCTTGCGTTATACGAGTACTCTGAATTTATTTCCGTGAGCATGTACTCCTGTTCCGGCGTCGTTTGGCCGAGCGAATGAGGGCGCAAGGACAGGTGTAATACAACCAAACGGAGGAACGACTCTAAGAGCCTAAACTGCTGAACGGTGTGCCAGCGTGCAGCGGTGTTGTGCTACTAGCCGTGTCCACGTTAGGGCACGCTGATGAGGGCAGCAGCAGCATGCAGCACTTAATATTTCCCTTCTTCATTAGAAGCGTGTCTTGTAAAGCCGTTCTTATAAAATAGTTTTCCCCTCCCGGGAGCCGTATATCGTTCCAAAAATCCCTTCTACCTTAGCAAAGAGCATGGCGACGGAATATAGTTGAGCAAAATCATTCAGACACATCCCGATAGTTTCACGCATCTCAGTCCGACACCTTCGCCTCCAGCTCAACGGACACAATTCCGGAAACTATGCTCGCTTTGAAAAAAAGAAAACATAGACCAAACAACTTGCTATATCTCACGAATAGCCAATGGACACCACGGCTTTAAAGAATACAACCTGGTTAGAATGGTGCAGGCCTTTGCCCTCACTAGATACATGCATGTCACCTCATTCCTGAACTTCAAACGCGATGAGGAAGCTGAGATGAATGCCATGGTTCCACGAGCTGATAAAGAGCTAGGCCATAGAGATCCTGCTACCATCCCCAACAGAACAGTTCGAGGCACTCGGGCTCCATAATACTCTCAGAGAGCTCATTGATGCTCAAAGGCTGGCCCAGCGGGAGCGACTCATACAGAGCCCAAGAGGCAGACTTATTCTCGAATCGCTTGGCATTCTCCACCCAGGGATACCCAGAACCAAAGTAGACTTACAAGCGAATATAGGGGACCGCGTGCACATGCCACCACTTTCCGAAAATATGCACCCCATGCTTAACCAACAGCGGTTACGGGCAAGGGCCTCCGAATCCACTGTCTCGGGCTCGGTCCGCAAGACGGAGCCACGGGCGGGCCGAGAGGCGGCCATCGCCTTGGTGAAGACAGCTTTTAGAAAAATGAAATGTCATAGGGAGTGACTGTACGTCGGCTGTTCTTAATTATGCGAGAGGGTGAATTTCACCCTCTCCTAAAATCCTGAAGTTTCACCCAAATCCTCAAATTTCGCTTCCTTGATGAGCTGAGCGGGAAAATATATCTGATATGGGCACCGGCTCACTCGGGTCTTGCCGGAAATGAGTGTGCGCACGATGCGGCTGGAGGCTTTACCGACCGAGCTCACGCGTCGGCACTTTAAACACAGATGATGATGATGATGATGATGATGATAATGCACACACCCTCCTTTATATAACTGGACAAAAAATTCTTTATCTCTATTTTAAAATGCTAATACGAGAGTGTTTCTGCTCAATACAAAGTCATGAATGCATCATTTTTTCTTTAACCTTGTGTGAATAGTAAGGTACACATAGCGGGATACGCAAATACTTGTTCCTTTTTTTTTAGACGAATAGGCTTCATTGGGTACCGTGGCCGTCTTCTACACGTCTGTCGGTATGACGTCTCTAAGAGGCAGGGGAGATTACCGAGGAAAATGGTCGTTAATTGGGAGAGGGTGCCTATAAGCGGACCAAATCACGTGGTTTAGAAGGGAGGGAGAGCTAGCGACTGTGCGACCACTTACGTTCGGCGTGTCCCATTGGGACTGTTTTATTCGTGTCAGGAGGCGCAGTCGCGTTGGTGTACGTTGTAGTTCGTACAAATATCCTCAAAAATGCAATAGAAGAGCGACCTCACAGGTCCAATTATGGCGTTTTCCACGCAGTCCGGATAAGGAAGCTATTAGCCGCTTAGATAATTATATTGAAAAGGATATTTCCTCTTTTTAATGCCTTCAGGTCACACACGTCGGAGGTGCTAACCAGACTCAGAAACATTTTTCACAAGTCGAAGATCATGGCCTGTTTCTAGAACCCCTATGTAGATAGCTTGCGTTGACGAGCTTTAGTGTTATATTGGTCGTTTATATCTTGTATGTGTTTACCTTGTTGTTTCCATGCACGCATAGTAGTGCTCCTGCAATTAACGGCGGGATGACGTGAAAAAGGGTCTTTGAGCAAAGTATTCTCTGTGCTAGGTAAAAGAATGGAATTCATAGTTTGTAGAGGTCGAATATTCAGGTTAAAAAACATGTAGTAAGTCGCTCGTCAACACCTGTACATAGCAGAATGTTACAGCACACTAACGTGCCCTGCCCCCTCCCCCCATTCACTTCTCAGTTAAGAAAATCTGTGTCGATGTAGGCTCAAACACATTCGTTAAAGAATCCTTTTCGATAACAGCGTGTCCTTTGGTTACATATCAAGATATAACGGGGTACTATAAGTGTCAAAGAATGATCTATCCCCCCGGTCATGAATCTCTAACCAAAGGGCAGGAGCACTGCCTCCGGCTCCTCCAAACAAATACGTTTCCTCATCCGTCAAAACTTCACTTGCTCCATCCCACGCAGTACTTCCTGCTGTGCAAATTTCGCGCTGCCCCGGGTACCCTGTATCATATGGTATGGGAGTGTTCCGCAAACACCCAAAATTCAAGAAATCGCGCACCCTTCCCGTGAGCAGTGGGAGAAGGAGCTGTCGAGCTCCAGTCTCGAGGCCGTGGCGGCAGGGGTCTCCAAGTGGAGTCCTGGACTGAGGGCCCCACACCACATTACGATGCTGTCAATAAAGTTTATCCTGCTCCTCCTCGATAACAGAGCTCTAAAATATGCCCACTTTTATCAGTGATTGTGCACCCAGTTCTAAAAGTGGGGCTACGCCGGAGAAGGCAATGGAATTGGTGCGAAGAGTAACTAAAGCGTCCTGGATCGGGCAGGAGTGAACACCCATCAATGCGGAAAAGGAGAACGGGCAAACCACTTCCCATTTATTGGGGAATAAAGAAGGAGGATGTGCTTCGTCCCGACCAAGGAAACGAGGTAAAGAAAAGGCGAGAAACGCTCGGCTCCAATTGCGTCAACGTCAATGATGAGCCGCGGCGAAGGGGTTGCGATTTGGAGAATTACTTGGCGCTGCAGCTTTTCTGAGCCCAGACCAAGGGGCAATTTTGTAGAAGCTGCCTCTTTAGCCGTAAATGGCGCCATTGCAAATCCCCCAGCCCAGCGAAAGGTGTTCCGTTTTCTTACTGTTCGCTTCAGAAGCCTCTGACAACTCCATCCGGCCCTTTCTTCGATCGTCTGTTCATTCGTTGCACGTACTGCGTTTATCGAGTTTGAGGGTGGTGAGTGGAAGAGGCGGAACGTAATGATGTTCCGGACGAAGGCACGTCCACCGGTAAATCTATTTTATTACGTATTCGACACCCTAGTGACTCAGAATAGAAGCGTGGAGAAGTGCTACTGAAAGCCTCGTCATTCCTCTTCTTCGGATTTTCGGTATCAACTTTAAAGCGAAGCCTGTGGCTCCACAGATATAGTAATGTTTTCTTTTTTTTCTCACTGGGTGGTCCTTGGGCTGCTTCCACTGTATTCCCTACCCCCCAATCTTCCTCGGTTTAAGGGGCTACTAGAATGGCGAAGTAACAATAAACCACGAAATGTCGTTAGGGCCAGTTAACAACACTTCATACAAAGAAAGTAAACAACCAGAAGAAGTGATAGTTGTACAGGAGCGGGGTGGCGGTGCATTTAGTTGAAGCTGATTATGATTTTCCTTTTGCTGAAAACCTATTAACGGGACAGCCGAGAGAGCATTTGCAATCAAGGCTCGTAAGAAAGGAATCGCTTTATCCCTGTTATCAATTCATTCCGCCTTGTCCTCGGACCCAACCCAATACGCTACCGGCTATTAAAAATTTGACTAAGCAAAAATGCACTTGTTAAACAACGGCGTTCTCATCCATCCACCTCTGACTGTTTTAAGACTAAGAACTTGTTCTGCAGATTTTAGTGCTTGACAATGTTTCGCTCAAACCATCTTTCGGGCCCTCTTATTGCGCAAAATTCTCCTGCCCAGCGGTAATGGAAACGATACCTGCGGAGACCCCGTCAGCAGACCGCCGTCGCCTTGCACCACGTCAACGATGCGAAACTGCCTTCCGAGTGACGCGAGCAGCGAGGACAGCTAGCTGTTGCCAGATGCCGGAGATTGGGATTTGCATGTTGACTTTGAAGAAACTCTTGAACAGAAGACGAAGCGTATTGTCGATGGAAGACATCGAGTGCAAAGACCGCAGCAAGGCGCCTTGTTCGTGCCATCCGTCTCTAGCCAAAGTCTCCAAACCAGGTTCTCATGATGATCACTAGGAAAGCCTTTCCTGAGTTCCTGGGGGCTATTTTGCAGAGCTAAGTCGAGTGGGTCGAAATCAAAGATCGAAAGAATATACAGCAGTAGACTCCGATCAAGACGAACTCGATTAAGACGAACGTTATGGTCAAGGCGACGAACAATTTTGCTCTTGTTTGACATCTCCGATGCAAAAACATCTGCTTAAGACGAATTTTCGATAATACCAACTTATTTTCACAGTCCCTTCGACTTAGTCTTAACGGGAGTCTCCTGTATTGGCTGTTGACGTCGGGCATGCCACAGCCGGGAAAGCGTTGCACCAGCTGGGAGAAACAAACACGCATGCCATCGTCTCTTCCAGCGAAGGCGCCACTGTCACCGCCACTTACGATGTCGATGGCTGTATTCCTGGCAACGACTTACCCGTACTCATTAAATGAGCGACAGGCAGCTTTTTCCCCAAGATGGTCACCAAGAAAAAACTACGCTTCGAGGTGTTCGTTCAATGTGACTGCATTTTTGCGCCCAACACGGTTGGTTGCTTTCAGTTGCAGTCGACGTTTGGTGCTGAAACCACGTTATTGTCACTGCCCGAAGATCATCCATGGAAACAGCATCTGGGGGAGCACCGCTGTCTGCTCCAATTATTTTAGGTTTACGCTGTCTAAACTTAATTTAAGCACATGTCCTTAAATGGGCTCGGTGTCATAAACACGGTACAAAAGAGGAAGACATGCTACGCTAAATCCAAGCGTTATTGTTTCTCGAATAACCTACGTCGACCCATACACCAACTTTGAAATGCGAGAAAAGCAGAAGAAAAACACAGTTACCTGCAAGCCCTAGCTTTGCCCACAAGTACACCAACTGTTCGAGTGCGAGCACTTCGACTGCATAACACTCTAGAAGGATTGGCCGGAGCCCACCTCACCTTGCAGAGAACACGCCTAGGCATTACCCCCCTGGACGCAACGTACTCCAACGCCTAAGCTACGCCCTCCCAGAAACCATTGAAAGGACGTCGGACATACCACTAGACATTCGATCAAGGCTGTCTCCCCAATTGTACGGAACATTACCGTTACCCCATGAAGGAAGAAGACAAGCGAGAGCCTGTGCCCTCGAAAAGATATACAGAGGCTCTAGCACCACAATGCGGACCGCAATGCCGACTCTACCACCAAAATGTAGTATTGGTGTTCGCGGACAACGCGCACGTGAACACCAAAACTGCAGTTTTCGTAACCCCCCCCCCCCTCCGCCCTCATCACAAGCATAAGTCTAAAGCGGTGCACTGCCTTCCAAACTTCCAAGAGGGAGACAGCGATCGCAGAGGGAGACAGCTATTGTAGATAATCAAGCCAGTAGCATCATCACCGACTCTCAACGGTGTGTCGTTCGTACATGGCGGGAAGAATTTCCAAAAAAAGCAATGCAGGTGTCAGCCCAGGATCCCCATAGATGAAATTTCTCAATAATTTGGACGAATGCAGATTCGTTACTCCACGGCAATCAAGCAGCCCATGTGTTAACCCGAAGTCTTGCAAACCAGGCACCATTGGAGGATGAAGGACGGGCAGATCACCCTACCACTACTTTCAGCGACGTAACGCGACACTACAGGCCACCCCCACGCACTTACCCACCACGAGCTGATCCGCTGTCAAAAGAACCAGAAGCGACCCTTCGTCGACTACAAACAAAAACGTTCCCGCACCCCACGAGACTACACGCCACCCACCCCATACTCTATAGTCCCCTTTGCAACTACAGCGGCCAACGAGCTATAATTACTATAATGGTCTGGGAGTACCAGAATAACCCAGACTTTAATCCAATGCCCAGTCTTACGTATGAGTAGTGGGAGAGTGAACTTGCCAGCTCCTACCCGAATAGGCAGCTGTGGCTGACCGAAAGGGCGAAGACGGCGGAAACAACGGAGTCCTGGATTAAGGACCCCGCCCACATACCACATCTTCAGCAGGATAAAGTTTTTCTCCTCCTTATTCTCCTCTGATTGTAAATTTATTAATTTATTTATTTATTTATTTATTTATTATTTATTATTTATTTATTTATTGTGAGGTTTAACGCGACGACGCTTCTCAGGAGATAAGGCGCGCCGTAGTGGAGGGCTCCGGGTTAATTTTGACCACCCGGGGTTCTTAACATGCACCAAAATCTCGGTCACACGGGCATTTTCGCTTTTCGCCTTCAACAGAAAAGCGGCCGCCGCGGCTGCGAATCGGACCCGCGTCCTTGGGCTCAGCACCTGCTGGCAAAGCGCCTTTCCGAAGAAGTGCGTCTATTAAAAAAAACCTGATCGTACTCGCGATAGTGGTGAGGGCCATTCGTTTCGCATAGGCTTATCTTTGAAGGAGTGACAAATTCGGTGATCTCGTCATCACGGGTATTCTAATGAATTTAAAAACAAGATCTGTTAACGAAAGACTTTTAATGTCACATCCGCTGCGGTCAATGGCACCAACAAACAGCGCAGTGACATTGCAAGCTGTATTTGAAAAGGTTGGTTCAAATCCTACTAACAAGTGAAACAGCTGGAGAGTATTCGTCGCTGCCACCTAGGCGCTTATCCCCCGTGCTTGTGCAGAGTAACGTTCTCCAAGCTCCTCAGGAGCTGAACGCTCCTTGGAAGACCATTATTACCGCAACACACAAGCGATACCGTCTATGGCGATGCTATGGGCGACAAGTGGACAGCATAGGAATGGCGCAACACTTTTAATGTCGCGAGTCTAGCATCAGTGTTGTCAACCAGCTTTTCAGGAATTTGTTTCGTGGTCAAAAATACCTCACCTTACCTGCAGAATTCCCTATTCCAGTTTATTTCGTCTTGCGTGTATGTTTAACACAAAACCTATTACATGAACAGTAATAGAACAATGTCATATAAAGTTACGGTAACCAGATAGGCCGGAAGCAACAAACGCTGTCGCCAAGTCAGTAGCCGCGTTTACATGAATGCGACAGAATGCGATAGCAGCGCGTCACATTTCCTAGCGCATCACGAGTAATGCGATGCGCTAGCGTTTACATGTACCACGTTACCCCTGGTGCGATGGTGGCGCCATACGGTGTCGCACATCGAAGGTAAAGCAGCGTTTCTGGCGCTTCCAAAGCTTCCGGCACGGCTGGTTCTTGTTCTTTTGTCACGACTCGCATTTTCTGGCGTCTTACACTCGATTTAGACGTTTTTAAATGCAAAGCTACGTTTGCAGGGCTTACTTTTCTTGTCGACATAATTCCTAGGACGCTCCTGATACTCGACCACTTTAACGCTCCTCATCCTAAATGGGGCTACAAGCATCAAACCAAGAGAGGGACAAAATTAGCGCAAGTAATGGAAGACCAAGACATGGTACTCCTGAACGAGCCGGGGACGGTCACCCGGAGAGGCAACAGCGCCTGCCGAGACACCACGGCGGACCTATCGTGGCTCTGGGGAACGGCACCGGTGGCCTGGCAGTGCGAGGACCAAGACTTCGGGTCCGACCACTACCTTATCTACATTCAAATTCAAGGACCGAGTTACCGGGCAACGCTCGGCAAGGCCAGGGTAACGGACTGGGACCGGATACGAAAGCACACCGAATAGAAAGCAAATGAAGAAGACTCGGACACCGAAGAAGGCCGAGACGAAAGAAGCAACCAAACGTACGCCGAGTGGGCCTGCGAGAAAAAGACAACGCTCGACAAGTTCACTAAGGAAATTGTGACGACTGCGCAAACACCCTTCGTGGACGCCCGCCTCGCGCACATGTGGGCGGCGCGCCACTCGCTCACGCGAACGTGGAAACGGCAGCGTCACAATAAGAAGTTAGTCAAAAGAATAGCGAGGTTGAACAAGGAAATAGCCGAGTACGCGAGCAAGCTATGCCACGAAAACTGGCTCAGCGTGTGTGATGGCCTGCAGGGCAAGCTGTCGGCGCGGAAGACGTGGTGTCTCCTGAGACATCTCATCGACCCGCTGAGCAGCAGACGGCCGGCAATCACAATTTGATCAAGACACTGAACGCCTACAACGGGGACGGACAGCGCCTGCTGAGCGACCTGGAACGGACGTACTTCAAAACAGAGAAAGGCCACGATCCAATCCCTGACGAGTATGCGGGGCCGGAGAACCCGGCCCTCGACGAACCTTTCACCACGGCTGAGCTTTGGTCCGCAATAGACGAAGGTAACAAGAGGAGTGCTCCGGTACGGACACGATTACCTACAAATTGCTCGGTAACATGAGCAATGCGGCGGCAAGAGAACTGCTGGGTCACATCAACAAGGCCTGGGAGAAGTCGCGGCTACCGCCCGAATGGAAAACGGCCGAAGTCAGGTTCATACCGAAGCCCGGCAAACCGCTCAAGATCGAAGACATGCGTCCGATATCGCTGACCTCCTGCGTGGGGAAGGTGGTCGAGCGCAATGGTGTTCAAGAGGCTGCAAGCTCATCTAGATAAGACGGGACAGATGCCGGCCACGATGTACGGCTTCAGACAACATCTAAGCACGCAAGACGTGATGATCCAGCTCAGTGAACTGGTGGTGAAGGAAGCAACGAAGACAGCACCGCGAGCGATACTGGCCCTAGATCTGAAAGGGGCGTTCGATAACGTGTCGCACGCGGCCATGCTGGAAAATCTAGGAAGGACGGGATGCGGCCGGCGTACGTTCGGCTACATCAAAGACTTCCTGCCCAAAAGAACGGCAATGATCAGGATTGGCAAGGAGAAGTCAGAAACCCGTGGAGCTCGGGGACAGGGGAACCCCTCAGGGGTCCTGTCCTGTCGCCTCTGCTGTTCAACCTGGCACTCCTTCCCCTACCCTCGTTACTCGAGCGAATAGACGGTGTGAGCCACGCATTATACGCCGATGACATCACGGTGTGGACCAACCGCGCGGGCTCTGACGCCTGGATAGAAGGAGTGCTGCAGAGAGAGGCGGAGACTGCCCACGGATACGCCAAGTCCTGCGGCCTGAGCTGCGCCCAGCAGAAGTCAGAACTGCTCATCGTCCAACCGGGCAGGCCAAAGTAGCAAGCACCCCGAACGTAACCGTAACCATCGACGGCACGCAAATCATACCGACTGAACAGATTCGGATCCTGGGCCTGCTACTCAGGGGAGACGGAAAAGCCTCGGCCGCCGTCACCAAGATCAAGCACTCGACTGAACAGATCGCAAGCATGATACGTAGAGTCGGGAACCGCAACCGCGGTCTGAAAGAAGAAGACGCACTGCGGCTAGTGCAGGCGTTCGTCGTGTCCCGCGTAACCTACTCCGCCCCGTACCTCCGGCTAACGAAGGCGGACAGGGAAGCGCTGGACACGGCGATGCGGTAAAGCCACCAAGATAGCCATGGGTCTGCCAATGTACTCGTCAACGAAAAGATTGATGGAAATGGGCACCCTCACACCACGACGAACTCATCGAAGCACACTTGTCCAACCCGAGAGTTCGTCTGAGCAGGACAGAACACGGAAGAGCCGTCCTACACAAGATAGGATGGCAGGTTGAACCACAGACGGAAGAGGCCACCACTCCCTCAGGGATGGCGTGACTCCATCACAACCAAACCGGTACCGCGCAACATGACAGTGGAACGGCACGAAGGCAGGCGGACGGCGCGGGCCAAAGCCCTGGCCCGGGAGCTGGAGGAGGGACCCCCAGGTCCGGTACGTGGACGCCTCACTCCCAAAACACGGAACAAAGGCCGTGGTGGCCGTAACGGACATCGACGAGCTGAAGCCTGCGCGTCGGTGAAGACTAACGGACCCGACCGTGGCAGAAGAGGTAGCCATAGCGCTGGCCCTAGCCATGCCGGAGGTCAGCACGGTGGTTACCGACTCCAAGAAAGCGTACGCAAGCTTATCGGAAGGGGATCGTCTCCTCTGCGGCAGCAACTATACTCGAGAGACATCCCACAAACACCGGGACGAGCCACCGAGCTCGTGTGGGTCCCGGCTCACTCACTCGTGGAAGGCAACGTCACCGCCCGACCACCTATGCCCGAGAACTAGCCATCCGGGCCGAGGAAGAGCAACCACACCCCGTCACGAGTTATAAGGAGATCGTCCACCTATACAAAGAAAGTAGAACGAGGCTTCCGAAGCCACACAAGCAACTAAGCAGACAGCAGCAGACGATATTGCGGCCGCTTACAGGCAGGGTCGCTCGCACACCCGGCGCTTCTGCACAAAATGTACCCTGCAGAACACAACAACACATGTCCGTTCTGCCGGGGGGAGACGGCACTCTCGCGCACATTATTGGGAGTGCAAAAAAACTCAAGACACCCCCCTACACCCTTCCCCCCTCCCCCAATTCCAACCCGCTCGAGCGATGGGAGACCTTACTGTCCAGCTCTGACCTCGCCATTCAGCAACAGCTGGTGGCTCGAGGAGAAGAATTACTGAACACATATGGGTCCCGCGAATAGGGAACCACCCCATCTGGTGCCTGCGCGCACCATTCTTTATTTGAAGCTCCGTTAAAGTTGTTTACTCCCTCACCCCGCTAATGCGATGCGCTCGCGTTTACATGAACTTCGAAAGTCGACTTACGCGTCTCAATCCACCCCTGTCTGGCGCATTAATGCGACGCGCTTGCTTAGCGCATTAGCCCCGTTTACATGGATGCGATGCGCTAGAAAATTGATGCGATGCGATGCGATGCCCCACTTGTCGCATTCATGTAAACGCGGCTAGTAAGGGAAACAACAGGAAAAGGATAAGTTTTGGCTAGAGGGTCTTTGATTACATATATTGCTGGCGCCAATATATCTACAGACGAAAAATAGCACAAGAAAAGTGAAGTGCACATTGTCGGCGATGTGTGTTTAAATTTGAGAAATCCTAAAGCTGTCCGGATTGAAACGAAATGAAAATGTTTCTGATTGCTTTGTCATCAACAATAAATCAAGACAACACGACTTTTCAGGGACTTTGAATAACCAATAATTTCTATCGAAATTGTATCACTCGAACCTAGCCCTTTGTAGGCAGAGAATTTGATCACATGCAGTCAACGTGGTTCGCACTTCGCCGTGCACATGTCTCTAAGAAAGCGGTACAGAAGAGGGAGAGAGAAAACAGAAGCAGCTTCCAAGTCGCTGCCGTCCAAAAGCCGGTCACATGGTGTAATGCTTGTATGTAATGCCGAGCGCTGCTAGCATCACATACACGTTTGAACGAACTACATAACAAAATACCCCGTTATAGTTGGTACCAGAGGGTAAGCTGGCCGACTCAAATAAACTGTGGTCCAAAGGCCGAACGCCAACCACTGGAACAGAACTGCGTCATTTCATATGTCTGAAATCATAAAGCGAGAAACGACAAAGGCTCACGGCAAATAAAAAGTAGAGTTCAAGTGATACATTTTTCTAAAATGCCGAAGACTTCTTCATGCTATGTCCAAATTGCGTAATGAACCGTTATATTTTTATGTTTATTTTATTGTTAGTCAGCGATGCTAGTATGCGTTAGAGCAATCCTGTTTTGAAAGCTTTGTCCAGGCTGTTTCACAACCGTTTTCGCTTCATACGGTCCCGGTATTCGCCAAACACAAGATTAAAACTTTTTTGAAGCTTTAACCTTTTTATTGCTCAAGGCAGTAGAATCTTCAGAAATATTATTACGCTCAATCACTTGGGTCCACCTGCCTTAATGGTAGCCTTCAATGCTAATGGGAATTGTGCGCAATGAAGTGATGGACTAAGACTGGTACTCTCCATTTAATTAAATCTCTTTAGCGGAAATGGGACCACGCGAACCGTCAGAATGAATACAACAAAAATGACACCAAAAACGTGGTTTTAATGCAATTTTCGCGGAGAAAGCTGCGCGTAAAAACTGAGAAAATAGCAGAATGGCATGAGCCCTCAGCTGCATCTAAAAGACGAAAAGCAAAAGCTATTGATCGCTTGAACAGGGGGAAAAGGCGACAAGCTTAAAAACAAACAAATTAAGTGACAAATATTTTGAAGAAGGGAAGCACAGTGTTTACGAAATTCGTGGAAAGAACGACGCTGGACACCAACACGGTAATTAGGCAGACAATCTGAAGCAGTCTGTATGACGCAAGCAACGTTTTCCTTTATAACAGTCGGTGCGCGGACTACTTCCTATCCATTACTCTTTGTGGCTAGTATTATAAATGACTGCAGTCTTTCCCAAGAAAGATAGATTTTTCAGGAAACCGTGGTGCTGAATTGTACCATTCCTCGTTTAATATATATCCTATATTACAGCGAAGGTGTTGTACATGGCTAGCTCTTCTCTCCCTAATTATTTCGCTTCCGTCTGCAGAATACGCTACGCGGCAAAACCAACTTTTTCGCGAGTGTTCTGTAGTCCGGATTATAAAACAGATATTCTGAAAAAAAAAATCACACTGAAATTGGCCGCTAAGATGGCTGTATCATTACGCGAAGTTTCATTTGCTTTTCGTAAGTAGTGAGTTGTAATGGGAGTTGTAAACGATATATAAGGAGTTCCTGTTTGCCGTTAATACATAGTCTTCCCCGGAAAAAAGCATTGTTACAGAAAACGGTGGTACTCGATGATTCGCCAAAACTTCGTCGAGACAAATTGAAGGACGCTTGCCTGCACAGACGAGTACGCAACCATGGAGAGTTTTATCGCAGTACATATTACGCACAACTGTCATTTTCAGTTCAATTGAAAATAACATGATACCACCGCTTCTAAACCATACCGGCAGCATCAAAAATTCACCATGAAATCGACAGCTTTATGTTTGCTTCCTAGGATATACCTGTAGCCTTTCCTAGTTATATAGATTACGGATAGACCACACGCATAGGACGCACTCCCACCTGCTCGCTGGCTCTTGATCCCTGAGAAGGGCCTGGGGCAAACGCCTATCAATATTCCGTATTCTCGTTCAATGTTAATCACTCGATAAAACACGACGCAAACACTTCCCAGCATTATACTGAAAACACATTCCGCTTTACGCATCATACTTTTAAGTGCGGAGTACCTTAGGACTTCACAATGTCCGTCCGCGTCCGTGCGCAAAGTATTTACAATCGCAAAAAATCACACAGGAACCGGCAGGATTCGAGCCTGTGTCTGGTAGAACAGACAGAGTTAGCGGCAGTCATCTTACCCATTGCGCTACGACCGTGAGTTAGTACCTGAGAGTCAAACGGCTTACTCACTCGCCTGTAACCTTAGGACCTCCCAATGTCCGTCCGCGTCCATCCGTGCGCACACCACCATCAAGCGAGAATCAAGCGGAATTCGATTTGAGCCGTGAGTTGCAGTTTCATTTAGGCAATAATCAAGGTGCAACTCACGGCTCTAATCGAATGACGGTCGGGGCTCAAATCGGATGTCACTCGGGGCGTAACTTGGATGTCATTTCGAGTCCCCGTACTCCGCACCCTCGCCATCGTCCACGGAGTAGAGATGCTGCAATTTTTTATGTGACTACCCCATGTTTTCTCATAAGCGCACTTTTAAGTTTCGTACCGATGTTAAATTTTTACACCTCAGTTCTTATCATGCATAAAAGCAACCTGGCCCTTTGCACAAGCCATGTCCAATGCCTTTTGTTTCATTTCTCATTTTAATTGATATGATCCCGTATTTACTCTCCGACCAGTCTCATGAAACATCTGTTTTTTGCCGCTCTTTGCCTAAAGCCGGCCTTCTCCCATAAAAATACAATCATAATTAAGTGTAGTCTGCAGTTTCACTCAGCTACTTAATAAAGAAACACGCCAAATTGCGAGTTACAAACAATCCTGTTAGGTTTCTTGCAACTCGTGCGAGCTGCGTTACGGTTTCTGCTGCCCAGCCACGTTCACACTGTTTAAACCAAAGACTGGGAGAAAGGGGGGGAAAGGTGGCATGTTTGCTTTTGTTGGCACGACAGCGTTTATCGTTCATACCAAGAAGTTTTCTCGATATATATTCCCAGTCTTTTCACAGCTTTCACGATGACTCACCCTACGTCGTGTTTACGCGCTCTTCTGCCCATCTTGCCGGCGGTAGAGCTGCGGATCCTGTAGGTGAGGGTCAGTGCACTGCGGATGTATATACCGAGATGATGCCGGCGAAATTGACTAATGTGTTGACTTTAGTGTTTAACGTCAGTGCAAACGATATCGATTGCTCGCTGGCGCTTTCTCTCGCAGGAACTATACAAAACAGGCAGCTGGGGTCAAGGCATTGTACGGGTATTTGAAGGGCCTCGATAACTGGTGTCCGCACAGGACAGCGGTAAATACAGTACAAAAGGTTACAGAACAGAAAACGCGCTGTGTGCGGCGCCCGCCTTGACCCCATCAAACCTTCGGGGTCGCCGCTGGAAAGCTATTATTGTTGCTTCTCAATGACGGCTACTGCGGCCTATTACGCAGGTCACCCGGATCACCTTAAAAGAAAGGAGAAAAGAGGCGGCCGTCCGCAGATTTACAGCGTCCCTTCCTTCGACGCCTCTACCATAGTTGATTGATCGATTGTAGGGTTTAACGCGTCGACGCAGCGCAGGCGATGAGGCTCGCCGTAGGGGCAGGCTCCGGATTAATTTTGACCACCTGGGGATTTTGAACGTGCGCCGAAATTTCGTGAACACGGGCATTTTTGCTGTTAGCCTCCATCAGAAAAGCGGCCGCCGCGGCCCGAAATCGAACCCGCTTCCTCGTGCTCAGCAGCAGAACGCCTTAGCCACTGAGCCACCGCGGCGGGTATCCACAATAGTATAAAGATAAATAAGTAACGATGAACACACCTACGCACGCAGAGAAACACATACGCACGCACAATCAGGCGCACGCGTTTTCGGGAGCGTGCGTGCGTGTCCGTTTCCGTGTCTGTGTGCATGTGTGCGTGCGTGCGTGCGTGTGTGTCTGTGTGTGCGTGTGTGTGTGTGTGTGTGGGGTGTGTGTGTGCGCGCGTGCGTATTGGGTTGCGTATAATATTGGGTATAATATAATATAAAATTGGGTTGCGTATAAAGTCGAAGGTTGGTCTGAGTTCTCTGTGTGTTGCTTTGTACTTGTGCCTGAGTTGTGGACACAACTTGTGACGAACTGCAAGCTTATACTTTTGTTTACTTCCTCAATCCTTGGACTTCTTTCTTGTTCTGCTTTTTTGTGTGACTTATTGTTGTGTTTTCTGCCTTCGTCGGGTGAAGATGAAAAAAAAACGCGATGGAATTCTAGTCATTTAGCCTTGCTTCGAGGATGATCGACGTCCGATAGAACCAACAACATCGACCAACAAACAGGCACTGTAAACTATATATCTGTCACGGACACACTACAGAGGGACACAGCCACGCAGATACACGCACACACACATACGCGCGCACACACGAACACGCACACGCACACGCACCCCCCACACACGCACACACACAAGTAGGATTTCTGTGACCACAAGGCGCGAGGAAGCGTGAATTGCGAAGGCCAAGCGAGCTCTGCAGGACACTCCGCTGAATCGACCGGCGCCAAGCACTGCTTCTTACTTGTCTTCGTCTGGGAGCATCAACCCACGCCAGATAACCACTAGGAGGGGAGTGGACTATTGAAAGCGGTTACCGGATTCTGCTTCCATAATATTCATTGAACATACATACATACATACATACATACATACATACATACATACATACATACATACATACATACATACATACATACATACATACATACATACATACATACATACATACATACATACATACATACATACATACATACATACATACATACATACATACATACATACATACATGCTTACATACTTACATACATACATGCTTTTTCTTTTGTGTGTGGGTTTATGTGGTTCCCCTCCCTGTTTTTTTTCTCCTTTTTTATTTTTTTCTTGACCTAGTTAGTTTTCCCCCGTCTCTATCTTTTCTTTTGACCTGAGGCTTGCAGATAGTTTCTGATAAGGACCCCACCCTCACCGCCCGGTCTGCTTCCGGCGGTTCTGAGATCCTTTTCCTATACCCCGCGGCAGGTCAATAAGCACCCTCTCATCCTTTCTGTCAAAAAATTCCACGAATATCAACCACCAGCTGACTTCCGTGTGACCTACTTCGCGGCTTAAACTAGACAACCTTCTTGGCCCCTCAATCTCTCCCCCGACACACTCCGAAACCAATCAGCTTGCTCAAATTCCCTTCCCTCTTTCCCTCTCCTTTCACCTGGGGTCCTACCCCTATATAAACTCTGCCTGCCAGGCGAGAGATTGCCCTGAGGAAAGCAAGTTCTCTTTGCTGAAACGTAGGCCACAATCGTGCTTTTACCTTGTTCGAAGTTTTTCTTCTCTATACATACATACATACATACATACATACATACATACATACATACATACATACATACATACATACATACATACATTGAAATGTTTAGTCTTACAGTATGCGCCTACTACTAGCGAAGTTGCAGCTATCGATTACTTCTTCCTGGTGTAGGTTACACGAAGACATTATGTTCATACTGAGGATAAATTAGCCCTGCATATTTCGCGTTGATTGAATATTCGCGGGGGACCACTAAATATTTTTTCAAGATTCAGATTGCACAAGGAACCGAAAAAGTCGGTTCCTGCGCCCTGAGGGGCCCTACCGCATTTAATGAGGCGACTTTTAAGTCCGCGACCGCCGTACTTGCTACCGAGCCTCGCAAAGCGGAAAGTCGAATCAGCCGCGTGCATATCTGATACCGCCTCTATTACACTTCCCGGGATCATTTGATCTTCAAAGACGAATTAATGAAACGCCCGCAAGCAAGTTTCCCTTTCGGCTCTATCAGGAATTTATAAGCGAAAATTTCCGAAGAGGTGGTGTTTCGGCTCTTCTCATCTCTTTCTAGCTGGTGCTTTGGGTGAGCGAATGCTATAAGTTATGGTCCCTGTAACGTCACCGGCTGCGATAATATTTCAAAACTTTAGCCGCAATGATCATGTATTGCGGGTGAGCCCTCCTATCATCTGATGGTTGAAACGAGACAGCGTGCCCAATGCGCCTGTTAAGTGAACTTCAGCGTAACGGAACGGAGATGGTTCCGACATAATACGGGAATAAGACGATAATATTGGTATTACGCGTTTTTATTTCTTTTACTGTTTCCACGCGAAGCAGAACTTGGAAAACTCCGGCATGTTCTTGCTTTAATTTTGTGGCATCGCCGTGTTTTTATTTTTTTTTCGGAACAGTTTTCTACGCCCATGCATCGCATAAAGAACTTCTGCCGCAATCGGCGAAAACATGGCGTACACGCAGGCGTAACCTTTTTATACTCCTACCGGTATTGTTACGGCTCGTGTCAGCAGCGCTTAACGCAAGACAGATCTTAGAATTTTTTTATAGAACTCGAATTACATTAACGGACATTGCAGTGCTCTTATAGTTAAGGTGTTAGGTTTTTCAAACATAAATACACACACGGGTCAAAAAACAAGGATACCTACATTCTTTTACATGGTGCATTTTTTCTTTGCGAATTCGGTGGAGTGAAATTCGCTCTGACGAAATTCGCAGCGCCTTCTACATTACCTACAAACGTCGTGGTTTTCGCGTTTCCGAAACACGTTGTTTGTACACATGAATACGTTTCTCACAGGCGAAGCTTTTTGGGCTCTCAGAAAACGAAGCATCTTACCTTTCGGATTTGTTAAGTAAGCTTGAACAGTGCATGTGGCTGTGCCGCTGGTGTAGCTGGTGTAGGACTCAGATATGGCGTTCGCACCAAAAATTATGCCGTCCTAAACATTTGGCAATGCGCTGCATCTGATGAACGGCCTGCCGCACGAGCAGGCCGCAGCACCAAATTCGCAGGTAATTTCGCATCGTGTTGTACAGACTTTAGGCCCTTTGCTTTCGTCCCGCGTCGTAGAACGACTCCGTCCGCTCACGCTCTCAAACGGCTTCGTTCCGTCGTCAAGCACGTTGTAGCGCTGCTCGTTATACGGCCAGAGCGTATTCGCAGAGTTGACTATAATGGTAGATTTCACTGCCTGCCTGTTCACTCGCATGCTTTCGTTTTGCCAATTCCTCACTTCCCTTGCTGTGTACTGACATGGACGGCCACCTTTCTGTACTGCCGACGTTAAGTGCCGGCTATGGTACATAAGGCGCTGTGGAACGCTTTAAAGCGACTTGATCCAGGAGCTCTTTCGCTGCTTCCGAAGCCAATGCCAGGTTTCCCCGCTCAATGGGCCAGTTATTTCTTTCACATTAAAAGGGCGAGAGGTAAAAAAAGAAAAGAAAAAAAAGTATGTTCCATTGCAGCCTGTTAAGTGGATGACCAGCGAGGCTGAGGTGGTAAAAAATTTTGAACCAAAGTACAAACCCATTGAATCCGTTAATGTGTGTTCTTCGCAACGAAAGAGGTGTGCGCGCACATATATCGTCTTCATCGGTGGTTCTTACCTGTCTTGATTGGTTTTGAAGCAATGCAGGTAAAGATGGCCTATGTGATCGTTAAGGTGCACACCGAACGGCTCGGGTACAATTTTGGACACATTATAAGCCAGAGTCAAGTCTATGGACGACCGGTGGGGAGGGGTTGCGTTTAGAGAATTCCAGCGGCACGTGGCACCAAAGCACTCGAACACAGCTGAATTTAGTGTGTGCTTTATTAAAGATTTCTAGTCCACCAGAACGGTATAAGCGCTTTTTGATGCGTTTTCTCCACAGCGACGCTGGTAATCTGGTAGTGCTTGCATCATGGGTTCTGCATTTTATGCACCACCTTCGATCACTGTTAGCTCGATCGGCGACCATTCCACTCTCATCTTCCTTCCTTCTCCGCGGTGGCTCAGTGGCTAAGGCGTTAAGCTGCTGAGCACGAGGTCGTGGGTTCGATTCCCGACCGCGGCGGCCGCTTTTCTTATGGAGGCGAAAAGCAAAAACGCCCGTATGTACGAGATTTCGGCGCACGTTAAAGATACCCAGGTGGTCGAAATTAATCCGTAGCCCTCCACGGCGCGCCAATCAATCAATCAATCAATCAATCAATCAATCAATCAATCAATCAATCAATCAATCAATCAATCAATCAATGAATCAATCAATCAATCAATCTTCCTTCCTTCTGTCGATCTTTGTAGGCGCTTTGCTCCTCGGCAGCCCGGAATTTTCGTGGCCGCCGGGCTGTTATGACGACAGAAGAGAAGTGAAATTCAAAATTTAAGTTACAGCAAGGGCGGAGCCAAATAAAAGCATGCCAGCACGCGCGTAAACAGAGAGACAGACAAACAGACAGACAGACAGACAGACAGACTGACGGACGGACGGACGGACGGACGGACGGACGGACGGACGGACGGACGGACGGACGGACGGACGGACGGACGGACAAACCCTCACTCACGAACTCCTCGCGCTTTGATAGCCTCGCGGTTCAAAGACAGGTGAGGGCTTGGCTGTCTTGGTTTATGAATATGCAAAATCCACCGAACCTTAGCGATAAACAGCCTCGCTGTAAAACGAGAGTATAGAGAAAGGCGGGACCGATCGGCGCGAAACAGAAAAACAACAAAAAGCAAAACGAAAAAAACTGGCTCCAGCTCTCGGCTTGAGCGGTGTTAATAATTGCGTTCAGGTAACTGTGACGGAACACGCAGAGGCAGGCTTCACGCTCTAGCTGTTGCCGTGCCCGTCGTGCTGGGAGGAGATTCCAACGTGGGTGAAGGCCCGATGCTAGGCGGACCGGTTTGAGTTCAAACAGGAAGATGCTCACGATGCGGGAGGGAAATGCATAGGCCCATATTTATCCCCCAGAGTAGTACTGTGCTCCTTTCAAGTTTTATTCAGCTATTTAGCTAGGGTGCATGCTCAATCGCAAATTACAAACATACGTGTTTTGTTTCGAGCACTGCTTGCTCTGCGCCCTGCTTCTCTGGTCACCCTTTTCACAAAGTGAAAAGGCAGTGATGATTGTGCTGCATTTTATTGTTAAAGAATTGATGCACTTTAAGTTCGTGGGATGATCATTGCTTGGTTTGGAATGGTAGGCAAATTTCTACGGTAGGACAGACGTGGAATACTCAGATGCTATTCCCTAGTTCGATCACTGCGAAACCTGTTTATGGCCTGTGCGCTGGAGCTTGTGCTTTTCGTTTTATAGTAGTGACGTTACCTACTGCTGTGAAAAAATTGTGCTCAGGATCATGCAACTTTACCGATGTCTGACGGATCTATACAGGAATAATTTTAACCAGCGAGACTATGCTCAATCGGCTTGCACACGGTCATACATCTTACAGAGTCCCCAAAGCTACAGTGCAAATATAAATGTACATTTTTGCACTATTTGATACCCCAAAATATTTGAATTTTCTGAAACAAACGTAGAAATAGTGGTGCATTGAACAGACCCTGCGACATTTGCTCGGCTTCTTTATATTCTAATTGCTTTGACAACATAGTCAACAAACACGCTCAGTACTAAGAATAGGGGGTGACAAGTACCTCAGCCAAAAATTACTTCTGTATGCCCATCACATAACTTAAAAACGCGCTTAAACGAATTTTCCCTCTTTCCCGGTCCTGGCGTACTTCTAGCGCTCCAATTACGTGATTGCATTTCTGTGGCGGCTATTGGCCGGCTTCGTCCCAGTTGCAGAAATGAACGCGTGCGATAGCCACATTTTAAAATGCCACAAAAGTAAACCAGAAATCTGAGACGGATCTGCTGCGACGAGTAAACCACGCAGTGCCCCTTTGGGCTGGCGATAGCTTTCGCAGTGCTTCCAGACGCGAAAGAAAGCGTGAAAGGGCGTAGCGGAATTGTTGCTGAGTCCTTTTAGCGACCACAGAGAACCGTCCAATGATCGGAATGAGCAAGGCGCTTCAGGTGTCGTGCATCTTATGATATACTGGGAGAGATAAAGAAGGAGGGAGCGATAGAGAGAGAAAGAGAAAAGGTAGCGATAAAACCCGAAGGGGCCGATTGTGTATACAGCGACGCTTTATTTTTCCGCGTGTTAAAGAACGATGTAATGAGAAACATCCAGGGGACACGAAAAATGCATCCAACATGGTTTAACGGGCCGACGCAACGCAGGCGATGAGGCACGCCGTAGTGAAGGGCTCCGGATTAATTTTGACCACCTGGGGATCCTTAACGTGTGCCGAAATCTCGTACGCAAGAGCGTTTTTGCTTTTCGCCTCCATCAGAAAAGCGGCCGCCGCGGCCGGGAATCCAACCCGCGACCTTGTGCTCAGCAGCGCAACGCCTTAGCCACTAGCCACCGCGGCGGGCGGACTCTAGTGTAACTATCAGTAGACAGTACACACGTCAACACACATGGAAAAAAATCGCCAATATTGGAGAAGATAGGCTCTGATCATGCCATTTAAGTAGTTTATTCGGCACGAGAAAACCAAACATGCTAGGCAAATTGACCGATGAATACGAACATGGTGTAGTTAGAAAATCGGAATGCAGAGTTAGGCACACATGCCAGTTCATTGGCCGCTGTCGAGGATAGTATGGAGGATCCCGCCGTCATGCGGTAGAGCATTGAAAGGTCAATCTCGATGTCTTGTGAATGAAAGCCAAAGAGGACACAGCAATCTGAGTAAGCTGACATCGGTGACGGCCTTTAGCGGCTGCCCACTGCGAGAGGTGTGGTTGCTCGGGAGAATGGCAGCCTACTGCGATCCTATTTATGTCAACTGATAGGCTCAGTAATCATTCGCCATTAGTAAAGAAAACAGCATATTACAGCGCTATCAATTTCATTTGCGACTACCGAGCTAGCGCTATTAGCTAGAGGTGAATACTGTAAGACAGAGTGTGTCCCGTCGCTGTACACTGAATTTGAATTTGAAAGCTCTTTCCTTTTTAATAAAATCTGGTTCGAAATGCGCGTTTCAATCGTTGGGTGTTTACCTTCCTCGTCTGTTGTTTGCTTGCGTTTCCAATGTATGCACTGCATTACCCAGTGCGTTCACGGGATTAACACTGCTACGGTAGCAGGAATAAGTGGAACTTGAACAAGTTCCGCTTTATTGTTTGCTATGAGTAAAAAGAAATATAAGTTTTAAAAACCCCTTCACGCCACGCACTCTTTTCCTGATAAAATCAAGCGGGTGCTGGAGAAATAAACGAAAAAAAAAGGATAATGTCCAAAAATAAATGAAATTATTAGTGAATAGTAGTGTCCTGTATTTGTTTGAACAAGACATTCTCATCCACCTCCGCTTATTAAGTTGCTGGGAAGAGTTTTGACGAGGCTTACTTTGCTCTCAGCAAGCAAAATGTTTCTCCGGGGATGAGTGGAATTTTCTCAAAGAATGAGCGGTATTTTCTTTAATTTATATTCGTCAATCATATTCTCGAACTCTTCCATTGCCTGCAATCTACGTGCAAGCGTTGCAGGAATAAAACGTCCGTCTATGTCGAGATTTCTAGTCTTTGTCCTTGTAGCCATCGCCCTTCATCTATCAATACTTCATCCTTGCTTTTTGCACCCTTTTATTTGTGCTACCTCATTTAAAACCCTAATGATATCTTCCGTTTCTTTCTCTTTTTTCTCTTCTGGCTGCAACCATCCATCCACCCAGAAAATATTCCCAACGAGCTGACTAGGTTACATGTTTTCGAAAACAGGGCCGCAGACGCGTGTTACCCCCAGACTGGAAGCAAGAAAAAGATAGAAAGCAAAACTACTCGGATTCTTGTCGAGGAGTTCTCTTTACCTTAAGCCGCAAGTGGCAAACTGTAACAAGAGACACGTGTTTCTATGGGCGTATGAAAGAAGCGGCGAAACTGAGTGGTTTAAATTAAATTCTTCCGTTTACATTCGATTACCTCTGCTTACCGAAGTGGGTGAAATATTCGCAAACTGCGCTCCCCACGATGCCGCTGCAGTAATACCGACGGAACACACGGCGCAACAATTCATGTGTTCGGTTTTCATGGACGGCAGCAAAGAGTTTGGGCCTAAGCTTCCGGTTGCGGAATCGTCATGTAATGCGTAGCTTTAATACTTCGGACTGTTGTTTCCATCATCGCTGCAGGGCTCAAACTGAACGCTCGAGAAGGGAACTAGAGGGAACACGCATGCTCTTTAAGCGTAGCGCGCGATATCTTTAATTGGTGCCTTGAGCATCGCGGTTCTGTTGCAGATTACTTCGAAGACACTAACTACCATCCCAACTTCACTGCTTTGGTTTATTGTCTTTTTAAGCTAATTTAAAGCCCCTACTCCTTCTTCTAACTGTTTCATCGTCGTGTAATAAGTAGCTTAATACTTCGGACTGTTGTTTCCATCATCGCTGCAGGGCTCGAACTGAACGCTCGAGAAGAGAACTAGAGGGAACACGCATGTTCTTTAAGCGTAGCGCGCGATATCTTTAATTGGTGCTTTGAGCATCCCGGTTCTGTTGCAGATTACTTCGAAGACACTAACTACCATCCCAACTTCACTGCTTTGGTTTATTGTCTTTTTTAAGCTAATTTAAAGCCCTAGTCCTTCTTCTAACTGTTTCAGCAAGCGTCTCTCTCTCTCTCCTCTCTCTCTCTTCTCTATCTCTCTCTATCTATCTATCTTCTATCTATCTATCTATCTATCTATATACTATCTATCTATCTATCTATCTATCCTCATCTATCTATCTATCTATCTATCACCCACCCACCATCCATCCATCCATCCCACCACCACCCACCCCCCCATCCATCTCCATCCATCCATCCCATCCATCCATCCATCCTCCATCCATCCATCCATCCATCCATCCATCCATCCATCCATCCATCCATCCATCCACCCATCCATCCATCCATCCATCCATCCATCCATCCATCCATCCATCCATCCATCCATCCATCCTATCTATCTATCTATCTACTTCTATCTATCTATCTATCTATCTATCTATCTATCTATCTATCTATCTATCTATCTCTAGTTGTCTCCCTCAGTTTTAGATGTGGCGTCACAACCTATGTAAGGTCACGAACCTCCGAACCAACCTTTCTAGAGCCTCTTTTTGTGGTATTGATTTTTTGTAGTATTGGTTGGGCCTGTTTTTGTAGTATTGATGAGTTTAACGCACCGACAGCTACACAGGCGATGAGGCGCGCCGTAGCGGAGGGCTCCGGATTCTTCGTACTAGAGAATTCAGTGAGTATTTCAAATAAAAGAACACTTACACATAGTTATTCACATGTTTTGCATCAGGTGCGCCTTCGGTTACCTGTCCTCTTGGCGTTGTTAAAGAAGTACTGACACGAAATTTCACAGCTAAAGATAACTATGCAAAAGGCATTCTTTGTATAAGGCAATATCTCCCAGCAAGTTTAAGAGTAACCGCTCAGTATAACATATTTTAAATCTATTTTAATTTTTGTGCGCACGAAAAAGCTCAGAGCAGGTCAGCTGCCGACGTCAGGGCTCCCGTGACGTGGCCGATGCGATAGCTGCGGTTGGCGCACGCTGCTTCGCTGTTTGTATCACGTCATGGTTTTGGGACTGACGTCATGCTGCCCCGGAGCGTGGGGATGATAAAGATGACGGCCGGACTGGGCACGCGAGCGCGCGCCTCCAGTCCGGCAGTGGTACGTGAAACAAAAACGGTGACGTAAGGAGCGCCCTCCTGTCATGGCGGCCGCCTCGGTGTTTGTTTTCTCGAAACCGACACTGACCCGAACAAACGAGGCTGTAAATAATTATTTACACTTCGATCGCCCTTATGATGTGCCATTCTGTGATTAGTGGACTGGTAGACACCCATCGCAGTGAAAGAAGCGTAAGACAAAAATTTTATGTCAGTACTCCTTTAACATCATAAACTCCTTGGCAGCAGTGGTAGTCATTTGGAAATGTTTTGGCTATGTGTACTTTGTCCTCATGCTTGCTATAATGGAAGGAACAAATATGGCGGTAGTTGTCTTTCGCAGCATCAAAAAGCATGTATTAAAATTTGGACAGAACCCCCTAAACCCCCATCTTGCGAGCCAAAAAATGCTAGCAATTAAAGTACGCGAATAATTTTTTGCTCTTTGACTCAGAAGACCGACGCTATGTACTTGACTAATCAGCGAACTTGTCTACGTATGAATCTCCGTAGGGATTCAACAGCCTCTGGCAGTAGTAACGGAAGCAGTAAATCACTGCAAAGGAAATACTGAGATTATTTAATAAAATAATTATTCCTTCATTTTCCCTTCTTGGAGATGAGGGAGGCAAGGTAAGACTATGTTTATACTTATCGCCTTCATAACGCCGATGATTTTTCTCGGCTTCAATTTCTCCCTCACGAAAGTCATCTGACCATTATATTTCGTCTACTTTGATAGCTTAAAAAGTCCCCATTGCCATGGTAATTAGGAAGCTATAAGAAATGCGCATTCTTGATTTTTTATAAAAAACTAGCCTTATATTTCCACCAACTGGATTCCTCCCCCGCATTACGCTGCGTTCAACAAATTGAAGTAATGGATATTGACAAGTTCTAATATTTTATGCTACATCAAGGCAGGAGTGGCGTAGAAGGGAAGTGTAAAAATCACACTACTCAGTGTATCTTCTACTAGCATTCCAACGGAAGCAGACGCAGCATTTAATCCCACAACTATTTTTATTGGCGGCTGCCAATAACACAAACTCGCCTCCTGAGGGAAGTGCAAAAAGTGTTTAATGTGTCGCCACACTTACACAAGTTTTACTTGTTATTTGGTTTAACGCTTTTGACTTTTGCGTAAACGTTCGCATTATTATTATTTTTCCTATACGTGAATCTTTCCGATGGATCAAATTTGTATTCCCGTCATGGTGTCCTTAACGACTTCAGCCTGTGTGGACTCAGTTTTGTTTGTGGCCTGTGTGGGGCTCATTTTATCTCAAAGTCTGATGTGTGCCCGGTTTGTTTCGAAAAATATGTTGGTACGAATGTACCTGACGCCCCCCTACGCTGGGCGACTTCACCCCGCACCTCGTCTTCATCTGTACATACTCATCAGCAACCAGCCATGCGCCTACTTGTTACTTCATCTTCTACGGACATGATCATCATCATCGTGTGTTCTGCGGTGCTTGCGGCTCGAACGCCTCAGTAAACGCCGTTCCTAGCCCTTGTCTCTCAAGTGGCTGTCCTGTAGATGGTGATTCACGGAAACGTTTAAGCGTTCAATTTTTCGGATTGGCAACACTGAAACGAACATGTCTTCGGCACAGACCATGGCACGGCTGTGGCACTGCTGCCCGTTGAAACCCGATTCTCGGGCTTTGGTGGCAACAAATATGTTATAATGTGACGTCGCATGGCACTTGTTGGGGGTGGTCGTTACAGCTTTGCTTTCCAATTAGCTTCACAGCGTGGATTGAAGCGAATTTTTTTGTGATGAATCTCCCTTTTGTCACTATTCGAGAGGTGCTTGAGGACACTCCTAAACCATGATCTATGCTAGCTCCAATGGAAAAAAATTCCCCTTACGTACGTCGCAGCTCATCGGCCTCTTCACTTTTCCTGTCAACTGAGAGACGACCTGTTCACCGGTAATATTAGGACGCGATATGGCAAGTGATTATTGATCTCTGCCCCAGACGGAATCTGCAGTGGTTGTTAATCTTGCTTCAAATGTTCGAAATGAAACTGCGGCGAAAGCGTTCGCAATCCCGCTATTCATGTGATGCATGCGCTGATAAGCAAGTAGGAGACAAAGCGGACACTCCACTGTCTTTCTCTCCATAGAGGATGTCATACCATTTTAGCTAAAGTGAGGAATCAATTAAGAGCGAATAGTGTGTGGAATTATATTTATTCCCCATTTTTAAAAACTCCACTATGGTAATCCAGTCGTCAGTAGCGAGACGTGTTTAAATGTCTTCCCTTAGTCCCAATCTTTATGCTCATCAAGAAAGTTGCAGTCAACTTTTTCTTTCAGTATTGAGGTTCCTTTTCAGGGAGGAACACACGGTGGGAAACAGCTTTCGCCTGCACCCGCTAACAATGCGATCGGGGGAAGCGAATATATGTACAGTCGACTTCCCACTTACAGCGTCGTTTCGAGCTTCTTTGTACACGAGCTAAGATAGAGGCCAACGACCGGAAACAGCCATACTCTCCTGCTTCTAAATGTTTTTTTTCATTTCTTTTTTCGGACTTCCCTACAATGAATAGCCGCGGCTGCATTGAGAGCCACGCCCTCAAATAACACGCTCTAACGTAAAGAAACTCGCAGCTGCCGTTTCCGCTTTCCCTGATATTGCGCAAGAAGTACACCGGTTAAGTTCCACTTATATTACTAGCACTCATGTCCAAGCAGACGACAGCAGAAGTTGTCTGAGGAGGTGTAACGGCCCCTGAATCTTGTTGCATTTCGCCGTCTTGCTGTCGCAGCAATTTCGACTTGCTGCTCTGCACTTAGCTGCCACCTACTCAACCAGGAATCACAGGCGCGGACGCGGCGCAGGATGTTGTTGTGTGTGTATTTCTGTTAAGGAGGCCTGGACCGTGCGCGACATATGGTGCCATGTTTATTCGAGATACGTCGCCTGCGGGCTATTTTTATTTCGTCGGCTCGCCGGGAAGTTTTCGGCTGAGTTTGTCAATATGTTTTTCTAAGCTGACATGTGCGACAGCTTTCACGTGGCATGCCATAAATATATCGTCACATGTGCGAAAAGTCGCGAAGCTTATGCAGCGCATAAACGAGTCCTGTAAGAGGTTTTGCCGACACATGGGTGTTCTCATTTTAAAATATATCAACGTTCTAGTGATCACCTCCTAAAAGAATTTTCTTAAAGTGATGAGTATTAGTGGAGATATTGCAAACTAAAACATTGGATTTTTTTCCCCGCGCCGTGATTCTGCCTCGTTTCGTCCACCTCCTCGCACCACGCAGGCGTGACTGCCCATCGTGCCTCCCTTCTCGGTGACGTATGCGAGAACATCCGGTTGCGGACGTCGTCTGTTGCTGCGATGTTCTGCGCCGCAGCATCGCTTTGGGAAGGAGCCGTCTGATTTTCTGCGTTTCGTTTTGCGCTGTTTTTTATCATTTTGCTTATGAATCCTGCACTCAGCTCATGGCTGGAAAAGCTGACGGAAGAAATGGGGCGGGACCGTTACGCTTCCACACCACGCCGAAAGATCGCCCGAAAAGAGGACGACCCTGTCACCGCGCGTATACGCGGCGACGATTTGTGTTGGCCATGGGAGTCTAAAATATGTGAGCGAATGACTATAAAGTTGCCTCGAAATTCGTTTGAGTGAGCACGCTCATGCGATCCTAAGCGACTTCGGTTTATGTATTGCTAATTTGACCGCTCGTTCGCGCCAATGCCGAGCTTGGTCGTGTTGTGGTGACGGAAGTAGCAATGCAGTAGACTCCAGGTAAGACGAACTCCGTTAAGATGAATCCCCTGCTTAAAGGGGCCCTGAAAGGCATTTTGAGCACACTAAATGAACTAGCGCAATCGCTAGATTGGGTCGCCAACGTCACCTGTGCCAAGTATTACTCTTTTACGCGCAGCGGAAAGCTCACACTTTTGTTGCAAAGTTTGTCGCTTTTTTCTCACCCTTTCCTTCGTGTTTTTGGACGCCGCCATCTTCACATGTCTACATCATCGATTCCCAGATGTTCGTCATGAGCTAGACATCCTGCTATTGGGCGGCTTTTTCACGCACTTCCGGCAAAGAGATGAGTCGTCTGCTCAGCGTCGGCTCGCCGGCTGATCTGCCAGAGGAGTGCCGGAGTGCTTTGACATTTTACGACAAACGAAACAAGTGTAAACAAACGCTTAACCGTTTGTATTGAATGCAACACGGCCATAACACGACGTGGATTTTATCTTACGTGAGTACGTACCATAAAGAAAGTCCCGTGGCACTTCTTTGGTGCAATCGCAGAGAACGCCCTGAGCCGAATGCCCGGGTTTGACGCGTACATTTTATTCAACTTCAAAACAATCCAGAGATGCGTTTCGAACGAACACAACGTCACAACATGCGTTGCAAGTCTGAACCGCGATTGACAGACGATGAGTTGCCTCCTCCTGCCCGTCGTAAATTCGGCACTCACCTCACACCCGGTTTGCGGGGACGAGCAGCAAGTCACAACTCTGGCGCGCAAGCGAGAAGGCTTTTAGCCAGGCACACTGCACATACCCCATGCGAGGTTGAGTGGTACGTCGTTCGAGAAAGATAATCCAGACCATGGGAAGCACTATCCACCCGCAGAAGTACAATGTCGCATTTCATCGCGAAACGAACGCGTCCACAACACACAGGAGGCGATGCACACACACACACACAGCTTCGGTTGCTGCATTGGCTTAGCTGCAAGCTTCGTTCGGACAATCAGCGATGCTACGACGATACAGAGCTGCGTGAGGACGACGTCTAACCACTTCACTATTTAAAACACAGGGGCAAAGAACTAGGTTCATCGGAAGCAAAAAAATCCTTCCTCCCATTATAGTGCCTGAAATATACTGGCGAGTGTGCCGAGGGCGGGCTCCAGGCGGGCGCCGGGAGCGATGTACGCGGCCATCTGCAGCTTGGGGCTCTGCCGTGCGGGAGTGTGCGCGTTCATCCGGCCCGAGCAGATCGCGGGGTTACCTCCGAGCTGCGTAGCAGACGGCAGCGGCAGAACTTTTCATTCCCGCTTGCGACGAAAGCGAGCGAAAGCGACGGGAATTCTGTCGCGCAACCAAAATTTGTCCCGACCATTCGACAAAACCGATCGTCGCGCGACAAAGCGACGGAATTCCTGCCGCTCTCACTCGCTTTCGTCGCAAGTGCGAACGGGCCTTTATGCGCAATCTCCGCCCCACATAAAACAAGCTCTTGCTTGTCGCCTGAGCATACGGTTGATATCTGACTACGTTACACTGTGCTTGCCAGTGTATTTAAACGATGTCACTAGGTTTGAAACGTACGCGCTCGGCGTGCAACTTTGTAAACGCAAGCGGTTTCACATACGCACGCTATTTTGCTGCTAATAAAGTTTTAGTACAGCGTTTGTGGCCTTTGCATACGCTAAACGCTAAATTTTTGCGTCCCGCTACGTGACACCGCGATGGGAGTTTTAGTAGAGCGTCTCATCAGTTTTGCGTAGCGACACACTAATGCATACGGCGCCATCTGTCAAATGTTTTCCGAAATGTCTCGCCGGCTGATCTGCTAGCGGAGTGCCGGAGTGTTTGGACATTTTACGACTATCCAAACAAGTGCAAACAAACGCTTTCCCGTCAGTGTTGAATGCAACACATGGGTGCAGCTTGTCAGAACACGGGTTCTCGCTGATCGAGTGCAGCGTTGGTTTGCTCTTCGCCTTCACGTTCATCGCCGCTGATAAAGCGATCCGATCCGGCGCGTTTTGTGCACGGGTTCTGTGTCGGTTGAAAATGTCTTTTTTCACATGCCGCCGGTAGTAGGAATTACAACCACCGCAAAATAACACCCGGCACCAGCGGGGCCACATCTGAGACCGCGCTTTTTGGATAAACAGTGCGCGGTGCACCAAAGGGAACGAGCGCACGATTCTCCCCACGCGGCTGCGAGTTCGCCGCCGATACCAACTGCAGCCCTGCAGCTACGTACACCGCGAAAGGGCAAGGCCAGGCCGCACACATGCGGCCAGGTCATTCGTTCGCTTTTCCAGCCTGTCTCCATGGTGTCAACAGAGATGAAAAAGCCGAAAGAGCTGGCCCGTAGCAGACGGCAGTCTGTGGGAGCGCAATAGCGGAAGTACGTCACCGCTGAGGAGCGGAGCATCATGGGAGGGGAGGCCAACAGCGAAGAAACAGTTGAAAGGAGGAGGAAATACGGCGCGACGATAATTCGCGGTTTTTGATTTACGATTTCTCAGCTAATACTCATCGCTTTAACAAAATTCTTGCAGGAGGAGATTGCTAATACATTGCTTTATTTGGTTACATGTACATCCATGCATCGGCGGAAGGCATTTCAGGACCCCTTTAAGACGAACAACGCTTTTGTTATCCTGTAAAGTCCACAGTGCGAAAAACCTCTGCTTAAGACAAATTTCTGATGGCCCCTTAAAACAAATTTTAATGGCCCCTTCCAGTTCGTTTTACCGGGAGTCTGCTGTATTCTATCCGGTTATTCCAATTGGTTCTAAATGTTTGTAACCATAACAATACCGCAGCCGAAGAGTTGCACGGTACGGGACTTCTTTTAGGGTGCGTTGCGCATTCAATTCCCCCTTTCCTTCTCCCCTCCTCTCCCAACTACATTACGAGAAACTTTTGCGTGACCCTGGGTTTATCAACTTGGCAAGTGCACCGTGACCGACATTACGAGTGGTTTTGAAAGAGTAGTGGGAGCTTTCGGGCGGAGCCTACCCCTTTGTACGACCGTGCATTTGATTGCTCAAAACAAATATTCCACCCTCGCTTTTTTTCTTGATGGCGTGGAGGCCCTTTCCTGTCTATAAAGGCTCTTTGTTCATTTTTTCGCGTGCTCAGTGCTGCCAAATGCGATATGTGGAGGCTTTAGTTGCCGGCCGCGGCTGTATATCCCCCCTTCCCCTCCCTCCCCAAGCCCAGCTGTTGTCTTGTTTAAGTGGATAGACGGAAACTATGTTTACTCTATATAAAGAAATACCAATTTCTCAAAATACACACATCAGTATTTATTCATCTGAAAGTACAATGGCATTTTTCTATATAGAAACACGAGTTTAAAAAGAACAAATCTTGCCAATGGCTTAAACGATGCCTTGATGATTGATATGGTAGTTCTGCAGTTCAAGCAAAATGTTTTGTTTTGGATTTGCGAATACGATACGCACACCATGCCACTTATGCAACTGCGCGCAAAAAAAAAAAAAAAAAAAACGGGCCGAGATTTGACCCGCGACGTTGCTGGAGTGAGCGCAAGCCTTCATCCCACTGCACCACGACAACTTTTGTAGCGAAACGTAGACTACGCTACCTCGGGAAGTCTCGCGGGGTGCCCAGTTTTGACCTTGAAAGGTGGAATTCAAACCCCACCCCCTTCCTCAAGCGGCCCGACGACGGGGTGAGATAGGCGAGGGGGGAAGGGAGACGTGTGCGGGAACCGTGTCGCCACCTGGCGGAGGAAGGCGAGGAGGCCGTCCACCGCAGCCATAAGCACACTCCACGAAGGGAGGCTAGGAGGCCGCGTACGGCGCAGAGCCGGATGCGATGGAGGAATACGAACATCCAGCTGTGGTCGCTCGTACAGCGGCGAGGCTTAAACAACGCTGTGAGGTGAGATGATGAATAAACGGTGTATTCATTGCAAACTTGTCGGTATATCATTGCGAAACCACCCTCACCCCTGACAATGGCCTAGCAAGGGCAGTGAAGCTTTCGCTTTCAACTGGGGTTATCAAAAGCTAAACCAGAGTAGTTTATTTTTTATATATATTGCCTGTCTTTGATAATTCAAAACGCACTACATTTCAACAGGGTAAATAGGGTAAATCCTTATCAAGCTACAAAAATATTAAATAGCAGTGTTATGAAAATAAATTTCCTAAGACCATTTTCCCCATTCAAAAGCGAACGTAGAAAATGTCTAGTCCGTAATGGCACACCATTCTCTACATTTTGAAGTGTTGTTTCTTAAATATTTTTTGAATACCAAGAACGTTGCATTGCATGTTTCAATATGCAACTTATATTTATGATATATTAGTCATGCTGTCAACAATTTCACTGGGCCCATTGTTAGAAATACATGCCTATTCCTTCTGTACACTGCACGCACCATTAACTTTTTGTGAGATGTATGCTTACCTAATATTTGTTATTATATTGCCGCGAACCATACATTGGTTTGCTTATTTGTGTTTTGCTTTTACCGCCCGGCTGCGCCGGTCTGCGTTATCTCTGCGCCAAGGGAAGCGCGTGTTCATTCTTTCTTTCTGTGCCGCATGCTTTATCTGTTGTGATGGGGAGAGCGTTCCGATCTAACGTGAACGGCCCAGAATGATCTTCTTGGATCTACTATGTTCTCGATGCGAATCGACGTTTCGAGAACAACGCGCGCCGAAAATAAAAGGCCTGCAGTGCGGACGCCGGGGCATTCGATTCGACGACACTCGCCTGTGCAAGTCACTTTGTTGACCGCTGCTTCGCCGCCTCTGTATTCTTTTTAGTGTTAGGGGAGCACAAGTTCGCTCCAATAAACGTGTTTCTCATTCACACAACTGCATCGTCCTGTGCTTCGTGACATCTGGTGGAGGTGCCTGGGTACGCACCCTTCATGCCCACTACAACCTCGAAAGGCCGCCAAGCCATTCAACAAGAGCCAGCCCCCGCCTGCAAGATTTACCGCCCGAGTTCGGTTTGATGCCAGAAGGGCCCAAGAAAAGGAACGCTGCAACCAACACCATGGTGCAAGAAACAACGTCGCCAATCGTCCTGCAACAGCCCCGGGAACCGCCATCGTTCCGAGGAGCCCCCGCAGAAGACCCAGAAGAATGGTTGGAGAAACTGGAGCGCGTCCGGAAATTCAACAGGTGGGACGACGCAGAAACGTTCCGGCACGTTTTCTTTTACTTGGAAGATTCGGCTCGCACTTGGTTCGACCACGAGAGCTCCTTGACAAACTGGGCTCAGTTCAAAAGCGAGTTTACTAAGACCTTCACTACCGTCGTGCGGAAAGAAAGAGCCGCCCTTTTGTTGGAAACGCGCACGCAACACCCCAACGAAGGTGTCGTGATCTTCGTTGAGGAGATGAAGCAGCTATTTCGCCGCGCGGACCCCGAAATTACGGAAGAAAAGAAGTTGCGCTTCTTAATGCGCGGAGTGAAGGAGGAACTGTTTGCTGGACTTGTCCGAAATCCGCCCAAAACCGTCGCCGAATTCGTGACCGAAGCCAGCACCATTGAGAAGCCCTCGAAATGCGTGCTAAGCAGTATGACCGCAACTTTGTTGGCGCGGCCAATGCGAACGACTTTGGCAGCACGCGGATCCCGGCCGACAGCCACGCGAGACTATCCGCGCAATAGTGAGAGAGGAGCTGCGGAAACTTCTCGACAACACCGCCGCAGCCCCAAGTCGCTTGCTCCCTCACCGTGTTAGAGAGAAGTGCACACAGCGTTGGGAACTTCTACGCCATCCGAGGTACCCCGAGAGCCACAAGCTATGACATACTCCGCGGCTGTTCGTCGACCCCGCCTGCTCCAACACGCCGTCAAGAGGCCGCCGCCACCGCCCCCCGCCCCGCCCGCCCGACCTCCGCGTAGCCCGAAACCAGACGCCGAGGAAGACGGACGTATGGCGAACTCCCGATAACCGTCCTCTGTGCTACCACTGCGGAGAGGCCGACCACATTTACCGTCGCTGCCCATACATAGACTCGGACTGCGTGGTTTCTCCGTCGACGCACCTCCCTCCTCTCTCTCCCTGGACCAACGACACGTATATCGACGAGTATCTATCTGAAACCAGCCGTGGCCCAGCGCGTTTCAACCGTTCGCCGTTCGCCGTCGCCCTACCCCTACCAATCGCCGAACGCGCCTAGCAACAGCTGACTTCGCCCGTGAAGGTACCCCAGCCCACGCGAGGGAAACTAAAGGCAGCAACTTCTGGAGGTGAAGTTGCTCTACGTCGAAAAACTAGAAACCCTCCAACGACGCAAGGACGCGCTGAAGACAGTGATTCACGACATGCCCTCATATCCCGACCCCCGACCTACCCCTACGATACTCCCGAACACGACGACAGCTACAACGCACGCGACGCCTACCCGACCTGACCAGACGACCGTGAGAGAGACACGACGACGATGCACAGGCCCGACCATCAACACGTACAAGCAGAGATACGACGCCCCGACGAACCCGGAACTCGAGGACGACTGCATCTGACGTCAAGGTGTCCGTCGACGGCTTTGACGTAGTCGCCCTCGTAGACACGGGAGCTGACTATTCGGTAATGAGCGGATCATTTGCGTCTAAGCTGAAGAAAGTTATGACCAGATGGGACGGTCCGCACATACGCACAGCAGGAGGCCACCTCGTGACGCCAAGTGGAACGTGCACATCGCGCGTCACCATAGACGGCACAACGTACCCTGCGGCGTTCGTCGTTTGCCTAACTGCTCCCGCGACGTGATTCTCGGAAGGGACTTTTTGACGGACAACGGCGCAATAATTGATCTGCAGACCAAGTCGATAACATTTTCCTCCAATCACTCCACGACGCCGCAGCCGAACCCCGATCACCGTGCTGCTGTCAGGATCGCCGACGATCACATCACCCTGCCCCCCCCGCGCAAGCTTGATGATCGCCGTCTACTGTGAGGATGCTGCTTCTGACATCGACGCTATCGTAGAGAGTGATCGAAGGTTGCTTCTCGACCGCGGTGTCTCCGTCGCAAGAGGCATTGCGCACTTTAAGCAACGCCAATCTCACGTTTTGTTCACTAATTTCACCGAGGAGTACCAGCATTTAAACAAGGGAGCTGCAATTGCGTTCCTCGAAGAAACGCAAGAAGCAAGTGATGTGATCGCAGTCGCCGACTTTGAACGCACACCCGTAGAAACATTCAAGCTCCCGCAGCCATTCGACGTGAATCCGGCGCTACCGCAAGAACAACGGAAAAAATTATTGGCTTTGCTGCGTCGCTATAGCGAATGTTTTTCGTCGAGCGCAAAACTACGTCAGACCCCTCTAGCGAAGCACCGAATAATAACCGAAGATGGAGCCCGACCTACCCGACAGTCACCGTACCGCGTCTCTTCACACGAACGGGAAGCCATCCGGACTCAAGTCGACGACATGCTGAGCGATGACATTATACAGCCATCGAAAACCCCCTGGGCTGCGCCCGTCGTACTCGTAAAGAAAAAAGACGGCACATTAAGGTTTTGCGTTGACTACCGGCGACTGAACAAAATCACGAAAAAGGACGTGTACCCCCTCCCCCGAATCGACGACGCCCTCGACCACCTCTGCCACGCGAAGTACTTCTCATCGATGGACTGAAGACCGGCTACTGGCAAATTGAAGTGGACGAGAGAGACCGAGAGAAGACTGCATTTATAACCCCAGACGGCCTATACGAGTTCAAGGTGATGCCGTTTGGGCTGTGCACAGCACCAGCGACGTTTCAAAGAGTCATGGACACTGTGCTAGCTGGCCTTAAGTGGCACACCTGCCTCGTATACCTCGACGACGTAGTGGTATTCGCCCGGACTTTCGACGAACACCTTGCAAGGTTGGAGTCTGTACTCGAGGCCATTCGTACGTCGGGGTTGACGCTGAAGCCTGAAAAGTGCCGTTTCGCATACGAGGAACTCAAGTTCTTTGGGGCCCCGTCGTCAACGCCGCGAGAGTCCTACCTGACCCGGCAAAAACTTCAGCTATCGCGAACTTCCTAGGCCGAAAGACAAGAAGGGCGTGCGAAGATTTCTCGGGCTGTGCGCATACTACCGGCGCTTCGTCGCAAACTTCGCACGCATTGCAGAGCCACTCACGCGCTTGACGAAAGACAGCACCCCTTTCAGCTGGGAAAACGACCAAGAAAAAGCATTCTCCGAGCTGCAAAACCCCCTGCAAAGCCCGCCCGTGCTCGCTCATTTCGACGAAAATGCCGAAACGGAAATGCACACGGACGCCAGTGATATAGGCTTGGGTGCCGTCCTTGTCCAAAAACAAAGCGGCTGCGAAAGGGTAATCGCCTATGCCAGCCGTGGTCTGTCGAAGGAGGAGAAAAACTATTCTGCCTCTGAGAAAGAGTGCCTGGCTATTATATGGGCGATTTCAAAATTTCGCCCATACGTGTATGGAAGGCCATTCAAGGTTGTAACAGACCACCATGCGCTGTGTTGGCTCGCCAATTTGAAGGACCCCTCTGGCCGTCTTGGGCGGTGGAGCTTGCGCCTGCAGGAGTTCGACGTTACAGTCGTTATAAATCCGGCAGGAAACACTCCGACGCCGACTGCCTGTCCCGCGCCCCCGTCGACCCACCACCAAAGACTCGATGAAGACAGCGCGTTCTTCGGGATCGTGACGGAGAGCGACCTAGCCGCCCAGCAGCGTGCCGACCCCGACTTACGCGTCATAATCGAGTACCTCGAGGGATGCAACGTTGCCGTTCCTAGGACCTTCAAAAGCAGCTTACCAGCATTCAGCCTGAGAAACTCCGTCCTCGTGAAGAAGAATTTCAGCCCCGGAACAAGAGCGAATTACTTTTTCGTCATCCCCGCGGACCTTCGTGACGAAATTTTGGAAGCGTGCCACGACGACCCGTCTTCCGGACATCTCGGCACAGCCCGCACTATTGGAAAAATCAAGGCGAGGTACTACTGGCCCGGCCTTACCTCTGACGTCACCCACTACGTCCGGAGCTGCCGTGACTGCCAGCGACGAAAAACGTCGCCGACAAGACCCGCCGGACTTCTGCAACCGATCGCCGTCCCATCGAGACCATTTCAACAGATTGGAATGGACCTTTTAGGCCCGTTCCCTACGTCACGATCACAGAACAAGTGGATTGTCGTAGCGACAGACTACATGACGCGCTACGCAGAGACCGCTGCTCTTCCGAGGGGACTGCACAAGAAGTGGCAAAGTTCTTTATAAGCCAAGTTGTGCTGCGACATGGAGCCCCGGAAGTCCTAATCACAGACCGCGGAACGGCATTTACTGCGGAGCTGATGCAAGGAGTATTACGCTACAGCAACACGGATCACCGAAGAACGACGGCGTACCACCCCCAAACGAACGGACTAACAGAACGTCTGAACAAGACAATCGCGGGTATGCTGTCAATGTACGTTGACGTTGAACATAAGACTTGGGACGAAGTGCTCCCGTATGTCACGTTTGCGTACAACACGGCTATCCAGGAGACGACGCAGATGACGCCGTTCGAGCTTGTCTACGGTAGAAGGCCGACTACGATGCTCGACGCCATGCTTCCGCACGTAGAAGACGACGACCTCAACGCCGACGTCCACGGATATCTTCAACGTGCGGAGGAGGCCCGCCAGCTCGCTCGAGTTCGTATAACGGACCAGCAGCTGGTGGATGCGGGCCGCTACAACCTCCGACGCCGAGACGCCGAGTACCAACCAGGGGATCGTGTGTGGGTTTGGACTCCCATTCGACGACGCGGACTCAGTGAGAAGCTTCTGCGACGCTATTTCGGACCCTACCAGATTCTACGACGTGTTGGCCAACTTACCTACGAAGTGATCCCTGATGGTGACTCCGGCACATCACGACAACGCAGGCGGCCTGAAGTCGTCCACGTGGTTCGCCTAAAACCTTTCTACGGACGATGACGAACTTTTATTTTCATTTGTTCGGACTGTCGCTTATGTTAGCATCGGGTCGATGCACTCTTAGAGGGGGGGTAATGCCGCGAACCATACATTGGGTTTGCTTATTTGTGTTTTGCTTTTACCGCCCGGCTGCGCCGGTCTGCGTTATCTCTGCGCCAAGGGAAGCGCGTGTTCCATTCTTTCTTTCTGTGCCGCATGCGTTATCTGTTGTGATGGGGAGAGCGTTCCGATCTAACGTGAACGGCCCAGAATAATCTTCTTGGATCTACTATGTTCTCGATGCGAATCGACGTTTCGAGAACCACGCGCGCCGAAAGATAAAAGGCCTGCAGTGCGGACGCCGGGGCATTCGATTCGACGACACTCGCCTGTGCAAGTCACTTTGTTGACCGCTGCTTCGCCGCCTCTGTATTCTTTTGAGTTGTTAGGGGAGCACAAGTTCGCTCCAATAAACGTGTTTCTCATTCAACACAACTGCATCGTCCTGTCTTCGTGACAATATGTTACACGGATAGATACATCCCTGAAACGCTTCATCTATGCACGTGGATGTATTGTAGTAGTATTGTACTTCATGTTTTTATGTATGAACCGGTCTTATGTGTTTTACTCTTTTGTTACGTTGAATTTCTGTTGTTATGTTTCTTATCTCGTTTTGCTGAGAGCCTGGTGTTTGAATCTAGGTCCTTTCTGTGAAACTGTGAAACCTGTATGGAGGCCGGGGCCCCGTCAGGCGATGCCCGCCTATAGCCTCGGCTTCCTCTTAGAGCGGTCTAAGCAAAATAAAGGAAAAAAAAATATGCACACATACAAGAGGTAGAGTTGCCAGCCGCTAAAAGGGCTAACTTTGTCGATTAAAATGCCCTCATGTCGATCAGTTACTATATTCGGCAGCCAATCGGGTAAGTCATGGTGTAATTTATTGATTTCAACAAATCGGTCATTGCTTTCCTTGAAATACTCCCTTGCACAGCGCGCAGCAGCTTCATTATACAACCTTGCTGTACGTGAGCGCCATATACTATGGATACCCAGTGTCATGACTAAATCGTAAAGCCTTCCATCCGTATTGTCTATTGCAAGGAAACGTATACCGTGAGCATTAAGTGGAAAATCTTTGTGTAATGCCCTCTGTAGCACATCCGAAAAATATACTCCCTGCCTACAATGCAAAAATACATGATCTATCGTCTCGGGTGATTCCCAAGTAAGACAATCTGTACCCCAAGGCGCAAATACCCCCTTCGTTTCATAAACGTTCCTACTAATAATGTTCCTGTATGTAACATAAATAAAAAGGACTTGACCCCTGGTTAAATCTGCATTCTTCTTTCGCTACCGCGCCTATCAAAATCGATCAATTTGATCGATACTTTTGGGAGCGCCTTTCCATAGTGTTCCAGGCGTTTCTCGAACTAGTACAGCTGTTCGGAGTTAGATCAGAAAATTGCCTTTCAAACACAGTTTTGTTTTCATTTTTGTAACGGAAACGTGATTTTTGACACGCTTTTGAATCACCTGGGTGTGGAAAAGGGGCGTGGTCATCGCGCGTCACGGCTACCAACGAATAATGCGTGCAACTCGTAATTACTCTGCACCAGCGCTTGTTTTTTGCCATCAGTGCGTGAATGAGGAACTAGCAAACGATTTTAAATCGTCAGGTTCGCGCTCTGACAGTAATAATCCCAGAAATCGGCTCAAAAGGTCAAGCAGTGCCTGGTTGCAAAGCTGCTTTATGATTTTAGGCAGTTTTATTGCCTTTTCGCACGTTGTTCTAAGTACTGTGGTAGTTCTACTTACCCCAGGACCATTCGCAAACAGTTTACAACAGTTTCGGTTTCGTTTCTGCATCGCGAAATTCATATTTAGCGCTACTACGCAGTTACCCAACTTCAAGGCTACCTGCCATGGCGCGTGAAGCATCTGCGACTGATCCTCGAACAAAGCACGGCACTCCTGATTTCCCCCCACCCTATCCCGATTTCTGCGATAAGAACTTCAGATGCAAGTCAAAAGGTCACACCCAGTCGCGAGATATCTGTTCCGCCGAGGACAGCGCTTCAAACCGGCCTTACACTGCCAGCTGTTCGCCTTCCAGTTTCGTTTCCATGCGAGGGTATATCCGGGTGTCTAATGTTGCTGCTTAGTTGAACTGTCTATTCGGACCCGGGGTCTCTGATAAGTTTTTGTACTGTTTCATTTGGAAAATGTTAGGTGGCGATGCAATAGAGGAGGCTCGTTGTGCTGATCTTTTTCAGCGCGCAACTGCTACTCGGCCAAAGATCGCAGGGCACGATTCTAGCTCATCGTACCTCATTTTTGCGAGCAAGGCTACAATTGCGAGTAAGAAGATGATAATAAAGCTCAGCGTTATGTTTTGAGAGATAACTGAACGTGAACGGCAACAAGCATCAGCCACGGCGTTCCGTTTTCAACTTCATGCATGTTTTTTTCCGCATCGCGTGCTTGTCCCAAATATTGTGATCGCTGTAAATGCAAAGTCAGCCATTGACAAGGTGTTTTTACGTTATGTGGGGCAAATTGGTGCCTCTGATAATGACAAACCGCCAGAATTATTCCAGAAAACCTCCCGAAATTGCACATTTTGAATTGGAGGTTGTGCTTCACCGCACGACACGAGACCGTGCATGCTAAAAATTTGTTTTTTTATATCTGACAAACTGTTCAGCGCAAGTCTACATTTTTCTAGGGCGTCTTTTTAAATATTTTCCTACAAAATGTATATTCTAATATTTTTCTACTACCGGTGGTTTGATATACACAACTCATTTTTTATCATTTTTTTTCGACAACTTGACAAAAATTCTGGTTTTGATATTTCTTTACAACTATGATATATAAAAACCTTTAAAAACTGGTATTATTGGAAATGCCGTTAATAATCTGCATTTTGTGCTCCTGCAATTAGTGCCTAACCCAATTTTTATCATGAAAAAAAATGTTTTCTTGGACCCCTAAAATTACTCAATTTTCCGGCGGTAGCAAAAGAGTTAACCTTCTTAAGCACATGCCTACCGGGCCCTTCAAGTTACATGGCTCTGTATGTGGGTTCTTATCACTGCCCCACATGCGTATTCCTCCTCTTCCTCTGCATATAGGCACAGGGAAAACAACATCGACAATATCATTATACAGTTTTCTTCCGCGTAATCGTACTTAAAGGGACACTGAAGTAAAACCGAAGTTGTTCTAAATAGACAGATTGGCATCCTCAAGAAAGCAAATATACTACTTTCGGCGGCGTACCTTGAAAACAGTCGTGTAAATAATCAAGAAGTGAAGCTATCTGTCGCCAAGCAGAGATGACTTAAATTAAACGGTGACTGAACGGATGTGCCAAGAGTCGCGTGAGAAACAACAAAACGAGAACCATGCACACAAACCCTCAAAGAAGCAAAATATTTATCGCACGTTGACTTTCGTAAGTCATAAACAAATATAAGGTTACAGGTACAATTCAAGCCATGCCGACATTCGCCAGCTGGCAAGCTGACGCACCAGTGGCGGTTGGGATGGTCGTTGCAGGTTCGGCGTAGTCACATGCCTGTTATCGCCTCGTTTACATCATGACGGCAAGTAGCTCGTCGCCTTGCACTGTTCCGCTTTTCTGCGGACAGTAATTTGCGTTTGATAGAACAAGTGTTTTGCTCCCTCACGTACACTCTTAGGCAAAAAGGACTAAAATAGGGACTAAAATACCAGCCGTTAGTCTTCGCGGGCGACCTGTTCATCTTCAAGGGGAGTATCTGCGGCAGAGTACGTGCCGTGTGCATAAATGCGACTAACTGTTCGTCCCCGCCGATCGCTAAGGAGTAACGGGAAGACGAAACGCATGCAGTTAGTCTCTTTTCTGCGTCGTTAATCCCCTAATGGCGTCGTCGTTGCCCTTTCGCGCATATGTGTGCGAACAGTTTTATATTTCCAAAACACAAGCCATTGCAGTCACTGGGTGCTTTAGATGGTGCCACGGGAGAAAATATTTATGTTAGTTATAAGAAAATCGCCTAGGGTTAGTAGAGCGGCGGGTAATGGCAAGGAGCGTCGAAGCGCGATTGCCATACGCTTTTCGGCGAGGTTATGTTGATACGCTGTGTTGCATACGATTCGTGCGAGGTAATAACAGCCAATGAAAGCTTTCAAGCGCCTTAACAGTAACACAAAATTAGTGACAATAGCAAAGTGGATTCCTGAGCGTAATGAATATGTATATGTTTAACAGACGAGAAAAAACGCATGTTGCTGATGACAACTGCATAACAAAAATGCTCGCTACAGGTAAGCGTCTCTAAGTTATCTTTTACACTCGTTACATAATTGCCCTTGGGCACCAAAGCTATGACAATGCTGCAACTGCTGTAAAAACCCGCTTGCATTTCCCAGTCGCAATCGTATAGCGACGCGTATTGAAGAATTAAGGCTAAGCAACACCGAATTCGCTTTCGCCAATGCAGGAAAATATGGCATGTTTCCTTATTCTGACACTCACACAGACGACACCTTTCACATACGTTACATAGAGCCCTTAACATATATATCGAACACTAAGAAAGCACTTATCTTGCGCTAATTTGTGCGGAACAAATGAGTCGTCCTATCGCCCAGCTACCGATCTCAACTAGGCGACGATGAGTTGATTGTTATTTACGAGAAAAAACTATGGTTGTGAGGCTCTACTTCGAATAGAACTGAGCAATAGTCGCTAAACCTAGCAAAGCGCTAAGCGCAAGGCGCAAAACGCGGTCATGTTCGCTTGCACAGATAGAAATTCGGGCACCAGTTGCAATGAATCTGTTGCGTTATGCACAGAACTACACGCTGTACACTTGAATACTATCTACCCCCAGCCACCACCCCGGCGGCGTGGTCCAGCAGATAGCGCGTCGGGCTCGTTGTGTATATATCCGGTCGTCAGGGGTTCGATCCCTGCCAGTGACGGATTTTTTTTTTCTTTTTTCTGCACTCTACGCTGTTCGTCCTTGGGGAGTATCGGAACGGACCATCCGGGTGGGGGACTAACCGTTCGTCCCCTCGCAGTTTGTACAAACTTGTGCAAATGGCGAGTGTATTGGCTGTCCACAGAGAAAAAAAGCATTCGTGCAAGTAAGCCGTTGCAGTCAAGGTCAGTCAGTCAGTTAGTTAGTTAGTTAGTTAGTTCACAACTCCGCAGGCATTTGCGTTTCTTTCTTTTTAAACAAAGCGAAACACGCAAGAATGACGAATTTTTTGTAGCGTAAGCTACACTGGTGGAGGTTTGATCAGGTTCGCGTGGAACTTTGAAGGACCATGCTGCGCAAGCGCGAGGAGCATTGGATTGGGTTGTATTGGATTGGATAGGAATATATTTGAATTAGAATGGAATCTGTTAGATTGGATTGGATTGGATTAAAATACAATACAATTGGAGTACGGGTGCCCAGCTGTGCACCTCTGTTGCGCAGTAGCCAAGTCTGACGCTGCGCCGGATCCGCTTGATAGACGTTTAGTGTGGCTCCTGGAGACCCGTGCTAGGGTGGCCAGCCACCGTAGCCATGCCTGCGAATGCGCGAGGAGCAGTGACTGGACTGGACTAGACTGGACCGAACTGGATTGTATTGGATTGAATATTGTTTTAGCAGCAGTAAGCTTGATAGTCGGCTAATCCTAGACAACCAGGAAACCTCAGAATAACAGCTGAACCTTAGCTCACGCTACGTATATCAAGAGCTAAGCCACTGTCACTTTTTGCCTAAGAGTGTAGCACTGTCTGCCCGAATGAAGTTTTGCACCCAGGCTGGCGGCTGAAGCTGTGTGTGGGTTGAGGTATCGTTCGCTTCGCGATAGAATGCGACGGCGAGCTCCCACTGTTGGATTGTGCTTACTATTTTGGAATTACCACTAGCGACGATTCAACCCGCTCTGGGTACTCTCTTAGGCAAAAAGGACTAAACAGTTCGTCCTTTCGGGGACTAACGGCCACTGCCACAATCATCAGTCCCTTTGGGGACCAACTGCGAGGGGACTAACGGTAAGTTCCCAACCCGGATGGTCCGTTCCGATGCTCCCCAAGGACGAACTACTGTCGCAGAAAAAAGAAAAAACGTTAGGCACCACCAGGGTTCGAACCACCGACGCCCGAAAATGACACAATGAACTCGACGCGCTACCACAGAAACCACGCCGCCGGGTGGAGGTGGCAGTAGATAATATCAGGTGTACAGCGTTTAATTCTGTGCATAACGCGGCAGACCCATCGTAACTCGAGTCCGAATTTCAAATCCGTGCAAGCGAACGTGACCGCGATTTGCGCTTTGCGCTCAGCGCTTTGCTAACTTTAGGTACTATTGCTCAGTTTTGATTGTAAGTACAGCCTCACAACCATAGTTTTTTCTCGTAAATAACCATGAACTCGTCGTTCGCCTAGTTGAGGTAGGAGCTGGGCGATCGGACGACTCATTTGTTTCCGCACAAATATCGCAAACTAGGCGTATTCTTAGTGTTCGATACATGATGTTAAGTGCTCTATGTAACGTGTTGTGAAAGGTGTCGTCTGTTTTAGTGTTAGAATAGGGAAGCAGACCATATTTTCCTGCATCGGCGAAACCAAATTCGGTGTTTCTTTAGCCTGAATTCTTTAAGTTCGCGTCGCTAGACGATTGCGACTGGTAAATGCAAGCGGGTTTTACAGCAGTTGCAGCATGTCATAGCTTGGTGCACAACGCAATTATGTACATAGCGCAAAAGATAACTTCGAGACGGTTACCTGTAGCGAGCATTTTTATTTTGCAGTTGTCAGCCACTACTGCGTTTTTTCTCGCCTGTTAAACATTTACATTTTCATTACGCTTAGAAATCCACGTTTGCTATTGTCATTAATTTTGTGTTACTGTTAACGCGCTTGAAAGCTTTCATTTAACGTTATTACCGCGCACGAATCGTATGCAACACAGCGTATCGACATAACCTCACCGAGCAGCGTTTGGTCATCGCGCTTCGCCGCTCGTTGCCATTACCCGGCTGTCTATTAACCCTAGGCGATTTTCTTATAATTAACATCGATATTTTCTCATGTGGCACCATCTAAAGGACCTGCTGACTGCAATGACGTGTGTTTTGGAAATCTAAAACTGTTCAGAGACATATGCGCGAAAGGGCAACGACGACGCCATGAGGGGATTAACGACGCAGCAAAGAGACTAACTGCATGCGTTTCGTCTTCCCGTTACTCCTTAGCGATCGGAGGGGACGAACAGTTAGTCCGCATTTGTGCACACGGCACATCTACTCTGCCGCAGATACTCCCCTTGAAGATGAACGGTTGCCCCTGAAGACTAACGGCTGTATTTTAGTCCCTATTTTAGTCCTTTTTGCCTAAGAGTGTATACGTAGAGTGTCATTAATGTCATTGAAACATCTCCAGAACATTGGAATAAAGTTTACCTATGTGGTGCAACCGAACATAAGACAATGCTTTAGCCGTGACCCTTTCCCTTTTGTCAGGGCGTCAAACGCATCAAAGGCGTCATCATAATCATCATCATGGTGAGAGTAAAAGAAGGAAAAAGAAAACCACTACGACTGCAGCCATCATCATCGTCATAAAACGAAGACGAAGGAATTGAGAGGATTTTGCGTCAATCTAACAATTCTCCTGGAAAACCGAATTGGTGCCCTTCACGCGACCTGGAGGGGATATCGTGGGCCCCATTTGAATAAATATCCCCACAGGTCTCGTCTGGCGCAGTCTGCTATGTGCAGTTACTGTAATGAAGAAGAGTCTGTCGACCATTTCTTTTTCTCCTGCCGACGATTTTCAAGCCTCAGACGTCAGCTCCTTGAGGTGCCGCTTCATAGCCTGGGATTGGCATTATAAGTGCCGGCTCTATTATCATTTGTGGCTTCAGAAAACGGGATATTGCCGCCGGGATCTTTGTTCTGCTCTTCTGCGCTTCATAGAAAAATTCCAAAAAGATTCACAACGTAATTCGGTTCTTATTCTGGTACCTCACCAAAGCCCTACAAACGGTTTGTTTCTTTCTTTCCCTTTATTTGTTTTATTTTAAATAATGACTAATTTTCAAACTCGATTCCTCAAACACAAGAAGAAAAAAGGCTTCCAAATTTTTCTTAATTTTCCTCGAGTAATGTACCTGGTTAGGAATCTCTTTCGGTTTAACGACTGATGTTTGGCTGATCCCCTGATTGGGTATGCGCCATTAATATAAGGAACAACAACAACAACAACGAGACCACGTCGCAGTCGGCCCACCGCTGACGACTGTTACTGTTTTTTTTCACGTTGACGACAGGCCGAGATCAACACTTGCGGGGCCGACTTTGTCGACTGCCAAAACGCCTTTGGACACGGACGGTTCCAGCGGGGCGGGGGAACGGTTCCAGCGGGGCAATCTCTCTCTCTGGCAATCTTCGCCAGTTTCAGCATGCTGGTGCTGCACTGCCACACGCAGGCATTCACGCTCGTCTCGAGAGACCTGGACCACTGGTGCCGACCGCCAAGTGACGTCAACATGTCTCTCGTCTGATGGAAGAACGTGGCCATTCCGTTGGACGCCGACTGCGCATTGAGCCACTGCCTCGTATACAGCGACTTTGTAAATCCTAACAACACGGAAACGGTGAGAGCCTTAAACGAACCCACGTGGCTATGATGATTATTTTTTGCAGAGGGAGGTCCAAAATGCTAGGCCCACATATAGGGTGCCAGTGTGAGCGCCATGCAATAATCCAACGAGCACTGTAGAGCACCTGCACTCCTCTTCGGACCTTGGACAGGGTACAGATTGATGGCTGTGTCTAATCTGCCGGTTTCGCCAGAATAATTTTTCTGAACAAGGATACGTCATCCTGTGTGCATTTTTTCTTTTCTCGTTTAGGTTATGTTAGGTTAGGTTGTGTTAGGATAAAATTAGGCAAGGTTAAGAAAAATGACTCTGCCGGGTTGGTCAGAATAACCATTTCCCTGAAACGTATGGTTGGACGCAAACCCGTCTGGTCGGGTGGGTCATGATACAACGGGGAATAAAAACACCGCAAGGCTCCCATGTAGGAGCCGAAACGTCTTTTATTTTACGAAATATATTTTCGGTGGGTGTTTTTATTCCCCGCTGTATCATAACCCTTTTCATAATCTCCCTGAAGGCGTCATGAGACTTCGGTTGGCCAAGGGGGCGGCGGCCGGTAGAACAGATCACATTCTCGGTTGAGTCCCCATCGCAATGCTAAACATTTAAAATCTCAGCCCGGCAGCAAGGTAAAGTTGATCCGCTAGCCATCCTGGTTGTTTGGTACGGTGTTTCCATACTACGTTACTAAGTGAGAGTAGCGAGTAACTATGGTAGAACTTCACAGGAATTGCAAAGTGAATCTGCTGTAAGCTCAGGCGGACAGGGCAGAAAGACTGCTGTTGGTGGTGTCACTCTACGAAAAAGTTTCGTGTATTGATTGGCAATTTTAGTGTATTGAAACCTTCAACAGGACTGCGAGAGCGGCCGGATTTGGTTCCATAAGTGACTTTTGGGATCTTCCTCGTGCTCCTGAAATTAGGTTTTTTTTTTGTTTCAAAAATAGAATAAGGTTGTGTTTTGGTTGTAGACTCTGCAAAGAAGACTCTCCAAGGAAGAACCTGATTTGGAAACACTGAATGTCATAGACAATCCCAGGGTGGCGCTGATTTTGTCCTACCACTAAGCGCAGCCGTCCCACATATCCCGCTACTTCTCTTGTACCTGTGTTTATGAGCTTTACAGGCAGTACATTATTTAATTTCACCAATTGAAAATAGCGAGAAGTTTTCCAAATGCTACCAGAAAAACCAAAGCCGCTTTCTTCAGAAAAAGGTGGTTAAACGGGAAGCTTTCTCCCATGCAACCTCAGCCAAAGCAGAAGTCCAAAATCCACCAAAAGCCGCCAAAATCCACTTCAATTGAGCGAAAGTGCAAAGCTAACGTCCAACCCTGCTTAGAGGATGCATTTCATAACAATAATAATAATAATAATAATCACTATCCTGCAGTGCGCTTAAAGTTGGCTTTCCGTAGTGTTCATCATCATCATCATCATCATCATCGATTTCTTACAGTCTGTTTAAAGTTGGTGTTCACTCGGATGTCCGACGCCATCGGTGAGGCATACAAAAAAAGCTCAATGTAAAATTTTTTTGATGATGTCCTGAAAGCACTGCCGTTCGGAATGTTCCGAACAGAATAAAATTGTTGTGAAAGCGACGGCATGGTTGAAAAATAACATCTGTGACCCAAACGATCAGCTGACATCCCTCCCAAATGGACATTTAAGGTGGCTTTATTGCCTCATGTTGCTTTTTTTTTTTTTCACTGGCAAGCTCTGAAACAGTGCAGCAAATAGGGAACCTTTCCGCTTGGGCCACATACTATTGTTTTGACTGCCGCTCGCGCGTCCGTACTCGGCACACTATAGCTATATCGGGCCGTAAAGGTCAAACCCCACATGGTACGGTCAGTTATCGCCCCACATATTGCTTGTTTTGGTTGTCACGATCTATGTGCCTGTCACTGCGCTCCGACAGCAGTTCGCGTGGGAAGGTTGCGTAGGTAGCCAGTCTTTTTACTGGCTTTCTTGTTTACGTTTTTACTTTATTTCCTTTCAAAACATCCTACTATCAGTAGGAGCAAGCGGAATTTTACACACGTCGTGCGTTATCTGTGTAAGTCCGATGTTTTGCGCTCAAAGGCAAATACGGCCGGAACTTCAATTCACACTTCTTTCTTTAACGATAAATACCAGCCTCACCGCAGCGCAAGGTTCAAATTATCATTTCGATTCGACGGAAATGATTTTTCTTTGCCAACCGTGAGGAGGCAAAGATGGCAGGCGCCTGATAGAGGTGCCACCCCTTGACCGGATAGAGGTCCCATCCCTCTTTTGCAGTGTCGGCCAAAAAAATGTTTACAAATGTATGAACGACTAAAAACGTCAATGGTGAAGACGACTCACTTGCCTGAAGCGAGCGCTGTTATGCCAGCGATTGAAAATTGGTTGACTTCGTGAAAATTGATGGAGGAACAAGAGGTCATTTGTTAGATCATTGGAATGTGCAAGAAACAAAATCTAATAAAACCAAGGGAAAGGCAGAAACGCAAGTCATTTTTGTTTGTCAAGAAAGCGCTACAAAAGAGCGCTGCCTCTGCGTGTGTATATTTTGCGCTTAGTTATTTATACGCTATTGCATGCACCCTGAAATTTATTACTTATATTTATCAGTCTGTAACATTAAACACCAGTATTCCATATGGATTCCTTTGAAATCTACAAAAATGCACCCATTAACTCCATACTGAAGTTTTCCAACGAGGCTGTAACTGCTGCCAGTGTTTACACGTGTTGCCCCTTAAATGTTTACTGAGTCTTTTTCATTACACGTTGAGTTTTAGTTGTATTCTTCACGACGTCTTGCTCCAACAGCATATGAGCTAGAGCGCTAAGGAAGATAAAAAAATACCTGCGTAAAGTAATAACATTCATAATCTTCAAGCCGAATACACCACGTATAACTGTACACGTTTATTTACTTTCAATAGTATTCCTGAAGGAAAAATAAGCCACCTCTGAAGGTTGTCACGAAAGCACCTAAATGTACTCCGAAATTTCTTGTTATGGGGAAATATGTCTTCTACAAAATGTAACCTTATATTCTATAAGTTGCTCTTATAAATACTTGTTTCAACGCATTTGATAGGGTCAATGATGGAATGACAGGTCGGCAGGACGCACCCTCACATAACATCTACTGCACGTTACAAACATGGCATTATTTTAAATAAAAGCAGTGTTTTCCTATGCCATGGCATGACAAGGAAACATGCGAAAATGTAACCCACCAATCAACTCGATTTCAATGCCTATTATTAAAAGTGGCCATGAAGACAAAATACAAGTTTATTTCACCGAAATGACTCCTTTCACCTGTTGTTTTTAATAAAGATTTGTTTCAATCATTCATTCTTCCGATAGCAATGACATCAATTTTATCACACACTTAAAAAAATAGTCGATATATAAAGAAAACGTATGAAACAATGGCAACTACCCAGGAAATTTCCGGTAATGTTTCTTTGATTTCACCGAATCTTGTTCGTGAGATTGGCAGCCGGCGACTTAATCCAGCTCCAAGAAACATGTCTTTGAGGTAGTAGTGGGTCGTCTAGTTCCGTGTGAGTGCATCACCTAAAAGCAAAAAAGCAGCTAAAACACTGATAAAAAATGGCAGCATCTCCTGTCCGTTTATGACGGTGAGGGTGCGGAGTATGGGCACTCGAAATGACATCCAAGTTGCGCCCCTAGTGACATACGATTTGCGCCACGACCATCATTCGATTTGAGCTTAAGTTGCACCTTGATTATTCCCTCAATGAAACTGCAACTCACGGCTCAAATCGAATTTCGCTTGATTTTCGCTTGATGGTGTTTTGCGCACGGATGGACGCGAACGGACATTGGGAGGGCCTAAGGTATCCCGCGCCGTTACAGGCGAGCGAGTAAGCCTCACGGTCGTAGCCCGATGGGTAAGACGACTGACACTGACTCTGTCTGGTCTACCAGACAGAGGCTCGAATCCTGCTGGTGCCTGTGCGGTTTTTCGCGATTGTAAATGCTATGCGCACGGACGCGGACGGACATTGTGCGTTCCTAAGGTACTCCGCACCTAAAATGTTTTCAGCGCCGACCTATAATACGTCATTCTTACGCATATGAGTCACCAGAGCGTGAAGTATTAGTTTTTCAAGTTTTCTAGCATTTTATGTTTAAAAAGCGTCTTTTGGGGCAGTGATAGAGCCTAGTGGGTCACCAAAGGATAGTTCTTTCAAAATGAAGGAAGTTGTAACTACTCTTGTCGGCCCCTTTAAGACAACGGAGGCTTTATAGTGTTTACCAATGAAACGATTGAAAGCTCAAATAGGCAACAACAACATGCATTTATGCAGGTGGCTTGCAGCTCCTGGGACTACGACCACGAGCTTGTCGACAACACTTTGGTGAGCCGCGGGAACCCCGTCTGCAGTCGTCGTCCACTCGAGGCCATTGCTGACGCTGTATACAGAGCCGGAGCCTTGGCCGCGATGGGTGTGATGAGCTACTTTTCCGAACGCGCCGGTCGCAAGCCTGTCATCCTCGCCGGCGTCGCACGCCTGATGCTTTCCACATTAGGCATTACGTTTCCAGGAACCTACATTATGTACATCGCTACACGCTTCTTGAAATCGGGCTGTGTTACCACAGTTGTAGTCGTATCTGTGACACTGCTCTTCGAAGTTTCAACGGACAGCCGCCGAGTTCTGAACGTTGTGGCAGCCTTTTCCTTTGGTGCCGTTGCAGCGCATTGTCGTTCAATGTCCTGGAGCAACTGCGCCTCCACTGGAACGAAGTGCAAGAAACTGTACTATCTCCCACATTGCTAATGACGAGCGCATTTCTGCGGGGGTATGAGCCCCCCCGCTGGCTCGTCTACAAGCGCCAGATGTGGGGAAGAAGAATGTGTCATGTGTGCCGCAGCCTATCAAAACGGTTTATCTCGGTCAGAAGCGGTCATGATGGCGGGAAAAATACGAGACGAAGCGGTCAAAAGCCACCTTATCCAAACCAAAGACCAGAACGGAGCCGAAGCCCTAAGACACCTGCTTGCAATGAGCTTCACTTTCTTTTCGGCGACTTTCGTTTTATATGCTACGCTAGAGTCGCAGGTGACACACCGCGTGTTCTGGGTTAGCTTGTACGCGCCTGTAATAGACGCATTATGGTTCATTGGTTTGGCCTTGGCGATTCAGAGAATTTCTCGTCTGCAGCTGATCACCATTCTCTTCGCGATGCTTGGGGGTCTCAGCTCACTCATGAGCGGCACGATCGAAGCCCATGCCGTGCGTGCTGTCTTGATCAGCCTAACCAAGGCATGCTCAATGGCTACGTTATCTACGAACTTCATATTAATCCTAGAGCACTTCCCCACGCCCGTACGGTGCCAGGCAATGTGCTTGATCTTCGCGTGTGGACGCGGAGCAGCCGTTCTCACGTTCTTTCGCACGTCGTCCGCTATGCGGTCCGCGAAGATGTCGTCATGGTGCTCATGGCGCCGCTCACATTCACTTCATTGCTGGTGCTTGTATGCATTCCTAGCTCTACAAAGTCCCCGCTAATTCCAGAAGTGTCCTTCAAGCTAGACAACCGCAATATGACCCTTCCCGCTACGGTTAGCCTGGGAGCAATGAAGGTGACACTGCAGCCCGCCGTATACGGTAAGAAAACCGTAAAAAACACTCTAGAAGAAGCTCAGGCTCGGGAAGTCCTCACAGCCGGCGCAGCCCTCCAAGGCTGGACAGTCCTCCAAGCAAGCACAGCCCTCTACGAAGGGACAGTCCCCAAAGAACGTAATCTAACTTAAAAACAATGCAGCACTAATTTAAATGCAACCTAATTGAATGTGATCCAGCCTAACCCGGCTTTCTTCGATTTCATTTTATTCAAAACAGCATGATGCGACGGAAGGACCCCCAACAAGGACCCCTATGGCTGCGTCAACATACCCTTCAGGCAATCCATCATACCTACAATTGCGGATCGACAGGGGAGGTTTCGCAAAAGCGGCTTCACAGAACTGGGTTCTCGAAACAGGCGTCATGATTTTCTAGTGAGGCTGGCATAGGCAGAGTAAAAGTGCCTTTGCACCAAAACCCACGAAACATGGATGCCATCAGAGCCTAGTCAATGCAGGGAAGCACCTGTGCTGTTCCGCGTGCTCACGGCGAAAGAAGATTAAGTGGTGTCTATATTAACTTCCATTCGGTGTCGTGTACCTCAAATAAATAGATACCTTCCCAGGTCTCGTCTGGAGCAATCACATCTGTGTCGCTGGTGTAATGAAGATGAGTCCGTTGACCATGACCTATCACCCTGTCGATGTTGCTCTAGGCACAGATATATAAGTTTTCAAAGGTGCCGCTTCGCAGCCCGGAAATTATACAAGGAGAGAGCCTCTAATCATCATCATCATCACCACCATTATTGCCTTATCTGTGCATGCTCTTCTTCCATCTGGGGCTTCCGAGACGTGGTTCGCGGCTGGGATGTTTGCTTTGCCCCTTTGAGCTTCAAAAAAAAAAATAATAAAACTCACCGTTTTTTATTGCAATTGGTTTTGTTTACACGGTATTCCTTTTTTCCACAATTCTTACCAGTTATTCATCTAAATTTTACATTCCAAATTATTTCTAAATTTTCTCTATGGTAAACTTGCTACTATAAATTCAAATTTACTCTATACTGAAGCCTGTAGTTTTACGTTTGCAAGTACTTTCTTCCTTTCTATCTTAATTTTACATTGAAATGCAATATACAGTGGAACCCCGATAATACGACTTTCAAGGGACCGCGTGGAAAGCGTCGTAGGACCGGTGTGTCGTACGACCTGGGAGTGGGTAAATGCCGACCTAGTAGACGGTCTCACGCAAAAGGTGGGCTAAGAACTCATTCAAACAAGTATATTTAGCGCGTTCTCGCGTAATTCGCCAAACTTTATCTGAAATCCCAAGTTAAAAAAAAAAAAAGAAACGCCTATGTTGTGCCCCCCTCCCCTCCACGGCGCCAGCCCTGCGCCTTGCACGCGCGTGGTCGAGCAAATTGAGAGGGGAAAAAGCGAATGTGAAACTGCCCAGGTTAAGCGGAACGAAGTATAGTACAAGGCGGAGATGGAAAAAAAAAACGGACTTCCCGTAAAGGCTGGAGACACCCTCTGAACGGTCCCGAGCCGTCGCTATTGGGTCAAAGTGCGAAACAGGTAAGATGACTCAAACTTGGTGAGTGAACCGTGTTGCGGAGAAAATTATAGCGCGGTCTTGCGACAGTGACTTGCTGCGGCGGCCAGAGAGTGACACAAAACGGCGGTGCCAACGTATGCGTGTCTCCACCCTTTCGGCGGACGCGCGTGAATGTAGGCACCCTAGCAAGGAAAGTAGCGGAGTGAAAATGCCGCTAACGCTGCTTTGAAAGACACTGATAAGCAGAGCAAATATAGGGGGGGAGAGCGTGGTGAAATGAAGAACCTTGGATCGAGGAGGCGAGGAAAGCGGGTGTTCAGTCATGGCCCTGGGTTGCATCGTAGTGGCAGTAGTGTTTTCGCATTCGTCGGCTGTTCGATGGGAGCTTCAAATTCACGGTCCGCCAACCACCTGAACCCGGAACTATGGCTTCTCACGGTTGGTGCGTTGGCGTACTGCTGCCGCGTAGGGCCGTCTAATGGTAACTCCCACTTACGAGTACCCGCCTGCTTGCTTGCGTCTGTTCAGCAAGTGGTGTCGCCTTCGTGCGGACCTTTGCGCATCAAACACCAGCAAACGGGGGTTACGAATAAAGGTCGCGACAAGGTGGCGAAGCTGTGTAAAATATGGGAAAAGCATTGGTTTATCTGCGGAGGAACCGTCGTATGAAGCGGGCCGCGTACACCCGAGCGTCATATCATCGGGGTTTCTATGCATTGTTTCTATGAGGGGTTTGCCGGGACCGCGGTGAGACGTCGTAAGAAGCGGGTCATCGCAAGTCCGGGGAACGTACCAGCGGAGTTCCACTGTAAATACAAATTTACTCTATAACTGAAACCTGTAGTTTTACGTTCGCAAGTACTTTCTTCCTCTCTATTTTAATTTTACATTGAAATGCTTTCTAACTCTCCAAATTTACTCTCGACATGGCCCTGTAGTTCGACAAGTATTTTTTTCCGAAACACTGGGAATCGGCCGATGCTGATTTGATTGATTGATAATGAGGTTTAACGCGCCGACGCTGCACAGGCGATGGGGCGCGCCGTAGTGGAGGGCCCGGGATTATTTTTGACCACTTGGGATCTTTAACGTGCTCCGAAATCTCGAACACGTGGGTGTTTTTGCTTTTATCCTTCATCAAAAAATCGGCCGCTGCGGCCTGGAATCGAAGCCGCGTCCTTGGGTTTAGCAGCACAATGCCTCAGCCACTGAGCCAACGTGTCGGGTAAATTGGCCGATGCCTTGATTGGGTATGTACGTTCATGAAGGAGGATAGTTATCATCGGGCACCGGGTGAGTTGGGTGTGGGGCTGCGTTTTCACCTCGCATGATAGAAGAAGCTGGGACGAGAGTCAGAAAGGCTGTGTCTAGAGTGCCGTCCGACATTACTACAAGCGCTCCATAAGTCGGCCTCCATTGGCGTTTCGATGAAAAAACAAAAACAAACAAAAAAACACGCCGGGCAATAATTCACCTCCATCAATTGTAACGTAACGTAAACTAACCCAACATATCCTAAGGAATTGAAAAGAAATAATTGAAAACACCGAAAACTAGCAAAAATTACAATTAAACCTTAACATGTAAGGAAATTAAGGTGGCAAGAGCCGCACTTGAAGCACCGTCCTTAGTAACCGGAAGGTAAGACGGAACCCCTATACCACAGTAGAAGACACTCCGGCCTGTGTCAGCCCTATCTTAAACTTTTCAATGTCGTCCGTCTGCACTCTAGTCACTGCGATTAAGAAAAGACGCGGCCCCTTCTGCAGGTCTGTGGGGTCAAGGTGTCATTAACAGAGATTTCTGCCAGGACCAGGTTAAGGGTCACGATCCCGCTGCGTACCGTTTCAGCGCAGATACTACTCATCGATACGCATGTATTCCCAATCAGACGTTCTTCAGCGAACAGACACACCTGCATGTTTGCGCACATCTGTGGTGCATGCATTAGCTGCAGGTTTTCTGGTGCCAGCAGATGAGATTTCTGCAGTGTCATGAACAAAAAGGAAAAAATCGGAAAAGCGGCCGTTTGGGAAGACGTTAAGGAAAGGACTAAGCAGTAGGAGTGGGGCGAAACAGATAGGTGGGTGTTTGAAAACGCTTTGCCCAACAGCACGCAAATGGCGTACAAGGGCTACACATCGGCGCTTGAGTCCCGCCGCCCGGAGGGTCATCGAAAACGGCTCGTTCCCGAAAACTGCGGAAAGGAGGCGGTCGCTTGGGTGGAACATTAGCGTTCGGGAAATGAGCGCATTTGGACACTCCCAGGGCACCACTGAAGCATTTGTGTCGGTGTTTCCTCACTGGTGAACCTTGATTCTCTCATATACTGGAGCCCACCATGACAACATAGCCGGTATTTACGAGGCTGAACATTTAGCAGTTCTAATTTCGGAATTCACATTCACATCTTGAAAGGTGTCGTGTTAAGGCGTACTTGGGCTCGGATATATTTCCCGTACGTCGCGTTAGCTTAAACAGGGTATGCGTAACCAACGGGGTGTATACGCACCGCGCAGTCAGACGGAAACGTGCAAGTCTGTGAACGCACGTGAAGACGTTTTGAGTCGACAAGGCGATGGTACTTTGGGTGTACAACTCCCTTTGCATCGAGTTCACAACTTATTTTCTCGTTGTAAGGCTTGTGAAGGCGCACATCAAAAATTTGATTGTATTGGCTCCGGCATGTTTGCCCAACGGCATTAAAGCGAGACAAATGACCCCACAACTTTGCTTCAACTAAGCGATCGTATTTTTCCGCTTTTCTTTCATCCCATACGGCGATTTGATTTCTCAGAAGTAAATAATTATGGTCGCCATTTCTCTGTCCGTTACCTGCAAATTAGCTTTTTACAAAGTGACTCGTTTTTATTCGTGGATGCTAAATAACGCCGAGCGATCTCGTAGCGCTATAAAAAGAACTTTTCATTGTTAGGGTAGCTGAAAATTGCGTTTCTAATTTTGGTTCAGCCAGCTCGTTAAAGCGATACTTTTATTTCATTCGCCCGTGTACCTCCGGTAGCCTGATTGTCAAAGGGAAGCACAGGTGAACATTGTCAACCCTCTCGTGAATCTACACACGCATGCTCGTGCCTGAAAGAGCACGCATCTTTTTTTCCCGGTAGGTTCAAGGCACCACCAAGCCACAGGAATTCGCAGCCCGACTTCCACAGCTCCCGCTACGGAGTCCAAGGTGTGGGTTCGATTCCAGTCACGGTGGCTGCTTTTCTGATGGAGGCTAAAAACGGAACGCCCGTGTGTAGAGATTTCGGCTCTCGTTAAAGGTTCCCAGGTGGTAAAAATTAATTCGGAGCCCTTCATTACAGCGCACCTCATAGCCCTAATGTAGCTTCGACGTATTGAAGAGACCCTGCGACACTTTTTTCAACTTTTTTGAAATCTTAAATGCTTGCAGAACGTAGTCGACCGAAACATGCGGTACTTAGATTAGGAGGTCGCAAAGTACCGCAGCGAAAAATTACATCTTTGTGCCCATCAGATAATTTGGAAATTCACTCAAAAGATGTATCACTCTTTCCCGGTCTTATCGGCGGTCTTTGACAGCTGAAATTACGCCATTACAGCAGTGTAACAGTTATTTGCCGGGTTGCTTTGGTGGAGCAATGAACGCATTCGGTAGTCACTTTAAAAAGAAAGCCAGAAAAGCAGAGCAGAAGCGGAAAGCGTATCTGCTGTGACGAGCCACTTCGTGCTGGCGGTAACTATAGCTTCCGGGGTGCTTCTAGACGCGAAAGAAAGAGTGCAAGCGCCTGTTACAGATTCCTTTTAAACCACGCTATCAATCGATGGTGACTTCCACAGTCATGGTTGAAGCTAAATTCTTAGCTGCCTGTGGCAGGACAGCCGCCAGGCTCTTTCACCCCCCGGCAATACGGTGTTGTAGGTGGTCGGGGGGCATCGCAAGATACACAAGCGATAGGAACATTTTAATATCCTCAGCTGAAGCAGTGCTTAAAGTCATGAAACTCCGTCCGACGTTTGAAATAGGGACAAAAGCTTCCGCTAGGGGTGCCGCCATTGCTTCGGGGACCACTAGCCACCGCCAGTGCTGGGACTACATGACCACGATTCCTGAAGTTTCTACGGAATTATATGGGTGCTGTCCGTCCTCTTACCTTTTAATGCGTAGCATTCTTTGCCGAGTACGCCCCCACAGCCAGGAGCGTGTAACGCCCTAAATTTCCGCAATAATGCAGATTTCGCGAAAGTTCCTAATGTAATCCTTATAGTAACGTAAACTGAGATAATTGGTCGGGCGAAATTTCGAAAAACTAGAAAATGAGAAAAATATTTACAAATTACGGAAAATGGCAAAACTTTTAACGCATGGCATTTCCACGATATTGAAGATTTCGCGAAAGGTTCACCTATAATGGTTATGATAGCGTAATTGGAGATAATCGGTCGGACAGGATTTAAAAAAAAACAAAAATTGGGTGAAAAAAACTCACACTTAACACAGGTGGCATAAGAATGCTACGTATTAGTAGATGATTCTCTGCACTTCTCCAGAATTTTTATTTAACGTCATTGAACGTATCAACGCCTCTAGATCAAATGAATAGAAACGGGATCCAGCGTCGACGACCAATAAGACCCTCACAGCTGTTTACTTAGGAGTGCAGGGCTACTTTTGATTGTGAGTGCCGGAATAGCTTATAAACGGCATTGTGTTTAAAATTTTCTCACACCTCGGGATAATGCATGCTCTTATTAGGCACCTCACGGCCTAATTGCATGCTTACTTGCAATGGCATGCGCCCGTGCGCTTAGGTCCTAAGGGGGCTTTTCAAATAAACACGAGTTTCACGTTACTAACATCTCATCGATCACTTATTTCCTGGCAATGTTCACGGGACACCCGCCGCGTTTGACGTTTGCTAAGGTTTAATGTTTAGAGAATACTTAATTTATTAATTTTAGCTTGGTTAGATACGCCGGGAGGCCATTAAAAATCACCGCAACCGCACTGGTGCGGGACCCCCCTCTCTCCCGCTGTAGTTACACGACGCCCGCGTTCACGAAGGTCTCATCACTAGAAACCAAAACTTTAGGCAAAATTCCTATTTTCCCCTAGAGTCCGCATCAAGCAGATTTAACATATAGCATGAACTATGGGAACAGGAGCATTTTAACCTATAGTTTATGGTGCCTATAAGTGCCTATGTTGACTATATAAGGTGTTTAGCGCCTATATTTTGAGTTTATGGGCCAATATGGGCTCTTTTGCGCCTAAAAATGCCTTTTTTGAGCTATATGTGTCTGTGTTTTTCGAGTCGATGCTCTGCAAAGACTGTTACCGGAATTCATTGTTTAGAACCTGATGTATTATTGAGAAGAACGGAGGGTTTATTATGCACCACCCGCTTAAACTATTTTACGGTTGGTGGAGTGCACTGCGGCACATTTCAACAGTTAACATGTAAATAGTACGCGTACTGAGAGAGAGAGAGAGAGAGAGAAAGGACTTTTATTGGTTATCCTGCACTATCGGTGAGGGGGATCACCACACAGGGTTCCGCCCTCACCGTCTGCTGTTGGTGTTAAAGCCGATCCGGAGACGAGGCCGCGTCCGGCCGGAGGCGTCGGCGCTGGGGGGTCCGACCCAACGTACTCGAAAATACGGTATATTCAGATGATGTCACACTCCCAATATGTTGATAAATTTAATGCGACGACTAGTTCAGCCGTTCATAACCACCAGAAGCTGCGGAAATCTCGCATACCGAGTACTACGCAGAATATTTTGATGGTTGCACAAAAACCACGTTGAAAACTTCTGAACGTAGACCCTGCTTGTAAGCGTTCAACACTGTGCAATTTTAAAAATTGCGTCTACTATACCATGTGAAAGCAATCCAGGGTACAAACTGTCACTCGCAGCCGTCATCACAAACTGCCACAACCAGCCGTCGCCCCTCTGTGCACAACAGGTGAAAGCGATGGCACAGTATGGAAACGGCGTTTCCGGCGCATCCAATGTACTCTCGGTCGGAAAAAGTTTTTTGGGATGTGCCGTGCGTGGCGGAGCGGCGCAAATTCAAAACCTGCAAATATAAGGTTCCTAAAATAACCAAGGTAGCGCCAACTGCTCCCTCCGTCTCCGCCGCTATCTTCATTTTTGCTCTATCTTCACCCGCGGCCCCACTCGCTGCGGGTGAGGATAAAGCAATGCTCCGCCATAACTCCGCGATGTTGCCTCCATATTTGTTGACCTGTTCAGAGCAGACGCCCACGCAACGCTAAGGGGCTGCTCGCTACAGACAGTTTTTCTTGCAGTCTGCTCTTCTTTGGCTGGTGGCATTTATAGGGTTTCTAAAGCTCTGTTTTACGAAGTCGCACCAAGTGAAGCCGCTTTGTTTTGTATTTGTTGTCTACAAGGGGATATATCTACAAGGGGATATGCGTGAGCGGCATCCACCGCTCACGCATACACATAGCGCGGTGTTGTTTACGTGAGCGGCATAAAGCGGCATGCTGCAACATCTCAACATAGTTCGTGGACGTTAAATGATTGAACGTGAGCATTGCAAATTACTTGGTTGCGCTCACTCGATTCTCGCACTTGAGTGATCGAGTTGTGGTCGGGTAATTATTGCACAGAGGGATTGCGCTGCTTCGAGACAGTGTACAGAACGTGTCCTTCGCAAATGTAGTGTGAGCGCTGCGCTGGCTTTCTTGCGTTGGTTGTGAATCATTAAGCGGCTCCCAGTCAGCGCCCACATTTACTACTGACGTGCATCCTGCCTTAATTCCATGCAGTATTGAATGCTTTGACGTTTTTGTAGGACATGTTTATTTCGCCTTCATGCCGTTATAGGCTGCTGTGAATAGATAAAAAAAAAGCAGTCAGTTACAATACAAACGCAAGTAAAGAAATCGGTTTGTTAGGGAACGATAAATTCACCTTATTATACAATGTTAGGAAGGGAATCATGAAAAAAGGTTCGGTCAGCACCAGAATCCCGGGACGCTCGCCGCCGAGTCTGTACACAAAGCAGCCGCGTCGGCGGATTGCCTCGAAAGCGCGTCATCCCTATTTCATATTTGCCGCGCTTTCGAGGCGCTTTTTCAAAGAAAATGCTACGAGTTGTGCCGCGCCTCGGCCACATGGCGCCACGGGTCCCGCGACCGAGAGAAGACGCTGTGAAACATCCCCCTCGCGAGGGGCACGATCAAATGCAGAGCATTTCCGGGGGCGCACGACGTTAAGTAGTTTGCGTCACGTTAATGTTGTTGCACTTGTGGCAACTGCTGACGAGAGAGCGCTCGTCAGCAGTAATTTGAATGAGTCAACGATATAAGGCGCGTTCGTAGCGTCCCATTCTGTGTCGGCTTTGTGGCGCAGTGCGTAGTACTATTACGCAGTGCGTGTACTATTACGAGCAATATGAAAGGGAACACAGGAACGCGTAGAAAACATCCTCAGACCCAGATATGAGTGATACGCAGAAGCCACCCCCGGAAACAAAGTGGAAAGGGGGACGCTGTTCTAACAACTGTTCCCATTCCCGCCGTGCGTCTTATCGGCTGTCCGACGATACCATATTATCGGTGAAATGACGTAAGCTGCGGCTTTGTAGAAATGTCAGCGTGGTAGGGGTGCCAACAGTTAATGGAAGAGCGCCCTCCTTTCCCCCTTGGTTTTTCACAGCGCCGTCCGCGTATCGCTCCGAGTCTGTTTCGAGGCTGTTTGCCACGCGTTCCTGTGTTCCCTTTCATATTGCTCATAATATAGTACATTGCGTTCCGCCCGCAGGGTCGAGGGATCGAAACCTGGCGTCGGATAGTATTTTTTTTATATATAGTAGGGAGGGGTGCGGTGCGGACTACGGACGTCAACGCGGATGACATCGTGAGTTACTGAAATGCTCTGCATTTAAAATTGGCTGGCGATTACGATACTTCCTAATGCGATATTTGGGCGCCGCAGCAGTGCGCTGAGGCAGCACTCACTCGTGGGTTCTCTCGACGGCAGCGATGATGACCGTCTGCGTCGGCGGCGCGAAGTGTGCGTCTCAGGAAGGGACCGCGACCCGCGTCTTAGGCAGGGAACGCACGCCATCGTCACCCACACGCACCCGTCACGTTTCTGCCAGCGTCGGGCAGACGAGAGTCTCGTGTGAGCACAGTATTCTCCCTCTCCCCTCCCCCACCGCACACTTTCGGAGAGCGCTGGCGCCGCCACAACGAACCGCCCTCCCTCACAATTTCGCAACACTCTCCTCTTCTTCTTTTTTTTTTTCACTATTCGGTCTTTCCATCGTTAACTCGGTTACGACGGCGACGCGGTTCAGCCCAGAGAAAAATGTGCGAAGAATGAAAACGTGCGATGTAACCACTCTGAAACGCCTTTCCCTTCGAGCCGGACATTGCGCGGTCGTTGGGCGCAGAGAGAAAAGACCTACTGCGCGGTTTCGTCCCGTCCGTGCGTACGGATCCGCTATCCCCCCCGCGTTTGCGACGAGCGCGCACTGTTTGCCGAGCAGCTGCGGGGAAGAGCGTTGCACCACGCATTACAGCCGCGGACGAATAGGGGCCGCGAGGTTATAGCACGCGCTGGCTGCGTGAAACGAGTTTTGTTGCTCAACTCAAGAGAGAAGAATGCTGCTTTGGTTCGTGTTCGTTTAACCTGGACGTCTATATAAGTTCTCAATCGTTCAACCGCGCTGTTTCGACCCCTGTTTTGCTGATAGTCTGTGTTTAGGAACGACGCGTGGCGCCACTTTCCTGGTTTCGTGGTTCCTTTTTAACACCGCCAAGGAAAAGAAAAGTACAGGTGTTAGAGGATAACGTTGGGCATAATTCCTACACGGCCTGTGTTAAAAAGGAACCACGAAACCAGGAAAGCGGCGCCACGCGTCATTCCTAAACACGGACTATCAGCAAAACAGGGGTCTAAACAGCGCGGTTGAACGATTGAGAACTTATATAGACGTCCAGGTTAAACGAACACGAACCAAAGCAGCATTCTTCTCTCTTTTTTTTTCTTTTGCAAGCTAGCATGCTGGGATGCTTTCTTCTGCTTCCATAATTATGGTTTCCACGAAGAGAGAGGAGGGTGCTTTAACTGTACGGGCTCCAAAGGGCTGCGCTCTCAAAAATACACGCACACCACTGTGGCGCATGTGTGCACGTACAACAACGTGCAAAATTCCTTGCGCCCAATTCGCAGCCGGATACATTAAATTGCATGTTTGGGCGTACGTTCAGGTGCGAACCGAGTGAAAAACATGTTTGTAATTCGGGGAACAGGCACCGGGAAAGTGTGCTATCAATCGATCGGTTAAACAGTGAAATTACGGAATGTGGCCTCTTATTTCTAATACGAACAAGAGATCGGCGCCCTCCATGAACAATATATATACAAATTGCTCACTCAACTAATTACGGCACATAAATTGCTCATGCAATACCTTTTTTAGTGATCTTTATTGCATACAGCCGTTATTATTCAAGGCAGGGGCACAGGACTGTTTTGCAGTTGGATATATTCTCGCATATTTGTGCATGACACTAACAGGAATACATCTGAAACAAATCCAAAAGACAAACCACATTACAATGATTAAAAATAGAAAACAATAAGGTGTATCACAAAAATGGACTGGTGCCCCCAAATAAAGATTTCATTGGAACAAAGCTCCATAATGACGCCGTGCAGGTGGCATGTGCTGCTGAGATGGCTTCCAGCGATAAAAAAATGGTGGCAATAGCACTTTGGTTTAGTTTATCAACGCCAAGCTTCTACAATATGCCTTGCTCAAATTGGTCCTTCATGAAATGATCCTATTAAGAAGAAAAAAATGCCACAACCCAGTCTGAGATGCGGCACAAACACTCAGTAAGTATAGGCAGTAATGCATTGCAGAAGAGAGCGACAGGTCAACCGCAGCCGGATCAAATTCGTGTTCGCGCATCTGCTCAGTGCCGCGTCCACGCTCAACTCGCTTACAATAAAAGCGTTTAGAAAGCGCTTCGGCGGACATCAATAGGTCTGTTGAAATATATGTGCCCAGTTTGTTTTGGTTCACATCGCAATGATCCCAATAGGCTACGCCAGTGGCAAATGAGTTGAAGTAAGCGCGCAGACTGCAACTGAATGGCCTCACGTCTAAAACGAACGTTAAGACGTAATTAACGGTCCTCTGTAAGCTTTGGATACACGGAAGAAAGGGCGTATATCCTTTGCGGTACTAATATGCATTGCAAATGCCCACTCAAGCATGCGCGAATTGAACAAAGCGATAAAACAAATTACGGATCGAACGTACGTCAACGGCGCAATCATAAGATTAGCTCGCCTTACGTTTTTTTACCAATCCGCAAATTTTTTGTTCTCTCCATAGCCGCAATGTGCGCCGCACCGACCAAGCACATATTACGCAGCAGATCGCTCTAACGTCATAACAACAGGATTATAATACTACCCCGGTCGCTTAACACAAGGCATGAGTTCCGCAACAAAGAGCTTACACGCACTCAACACACACAAGCTACACGGACAGACGCAAGCTGCCATCGACGAAAACAAGCGCGAATTCAGGTGAAAAATCCCTGAGGCACGGCAACGTTACCAATACCATGTGGACATGATGCGGCGCTGATGTTGGGATGCTGGGAAGTAAGCGCGCACACAACAAATACACTGCCTCCGGTCTAAAGCAATGTTTAAACGACGTGACAAACTCTCCTCGGCGCATAATGGGACTCAAAACAAAGGGTTGAAAAAGTTACCGGAGTGAATACGCATTTCTTCGCAAGTGACCGCTCAAATGTACGCAGAATTTAACTAAGCCAGAAGAAAAATTCTTACACCTACCTTGCAAAGGCGTGACGACCGCGTCGGGTTGAAATCTGCCCGTACAAATCTATGCAAAGAAACTTCACTTTTTTCTACTTCGCGTTTTCTGGACGAAATTACGAAGTCTTTTGCCATCCCTGACCCTACTCGAGCAGCCGAAGGCACACAACACCGGCATCGCGATGCTCCATAAAGTGACACCCCTGCGACATTTGTTCGAAACGAACAGGTAACTCTTAGGTTGTTATCTGTTGTTATACGATGACGGGCTCCGACAAGGCCTGCTCTGAGGCAGCTTGGCCCACTCAACAAATATACCGCCTCTGACCTAAAGCAAAGCTTACGACGTGGCAAACGCTCCTCGCCGCATAATGCCCACTCAGAACAAAGGGTGGATGACCGTACCAGTGTGAATATGCATTTTTTTGGTTATTCTTTATTCTTTATTCGGTGAGTGCCCCGCTTTGCCAACAAAGGCGTTACAGCAGGGGGGTTACAGACTGGAATAAAACAATTTTTCGTTCATACAGCACACTTGCTTGTCTTGCAGCCGGTTCCAATCGCTAGTGATCATCGCAAAAAAGGAATTGTAAAACATGGTTGTTCTTGCACGATACTCTTTCACTTTGTGTCGGTGGTCATGTCGACTAGATACGTAATTGGGTGCACTGAAATAGTTACGATGGTCAATTCCAGTCTGCCCGTGAAAGACAGAAAAGAAAAACTTCAAACGCAGTCTTTTCCTGCGCAAAGAAAGCAATTCCCAACCCAATTCAGCTTTCATAGCAGTGCAGCTGTCTCTCTTCTTGTACCGCGCTAAAGCAAACCGCGCAGCTCTGTTCTGTATTTTTTTGAGCTTATCAATCAAGTTCGCCTGCATCGGGTCCCACACAGGGCATGCGTATTCCAAAATCAGTCTAACACATGTGAGGTAGGCTGTATTTTTTAATGTTTGGGGTGCCCATCTTAGCTTCCTCTGAATAAAGTTTAGAGCCCTTGCCGCTTTACCAACAACGCTTTACCAACGCTTTACCGCTTTACCAACAACCAACATTCCATGAGCAATCATGCGACAAAACAACGCCAAGATATTTGCATGTTGGTTCGGTAGTAACAGTATACGTGTATCTATGGTGTACGCCGTTACTATTGGTTTCTTTTTTTGGAAACACGCATGTGAACGCACTTTTTGGGTTTAACGTCATTTGCCACCTCTGGCACTACCGTGTAATACAATCCAAATCGTTCTGCAAAGAAGCACCATCACCTTCGTTCCGAACCTGTCGATATAAAACACAATCGTCGGCAAATAAACGTATGCGCGACGAAATGCCCACAGAAATATCATTTACAAAAATAAGAAATAAGAGCGGCCAAAGGACAGAGCCGTGGGGCACGCCTGATGTAACGTTAACATAGGATGAACACTTCCCATTTAAAAGCACGCATTGACGCCTGTTCAACAAGTAATTGGTTATCCAGATGAGCACATTTTGGTCTAAATTTAGAGTCTGTAATTTAGCGAGGAGAACAGAGTGCGACACGGTATCGAAGGCCTTTCGAAAATCTAAAAACACACAATCTGTTTGCCCACCTTCATCAACGTTGGAAGCCAGCTCGTGAAAGAACTCAACAAGTTGCGTCGTACAAGAAAAACCTTTGCGAAAACCGTGCTGCTCTTTTATCAATACATTATTAGCAGTAAGATGGGTCAATATGTGCTTGAATAAAATGTGTTCGAAAATTTTGCATGACACTGACGTCAATGAAATGGGTCGGTAATTTGTTACATCTTTTTTGAGCCACCCTTATGAACCGGAACCACATGAGAAATTTTCCAATCTTCGGGTAAAGTTCCCGTTGAAAGGGATTTTGAATATATTATATAAAGGTAAAGGGAAATTGGCTGTGCACATAGCTTTAGAATACGAGGAGAGATGCCATCAGGACCAACTGCTTTGGATTCATCTTGGTTTTCTAGAAGAGAACATATGCCACGGGCACTGAGTTCTACCGGTGGCATCGGCGGAATCGTGCTTGGGTGCGGTTTTGAAGGAACGTCAAGCTTGGGCAAGAACACGGATTGGAAGTATTCGTTTAAACAAGTTTAAAGTTTAAGTATACTAGAGAGAAAACTGGACCTGGGAATCCATGTCGCCGTGGGGGGTTATGAGAAGACCACAGCTTCTGGCTAGGGCTTAGCATGACAATCGGATTCTTAAGCGGTTTTTGGTATTTGCTTTCTTCACTATGCATTAACACGTCTACAAGTTACGAGGTAGCTAAAAACCTCCCTGTTTTGTGGTAGCCGTGAACCGTGGAAACTGCGTGTTCAGTGAAGGAAGGGCAAGCCGTGCGTGATCGTACCTAACTTTCGTCATGCCGCAGCCGAAGGGACGTATTACTGAGCGGGTAATATGTCGCTGGGAAAGTTGTAGCTGACTAAACAAAAAGAAACCAAACGTACACCGACGAAGACATCATACGACAAATACGGGTTTAACGCCACGTTTTCTTTTTTAAAGCGAAGCTCTTTACCTCTACCCCCAAAGGTTTCTGTCGCGACCGTTGGTGTCAACAGAAAACTCCCGGAAACAAAGAAAAGAAGAAACGGGCACTGCCAGGAATCGAACCTGGGACAAATAGAGGAACGGAGTGAGAGCCCGTTGTCATACCGTTTGAGCTACGAGCCCACGCAGAGACAGGGGAGAGAGACGGTGCACTCATCGTGCACATCAGCGGGTTTACCCCCCTGCGTTCTCACTGAATGCCACGTGATAGCGCGTGCCACTTCTCGCGCCGCTGTGCGCGCCGCCCACGGCACGTGTAGCGGCAGTGCACGCGCCTTGCGCATGCGCTAGGAGTTATAAAAATTACAGGAAGATCGGACCACCGCATTGCATTTTCTTTCTCGTCCGTCTCTGCCGCCGATCTTGTTGCCTCCGTTGGGGGCGGCAGAGAAGAAGTGAGATCGTTTAACAGCGGGTTTGAGCTTCCTTTAATCTTCTAAAAAGTTTCCACTCGTGGGCTTCCCCAATACAACACCACCAACCACCATTCCTAAATCATGCATTCATTTAACCTTAGCAAAGAATATGTCTTTGAAGAAATAAAGCGTGTGGTTAAGTGTATTCCACTTGTCTCTGGTTTCACTCTTGTAGAGTGACGTTTGTGAATTCAAGTGACGTCGCATGGGTAATGGTTGTGGGTGTCGTTTTCAGCTTCGCTTTCCGAAACCGCAATGGCAGGGTGAATTGAAGCGAATTTGTTGAAATAATTGTACAATTAATAAAATAAGAGTCTCTATTGTGCTTTCCCCAAAATGTTAACATTGTTGTTAACCACCAGCTTAGCCTTAAGAATAGTAGACACAACCGTTACGGCAAAAATACGCTTTACTTCCTTTTTCCTTATCTTTAAAAGTGCCTGATTAATTTGCCACTTATATAATAACAGACCAACTGCATTTTTGTGGCACTCTGTTCGAATATACGGCCACTAAAGCGTTTCAATCCAAGCCGAGTGCAGGCGGTCCATGACGACACAAAGGGCCTTGATCTGAGCCGCATAGACACTAGTTCCAGATTCCTTTCTAGTGTATATAGTTAGAAACCTTATGTAAATGCGTACCCGGCCGCGACGGGGACAAAACAAAACAACAACAAAAAAAGGCGCGGACATGATACCACGCCACTTGTCAACTGCCCAATGTCGCGCGGCGCTCTCTGGCGAAAAGGAAAATAGCAAAACACGAAGCAGGGAAGGAGCGCGGGTGAGGGCGAACGGCGGCGAGATCATGAAATGGCGCTATTTTAGCTATTTCAGGTGATTTCAGGAGCATTACGCAAACATGCATTGCTGCGCCATCTGCCGCCAGAGACCGCCGCTTCGAAGCCCGAGAAACTTGCAAACCAGGCGCGCTTTGTGAAGTCGGTCCTTACTCTGTCAGACATCTGTGGTCACATCGCCTTCTCCGTGACGTGTTTTTCCGGAATTTGCCCGCAGCCGTTTGTGGCGGCCGTGTGACCATCGTCGTGAGTTCGCTCGTGAATGGTGCAACAAAACATGTGGCTCGCGGCCGCCTTTTGCGCCCGGAACAATTTTGTATAAATATATGCTATCTAAGAAGTGGTGGGGTGGATATGCATTAAAGTAAGTACAGCGGAGCCGCTATAGGCTAAGACCTTAAAAAGGTGTGTGCTCCGACACGGTGTGTTGCGGCAAATCCAACTTTCTGGTGAATGCTGCGTAGCTCTGAATCTAATGTAGATATCATGAAGAAAGTCATACCGAAATTGGCCGCTAGGACGACTGTAATTACAACGATTAATTTTCGTTTACTTTTTATAATTAAGTAGTTCACTGGGTAGTTGTAAATATTTCGGAATTTCCGTGTGGCTGTCAATACATTGGATTCTATTGCGCCCTGAAATGGATGCCCCATGGTCGTAATGCAAGAATAAACTCTACTATACGTGCAAGTTTCATTCGGATGATTGGCTAGGAAGTAGGCTGTATAGCAATTTACGAACCAACCGCTTTTTCGCGCACTTTCCCACGCTCTGCTGGTCTTCTTCTTCACCGAGATAAAGGGCACTTATTTTTCTATTTCTTTTCAACGAAGATTGAGCGTGTGCTCACCACATTTAAAATCGGTGCGCCTTCCCGTCATCATCCCAACAAAAACCTCCTTGAGTGTGAACTGGCACATTTTGCCATGCACGTAAATGTTCCGCCTTTTCCTGTAAGTTATACGGAGGCTCCTGAAGTAGTCTTAAGTGGTTTTCATCAGTCTCAATCAATCTGTAGGTGGTTTTAATAAAGTCAGAATGGCTGTTTTCAGGACACCTGCATTACATTAAAACCTACCCAGCATTCACAGGAAAGTCGGTTTTTCCGCAACCCGCCTTGTCGATGTGCGGGGTTTTCTTCAAACCCTATAGCCCATAACAGCTACGCTATAATGAATGTTCGACCAGCTAATCATTTCGTAGATAGCATACATTAAACAAAGTTGATCCCCGCGCAAAAACCAGCCGCGAGCTACGTGCTTTGCTGCACCTATCGCGATCAGACCAGCGGCGATGGTCACGTGGCGCCACAGCGTCTGCGGCAAATATGGAAAGCACGTCACGGAGAAGCAAGTGACCAGAGATGCCTGACAGAGAAGTAAGGAGGAGACTGCCCAAAGGGTGCCTGGTGCTCAAGTTTCTTGAGCCTCAAAATGGCTGTTTGTGATTGCAGATGGCAGAGGGCGCGGCAGATGTGCAGCAGAAAGCGTTCCGCCACACACTGCACACCCCGCTAACGTTTTCGGTCTACAGTGAGCTTAGGAAGTAGATTTTGCACGCCGGTATCCCCGACAGCCTGCAGCGTGTGTGAGATGGCAACCACTATTCCACTCACGTTCCTCTATGCTCTAGCCGCTAACTCAATACAGCCGTCGTGATGCCATAGCACCATTTCTGTATTGCAGAGAATGCAACGCCGATTGAAGCTCCGCACGCTTCCATAAATTTTTTGTTACTTTTGTGCAACTCGTGTAGTCGCACGTTAACAGGTGTGGAGGCAGAGGAAAATAGTGGTAGTAGTAGTAGTAGTAGTAGTAGTAGTAGTAGTAGTAGTAGTAGTAGTAGTAGTAGTAGTAGTAGTAGTAGTAGCGAGATAGAAAGCTCTTTATTAGAAGAGAAAGTCGAGATGTTTGCCGGAATTGCGACACCGGCATGCTACTCGGCGGGGGAAGAGGGAGGGGAAAGAAAAGGCCCCATAGATTACAGGGCAGAAGAAAGAAGAAGAAATAAACGAAATAAAATGGGACAGAAAAATAAAAAAATCACCTTCAGTTTGGGAGAAGTGGGATTAAAAGGTCTGTCTTCTAAACTCTAAATCACTGCAATCACACCAATCTCGTCCAGATAATCGAACAACGCGTCCAGTACTCTGCGTTTAGCTGGTGAAGATGGCCATGCAACAAGAAGTACTTTCAAGGTCATTGGTCCTGGGCTGAGGCGCTCTAGTTTCTGCACAAGACTGCACCTTGCGTGTATGCATACGGAGCATTCCAGCAGCAAATGCTTCACAGTTTCCGGCGACCCGCAATTGTCGCAGTAAGGGTTTGTGGTGACACCAAGTCGAAAAAGGTATGACTTCGTAAGCTCTGCGTTGAGACGAAGTCGGTGGTATAACGTCTCTAATCGGCGCAGAAGTACCTCTGGCAACCTCATCCTGAGCTGAGGGCCTATATGTAGCGTAGGAAGGCATATAGTGGTGTTCTGGAAGGGACCAGAGACGGTACCGTTCCAATAAAACGAGTGTCTTCGCCATAGTCGTGGCATCACGCTGAGTGAAAAAAATCTTCCTCACATTGCGCATTTCCGGGCCCCTGCGAGCAGCTTCATCCGCCTTCTCATTTGCTAAAACACCACAGTGGCCGGGAAGCCATTGAAACATTACACGGGGTCCAGCGTCGTTGGCAAGGTGGTGCAGGTATGTGATGTCACGAGAGGCATGTTCATGAATGTTGAAGCAGTCGCTGCTAAGCAGGCTTTGGAGAGACACCTTCGAGTCTGTGAAAACAGTCCATTGCGTTGGCTGCTGGCGTAAAATATAGCGTATAGCTTCCTTGATGGCGTGAAGCTCGGCAGTCATAGATGATGTCGCACGCTCGAGGCGATAGGAGAACGTCTGGCCAGTAGAAGGAATACATATTCCGGAGGAACTGCGCTCAGGTAAGCAGGAGCCATCTGGGAAGATGTGGTTGGCTGATATGGTGAAGCGTTAATTGTAGGAGTCCACTTTGATGGATGCTTTTTTGGATTCAAATTTGGGGATCCTGTATCTGATATGTACGGGTGATAGGGTCCAGGGTAGAAAATTAGATGGCATTACTTTTGGTGCCTGAGAGGGAACCGAAAGATTTAGCGTCCTGAGTGTTTGCCCGAAACTCGAATTACCGTTTTCAACCATGCGTTTTAGTATATGGCTTTTGGCGTGCAGCCGATGACGCAGATGTATTCCCACAGTCTCCTGCAGTCGAATCACGTCCAGAGGTAGACAGCCAGCTTCATCGATCGTACCTAAGCACGACGACCCTTTCGGGAGGCCGAGACAGATGCGGAGGAAGTTGTTTCTGGCCGCATCTAGCTGCTTTCTGCTTGTGGCCCGGAGCTTCTGGAGGACAGGGAGGCTGTAACGCAGCAGACCATCGACATAGGCTTTTCAGAGCAGTACCATAGAGTGACAGTCACTGCCCCAGCGACTGCCGGCGAGATACCCGAGGATTTTTGAGATTGCGGTTATTTTTGTACTGAGTTTCTTCCCTTCAGCCCAGGAAAGATTCCGGTCTATTAAGATTCCGAGGAATCTTTGGGTTCGCACATATTGTAGTGTGCGGCCTGCGAGAACTAGTGGATATCGTTTCATGTCCTTGCGAGTAAAAGCAATGGCGGCACTTTTCTCGGAAGAAGGATGGAGTTCTCTCGGTGAAAGGTACGCAGATATTTTTGCGAGAGCTTTCTGCCTTTGGTGCCTGGTACGACGCGATCGCGACGCACTCCAGATGCAGATATCGTCCGCATAAAGCGTGACGTGGACGCCAGGTGGGAGTACTCGCCTTAGGTGGATAAGAGTAAAGTTAAAGAGCAGAGGGCTCAAGACGGCTCCTTGAAGTACTCCTTTTTGTATATTATAGTAGGAAATTGGGCCATCCGGCGTGGACATGAAAAGTTATCGCCCTTGCAGGTAATTTAGAATGCAAACGTAAAGTTTTCCACCAAACTCCAGAGCAGCAAGGGATGTCAGAATGGCATCATAAAAAACTGAGTCAAATGCCGATTTAACGTCTACAAATACAGCAATAGGAACGTATCCTTTATGTAATTCTTCTTCCAGAGATGAAACTAGAGCAATAACGTTGTCAATGGCTGCTCTATTTTCGCGAAAGCCATTTTTCTGAGGTGGATAGGGTTTTTTTTTTTTTGCTCTCAAGGTGCCAGGCCATTCTTCTGAATAATATTTTCTCCATAATTTTGCCGGCACAGCTTAGCAAAGCTATTGGTCGGAAAGAGTCGTTGGTGGTTTACCAGGCTTTAGGATGGCCACTAGCTTAGCTAGTTTCCACTGGGTAGGTACTTTGCCACAGAGCCAGATTGAATTAAAGGGCACTGACACAAAAATTTAGCATCTTGTTTTTTCGTTGCGATAAGTAGCTAGTGACCTACTTATAACTGTAGAAACCTCATTTGCTTCAGCGTGCGACGGTTGTTTAATTAGAGGGATTTTAAATGCGGCCAGTCGCAGTTTCGTTAGCGAGTGCCGCGAAAGGATTTTGTGGATTTGTGTGAACAAAGCTGACCACGTGACCGCCGGAGGGATATCACAGAGCAGAGCTGCCGTAGCACTGTCGAATCCGCATCGCGGCAGTTTCTGCGAATGCCCCCACGTACTGATCTCGTGAGGCGCTAATTAAAAAGCGACCCTGGATGTGACGCAGGCGCTGCGAGTGCAAATGCTAGCGGCTAAAAACGACGCGCGACGCTCGAGGCGGTGGGTGGCAAGACGCGCGCTGGGAGCAGCCGGCCGTCTGCCTACAGGTCTGCCTACAGATGTGTTCGGCTCAGCACTGCGGCGGATATTCGTGCCGCTCTCGTAAGCGGTGCAGATGACAATTTTTAATGCAACCCGCCATCGCATCATTAACTCCTTTCTCATTTAAGCCACTATGGTCGGGACTTGGGACAATTTCGTGCAGCGGTAACAAGCTATCACTCGAGCTACCTGCGCCGGCCTGGGCCACTTCGCGGCCGTGGCCGCCGCCTGCACAGCGACCGTGCGGCTAGCTCAGTGGGCTTTTCGTGTCTCCGGCGCGTTTTCGCATCAATGGTAATAAACAGTAAAGAAACAGAGTGCCTGAATCGCTTAGGCGACGCAATCAAGAGTGATGGTACAAGTGAGAAATGGCCATCGTAGTTTATTTCGTCTTGACCCGGTAAAGTAACGTTTGTTGGCACGATAAATGACTGCGTTGAGTTCGTATATGGAAAAAGGAAGGTCGATGGCGGGGTAAGCCGTAAGCGGGACTTCGGAGGGGGCACTTGTGGGGTGTGTCGCCGGTACTGATCTTCTAGACAGTAACCTACAATACTCTTCAGCCTCCTCTTTCAGTGAAATGTCGTTGTGCAACGATTACGCTCGGAATGGGTACAGCTGCTGAACATCACTGCGCATTCTCTTAACGACGCGCCCAATTCGCGATAGAGGTTTGTGAACGTCCAGTTTTCAGCAGAAGTCCCGCCATCGCTGTCTGCTCAACTTTTCCAAGTGGCGTATTGCCTGCCTCTGCATTTTGCGAGCATCTCGAACGTCTTCTGGTGTCTTTGTACGTCGTGCTTTACGTTCCGCACGCCTGCGAAGGGCTCGTAATCTTTCATAGTCGTGGTCTGTCTTCACGTTGAGATGCTCGACCGTGGATCGGAAGCACTCTAGAAAGCAGTTTCATGGTTGGAATCAGGTCTTCGTCTCGAGTTACCGCCGTAATTCTGATATTTACGCGGGCTGTGTAGGCTTACCAGTCCGTGAGCTTGATCCTCTTTCCACTTCGACGCACAGCCGCATTGGGAGAGGATATGAGCACGGGATAGTGATCGCTCCCTTTCGTTTCTAAATCTGTTCTCCAACCAAATTTTCGTATGAAATGGCTTGATACAAACTAATATCAATGCAGCTGCTGATTGTTGCGTTTTCAGGAGCGTAACACTGCCGTAATTCAGTGGCTCTATACTATATTTCATAAGCTCGGCGAGTCTTGCTCCACGGGAATTTGATTGTGCGCTCCCCAAAATTTCGTGGTGTGCATTGAAATCGCTGCAGAATAGGTGTGGTGGAAAAGTGCTGGTGATGATACTTTCAAGCCTGGAAGAATCAGCGGCATTCCCTGGCTCTAGGTAGGCAGCAATTAATGTGAATGGTTGAGTGCCAATTATAGCCCTCGCATAGATGTACTCTTAGGTTTGATGAAGTGGGACGGCCACTGCTGCAGCAGGTACATCATTGCGGAAACCTATGATCAGTCGGCTAACACCGTTTAAACGTTGCGACTGAAGAATATAATAATTCTTTGAACGAAATGGATCTTTAACGCGAGATTCGGATATCACGATAAATTGAAATTGGTATAAACGTAAAAGTTCCTGAAAGACGGCAATTTTCGAACGCAAGCCACGGGCGTTCCACTGAAAAATTGTAGTCCTTGAGATGGGTGTTTATAGACACTTTCGGAAATGGGGACAGCGGCGAGTCATCATTGTTGGATATGCCATCTCGCTGTTGCGTCGTCAAGTTAGAGGATATTAAGGGCTCTAGAGCGAGAACAGCCTCGACTTCAGGGAAGCGCCGAGTGGAATGGTTAGCCCGTAGCAGTGCCTTGATGGCTGCGAAGAGCATTGGAATAAGTAGATTCACAATGTCGGTCTGGTCGGTCGGGCTTGTTGGTTCCTCATGGTATCTTCGAGAGCGCCGTATCGAGGAAGAAGATTGATTCCGAGAACTAGCACCAGAAGGGACTCTTGAATTTTTGGTCGGTGACTGTTCTTGGACTATTCCCGCATAGGACTTCTTTGGAGATGCACTTTGAAGTGGTGGGTCATGTGTCAATTGCATATCACTGGTAAAGACTAGGTCGGGGTTTGGTGGAGGTTCACGTCGGCTTAGAACTTTGCCCTGAATTTGCTCGACACTGCGAGCAAGAGTAGCAGCCTTTTTCTTTGGGCAAGCTCCGTACGACGCAGGAAGCGGCCCGCCACAGTTCGCGCACCGAGGTTGGGCCCGTGACATGCAGTCATTACACGAGTGAGACCCGGGACATGTATTTCACCGTACTGACCCTCTGCAATTTTTGGCGGTATGTCCATGCCTCTGACATTTGAAACACTGGGTGGCTGTACGCGTGTATTCTGTTACGGGGAAGCTGCAGAAGCCAAGGACACTCGTGCAGGTAGTGGCGTGCCAGACCTGCACTCTAGAATGACCGATCGCTGGCGAGTTTCATCAATGTTTTCCTCGGTATGTGAGTAAGAAACTTGCCTGCGAGCAGAAAGCATGGTCAAGTAGGTAGCTCCCAAGCTCCTCATTCGTGTATTCTAGAGGGACGCCTTAAATCCTCCCGTAGGTCGCCAAGTATGACTGCGGAACTCGAGCTTCAACCGCCGTGCCAGCGAGGGTTGATACCTGGAGAAGACGATTGACCGCAGTCATAGTTGACACGGTGACCATCAGGCTGCCATTCTTGTTCAGGCGATGAGTAAAAACTTTTTCTTGTGCCGCTGTTGACGACCTCCGCTGCGACGACGTTAGGGTTGGCTCTCCAGAGACTGCACCCTGTTTCTGTCGGTTTAAACACGACGGGGATTCCCCTGTTTCGCTTTTTTCTTGTACGAGACAGGTGTGAAGGCCTGGTCCATTTCTTCCACGTTGTCATCAGGAGCGACAGCACCATCCGGAGCATGGGCGATAGCACGCTTTTTGGAGGCTGGTGGACAGTCGGGGTCTGAAGGCTCGGTGTGCCGCATGACGCAGCTGAAGCAGGCTCGTTCGGTCCCGGTGGAGCGGACATGGTCCGGTCAATAGAGTCAATTACGGCGGCATAGAGCGCAGGCAGTGGCGGCACCCTGCCGAGCAGCAGGGTACGCTCGCCGGCCTCAGCAAGCCGTTGGATGCGGTGTTTCCACCGCCTGGGCATCTGCAGGTCATTAACAGGAGGCAGCGCCGAGGCCGGAAGGGGGTGAAGGCTGGGAACAGCACAAAAAGCGAGGAAATTGCATGGCAGCTAAGATGACCGGCAGCCCGAACTTTTCCTCTTCTCCCAGTAGTAGTAGTAGTAGTAGTAGTAGTAGTAGTAGTAGTAGTAGTAGTAGTAGTAGTAGTGGTAGTAGTAGTGGTGGTTGGTGGTGGTGGTAGTCGTCGTCGGAGGGAAAGGAGGAAGAAGAGGAGGAGTAAACTTCATTAGGGCGAGCCTTAGCTTCTGATGTCAGGGCACCCGCGTGGTGGGGTTTAACAAAGACAGAAACTTTTGGGACGAGATTCGCTAAAATAATATTATGTCTGATGAGATGCTTGGAGTTTTCGAGTTATGTTGGTGCCAACGTAACCCGAGCCGTTAAAACTGGCATAGTTGTTATTGCGACATGGCCATCCCTCCGATGAACCAATCTATGCCTTTAGTTCATGGTTCCTTAAATGTCTGGAAGTAGCACTCGGCCTTCCTTCTACTATAGCAACCGAGAAATTACTCCAACTGGGCCTCCACAATACATGGCAAGAACTTATCGAAGACCTCAAACCCATACAACTATGTCGGCTCACCCTTACATCCACTGGCCAGAACCTACTCACCACACTCGGCTACTCAGCTCAAACCCGCCATGACCAAAAGGAACGAATCCCTCTCTCAATCCGCCAGCAATTGCGCATCGCCCCCATACCACGCAATATGCATCCAGAGTACCACACCGCCCGCCGTCAAGCCAGAGCTCACCACCATTCGACTGCATATGCCCAACAAACTACCACTCGGTACGTAGATGCTACGGCATACAATCCCCAAAGCTTTAGTTGCCAGCGTCATCAATCACCAGGGACAAGAACTCACCGCCCTTACGATTCGCACCTCACAGCCCACCACAGCCGAAGAAGTCGCCATCTCCCTGGCGTTACAAACCACAGAAGATTATATCACGATCCTTACAGACTCCCAATCAGCCTGCCGCAACTACCTCACCGGCCGTATCTCTCGTCCCTGCGAATTTTACGTCACAATCTCCATCTGCCCCTCGCACATATCGTATGGACTCGAGGTCACATGGGATTAGAAGGCAATGAAGCGGCTTATGCCGCGGCCCGCGAACATGTACTCCGGGCAGTTGCCGACTGCCCTAATAACTCCCTCCCCTTCGCCCCGCCCCCAACCCTGTCAACGCCTCTCCTCACATACACGGATATCCTCGCCCACTATATGCTACAACGACAGAAATACCCACCTCCTCACCATACTCTCTTCCAGGACCGACGCAGTTACACTACGCAAGCTGCAGACAAACACCTTCCCCAACAATACACTGTACTACACCATGTTCCCTACCCAGTACCCAGGACACGTGTCACTTTGTCCAAACATGGGAACTCTCTAACCACATTACCGTAGAATACCCCAACACCCCTACCCAACCACCACTCCCCAACATTACCACACAGCAGTGGGTAGAGTTGCTGGCCAGCTCCGAGCCCTCTACCCAGCGCATGCTGGCAGAGAGGGCAACGCGAGCGGGTCATTTCCAAGGCTCCTGGACTGAGGCCTCTCACCGGGCGGCGCCCTAACATCGCGCTTGCTGTCCTTGAATAAAGTTTATTCAATCAATCAATAAATCCATGGAATCAATTCACTTTTTTACTCCTCGCCTCGTGTGGTGCGCAAAAGTTCAACCGAAAAATCCGTCCATGCGAACGTTTCTCCAGGCCTCCGCCTGCGGCTTGACCCTGTCCATTTACTCTCAGCACAGGCGTATTGCGATAAAAGTGACTGCATTTTTTTCTCAGGAATCCCCGAATAGCCTCCGGCACACAGGATTCTCAAGGAAGATGGCTTAATTGAAGCTGTGATCTGTGCCCGAAAACTTCCATCACATCCGTCATGGCTCACCATCATCATAAGTTTCATCCTTAGCTGGGGGATGACCCGTTAACCAGTAAGTGAAGATACCATGTGACCTGCGGGGTCCTTACCTCTTTCACAGGCACGCGTTGCAGTCGCGGTGCACTTTGATTCAAACGTAGGAAAGGAAGCTGCGGCGAAAGCGGCCCATCTGCATAGGAAGCCAGGGAGTGATGAGTAAACAGTAGGTTCAAAGGACATAACACTGTCTGTTTTGAGCGTGGAGGATGTCCCAGCATCCTAGCTAACGTGTGGGAACTAATTTAGGATAGCAACTACTGTCGTAACGTTTCCTATTTTTTTATTCGACTGCATTCACACCATTCGCCATTATGAAGCCGTATTTAAATGTCTAAATGTCTTCCTTTGTCTTTTGCTCATTTTTCTGGCATCAAGACGATGAAGTCAATTTTTTTTTCTTTCGTTCTGAGGTTCTTTCATAGGAAGAAAACACGCGGAGGGCAACAGCTTGATGCTGTATTCAATAACAGTGCGTGTGAAGAACGCTGGTATGGACAGTCGATCTCCCGCCTAAACCTTCTCCCACTTTTTTTCCAGTTTTCGGTACCCGAGCCAGCGGGCCAATGACCGGACACTATTTTGACTTTCTTCTTCTCAAGGTTTCTTTATGTTTTTTACGCCTATACTGTGAATGACCGCGGCTGCTAATAAAGTTGCAGCTGTGTGTTTCCGCTTTCCCTCTATATCGGCGCCTAAAAAAAAAAACGCCGGTTAACTTCTACTTATATTACGAGCTCTTACGTCCCAGCAGGCGGCAGCAGAGGAGTTCTTTGGGGAGGTGCAACGTCCCCTAAAACTGGTCGCATTTTGCCGTCCTTCAGTCGCGACGACTCCGCTTGCTACTCTGCACTTTGCTACCACCTGCTCAACCGGGATCAAAGGTTGGGACGCCGCGAAGGATGTTGGTGTTCATGTATTTCTATCAGGAGGTGTTCTCCGTGTGCAACAGATTTATTATGATGATGATGGTTAGAGTTTTTGGCGCAAGGCCAGCTGGGGCAAAGAGCGCCAAACAAAAGTATCTAAATTAAATAGTGGCTACTAAAGCCAAAAGAACAATAAAATCAATTAACGGCAATGGTGATGGCTGGTGTATAGGGCCAGATATGATTATGCGTGATAGGAGATGAGGTTTAAAAACTTCACGTCTGACAAGTACTCAAACACACGTTTCACGGAAAACATGGCATCGTCACCTAGAAACGCGATGGATGTAGTGGGATATGTTGTCTGTAGAGTTCTCTGAAGTGTTTGTGACGTGTTGTGTGAAGTGCCTTGCATGTGATTAGTATGTGCACTACGGATAGGGCTTCTCCGCACCCTGCTGCACTGGGGTCTAGAAGATCCCGTCAGCAGATACGAGTGCGTCGCATGGGTGTGCCCTATCCGCAGCCTACCCAAGGCGACTTCCGTGTGTCTGTTGTGTGAGTCAGATGTGTACCGCGTCCCAAGTGTGGCTTTATTACATGTAGTTGTAATTGGCTTTATTACATGAACAGACAGACAACAAACTACATGTGCAACAGATTTAGTCGTGTGGATTCGACATGTGCCTCCCGAGCACTTTCTTATTTCTTCGGCTGGCTGGAAAATCTCCTGCTCAGTTTATCAATATATATGTTCGTCTAAGCTGACATGTGCGACAGTTTCCACGTGGTTTGTCATAAATATATCCTCGCACGCGCCAAAAGTAGCGAAGCTTATGCAGCGCATTAAGGGGGCATTTTCCCCTCGCCTTCTAAGAAACCACAAGAGCGGGACGCAACGACTCACTCGTTTGACGTGACCCCACCTGAAGAATCCAAGCACGGATTTTCGATCCTTAGTGAGTGCTGGTGTAGTGACTGTTGTCCTCTTCGTCGCAACAAATGCATCTCAAGCGGCCCCAAGCAACCTACTTTTCCTTGTTAAGACGGCTGTGAAATCTGTCGAAACCGGCGCATAATTCAAGCCGAGAATGCGTCAGCATGCTCTGATCTCTTCCGGCTCATTTACATGAATATCTTCGTAGGCAGAGTGCGCTAGAAACTACTGCGTACCACCACCCTCCGTTCTGACTTGTTGACGACGGCCGGCCATTTCGTTACACTGCCATGTCCGCAGGGTTCCATTTAGCGTATTCCTGGTATGTTCAGCTGTGAAACCAATGCATTGGCAAAACAAAAGTCTGAACTAATCGCAAAATATGTGGAAACAAAAACTGCGAAGGCTACGACGATACAGGGAAATATCGCAATAATTTCCAAAATACAACAAGGCAGTTCACAGTATTATGAACGCCGCAAATGACAGTCCTACGACGTCTCTTTCTGAAAATTTTATTTATTGCCAGTTACTCATTTTTCTGAAGCCTTTTTCCTAAAACGTTAGTCAACCAATGTAAAAAAAACTGGCAATATATTATGCAATATTTCTGAGCTTACGTTAAAATCTGCCCACAGAAAATTCGCTGATTTCACCGCTGCGAAACACCGAAGAATCGTAAAAAATTACGGTGAAGAAATACTACGCTATCAAGTGTCATTTTATTAGAGGAATGTACGATGTATATAGGACTGCTAAGTTACCATCTATTTCATGTATATGAAATATATGTTGTACTGTGGATAACGATCCTTTCAGGTCAGCCCCGCAGTCTCGGAAAGCAGTTTGGAATCGTAAACTGGTGCACTTCCCCCAAACTCCGGGAGGCGGTGACTAGTCGGATGCCACTAACATTCAAGACATCGAAACTTGGGTAGCCGAGCCAAACTACCATGTAAACACTGCCACGCAGATCGTCCCCTAGGAAGCTCAGCTCCAGCATGTAGGCACTAGCTCCTCCATATGTGGGCGGCTAAATCTAGCATCCAATCCCGCCTGCAGAAACAAAAACTAATCGCCCATTACGTGAGTGGCCTGCTCGCCTCAACCACGAAATAGAAGAACATGCCATCCGCCTCACGCAACAAAATTGGCCCAGAACTTGTGACCGTATGGATGGCCAAATGGGGTCGCCAGGAGCGGACCCAGATCACCCTTAGAAGTCTTCTTGACTCCGAAAGCAGCAGGCATGCATATTCAACGTAACAACCTCCGAGCACTATTGCACTTGTTCTAGTGCACTAACACTGACCTATTGTGTGATATCCATGCGCGGTATATTAGCCCCAGCACGTCGGACCCATCCCTCAGTATACGGGGAATCCCAATCCTGTATTAGATAGGGCCATCACGATAGCAGAGGTCGTCGGTGCCATTTAAGGTCTTCAGCTAAATCCCCGTCTGGGCCCGACGGAATTACTAACAAGATCCTCCCCAACCCCGGCGATAGCTCGGGGGGCCTACGGAATTGCACGAATCTTTGTGGGAGCGGGGCGCTAGTCTCGCCGCACACAAAACAGCCAAAGTCGCGATGATTCTAAAAAAAGAAAAAAATCTCCAGCTCGGCCACCTCAGGCCAATTTCGCTTACATCATGTGTGGCAAAATATTTTAACAAATTGTGCACGGTCGCATTATTTCCCTTATGAAAAACCAGCTCCTCTATTTACATCCCATGGTTGCCTTTCGTGCCGGACTTACCGCGCAAGACGTCATGTTACACCTCAATCATCAGATAATGGGTGGCTGCGGCTGCTCTGCTCTGGACACCAGGGCCATTACTTACACTAGAAACTTGGAAGGCACAACACTCCTTGTTGCGAGCACAACGCGAAAAAGATAACTCCACATTGATGCTTCCAGAGGTCACATTGCTACGACAAGCGAGCGATTGCCGTATTGTACCTTTCGACACCTCAGACTCTTTCTTTCACACTCAGCGGCCCCGACATCTCCGAACGCTATTAGGGTGATGTTTGCTGCAGATATGAACAGCGAAGCTGTTTAGCAGATTGTAATTTTTTCTGTCTGCAGTTAAAAATATCGAGAAAATGCCGTGCGCTCGTGTGTGCGTGCCTCGCGGCAGCCCTCCGCGTCCCCGGCACCCTTTGTTAAGCCAAACATACCCACTTAGGGAGATTGGCCAAGGTTGGCAAAAAAAAAAATGAAGGAAGCCCTCACTAACGCGTAAGAATTGAAGGTATACCGAAGGTGTACGCAACCTTCACGACCACTCTCTGTACTCGTTGGCCACAAAAAAAAAAAGAAAAAGAAAACTCCACCGTTCACCGTAATCGTGGCAACACTTGCTGGGAACGAGAAAGACACGTCAAGGTGACGTCCAATCATTATCACAAAAAAAAAACAGATAAAGGAAGCTCACACTTATAGCAACAAAGATAAAGTTAACGTCGTTGCGGCAGCCGAAGAAGAAGCAATCGGCTGCAAAGCGGTATTCTTAAAATTGTCTGACAGGCGTGCATTTCAACGCAGTGTCGGCAAGTTGTGGAAGAAAATTGTAAATCAAACAGGCGAAGGACTTCCTCCGTAAAGAACTCTGCTGACACCAAGGGGTTTCTTTTTCTGATATTGCGACAATGAGCGAGACATTTCGCTGAGTAATGTCACTTGTCTATGAGGTAAATCCCCGAGTTATGTCGCCGACTTTCGTCACTGAGTGTACGTTCGATGCGTTTTGTGCTACCGAGTACAGCACTGCTAAAACAAAAGATGTGCGAGACGGAAAACGACAAACCGTCCTAATTTCGACCTGAATGTCGACGACTTTTCACGGAATCCTTAACTCATTCACGGTTGAGTCAATCACGGATCAATCAGTTTGCTAGGGACTATTATGAAGAGCGAATTCTACGATTGTCTTTGATAAGAAGGCGTAAGATAGAATTTGAGGAATATAGTCCTCTTTATCAGATTGAGTGTAGTGTATAGTATTGGAAGTTCCGGTCGTCCTCGTGAAAGGTGGCGCAGGTCCAGATAAGATGATGCAAATTAGATATATGACTCCTCGCAAACGGCGAACTTTGGAGTAAATGTTGCACGAGGATATGGGTCCCTTTAAAAGGATGTCAAAACTATGTCCCGAGTTTGAGTAAATATTATGTTCTTTAACTTCTCCGGCAAACTGCCTTCAACCCAGCAGCCACCAACAGTTGCCGCTAGTAGGCTCCTGAACTGCGCTTTCGCTTGCCCTAAACAATCCTGCTGCGCACTGTACACCACGCAAGCGTAGGGGATGCGCACCAAACGAAGTCCCTGTTTGAATAGAGCACCCACGCCATCGACGTGTTCATGTAATTCGTCTGTTCCTTCTTCTTTCGCTGAGTGTAGCGTCGGCGTCGCTGAATTTTATGCTGCTGAGTTAAGTACTACTGAGCGTATGAAGTCTCCAGGTACCCAAGAATACAATTTTTTGGGCTGCCAAGTGGGCGACCTTGTTTTGAGGGGAACTGGGGAGTTACAGACCCAGAAATCACCGTGCGCCACACAGTCTTCCCAAAGAGACAGTAGGTACTGCGTAGAGAGGCGCCGCAGCTTCTTATCCCTTTCCTTCTCAACGCTGGACACACGGACACTAGTATAACGTGAGCTCGGGCAGAGGAATCGACAGAAGCAGCAGCAACAACCACAAAGATAAAAACAACAACGAACAAGAACGACTGCAGCAGCTGCAATCAGAAGAACAACACGCTTATGGATAATTCCCAAGCTACATCAGGGGTTAACAAGGAGCCCCCGTTAATACTGCGAGCCAGCCTGCAGCGCGCCAGGGGATTCGCAAACGGTCGAAATTCGAATCTGCTGTAAGCTCAAACATGATCCGCTACGTTGCCTCAAATTGAATTATAGCTCGCGCGCGATGCAGCTTATACATATACAACGTAGAAGGAAACGACCCCACCTGCCGGCGTTGCTTCGATGGAACTCGGGCGACTCAAAACCACTTGGTGTGGGGTGGTTCTACCTTGACAGAGTGCCGTATCTGAACCTGAGCGCCGCTTCGAAAAATATAGAGCCGTTCGATGACTCGCGCGAATGTCGAGTACAGCTTGTTCCCAGGTTCATCCCTCGGGCCGCGAAAGCAACATTACGTCTACTTGCTTTCCTTCGTACGGTCAGCTCCACTGGAATACTGCATCTAAAACTTTTCAAATTCTTTTCTGGGTCCGACCGAAAACAGTTGCGTTGTTTCTTTTTCTTTAATGAGGATCATGTGTTGGCAAATTCCGGTAGTTCTTCGGCGTTTTTTTTTTCGACATCGTTTTTAAAAACCGATTTCTGTTCCACGAAAACTCCTTCTACAATAGCAAAAGTTATGAACACCGGGTATTTGCGGGTAAGATTTCCTAACTACTAGCACCACTTTCGCGGGTCATACGTGCCACCATTTCTTAGCCTAAAGGAAATATTGTGCGCATTTAAGGCAAAACGCAAGTACCGTAAATCCTCTTTATAATATTACAGCTCCGTACAGAATAATAGTTTCGTTATAACCGATTCTTTGTTAAAAAAGGTGACTTGCTTTCGTTCTTCCGTTATTCGTCGTGTTCACGAGCGGTGATCCAGCCTCTTGTAAATACTGTAAATACATTTTTCTACCACATCATCGCCTTGTAATATTCTGTGGTGGGGTGTGAAGTATCGATACCCTTAAGTAACCATTTCAAGACGGTAACGGTAATATTTGGCAAAGCCGGTCCAAAGTGCTAAATTTGCTGCAATGGCTCGTGCATGTCCACAATACCCAGGGCAATGGAAACCTCCTCAATTGTCGAGACAACATAGAGAAAGAGAGAGAAGGCTCTTTATTGGAAAAACAGAGAGGTTTGCCGGCATTTACAGACGCCTACATGCTTCTCTGCTGTGGGTTTAGGATGGGGGAAGAAAAGGCCCAACGAAGAGCTGGGCAGGAAAGAAAAGGAAAAAAAAACTGTCGTGTACTTGGCGCGGTAGCGGACTTTTGTTCTGAGCTTGGGCCACATAATTTACAATTTTGAAATTAGGCCAATTTCATCCAAATAAGAGAATAAACTCCGTAGAGCTTGGCGCTGCTTTGACGGATGAATCCATGGTCCTAAAATATTTTTTAGAGTAATTGGTCCCTGTTCTAGACGTTCCATGCTTTCGAAGGAAGTGGGATCTCGGTTCCATGAACACATTTATTCTAATAAAATGTGTTCAATTGTTTCGACGCAACCACAATTGTCGCAGTGCGGATTTGGCGTCGCTCCAAGGCGAAATAGGTAGCTATTTGTGTAGGCACAGTTCAGGCGTAGACGATGGTACAACGTTTCCAGGTTACCAGGAAGCTGTGTCGGGAGTCTTGACTTTAATTCTGGGTCAATAGTGTGCAAAAAGCATCGAGTATTTTGTAAGTTGCTCCATAGACGGCTTCTTTCAGTCACCGCAAAGTGGTGAGCCATGGCAGAAGCTTCTGTTTTCGTGAAATACACCTTGCGGTATTTTCGGTAAAGAAGGCCCTTACGGGCCGCTTCGTCGGCTTTTTGGTTACCATTGATGCCGCTGTGTCCATGTATCCACTGCATTTTAATGTTGTGTCCAGCAGAGCAGGCAAGATGGTGAAGGTAGGATATAGCACAGGCTGCGATTTGGTGGGGGGAAAATCTACTTCTCCTACATAGAATTTGCAGAGCTGTCTTGGAGTCCGTGAAGATACTCCATTGGTGCGGCTCATGGCGCAGGATGTAAACGATTGCCTCCTTCAGAGCGTAGAGCTCAGCCGCTGTCGAAGATGTTTGTCGCTCCAGACGAAATGAAAGCATTTCACCAGTTTGTGGTATGTATAGACCTGAAGAAGAGCTTTGCATGGTTGATGAACCATCGGTGAATATGAATGTTCTTGCTGAATGCGTTCTATACATGTAGCAGCTGCACCCGTTCATTGCCCTCTCCCTGCACGAGCGCGCATGTTTGAAAGAAGTGGCCGAAGAGTATTGTAAGCTTCTTTCATCATCAACAATGCCTCCCCAACGATTCGTACGTGCCTCTTCCTCCATTACCTCGAAAGTGTCCGTGCCAGCCCTTGATCTTCCATTCACTATAGAAGAGCTTTCTTCGGCTATCTTTGATGCGAACAAGCGCTCCACACCAGGCCATGACGGCGTCAGCTACGAAGCCATAGCCCATCTATCTCGGCCCTCTAAACTCCGTCTACTGGAATTCTACAATTCAACATGGCAAAAAGGTAAAGTTCCCGCCGAGTGGAAGCTTGCAAAAATTGTGCCGCTTTTAAAACCTGGGAAAGCGCCAACCAGTTATGCATCGTTCCGACCTATCGCCTTGCTCAGCTGTATCGGAAAGCTAATGGAAAAGATGATACATAACAGGATGACATGGTTTCTCGAGAACAGAAAGGCTTATCCCCAGGAAATGAATGGTTTTCGTCAGAACAGATCAGCGATAGACAATATCATTGCTCTAGTGTCCTCACTTGAACAATCACTTATTTATGGGTGTACGCCAACCGCAATTTTCCTGGACATAAAGGCCGCGTTTGATTCAGTCCTACACACAGCAATTCTTGCCGCTCTTGAAGATCATGGCTTTGGGGGCAAGTTATACGCATGGATAGCGGACTACCTTGATGGTCGACACCTTTTCATGACCACTCCGGAAGGCTCAACTTCGCATTACGCCGTGGAAAAAGGTGTACCACAAGGTGCCGTACTAAGTCCGTTGCTGTTCAACCTGACCCTCATTTCACTCAAAAGAATCCTTCCGCGTGGAGTTAAGATCACGCTGTACGCAGATGATATCTGTGTGTGGTGTGCTTCTCGTTCCCGACGATGTACACAGCAGCGATTACAGAGAGCCCTGTACAACATTTCTAACTACCTCGCAGCCCGCGGCCTTCAACTTTCTCCAGATAAGAGCGTGGCCATGGCTTTCACACGAAAAAATATGGATCGCTATCCATTGATACTGGGCGGGCGCATACTTTCGTATGCACGAGTTAAAAAATTTCTAGGAGTTTTAATAGACCGCAACTTGACCTGGTCACCCGAAGTCAAACGGATACGGAGCCGCATTTCTTCGGCCGCTCAGGTCTTTAAATGTCTTGCGGGTCCTCGATGGGGCAGTGATTGCCATTCAATGGTTATGCTGCACAAGAGCTATGTGGATGGAGTGCTGCGTTACAGCCTCCCTATCCTGCATAAAATATCTGAGATAAGGAGACAACATACAAATACATAAGGCGCATTGTCTTTATGAAGCATGCACATTGAGTTAACGTTTACCGCAGCAAATTAAAGGGGAAAAAACATGCAAGCATCGCAGACAAGACAAAAACACAGACAGACAGACAGACAGACAGACAGACAGACAGACAGACAGACAGACAGACAGACAGACAGACAGACCAAAATTTTTGTGCTCAGGTAGCCAAGAAAGAATATTGTCTTTAAATATGCTTCTAATAAACGAACTGCGCGTCACGCAGGTAGGTTGAGGCGCGAGGGAGTGCGCAGCCAATTCCAGGCACGTTTCTGCGAAAGGAACGCGCCTCAAAATCCGACCGCGTTCTTGCGTCACGGATATTCGCTGGCTAAAACGATTCGGCACGTGGAAAAAAAAAATCATGCTCAGCGAAATGAGCCCTAAACGAAGACGCAAAGCACAGCATACACTTTCGAAAGAAGTCGTTGGCCAGTGGTTCCGGAAAGCTGAGTTGGGCGAAAGGTAATGAGGCGAAAAAGAAGCTTAAACTGCACAAAACCCGCCTCAAATAGTACGCCTGAAATGGAAAGAGGGGGCAGGGATTGCATACCAAGTCGAGATGATTTGGGTGGAGAGAAACAAGCGAAACGCGAGTTGGGATTGGAACGCGAATTCTCCCGACCACTATTTCTTCGTTGTGTTTGTGGTAAATGTTTTTGCTGGCCCTTAGGGTCTCTGATGAAGCTCGTTCCCGTTCATTGACACCTAAGATCCCTCCTGTAAAAGGTGTCTTGCCTCGAAGTCCATCGTGCGGACCTCTGTCTGAAACAGCGAAACAGATCTTTCTTGAGAAATGTGTTTGCCAGACAGACGCGGTACTTTCTGTGTTGCAATAAGCCATCTGTCAAATCTATCAACTTTAGGAACGAAGAGAGTGTCCTGAGTGCCTTATCAATCTTTTTGTGGAAAGCAAATAGCCAACAGGCTTCGGTGAAACCGTCGGAAGAAAAAGGCGACGACCTTTGCACGTGCCAAGATTGAACTTCAAGTTGGGCCGCTGAACTCTGTTCTAGCTCTCAGAAATAGGGGTCATTCACAGAACGCGGACGACAAATAAAATGACGGATATGTGAAGGGCAGTTCAAAGTTTAAAAAATCAGTAGAAATTCAGAGAATCGTCTAATAACGCGTAGCATTATTATGCCGCTGGTCTTGAGTCTGAGATTTTCACAGGCAAATTTTTTGAGTAAAGTGGAAGCCTGGGCCTGTTGGCTCATGATGTTCACGGAAAAACCAGTGGAAACGCGCTACACAGGAGGAGAGGCAAGACAAGGACAGTCACTTTCCGACCATTCTGTGCGGCCAGTTACCTCCATTTAAGCTATTATAATGATAACATTTGAAGCTTTCCCTGAATCTGCATTATTGCGGAAATGCAGAGCGTTACGCGGTTCGCCATTTTTAGTAATTGTTTTTATATCTATCTGAATTTCTTAGTCTCTCAAAATTTTATTCGACCAGTTATACACATTTACGTTATTGTAACAATTGCAACTGGAAATTTCGCGAAATCTGCATTATTGTGGAAACGCAGGGCGTTACACGATTCGCCATTTTCAGTAATATTTTTACATTTTTCGTATTTTTTAGTATTTCAAATTTCCTTTGACAAATTATCTCATTTACGCTAATATAACGATCACAGGTGGAACTTCCGCGATATCTGCATTTTTGTGAAAATGCGGGGTGTTACACGGTTTCGGCTGTGGGCGTACTCGGAATAGAATGCGACGCACAAAAACCATTCTTATGGGGCAAGGACAGCCCCAGCTGTGTGCCAGCTCCTCATTTACATTTCTCGATACTGGTATGCCATAGGAGTGGAGGAATGTAAGTTTCCAACAATAAAAGTCGATAAGTGGCATGAAAGTTGAGCTCTGCTACCTGCATTATAGCCGGTGTCTAATATCCCCTTCTAAAAAGAAAAAAAAAATGAATTTCAAGAGAGCGTTAAGACGCTGCAAATGGTACGCCTCATTAGAGAGGGTCACAGGTCGGCAGTTTCACTCACAAGTGAACTCACACAGCCCACACTCACCTCTCAGGAGTGAGTGACGTGTGGGCCTCATTGCAGTTTCGGGCTGGCGAGTGCGAGTATAAGTGAGTGTCAGCGCCACTCGCTGTGAGCCCCGCTCACCACACACGTGTGTGAGCGCCACTCCCGATTCACCAGTCACTAGAGTGAGTGCACTTATCACTCACCACCACTCGTAAGTGGTGCTTTACGCTCACGAGCGGTACCGGTTGACACTGATCACGGCTCTTTGATGTAACTGAAGCATACATCCTATAATTTTGTAAAAAAGAACCCTGCTACTCAGGAAATTTTTTAAAGGAACGTTTAGCGCAAATCTGCGAAAAAGTAAGTAAAGTAAAGAGGAACGAGGAATGATCATTAATAAATACTAACAGGAGAAATTGTTTCATTAATATGCGCAATATAAATCATGCGTAAAACAACTATATGTAAGAGGAACACAGAAAAACTATATTTACAAAAATGTTCTCAGAGATCTCGAAGAAAAATGAATCAATAAACGCGGGCCAAGAGCCGTTCATTTGTTCTTCGTTCCAACGATAACGTGGTTGCCGTGGTCGGTAATTCTAATAAATTGCAATGCTTTTAAAATGGAAGCCTTCGCGATCTGCCTAAGACAAAGTCGGTGATGCCATGGTGCGGTGAAATTGCGTTTTTTGCCCCATGCCGGGGCTAGTGCGCCGCCGGCCGCACAAAAAGCCTCGTCAAGTCTGTCTGGACAGATATAGGGGGCGGGGGGGATAATCAGACTGCCAGATTCGCGTGGTTCCCCCTGTCAGCTGGCTTGATATAGTATGAAAATCAGTGAGTGCGAGTGAGTGGCATCTAGTTTTTCCGAGGTAAGGAGAGGGTAGTTAACGAGGCTCTTAATACTTGACACTTACCGCGGAACAGGCTTGAACGAAACTTGAACAGCTTTAGCTAAACAAGAAAGCAGTTGTAAAATAGATACTTACTACAGTTAAACCTGGATGCAACGAAGTTGGCAGAAGTTCGCAATATTTCGTTACATCCAGGCTTTCGTTACATGCAGGCTTGGAGTGAAGGGTCGTGGGAATAACGAGGAACGGAGTCAAAATTATAGCCATCAATGAATGTGATTGGACTTTCCACAGATTTATTTCACAGCGAAAAATTAGCAGTGGCTTAGCTCCGCTATGCCAGGATATACGTAGCGTGAGCTAAGGTTCAGCACCCGTACTCCAATTGGATTAGATTTTAATCCAACACAATCCAACACAATCCAATCCAATCCAACCAAATGCAATCCAAGCCAATTCACTCCAATCCAAGCCAATCCGATCAGATCCGATCCGATCCGATCCGATCCAAACCAATCCAATGCACTCGCGCTTGCGCAGAACGGCCCTTCACGGCACACGTGAAACCGCTCAACCTCGGCCAGTGTAGCTTACGCTACAAAACTGCCTGAGTTGCGCCTCCTGTTTTCGCACGAGCTTATGCTCTACACGTCGCTCCAAAGAAGCAAAGTCGCTTACTTCCGTATTAACAAACGTAAGTTAAGTAGTATCACTTTTGATTTTTGACGCCTTTCGTTGCCTTAACTGCTACAAGAACCAACGTGTGCTTAATGGGCGCCTTTTTGCGACCTTGATGCTCTTTACCGCACTTAAGATGGTTGAGAGGGTGCTAGCTGGAATACTATATAAGGCGGCGACACTCTTCTTTCTCGCCTGCGGAGACGGCGCTTCAAATTGGGCGCTTTTCTTGAAGAGATAGAACTTTTCGTTTTTTATAACCTTATCCCCGACTAACCGATACCACAGATAGACGTCGAGACGCGCAACTACACGCCGAACAGGACGGCCTATTACCTCAAACTTAAGTCTGGTACCGAAACCACACTCACACGTGGAAACTTACAGCAGTTTGCAGTGCGGGCGAAAAAAAAAAAAAAAAACGTGGAGGGTAGTTATTCTTGCTAGCTGGTTTGGTGTCACGCCACACAAGCGAAACCAGGGGCCCGATTCTCTAAAACAAGATGCCGTTGTTTTGAAACGATGGGGTAGCGCCATGCAAAGGCATGTGGCGGCGCTTTGAGGTTCTTCGGGACATGAGAATCCCTGCGTAAAAAAGCGCTGTGGCAAGTGCGCGAAGCGACAGCCATTTACACCCCGTCGTTTCGCTTGTCGCTTCGCGCCCTCGCCACAGCGCTTTTATGCAGGGATTCTCATGTCCCGAAGAACCTCAAAGCGCCGCCCCAACCCCAGAACACATGGTGCCATCCCGTCGTTTTAAAACGACAGCCTCTCGTCCTAGAGAATTGGGCCCCAGAAGTGACTGCTACGTTAGCCCCTCCGTTCATAATCATCACCATCATTACAAATTTCGTGTTTTTATGCGATTCCAGACGTTTTCATTGCTGCTGGTTTCTTACGGTTATGCTAGTATTAGCTAAATTATTTCATTTCTCCGGTCGATTATTGAGCAAAAGTGCAAAAGCAATGACTGATCAGCTCGGCCACTTCATTACATCAAGGTCAACTGACGCGGCGTTTCGTTGTATAGGGGTCGCAAACACATGGGCTTCAATGGGGCGGTAATGGGGAATTGAGAAACTTTGTTAAATCCAGGAATTCGTTATATAGAGGTTCGTTACATCCAGGCTTAACTGTAATCCCTAAGCATTATGTGGAGAGTACCGCGCATGCACAACCGTGTAAAGCCCTGCATTTGCGCGAAAATGAGCAATTGGCGAACCTAACTAACACAAGTAATCTATAAACAGCCTGGAGATAATTAGCTAAAGAAAATTCGAAAGAGTGAGAAATAAAAATTAGATAATAAAAATAAAAGTTACTCACGAAATCAACAATATGCCCATAGGGATGGAAACAAGGAAGCAATAAAAGTAGTCGGTATTGCCAAAAAATTACGCGCAGCTTTTATGCCTTCTTGGCCAATCTCCCAGAGGGTCTATGAGCCAAAAATAGATTGTCATTATTATTTTTCTTTATTTCAAAAATGTTACACTAGTTCTAATCAGAGCTGGAGAAGGCGGTAAGCGAGGTGAGGTCGTCTACATCCTCTTGTGTAACTCCGTGGTACTTGCGAAAGTTCGCAGAAACGTGACAGTCTCTTTTGGGTGCTCCCAGCCCAGAGGAGGCGATTCCCACTCTAGGAGGGTCTGGATGTTCGGCGGAAGATGGGCTCTTCTCTCCGCCGCGAGCCCCGAGCACTCCCAAAGCATGTGGGACACTGCGGGCCTAGTTGGCGCGTGGGACGAGGAGCAGGTGACGACGGTGGTCTCCCTGTAGTTCTGGGGGAGTTCTCTCAGGTGTCTTGAGCTGCGGGGAACGTATGCCCTGCGAGCACATCTTCCGTGAGAGCATCCCGGCGGCTCTTATATTGTGTACCAGGACCGGAGGCCTCCTGAAAAGAATCCATAATTTCAATTTCGAGGGGGGGGGGGGGGGGGTCGAAATTCTCCTGGGGGATGTAAGGGGGCTGTAGGGGGTGGTGTATGAATCTCTGGGCGTGGTGTAGAATCTTTTTGGGGGTTTAGAAATCCTTCTGGGGGGAATGTTAGTGGTGTTGGAGAGGGGGTGTATAAATCCCTGCTCCTGGCAGTGGCCTTGCGCCGAGAGGCCTTGCGCCCCGAACTTCGCCTTGCTCTCTTGCTTGGCGGTAGGTTTGCCATCTTTAAGGTCATCGAAGCCGCGTGGAGTGCCAAGGAGAAGTTCCATTTGTTTCGACGCGAGATTACTCTTTCACATCAAACTAGAAAACGATTCGTCTCAACGTTCGTTGCCACTCCTTCACTTGGGCATGTTGCCTATGTATAGGCCTAGGGTGGTTTTCCTTGCCCCAGATGGCCCTGGAACTCTATAGCGACAACCGGTATTTTCTCCGTTGACGCTAAACTAGAAGTGATCTCCACAAAACATGATCATTTATTGTTCCATCTCCTGCACTTGAAGCGGTCCACTTGTTTTCATGGCGAAGACCCCTCGGTTAGCATGGACTTGGTAGATATGTTACCAGTGCAAAAGAAGTTCATTTTTGACATTCTCCGCAATAATTACTTTTCCTCTTAATTCAAACCCATCAACAAAAAAGCGCGGCCTCTCCGCTCTATAGAAAAATTTATTGTGCCGAGGGTGTACACAAATTGCGGCAAAAAGGCAAGAAATGTTTATGTGCCACTCTATTTCAATAAGCTTCCGCTCAATCCCTCGATCACGTCCTACAAACAGGCTTCAGAATTTATTCGGTCATGGGTAAAAAATGTAGATTAAGCAATTATGCGACATTCTCTGTACATCGCCTAATGCCTTTTGAATTATGTTAAATATGTGCTTCACGTGTGACATTGATGCCTTACTTGATGGTTGTATTACTGCTCACAATGAATAGCCATGCATTCTGTCAAGTTTATTACGATTTGTATTTGCCGGGAAATTCTCGCTGTTCTGTGATCAGATTTTTAGATGCGACTGCATCTCATTCACTCGCCTTGTCCCTGCATCCGGCGTCGGCGTTGTTGTCGGTGTCCGCCCCTCCCCCATTCTCCTCGCCGCGTGAGCTGCGCTCTCCGCCGCTCACCCCCTCTCCTCTCCGATAGCGAACACTCTCTAGCGAGGGGCATTGGATTGGGTTCGATTGGATTGGCTTAGCTTGGCTGGCTTGGCTGTGGCTTGGCTTGGCTTGGATTGGATTGGATTTGGATTGGATTGGAATAAAGTGGATTGTGTTGGATTGTGTTGCGTCATAGCCGCGACAGACGCACTGGCGCCGGCGCGTCTCCTCACCCGTTATGCGCGCTATAAAACGCGGTGCCTGCGCCGCTCCGCTCCATCGTTCCAGCGCCGTTCCTCCGCTGTCCAACGCTGCAACGTGAGCCCCCTATGCGTCGCATCAACACAGGGGTTCCCGCGAGGGGAGGTGGGAGTTTTAAAATTTTTTTATTATTTTCTAGTGGGTATGCGATGCTTTATGTCGAGAAGATTCAATTGATCCTTTTTTCCGTTAACCTTGTATTTCCACACATTGACATTTTCAATGTACATTTCGATGCTTTGCCTGTTTGCTTGATTTCGTTTTTTTTAACGGTGCTAGGGCATCTGTTTCGCCTGTGTCCAGTGCTGAGGCTGCCCAGCTACGCACACAAGCCTGTGGGCTTATCGAGCTGGATATTTTGCTGTATTTGTTCCTAGACAATAAAATATTATTATTATTATTATTATTATTATTGGATTGATGGATAAGTTGATTGGGATCGATTGATAATAAATAAATAAATAAATAAGAAATCAGACAGCAAGCACTAGGACGGCCAACCGCAAGAAACATGTGCACCTTGATGCTACATAGGATTATCGGGACATCAACAAAGTTTGGCGTTTGACATTATGGTGACTACTGAAAAAGTGGTTATGCGAGGACTGAATAAACTAATAGCCTGCTTCGACATAAAAAAAAAAACATGGGGAAGCTCGAGTTCAGTGGCCTAGACCCGACGACCTTTCTAGTTGTTATTGGCTGTCGGGATGAGGTGCAATGAACGCGCCGAAATGGGGGTGGAAAGCCTGGAGCCCTCGAAAAAGGAAAAGTCAAGGGTGAAGCGCAGTGATAATAACAAGCCTTGGGAAATAGCCGCGGCATGGGTGGAGAAGCGCTTAAAAATTGTTCTACTTTAATGACCCGTCCGATCGGAAGGCGATAACAAGCCCAGCCGTATCATGTTTGCGTCCAATACGATCACAGAATGGTAGCGCAGAGATTAAAGCGGTCCTAAAAAAATGATTTTCAGTCGGGGAAGTGTTGCGAAATTGTTTTTCCTATCGGGCGTTTGTTCAAAACGGACACATACTGCCTAACTATGGTCTGTGTGAAAAAGAAATTTTGGAACAAACAGCACGCTAGGCACAACGTTTTTTTCTCCAGAGGAAAAAGAAATTGATTCGTTATTGCTTCCTTTTCGTCGTACGCGAGGGAAATTTTTGCCCAACATCTGATATTCACTGTTTCGAAATGGATAATAGTAACAGGAAAAAGAAAACGAAGCCAATCAAATGTTCGCTTCAGATTACGTCTCCCTAGGCAGCTTTTCGACAGATGTGTATAGAGAACTTTTAACTGCAGCATTCGAGGTAATTCGTTACCATAGCACATCACTGGTAGCGTCAACATGACAAAATTATTTTGAATTGCTCTTCGTACTGGTAATTAGTCACATAGGGTCCCTTCTAAGGCAGGAAGCATTTTCCAAAGTCGCCCCTTTTTTCACAGCCGCAGGTTTACAGGCGCTGTGCCTGCAATGTGTGCCGAGGTGGCCACTGGCGCACTTTTCAACGTCGGAACTACGCTGTTATTGCGAAAGTAACACAACTGCCCTTGAGCGAGAAGGCCGGCATCCAGCGGTGACACAAAGAAGAACAAGAGGCAGATGCGAGCGCAATGAAACAATAGAAAGAGCATCCCGAAGACCATCCGCACCAACGAATCTGCTACAGTCCAAAGAACCAGCAATAACCCTATCAGCCACTGCTGGTCCAGAACATGTCAAGATTCTCGCCCGACTCCCACAAACCATGCTGTCGCCATCAAAAAGGGCGGTTCCTCTACCAAGCTCTCGACGTTCTATCGAAACTCAACCTCATAGCGGCCATCACTACTGTCTTGACACCATGCCACGACCGGCTTTATAGATAGTGACCTGCCCACCTGCCGCCGGAGATATGGGAGCCGGTCGTGCCAAAAGACTGCCGTGCAGGACGGCGCGCTGCGTCAGATGGGACCAATTTTAATTCCCAAACTCGGAGCTTCGCTTCGCTCGCACTGCGGCCGGCGACTCCTGGCATAAAAAGTAGCAGTCGTACCAATCAATGACTGTTGTAAAGGTCACGACCTACAATACCAGCCAGAAAGGAGAATTAATGGTAAAGTCAATAGAACCATTTCTTTGTTATGAAAACGTCAGCGCATACAAGTAAACCACACTGCTACCATTTCCGCCTACACGACTGGCATTCTTTATTTTCGAGCATTCTCGGTCGTTTAGGCATGCGAAAACTTTTTCGACGTTCGCTTTACGTCGAGGAACTTTTTTTTTTGTGTGTGAAGCTCATCTATGCACGTGCGAAAGTGCACAGGAGAGGCTCGGATTTGTATAAACCACCAAAATAGGGCCCATTCGTGCGTGGAAGAGCTTCATTCTTACCGGAAAGCAATGTTTTTCCAGCGAAGGGAGCGCTAATCGACGGCAACCTTTTCAATGGCTGCGGCGCTTTCACCATTACGGAGCGCCGCGTTTGTAGGAGCTCCGTTGGGGTAGCCCAACAAATGGCAAACTTGGGAATGGCAGCCGTCCCCACTAAATGCTTGCGGTGGGAACCACAGTTATCTTCGGGATATCCGTTTTTGATCCACTGCCTTCGTGCACAGACGGCCGGGCCAAGGCTCACGAAACTTGCTCGCCAGGCGCGCTTTGCGTATGCCTGTCCTTCCCTTGTTATCAGGAATCTTTGGTCACTCGCTTCCCGGTGACGTGGTTTCAATATCCGCGGCAGTCGGTGTGCGCACCGCGTGACCATCCCCGTGGGTCTGCCTTACTGGTGCAACACATCACCTAGCTGGCACCCGCTTTTACGCGGGGATCAACGTTGTCAAAATATATGCTATCTCCCAAGTGATGTGCTGGTCGAAGATTGAAGTTATAGAGTGAAGTTATAAGCTAGGTTCTGGGGAGAACCGCGTGCGTTGCCAAGGTGGGCAGGAAAGGTCACGTCGACAAAAAATTATTATTGCCGCAAAGCCACCTTTCCGGTGAACACTCTGTGGCTCCAAATCTGCCGCTATCTTGGAAAAACGTCACACCAAAATTGGCCGCGTGGATGACTCTGTTATCACGCCGAGTTTCAATTACTTGTCATAATCCGTTAGTTCACTGTGAAAATGCAGACGTTACAGGGCCCCGTCTTCTGTAAATACATGGCATCTACGCAGGCTGGATGGTTACAGAAAACGGCTGTAACCCTTGTTTTATCGTAACTATTGTTGGGACTGGGCATCCCACCTCTGTCACCAATGTTGTGACTCGCCATCCTAGCGCAGTCACCGGTGTAGCGGCATTGCCTTGCTCCGTCCGCTATCGACGCGGCGCAGAGCACAGCGATGAAGTTCTCGAGCCGACGAAGAGTTGAAGCAACATTTATATACAGTATGTAAGTATGTATATACAGTACAAAAGAAAAAGCTGTGATGACGTCGTGTGCAAGCCATATATACGGCACAGTATGAGCACTTACAACAAGAGCCCTTTCGTATACTATCTACCCCCCTAAATACCATTCCACCTGTAATTTATGTCCTTTTCCAGGCGCCATGTATAATCATGTATTACGGTATGGAAATTCTAATAAATCCCGGCACTGACTCGCAATCCCACCGCTCCTACGAGCAGTAGATGGCCTGCCTCACCAGCCCAGAACAGGAGATTAGCAATACCTAGAGACGAAGCAACCTACAGCCTGCCGCAGGCAGGACATCGAACACCAAAGGAATCAAGCAGGTGCCGTGACACCTGCACCTGACAGTCCTCAAATAAAGGTTTATTCAACCAAATCCCACAAGTCATACACCTTTCAAGCCTTCCACTGCACACAACATTCCGCTACACTCTATGAAAAAAGGGTGGAAAAAGGGAGAAAAATGCGGGTTTTCTCCCCCAGCCCAGCTCTCCCTTTACCTCATTACATGTAGCGCCCTGTAGGGGTACGGCCTCTACGGAACACGGACATGGGGGAGCATGCGCCCTGTCGTCTGCGATGTGCCGTCGGCGCTGACGCCGATAACGAAACAATCCTTCGTTGCACAGTGGCTTTCGCCGACCGGGCGTACACGATGACTCTGCGCAACATCGCTCCTGCAGTGTGATGCTTCCTTGTCCTCTCACTGTCCATTTCTTTTCACCATGTGCTCGCCACGCAAACGCACGGTTCTCCAGCCGTTTGTTTCGCGGACACTGTGTGGTAGCCGCTGCATGCTTGCTGGGGGCGACTCGCCAGCGCCCAGTTCAACGTTACCACTGCATTTGTGGACGCTTTCTACTCACGCTCAAGGGTAAAAGAGGGCTTCGATGATACCAAACTGCCCCTTTCTTTATCAACGAGCACGGAAAGCAGCAAATTGATGCATCAGTTACCAACAACAAAAGCACCCATTCAGTAGCATTTCGGCCGGCGATTCTGAATGCTGAAAGACCAGCGGTGCGCTTTTCGCTAAATGAGCCAAGGTAAGGAAATGAGTGTCGTTACTCGAACATACGCGCCGTACTCTTCCCCTGCACGTTTTGTTCTTCTTTCAGCCATTCTACTGCTCCTTACAAAACCTGAAACTAGATTGATTGTGTGGTTTAACGCGCCGGCGCAACGCGGGCGATGAGGCGCTCCGTAGTGGAGGGCTCCGGATTAATTTTGACCACCTGAGGATCTTTAACGTGCGCCGAAATCTCGTACACACGGGCGTTTTTGCTTTTCGCCTCCAGCAGAAAAGCGGCCGCCGCGGCCGGGAATCTAACCCGTGACCTCGTACAAAACCTGAAACTAATAAAGGTTCCAGTTGCACGAGCTACATTTGACGAAACAACAAAAAACAGCTGACGCTTACGCACTGCTGTGGGTTATTTGAAACAAACAAAAGGCTCATTGATCTTACTTGCGCACTTTAAAATCAGTGTTATAAATACTTTTGTAGCCGTTTACGATTTAGTTGTGCTTTGTATCCCGCGGACATGTGAAATGTGTACTACGTATGTGTTGTGGAGTGTGTATGTATAGGCCTCCTGCGCTGCCGAGGGGGCGCTGCGAAGCGGCTTCGGGGCAGTACTTCCGGGTAGTACAAAGCTGCGCGGGTCCCATGGAATCCCGTGTTGACAGAAGCAAAATGAGCTCGATGCTCGCGATTGCTTTGCGACACGGTCACCAGCCCACCCCCGAGGCGTCCTATCTCTTCCAGCGATCTACTTGGCATTAGGTGAAAAAGCTTTGCAGCGCTAAATACGTTTACAGCGCCGACGAAAGTGCCGGGACGGTGACGGCACTCTGCCACTCGCAGTTTTACCGATCCATGGTCATATGAAGAAAAATTTGAAGTGAAACTTCTAGTTTAAACTAATAATCTAGGTGACAAGACTTTTCAACAACAGCCGATCAAGAAAAAAAAAAAGAGTGACGCAGTCGGCGATGATCGCGCTTTTAAAAAGCCAACGAGTCCGGCGTACCGCAGGCTAGCTGCGGCGCGCCGTTCTTTTGCGTACCTGAGCACTATGCATGCGTGCACTTTCATTAACAGTGCTTGACTTGCGTCACCATTACGAATACATGGTGCAGCGTTAGCTTGCTGTTTTGTTGCGTGCCTCAGGGACAAAATTCAGCGAGCGTCAGAAGCCTGAAATCTGTTTTGCGATTCCGAAATTAGTGGCCGTAAAACAAGGTGGTCGGGCGAACTGAGAGGCCGCTCGCTTTCCTTGTTTGCTCTCACTTTACTTAATTACTCTCTTGCATCATATCTTCCCAGTTCGCACTTAATAGGCTAGAATAAGGGTCAGTAACGTTTTGAAGTGTAGGGCCCTGCAGTATCATGCAGCTGACACGGAGGAGCGCTGGACGGCAAATCGGGTGGGAGGGGGGCTTTGAATGCAAAGAGAAAAAATTCAGCGAATTGCCAATATATATTTGACTATAATCTGGCGAAGTGTGAAGATGGGGGACAATTCAACTGGAAGCGATCAATTCTCTGTTCGTGTCTGGCTGTCTAACTCAGTTTGAGGACAAAACTGGCGTGTCGGTGTTCCGATTGTCAGTGACGACCCTGCACTAGAAGACAACCAACAGTCAGTGATGATCATATGTAAATATTGAAGGCCTTGCGCCGTGTATGCGGCTGTGTTATGTAATGCAAATACTATAGTACACATCTCTGCAGGCAGCGGGCGTGCGATTTGGTGCTTGTTTTGCGTCCTTGAATAGCGCTTAATTTGTTTATTTGACGCTATTGTCTCACCTACTCGCTAGTATACATGTACCCTGCCGTTCGTAAATCGTGAGGCGTAAAACTTTACGCAAGAATCATTTAGTTTGCGAAAATACAAAACAAAATTTTCCGTCGTTTTCAAGGCGGTACCAAGCCAGCAGTGTCAGCTGAGCCGGCTGCGAAATTCTTGCGTTCGCTTGCATGCTCCCGCTGAAGCAACCTTTTGCAGTTACCTCAGGCTATAAGATGAGCAGCGTTCCGTGTTTATGCTACTCGTGAACTTTCCTTTGTCGCCCGTACGCAAGAAAGAACGATAATTGTCGTCAGGAAGTTAGACCACCGGACCTGGTGATACGGTGATACTGTCCCACGCCGCGACGACCGGCGACAGCTCGCTCAAAAGAAAGCCCATAAATCGGCTTGTTTTAGCGAATATTATTAGATGCGACTGCATCTCATTCACTCGCCTTGTCCCTGCATCCGGCGTCGTCGGCGTTGTCGTCGGCGTCCGTTCCTCCCCCATTCTCCTCGCCGCGCGAGCTGCGCTCTCCACCGCTCACCCCCTCTTCTCTCCGATAGCGAACACTCTCTCGCGAGGGGCATGGATTGGATTGGATTGGCTTGGCTTGGCTTGGATTGGATTTGGATTGGATTGGATTGGATTAAAGTGGATTGTGTTGGATTGTGTTGCGTCATAGCCGCGGCAGACGCACTGGCGCCGGCGCGTCCCCACACCGTTATGCGCGCTATAAAACGCGGTGCCAGCGCCGCTCCGCTCCATCGTTCCAGCGCCGTTCCTCCGCTGTCCAACGCTGCAACGTGAACCCCCTATGCGTCGCATCTACACAGGGGTTCCCGCGAGGGGAGGTGGGAGTTTTTATTTTTTGTATAGCCTCTGCACTACTTTAAGGGCTATTTCATACAGTATGCAGTCATGTAAACACGCCACAAAGCGATTAAACTTTGTACAACCAACGTTCACTCTGGCTTGTAAATGAAAACACATGGAGGGTGGCGAGTGTCGTCTGCTTTTGTACTACCCAGAGGTGTTGGCCACTAGGAGCGCTGCATGTCGCCAAAACTCCAGCGCAGGAGGCTATCTCGTCGCTCGGACGGATGCGGCGGATCCGCTTTTTTGTGCCGCCTGCAACGTCTTTGCTCCGAGATGCACGGTTGCAGACGATCTGCGTTTTGATGCATTGGTTGTAGCGAGGTAAGAAGACTAACAAGAACGGCCGCATTGGGTGCTTTTTTCTTTAACGGCCGCATTGGATGCTTCTGATCCCCTGTGTCGGTGAAAACGTTTGGGATATTACGGCAGCATTTTGAATGCAAGCGTTATGACTTATCTATTTACAGCGGCGCGTTCGCAGTAAACGCGTAGACGGAGCGCTTGGCGGGACGAATGCAAGAAGTCGCGCATATACGATTGGCGTCATGGCTTACTAACCGCAGTTCAGGTGCTAGGTAGGTAATATTTTCGGGTGTTTTAGCGCATTTTAAATGCACAAAACCACAGTAACCTACCTGTTTGTACTTCATCGATCCTCAAACCGATCAGATCGGGAGGCCTTTCTCGCATAACAAGCCTTGCTCGGGTAGCACCGCACGGGGAGGGACATTCCTCCATTAGCTCACGAAAGGGGAAAATCTTGCTCCATAGGGAAAGAAACGCGCTCCTCCCTCTTAAGGGAAATATGTTTCTACCTCTTTGGGAGCAATATATGATACATTCCTGTTTCACCCTTAAGGGAGAAACTACCACACCCTTTTTTCTTAGAGTGTACTAGCGATTTCCGCAGAACACCGGCAGCATTATACCACATAATCAGCAAATGCCAGAACAACTTCACCTCGTCGCACATATCCCGACCCGAGCAGTATGGAGCAGTCTGGCCAGCTTGGGCCTCCTCGATCAACCCCTAATCGACTGGGCTGGGACGGCGGCCATGCAGCTTTTCCCATTCGTAATACCGGATAGTGGTACTAGCCCGCGAGACTACCCAAAAAAAGAAACAGGAAAATAATCTTTTGCAGATGTAACGCAGCCAAAGAGGAAGAGAAAGTAACAGAGATAAAACTTCAATAAGAGCCAAAAGGAGCCGTTCGGTGGTTTTGCCCATTCTACCAGCAATAGCACCTTGTCGGGCGGAGCTGATCAGCTGGCTCTCTCACCGCTCGCCTGAAAGTTGGGGAAGGTTATATATCTCCCCAGACAACGTGGTGCAATGTGGCTGGGGCCTGGCAGTCCCGACAGAGAATGTTGTGGAGATTTTGATGGATAGCGTCTAGGCGTGCAGGTAGGTGTTGGATTGCAGTCGTCCCACAATTGCTTTCTGTTCTTTGGTAGCCTGATGGGTATAGTTCTATCGTAAGTAGGTGTGCTGCGTGAGGTGGATGTACTTAAGGAGTGGCTGCCAAGAGCGTTCCGACTGTTTTTTTTTAGTGCCAGGTGGGCAAGTTCTCGAGCCACGACGTGTTGTCTAGTTACTGCGAAGAACAGAGAGATCGGGACCATAACAGTTACGTGCTGCTGCGTGAGGTAGTTGGGAGAAGACCATAAGCTTGGAAATTGTACCTGCTTAGTATGCTTGACAAGCTGCTATAAAGGGAGTCATGATTACTTTGCACTTTGTCTGGGGGATGTCGCGAGCGACAACCTGCTCTTCAAGGTTAGGGCATACGCACTTACACGTAGAATTGAAAGGTGAATGCCCCGTTTCACAAAGGTAAATGCCAGTGGTTGGGCTCGAACGGGAGAAGGAAAAACCACTTGGTTACACAGAAGGGCCGCAGACCACGTGCTTCGGATGGTATTGCTTCAACGCAACACACCGATACCCTGGTTGTTGCCTAAAAACGCATTTGCTTGCTCGTGCGGCATTCCTTACCTTTGCAATGTGATCTTGCTTGAGCGGCTTCCCACCCCGAATGAACAACTTTGCCTAGGAATATTGCTACCAAGGGTGTCGCGGACACATGCTGATGGCTTCCAACACCGTGGTGTTTGTTCATTTTGCGACAGCCCGCACCCTTAAAATTTCCGCACCGATTGCTCGATTATTTGATTGATTGACTGATTTAACTTCTTGAATGGCTAAAATGACTGACTTGATTAACCATCCTATAAAGCGTTGTCCAATGCACTTCTGCGGGTATGTCCAGTGTTTGGGTATGTAACCCTCTTCTAGGCTTTAAACACCGTAATATTAATTTCCGGATAGTACAGACCCTTTCCTTAGAAGCTTCATACATCGCTACACAAATCTCGAAGATTAATAACAAACGCGCAGGAACAAAGAGTTCAGAGCGAAAAAAAATTACAGACTACAACAGCGTATTGCTGTAATCCAACTGCAGTAACAGCTGTCGCGGGGCCTTTGGAAACATTATTTATTACCCATCTAAATACTATGGATACACGCCCGGCGAGCCGTCTCACAGCCTCCGACCCCATGGCAGGCGGGCAAGCTGGTACGCCTGCAAACGGGCATTTAAGGAGTGGGACTACTTTTTAGCAAGCGGGCCTGCTTCTAAGCGGGGACACGCGTGAAAGCACACTGATGAAAACAATACACCGTACTGACAATGGTCACGGTAGGAGTTGGAATCGTTCCGCACAATGAGATGACAGAGTAAATAACGTGGTGCCCATATACCGTTCCCTGCGTTGCTCTGTGATTGACTTGCTCAACCGTCCAAGCGAACGGGGGTGATATTCCGTTCCAAGATAGGTACAAGCTCCGCACTTCCGGTGCGATGCCAAACGTTAATTAAACGTGTTGATATTCCACGCCCCACCTCGAATGCGACCTAAAGGATATCAAACCACTTAAATTTACGTAAATGATGCGCATAATTGAGCTAAGAAAACACTTTACACTAAACAAAATCAGAGGTGTGGAAAAAATATTGGCATTACTGGGGCTACAACCCAGGCGTTCGCTTCAAAACCCCCGAGTCGACTCCTAGTCTACTAAGGCAGAACAGCCAATGCCTTTTAGCAGTTTCATAAAAGAATCGAAGGAATGTTCCAAGCGAAACGGTAGATGGCGCTGGGTGTGCACAGGAAATTCTGGTCTTGTACCCACAAGGGAACGGAATTTCGACATACGGGTCGGAAGCATTCATGCTGCTGTTGAGATCGACTCAGAATTTTGGAAGGAAAAGGAATGCACTCCCACAGATCGGAGAATCGGTTAGACTGACAGCGGGCGCCGATGTGGGGCTGTCTCATGGGGAAGCCGGGGAGCGGCCACCACGCGCGGAGTATTATGGTGTTAAGTGTGGAGTTTCACACGGGAACGCAGCCTTTCTCTCCCTAGCAGGAAGGGACAGCGGTGGTGGAGAGTGGGGGGCCGTTGGTTTGTTGACAGCAAAAAACCTGTAAGAGGCCAGGATGCTAACCTCTAAACTTCACAACTAATGCAGTATGTTCATGAATACCTAATCGTACTTTCAGTAAAATGTTTCACGATAATTGTTTCTGCCAGTACTCCCTTTAGTATCACTGCGCCGTATTTTCTTTCCTCCAAGGGGCGACACGTCATGTGCTGCTGAACTATTTTTCAACGTTACTCGTTCACGCACTCTATCCTACTCGTTCACGAACACTTCAACCCAGGAATGTAGCAGATTAACTTCAAGGTCTCGTAAGACCCCACATGGAAAACTAAGTTCACGACCATGGCGCATGCTCCAAGTCGACTTCCCACTTTTTAATCACTAATGCGCAGCAAAAAATTGTGTCAGGAATTTTGTAATGTCGTCGGAGGGCCATGTCAAAATGTGGAAAAATATATTCATCAGTTCCCCTTTGTACATGTCGCATCCGTATCTTGTGTTTTTAAAAGGCTTATGTTTGGTAGTTTCAATATGAATCAATATTTCTCCGCCTTGCATTAGTCGTGCATGTACTCGGGGTAGAGAGAGAATTAACTTCTTTTCCCAGCGCCATCTCTGAGTCCCATCAAGACTTTTCATGTTACAACATTACGATGCCGCTGAAGTCTGGTGTTAATCTCATCTTTCTTTATAGCATTTTTATTACAGAGTGTGAACAACCACCTGGAGCACATGCACCACGCTTCATGTACAGAGCGGAAAAAATAGCGGTTCCGATTATTACACCTCTTCGAGCCTCGCTGTTTAATCTGCCGGTCGACAGCAGCCATTATTTGAAAATAACGAGAAGCTTCGCGCTAGCTCTGTGGAAAGGCAATTTTGCTGCTGCGGCGGCGGCCACTGGCAAAGTGAGCATACGCCCGTTCGCGTTCCCTACGTGTTTCCGCCAAGATCCACAAATCATGAAGGTTAAACGAAATAATTTTCGCCTGATTTATTTTCTGTGGCAAGTCCCGCATATATGGTATTCCTATGGGCCTCGTGCACTGCACTTTTAAGTGAACACGTGGTGCCACCTGGTAGTGGCGGCATTGTTTTTTCCAAGGAAGAAAATGAGCATATACAACAATTTGCTACGGAGCTCAATTACAACACCAACCTGTGAATTAGTTTTCAAGACATCAGCGAGTTTCGTTAGGTTCGCAGTTGTTATTTCAATATAAGTATTGCTGTTGTGCGGGAAGGCATGCTAAAATACTTTAGAAAGCTCCACTTCTCTAATACAAGCAGACGACACGGCTCAGCTGCTGGAGACGCCAATGTGCATTAGAGGAAATAGTACCGGACAAAAAATAAAAAAAAAACAACTACGGGTGAATTTGCGTACTGCACGCCACTTGGCGTGGCACCGCTGCAAAAAATGCCTTGTACAGTCAAACCCGGCTATAACGAACCCGGATAGAGCGAATTATGCTATATATCGAACAAAAATATTTCAGTTACGGAAATACATGGGAAAGATATTCCTTATAACGAAGTTCACATCCGATATATCGAACTCAGGGCGCCTAGAATGGCTGCCGAAATGCATGATCTCGGAACGGCGATTGAGATGTGGATTGACCGCGACCACGGAGCAAGAGCCGCGACTGAGACATTGCGCCTCGCACGGAGCGACGTGACGCCCAATACTTTCCGTAACTCTTTCTGACGCGCGGGACTCGCGACGGAACCCGCCCTGTCAGCGAGTCCGGACCAAGACAGCAGCATCGGTGAACTGTGGGAAGAGCTCACCAACGTTCCCGATGATGTCGCGAGTGAAATCCGTCCAATGCTTATAATGAAGCGCTTTCGGCAGTCGATGTGCTCCGCCAATGCTTCTTAGATTTTTGAGGACATGGACTCGAACTGGTGCAAACAATGTTTCGTGTAGAGAATGCTATGCTAGTTGAAGCCGCCAAAACAAAAGTGAAAACAAAAATCGCCGCTCTTTTTTTTTTTTTTGCAACGTGGGCAGTTAAGGCGGAAAGTAGCTTTATTACTTGCAATAAATTTATTATTTGGTATGGTAATGGCTACTGTACTGTTCGTTTCTGCATACGCGGATGGCGGTGTTGGTGAGGGGGGGGGGGGGGGGGGGGGGCTCCCGCAGATTGCGAACTCGTAACAATAAGCTCGTTATAGGCGGGTTCGGCTATATCGAACTATTGAATATATCGAACTAATCGCCGTGCATATTGCAGTTCGCTATAAACGGGTTTGACTGTATTCAACGAAACAGAACGAGTGTTTATTCTTTCGGTGCAAAATATTTTCTGCAACAAACTGCACTTTAACTCGTTTCCTTGGACCTACTGTGCCAGAAACACATACAAACTGTACAGGGCCATATGTTTGAGATATTTGAGAGTCATTTCAATAAATCTGTATATGCGAGTCTCCGAATTGTCGCTCGTGCGTGTCCATATATTTATTGTTATGCCGCTTCGTAACGAACACATTTGCGTTCTTTGTGTTTTCGTGTTAAGGCTATCTTTATATTTTTCAGGCATGACTACATGTTCTGTGGAAGCATGCATATACATGGGATGCTCCATGTGTTTCCTGATACGTGCACACTTATACTGACACCAGATGGGTGAACAAGTAAACGTATAGATGCTTTCGTGAAAGATTCCCCACGCGCATCGACGTCCGAAATTGTGCGCATGTTAAGTACGCGCTTATCAACATATCTACGCATTTGAAATAAAAAGAATCAAGCGACATTTTTGAACCAATCCAACGAACACAGATCGAAGTTTCAGCAGTCTGAGGTAAAGTTGTGCTGCGCAGTTGTATTTTTTACAACCTGTCTCTACAAACCTGAATCTTCGGCTCTTGAAGCCATATATCCCAAGTGTCGCAGTGTACTATGCACATGAACATTTCGCCACAATTCCACACATACAACGCGCATCAAATCACTTCCTCGCACCGACCAGGCTCAGTGGGGTTTACATTCGCTTCCAGAAGCTCCGTGAACTCGCGTCGCGGGTCTTCTTACCGATAAGCTGTCCGGAAACTGCTTGGTTATGCTAGTTACCCCCTGGCCTGGATTTAAATCTTAATAAATGAAATCCGCTGAAGAGTTGACGGCGCCATTGGGACGTTCTGCCGTCAAATCATGCTCTTCGGGGTACTAGGGCCCACAGAAGAGCTCCTCCATTGTTGGAACATTCGCGTATTCTCTCACACAGACATTATTGCTCCCAGGTGGCGATGCCATAACACCCTGGAGGAAATCAGCGAGGCCCAGAGAACAACGCAACTCGACCGCCTCTCATCTACGAGGGCCGGTAGGAATATCCTCGAACGGCTCGGCTACGGTCGCGGCCGAGCGGGGACAGAACCGCAAAACACACAGAGCCTCCCAAGAGAGACGCTCCAACGCATCAAGGTACTCCCGCTGCCACGCAACGTCCACCCCGATCACAATCCGGGACGCAGGGGGGCCAGGGCCAAGGCCCTCACCGAGGTGCACAAAAACGACACGGGCGCCCTCTACGTGGACGCAGCGAGATACCAAGACCACCCGAACACCTACGTGGCCGTGGCGGTGAAGGCTACAACTGGTGAAGTGTACAGTGCGTGCAGTGTCCGTGCTCCGACCGCCTTACAGGCAGAGGAGGTGGCGATCGCGCTCGCGCTAACACACCCGCGGTGTACCACAGTGCTCAGTGACTCGCGTTCGGCCATCGCGAACTACGCCAAGAACACCGTGTGCGATAGGGCAGTGAGTACAGTGCAGTGTCGTGCAACGTCCGGCGAGCTGGCGACGCCGGTCACCCACATCCGCTGGTTCCCGGCTGTTATGAATCGGCCAACGCCGCCGTATTTTCCTGCATCAGCCACCACGTGCGAAGCCACCACGTGCACCCGCGTGTCGGTGAACCATACTTTCGTGTCTCGACATGAAAGGTCAGACACCTCGAGTTGCAACGCGCCTCCGGCGGTTGCCAGCGGCACCCCCAGATGCCAGCGGCAGGCCCAGGCATTCTTCACGGACGTGCGCCCCTTAGCCGTCAGGTGCCAGCGCGTCGGTGAGTCACGCCTTGACATGCCCAGCTCAGACGTTTTGCTATCGGCGCGATCAACATTCGATAGCGCGCCCCGGCACGTTTCAAGGACACTCTCTCCCCTCTCTCGGACTTCACGTGCAACGAAGCCATCAATGACTCACGAACTGTGGAAAGAGCGTTGTGTGTGTCTGTGATGTTCGTGGCGTGTGGCTACTTGTTCGCGTTTGACCATTGTTGCTTTGGGTATAAATAGAAGCAGCCCAAACGATGAAAATCATTGCTGTCTGAGCAGCGAATCCATGCGGTCGCTCTGCTCAAGTCCTGTATTGTAACCTCGCCCGTCGGGGCATTTGTTTTTTTTGGCTTCGGCTCACCTCTCGCTATGAAGTAAACAGTTACGTTATCCGTCAGCTCTGGACCTCTTCCCGGCTGCAGTCGGCCTTCCCGGTCGCAACAACTGGTTGGCAGTGGTCGGATGACAACTTCGTGACACCTGGAGCCAGCGGTGCGAGACCCAACACCACGGACGTCAAGGCGGCTTCGGACTTCGCAGAATTCACGGCGGTCAAGGGTGAGTGCGGGACTTTTCTTCACTGAGTTTTACCAGGCTTCTGAGGATAGCTGGTAGGGGCGTGTGTTTTTGTCGCGTCGGTTATTCGCGCAAAACATTTTTTGGAGCAGTGGGAAAGCAGTACTCTAGACCGGCCATGAATTTGAAGGCGTTGAAAAAATCGCAGTTGTTGGAGCTTGCAAAAGAGTTGCGCTTGGATGTTACGGACGCGCTGAGAAAGCCAGAGCTGATACAGGCTATACTCGCTGTTGGGGCTGACGATGACGAGCTGTCTGAGTGCATTGAGACGATCAATGGCAGGGAGACCACTAAATGTCAGGCTGCAGAGGCAGAGGCTGAGCGCCAGCGTGAGGAACGCGAGGAGAAGAAACATGAACGAGAACGGGAGCGACAGCATGAGCTGGAAATGAAACGTCTAGACATCGAGGCATCTCGATCTAGACGTGAGAGTGACAGCAGCGCGTCAAGCGTGTAGTCTGCGGCGACTGTGCGACCTACGTTGCGAATGTGTGACCTAATGCGACCCTACAAGGTAGGAGAAGACATCGGTCTTTTTTTGGTCAACTTCGAGCGTACGTGCAAGAGGGCCCAGTTTAGTGGAGACTCATGGCCGCAAAAGCTGCTTACGCTTTTGCCAGGTGAGGCATCCGACGTGATGGCCCGCTTGCCAAAGGAGGAGGCGGAGGACTACCAGAAAGTCAAGTCTAGCCTCCTGCGTAAGTACAGGCTGTCAGCAGAGGCGTTTCGCAAGAAGTTCCATGAAGCCGAGAAAGCTAGAGGCGAGTCGTACTCGGAGTTCGCCTACAAGCTGAAGGCAAATATGGAAGAGTGGCTCAAAGAGTCAGAAGCTTTCGGAGAGCACGACAAAGTAGTTGAGTGCTTCGGTCTTGAGCAGTTTTACCGCCGTCTACCAGAGAACCTGAGACTCTGGGTGCAAGATAGGCCAGGGGTAAAAACTGTGGATTAGGCAGCTCAGCTAGCCGACGAGTTCGTCGCACGTCGAGGTGCGCAGGGGCCGAAAGACGGCCACACGGAGTTCACGCCGAGGCCTGATAAGTCAGGGCCGAAAGGCAGAGCTCCCCGGGAAGACGGTGGAGCAAGGGAAGGCGTTCTCGTGGATAGAGAAACTGGCCACGATAACGAAGAGAGAGCAGCAGACGCTGACGAGCAGCGCAGAAAGAAAGCTTTCGAAGCGCGCAGACAGGCTGCGTGTTACAACTGCGGCGAGACGGGACATTTCGCTGCCAGTTGTAAGAAAGGAAAACTCCTCTTTCACGTACTAGATCAGAGTGAGGACAGCAGTAAGTTTCTAGAGCCGTACGTACGGGAGCTAGTCGTCAATGGTAAACCGTGCCGAGTTCTCCGCGGCGACGGTAGACATGGTCCACCCTTCGTACGTTGAACCGGATCAGCTAACAGGGCAGTGTGTTTGGGTGAAGTCAGCCGTAGGTGCACGAAACGTGCGTCTGCCGATTGCTAAGGTCAGCATCGGAGGTCCGTTTGGTGAACTTGTGACGCAGGCAGCAGCATCCCCTCAACTTCTTCCGGTGTACAAGTACCTATTCTCGAACAGGTCGGATCAGATGTTAAGCAAAAAGGGGTACAATTTTGAGAAGCTGCCGAGGAAAGAACCAGCTGGGCTCGCTGCGAAGAGCTCGAGTAACGATAGGGTCGCCACCTATGTGAGGAATGGCGAAACTCAGACAGAAAGCGATGATTGGGCATTTCCAGAGGCTCACGACGGAGGGCAGCGTAAGTACACTGTGTGTAAGGCCCCTACGGTGAGCGGAGATGTTTCGTCGCCATGTTCGAAGTGCGCTAGATCACGGGAGGCCTTGAAATCGGCTGTCGACCAGAGCGCGCGCAGTTCGCGGGCTAACAGCATTCCGCGGGAGTGCGGAATCGATGAGGCTACCGAAAGGCAACACGAGTCCGCTGAAACGGAGGTTGTTCTTTCGGACGGTAGTGCAGAAACGAGCGACGTGGTGGGAAAGCCTGCTGTCGAGGCAGCAAACGGTTTGCACGGTTCAGTTGGGAGTCATGACGATCTCGCCACTGGGCAAGCCGATTCCGTCCTGCCACCAGCTGAGGTAGCTGACCTCGAGCAACGGCCAGCTGAGCTCGTAGAGATTCAGGTGTCTAAAGAGCTCGTCGTGCCCGTGTCACTCCCAGCTGATGCTCCCGACGTTAGGCCACATCGGCTGAGTTAGTTGAGGTTCCGGTGTCGCCTGTGGCTGAGCCGAAATCGGGAACCGACCAGCTAGAGAAGTGAACGTAAACACGTTCCGATGTTCGCTTGCCGAACGCGTTCGCGAAAAGGTGAGCAACGTGGAGAGAGGGAAACTTCTGCGCGTACTTGCGGCGCGTGTTTCATGTGCCGGGCACGCCGAGGGGCAAAGCCGTGAGCTCGCATCGCGCCGAGGGAACGCCGCCTAGAAGCAGTGCGCGCCTACGTATGAACGGGGGAAAATCCGCTCGATCCTCCGCGCGCTCGACCTGTGTCGAACAAGATGACCGGTGTCATTTCACGCGGTCGCAGCAGCTTTCAGAGAGCAGCCACATCTAAAGTGCGGTACAGAAGGGGAAAAGCTCAGGGCATTGACGAGAGCTCAAATCGCAGCTCTCGGCGCGAGAAGTGGCCTGTAGACGCCTGACTTTCTCAATTTCTTTGTTTTTCCTGAAGCAGGTTTCGCCCTTTACAATTACGTTTTTTTTTTGTGTGGGACATTTCCAATCACGCGAAATGTCACCTTTCAGGTTTGTGCACTTGTCTAAAATACTGCTTGGCTAAAAATATAACTACTGTAGTTAGTCATTAGCGTATTTTATCGCAACTAAAAGCCTGGTAGATCTTCAGTGTGGATTTGTCTTCGCACTTGCCGGCGATGCGGTTGTGTCTTCCTGTGTTGTTCTGTTGCTTGCCTGACCAAGTCAGAGATGTTCTTGGGGAGCCACTTTTCGTCCAGTGATCGGCCCTGTGAAGCTCCAGCACGGTGTTGTACAGCCCAGGCCTGGAGTCGAGCGTCTGCCGAGCACTTCTCTTCGATAGCATCCCTCCGGACAACGGTTGAAGACTCTTATCCATCGGGATCTCGGACCCCCGGCAGAGAAGCTGTTACGAATCGGCCAACGCCGCCGTATTTTCCCGCATCAGCCACCACGTGCGAAGCCACCACGTGCACCCGCGTGTCGGTGAACGATACTTTCGTGTCTCAACATGAAAGGTCAGACACCTCGGGTTGCAACGCGCCTCCGGCGGTTGCCAGCGGCACCCCCAGATGCCAGTGGCACGCCCAGGCATTCTTCACGGACGTGCGCCCCTCCGCCGTCAGGTGCCAGCGCGTCGGTGAGTCACGCCTTGACATGCCCGGCTCAGACGTTTCGTTATCGGCGCGATCAACATTCGATAGCGCGCCCCTGCACGTTTCAAGGACACTCTCTCCCCTCTCTCGGACTCCACGTGCAACGAAGCCATCAATGACTCACGAACTGTGGAAAGAACGTTGTGTGTGTCTGTGATGTTCGTGGTGTGTGGCTACTTGTTCGCGTTTGACCATTGTTGCTTTTGGGTATAAATTGAAGCAGCCCCAACGATGAAACTCATTCCTGTCTGAGCAGCGAATCCATGCGGTCGCTCTGCTCGAGTCCTGTATTGTAACCTCGCCCGTAGGGGCATTGTATGTTTTTTTTTGGCTTCGGCTCACCTCTCGCTGTGAAGTAAACAGTTACGTTATCCTACTGCTCTGGACATCTTCACGGCTGCAACAGCGACTGGCCGCTCGCATCATACACGCTACCCCTCGTATGTCGGAGGCCACGGAGATCGGATCGGGTGCCCCCGCCCGGTCGCAACACGACGCACACGAGCATCGAAGCCAGCAGTCACCCCAACCGCAACGAGACAGCGGACGCCGCCGCGCGAGAACTTTCCAACCGCGAGGCGCCCCCCAGCTCCTCCCCGGCGGACGGGTACCCAACCACCGAACAAGAACCCCTCGCGTCGTACGGGGAAATACTACAGTGGTACAGGCTCGGCAGGCGACTCAAGCCGCCCCCCCACCCCAAGCTGAACATGAACAAGACATTACGCAAATATAGGACCAAAAATTAATACACACGGGATATTTAGTGTTCCTTTGTTTTAAAAAAATCCATGGATGCATGGTTTTTCGATAGCAAATGATAATCTACATCTACTGCAGAAAACCGCCGCCTGCTGTTGCCCGCGCCACCTCCTGGCGGCATATGAGAAATCACGCGACAACTGCAACGAAAGGTTCCACTATACTCGGTTCCACGTTCTGCTTGGAACGCACGTGGAGCATGGTAACGCGGTTCTATAAACCTTGAAGTCGGCCGCCTCGATTCACGCGCGTCTCCGCCGTACTGCAGCGCTGGCATCGAGGAACCCGGCCTGTAGCAGTGGAACGCGGTAAATTCAAATCACCTTGAGCAAACCTTAAGCGTGTTTACCTTGGGATGAGCGTGACGGTACACGAACAGCATGAGAGATGAGCGGGAAAGCAAAGGGGGGCATTTCCTTGGCAAATGTCTACAAAGACTATCGTCTTTTGACGACATTTACAACGAAAGGAGCAGATACCGGGCCAATTTTTATTTTTATCTCTCATTTTGGCGGAGCCGCTGGTGTTCAGTTGAAGCCGTTGCGAAGTGACAGTGTCCAGGCTGCGTGGAGGCAGTACCGCGCTTGGACAGAACTGGTTTTGTTGTGATAAATCGCTTTCCTGTCGCCCTTGCGAAACATTTTTTTTGTTTGTTAAAGTACTGTTTAGTTGTTCGTATCGCACTGCAACAAAATAGTGGCCATTCGTTCTGTGTCTCGCTGATAATCGTACTGCGTTGAATGTCATGCTACGGGACGTCTTCTCCTCGCGGAAATGAGAAGTTTTGCCTTCGTTGCCCGCAAGATGGAGCTGAACACGGCCCATCAGTGACGCCGCCATACGAGCGCACGAGGCCCATAATATCAAAACAGGCGGATAACACTTTCGGATCCCTGTTAGGCGATAAATGAAATGGAGGAGAAACACTTATTAGGAGGGAAGGCCCTAGACCATGTTGCGTGGGATAAACGAAAGGATTGGCGCTATTGAAACACCCACGTTCCTTAGATTGTAGTTGTAATTATGATTGCTTTGTAAACAGTTACAGTTTCGCAAGTATCTGTTCTCGTAATTACGCCTTTGCGCCCAGAGACCATAAAGTTTGGTTGTGGCCCTGTGCTGTTGTATCAGTTCGCTCTCTCTAAATTCCCGAATTGAGTTCCTCGCTCTCAGATTTGAAAATCAATTTTCTTTGTTTCACGTGGTGTCCCCGATTTTAAAATGAGTTTACTATTTGCTTGCCAGAGCGTAAAGAGCACGGAGATGAGAAGCCCATGTATCCAATGCCCTCCTTTTTGATCTTACTGTTACCCGCACTACAGCCGTTCGGGTTGGTTGCTTTACGATGGAGAAACCTGCAAGTTCACCGACATTCGCGACCGTGTCGATGTTTTGCGCAGCCCCACCCACTTGTTACTGATGAGATGTTTTATACAATATTTGACAATTTTTTTCCCGCACGTAACTGCGCCACTGCGAACCGTAGTCGGTTCTTCAAAGTGGGTATACTTGGCAGCTTCTTATATGCCGAGCATGTATGTCGGAAAACCTCGGAACGGTTTTTGGCGCCAATGTCTCGCCGTCACCTTTTGCTTTGGAGCCGTTGTCAGTTAGCGTTCTAGAAACAGTTTTTGCCGTTAGAAAGACGGTAAACAATAAATATATATTTATAGGCAAGACCATTCTAAACCGGAAAAGAAGGTGGCATGGCTTATACATGTCAATATAATTCACATAAAAGGAAACCTTAGGCATATATCAAGCAAATGATAGTGTTTGACTTGTTAAAAAAAACACGTTATGACGGTTTTCCGAAAACAAATAAAAAAAACGATTGCAGAACGGTTTAAGAGAGCTCCGGATGTTATCATCCGCAAGTTTTCTCTGGCGGTCGTCAGTGGAGATCTTAATCATGAATCACTTTGCGCACGTAATCCCACGAAGAGTACACAGTGATGTGTAAACATTCTACGCTCACATAACGGCTATATTACCCGCCGTGGTGGCTCAGTGGCTAAGGCGTTACGCTGCTGAGCACAAGGTCGCGGGTTCGATTCCCGGCCGAGGCGGCCGATTTTATGATGGACGCGAAAAGCAGAAACGCCCGTGTGTACGAGATTTCGGCGCACGTTAAAGATCCCAAAATGGTCAAAATTAATCCGGAGCCCTCCACTACGGCGCGCCTCATCGCCTCGTGTTGCGTCGGCGCGTTAAACCCAACAATCAATCAATCATAACGGCTATACTTAGAATTCTTTTTGAGAACGGCCAATAGCTTCCCAGCTTAAAACTTCGCCAGTGGCGTCAACTTTGACATATCCCCTATTACCTTGAAAGTTATTCTATGCGCGGCATTGAGTTCTCCCTAAACCGCAGGGAATCATGCCTGTAAAGGTTCCGAGCACAGCGAATTCCTTAGTTTCTTTTAGCATGTAATTACAACCTTTTATTTCGAACAGCGGGCAAACAGTCTAAGGCTTTGTTGTAACACGTGTAAACGATACGAAAACGCGAATTTATTAATTTCTCCTTATAAGCCTAGTCAACTTGAAAGTTTAAAGCTTTCACCGCACATCCCCGTTGACATGTGCATTACGCAATTTAAATTTATACTTGTTTCCCCACTAAGTCCTTCAAGAGCACCGGAGAACACGCGTCTAAATGGTTTCTAGTGTTTGCAGTAGAACGAAAGGCTTTAATGAAAAAGAAGATACGTGACATATTCTCTGTGCTGAAATATCAGAAGCACCCATATGGGAACATTTTCAATGAGGATAAGCTAACAAGCCGCAGCAAAGTTTATTCACCGGCGGGACGGATCCGGTGGCTTAAATGAGATGCCGCCGTGTGAGGATGCGGGAGGGAAGGGTGAACAGAACAGACCAGGAACGGTTGGAGCATTGAATGGACAGAAACACGAGCAGGAGTGTTTTCTGAGCTAGCTATAAAATAGCACACTATATTTAAAAGAAGAAATGAAACTGGAGCGAGAACATTCTATAGAATTCTTCGAGCATCCGGAAGGCCGTGGCACGTGAGCACCGTGGTTTTTGCTCTTTGCCGCTACAACTCAGCGAATAGTCTACTGCCAGGAAAATCGGGAGAGCTTGAATCGGCCACGGGTGGACTGAATCCGCTCCATTACAATTCCATCACCGTTGCACACATAATGTAGACCGCGGTGGGAGTACGGCCTCGGCTGACATCCTAGTGCACGGATAACAGCGGCTCGTCCGCATCCAGAAATAAATTCCGAACGCTTACTTCGTGAAAAGTGCGTAAACCCTCGGTAAGGTCACTTTTATTTTTCCATTTTCCAGATCTTTTAGCAGACACGGGTCATTGTACGCGAGCATCAGTTTTACGTTCCTCGGGCGCAGAGCCATTAAAGTGAGCCTCAATTTTATACAGAAGATGGTGCTATGACGTTGGCTCGGTTCGTACGCTACACGTGCGCCTCCGTGGTATTTGGGGGCACACGGCAAATACCGCGACGACTTTAGAGAGACGTTTTGCTCTTCAGCATGGGTATATGGAGGCACGTGGATGAAAATATATTTCGTGGGACGTGCAAATGTCAGTTGGATAAAGACATACGTTGTCACACTACATAGAAAGAGTGAAGTGCATGACAGTGATGCGACAGTGGCGAACCAACGTGGTCTATATATTAGGACTTTCTTTTCGGAGTGGGTGTTCACTGGGAAGGATATGGTATTTTCAACCTGCCTCTGGTGTCTCCACAGTGATAGAAGTCTGGGCCACCTGTCTGACTCTGCGCAGGAACACTGGCTGCTGCAGAGAGCTGCCTTTCTTGAGGTTGGTGTTCTCCTACCCACCTCCCAACTATACCTCTGCAGCAAACGCAGCTGTGCCCCATTCCCTCCTACACAACACAACCCCGCACCTTATGAAAGCAGACGGTAGCTCCCGCCCAGTGCCATGATCGGCTATTGTGACATCTTGCGTCAACGCGGCATGCTACTTATATATGTGGTTGTACTGTTCCCGCCAATATGACCACGCGTCCCCCTTCACTTCCACTGACGATCCATACTCCTATCCTACACTCATCAGTATGCTTTCGGAATGGCGGTTCTTGCTATGCAAGAACCCTCCTTCCTTTCGACCCTTATCCTCCGTATATACATCGCAATAACACCTACTCCATGGCGGGAGCCCGGGCTTTTCAGGATAACGAAGTTCCAGACGATCTACCTTTTTAACACTCCTTTCCTACCCTCTCCGGCTTGGGTCACTATTTATGGCTGCCAAGTTTCTCAAGGATTAACAGCAATCAGCTAGATCATTAGCTGGTCCACGGGAATAGTAGGCAGGCGCCGGCAATCCCCCGGCCTTCTCCACCCATGCTGGACGGGACTAATTCCTACAAGAATACCGTAAAACAACATTTTAAAGATCTCCGGCACTTGCTTTGGACACTCTCAGCAATCTGCATATCGAATTGTCACCCGAACAAGTAGACTCCACTCAGGCCATCCATGCGAGCACCTTCATTACACCAGCTCATCGATACCTCGACAATTTGTTCAGACACTTTCTGAACCGCTGTCCCGCTCTATGTGAAATTGAGAGTGTACTCTTCTTCTCTCGTGCGGCCGTAGAATCCCCTGATTGCCCTCACCATCCTCCTTCCAATGAACGGCTGGCGGCGGCGGCTCTCGCCGACCAGCTGGCCATTGTACTCGTTGAACAGGAACGCCCACAAGTCTTAGTATGACCCTTCGTTAAGTGATTCTCTGTGTTTCTCATTTTAGCTACCATATCCTTCGACTCTTGCGAAGTGAGCAGCCAAAACGATCATCCTCTTTGTCATCCATATTTTGACAAGAATTGTCCAAGGTTGACCGAGGATTTTAATCAAATTTATGAAATTTGTGAATTTTGCTTTCGTCCATGCGTGGAACCGCATGGAACCGCGTCATCGCCCTTTTTGTAATGGTCTGGGAGATTAAACGGCCACAATGCCAGTGCGCTTTCTCAGCATACTACCACGTGACCACCATCCAGCTCAAGAAGGTGAAAAGGAGCAGCGTGTTCACTAAACCATCGTAGTCCATGTCAGGGAAGTGCGAAGTGCGCAAGTTAGGGGCCAGAACGAAGCAGAGAGAGCCCAAGAAGCTGCAACACTGAGAAGCCAAAGGCATGTCAAAACAGCACCCAGGTAGCCATTCCAGAAGCAGGTCCGTGACAGCGCGTTTTGCTAGAGCTGATGGGCCTGCGACCATTGATTTTTCCGGGGTAACATAAGCGCACTCTCGGCGTTTCGTCGCACGATATTGTGCCTGCCATGCTTTTACGGGGAACTCATCAGGTTACCAGTGTGTGGCATGTGCTCTAAGTCCTTCCACGCTGATTAGATGTCACAGCCTTGTACCTCAAAAAGATACTTTTACCCCCCAATGCTATCCCACCTTCCACATGAAACTTAGCGAGGGGGAATTTTGCATGCACCTTTGAATTTGATCAGAATCAGAACTATATGCTCTGTGGATGAAAGTATTTGATTAGTAACACTAAGGTGAATTGGTTTATGCCTAGAATGTGTAGTTAAGCGCAGGTTGTCTTGTATTTCCCCACGTAACACACCCCTGGAGCCCACCCGGCGTGGTGGCTCAGTGGCTAAGGCGTTGCGCTGCTGAGCACGAGGTCGCGGGTTTGATTCCCGGCGCTCGGTGCCGATTTTCTCAATGGAGGGCAAAGAAAAAAAAAAACCCCCGTTGTACGAGATTTCGGCACACGTTAAATTCTCCAGTGGGTCAAAAATTAAATCCGCAGCTCTCTACTACGGCGCGTCTTATCGCCTGCGTTGCGTCGGCGCGTTAACCCAACAATCAGTCAATCAGATCCCTGGAGCGTAGTTTATTTAGTAAAGCGCAGAAACCGGAGAACCACAGTGCGCTCTATGCGGCCGCCATGTGAACTACCGCAGTGGTATGACATTGGTTTACAATTTGTTTTCATACCATCAAAGTCTTCGAAAGTTTAACTTTAACCTTAATGGGGTTAATGCTGGTACATTGCGTTTTCGCACGGTATTTATGCAGGTTAAATGAGCCGCACGCTGCTGAATTCACTGTGCGGAGATGCCAGTCTGTCGTTCATGTTGACGCCAGCAAATCGTTGGGGGAAATGGTGCTATAGGAACGAACATTTCGAACACTTTTCCCGCTCTAGAAATTTCAGTTATTCGACTGAGAACACTCCGAATGCCAGTTAATATTATAGGGTAAATAGGATCATTCAACTGCGGAAGGTTGAATTCCAACAAGTTCTTGTGTCTCGCCCTTTTAAAGGGGCCGTGAATCAGAATACAACTTCGTTTACCCTGAAACAACTTGCTTCTTCGTTACTTACCTCATTTTATTTCGGCCCTGGAAGATTTTCCTTAACCCCAAAGAAAGGTAAAAAAAGTAAATGCCCTCCAATTCAGCGTTGGATAGGGTGCAATACAGGGAGCACTGAGAACAAACTTATCACTGTGTTAATTGCACCTACCTTAGCATTGAAGTGTTATACACAAACGAAGCTAGAACTAGAAGCACAAATAGAATCGCACAGTCGCGCTTCTTGGTTCCCGGCGTCCGCCAATAGCACAAGGAAGATCCCGTGACGTCATATGGGTCCAGCGGAAAAGAGGATGGGAAGTCGCCACCGTTTTATCTGTTTTCCTTGATAGGGAATTAATTTTTTACTGTTTGCGATAAAGTTGGAATCGCTGTTATTCGCGCAAACTAGTTTCTCAATGACCTACACTGCCATTTCGTCGCTATGGCTGTTTTAAATTAAAGGGGTCAGTCGGGACTCTCCCCATTGACGGCGGCTCTATGCTCACGTCAACAACGTACACACTGCGGCTATGCGCTGGTACGTCTATTTGAAAAGACGATTAATCAAGGTGTCGGGCACTTCGAAAGCGGGGTGGCTTTAATGAATAATGTCGTGGGAAGAAACATGACAACACAGAGCGGGAACGTAGAAAACGTGGAACGAGAGACGACAGCACGGTACGTTGTTCACCCACATCCTCTCCACCCACGTTCTCGCGTATTTGCGCTGGCATGTTTTCGAAGTTCCAGCCCTAACTCGGCGAAATCCCCACATTAACTGCGCGGTGGCTCCAAGACGTGCTAACTCATAGCCCACACAGGCACAGGAGACGCCGAATCTTGCGTCACATTACGGGGACATCCATTCGATTTCCTGGTACAGAAGACACGTTCGCCCTTCATTCATCCTCTAAATTTCAGTAGGCAACTGCCAGTTTTAACTGCGACCAGCAAACGTTTTTCGTGTGAGGCGCACGAGCAACTATTCCAGCAGAAAATATACCCAGTTCAAAGCAAAGAAAATGTCTTTCGGCAACTTCTTTGGCGTCACAAGTATAACTTCCCCAGTTTTAAGTTAATCGCATATATGCCTCGCTTCTGGCCAGTTTCAGCCAATGTTGTATCCTTGCTGGCATGCGTGATTCAGTTTTGAATCAACCACGCCCGTGCACACAGCACAGAAGGGAGAAAAGCACTCTGGGAAACGGGGGCGTCCACGTCTTTCACAATTCAATTGCTTGTAAACGTGCAAAACGTCCCGTTTCCACGGAAGCGGATGCGCTTGACAGGTTTGGTGACAGGACGGACGAACGACCCTGTAACTAACAGCTTTTACAACGCTATCCGTAGCTGTAATTCGCCTGGTAGGCAGTTGCGGACAGTGGAGTACAATTGCCGAGTAATTGCTTCGCGACAGTTCCGTGCCGTGGAGAATGAAAGGTTGTCTCGGTTTAATATATTCGACTCTGCGGGGTAAACACCGTAGCACATGTTTTTTTCTTTCTTAGAATATTTTATACTAAAATGAGTGCAATATGACTTTCCTTACTTGCTTTACTTTGCTTTATATTTGTGAGTGTTAGGGGTTCACATTTTTCTACATACAAATTCTAATTTTGGAAACGAAAGCTCAGCGGCTACTCCCAGGCTTCTATGCTCGAGTTGGGCGCTATCTATTGGCTGCAGAGCTTTTAACGATACCTGAACCTTAATTTGGATTAGGCTCCTATTTTTCAGAACCGAAAAAAAAATACCTCCCCGTAATTCTTCTAGCCTTCTAGCCATATGCGTGTTTTGCGTACAAATGTGAATACAAATTCTAGTCCCGCCGCAAAAATGGGTAGCATGTGTGATGCGGTGTCCTGGTGGACATAAAATGCTAATGATCATTTGGTCTGACCGTGTTTGCGATATATTCGTGTTAAAAAAATAACCGTTAGGCGTGCAATGTTCAAGGTTTGGTCCGCGGTTAATTTTATGGCAACCGCATAATACAGCAGCGAATGGGCTAAGCATTCGCAGCCAATTTCTAATGTATGCTGGTGACATTAGGAGCGCAAACTTTTTCAGCATGCAACGGTATACTAGATTAAAAACGCACTACTACTCAATTATATTGATGCTACCAGTCTTTCCTCTCGCTATTGTGTCAGATTCTCACACTGTGCCATCCGCTCCCAAGTTTAGGAACTAAAGCTCATATAGACGTCCTTCTATGCTCTAAAGCAACACGCTTTAACATATTAACACTTGGGGGCTCTTCGACATCTATTTTATTGCAGCTTAAATGCGCCCCTTCAACAGCAAATTGTTTGAAGGGGCGCTGAAATACTGCTCTTGAAATATGGGTGCGAAATATATCAGATGTTTATTCATTTTGCTTTTTTTGTTGTTGTTCCGGATTAAATTTGCTTGAGGTATGCGCTGTGTCGAGTCAGTTCTAGATGTCGGTGACGTTCAATATCTTTTTCTTTGCCTCAGCTTGCGTTATTTGTTTCAAAACGTGGTTGGTAGCCATGCCTCCGAGATAATGTTAAAAGGCTTTCGCTAATATATAGAGAATGTTTTATAACGGAGCGAGAAAGAGACAAGTGGTTCTTGAATTTTAGGTTTACAAAACTGATGCGGAATACCAAGACTATATGCACGTAAACATTTCTGTTATCTTGCGTTATAAACAAACGAGTAGTTTGTTGTTCTGTTACTAACTGCGATGCGAAGGTACACTAGTGAGTAATAAAATTCCCAATATAAAAAGATTCTAGTGAGGTGCCGCCGACAGAGTAACTTGAAATAAAAGCGGAAAGTGACATTTAAAGGAGCCATGAAGAGAAAACATAAGTTTGTTTATTTCGAAAGATTGCCTCGTTAGAACCATACTGACACCACTTTTAACGCAAACTTCGCTCCAATAAGCTACATAATTTGGAAAAAAGCGAATGACCATGTGAACCACCAGCTCATTTCCCGCAACAGATACCAGACAGCTCTGCGATTGGCGGAGGCCGGCAAAAGCAAACGTAAGTTAGGCAGGGCTTACCAGTTTGCATAGTGAGCAATATGTCCGTTAAAAATACTGCACATTCCTTTTATGACACAACGAACGGTGGAGTAAAGGGTAGAATTTCCGAACGAACACGCAAACATGTACGGCAATGCGTACGAAACCACCGCACGCCGAGCTGGACATCTCGCCGTCGCGCAGACGAATTTCCGGGTCCGAGGCTCTTCGGGGCCAACGAACCGTTCCAGCACGCACAGCCGGGAGCTCACTTTGTATCTTAATCCCTTGACAGGAGGTTGGCGTCATATCGCCAACCAGCAAAGGTAAAAATAGAAACGAGGGGAGTAAAGAGCAGCAAGCAGCGATGAGATAGTGCCACTAGTAGAAGAAGTTTCGTAATGGGGTTGGCTTGCTGCTGTAGCTGCGAGCTCGTTTTCAGTTTACAACCACTGAAAACTTCAGTTTGTTCGAGCACTTTACAATGCAATTCGTTGCTGCGTCCTGAAATGGCCATGTAACACGGGCAAATCGTCGAGGGAGTGCGACATATCCCGCCGGTGAAGAGATCTCCTTTCTTGCGCTGCCAACGACGAACCTCGGCGAAGCAAGTGGCTACGTTTTGTGAACTTTGCAAACGGAGGAGAAAGGGACCTAAGAAGTACGAGTGTGCTCGCTTCATTTCCGACGAAGTGATTACGGCAGGGACCCTTACGTTCGCTCACTCCTGGGACATGCCGCCGCTCGTCACCGACTTCAGTCAAATCGCCATCAAAAGGGCTCTGAGACTGGAAAAAAAAAGTACCGTACACATCGCGCATTGACGCTCGTATCTTTCCTGTCGGAGTACAGAGCTCGCGCGAACGGCTTTCCATACACGACACCGGCCAACTGGCATAAGCGATACTGCTACTGAAATTGAAGCTATTATTAACCATAATAAACATACGGCACAAACGCACCAGTCTGTATTCGTCCGTCGCGACGGGGCTGACGAGGCAGCGGTGCCTACGGCTGGGCGTTCGTCTGTTGTGCACGGGTATCGCGGAATGCTCGCTTTCCGGTCCATCCGTGTATCCCACAACTCCTGCCGCTCGTGCACTTAGAAGCATTGATAGTTCAAGTGGTGTGAGGTTGTTAAATGCAAGCCCGAGTTCTTCGGCGAGAGCTTTGTTGTACGGATCAGGCGATTCCATGACTAGGCCTGTGTACTAGCTTTTACTAGTATTTTTAAAATGGCCGACGTCTCTTTCTGCACGAGTTCCGGTTCCTGTTAGATTACCGCGTGTGGGTGCTATATGGAGTCGACATACTAAGTATCTGTTTCATGTACCGGCACATATGACGCCAGTGTTCACCTCACGAAATGTACAATTTAGCGGGAGATTTAAAAATTTTGCTTAAATTGCCTTATTTCTCAGTGAACAAAGGCATCGTTTGCTTCGGGAAAGCGCTTGGGGTACTATGAAACACCTAATCTTTCGAATAAAACAAACTTTTGTTTTGTCTTCATGGCTGCTTTAAGAACCCTATGTTGTGCATATTCTTAATCTTTTTGCGTTCTTAACTCACAGATCCAGTTATTTTCATCCACGTAAATTGAAGGGACGCCTATTTGGAAGCATTAAAGTGCAGACTGAAGGGAGTGTAGTACCGCTTAAGCTTCATGGATGACACAAAGTTTCTTTCGGCGCCGCGTGGCTGTCACAATGGAGAATCACAACGAGTAGAGCATACGAGCCAAAGTGCTAGATGAAAAACTGGATTGCCTGAGTTTGTGTAAGGCTGAACGCTTTTTCTTACACTTGTGTCTACTTTTTACGGCAAAATCATGACCAGATAATTTGCAGTAGGTCCTTAGGAAACGAACCTGGCTGTAAACGATACGCCGAAAAACTTAACGAGGGTGTAACGAAGCGCGCGCAGTGAGCGCCGACATTTATTATTTATTTTATTAATATACCATGATCACATCTTTCACAAGAGCAATTCTTCATGGCGGTCCCAGAAACGATACCATTTATTGTTGTAAACATTGCAGTGCCCACACGAAAATAAATCTGCGGCATTTCCTGCAGGCAAGTGGAGTGTGAACGTTGCTGATGGCGTTATTTTAGAGCAGCTAGAATTGTTCCCATTCACTGATGCCTTTGGGCCCGAGCTCCTTACGCCGCATTCACGTTGCTGAAAGGGTTACTCCGAGGTTGAGTTACGGTCACTGATGCTGAGATCAATTGAATGGTTCCTCATGAGTGGACATTCGAGTGGACATTCGAGTGGACTTTCGAGCGCACTTCGAGTCGCTTCTGACCCAGGCATACGTGTTTCTCTAAGAGTGGAGCGTAGCAAGGTTTTCCGAGCATTCATCCTGGCTGCCTTCTTCTTTCAATGGCGCCCTCCTCGAGAAAAAGATCACAATCTGCTCGCGCATGAATGTTATTTAAGCGAGGACTTAAGCGCGTATTCGAGGTACGTACTCCTGCAGAAAAACAATTTTTCGCAAGCTTCTTATTCGGGTAATCAGCCGTCTCACACCGCAATAGTCTTCACTCGACGGCCATCCTTTGGTATATGTATACGTGGTTTTCCACACAAGTGTTCGTTGCGAATACCTGAAGCAAGTGGATATTCTTGGCGCGAAAGAATATCGGAATGGGCTCTAGGAATTCGATACTCGGGTTCCTCTGAAAAGGGGATGTGTAATGGCTCATTTCCATTGAATCGTCGTCATTCCGCGTCAGATCACTGCGCGCCACAATGATGTCAGCCTTGAAAAGGTGATCGCGCCATAACTTAGGTTCAGGTACCCATGCTTTCGGAAGCCTCAACACACTCAAAAAGAAGGGCTCGAACATATTCGCGGAGCGCCGCGCAGCGGGTTAACGTCATTTGCTGATAAATTCGCCGTGCGCCGCCGTTGAACGTTTGCGCCGGCAGCGTCGGCCGCTTTTCCTGGAGTAGTGCCATTTGCTCGCTCCAGAAAATTGGGTCGGCAGCCCCGTTCTCGCTTAGGGCAATTTCTGTCACGAAAGTAATCATAGCTCCATACTTGACCCGTTGCCGCTGCTGACTCTTGCCGCTGCGGTGCGCCCCTGTGCAGTATTGCGGAAAAACCAAAAGTTTTTATTTGACGTAATGGAAATTGCTGCCTAAAATACAGCTTCTCCGGCTAAATTCAGTCTCGTGCTCGTACTCGCTTGCATGCGCAAAACAAGAAGGAAGGGAGGAAACTAACTTTATTTTCCTAGTACTCTTACTACCGTATTCTGAGTCTCTTCTCCTGTCTATGCGTTTCCTCGAGTCGGCTGAATGGAGGATGCGGCAATACGTTTACACACGAAATTCTCTTTCAATGACCTCCCGATTGGAGGCTTGAGTGCAGGATGTATTCAGAATACCAGGAATAGTCAAGGGTTACTTCTTTTGAAGCAGGACCACGGCTCCCTCTACTCTGCGCGCTGCGCGGGACTCGGGCAGCTTCCCCACGCAAGGATGGCAGAGTTGGATTGGGGATGAGGGTCGACTTTGGGTCCGAGTCGCAAGTCCACAGTGTGTGAAATAAGTTGGGTTAACCTGCGCAGAACGAGTAAGGGGGGTGCCGGGTAAGTTTCTGATGCGATGTTTGAGATGTTCGGTGGGTTATGTGTTAGTCTGCATTCTTCGTAGGAGGACGGACTGTCGCCTTGTAGTGTACGATGTGGTAAGGAATACCTTGCGCTTCACGCAAAACGACTTGGAGTTATGCGGGCGACCTGAAAGGCGACAGATCTGCAGTCACTTAAAGCTGGAGGGAGCTGTTCAAGTGCCAGGTGAATATGTTGCTCGGGCGAGCACATGCGCGTGTTTCTTTCCTGCCAAAACCTCGCACCCTGGAGTCATCTGAAATGTGTGGTCGAGTGTGTCTTTGTTGGGGCGAGGTGCGCGGTGGTGTTGGCCTTTTTAGATGAATTGTGGGCAGGTGGCTTGTGAATAGGCGACGATTGTTATGGGTGTTCGCGAACAAACTTTGCGTGTGGTGGTCGCGTACATGTTTTTTTTGCAACGGAGGGAGTTTTCAGGTTATCCATGGCATATACATCTGGTTAGATGGTTACAAGCTCGTACTTTCCGTAGTTCGACGACCGCTGAGACACCTCTACCGTCTTCCTTAGTATGTGCGTCGCCGTAATGTGCTTCATCTAACCCAGACGTTACAGGGCTCTGGAAAGGACGTTTGCACTGATGCGGCGTCGTTCAGCATGCCGGTTGGGGTACATATGCTTTGTCAGAGGGCTTCGAGGGACATGAGTCGATCTTCCAGGGATGCGGGTCGGTGGTGGATCTGCAGAGTAGCCAATATCTCACTCGATGGTACTGCGTTGAACAGTGCTGCGGAAATTTCGTGAACTGTCCCAGGCTCTAAGCACTTAGGAATTCCTCCACGGTGTTGGCGATCAACTCCGGTGGCCTCCAGCGCATGTGTAGACGTGAATTGCGGTAATCTAAGGCCTACTTTTGAATCCTTTCTTTGATTAATGTGGAAAACTTGGCGTGTTGGTACATAATCTAGGCAAAACAGCGCAAAAAAAGACACACAGGACAGAGAGAGATACAAGACAGGGGCATGCGCTGAGTGAACAATGTAAAAAAATGCGCGGGAGGGAAATGATGCCGAGGGCTTCCTGGCAAGCCATTGTTTGAATTCCTAAGGACTGTTTGCCAGAATTACAACACACTTCCATAATTAGAAAGGACAAATCACGGCTCTCACGTGAAATTGTATAATCAGAACGTATCTTAAAAGGGACCCGCAACATTTTCGATAAGGGCTTTCACTTTTTCCTTGGCGTTTGACACCACTGCGAAAGCTATAGTTATCGCCTGCACGGAGCAGCACCGCGTGATTTGCTCGTCGCACCATATACGCCTCCCATTTCTGCTTTGTTTAGGTGGCTTTTTTATAACTAGCTATAGAAAAGCGTTCATTGCTGCAACGGAAGGAAAACCGGACAACAGCCGCTACATAACCTTAGTGATGTAATTCAACCCGTCGAAGAACGTCAAGACCGGGAAAGAGAGAAAAATATTTTGTGCGAGTTTAACAAGTTATCTGATCGGCATAGAGGATGTAAGTTTTGGCTGAAGGTACTTTGCCGCCCCTTTAATCTAAGTACTGGGTGTGTTGGGTGATTACGTTCTGCAAGCATGTAAGGTTTCAAAAAAGTTGAAAAAAGCGTTCCAGCTCAACGTTAAACTTCGTAGCATGCGAGCAGGCCCATAACCCTGTGGAAAAAATTTCCGCTTAAAGCACCCCATCACACCTTAGCCTTGGACCCGTCATATAATTGAACAGGTCTTTCAAAATTTAAATTCCCGCCTTGCAGTTCCCAGTGCCAGAACCCGAGGGTTCTCGCACTGCCTTGAACTTTTCCCGCAGTGCGCTTTTTTTGGGGCCCCCTTCCCCCCGAACTCGGGTTAATGCGCGCTTTGGAGTATTGCGTTCTTTGGTGGGGGGTTTCAATAGTGAATGGTTTTTACAGATATGTTTAAGAGTCGGGTTAAGGGGGCCTCCCCCTGATCCGGGGGCATCGGTAGGCCCTTCTCGGTTCCCCTGCTCTAACCAGGCGCCGCGAGCATTTGATTTTTCTAAAAAGCGGGTAGGTAGTTTGTACAAAGGGAGAACCAGGAATGACATCGTATTTTTGCTCCTTTAAAGTTTGGAAAAAGTTGCTCCCTTTCAAAGAGGAGCGCGTTTCTTCCCCTGCGAGTAGAGGAAGATTTCCCCCTATCGTGAGCTAAGGGAGAAGCATTCCTCCCTGAAGTAATTTACCGAGTGCTTTACGAAATATAATTGTAAGATATATAGACGTCCACTGCGAGTAGCGGATTAGAAAGAGGTTCGGTATATCATCAAGCCCTGTACTGTTTTGGGGGGATCAAGGTTCAAAAACAAGGTTTTAAAAACTCACATAGCGTCAAGCAGTTCAAAAGGTTTAAACACCTAGCGTCTAATGTCAAGTTTATCGAGAGGCCTCGGCCAGTGTGACGAAAAGGGAGCTAAACATTGTTTTCAAGTAAAAAATACGGACGGTCAGTAGGCATTGAAAGCTCTCGTGAATAAAACTGGGTCGTTGGTGGTTTCTCTCGCAACTTTCGCTTCTAAGATTCAAGTAATTCACTGGCTAACGCATGTGCACCATTTATATAAGCTGTAAAAAGTCTGGAGTGACCCATGACCCCAAAGACTTTCCGGAAATATGTATAATACCACACACAATTTGTTCATACTTAAATACGTCATAAATGGGTTCTTGAATTAAATATTCGGCCACCTCCGGAATGGAGATTCGAAGACAAAGAAAACACCGGAGCTGGTGGCCTTCACTAGCTTTAACTTGGCTTTTCTTAGGTCTGTCCATCTTATCGGTAGATCTGACACTGATGCCGTCGAGCGCACGTCATCTCTCTTTACTAGGAGAACACCTGCACGACAGCTTACGTCATCAATAGGCGTAGCCAATCCCCGACGGGCGCCTCCGCACCCCAACATCTACGCCGCGACGCACACTCCCTCACCTGCTCGTCGGCTCCTCGCCTCTTCCCACTTCCCCTCACACTTCTTGCGAATTTTTCTTCTTTCTACTTTGCTGCGCCGGGCACGGATGCGACGCAAACTTAAACAGCTCCGCTCTAAGAAAGCTGTCAATCGTTGACACGAACTTCGGAAACCGTGTCCCGGAACAAGTTCTTTACGCAGCAGGAAAGCATAATTGGGTTCCCCATTTTTTTTATAACTTCAGAAATCATTGGTGTAGATAAATTGGTAGAGAAGTATTGGGACACTGTTATCCCCGTACTTGAACAGGGTATTTTCGGAGCACCTTGCAATGCTCTAAAAAACTAATGCGTGAACCGGATTAAAGTTTAAATTTTTTATAACGGGACATTACAGGTGGGGAACACAGTTTGCTGGGATTTCCTGAATACCGTTTTTGTCTTCAGACGTAATATTCCTTGCAGCAATGATAACTGAAAAATATTCCGTGCAGTCCCCCCCCCCCCCCCAAAAAAAAAAAATTGAAAGTTGAACAATGGTCTCCTCATTGCCTACCATGCTAACTGCGAGGAAGTATGTGTGTATAAGGGTTTTTATCGGCTTTTTATCAAATTTCCGGTTAAAATATCTGATTGATCACCAGGGCACAACCCAAAAGCCATTCTGCTTGGTATACGATACTATCAAAGAAGGATGAAGCAGGAAGAAAGAAAAAAGGAATAAAGAAAGAAAGAGAACATGGAATAAAAGGAGGTATGAAGAAAGAACAAAATATGTAAGGAAAGAAAAAGAGAAAGGAGCAGAAATAAAAAAAGAAAGAAAGGACGAACGAAAAAACACAGCAAGAAAGAAAGAAAGAACGAAAGAAAGAAGAAAGAAAGAAAGAAAGAAGAAAGAAAGAAAGAAAGAAAGGAGGAAATGAAGGAAGTGGGGAAGGAAGGATGGGAGAAAAAGGAAAGCAAGCAAGTTTGTTAACCGGGCCATAGGCATATAGCCTGTACGTGGGAAAGAGGGATGTAGGGAAAACATGAGGAAAGAGAAAAAGGAAGGTGAAAGGAGCACCAGCGCTGAAGCACGTTTGAGCTCAGTGATTGCCACCAGAGTCTTGTGTGCCATAGTCTTTTCACATTTTCAGCGTTCGCACGAAGCGTAGGAGAAGGCTTTTTTTTTGCCCCGGGGGCCACTGAAGGGGAAGGCCCGTGACGTAAGATCTTCTCAGGGAACGGCCGCTGATAACCGAGGTTTCCCAAAGTTGATGAAAGCTTCTTCCTTTCAAATGAAAACCGAGGGTACTTGCCCTCGAGGTGCCATATAATGTCTGGTGTGCCGCAAACCCCTGACGCTTCACTTGGTGCCATTCCCACCAAGTCATGGTAAACATTCGCCATGCTTCCTACAGCCAGAGACGGCAGAGAAGGGTTGCGTAAACTCGTGGGAGGCTTAATGGAAGGGGAAGCTGAAAGTTTGGGTGAATGGCACCGGTATGGGAATTTTTTTGCTAGTTCGTTTGAACAGCGTCGTATCCTCCTCACGGCAAGTATGCGGAGCGCCCTATAGCTGCGTGCTTTCCAGATAACGGATGGGTATGGTCGCCCCCTTTGATGGGCCGAACGGGAAGCAGCGTCCGCCCTTTCGTTGCCGAGGATTTCGCAGTGACTGGGAAGCCACGGAAAGGCAGTGTCTTGAACTGCTTCAGCAAGGCGGTCTTCAGAAATTATTTGGGTTACTAGGAGCTTGATTTCAATTATTTATATATATGGCAGCCAAGTTATGACTATAGTAGGAGTGGGCACAAAATGTATTCATGCAGCAGAGGTGTTATAAAAGACATGATCAATATTTGTCGCTACGTTGAGATAGAAGCGAATGCAAAAGCTCTATTTTAATACAAATAGGTCAAACAGATTGATTGATTGATTGATTGATTGATTGATTGATTGATTGATTGATTGATTGATTGATTGATTGATTGATTGATTGATTGATTGATTGATTGATTGATTGATTGATTGTAGGGTTTAACGCGCCGACGCAACGCAGGCGATGAGGCGCGCCGTAGTGGAGGGCTCCAGATTAATTTTGACCACCTGGGGATTCTTAACGTGAGCCGAAATCTCGTACACAGGGGCGTTTTTGCTTTTCGCCTCCATCAGAAAAGCGGCCGCCGCAGCAGGGAACCAAACCCACGACCTTTGTGCTCAGCAGCGCAACGCCTTAGCCACTAAGCCGCCGCGGTGGGTGAATAGGTCAAACAGAAGCCGTGAGTACAGTGTTATAACGTGAAGGTTATAAGAACGAGCGCCACACAAAATGAGAATTCTGACCACGAAAAGAAAAAAATCAAAGAAAAACGGGGTAAATAGTAATCGGTCTGTGCAGCTGATGGAAAATTCTGCTGTGTTAATGACCCAGCAGTGCCAGGAAAGGCATTCCTCGTCTCAATTATGACAGGCAAGAAACTAAAATGTACCTGTTCCGGTTAAGGTTGATGTATTATTATTATTGTGGTGGCTTCAAATAGTTGGTGGCCTGCAGAATATTCTGTATCCCTGCTGTGAGTGGTGTGGCGAGGGTGAAGCACAATGTAGACTCTCTAACCCAGGGGTCTCAAACACGCGGCCCGCGGGACGCATGCGGCCCGCGGACCCTTTTGCTGCGGCCCGCGGCCCTCTCGTGAGTGTCTCGGTTCAATTATTTTTGTTTTTTAAGCGAATGCGTGACTGCGCGCCCTGCTTGTGTAGCCAAAGACGCAGATGGCCAGAGACTGCTCGAAAGCGCGTGGATATCGTCTTTCACGGCTTCGCGTTACCAGAGTGGAAACCCCTCCTTTCCGGAGGCCCCTCAATTCGGGCGCCGTAAGTCGGGTGCACAATGGTAGCAAGCAACTGGGACTTGTGAATCGAGCACTCTACAGTGCGCACAGGGCTGGGCGAGCACAGGACTCGGTGAAACTCCCCGCGGCGTTTTATGACCCCGCGAACGGGGCTGCACGCCGCTAATGGGAAGACGCACCTTGACCGGAGTTTTCCAGGCTTCCGAGAAAGTGCAAAGGTTTCCGGGCGTTGTGTGGTGTTTGCGGATATTTGCTTTCCTGTTGGTCTTCGTGTCAAACACTTTTAATTCGCTGCAGATGTGGCGAAAAGGGCGCAGCCACACGGCGGATTCTGCGTTCGGGCTCCAAAATGCGCCCACGTGCATTTAGGGGCGGGTCGCAGCGTTATTAAAGACGATAGTCTTTCTTGGGCTACTTAAACCCAGAAATTTTGGTCTGTCTGTCTGTCTGTCTGTCCGTCTGTCCATCTGTCTGTCTGTGACTCGATTCAGCCACCGGGCCAAAGCAAAACAATGCCTGAGCAATAGTCTTATATAGTCACAGCTAAATCTACCCGTCACTGTCCGGTGTAATGTTCATACTTGTCAACATTGTTGAAGAAGAACAAGACATTACGCAAATATGAGGCAACAAATCAATACAGAAGTGATATTTGCAGTGTTCCTTTATAAAAAATCAAACATGATTGACTTTTGTGAAATTAAATACTTCATCAACTGCAGAAAAAGAATTCACTCGGCCGTCGCCTGCTGTCGCCCGCGCCACTATAGCTTCTGGCGCCATTTTAAGAAATCAACCGGCAACCGTTACGCAAGGTTCCACTAGATTGGTTTCACGTTCTGCTTGCAACGCACGTGGAGTAGGGAAACTCGGTTCTATAAACGTTGAAGTAGGGCGCCTCGATTAACGCTCGTCTTCGCCGTACGGCAGCATTCGCATCCAGACAGGTTTGGAGCAGTGGAACGCGGGAAATTTAAAATGATTTAAGCAAACCTTTGGCGTCTTTACCTTGGGAGGAGCGCGACGCATGCGGAACAACATGAGCGGTGAGCGGGAAAGCGAAGGGAGGCATTTACTTCGCAAAAGCCGATAAAGACTATCGTCTTTTGACGGTATTTGCAACGAAAGGAGCAGATACGCAGCCAATGTTTTATGGCCTGGGAGAGAGCGATATCGCACTGCTGAGGAAAAGACTGCACATTGCACGTCGAAACTGTGTACTTCCAGACATCAAACGCCCCTTATCGACACACAAAACTAAGCACCTATTATCCGACTCGCAACCTGTTGACAGCACTGTGAAAGTTAGCGGCGCCCCAAATCAATCATGATAGAGCGCAATACATAATTGTGCTTCTACGCGCCTGTCGCCTGCGTAAATGTGACAGGTGTTTTTTTGACCTGTTGTTTTTTGGAAGATCTGCAAACGACGAAGGTTTCTGCTGGGGAAGTCTAACGTGCCACGATGTCGTTGCCCAAGCAGTCTGCAAAAGGCAAAGTGGAAGACGAGAAGAAGTTCTTTCAGGAGCGATGGGAACATTCTTATTTCTTCTGGGAATCAAGAGGAAAGGAGTTGTGCTTAGTCTGCCACCAGACTGTGGCTGTACCGAAGGAGTACAATGTTCGACGACACTTCGTGTCTTGCCATCACGAGATGTATGGTGCTCTTACTGGCAACGTTCGCGACCACACCGTGACTCAACTGAAGGCGGCGTTGGGAAAGCAGCAAAACCTGTTCAAAAAGGCGACCAAAGCATCTGAAGAAACAGTAAGGGCAAGCTTCGTCATTTCTGAGCTTATCGCCAAATCATCCAAGCCCTTCACTGAAGGTCTGTTCGTGAAGCAGTGGCTGCTCGGAGTCGCTCTGTCCCAGCATGAAAAAGACATTCGAGAAAATAAGCCTCCCTCCAAACACAGTCTCCCAGAGAATTAACGACATCAGTGGAGACATTGAAAAACGATTAATCAACCGATACCACGAGTTTGAAACATTCTATATTGCAGTTGATGAAAGCACTGACATTACAGACAACGCACAATGTGCTATTTTTGTAAGGGGTGTCGACAAAAACCTGAACGTCACTGAGGAACTCCTGGACTTAATCCCAATGAAAGGCACGACCACAGGGGCGGATATTATATCTGTTCTCGAAAGAGTGGTCGAACACGCTGGACTACCGTGGAAAAGTTGGTTTGTTTGGCTACAGACGGTGCGTCTTCAGTGTTGGGGTGCAGGAGCGGACTTGTTGGTCGATTGCGGACGAAACTCGCTGCACTCGGAATCACCAATCAATTTGCCGCGCTTCAATGCATTTTGCACCAAGAAGCGCTGTGCGGCAAGTCTGCAAATGAAGAGCGTCATGGAAATCGTGCTCAGCGCAGTGAACTTCATCCATTCAAGAGCTCTTAACCACCGCCAATTTGTATCTCTTTTAGAATCGGTTGGCAGCAAATATGATGAAATTTTGTACCATATAGAGGTGTGATAGCTGAGTTGTGGAAGAGTGCTGAAACTATTTTTTGATCTCAGAGACGAAATTGACGCCTTCATGAAGAGCAAGAACAGGGCCATTGTTGAGCTGTCAGACGAAGCGTAGCTTCTCTCCCTTGCGTTCCTCACTGATATCACTGATCATTTGAACTGCCTCAACGTTAAACATCAGGGAAAAAACAAACTGATCACAAAAATGCATCACGATATTCAGGCCTCTCAATGCAAATGGCAGCTTTGGGAGAGACAGATGAGAATTCAGAAGTTTGATAATTTTCTAACCCTGAAGTCGCTGGAGAACGTGGGTAAACAATCCTGTGATAACTTCGCTGGCCTCCTCCACGATTTCCAAAGAGAACTCGAGGGATGCTTCTAAGACATCACCAGCCTCGACGATTAATTCCGAATTTTTCCGTTGCCGTTTTCGGTGTCGGTGGATGACGCCGCGCCCGAGCTACAGATGTAACTTTTAGATGCAACGCATCTCTTTAACTCGCCTTGTCCCGCGTCGTTGTCGTGGCGTAGTCCGCATCCCTCCCCCATTCTCCTCGCCGCGGCAGCTGCGTGCTCCGCCGCTCTCACCACAGCGCCAGCTGTGCGTCAGCGCGGTCAGCGCGCAGCTTGCGCTCGGCTGCACTCGCTCCCGTCGTCGTGCCAGCTGTGCATTAGAGCGCGGCTTGCGCTCGGTTAAAAATTTACACCATCTTCCCGCGAGCGGAACCATGGCGTAGATGCGACGCATCGGGGGTGAACATGCTGCGTAAATAGGATATACAACAACAGCAATCCACACGCTGACATCGCTAACATAACGGAAACGCAACGGCAACCCCCGACGCGTTGCATCTACCCCATGGTTCCCCTCGCGGGAAGATGGTGTAAATTTTTGAGCTCCAGGCTAACACACCGTTGAAGCAGACATTTCAGGATGTGGCTGTACCAGGCTTCCAATGGTTTCTTGACGACGCAAGTTTCCCGGCGCTACGTAAAGAGGCCGCCAGGATCATTGCCATGTTTGGAAACACCTACTTGTGCGAACACATGTTTTCCTTGTTGAAGGTGAACAAGTCAGCTCTCCGGTCGAGGATGACTGATGAGCACCTGCGATCGACCATGAAGATCGTTTCCGCGCAAGAAGTTCTTGCGGACATTTCCTCTCTAGTCAAGATTTCAAGATTTATTGCAACATGAAATTTACCATACATTTGTGTGTGTGCAGTTGCTGAGCTAAAAGCTGCAATAGCAGCTTGACGAGGCCCAGCAAACCATTACATGGCAGTAACGACCATAAAGACAACATAAGAGAACATAAAGACAACATAAGAGAACATGATATACATAATCCAATATACGGGAATTTGCAAAACAACACGACCGTAAATCTGATTAAACCATCTTTCACTTAAAGGAGCCATGAAGAGAAAATGCAAGTTGGTTTTATTCGAAAGATTTCGTGTTTTATAGTGCCCCCAGCGCTTGTCCGGATACAAACGGTGCTTTATTCACTGAGAAATTAAACAATTTAGGGTAAAATTTTGATTTTCCCGCTCAATCGTGCGTATTCGTGGTCCCAAGTGACATCACGGGAACCGACCGCCATTCCTCCATGCCGACCGCTCTGCAGCCTAGAGTACCTTCATTCACGCATCCGCCGTACAGGGTAGAGACACGTAACGCTGGCGCCGCCATGTTCGGTTGCTCGCTCGCCGCCGAAGCAAGTCATTGTGTCAAAACCGCGCTAAAATTATCTCCGCAACGCGGTTTACTGAAGAAGTTTGAATCATATTGTCTGTTTCGCGTTGCTAGGTCTCGTGGGAAACGAAAAGAATAACGCGTTGAGCCCGTTGGCCCAATTGCGGCGGCACGGGACCGTTCAAAGGTTGTCTCCACCCTGTAGCGGTGTTGGTTTGTTCCCGCGTTTCTTTACGTTCCGTAACCTAGATGGCGCCACCATACCGTGGCAAGCATTTGGTTTGTTTTTGCCCGCATTTAAACCTGGCTTGTTTTTGTTCTCGGAGAAAATATTCGTTCCCTGAAACAGTGCTCGCTCGACAAATGGGGTCACGTAAGACACCGTTGCTTGCGTCAATCGGCCAGTGTCGTCTGAGACAACCCCAAGCCCCATAGTGCTGTGCAGCTAAACCAAAGCATGCTGTGCGCAGTACGAACAGCCGAACGCATCAGTACTTCTATGTTTACATGTGCTTTCGTAACTTCCACTGTTTGTCCCATCATTCCTATTGCTTTGTAAAGAATGTGCCCTAAATTTAAGCGCAAATCGCTCGTTCGTCTAGTTTGTAAGCTCTACCTAATTTTCGTCTGCTTCTGCCAGCCTCCGCCAATCGCAGAGCTTAGCCCATGTGACATCACAGGTTCTGTTGCGGGAAATGAGCTGGTGGGTCGCATGACCATTCCCGTTTTTCCTAATTATGTAGCTTATTTGAGCGAAGTTTACGTTAAAAATGGTGTCAGTATGATTCTAACAAGACAATCTTTGAATGAACCAAACTTGTGTTTTCTCTTCATGGCTCCTTTAAATGGCAGATTACATACATAATTACATAATGGCAGTCGCAGCCAAGCGTCGCAGGCATCAAGCCAGCATGTTTAGAACAATGTCAGCTATATTGTTTTTCTCATGGAATAAAGTTTTGAGACTTTCCAAAGTGGTACTCGCAATAATTTCTCGCCACTACTATCAATAACGCTTTATTGTAGTAAGATACACAGACGCAACTGCCTTCAAGCCTTTTTTTGTGAGGCACCCAATGCAGTAACCATGTGTTAAAGCATAGTCGTGGAACAAATATTTTATATTTCAGAAACGGCGTCCCCATTTTAGTCATCCTGTAGATCGGTATTGATATGTGTCTCAAATTCTGACGCAAATTCTGTTTAGAAATGACCAAGCATATTGTCACGCATTTAAGCAGTTAAGCTAATCTAGCAACTCCATCCTCCAAGCTTAAGAAGAAGAAGAACGGGTACGTTCGAGGAAGAGAAGAAAGAAGCTGGGACCTCTCGACGGTTTGGACAATCGGCGCACCAGTTCTTCGCGCACGATGCGGCGGATAGTGTCAGCCAAGTCAGGCGGAGGGTTATCGTCAACACTTGCGACGGTGGTGACGTTGGTCAAGCGGCCGAACTTGGGGGTAATGCGGCGGGTTTTCAATGCCTCAAAGGTACGACATTGCTGGATTACGTCTGCCGCGGACTCCAGTTTTTTCCCGGCTTATCAGAAATGATAGACGTCTTCGGCTATTCCTTTTAAAAGATGGCCTACTTTGTCTTCCTCCGACATCTGTGGGTTCATGATTCGACATAGCTTTAGTACTTCCTCGACGTATGTGCTACACGTCTCGCCGGGAACTTGAGCCCGCTGAAGCAATGTCTGCTCTGCTTTCTTCTTCTTTTCGGCAGAGTCGCCGAAACGGGCTAATATCTCTTCCACAAATCGGTCCCAAGTCGTAAGCTTCTCTTCCTGGTTTTCAAACCACGTGAGCGCTGTTCCATTCAAGGAAAACACAACGTTCGAGAGCTGAGCAGAGGCGTCCCAGCGGTTGTAGCGACTCACCCTCTTGAAGTGTGTCAGCCACTCCTCAACGTCTTCTTCCTCTTTCCCCCAGAAGCCTCGTGGTTCTCGTTGGGGATGCCAGCTGGCCATTGGCGCCGTTTGCGGCTGGTGATTATCACCGCGCGGAGGCATGGTACAGAGCGCTGGTGGCAGGCCCGCAAGACGTTGGCTTCGGCGCAAACCTTGTGGTTCCGTTGTTGCGTACCCAGCACCTCCAACAATCTGTCACGTCCGGGACAGGTTTATTTGCAGAACGTTGGCTCTTGAAGCGAAAACTGGTGCGCCGATTGTCCAAACCGTCGAGAGGTCCCAGCTTCTTTCTTCTCTTCCTCGAACGTACCCGTTCTTCTTCTTGTTAAGCTTGGAGTATGGAGTTGCTAGATTAGCTTAACTACATTCCACATGCGTGACACTTCCCCGGTCGCAGACGAGGCCCTCTGGGCGAGTCACTGTGCAGTACGGGAGTTATAGCGTTTCAAGCGTGCCACGTGCACAACCTGTGTTTTCTTGCATGGTCGTCCACTTGTGGCTACACGTGATAACAGGTAAGTAACTTCACTCACGCGTTTCAGGACAATGAAGGGACCAACGTAATGAGGAAGGAGTTTTTTGCATAGCCCACGTTTACGCTGGGGGGTCCAGAGCCACACGAAGTCACCAGGGGCGTAAGCGAGATCGGAGTGGCGGCCGTCATACCGCTGCTTTGAGCGTTCTTGAGCAGCCAATGTGCGTAAACGCGCAAGGCGCAGTGATTCTTCTGCAAGACAAAGTGCCTTAGCCACTGAAGGCACGTCGAGTTGTTCGAAAGGGAAGATGGTGTCGAGGCAGCTGCGAGGGTTGCGGGCATAGAGAAGGAAAAAAGGGCTGTAGCCGGTAATTTCGTGCTTTGCAGTGTTATAAGCGTACGTAAGAAAGGGCAAGAGGTCGTCCCAATTTTTGTGGTCGGAGGCAACGTACATGGCGAGCATACTTGTCAGTGTGCGGTTGGTCCTTTCGGTGAGGCCGTTCGTTTGAGGATGGTATGGGCTAGAATGACGAAACTGCACTTGACAGAGGCGAAGGATCTCTTCAACGATGTCGGTGGTGAACTGACGGCCACGGTCACTTATGATGACGCGAGGTGGTCTATGGCGAAGTAGAATACGTCTAAGCAGGAACTTGGAGATTTCCGCTGCGGTAGCAGATGATAGTGCGGCGGTCTCGGAGTAGCGCGAGAGATAGTCCACGCACACAACAATCCAGTGGTTTCCTTTCCATGAGCGCGGGAATGGGCCTAGCAAATCGACGCAAATCTTTTCGAAGGGAGAAGTTGGCGGATGCAGCGGCTGAAGTTTTCCTGCCGGAATGGTTGTGGGAAGCTTGTGCCGCTGACATTGTGTGCAAGTCGCCACATAATGTTATGTTGTTTTATGCATATTCGGCCAATAGAAACGTTGTTTGGTGCGATGCAGCGTTCGCGCCAGTCCCATGTGGCCAGATGTGGGGTCGCCATGCGTGAAATTGAGAACACTGTTTCGAAGGCTTTGCGGTACCACGAGCAGAAGACGGCAACCAACACCAGAGTAATTCCTTGCGTAAAGTAGGCCGTCGCGCACGCAAAAACGGCTAGCTCGCCTTTCATTACGAGCAGACTCGAATAGGGACTGTAGACTCTTGTCTCGGCGCTGTTCAATCTTGAAGGTTCCGACGTCAGGAAATGGGGTTGAGAGCGAAGCAAGATAGTCGTCAAAATGGTCATCATCGCAGGGAGTGGTTTCCAGCGGCAGTCGAGAAAGGCAATCGGCATCAGCATGCTTATGGCCGCTCTTGTATGACACGGTAAAATTATACTCTTGCAAACGCAGGGCCCAACGTGCAAGCCGGCCGCAAGGATCGCGAAGGTTGATGAGCCAGCATAGCGAGTGGTGGTCTGTTACGATAGTAAATGGGTGGCCATAGAGATAGGATCCAAATCTTTGTGTGGCGAACACGACAGCGAGGCACTCCTGTTTGGTCACTGTGTAATTTTTTTCTGACTTGCTTAGTGCTCGACTAGCGTAAGCGATAACGTGTTCACTTTGATCATGGCGTTGAACCAGTACGGCCCCTATTCCAACACCGCTGGCGTCGGTATGAACTTCGGTAGGAGCCGAGGGGTCAAAGTGCCGAAGTATAGGTTCTGACGTCAAAAGGAGCTTCACTGCGGCTGACGGAAAGCGGTGTCACATTCAGACGTCCATGTAAAGGGAACATTTTTCTGAAGTAGCGAAGTCAAAGGGTAGGCTGTGTCAGCGAATCCAGGTATAAAACGGCGAAAATAAGAACAAAGGCCTAGAAAACTTCGAAGCTCCTTGACAGAACGTGGCTTGTGAAAATCTCTTACTGCTTGGACTTTCCGTGGGTCAGGCCTAACGCCGTCTTTATCGACCAAAAGGCCCAGCACAAGCGTTTGGCGGTCTCCCGCGCCGATACACAACAATCGGACGTGACAATATATACAAGATGTGGGAAAGATGGAAAGACCTACTTGTTTCTTTCAAATGGCAGCGTTATGTCACATTTTGTTACCCCCCCCCCCCTTTTTGTTTCAATCTTTTTGACTATCCCGGCCCCTGCGGGACTAAAATTCCTGACTGCGGCCCGCTAACTCATGTGAGTTTGAGACCCTTGCTCTAACCACACTCTTTGTGGAGAACGGGCATGGTTTGAACTTCGGCAATGCTAAAATGTTTATCCATCCCAGATTTTTTTCCGGTCAAATGTTCTATTAGACCAACTTTACGCATTTTTTTTTCGGAAATAAGGGTGGTTTGGGATCTTTTAACTTGATTTTGGGGCGGGGTGGGCATGTCACCGCGTTTATTTTTCATTCTACATAACAACAAAAGTGCCGTGCTTGAACTTATATGGGAACGGAATATGGCTGCCGTCAGGAGCTGCTCCACTACGGCTGCTCCACTGAATGTTATTTGGCTGCGGTGGTAAAGCTGCTAAGGCGTTGCGCTGGTGAGTCCTAGGTCGCGGGTTCGATTCCCGTCCGCGGCGGCCGCTTTTCTGATGGAGGCGAAGAGCAAAAACGCCCGTGTGTACGCGATTTCAGCGCACGTTAAAGATCCCCAGGTGGTCACAATTAATCGGGAGCCCTCCACTACGGCGCGCCTCATCGTCTGCGTTGCGTCGGCGCGTTAAACCCCACAAATCAATCAATCAGCAGCGACGGTAACATGCCCACCTACAGTTTTCACATAACCACTCAGTGGGATCAGCCAGGGAAGATAAAAGCTGACGTCGGAGTCGCACGGCCGATGTCACTGGCTGCAACCTCAACATTCTCATTCGAAGGAGCACTGGGCGGAGTACAGTTGGACGAAAATGATTTCACACTCACAACTCATAAGAAGTACGCAAGCTTCCTCAATTTTTTTTACCTCCTGTCCTTCGAAAGTGTGCGCAATTCGATTGCTTGAATGTGTTCATGAAACTGCAATTCTTCTCTATACGCCATGTTTGCCCTGTGATGCAGTGACCGCTTCAATCGACGGGTGATGGAAAAATAATTTCAGTGCCGCATGACTGTGATCCTTTCTTATCAGTAAACCAAGTTTTTGCAGTTAGTCTAAACATTCCGAGGTGGTCACTAATATCGGCATGGTAACGGCAGTAGTTGTGGAATCAACACGATGTTTGTACCAATCTAGTAAAGGTTCACTCCCAATCATGCCTCGCGTCACTTTTCGATTGCGTTACAAAAACAAACGTGTTATAGTGACAGAGAGAGGTTTTAGGGATATAATAAGGTTTACGTATACTTACGCCACTATCGTTTCCTAAAATAACCTTTATGTTTTGTGCCGAGGACTTATCAAACAAGCTTTCTATAAACGTAAAGGATTGGTTGTAGTTTCAGGTGCTGGTCTGTGAATCCTTGAGATTATTTGGTACTACAAGTAACCATCACCCGCCGCGGTGGCTCAGTGGCTAAGGCGTTGCGCTACTGAGCACGAGGTCGTGGGTTCGATTCCCGGCCGCGGCGGCCGCTTTTCTGATGGAGGCGAAAAGCAAAAACGCCCGTGTGTACGAGATTTCAGGTGCATGTTAAAGATCCCGAGGTGGTCAAAATTAATCCGGAGCCCTCCACTACGGCGCGCCTCATCACCTGCGTTGCGTCGGCGCGTTAAACTCCACAATCAATTATTAATCAACAATCAAGCAATCAATCAATTAAATGCAACAGGTAACCATGAGCACCTCGTATTCACGAGTTCCTGTTTTATAAGCATTGATATGGTCAGATATGAGGTTTCTTATTAAAGAAATTTTTTATTAAAACAATAGGAAGCCATACAGCGCCTCCTCCCTTGTCGTCACGACAGCTGGTAAAACATTAATATCCTGGTGGGCAAGAGGCTGGGAGAGCCAAGGTACTCCAAATTTCTAACACAATTATTACTGTACAAGATCCATGACATGTTATCCATTTGTCTTAGATGTAAGGGACCATACATATAAATGGCAGGATGACATACAAGGATTTATGGAGTTTAATAGTGTTTTGATTTAACGTGGCTGAAATCCAATGTTCGAGAGCGGAAAAAACCAAAACAACATTGGCCTACTTCACACAATAACTGAAAACGTAGCAAGATATTCAAGCAGTACACCAGCATAAACTGTACTTTAACCGAGCTGTCTTAATATTAAGTGACATACGAAGCAAATCATCCAAGCTGTACACCACGTGGTTTGGTATACGACGCCTATGTGAAGATGGCAAATTGGCAACACAAAAAAATAATTACACACTTGAAACATTTTCCTGTAACGTTCGACATAAAAGGGTGCATCACACTTAAAAGTAAAGCGAGAGCGTATCAGTAATTGAAAAGCAATGGAGTGAAGCGCGTCTCTCCGTCTCTCGGTAAGATTGAGAAACTCCGCGCTGGGGAAACTCTGTGCTCGAGAAACTGTGATCATAACTGGCGAAGTTAAATGTGACGAAACCTCAAAACTTCAAATGCTCTCGCAAGTGTTTTGTAGGTAGGAAGCATTAGACAAAACCGAGATAATATCAGAAAGCATCTTCAGTTAAGATGACGGATACATGGTGAATTCAGAAAGTTGGCAATATGGCCCCTGAGCGATATTTGCCTGCTTCATCACGTTTAAAGGCCTCGTAAAGGAGATAGTGCTGGGCTCTCGCGAATGCCCGAGGGCCTTCAAACTCGGTGTCAAACCCAGCGCAGTACCAAACTTGGCTGTCACGCTACATCACAGGTTTAGAACGAGCTGTATCTGTACATACTGCTGCTGTCGTTAACGGCTCGTTTGTCTTTGCGTTGAGTAGAAATGCCCCGAAAACCTACATAACCTACTACAAGAAAATTGGGACTCCTGCTACGTACCTATCTAGCAACCGTTTTACCTGACGCAATTTGCCACGCGGGCGATGTGTCTGTCGCCTATTCACGGAAAGTACTTCTTTTCGAAATCGACCCATTTTGTACGCTCGAAAGAAACTTTTCAAATCTCGCATAGGCAAATCGCGCGTGATTGCTAAGGCTGCCTCTCTTACCGGCGACACACTCTGATTTATGTTTCAGCCAAGCGGTTTCTTCATTACTATATCTCTGCCTTGTCCGTCTTACAGACTGTTCCTTGGTTTTGCATGCGTCAGTATTGACCGAGCTAAATGTCTTCCGGGGAAAAGACCGAGCTAACGGATATAGGCACTCATCTGATTACCTTTGTTGAGGTGGAAGCAGGGAACGAGGGATTGGATTTTTTCGAGTGATTCGATAGCAACTGTGGCCGAAATACGAGATGCAAAACTAAAATAGAAAATGATTACCTAAAAGAGTTGCAATCAATTACTTATCGGATCGACTGTTTTAATCGTAATTTTGCGTATGCGCGTTTATAAATATGACATATTTGTGTAACAAAGTTCTGTTGCAAGTCAGCGGTCGTCCTTTGTGCCTCAGCGTAAGTCCTTGTTTCTGTTGAGCTGTATGGTATTGTTAAGATGGATTACCAACTCGGCCAATACTGCACTCCACTACAAAACGAGCTCGCGCGAGCTTGCGTCTCCTGCTCGCGCGAAAATTAAATTGACTTCAGCCAAATTCCTCCGAAATGGGTGGGGAAGATCGTTGGAGGTGTGCGGGGAAGAGAATAGAGAAATTTACATGGCAGAGGCGGCAAAAGACGATCGTTTTTCGACGATATTTTCACCGAAGTGACCATATACGGAGCTAATTTTTATTTTACACTTCTGATCTTTAAAATGGTGCATGTTGGTAACGAATTTAATACATCTCATCACTTAGAATGCGTTTTCTGACTAGATCAACAAATAGAATGTAAGGAATGAGGCAAATAAGATTGATGTCTAAAAAATGTTTTGACGTTGAAAATGGTGCCTATTTTTAGCTAATCTACTCAAGGTGCCGATTTAGAGCCGTGCAAGTTTGAGGTCCAAAGGATGTTTTAAATGCCGTTCCACTTTGTCGGTGAACGCGTGTTAATGGCACACACACCGGGAGGTTAATTTTCCAACGCTTAGCTCTATAGAAGTGTAGCTCTTCAACGGCACGTAGAGCCTCTGGAGTTTTGCTCGCGGACATTAAAAATACAAGGAACCATAGCCATATAAGCTTCATCTTATATCTACGAGCGCATAATTGGTTAAAGTCGATGACTGGGAGCTGCACCGTCTCGTCAGGTATACATAACACTAAAGGGAAACACTGGTCGCTGAACAAGTCAAAACATAAGAACATAATGTACCAGAAGCAGTACAGCTCCCTGATTAGCCATGACGCTCTCAAAACGTCGTTTCTTATTTTTTGACTTGACCAGTGACCTCTGTTTCATCTTTCGAAAGATGTATAGTTAGGTAACTGAACTATAGTAATTGTTATGGTAAAGTAAATGTTCCGTTTTTATGCGAGCATTCTTATAACTTACTGAACTTGATTGCTGGCTGGTTGGTTCATGACGTGCGCAGAAATAAGTTCGCGCAAAAGAGGAGGACGAAGACAACATCCGCACCAGCGAAATTAATATAATTAGAGACCCCAGAGAACCCAGAATGTTTTCCTTCCTTTCCCGGCTGTCTGGGTTTCGTCTTCCATCTTTCACGGCTGATGGAGCAGGATGCGTAAGACGGGCGCTTTATTAGATCGGTACATCGTCCACCTCATCCGACTTGTCCGTGCTTCTTGTTGGCGTGACGTTTACCTAATTGGCTGTCGGTGATGCAAGAAGGGTTGACCCTTTCCTAGACAAATGCCATGTTACAAAAGGAAGCAGTAGTATGGTATGAGCTTTATGCGATCGAGATAAATAGCACGCCGTACTGAGCGCCGTCCCCACAGCGTTTCTGCACAATGTCATCTTCCTATCCGATAAATTGGCTACTTGGATGCAGCTCTTGACGTACAGTTATGGACAATTCAAATACGAACCGCGGAGGGCACGGGTGAAGATACCGGTGCCGTCACCTGGCAGCGGCCGTGGAAAACGCACGGACATGCGCAGTTGAGATGAAGGGAGCGAGGCTGCGTGTCCCACTGCGATATGCTGCCCTCTGCTCGCTCGCATGCTTGAGTTGTCGCCATGCCGCAAGAGCACTGAAAACAATTGTTAGCGATGCGGCGCGAGATAGTATCTGCGGCCACTGTGTGCTCGGCTCACACGAGCGCCTGCTTCCCCGTGTGTGCTGGCGTCACATTGCCGACATAGCTTTGCATGTGAGGTGCCGTAACTTGAGCAAAAAACGATGGACACCTGGGTCACGCCCAAACCATGCTCAGTGCTGCCCGCTCCCCAGATTCCTACACGCACTGAGGTGCCTGCCAAAACAAACAAAAATATCGGCCGCCAAATTGTTGTGTAAGGGGAACTGGCCTATAGAATGTTTGGACCTCCCTATCTTCTGAATGTTTGTTAATATTAGAATCCTGCCAGTAATTTTCCCAGCCCACACAATGCTTGCAGTTATTGTATACCATTGGAGACGAATTCTCGTGGTATATCGATTGTTTGCTACAAGCACCGAATCCGCGAAATGACTCAGCCATGGCTCCGTTAATCAAGGGCGCATTCTTGGCGGCCAGCTCATTGTTCGATTCACGAGCCACGCCACCATGAACGGAAGACATTCGCAATTCGTTCACTGGTTAGGCGGCATGCATTTATTTTTGTCTCCATTTCTGTGCGCTGCTTTTCTTCAAGAAAGCATCGTGAGCTCAACAGTATGCCTTCCCACGCAAGCACTGGGCGCAGCTGCAAGCAATTACCCTCCGCAATGTTCTCAATGCGACAACACCTTTAGCTGCAGCAGAGGTAGTACTTTCAGTGCTTGCAGCGCTCTTGCGGCGTGGCGACAAGGCAATCATGCTACCGAGGAGAGAGCGGCATATCGCAGTGGGGCACGCACCCTCGCACGCGACATCACACCTGCCCATGTCCGTGAGTTATCCACGGCCGCTGCCAGGTGACGGCACCGGTATCTTCGGCCGTGCGCTCCGCGGTTCGAATTTGAATTGTCCATGACTGTACATTTCCGTGGTTGCTATGTTCGAAGTTTCCAGTTCTAATTTAAACCTCTGGCCATTCTAACAACGCGCCTCGAAAGCAAACTTCCATTTTCTGTGGAATTATTCAGCACAGGTCACACGTTCGCACAGGACATGCAATACACGGCACTTTTTCCGAAGCGAAACTATTTTCACTACAACAATGGGCTAAGCAACTTTAGCAACCGGGATAAGTCAAACGTAATCGACTGCAATAAATGTGCTCCTGCGCGTACTCTGTCGTCTAGACCGCTTATGTTGCATACACGAAAAATACCAGGAACCCAAGAATGCAGTGGATTGAACTGTGCATTTATTTGCGGAGCGCCATCAAATAAATGCCATTGGGGGGAATGAAACAAGTGCACAAAACCAGAGTCTTTCATGCTCGAAAAACTAAATATTCCTGTAGACGGCAGGGTTGAAGGGATAGGGGGGCGGGGAATTGTTGTTGGCGCGGGGGAGCCAGGTGACTTTCTTTAGAAGGCCCTTGACCTTTCAGCATTTCTTAGAGGACTCTGGATTGCATTTCTTTGACGACTCTGGGCTCTGGTCGACCAGCCGTACTTCGTTCGATCTTATCTGAAATCACTTGGCTGAAAATTACTATACTCCTTAATGCGAAATTTTTGCGCAGCGAGAACCTGCAGTCTTCTCGGTCCCGGCGCACGGCTGCTGGTCTCAGGAAGTGATCACGTGATCAGGGAACGCAAGGTGGCGCTCGCTACTCTGCCGTTATCTCGCATCGCGTCGCCGCCGCCGAGCATGCTGAAAATTGTGTTTGAACCTCACGCACAAATGTGACGTGGTTCGTATGAGCCCAGCAACGGCGAGCATGTCTCACTGCCTCCCCCTCACATTTTCGCCAAGCCCCCTCGCCGACGAGCGCCTAGTGCAGGCTCAGCATAGGGTTTCCCCCCCCCCCCCTCACACTTCCGCCACACTTTCCTCTATCCGTTTTCTTCCTATCGTCGCTCGATCTGTTACGACGCTGTCGCCACCGCCAAACCACTGTTGCGGTCGTCAAAGCGTTGCGCACTAAAACAGTAACAAGTATTGCATCAGCCATTCTGCAGCAGTATCTGCGTAGCTGCTGTTTGAAAGTAGATTCTATATGCGGGGCTAGACATGACCACTTTTCCCTAATGTATGAGAAGGGAAACGTGAGAGGTCCTGTTTGGCAGAAACACGTTATAGTCCTGTGAGGCATCCGGCAACCATGCCACGAAGGGCGCAGTTCATCGTTACGAACCCACCGACCAACGCCGCCAGCCAAAGTTGCCGCAATAAAGTATTAACGGCTGTAGCTGAAACGCAAACATGCGTGTCGTAATTCCCAACACAATATCGAAAGAACGGCTCCTGAAAGGTCAGAAACAAACCTAGTTCCTATGCATGAGACGACGCTCGTCGTAAACAAAAGTACTGGAACAGTCCCGATTGTTTCCCAAACTTTTCTTTCTTTCTTTCGTTTTCTTCTGTGTTATTTTTTAAATTTGTAACCTGACAAACTGCTTACGACTGTTCAATTTCCTTTGCTTATTATCTTACTTAGTTCTTGCTTTTGTTTCCCAAATTTGTTTTCCTCTTCTTTAAAGTATTTTTTTGTTGCATTCGATACATTCTATTGTTTCTTTAGCTACTGCTGTCACTCGCTTGAAATGTCACCTGGACGCAAGGACGCATACACGCCGTCTCGTCGATCCCCGGTGGCTTTAATACTGTGAGTAGTGTGGTCCGGCTTCCACTAGCCGCCGAGCCATCTACTCTGTGCCTGAAGAAACTCTTAGCGCTGTAATGAGAAGCATGGCGAGGCCGCGCAATCATTATCCACACAAGTCACGGAGCACTACTTCTTGCACGAGCATACGTGTATGTAATAAAACGCGCAAATAGAAGCGCCTCCAAAGACATAGAAACGACCTTGTTACCGAGCTTTAAGCGGGAAGAGGGCAGGCTGCGGTGGGCCCGAATGCGTGCCCTGTTCCTCACAGCGTCTCATTCCTTGAGCCCGAGGGCAGAAATACCTCTTCGTGCTCATAAATCGAGGTCGCGACGACAAAAACGAAATAGCTGGGGAGTCGACGGTACTGAACATAATGGCAGGCTGCTGCGGTAAAGGCCAAATTAAAAATCCCCTCATTCGTCTTTGTCGACTGACTGATCTGGAAACTAAAGATATCATAAACGTAACGCTTGAGGCTTTCAAAAAGAAACGCAAAATGCAGCCCCCCCCCCCCCTCCGCCCCTATCACCCCGAGGCATAAGGCGCGACTGACTGATCTGGAAAGACATTATAAACGTGAACCTTGAGGCTTTCAAAAAGAAACGCAAAATGCCCCCCCCCCCCCCCCCCCCATGCCCCTACCACCCCGAGGCATAAGGCGCATCGGTTTCTTTGAACAGCCAATCCTCTTACAGAGGCCTTGCCTGCTGTCTTCTTTCTTGTTTTGTTTTCGTTTTCTTGTTTTTTTTTTTCAAGGTGGGGCTTAGTCAAGCTGCATCTGCGCAGCGTTCTCCTCATTTTCCACACCACATTGCGTTGTTGCCATTATGTTCGTAATTCCTTTGTATGAGCACGGACTGATTTCAAACTTCAAATACCGAGCGCACGTCAGCGCGTGCCGCACGGCGACCGCCCAGCGTCCCCGGCACGTGCAGCGGCATTAGAGAGAGTAAACTATTTTCAGCTTTGCCAACTGTGAAGCTTTGTCGTCGGCCGGGAGCCCTTGGGTTCTGGCAGCGTCCTCAGCCAGATGGATGGCCCACAGTTGATCTTCCGGGCGGGAAATGAGCAGCACGGTCACCCACTGCTAACTGTTAGTGCTTGGGCGGCCATTCGTGATCACCTGCGGACATTTCCATAAAACGGCCTTTTCGATGGAAACAAGGGCCCATCGAGCGGCTGTGACCATAACACCGACAACCCTGCAACTGCGGAAGAGCCAGCTATAGCCCTAGCGCTCGTGCAAAGGCCAACCCCTACAACCATAATCTCCGATTCTAAGGCGGACATTCCAAATTTTGCGTGGGCCTGTTAGCACTGCAGGCAGGAAAAATTATCCAACAGCACTCACCACAATCCCCAGTAGGACTTGTATGGGCTCCGGCGCACGCTGGCCTGGAGGGTAACGATGCCGCCCACAGTATGGCTCGAGGGTTACTATCCGAGCCGGGGCAAGCACGTTCCCCTACCATGGTGCCAGATCCGCCAGAGACAGCATGCTCTCATATCAAGAGAGAGAGAGAGAGAGAGAGAGAGAGAGAGAGAGAGAGAGAGGGAGAGAGAGAGAGAGAGAACAACGTTATTAAAGTGTCTGCAGCTTGGTTAGATCCCCCTCGCGCTGGGGGTCTTTCCACGACGCGGCCGTGACGTCTTTTCGACTTCTTTTCCCTCTACTTCGGCTCCGGCCTCACTACTCCCTTTGGCCGGCTTCCCCTGCCCCTTTGTTGGGGCGGTAACTTTTCGTCGGTTTGGCTTGTTCGTTGCCTTTCAAAGGCCGCAGAGATCTGCTGGACGGCCTTGTTCTGCTGTTCCTCGTCATAGCTGCCCGCTGCGGCTTCTAGATGCGGTGGCATTATAGTCTCTGTCGACGCTTCGCGCGGGTTTTTGACACAGTCGCAGAGGATGTGAGATGCGGTTGCTCTCTCCTTCTGGCACACTCTGCAAAAGTCACTTTCGTACACGCTCGGGCACACGCGCGTCATCATCACCGGGGTGAAGAGTGACCCCGTCTGCACTTGCCGGTATATTACCGCTTCCTATCGGGTCAGGCCCGGTAGGGGGGGCGGTACCTTTCGTCTACTCAATCTGTACCACCTCACGATCTCGTTGTAGGTGGTCATGCTGTCCTTGGTCTCCCTCCACCACCGCGACGGCTCGTCTTCTGCCGTGACGGCGCGGTTGGTTGTCCTCCCGCCGCCGCGTTTGCCGTCTCGTTATGGTTGTTGTTGGCCCGGTTCGCCACATCGATGCCCATGTGTGCCGGGAACCACTTGATAGCCACACACCTCCTCTCGCTGTCGATGTCGACCGTGCGTAGTACTCGCGCGGCCTCCGTGCACGCTCTTTCTCTGGCGTATATACTCACCGCCGTTCTTGAGTCGCACAGCACCGTCGTGCACGCGAGGTCGGCAATGGCCAAGGTGATGGCGACCTCTTCTGCCCGGTGCGCCTGCTGGGTTCTCACGCTCGCCGCCGCCATCGTTTCGCCAGTCGCGGCGTACGCCCTGTCGCTCTCCTGGTACTCCGCCGCGTCCACGTACGTGGCCCCTTCGTCTCTGGTGTGGAGGTCCACGAGCGCCTCGGCCCTCGCCATCCTTCGCCCCTTGTTGAACTAGGGGTTCATGTTTTTCGGTACCGGGCATACCCGTAACCGTCTGCCTGTGGCGTATGGTACGGGTACCTGTTCGTTCTCGGCTCCCTCCTCTCGGTGTCAGACGCAGGTTGTAGAGTATACGACTCCCCGCTCTCGTTTCCGATAGCCTTGAGATCTGGGTGGTCCTCTGCGCCTCCGCGATCTCCTATAGGGTGTTGTGCACCCCCAGGACCAGGAACTTCTTGGTGCTTGTGCAGTCGAGGAGTCCGAGTGCCGCCTTGTACGCCTTTCGTATGAGCGCGTTGATCTTGTTTCGCTCGCACTGCCTCCAGTTGTGGAATGCCGCGACGCACGTGATGTGGCTCATGGCGAAAGACTGCACCAGTCGGGCGAGGCTCTCTTCCTCCATGCCTGCCTTTCTGTTTGACACCCTCCTGATGAGCCGTGTGGCTGGGGTGCTTTAGCCGCGAGGCAGTTAACAGTCTCGCCGTTGACGCACTTGCGCTCTATCAACATGCCGAGCACTCGGATCCTCTCGACCTCCGGGATCGTGTGGCCGCCGCTCGTTCTGAACTTTATCTTCTCGTGTTATTTCGGTGACTCGTCGTCTCATCTGTTTTTCCTGGTCGTTTTCTTCGGTGGGACCACCAGGGGCTCGGACTTGGGAAGGAAGCATACTAGACCAGACCCGCCCAGTTGCTCCTCGATGGCGTCCACTGCTTCTTGGAGCGTGCTCTCTATGTGTCCGTCGCTTCCTCCCGGGACCCACAGCGTTATGTCGTCGGCGTAGATGGTGTATCGGACCCCTGCCACTCGCGAGAGCCATTCGGCCACCCTGATCATCACTAGGTTCAAGAGCAGCGGCGAGATGACCGAGCCCTGGGGGTCCCGACACTGCCGAGCTTCTATTCCCGGAGCTTCAGGTCACCGGCGTTGATCTCGGTGGTCCGCTCCGTCAGGAAGTCCCTTATATGCTCGTATGCTCTCTTCCCCATGTTCAGTCGCGACACCTGGGCCAGGATCGCCGAGTGCCTCAATTGGTCGAAGGCACTTTGCAGGTCCAGGCCCAAGATTTCCCGACTGTCTCTCGTGTTGGCGTCATCGTCCAGGCGCTCGTTCTTTAGCTGTATCATGCCGTCCTGCGTCGCGAGCTGATTCCGAAACCCGATCACGGTGTTCGGGTACAGCTCCGCTTCCTCCACGTACATTTGCCATCTGTTCATTAGCACGTGCTCTAGCGCCTTGCCCACGCAAGACGGGAGCGAGATCGGTTGGATGTTCTGGATGTTCGGGGGTTTGCCCGGCTTGGGGATCAGGATCGTCCTGGCCGCCTTCCACTGCTTCTGCAGCTTCCCGACTCGCCAGAAGCTGTTGTAGTACGCCGTGAGGTTCTCGATCGCTCTATACGGTTTCAGGGGTTCAGTTCGAAGCCTTCTTGCATCATATCCCTCTCATCGCACACAATATGTTTGCATTGAAAATCACCATTCATCAGTTAAACACATTCTTTCAGGCGTGCCGCAAGGCAGTATTTTATGGCCACTTCTGTTTAAGTTGTATAATAATGATATTGCAAATCTTGGTACCAATTCAAAATGTATATTATACGCAGATGACGTCACTTTGTTGTTTTCCTCTAGTTCTATTGAGGATGCCACTAAAGATGCCGACATCACAGTAAAAAAAGTGCAACATTGGTCTCAAATTACCAAGCTAAAAATAAATGCGAAACAAATTAAAAGCAGTGGTTTTTTCGACCGCGATACAAGCCAGGTGGGATTCCTACTCATGTACGGTTAGGTCGTGACACCATAGAAGTTGTGGAAAAAATTTAAAGTGTTGGGTGTAATCTTCAATAGCCGCTTAACCTGGGAAGAACAGGTTAATGAAGTTGTTTGCAAGCTTTCAAAAATTGCAGGAATCATCAGGCGGCACCGCTACTTACTACCGAAGTAAAGTTAAAATGCTGTTATATAATTCCTTATTCATGTCTCCTCCAGAGGCCGCCACTGTCACCTTCCACATGGAGGGCCACACCATCGTTCCCTCCTCCCATATCAAGATCCTTGGTATGACCTTTCAAGCCCATCGAACAAACTCCATCCTAATAAATAGGCTGAAAGATACCTCGGACCAAGTAACACATATGATCAGGCGTGTGACCACCGAAACACGGGGAATGCGCGAGGAGGACACCCTCCGCCTCGTCCAAGCATTCATAATCTCAAGAATAACATATGCTTTACAAGCGGAAGAAGCGGCCGTCGCTCTCGCCATAACGCAAACTACCGCCAGCGTAATCATCACCGATTCGTAGCAAGCATGGCGCAACTTCTCGTGCGGACGAATTCACCGGACCAGCCCCCAAATCATCTGCCAGCGTCCACCAGACAGATCTATCACGATCATATGGGCACCCACCCACTCTGCCGTCCTGGGCAACGAAACCGCTCACCTGTTGGCCTGAGAGTTATCCCGCCGGGCCCCGGGACGCGAGCAGGAGAGGCCAACCCCCCTGATCACGTATCACGAGATAACACAGCACTACAAGTTGGGGCGTATCACCTACCCAGCACCGCATTAACATCTAACAAAAGAGGAGGAACGTCAGCTCCATGCACTCCAGACGAATACTTTTCCCCCACCCTACTAAATGCCATATAGAGCTCTGACCAGCTCCGACCTCAATGACCAGCGCCTACTGGTGTTGAGGGCTGTTGAAGCGGGGAAAGCTCAAAGGGTCTTGGACTGAGGACTCCTCCCCATTGCTTTTCGCAATAAACACGTTTACTCTCTCTCTCTCACCTAAACTATGCTCGCTTAGTGTGGGGAGCAACAACTATGATAAATAAGCACAGAATTTTTGTTTTGCAGAAACGAGTGCTCCGCTCAATTCACAATCTTGGTTATTCGGCGCACACGACACAATTATTTGAAATGCATAACATTACAAAGATAGTTGACATGTACCATTTGAGGCTCATCGACGCGTACACAAAAGAGATAAAAAGGGGTTTGATAATGTACGAACACTTGCCGGCCTATGTGTGAATGAACTTGCTTATGCCAGCTGAAACCCGGAACGCTTTCAGGTGCTTACTTGTCGTACGGGATACGGTTTGCAAAGTGGATCGAACATGTTGCCGCGTGTTTTAAATAAATTTCATGCACAAAATGTTAACCAGAAATAAATTTCCTAGCAGAGTTTAGAATACATGCCCATGTTAGTACTTATCATTTGGTGTCTTTTTCTTATCGTATTCACCGTTTATACATGTACGGATTTTTGTTTTTGTTTGTTGTTATGCTGTACAAATTGTAAGTGTTGCACCTTAAATATACTGTGCCAGAATGGGCCTGACACAGGCCGCTCAGTGGAAAGACAAGTCTGCTACGGCCGTTTCTTTATTTTTTCATATAAGTGACCTCTATTATCAACACAGCTGTCAAGCCAGCTCTTGCAGCATATTTTTGTACCCCCCCCCCCTTTTTTTTTCTCGGCCTGCAATGTACTTCGGCGATGTCCCGCCAACTATATCATTTTGTATGTGCGTGTGTAGCAAGGCTGCTAGGGTTGCCTGCAACTACGTTTCTGTATAATTGCCCATTGCTGCCATGCACCCAAGGGGCTGGTAGGCCCGTCAAGCTGCTTTGGCAGCTTTTTTCCTCAGCCCTTTCCATGTTATCAACGTATAAACTTTATCTTTATCTTTATCTTTACCTTTATCTTTATCTCTCGTTCAGATTCTTCAGTATTCTGTTCGTTAGGCAGGTCGGTTCCGGCGGTTGACTTGGTGTTCAGGTCGTGTAGGGCCGCTCTCGAATCCCACACTTCTATGTCCCTGTCTAGCCGTTCGTTCGTCTCGCCTTGGTAGTACGAGTGCGTATCCGTGGGGGTGGCCGGCAGGTACTTGTCGTCGAGGTGCTTCTTCACCTCGGCCTCTCCCTGCTCGGCCAGCGCCCTATGGCGGGTATTGGCAAGGTTGTCGTGCTGGTGAGACTTGTTCTTGGACTCGTCGAGTAGGTGTCTTTGCAAGTTCCGCTGTCTTGCCACAGTGCATTTGTCCATCCACCGCGCTGCAGGCTCCGTTCATTGCTGAGCGCATAGGGCCCTGCTGTGTGACTCGATCACGCGGTTACGTTCCGCGATCTTGCGCAGTTTTCTGTTCGTCCGTTGCGTCTTCCATCTCGCCGTGATTGACTGCTTGGCCTCGATTAGGTGGGCCAGGTGGCTGTCCACTCTGTCGACGTGCGCGTCCGTTTCGATTTCCCTGGTGGCCTCCCTCGTCTTCTCCGCAATCTCGTTTGCCCACTCCTCAATGTCCGTGATTTCACATTGATCTTCAGGCATCAGTCCTCGGAAGGCATCGCAGTCTGTGAACTTGTGTTTCCGCGGGCTTTTGCCGATCTCTTCGTTGTCCCCAAGCGGTATGGTGACCTCCACGATATAGTGGTCGCTGCCCAGCTCGTGTCCCGTATTCCGCCACCTGAACTCTACTGTGTCTCCGCTCCTGCCCTGGCGAACGTGAGATCTGGCGTGGTGTCCCGGGCGACCGAGTTTCCCGTTCTCGTGGTGGACGCGGGGTCGGTGATTAGGCTCAGCCCCAGGTCCGTGGCGTCTTGCATTGGGTCTCTGCCCTTTGCCAGCGTTCTGGGGTAGCCTCAGGCCCGGTTCTACGCGTTAAGTCCCCGCAGATCACCAACCTAATATCGGGACCCGCCGTTTTGCTTGCCTTGTGTAGCAGCGCCTTGAATTTCTGTCTGCCGTGAGACGGGCTGCTGTAAACACTGTCGACGTTCGTCAGGAATGTGCTCTCCCTCTTCTTTTTATTCCCCGTGATTAGGGTACCGTGGTGTGCGCTATCGTGCTCTGGCTTAGTAGTTGTGCTGAACATACGCGATGCCCTTTCGGACCAGAGTGCAAACCCCCGCCCGGGCCTACCGGCCGCATTTCGCGAGATGGGTGGGCCGGCATGGGTCCGGTATCTCTGGGAGTTTGGCCTCTTCGGTGGGGGTCTCTTGAGGCATGATTACGTCTGGCTTTCTCGATACTTGATGTAGGTGCTGCTGTAGTACCGCCTTCTTTGCGGCGAAGCCGTTGCAATTCCAGTGCCAGACCAGGAGGCTCCTCGTCGTTACTGCTGTGGTTGTTGTTGCTGTGGGTGTCCCGTCCATGCTGGCTGGAGGTTGGCCATTTGCGTCACTAGATTTTGTACTGTCATACCCAGCTGCGGGCACGTTCTCTCGAGCGAGGTGAACCGGTCGTCTATCGACTTCGTGAACGTCGTTTGGACCTACTCTTCGAATTTGTCGAGCCTCTTCTCCATCCCATCGAGCCTGTCTTCGAGGTTGTCCAACCTCTCGCTGAGTACGCTCTTTTAGGTTCTCGATTGTCCTCCTCTTGGGCGCGGGGCCCGCTGCCACCGCCCTCTGGTTCGTTTCTGCTTCCAGTTCCATCGCTACTTGTTGCCTCGGTTGTGGCGCCGGCTGTTGTTGCTGTTGCTGCGTCTGTAGCCGCTGCATTATGACCGCCGCCGTCTTCTTGATTTCTTCCACTTCTCTGCTGATTATGTAGACCGTCGCCTCCAGTTCTGTGTTTCTCCGCCCGAGTTGCTCGGCCGCCTCTCTTAGCGCCTACATCGAATCGCTTTCTTCCTGGGTTTTCCCGCCGCTTTGCTTTGGCGGCACCACTTGGTGCTGTTGCTATCGTCGTTGGGGCTACTGCTGCAGCTTCGGCTTCCCTTTTTTTGCGGCTCCCGACTTTGTCGCGTCGGCCCATGACTGGGTCTCTGGATTGCGAGCGGCCGCGGCATTGGCGGCTCGCGCTCTGGCTTCGGTTCCTGCTCTGGCTTCGCGGGCGCGACTCGTGGAGGCGGCTACCGCCGGCTGCCCCGGCGAGTGGCAGAAACGCGCCGGGCGCCAGCTGGTGCTGCGTCTGCGGCTCCGCGATCTTGCGCTCCCATTGCCTTTTGGATAACACGTACGGGGTCTTGTGCCTGTTCTGCAGCTTCTGCTGCCGGTCGGGTGCGGCCCTCCACAGAGTTCGCACTTCTGTTTACACACTTGGTCATAGGTTCTCCGCCGGGCTGTTGACCACACAGTCGAAGCACACACTCGCGTTCGGCATCGGGCAAACGTTTCTTCTGTGGCCTACCTTGCCGCACTGCTTGCACACGTCGAAGTGCTTGCGGTATAGCTTGCACTTCGTGACCAGCGGGCCGTATAATACGTAGTTCGGTACCTTTTGGCCTTCGAATGCCACGATGACGGTTGACAAGCTGCCGATTCTCTGCGCTCCTCTCTCCAGCGGATTTCTTGAGTTTACGATGTTTCGGTTGATTTCCTACTGGGAGTACTCGACCGGTATGCCTCTGATCAATCACTTGACCGTGCCGTCCGGCGTGGTCTGGTACGCTCCTACCTCGTGATACTTGCCTCCGATGTGGATAGCCTGGATCTTGGCAAAGGACAGTGCTCGCACCTCGTCAGGGGTGCTCACCACCATGATGTTCTGCCGCATGTTGGGGCAGAAGGTGTCCGCAGCTCCGTCCGCCTTCGAAATTCTCACCGCCACCATGACTGCCGAGGCGACGATCGAAAACTGCGTTGTTGCGATGTTTAGGCCTCCTCTCGGCCTCAAGATCACCTTGATTTCCTCATTGCGGAGTATCTCGGCCATCCTCGTTGCTTTTGTGTCCGCTGGCCTTGCCTTTCTAGCCGCGTGTTCCGTCGTTCTAGGTCTCCACTGGCGCGCGTCGACTGTGGCACCGTCTCGGTCAGTCGGTGCTTTTATGCGTCGTCCCACGTGTGTCTAACCATGGCTCTCGTTGAGTTCTTCCGAAGCAACCTCCTCTCCTTGTACCTCGATGCATACCTGACCGCTGCTGTTGTTGCTGGGATCCGGGGTCGGTAGCGTTTGCGTTGGTGACGTAGTCATCTCCATCTATCTGGCTACGTCGTCTTGCTCCATCGCCACGCCGGCGTTAGGCATAGCCGGGCTAGGCCTAGCTGCCGTGCTTCTCAGCCGCCCGATTAGGCTTAGTGGTGGGTCGGCGCCGTCGCGGGAATAAGTCCTTGTAAATCGTAAAAACAACGCACCACTTGGTCGAATCTGGTACCGGTAGATGCCTCATACGTTCACAGACACATTGGTACCAATTATACCTCGGTAACTCTTGATTAGCGTTGCGATAATTAGCATAAAAGCAGGAGCCGATGTGAACACATCCTGTCTCTTTTGCGATCGCAGCGCCCTCCCTCATATCAAAAAATAACCATACACAACACTACCGCCTCTCCCGCAGAAAACTCCCTTCAGCCAACGGGCTGCTCACACCCGCTGGAGAGCACACTTGGAGACTTCTCCAAACCAACACCTTTTCGAACCCAGCCAAGCTTAACTGCATCCACCCTTCCCTTTACCCCTCACCAAACAGCAAAGAATGCGGAACCCTGGCGACCCTTCCCAACATCATATGGGGATGCATCAAAGACCTTTCCCCCCCTTACTTCCAATGAGCAGTGGGAGGAGACACTGGCGAGCTCAGACCAGGAGATCCAAATCTCTTGGTCACCATTGCCACCGACGTCGCTCCGCGGCATAAACCGGCAGCCCCAACAGGTTCTAACCACACAAAGCTCAAATAAAGTGCTTTCTCTCTTTCTCTCTCTAGGTCCGCTCGTTCCTAACGCCTATGACACTCGGGAGAGTAGCGCTCTGGTATAGCAATAGCTATACACAAGTGGGTTTGGATACGAACGGGTCTGTGTGAGTCGCCAGACCGCTGAATGCCTCTTGCAGAGGGGTGGGTGCGCGGGTGGGAAGCGCGCTAAACTGATAATGACCTGTATGCCACTGTACGACAATAGCCTGTCCCTGCCCGACATGGAGACGGCCGCATCGGAAGTGCCGTCCGCTAGGTCGATAAAGCCTCGAGCGGCTTCGTGTGGAGACTCGTTCCCTGCAAGGCCGGATGGACGGGGATCCAAATTGAGTTGACCTTACCTGACGATGAGAATTAGGATTGCGGATGCCTCCCTGGATATGTGTCCTCGTGAGAAATTTAGAATCACTGACTTAAAGTCGCTGATGATTGTCTTGACTTTTGTGGAGGCTACCATGGCTAGAGCAATGGCTGCCTCTTCTCCAACCACCGAGTCTCTCGTGTAGATAGAGCAGGAAGCTGTGGCGTTACCCTGATTGTTGACCACCGCTATGTTCATAGCTTCGCGACCAGCGTTATCGGCCGCGTTCGCGTAGGCAACGTTCTCGGCTTTTGCATAGCGTCTTTGCAGGGCACGGGCTCCGGCCTTTCGCTGCTCTTTGTTATCTATAGGATGGATGTCACGCAGGAGCGGAGAGATGTAAAGGTTTTCCTTTATTAGTAACGGGACCGCGAAACTAGTAGGCGCGCTGTGGGGGTGAGATATACCCAGCGAGGCGAGCATGTGGCTCCGCGTTGTGCTGTAGGTCAGCCGAAAGAGCTACCCTAGCCGTTGAGCCTCGATGAGCTCATCCAAACTATTGAAAAAAAATGGCAAAGACCACGAGGAATGAGAAAATGGCGGGTGCTCGTGCGGGCGTGCCTCGCGGCGACTGCCGAGTTGCCGGCTCACACGGTGGCTCTAGCAAAAAAAAAAAAAAAAAGAGAGAGAAAAACTCTAGCGCTGTCGTCAAGCGCTACTGTGAATGTAAAAAAACTCCCGCGTTAATGCTAAAGATATAAAGACAACCTGCTTGGGCGGGGTCAACGCAGTCACCGAATGCCCTTTAAGCCATTTTGGATAACTAGAGACATGGATACGAGTAGGCCACCGCTTCCAGAGACGACTTGCAGATCGCGCCACCGTTGCGTAGAGTCGATGACGAAGAGCTGGTGGAAGTCTACAATGCTGGGGATGACTTTGCATCCACCACTCACCGCGATGAAGACGACGACCTCTTCGATGCATATGACCATGATTTACAGCACCGCAACTATGCAAATAAACAATATTCCTGAGACTTAACTATGTGTCCGGCAATACTCACCTACACAGTTTTTGCATCCTACGGCGGAATTATTTCGCCAGTACCGTATAATCAAAGCAAATAATTTTTATGACTACTATTTAGTGCGTTCATTTTGCCTACGAGTGAAGAATAATGATCCATATTTGGCTGGCCTATCTGATTTAAAGAAGAAAACGGGATTGTATGATACGCGCTTTACCGAGGCATGGTTTGCACCGATACCCCGCAATAATTATGACACGCAATCACTGTCTTATGTTCTTCCACAACTACTCAACAAATTTGAAGCGCAAAACATTCATATTGCTATTTTGTCAAGAAAACGTTTTCACGAATTGTTTCTTTGATGCGCTCTCATATTTGGTTTCTTTTGTTCAACTGATGTTCACAACTGAAAAAGACGAAATTGCAGAGAGGGGATCCTTCTCTTCTGTTTTCTTTCCTTTTGCTATCACGAATAGTCAGATAGCGGTTATCATTTTATTCTCGTGTGCGCGAGTTCAGTTGTGTTCCCTGTTGCGTCTTTATGTGTATGCTACATTAGACTACACGAATGAAAATTTATACTCTGTGTGAGTATCACTTTACTTTTCTGTTCAAATCTGCGCCGATCATTGCTGCCAGTACTGGGCCAGCCATTTCGTCAAGCTGCATGAAACAGCAGCTTTTTGTGATTGCCTCATGCTCTGTAACAAAAAGAAAATAAAGACGTCATGTTTATGAAAAAAAAAAAAACCACCTCGCCATTTGTCTTGCGCGCAAGTACAAGCTTCTCTGAATGTTCTTTGTTGGTATTTTTTGTGACTTCCACTCGTGGGGGAAGCCCATGCGCAGGCCTGGACAACGCCGGTGCTCCTCACGAAGCACACGCTTACGTGCACTCGGCGGGGCTGAGTTTTCTGGTAAAGCTTAACGGCGTGACTGAAGGCTTATTAACCAGCTTTGCTTTTAAAAGCGTCTTTGCAAGTTTTTATAGGATTTTTTTGTGCCCTATTTTAATACGTCAACATAAATTTTCATTTTAAGCAACGAATTAAATCACGCATGCATTTACGACGAGGCGCACAGTTGTGAAAGGATAAGCTCTCATAAATGTATCCCCCTTGGAGTGCGTCAACTTACAGTTGACTCTCGTACCCTTGGGCATTCGTGCACCTTGCCAGAGTCCGAAAAATTACGCTTGTGGCTGGTAATCGAATTGAGGATTTCGTGCTGCGTTACGCAACGTCATAGCCACGAAGCCAGGCAGCACAATCTTAAAGTGCAAGTTGGGGCTACCTCGTCTACTGTTTCATAATTCATGTTGGGTTTTCGAGAAGGAAACAGATAACGAAATTAAAATAAGCGCTTAGACTACTTGCTGGAAAAAGTCCCGGTGAGATAGATAGATTAGATAGATTAGATTAGATTAGATTAGATAGATTAGATTAGATTAGATTAGATTAGATTAGATTAGATTAGATTAGATTAGATTAGATTAGATAGATAGATAGATAGATAGATAGATAGATAGATAGATAGATAGATAGATAGATAGATAGATAGATAGATAGATAGATAGATAGATAGATAGATACAACTTTATTTGAGCCATTGAGGTCACCGTTGAGGCGGCCTCCGACGGGGTGGTCCCTTATTCACAGGGCCCATAAACGGCCAGCCCCTCCAGGCCCCGGGCCACTAGGCCCGCGTGGGTCATTGCGGCGGGGCTGGACCGTAGGATCTCCCATCGCTCTTTGGGGAAGGAGGTAGGGAATGTTGGTTGGGGATGGGATTTGTGGGATGGGGGCTTTGAGTGACGGACACTCTGCAATGACGTGTCGCAAGGTGCCTTTTTCTTGCCGACAGAAGGGGCATGTGTCTTCATAGTGTTGTGGGAACATGGTGTGTAGCAACGTTGGGTGGGCCAGCGACCCCGCTTGAATTCTTAATATTGTCTGCTCTTTCCGTGTTAGTGTACGATGGGGGGCCGGCAGTGCGCGCCTGTCCTCCCTGTACATTTCTTTTATGTCTTTGAAGCTAGTGACGGGAGTCGGGTCGTCTTCTTCTCCACTCGCCTCCTCGTGTGCCCGGCGTGCCATCTCTCTGGCGTAGTAGTCGGCAATTGTGTTGCCGATTAATGAGGAGTGAGCGGGTGTCCATACGACCTCGACTACCCTTTCTGGTGGCTCTCTCTTGTTCATAACGTTTGCTGCCAAGGAGGAGATCAAGCCCTTCAGGTAGCTGCTGTAGGCCTTCTTGCTGTCAGTGACCACGACCTCGACGCCGCGCTAGTCGTGGTCACGCAGCGCTAGTGCCATGGCCACTTCTTCCGCTGTGGTTGGGTCTCGTGTCCTCGTGGATGCCGTGGTAATTAGCCTGTTTCGAGATGTTACGGCCACTGCTGCTCTGTCGCTTCCATGTAGTAGGGATGCGCCCGTGTACAAGACGTGTGGGTTGTCGCCAAATCTCCTCTCCAGAGCTGCTGTTTGCGCCTTTCTTCTTCCCTCGTCCTCTCCCGGCGTCATATTACGTGGAAGGGGCTTCGACGTGGCTTTTGCTCGCCAGTGTTCTGGTATGAGGCCCGGTGTTGGCATCAGCTCGATCTTCCATCCTATCTTCTGGAGGACCCTTCTGCCGTGTTCGGTGCAGCTGAGTCCCATCTTCTGGTTGGACAGGTGGGCTTCCACAAGTTCGTTCACGGTGTTGTGGACTCCCATTTCATGCAGCCGTTTGGTGGACGTGTACACGGTGAATGAGTACGCTAAGTCGTGCGGCCTGAGCTGCGCCGCCCGAAAATCCGAGCTCTTAGTAGTCCAACCGGGTGCTAACAAGAGGACCAGGAGTCAAATCACTGTTCAAATAGACGGAATCGAGATAAAGCCCACCCCACAATGCCGTATACTGGGGATCATACTGAGGAACGACGGTAAAGCGGACGCAGCCCTTGCCAAGATCAGAACAACCACGGAACAAGTACTGGGTATGCTGAGACGGGTAGCCAACAGGAATCGAGGCATCAGAGAAGACGACGCAATCCGCCTTGTCCAGGCTTTCGTCATCTCGCGGATCACCTATTCAGCACCATACATGCAACTAACGAAGACACAGAGGGAAGGACTAGACATACTTATTAGAAAGGCAACGAAGGAAGCCCGGGGACTCCCGGTGAGAAAAGACTTAAGAGCAGGGCGTATACAGACGACGGTGTCTCGTAGTCACTCAGCCTTTTTGGGGGGGAAACGAATTTCGGGGTGAGTTTTAGAGAGAGAGAAAAATTTTATTCTTTAAACAGCCCTAGACCGGGCCGTCGTGCCACAGTCTCTTCATTAGGAGACGGCTGGTCCGTAGAACTCCCAGAGGTCCGCACTAACACGAAGGCAGTGGGCCGCCAGAAGTTCTTGCGTCGATTTGACATCTACGCCAGGACCTAAATAACTCACCGGGCAAACGAACACACGACTCATCTTAAGCAATCTTGACGGAGCACTTCTCTTGTTTCGAGGACAACTGTACTGCCCAAAACGCAAGATATCGACGTTTCAAATTACGTAATTGAGAAAGCCGACTTAGCCATCTGCTTTATAGCTTTTCATAAAGCGCCACAGGCATTCAATGAAATCGCCGCTTTGCAATAAACTTGATTTTTCTCCTTCGCAGTTCCATGAATAACCAGCCGGAAACAAAGGAACTTGACTGTTTAGTGAGCTGGATTGGTTTAGCGGCCTGTACTAGTCAGGTGTTTGCTTGTAAGTACAGGGCTCTAAATTGAATCATGTAGAAAACTGAGACAGCGGGCAGGGCATCAAGACATCACTAGCGCTAATCCCTTATAACCTTACGGCACCCTTTTAAATGCAGAGCATTTCTTAGCCTCGCCTCTTCCTGCGTCGGTCGGCGTCCACAGCTCCGCGTCCGCAGCAGGTGCGCCTCTCCTCCTTCCCTCCTCTCTCTCAACAGCAGCTGGCGCGCGCATGCGTCGTAGTCAGCCCGTTCGCTCCGTCGCGGTCTCGGCGTAACAGGTGCGTGATAGCAGCGCGGTGGGGTGTGGAAGGGCGCGCGCTGCTTGCGCATGCGCGCTCTCCCCCCCGTACTGCTCTCCCTCTACTGCGCGCGCTGCAAATATAAAGCGGCTAGCGGTCGCTCGTGCTTCAGTCACGGCGTTGCTCCTTCCTTCCTTGGTTGACGCTCGCTCCACCCTAACGCGACTTTACTCTCCTCTCTCTTCCCCAAACCAACACCAACGCAACTACGACCCAACTACCCACCCTAACGCGACTTTACGCGGCGTTAACGACCCCCAATGCTCTGCATTTACTCGTGTTCCCCTCGCGGGAAGGCGCGGGAATTTTTTTTTCATTTCTGGGAGCTATGTATATTTAGGTTTTGCGTTAACGGCATTTATACTTTATAAAATCTGTGCGCCTTGTCAGCCCAAAAAGCTTGAGTCAGCAATTTTAGCAATTTCCGCAGGGCAGGTGACGCGACGTGTTTTATATTACGTAGTGTTTTCGGATTCGGTTATTATGCCATAGAAAATTTAGTAACAGGTTTTATACATCCGAGTTTGGCATTGGCACACGTAAGAGATAAATAAAAACTGCTTTGCCTAGGCCATTAAGGGATGACAAAAAAGAGCTCTCAGAAGCTGTTTATTTTGTCAAACCATTACCTGCAAAGCAAGAGCCTTTATATCTATTTATTAAAGCGGAGATTTATTGGTGTCGCTGATGGCGGCGTCGTAATTTTAAGAGACAACAAATGTAGAACTCTCAGAAGCTGTTTATTTGTCAGGAAACCATTACCTGTTGAGTGAGAGCCTTGATATCGATTTTTAAAGCGAAGATTTCTTGGTCTCGGTGGTGGCGCCACCGTAATCAAAACGCACTGCAGAAAAGCCAACTGAACACCATAAGAAGGCACATGAATATGATGATGATGAAATAAGAAAAAAAAGCTCCCCGCGGTAGGAATCGAAACTGGGACCCTCGCGTTATGAGGCCTAGAAGATACAGAAGTTCAGACGATCCGGATTGTCCACATTGCTGAGCCAATAATGACACAGCACAAATTCTGTGCGACTGCCATCGCTTTGTCGACTGTCGATAACAGGCCTTCAAAAAAATTAGCAGTGGCTTAGCTCGGCTATGCCAGGATATACGTACGCGAGCTAAAGTTCAGCTGGTTATTCTTAGCTTTACTGGTTGTCTTGAATTAGCTTGATTATCACGCTTATTGCTGGTTCAATGACACACACACGGTATACGCATTATGTGACACATGTATATCAGTCGGCTCCGGCGCAGCGTCACCAATCGCCCAGCCCTAAGCAAAAAAAAAAAAAAAGCTGGTTCTACAGGCGCACGACGGTGTTGCTTCGACGCACGAGCCATCGGTTCCACACCCGGCCACCCCTCGCATGATAATCAAATGAACCGGGCCACCACGTGCAGAACGGAGGTCAGCGAAGACGCTGGGCGCTCGGGGTGTGTGAGAGACGCCGGGCAGCGAGCAACGTTCTGTGTGCCGTGTGACGTCACTGCTCCTCGCACATGCACAGCACGGCTCTCCAGGAGCCAGGCGAAAGTGCTCAATAGGCCCGTTACTGTTACGCTACAGTTACAGTTACGCTACAAAAAGTAGGATTGGCAAACCCACCGAGTCTTAATGATTCTATTTACCAAATTCTTTTATAGCCTAGCGAAGAACGGTGTCGGCTCGTCCCTCCGAAGAACATCCTCGAGATAACCGCCCTCCACAACTTCCTTTAGATCCCCATTCCATTGGAACTGTTAAACCGTTTTCCAATTTCCCATGACCTACCCCCTTTCCCCTAGACACCCAAATTCGCCAAAGCGTAACATGGCGCCTTTGTACCCTTTGTAAATAAATAAATGAATGCGTGTTACCTCCACCTACGTGTGTTCGAATGGGACATCATCGTATTCGGTTCGCTCAGCATTTCCTTTAGGTTCGTTTCCCGGGCGTTGGCTTTTCACTTAGGCTAATTTGCAGTGGACAAATAGTTGTAGGTGGCGATCATCTAAAGACTGCGATGGGTGGAGGGGGGGGGGGGCGCTGAGCTTTCTCGTGAGGGATTCGTTTGCTGTCACCTGAGTTTGGTAGTTTACTCGCGGGCAGTTTTCATATTGACCGTTGACGCTTAGATTTTGACTTTCAGGTGGTTTGCACTTTGATTACAGCGGCTTTGACTTCGGCACTTCGCCATTTCATTTTCGCACACAGCAAATCTTCGCGTTTCAACCATCGTCGTCCTTAGACAGAGGCGATTTTAAATGCGAATGCATTTCTTAGTCGGGGGTTGTCGTGCGTTGGCCGGCGTGCGCCTAGCAGCAGCTGTGGCGCGTGGCGCGCCTAGCAACCGGAGCAGGTGGTAGCTCGGGCGGGAGTAGCGGAGGGCAAGGGGAGAGGAGGCAGCGCGCTCGGCGTGTGAGGGCGCTCGCATCGCGGAGCTCGGGCGGAGTAGCGGAGAGTGAGTGGAGAGGAGGAGCGCGCTCGGGCTTGTGAGGGCGCTCGCATCGCGGAGCTCGGCGGAGAGAGCTCGCGCGCTTAAATGCGAATGCATTTCTTAGTCGGGGGTTGTCGTGCGTTGGCCGGCGTGCGCCTAGCAACAGCTGTGGCGCGCCTAGCAACCGGAGCAGGTGGTAGCTCGGGCGGGAGTAGCGGATGGCAAGGGGAGAGGAGGAGCGCGCTCGGCGTGTGAGGGCGCTCGCATCGCGGAGCTCGGGCGGAGTAGCGGAGAGTGAGTGGAGAGGAGGAGCGCGCTCGGGCTTGTGAGGGCGCTCGCATCGCGGAGCTCGGCGGAGAGAGCTCGCGCGCGGGGCGGGCGTGTTGCGCGGGTCTCTCTCTCCTCTCCGCGTACCCTCTCTCCGCTCGCTGCGCTTGGAAAAATATATATAAATGCAGTGGAGCGCGCGCCTCTCTCCGTGACTGCTTGCCGCAGCGCACTCATCGGTGCACCCAATGCATTCGCATTTCCGCACGATCCCCTTCGGGGAGGTGGGGGGAGTTTTTTTATTTATTTATTTATTTATTTATTTAGCAATACTGCTACCTCCAACATGTGGCCATAGCCGAGTGGGGAACATGGCGAAAGAACAAAAACAAAGGTGCAATGCCGATGTCACCGCACAAAACAATGCAATTCAAACATGAAAGGCTTGATATGCAAACATACCGCCTGAAACTGAACACACGGGAAACGCACTCTAGCCAAGCGCGAACTCTCCTGTGTAGCACGTCTGACTGCGCTAACAAAGAACGTTTGCAAGAGTATCATTCTCATGTCTCGTGAACAGAGACCGTCACACGAACCAAGCACGCTACGCACATGCACACATCTTTCACGCCAAGCAATGATCATGAACACGTAAAAGGTGATGCGAACGGCAAGCAATAACTGGCAACGCTATCAGAGTCATCCAGCACTCGTCAAATTCGATAGCAGGGAGATCTGAGTCCTGCAGCAATAGCTTCTTTGGAAAACAAAATGTTTCAGCGCTCATCCCAAGAACGCCGCACCCCGCAAAGCGGCTTAAGCGAATAGCAGAAAGAAGAAAAAAGCCGTGCATTACGGCATAGGATGTCGCAATGCAAAATCTAACACCCCTAATGAGCTCCCCGAGCTCGCTACCGAACGGTGGAGCCAGAGTTTGGCCACGTTAAAAGGTCGCGCCATGGTATTTTTAGAACACACCTAAGCACTCGATAGCCGACCATGAACGAAAAGCTCGCGGAACGGCCGCGAGTGATTTGCTATAATGGGCTGCATGCGGATGTGCCGCATTAAGGGAGCGTACGACAGCTTCATTAAAGCGATGGCTGAGTGCAAAATAACAGATTCGATTTGCCGTCCTAGAAAGTGTAAACGAATAACGCGGATGTGAGGGCCCGTTGATTCATAATTGCTTTAATTAAAAACAAACCAGCGGAACAACGCTACACAGATAGGGCAAATAGATAAAATAAGGACAGTCACCGGTTACAGTAACTTTCCGTATACGTTATATGTTTCTCCCCTCCGTGTGGCGTTTTACCACTGTTTTTTTTAAGTAAAAGAGTGAGCCTGAGCCTTCATAATTCTAGGGCATGGGTGTCCTTCCGGGCATGAGGCGAAGACACCTGACATATTTAAAACCACATTTATTGCACATTTCTACGCCCTGTACCCTAAGGCCCTCCTGTCCGAAACTCACTTGGAATGTTTTTATTAGATGCAACGCATCTCATGCTCGCCCCTCTGTCCTTCCTGCGTCGGTCCGGCGTTGTCCGCACAGCTGCGCCTCTCCTCCTCTCTTCTCTCCGATAGCGAACACTCTCTCCCAAACAGCTGCGGGTTGGCGCAGCGCGCTCTCACTCCGTTGCTAGGTGCCGGTGGGCGGCGCTGCGCTCGGCGCTGCGCATGGGCAGTACTCTCTCTCTCCGCGCTCTCCTCTCCTTCAGGCGCTGTGAATATAAAGCGGCATGCCGCGCTTCGACGGTCTCAGTCGACGGTCGTCCGCGTTACGCTTGCACTCTCTCGCAGTACTCGATGATGCAATCGTCGAGCCCCTAACTGTGCACTTTACGGACCACAAGGCACTCATTCTCGTCTGCAATAAAGACCGTACCTGAGCATACGTGTACTGCATGTGCATTGTATTGTGAAAATGTAAAATTACGCCCACCTCCCCTTCGCGTGAGAATCCCTGCTATAACCGTAATCAATACGATGGAAAATGCCAATGGAACCCCCCATGAGATGCGTTGCATCACACCAGGGTTCCCGCGAGGGGAGGTGGGGGCAATATTTAACGCGCTCACGAGGTGGGAAACCCGGCGTTCTGAGCAGTCAAGTGCCCTATAATTCCGCGTACCTTGAGTTAGGAGCAAAAGAAAAAATACGGCGGATTCGGCGAAACAACTGTCGTCGGTGGCAAAACATCGCGGGCGCGTTGCTGTCTGCAGGCAGTCCGCCGACTGGGCTATAGAGCAATGAAAGTTGCGACGTAAATTCGGGAAGGCGGTGTAGAGAACACTGCATAAGAAAAAAACAATCCGGCACGGAAAAAAAGCTCATCCGCCCCAGGATTCAAACCTGCAGAGTGCAACGCTACCTTCACGTTGCTATATCACTGAACGACAGGGACGGACTGCACGCCCCTGAAATAACATGTCAAACTGAGGAGTACCCCTCCATGTTGGGTGTTGCTGTTCATTTATTGGATTGCAGCATTGCGAGCTGATTAACTGAGCATTTCTTGAATTGCGCTTGGGAAGTGCGCTTCCCCCTAGCCCCCACAAATAGCTGATCACTATCAACTGCGTTCGTGCGGGGGGGAAAAGCGTTCGCACATGAGGGGCAGTTCTGCAGACCGCTAGCTAGTTCACCCTTGGTAAATTAGTCCTCGCATCTTGGTTTTACCATTTACAATAAGAGATAAGGTTGATTTTAATGCCTTATTACCCAGGTAGACTTCAGTAACTATTTTCTGAACGTAATTGGCCTCAGATTTTCTACAAGCGCACCAGTAGAAAACCATATGCAGCTCACATCTCCGGTGAAGCAAAGTCAGCGACGCATCGTAAGCCATGGGCTACTGTAGCGGTTTCTTGACCTTATACACTTTACTAAGCTTTAAAAACTCAATATTCCAATAAAATACAGGCACATTCTCCAGGGCAGAAATATTGTAGGGGCTGAGATTTTCCTTCGCAATCGAGTACTGACGACACGTTGGCTCGGTGTACAAGTAAGCTGACTGATTTCCACGGTGGTTTGGCGAGCCGCGCAGTCGGCGCAGTCAAGGTAATCCGAAAAACGTTTGGTGGCAAAGAAAATGTGACAGAAAATCGGCAAGGAGGGTACAGAAAGGGAAACAGCACTCCACAATTACTTTTTCTACTGTATAAATGCAAGTATATAATCAAAGCCAGATTGGTCGTAGGATGGCCGATGGTTTAATCTTCAATCTGTGCAAGTATCTACACAGCGTTTAGAAACAACTTCGACGTCTTCTTAGAGCGGCGGTTGCGTCAGTGATAGCCTTTTCAGCCAAAACAAATTCAAGCGATTTTTTTGTTTTGCTCCGACCTCTCTCTCTCTTGAACATTTGAAGAACACTTGAAATCCCACAAGTCTTCGAGAATAGACACCGCCGCACCTCTGTTTTTAACGGCAGGGCTGTTTAGTCCGAGTTTTGTCTGTCCGTCTCACCAGAAATCCTCGAAGCCTGAAGAAAACTGGCAGCGTATCTGCTTGCTTCGCTGCAGGTATCGTCGAAAGACGATGGTCCACTGCCGCCCCTGCTGCATCGGCACTCGCCTCCCCTCGCACACCCGTGATGCTCTTCGCCTACCATTTCCGTCGCAGCATGATAAACGAAGCGGAGGTTTGTTTAAAAAGACACAATTTTTACCGCGTTTTCCTGGAAGGCTGGAAAACAGACAATTCGCGTGGTCGCGCGCCAGGTGTATGTCGTGCCGCCTCCAGGTGCGCCTAGCCTCCCGATATTTTGCTAGTTGCTCGGCACGTTGCTGACACGTTTCCTGGGCACGCTTGAGACGGCAGGCATCGGCATGCCGCCGCGTCTCTGCCGCCATGTCCTCCGCGGTCTTTTTCTTGTGTTTTGTGAGCACGTCTTCGCATCTAGACCTCGCAATTTATCACCACTGCAATGGTCACCGAAGGATGGAAAACCGCGTATTTATCACCGTCCTTTTCAGAACTAGGTACACTCCCGCAAACAGTGAAATTCGACGCCGTGTGCTGTAGTGAAGACAATAAACACGAACCGCGCAACGCACGGCGGAAGATATTTCTGTTGACCTGGTTGCACCTCCTGGCATTGCCGCTAGAAACACAATATCGCGCGCACCCAGTCCCACTGCCAGATGACGCCTTTTTCTGCAGTCGTTTTTTTTTTATTTGCGCCTGTACTGTTTCACTTGCTGTCTCAAAAATCAAGCATCCAGGTATTTTTTAATTAAGAAACACTGCAAAGCTCACTTATGTATTGATTTTTAGCATCAGATGTTTTGTTTCGGCTCAACAATGCGGACAAGTATGAGCATTGCCACCGGACTTAGACGTTTAGAAATGGCTGTGGCTCTATAAATGTATTGTTCAACATCTTTGGCCCGTAGGCTGAATCGAGGGAGGGACAGACAGACAGACATACAGAACGACGAAAACTTCCGCTATCAAGCAGCCCAAGAAAAAGAATCCTTGTTAAAAATGTGGTCAGGGAGGTCCCGGGAATTGAACCGGAAATCGGAAATCCGACCAGTGGACCACGCCAAAGGCCCGAGGGTACGGGGGGTTAGCAGGGGCGGAAAACAATAACATGTGCAGCCAATTGGAAGGAAAAAGAAAACGCTTCCCGTTGTCGTAATCGAACCCGGGTCCCGCGCGTTATGAAACCTGCGTCTATCCGTTTGAGCTACCATCGCATTCCGGGAGAACGGTGTAGCAGAAGCCGCTCGGCACCCGCGCGCAAGCGGTTCCCGCCGACGGGTACTTTTCCTTTCTCTCCGGTCTGCCGCCGGCTTGACGACAGTGCGCCTTTGTGGAAGACGCGTATTGGCGACGCCGCAGCCGGCTTACTACGGGGTCATTCCCCCGCCCTTTTCAAGGGTCGCCTTTCGGGGGAGCGCTTAACTTGTTGTAGGGCCGAATCCTGGCATTAGTTCTGGCGCCGTTATCGTCTGCTCGCTTGAGGGGCCTTTTTCCTCTCTCTTTTGAAGGACGCGGGGGTTCCTCTTCTTTTCCTCGTCGGGGGAAGCTCTCGGCGTACGCATCTTTTGGAAATAAACAGTCTTGTCTTGAAACTGCAAACCAGCTGCACGTCTGCTTTATCGCCTCCTTCAGCAGCCGACATTCCGGACTGCTACAAAATTGTTGACCCGAAGAATGCTCTAACGAACACGCCGCGATGAGCTCCGACGACAACACTGCTGCCTCCATGCCGGCAGTGTTCGCCACAGAACTGAAGCTACCAAATTTTTTGCCTAAAAATCCAAGAATTTGGTTCAGCCAAGTGGAGGCCCGTTTTCAGCTCCGGCACATCACCTCGCAGTCGACGAAGTACCTTCACGTCGTCGCAGCCCTGCCCCCAGAAATCGCCGATGCTATCGACGACATTTTGGTTTCACCGCCCCAAACAAGGAGAATTCGCACTTTCCAGCAACGGTGGCGGCGCCGCGCGCCTTTTTAGATGCGACTGCATCTCATTCACTCGCCTTGTCCCTGCATCCGGCGTCGTCGGCGTTGTCGTCGGCTTCCGCCCCTCCCCCATTCTCCACGCCGCGCAAGCTGCGCTCTCCGCCTCTCACCCCCTCTCCTCTCCGATAGCGAACATCTCTCTCGCGAGGGGCATTGGATTGAATTCGATTGGATTAGGCTTGGCTTGGCTTGGCTTGGATTGGATTGGATTGGATTTGGATTTGGATTGGATTGGATTGGAATAAAGTGGATTGTGTTGGATTGTGTTGCGTCATAGCCGCGGCAGACGCACTGGCGACGGCGCGTCCCCTCACCGTTATGCGCTCTATAAAACGCGGTGCCTGCGCCGCTCCGCTCCATCGTTCCAGCGCCGTTCCTCCGCTGTCCAACGCTGCAACGTGAACCCCCTATGCGTCGCATCTACACAGGGGTTCCCGCGAGGGGAGGTGGGAATTTTTTTCCGAAGCTGTTTGTAGATGATCGGCATCCCGTGCCGGAGGCAGCCGGAGCGTTCGGAAACGTGGCGATTGAGAACGCAAAACCAAAAGCAATCGAATGCGCTGTGTACCGCAGTAAAGAAATCGCTCAGTGCCGGGAAAAGCCAGCGTTCATACCTTTCCTAGAGATAAAAAAGCCCGAAAGGTTTGGATAACTATGCTCCGCATTGGAAAAGGTGTCAGCAACACAATGGGGTTTGCAGTAGTCACTTCACGAAAGCTGTCTTCCTCTGGAGCAATATCCGTAAGTTTAGTTCGCTCTCTCGTTATTGATGGTGTGTTGTTCGTGCAAGTTCAGTGTGTCGTTTATTAATAGATGGTCTGCAGCCGCTGAAACCGCGGTTGATGAAAGGCACCGTGCCGCCACATAACATTTCTATGCGTACGCACGAGAAGAAAGTGAAGCCAAGAACCAACAGGAGAACACCATTGTTATTTTATTAACGGGCTGGTTTCTTTTAATTAATGCTGGATTCCAGTTGCATTTCGTGCTTTGTTGGGTTGTTTGGGCTTCGTTCTCTTTTTAGCATTAAGTGTAATTACTATTTTGAACTTGCTGCTTTTTTTCTTTCTCAAACCCCCCACAGGAATTGGCGATGTAGGTATTTGTAATAAATAAATAAACTTGTTACTGCGGCATCAGTCGTTTCCGATCGCGCGCTGAAAGCCCAGCACAGCTGATGTAACAGGCCCTGCCGTAGAGGCGTCAGTGGTTGGTATTTAGTTTCGGTATTTTTATTATTACCTGTAACCTGCACAAAACGCCGTTGGATATTTCTTGGTAAAAACAGCCAACAAAATTATAGTTTACTCGTATTATTCGCATTTAACCCGGCAGAATTGCGCAAGTGGCAATAACAAAACGCTGTGCTCGGTTGCGTCTACCGAGCTCTGCTTTGCGCCTAATAAATATTCGTAAAGTGCGCTTGAACAATTTTACGAGAATGGATGGAAGTGTAGCATTCTTTATTGAACCTGCAGTGCCAGAAAACGTTCACGCAGTGCAGTTGGCTCGTGACGCCATTCGGTTGCAGGCAAAATCCCTCGATGCTCAGTGTGTCATCGGTGGCCTCCCTGATGCCGTAAAACACTGTGTGACTGGCGTTATAAACTGCTTGTCTATAAATAAATAGACAAAGCACCTTCGTGTCTCATAGGGAAGGGAAAAAGATGGTGTGAAGACAAACTAATGGGCCTGGATCGGCTTTTCCTCCAGACTGCGCGCGCTTACGCCACGTCGCGATCATCTTCCCGTCCCTAATTTTGGATACCCCGTCGCGCCACTTATTTTCGCTGGAAAGTGCGAATACTCCGACACCCCCAAAAATACGGTGCTGGACCACCTCGAGGCGCCTGAAGAAAACAGACTTCAGCAGCACTTATGACGGGAAGAGTTTTTTCTACAACGGCTGCCCCAGTCGGTGCGCTTGGTACTACCGGATTCAGATGAGACGTCCCTCCATCGGCTGGGCGCAACTTGCCGATCGCATCACAGAATACTCTACTCCAAACTTCGCGCCCATAGGTGCTGCAAGAACACACGAACAACCTGATTCACTGTCGCGCCTTGAGAAGAAAGTGCGAACAACTTACCGAGACCATGCAGCAACTTTCGCTCTCTGGCGCTCCACAACAGGAGCGAGCAACGACGCAACCAGTCCCCGTCAAGACAGCCAAGCTCTTCCCAGAGAAGCCAGTCACGAGATAGACAGGACGGAGTTTGCTGGTACCACCATCGTTTCAAACTTTCGGCACGGGTGCTAGCCGCTGCACTCAACCTTGCCCTTTTCCGGGAAACGCTCCGGCCAGTCCTTAACGGTAGCTTACGACATCGGCCCTCCACCCAGCCGCTTGTTCTTCGTAGTCGACCACGTAAGAAACTCGCGCCTGCTAGTCGACACAGGAGCCGATATCTCTATTGTCCCGGCAACTCCCCGGAACGCCGACGTAGCAAGAACATATCATCGCTGCAGGCGGTGAACAACACTGCCATCGCTACGTACGGCTTCCGCTCGCTGACAATAGACGTCGAACTCAGGCGCCTGTTTCGCTGGGTCTTCGCGGTAGCGGACGTTAATTTCGCCATACTCAGAGCAGACGTTATGAGCCACTTCAACCTGGATGTGAGCGTACGTGACCGTTGCCTCAAGGATACAACAACATCCCTCAAAGTACGTGGTTTGGAGTCAAACATCTGCTCATCTGGCATCTGCGCATTCAAGCCAGTATCTGCCTACCACCATGTCCTGGCCGAATTCCCTTCTCTCACCAAGCGCCGCAACACGGAACAGCCGGTGAAACATAACGTGACTCACCACATCGTCACCACCGGACCGCCAGTCACCGCCCGGCCACGACAGCTGTCCACCAATAGGCTTCAAGCTGCACCCAGTGAGTTAGAGCATATGCTGCCGCTGGGAATTATTCGTCCTTCGTGTAGCAACCTTTCATCGCCGCTGCACATGGTGCCTAAAGACGACGGGGACGACTGGTGCCCATGCGATGATTACAGAGCCTTGAACGCATCGACAACGCAGGACCAGTATTCTCTGCCACACATTCACGATTTTAGTGCGCGGCTGGCAGGTACAAAAATATACAGCAAGATCGACCTCGTAGCGGCATGCCACCAAATACCCGTCGAACCGAAGGACATACCAAAAACAGCCATAACAACTCCATTCGGCCTGTTTGAGTTTGTCCGTATGCCCTACGGCTTGAAAAATGCAGCACAGACCTTTCAAAGGTTCATGAATGAAGTCACCTGGGGTCTTCCTTTCGTCTTTGTCTACCTGGATGACATTTTGGTGGCCAGCAGAACTCCGAGCGAGCACGAACAGCACCTTCGCCAGCTTTTTCAGTGTTTGGATGAGCACGGTCTGGTGTTAAAACCTCAAAAGTGCGTGTTTGGTGTCGAGGCTCTGAACTTCCTAGGCCACCACATCACTGTTGAAGGCATTATGCCATTGGAATCGAGGGTGGAATCCGTCAACAAGTTTCCTGCTCCAACATCTTTCCGCAAGCTGAGAGAGTTCCTCGGGCTCTTGAACTTCCACCTGCGGTTCATTCCGTCTTGTGCTCAAGTACTCCAGCCGTTGACCGACCTGCTGCGCCGAGACGACCAAAAGGCAGCAGAATTTTGTTGGTCTGACGAACACCAGAACGCTTTCCAGAAAGCTAAGGACGAACTGGCCGCAGCTACCTTTGTCATCCATCCGCTGGCTGACGCTCCTACACGCCTCATGGTGGACGCCTCCTCCACATCGGTCGGGGCAGTGCTGTAGCAACAGGAGGGTGCACAGTGAAAGCCACTGGGCTTCTTTTCGAAACGTCTGAAGCCTGCAGAAGTACGGTGCAGCCCTTTTGGAAGGGAGATGCTCGCAATTTATTGTTCTATTAAGCATTTCCGCTCCTTCCTCGAAGGTCGTGAGTTCTACATCTTGACAGACCACAAGCCCCTCCCCTACGTATTCAACAACAACAGTTCCGCCTACTCAGAACGGGAAATTCGTCAGCTCGCATTCATATCTGAGTTTTCTACAGACATCCGCCACGTTCCCGGGGTCGAAAACGAAGCAGCCGACGCCTTGTCTCGTGTCAACGCTTCCGGCACAAAAGTCCTCGACTTCGAGGCGATGGCCGCGGCTTATCGGGAGTACACTGAGTTGACGAGACTGAAAGGTGGGGGATCTTCACTCGTGCTTTCGGAGGTTGCACTTCCTTACGTCCAGGGCACGATAACCTGCGATACCTCCCCAGCAACCCCATGACCTTTCGTCCCCCTAAATTTTCGCCGAGTGGTATTTAACACTTTCCACTCCATCAGCCACCCAGGTGTCCGCGCCACCCAGCGGCTGATAACAGAACTCTTCGTTTGGCCCGGCGTCAACGCGAACGTGCGACGTTGGGCTCGGACATGTGAAACGTGTCAGCAAGTGAAGATGACTCGCCACACTCGGGCTGCGCTACAGGAATTTCGGATTCTTGAGTCACGGTTTGACCACGTTCACCTCGACCTGGTGGGACCGCTACCAAGGTTTCAGGTAACTGCTCACATGCATCGATAGATACAGCCGATGGCCCGAAGCTATACCAACTGCGGACATATCAGCTCAGACCGTCGCGCAGGCCTTTATTCAGACATGGTGTCCCACTTTGGCTGCCCCGCCCGCATAACAACTGACCGGGAACGGCAGTTACAGAGCAACCGCTTTTCCGCGCTTTCGACCCTCCTCGGCACGAGGCTGCAGCATACAACCGCCTACCACCCCGCCAGCAACGGAATGGTGGAGCACTTGCACAGGCAACTCAAAGCTGCACTTACAGCGAAACTCGATCGCCAGCACTGGGTGGAAAAGCTCCTGCTCGTTATTCTTGGCCTACGCTCAACGGTGAAGGAAGACCTCGGCTTCAGCGCAGCGGAAATGGTGTACGGCTCAACAGTGCGCCTTCCGGGAGAATTCTCCTACCAGACACTTTCCGCCCCAGCAGCCTCCGACGACATCGAGAAGCTGCGCACATGGCTTGCGCAACTCAGGACTCACATCGCCCGCAACAGAAAGGTTTTCACTTTTCCCGACGTGGACTCAGCTACACATGTGTTCGTGTGACACGACGCAACGAAGCCGCCCCTCACTCTGCCGTACGACGGCTTTTTCAAAGTTTTTGGACGTAATAAAAGACCATCACAATATACGTGCGGGGCAAACGAGAAGTCGTCGCCGTCGACCGCGCCAAGCCTGCTCATGTTGAGGTTTCTATTCATGCAGCCTCTCACGTACGTTTTCAGTGATAACCAGTGGACTCTGACCTTTCGCCATTCAGCCGGTAACTGCTGCCTTTCTTTAAAAGCTCTGCAATCTAGGGGGGGGGGGGGGGGGGGAGCCTTTGTAGTAGAAGCCAGTCAGCACTCGCGCGCAAGCGGCTCCCGCCGACAGGTACTTTTCCTTTCTTTCCGGTCTGCCGCCGATCTTGACGACAGTGTGCCTTTGTGGAACACGAGTATTGGCGACGCCACCGCCGGCTTACTACGGGGTAATTCCCTCGCCCCTTTCAACGGTCGCCTTTCGGGGGAGCGCTGAACTTGTTGTCCGGCCGACTCCTGGCATAGCCCTGCATGGCGCCGTTGTCGTCTGCTCGATTGGCGGGCCTTTTTCCTCTCTCTTTTGAAGGATGCGGGGGTTCCCCTTCTTTTCCTCGTCGGGGGAGGAAGCTCTCGGCGTACGCATCTTTTGGAAATAGACAGTTTTGTCTTGAAACTGCAAACCAGCTCCACGTCTGCTTTTTCGCCTCCTTCAGCAGCCGACATTCCGGGCTGCTACAACAGCATTTCCGCTGTCCACTTTGAAAGATATGTGGCAGGCCAGGACAATCCGGGCCTGCTGCAGTTACAGAGAACGTTCAGCGGCAAGTTCGGAAATCCATGTGCATTGCGACAGCCGGGTTTCCGACGACCGGGGGGGGGAGGGGGGCTGCCAGTTTTGCTATTTCTCTAGTATTGTACCACTAGTTCCCGCTTAACCCAAGAAATGAAAAGGCTTAGCCATTCAGAATTTGTGGCTTACTTGGCGTAGTAAAAGAAGCATCACCTAAAAAAGAACGTGCTATAGCTAAAGTTGCCGGAGCAACAACAGTGGAAGTACCAGTGGGCTGCGCCAAGAATGGCCGAGAGACAGGTGCCGCTGAAGAACGGCCCCACTCAAAATGCTCTTTGTTACGTGCAAATGCGTTCGTAAGAAACAATGGAAGCAATCTTCCACGTAGCATCTGTTTGCGAATATCGATCCGAGGTATTCCACAAGACAACAATGCGAACTATGACTGGTTTTTATGTACATAGCGAGAAAGAGCGGCACCATCGACCGGACGTTTCCCTACACATTGGATAAAAGAAAAATAAAGGAGTGTAATGAGGAGCATCGCGTCTGGGGGATTTCTTGTTTTGGGCGAGGCAATGCAATAAACACGCCCTGGAGCGATTCGCAATTTTCAGATGGTGGTCACAATACATTTGAAGAGGTGTTCTCTTCTGGGAGTTGTTTTTGAAACAGGTAGATAACGTTGGTTCGCTCGTGCTTGTGGATTAGACCTCCCACCTCTTCGCCAGAGACGAAATGCGTCCATCCGGTTTTAAGCCTTTGAGCATTGGAGCAGCTGAAGCCCGCGGACAAGCTTCGTTCGGAGAATATTGAATCCGGTGAGGCTTTAGTATTACAACTGTCTTCCATCTTTAGGCTTTCTTCAGACACCTCTACTGTGGGAAACAATTTGGAGTCTACTTTATTGGAAGAAAGAAATGCGGCTACTTCTCCTTATGAAAACACAAAAAGTTCACGTCTTCCGTTTGGTCTCTTTCGCACTCGTTCCACCCGATATTGAAAGAAAATAAGGAATACACAAGATGGCGGTCGAAAGACAGCGGTAGGAATGAAACATTGGTCACGTGGATGGACAACGGGAGTTCTAGCGATTCGGCCTCGCACGGTCCCTGTTTATAACGCCCGCGGACCAATGGCGGATATAAGCGTCATAAGAAAGCTGTAAAGAACACTCTAAGAACTGAGGGAGGGCTGGGAACTCTCGTGCGGATCAAGAAACTTCGCCAAATATCATATCTTTACTTCAGGGATAAAAAAGAGTACTTTTACTCGCCCATAAAAATATTTGAGGCACTATAACAACATAGTATCAACAGCTCAACGTAATCCTCTCTTTTGCGCAATGAATCTGCTTGTAAATTATCAGTTATTGATATCTTCAGTCATAAAGTCTAATAGTACATTCACTTAGGTAAAAATAGCAGGAAATAAAGAAATTCCGCACCGATTTTCGACGTGGGCCGCTCAACATCGTTGTGTTTCTACCACGTAGCACTTCCAGTGGAGCTGTTTTGGTCGTGGGAAAAAACTCCAAATAAATACGAGTGAAGGCCTAACACAATCGGCTTGTCGCCACAGTTTGATTCTAACCTTCTGCATTTTAGATAACGGAAATAAACGGGAAGGTCGTTGGAGATGTTACCCTACCAAAACGGCTGATGCATCTGAATAAAGAATCAGGGCTCCAAATCTAGTTCGAACGTAGCACTCTCGGTCTACCAGCTACACAGTTCATGCATGATTGCCCAATTCGCTGCTAGGTAATCGGAGTACCCTACCAATGGCAGTAGGCAAAATTTCATATTCCTTTACATGTATTGTTGCGCAACACCAGTATCGTGCCACCTTGCGCAGGAACACTTTGTCGTTTGAGCATAGTCAGCTAGTGGAGTGGTTTGCCCGTGTTTTCCTCCCGTCGTTAGCGAACCTTGGCCATTATTTTTGCGCACAAAAATGCGCAAATCGTTTGAGGCTGCACCGCGATTTTTATGTGTCGCTATTGGGCGCCGCGCTGACTTTTAACCTCTGAGTTGAATGTTGAGTAGTTTAAAAACGTTGAATAGTTTGGGTTAAGGAACAAATCTATAAATAATGGGTTTGACAATAAATTTTGTAACTTCCTCCTCTGGTCGCATATATTTCAACGCTCACACTTGGGCATTTTGTTTTGCGTGTATACCTCAATAGGAGCTCTTTCTCAGTAACGTCAGGGCATCCAAGAAGAAAGATGGCTGTGCCCAAGGGCCGATATAATTTTGTCTGCTAGCAGTTACGCCAGCGCCAGTTCCGAGTTTGCAAAAAAAGTGACAAAAGTCAGATAACCCTACTTCCGGTAACCCTATTGAAAACAACACATCAAGACGTGAACAGTATCAATCGCACTCACATCACTTGTGTGCCTTCATCCCAAACGCATGGCCGCCAAACTCCGAAGTTCAATCCGAAGTTACCTCGGGGGATCCGCGTTTGAATTCCCGCCCACGTTTGCTTATGGCTGTTGGGTATTTTGATGTGGTTGCAGGTCTGCATTCTACAACATTTTTTTTTTGTTTTAGTAAACCTATCCCTCCCTCGCGCAGGAAGCTGCAGACCACCACATTACATTTTGTGTCCCTTCAACCGTCTATCCACTTCACTCGAGGACGCCAGTCGTCCCGGCCTCCTAAAACTCAGTTATATTTGGAAAGCTTTAATGGTTCGCTCAAAAGCCTTTTACTCTTTGCCTTTCAGTCCCGGTGAAAGCTGGAAAGAAGAAGGATCTCCAAAGGGAAAGCCCTCTAACAAGCACCATGAACTCGAATGCGTGGGCAATCAGGAAGAAACGGACCGCGCCTGCTGCGTTGATTTCTCAGCCGAGAAATGCTCGCGTTCTCTTTCTACATGTTACCTCAGGGTGCATGAGCCTTTCTGGCAGCACCACTTCATTTCCTTCCTTTCTGACACCAGTGAGCTCTTGACACGAAAAAAGGGGTTTCCTGAAAGACCACCTGAGTTTACTGACGTCCTCTCAGGCGGCCTCATATGTTGCTTGGCTTGTCTGATGGCCTCACTTTGAGTGTCATCAATTTCTTCTTACTTCGAAAGACGAAATTAAGAGAACTTCTGGTCTCCACTGCTGAAGGCACGTTTAAACGGAGTGATGAGGGCCAATACAAGAACTCTTCCCAAAAATGTTTATAGGCGAAATAAAAAGGAGCTTGCGGTTATGGGTATCGGCGTGACTTGGATGCTTATTAGGTAGAGACCAGGGGACAGATGAATTTTATTTTTATTTGCTAATTGTACAGTCCCCCCCACCGAAGTGAAGTGATAAGGGTGGACCAAAAATTGTTGCACAATTGCCATGGTGTAGTTATTTATACAATATGATCGTAACAATATAGGATACATGACACTTGGTCTAAGAAGCGTCAGCGTCAGTTTTATTATATAAGTTTAATGCGACCCATTCTTTTACGAATACCCCACAGCCAGGACTGTGCAACTCCTGCATTTCCACAATAATGCAGATTTCGCGGAAGTTCTACCTTTGATCGTTTTTAGCGTAAATGGAGATAATCTGTCGAACGGAAATTTTAAAAACCAATAAGTAAGAAAAAAATGTCGAAAAGGGCGAACCGTGTAACGGCCGGCACTTCCATGAAAATGGCAATTTTGCGGAAGTTGCACGTTTAATTGTCATAATAGAGTAAATGGAGATAATTGATCGAACGGAAATATGAAAACCAAGAAAAGCGAAAATAAAAAAATGCCGACAATGTCAAACCGTGCAACGAACTGCATTCCCACAATAAAGCACCTTTCGCTGAAGTTCCACCTTTAATCGTTTTAACAGCGTAAATGGAGATAATTCGTTTAACAGAATCTTGAAAAACCCAAAATAAGAAAAATAGAAAAAAGAAATAGCGAAAAAGGCGAACCGCGTAACGTCCTGCATCCAACAAAGTTGCAGATTTGGCGGAAGCTCCCCCTGAAATCGTTATAATACTGTAAATGGTGATAATCGTTCAAACAATATTTCGAAAAACCAAGAAATAAGAACAATAAAGAAAATATCGAAAGGTGTCGAAATGTGTAACGCCCTGCATTTGCACAAAAAAGCACATTGCCGTGTTTTCCACCAGTAATCGTTGTAATAGAGTAAATGGAGAAAATTTGTCTTGCAGAATTTTGAAAAACCAAAAAATATAAAAAAATAAAAAAGAAATAGCGAAAAGTGGCGAGCAGTGTAACGCTCTGTATTTTCACAAACATGCAGATTTGGCGGAAGTTGTTCGCTATAATAGCGCAAATGGAAAGAATTGGTAGAGCAGAATTTTTAAATACTGGAAAATAAGATAAATACAAAAATAGGGGATAAATGGGATCCGTGTAATGACCGCATTCCGCAAAAATGCAGATTTGGCGGAAGTTTCACCTATAATCGAAATAATTGCGTCAATTGGTCGAACATAATTTTGAAAAACCAAAGTATGAGAAAAAAAAAATCGAGAAAATGACGAACCATGCAAATCCCTGCATTTCCACAATACTGCAAATTTCGCGGAAGTTTCATCTATATGGCTATAATATCCTAAATTGAGATAATTCGTCGGACAGAACTTAGAAAAACAAACAATGACCTGTAAAGAACTTCCACTCCAACATAGCGGCATAAAAATTCTACGCATTAATAGACAATTTTCTTTATTTCTGCAGATCCTTTTCTTTTAGTATTACAGAACATTGAAAACAACAACCAACTATCCCTAACGCAAAAAGGAAACAAAACACTATTAAATTTCCTCGTTTGAAAAGGGCTTATTGTGACACCGTGCAAATCCCTAGTAGCATACCAAAATGAATTATTTCTGGAATATTCATGTTAGAATGCCAAAGAAGAATGATAAAATAAATTTATCCTTGGCATTAGGTTTCTTAACTATAATTATGCTACACGTGCTCTGAATACCAGCTTTGTCATCAGAGCAATTATAAGCGAACCGGGCAGTGATTTTCTGCATTATTTCCTTTTTTGTCAACGTTGGTATGAGTATAGGATACCCAAATATAAATTAGATAGTCTAACGCGGGGCGAACGACCGTTCAGTAGCAATAGGCCCAATATGGCTATTTTAAGGACCAGTTAAAAAGGGTGGCTTTATTGTGGTTAGCTGTCACGACGAATCAATCTACCTGACCCATCTAATATAAGTTGGGACGCATAAACCAAGACAACAATGTATCTGACATTTTGTGACGTAGCACAGTACTGGACGTGGCATGACTTTCTTTTTTGTACAGTTTTTAACAATTAATTGCCATTTCCACAATCACACCACACCACTACCTTATTAGGGTCATCATTTACAAACGGTTTGTGTGACGACCCCCCCCCCCCGTTTCAGATTAAATCACGCAGTCATCGGCGTAAAGTCTCATATTTGCATTGAAACTTTGAACAATATACTTGTCATGCAAAATTAACAAGACACAAAGTACAAAGGCAAGCGGTGCCCCAGAGTGAACAGATAAATGGCTAGAACAGTGATCTGAGAAAACAAGAAATTGTAAGAGGCGGTGGAAATAATCACTTAATTTGTCCCTGGTGTCATGAGATTTTGCTTAATTAGTACAGGGATTGTTTATGGTAAACGCACTCAAATTTTTTGAGACATTCATAGATATCGCTTGTTTTAGGAGCCCCAATAGTCTCTGTCTACTGGTCAAAGAATGTGATATCTGTGTGCGCGCTGTCTTTTTGCGGCATATCAATTAATATTGAACTCAGTCTGTGGAAAATAAGTAAGGAGTGTAGGTTTGATTTTGCTGCGAGTTGTTCTGGGATGCTCAAGCCGGGGTGAAACAGCTGCGCATATTGCGCCTTTCTGATACAATTCTATTTTCCTGCGCCAAGCTGCTCCAGAAAGCCACAAAAATGGCGAAAGTGGGCCAAACTGCTCCAGAAGAGCCTCAACGGCTCGGATTTTGATGCTCATGTCAGTTTCGGCGGGGACGAAAGCCTCCCGCAATCCCGGTCACCGCTTTTATTGTCGGTCAATCGCAAACACAGAAATGGCACAAATAGAAAGACTGAAACGAAGCAAGCGATAGCTTCTAAAACTCGATTCGCTTTTCGACCGGGTTCGCTGAAACGGCCTTCTGGATTAGGCATCGCTGTGGCAACAAACATGGCCGCCGCCTGATCTGGCTGCTACCAACGCGCTCAGTGCGTATCGCCGTATTTTCCCTGGTTTATTTTTCGCTATCAGCTTGGGTTCCAGTCTATTCATTCTATCTGTTGTGGCTCTGAATAGTGACGTTAACGCGGGGATATGGTTTGAGATTGGTGCCAGATTACGGGAAGTTGGGCGGCTCGAAAAACGTTCATTGAAATGTGGGGCCTACGACTTCGGCGTGGTTTGTCCTTGAGTGCGAAACGTGGTGCGCGCGTCTATAATCGGGTTCGTGAAAGTGAATTTTTTGGCTTGTTGTGCTGTTGTAAATGCTGAGGTGTTGCGGTGCTTCGAAGCGCGATCGCGAGCCTCAGGGATAGAAACGAGTCGACACGAAAGTTGCGAGCTGTGCTGCGGCGCCGCGACCTGTTCAGGGCAGCGCCCAATAGCTGCAGGACTACACGGTTGCCATAGAACGCGACTATAACACCTTGATGTATGCAAAGTGAATTTAATGGCCAAAAATCTAGGTGGCTAAACATTAACGCTACTCAAATGACCATAGGGGTGAACCTGCGCCCCGGGGACTGAAACGGGTACGCTGGTTGGGCTATGCGACCGTTAGCTCGAAGATGCTCAACTGTTGCCGTGACTACAGTCGTTCGTACAACGCAGCCTGGCATTACAAAAATAATAACTTTAGCATTAAAACAGCCAAAACAAAAAAAAAACGCCACAATTGCGGAGCCCTTAAATTTGATAAGAGTTTTAGCAGTCCGTCTGTTCCGTCGTGTACGTAGTTACCGTGCTCACCGGGACTCGTCTGGGCACTTGGGCATTCGTAGCCGTAGGGGGATTAGTTCCGCGGACCTGCCTTCGCGTTGTCCGCAGCCTCGCCCTTCCACGCACGGCAGGCGCAGACCGGTCCGGTCAATCCGGTAAGAAAGTACCAACAGAACAGACAGACTGCTAAAACTCTCTAATGTTAACGGCAGTTTTGTTGTCAGTGTTGCGTGCAGGCGCAACACAATATCACCAGTTAGCAATAAGGTAGTGCAGTTAGTACTTTGTGATACTCTTAAAAACTCTTTCAGGTAAGGCTGTTTGAGTGTTACGTGTATTCAAAACTGATTGAAATGTGCACTTGACCCTGCAATTGCTGAAAATAATGATTTTAAGCTCACAAGAACGATTTAATTAATGTCCCTAACTGCTCCAAATCAAGATTCTTCTGCTCCAAAAACGAAATTTTGCTCCTCCAGAAAACTGCTCCCAAATCTGTTTGGGCTGTCTCACCCCTTCAAGTCACAACTGCTGTAGACGAACCTTTTGTTTAGATAGACACACAGAACTATATATGTATAACAGAAATGAAACATATTTCCTTTCTTCAAAATTAGCAATGACAAATTTGTTAGTAAGTCACTACTGTTTGCTATGTACTATTTGAGACATTTGTATACAACAGCAAAATGAGCAGGATGCACCGTTGCAAAAACTTATAAAACACAAAGTGGGGGCAAGAATGGCACAATTCCCCGCATACCGCCGTAAAAAACAATACTATATGAAGGGAAGAGTTTTGAGAAGGTGGAAAAAAAAATCTATCGTGGGTCCCGAAGCGAATTATCACACGACACTCGCCAGCTGATCGACATTAAAACTTCCCTCGGCTTCGTAATGTGAAAGCGGGTACGGTGTACCGGAAGTGTACGAGAAAAATTGGTGACGGCAGTCACGTCACTCTCTGCCTCATCCATGTGAGAATGCCTATGAACGCAGCTATGGCTTTTAAGCTATTTAATTGTTGGTCTAGGCCAGGTTAAAGCTACAATCGCCATTTTGATAGCATTATTAAGCAATGATAGCATCGGATGTCCCGGCAACCAAAATATATTAAGCGCCCTTTCCTAAGTATATAACTTACGATATGCTTGTTCCGCATGGTCGAGAAGTTGTTCACTAAAACTAAATATCCAGCACAGATGAAGACATAAGCATAAAATCTGGTCTCTAAAATTAAAAAAAATCACGATCATAAAAATAAAATTGATTTACATATAAAGGTTTGATGCCGATGAGAGTGTAGAAATTCTATACCACAGCCACTTCACAAATACGTTCATTTTTCATCCATTTCAGCTTACTCGTAGATCAGGAGTTCATCCAATTATAACGTACTTGCTCTTCTTGGCGATTTTCCAGAACGCTAGTCGGTGCAGTGTCAACTGCAGACGTTGCATGCATGGCTGATCTTGGTTCGCTTAGCGTTGCTTTTTCAGAGGGCCCTCTCAAATCGGCAATTTATCTTGCGAAACTCAAGCTTAATCTGCTGTTTGCGGAAACCGACGAACCCTCAAAATACCAAGACCATGATCTTCCTTCTTTATTTACTGTTCTGACCTATAACTAGACCGGAAGCTTACGTTTCGCTTCTTACGTTGACGCTAAGCCCGTGTTTGGTTAGGATACAACTAAAAAACAACAGCCTACACTATGTTGGTGCCTACGTTTATTGCAATCCCTCGTATCACCCGCCGCGGTGGCTCAGTGGCTAAGGCGTTGCGCTGCTGAGCACGAGGTCGCGGTTTCGATTCCCGGCCGCGGCGGCCGCTTTTCTGATGGAGGTGAAAAGCAAAAACGCCCGTGTGTACGAGATTTCGGCGCACGATAAAGATCCCCAAGTGGTCAAAATTAATCC